>OX346725.1:10222650-11698263 GCA_947063395.1 Hemistola chrysoprasaria
TTAATCAAATAAAATCCACAGTCGGAGTGAGGCGCTGCAGGTTTGACTTGCAGTGTAGTTATGTGGACTTAGTTCAATGCCGCAAAATGCAACTTTCAAGGGATACAAATTCATATTTTTTTATATTAATAGTAACAATATCACATACATTCACGCCTTTTTCCCGAAGGGGTAGGCAGAGGTGTACCAAGTACCAAGGGCTCAGTCCCACATATTGAGATAATTCCTAATGGAAAAATCCAATATTTAACAGTGCCTGACCTGGGGATCGAACCCGGGACCTATTGATTGGCAGTCGAGCATGCGCCCTCTACGCCACCGGGGCACCGAGTATATTAATAGTATATGCTGTTTATTTATGAATTAAATATACCTCAGTATTTATTGAACAGCTCTTACTTATTGTGCATTTATAGGGTAAGTATTGTTTTTTCAGACTTTCAGCTTCATTATTTTGTATAATTTTTATTTTTTACGATTTTCACCAGATTGCCAGGAGGGCCCAATATGAAGGGCCACCACCTCCACCAAATGCACCAGATTCGCCCCCACAACAGCCTCAATCACCAATGTCATGGTCTGAAGATGCTATGCTACGTACGAAAAGAGAAGCAAAAGGCGTAGGAGGCTCGATGCCTACAAGGAAAGGATAATAAAATAATAATTATTTCTGTTATTCTTATATTATTACTTCTTTCCTTTGACGAAAAAAGAATACCTACCCACATGCGCACAGTTTTCTGGACACACGAAACATAAAAAAAATTCATATAATATATTATTATGTTGATCAGCAATAGCCATGACTTTTATTTATATCTCTTTAATTTAATCTATGTCTAATATAATATTACTAGCTATCAGTAGCTAGAAAAGGGGGTAGAACGGCCAAAATATTTAAAAGCATAAGCTTTTAAATCTGTACTGTAATGGGGTAGTACTATCTACCCCATTTATACCTCTATATTTAGGAGGTAGCCTCTATTGTTAATAGAATTAATCAATCACACTTATTTATTTATAGTTAAATACTTAATTTGTAAAAAATATCCTATCGCCTAAACGCCCCCTCCTAATTTTCTATCAAGAGCTCCCATTATGATAAAAGTTAAAAGAGAAGACGATAACATGAGAAAAGAGAAGAATATTTTATAATCATATTGATTATAAGAGTAGAAAACTTGAAATAGGTAATAGGCAAGTGCACACCATGCGGCCAAAACTCCGTAAAGAGTTATAAAGCTCTATGGAGTTATAGAAGAAAATGTTGTAATGTCAAATATGCTGTCATCAGCAGTCTGACATCTGTCAGCTGACAGTTATCCAAAAATTTCCTCTCTGTTCTGTGACTTTACCCAGTTGAAAAAATATCGTACTGTGATCGTACTTGCACACATCTATTAATTATTTACTGCATTTCGCATTTATCTGAATTAACATCAAGTTCTAATGAATTAAAAAACACATAATTGATACGGCAAATATCGGCGCCGGTCATAAAATGATGCAAAGTGTGAAAAGGGGCTCGAACACTCTGATTAAGGTTAGCGAAAAGGTAAAATTTCCTGACAAGTATAAAGGGACTATACTGGAGAAATGGGCCGACTACTGGAAGAATTTATTTATTGACTATCGTCAAATGCTGCAAGACTTGAGGACCGATATACAAGACGACCCCGTGAAAGCGTTGAAGTGGACAGCTATTATAGGAGTCACTTACGCCCTGGCAAAGAACAACCCTGACGAACTAGACTTCAAGGACAATTTGAAGAAGTTTGAAAACAAAGTCGCAATGGTCAGTGATGCTTGCCTTAACCTAGAATCTGCAGACCACCTCAGATTTCTAGAAACGAGTTACAATGAAGGGCTTTTACACTATAGAAACTTAGGGATATTTTCTGTCATGTACACTACAGATCTAAACAAGAACTGTGATTTGTATAAAGCTCATTGTCCACATTTGCAACCTTCATACCTGAGCTTCCCCCTACGGGTTGTGGATGTTGGCCTGATGGGGAACTGGTGGAACCTTTATAGAAAAACTGTTAACTATGATGTTAATGTATAAAAAAGTAATACAACATAGTTGTTTAATAATTGTAGTTAAAATATGCATTCACTACAAATTTTAATTGATGCAATAAATCTACAAATATGTGAACAATACCAGTAGACTAAAATATGCATGCTGCAAAAATCTTGCAAAGAAATTTGCTAAATTTCTTTGATCATGTCCTAAATAGCAGCAATTAAAATTTGAGAGTGTGCATATAGCCTTATTGTTGACAGTTCATCTCTGTTAGCCGTTTTTTCTCTTGTAATCCTTTGTTGGATTTGTGAAATAAAACTTGTTTTAGTGAAGAAAATGTATTCTGTTTCTTACTAATAATGCTAAAACAATTTATGTATAAAAACTAAGGACTCTTCTCAAATCATCTCATTTTGTGAGGATTATTACCTAAAATGCAAATCTAAAAATGTAAATCACAACTTGGATAGTTATGGAACCAATAAGCGACTAATCTCTGCTTTGCTACACAAAAATTTGGTACATATATTTGTAAAAATTAATTAACATCCAAATCAGAAACGGTACCATTTAACAGTTCTTATTTTGCCTTGTTTGAGGGATTTGAATTTAAATTTAGGGATTAAGAATTATATGCCTTGTAATAAAATGACATGGTTTTACCATGAAGGATTGAAATTGTGTGAGTTACACCTATGCAAAGTTATTGAACGTATAAAACGTCAAACAATAATTCTTAGATTTGATGAATTAGTTTTTCCTTATTTGGTATATGTAGTAAACATAAGTATACCTACGTATCTTTTGAAAATATATGAAAAAGTTATCTATAGCCACAATTAAAACTAAACCAAAATAGATAGGTACTGCAAGATGCTTTTTGTATGAAAACCAAGTGTGTATACTTATTACCAACCTACTTTGACAGATAATGATGGAGCACAGAATAAATTACAGGGCACAAGTAAGACATTTCACTCCTTTTGTGCAAAATTAACATGCAAAATACATATCACAGGATTTAATTAGATTCAAATCTATGCATAACCGTTCACATCCCTAATATTTTATTTTAAGATATTATAAAATTTATGAATATAATTCGGCAGAGCAGAGAGAAGTTACATTACAATATAGGTCACAGTAATCTTCCTGCATTACATTAAATTAACATCTTCATTAACAATCAGATCAACAAAAACTTTTCATTTGATAAAGTACAGTTAAAAAAATGGAAGAATGAATGAATTCTATAACAGTAACATAATCTTCCATTTCTTTTTGAAGTTAATAAATAAGGACTGCATTTTTTGCTATGAAGTAACCATGAAACATGCAAGCTGAAAAAAATAAAAACAATTCACACAAAAAAATTCTATTCAGCAACAAAACCAAAAGACTATGCTATTATATCCATCTATAAGTAAGTTTAATTCATTAGTATTAGATATCAATCAAAAACACAGTGCTTCTTCTCAAGGATCGTAAATTACTATGTTCACGGTGCATGCCTTATCAATAGGGCTTCTCATATAAAATCAAGTCATAATTAAATATGTCATAACTTTTTTAGCATATTCTGCACAAATGTTTTATTTAAGTAGGTATAATTTTTTTGTAACACCGGTTGGCATAACAATTGATAGGTATAAAAGAGCGCGTATGACTTGTCTTACGTGCTCTTTTGGCGCTTCTCCTGCCGCTGCCGCGGTAAGCGAAATAATCTAAAAACAATGTTTGATTGCATAAAAATAATGCTAGTTAATCAGTTACATTTAGATGCCTCTTGAAACTTAGGACTTGGAAACTTATTACAAGGCAATAGTATACATTATTACTATTAGGCCAAAAGTACTATTGCGTAATTAATTTAAGCCTTATTACTATAAGCGACTCTATTAGATCAAATTACTATTATGCCAACAAAACACTATGCCTAACCATCGACCATTATACCATAACCACATTTTATGGCAGAAACGGGACTTAATCGCGCTAAAAACATTTAAAAAATTGTTTCTGCCGTTAAATACATTATGCCAAAGTAAATTGGTACAAAAATGTGAATCAAAGAGAACCCCTAATTGCCAAACATATATGTTCCACCAATGGGGCAAGCACTGTGAACGTATTCATTAGCTATTACACTAAGCACACATAAAAAAAATCAAAAAAAATATATAAATAAGCCTTTGATTTTGGGCAAAGTGATTAAAATAAAATCATCCTTCAATATAATTTATAGAAATGACACTGATTAAAATGTGTTATGTTCGTAAAAAGGCAAAATAATAAAGTTACACTAATTTAATAAAACCCTAGAAAAATGCTTCTAAACTAAAAATGAATGTGTGACATAAACAAACTAACTTATGTGTGGGAAACATTTCAAATAAATAACGTAACTTCAACTGGCGTAAATAAACACTTATACGTCACTCATAAGTATTTTGTGCTTTTATTTCAAAATTCTAGTATTTATAACTTGGTTGACTATATTATTATTATAATTCTATGGTTTGTTCAATGTCAAAAAATATTTTTAAATCAACTATACATATTGCTATTTGATAATATTTTACTATTTGTACATATTATTATGTTTAAGCGCTTTAATTGTGGTACTAGAAGTATTTAGACGAGGTAAGCTATGATAAAAGATATTAATTCAACTTGAACACCAATTTTATGACTATCGAATTATATGAAATTTTGTTAAGTAATAGGCAGGATGACAAATTTTGAGAAACGAAAACAATATTTCAATTATTACAATTGTTTAATGCATTGCATTTTTATAACTCCTTTGAAATCAACGCCAAAACCCTCGTAAGCGTCATGGAGGCGAGAGTATGTTAGTGCTTGCAAGTAATAATGAACTCTGTTGAATATTCAATCAATAAAACAAATACATTTACGGACAATATCGATCCTAAACTTAAGTAAAAAATATCTTAATTTTAAAGTTATTCGAGTACTTATGAATTTTAACAGGGCTTACTATTGAGATCAAAAAATATTATGAAACAAACCTTAACTTTTTTTTTATGGTGATGTCACTTAGTTTTTCAAGTATGTATATTTTTATTTTAACAGGATACAGGACCTCTTACCAGTTTGACACAATCCTATGGATAATACACTAAATCGATGTTTTGTATTCCCATGTTTCCTCCGAATACAGTAAACCTATTTGATATATTTATATCCTGATATTTTCGAGTTGAAGTAAAGTATGTCCCTATTATTTTATTTTTCTTTATAACCTCTACATTATTTTGTACTAAACGTCCAATCACGCGAGTAAAACTGGGATTTTTGGAAGTTCACTATGAAAAAACCAAAGGTTTATAAGAAATATAAAAATGACAGGGCATAGGTCACTTCACTATAAATATATCAGGATATAAATTTATAGAATGGGTTTCAGAGGAAAAACGGTAATACAAAACATCGATTTGGTCTATTTTTCGAAGGATTGTGTCAAATTCCTAGAAGGCCATCTACGCTCTTAATGAATATCTTAGTAATTTCAATGTTTATATAAAAACTAAGTATTTTCTTCCTAATCCTTACATCGTAGATTTTATCTTAAAACTATTTATTCTCTGAAGCTTTGTGTCTGTCATCATGCCTATTTCTAAAACAGTACAAGTCGAAACTAAACAAAAGTCACCATGATTTTATTTTAATTAAAAGTGTATGGGGATATTATAAATGTTTAAATTCCTACTGCCTTGTTGGCGTAGCGGTCGCAAGCTCTACTGCTATCACGTGGTCCCGTGTTCGATCCCCAGGACAGGCAATGTGTCATTGGATTTTTCCATTAGGAATTATCTCAATGACAGCATGGAATCAGGAACTGTGCCCGGTAGATGGCAATAGGCTCGCCCCCTATAACATGGGACCAATAAAAAATGTGGGTGTACCTACTATAATAATACGCCTCTGCCTACCCCTTCGAGGAAAAGGAGTGATGTTATAGAATAGAATAGAATAGAATACTCTTTATTATGACCAAGGTACACCGAATACAATCAACTTACAAATTAAATTATTCTTATTGGTCAACAATGGGCGGCCTTATCGCTTTAAGCGATCTCTTCCAGGCAACCAGTCTGGACGGATAGGGCATGATAGGAGGAGTAGGGGGTGGGAAAGGGTATAATGTTATGTCTCTAACTTTCATGCACACAAATGTTTGACCTGGCCGGGGATCGAACCCGGGGCCTGCGGCACAGAAAGCAGAGTTACTACCATCTGAGCCAACGAGGCTGTCGATTTATCTTCATTGACGTGCAAAAGTGTCAGATTATGACCTATTTGAATAAATCTTTTTGAGTTCGAGTTTGAGCAATTGAAAATAAATAGAATCTCAGTTACAAACTGTTTTATGTAACATGATATTTGTTACTGATATGAGTAAAATGCTATATTATCCAGATATTGTCTACTTATTGCACACCTCCGTCGTTTAATATTTTAACTCTCCTTTTCCATCCCCAGGTTGTCTGTGAGAAATTGCTTAACGCGATAAGACTGCCGGTTGTTTACCGTGATTTTTTTTTGTATCGTTACTTGTTACATTGTTATTTAATTTGGTAAGCAATAAATTCAATTCACGGTGGCTCTTATTTGGTTTGAACTAGCATACTACTTATTTATTTTATAAGTTAAAAGGAAGACTATTGATCCTAATTATACACGAATTTTGATTAGGGCATCGAATCAAGTTTTTCGAAATCAAAAATTTCTACATGGTGATACCTTCAGCCCTTATATAATCAAAAGCACGCCCTTTAGGACAAAACGGGACCCTTCTTCGCGGATAAGGGATAAAGGGCTACATATAACTGCCTCGATCAAACCGGAACACGTTTCTGAGTTTAAGCGGCACACACATTGAACACTTTCTTTTTATATATATTGAATTATGATTATTTTGAACATGCATGTTACTATATAGGTATATTTTATGAAGCACCAGTATTTTAGTTATTTTTATTGCTGAACGTAAGACCTTCCACACGTAGATTATATTTTAACAGCACAGATAATTCAATCTTCTAGACCCCCGCTTTCATGTCATGTACGAAATTGTATGTGATTTTATTTTCATACGGTGGTGGAGGTCCGCTAGTTCTTATTGAATCGTTCAAATTTCAAACATGTCAGGAACGAAAAGGTGCGAGATGGTTATGCAGTGTCGCTGCATCACCTTGGCGATAGCATACCCACCTAACGCGACATCTTATCGGTTGAGTTATCTGTGTTTATTATTAACAGTTAGTTTTAAACATAACGCCTGTTTGTAAAATTACTAAGATTACGATAAAGTTTCTATCACATTATTTCAGACTTGCATAAATAAGTTATTCAATGTACAATATATATATACACAATAATATAGGTACTTTTATACATACATATATTATACGGATAAACTACAACATAAAAATACGAAAAAAAATATTCATCACAGATTACATCGGTTTCTAGTTCAAAACGTAAGATATTTCTAATACAAAACTGTTTAATCAAAAATAATCGAACCCCATTTCAGCCGAAGTGAAAAACTAAATAAGAAAACCGATAAATTCTACCTTTCAATTAAAAACGTTCTAAAAAAAAACATGCAAACTTGAGTTCATTAAAAAATCAAATGAACGAAAAGTAGTGAGAGATATAGCAACAAGAAAAAAATACGAACTCCCATGACGAAACAAAATAGACAACTTCTATAATCTTAAGTACACTCGAGTGATTATAATAAGATTAACTTCTTTCGCATTTTATTAAGAAGCGATAAACGTCTACATTTTCTATACTTATTAGGATTTTTTTTTCGCAACTTTACATAGAATTTTTTTTATAGTTACAATTTACCATATAACGTTGCGGTAGCTGGCACGGACACGAAGAACAAAATTGATTCAAACAGGTGATTAATGTGTATACAACAATTCAATAAAGTTACGCGCACCGTTCTATTTCTAAGAAAAATGTAATTTACGGTCTGAAGGACAATGTTAGCAGCGAAATTACTGGGCATGACGAGTTTCAACAACTCTATCTTCCACTAATATCTTAGAGTGACAGCGCAGTGCAGTGTCGAGCAGTGCCGCAGAATTTAGAATTTTGAACACTGGGTGACACTGTGTCTGGGCAATCATGATGCTTATAAGCCCTTTAGTATTCCGTGGGAATATTATAACTTTTTTACACATTGTATATCCAAAGTGAGCTCATCTATGTGTGGGTGGCGTATTTGGACCGTTATATGCACATTACCATCTGTTGTGAACGAACGTACAAACATATTTTCATGAGTTTCAAATAAAATACAGGAATACCTACCTACATAACTGTGAATGAGTAGTTTTGGGGTCAATTCTATTAGTTCTCGATTCTTATACCAATCGTTTTCAAACCAATTGAATTACATGTTTCAAAATAGTGCAGTAAAACTTAGAAGGAATATCAAACCGTCAACCTAGACAACTTGTAAGACTTATTGGACATCCTAAACAAAATGAAACAATCAATGCAGAGTAGATTTGTTAAGATTTGAAATATCCTCGCCCCATATTAGGGAGCGTTCAAGTATTACGTAACGCAATTTTTTCTCGTAAAACGTTACGATGCGTTACAGGGGCGAGAGGGGGTCTTTCTTACAACACGTTACGTAACATTATTTCTTTTTTTATATAAAAAATTAGGGAATTAAAACTCCCAAATTGGCAACCCTTTTCGTTTACGTTTTACGGGGAATCCCTCGATTGTATTAGTCTGGTCGTCATTTTTAATTTGTTCTCGCATGTTGCGACCAGGGTAAAAATGATCACTTGAGTGTTACGTAACGTTATTAGAGAGGGGGGGAGGGGTACAGAAAAACGTTACGGAGCGTTACAGTGGGGGGAGGGGGGGTCAAAAATCTTCAAAAATTGCGTTACGTAATACTTGAACGCTCCCTTACATATAACATACATTCACGTCTTTTTCCCGAAGGGGTAGGCAGAGGTGTACCCATGACTCAGTCCCACAGTAGATACACCCACATTTCACCAGTATGTTATTGGTCCCATGTAATAGGGGGCTACACTTTTGCCATCTACCGGGCACAGTTCCTGACTCCAGGCAGTTATTGAGATAATTCCTAATGGAAAATCTAATATTTAACACTTGCCTGACCCGGGGATCGAACTCGGGACCTCTTGATTGGCAGTCGAGCATGTGCCCTCTACGCCACCGAGGCAGTCTACATACCCTATATTATATCGGACCTAAAAACATACCTCGGCCTACCCCTTCAAAAAAAAGGCGTTATGTTATGAAATTACTTTTACTAATAGTTGTACAGATTGATAATCCCCTCCAAGTCTAACACCTAAATTTGCAACACGAAAACAAGTTTGTTATTACCCTCTAACCATCACGCAAACTTCGACCTATCAAAATATATTAATTAAAATTGTTACACAAACTCAATATGATTGAAATAATTTCTATAAGTAGTTGCATTGTTCCGTAGAGTTGTGTTGTTGGATCGGCGGCCGGATGTGACGTCGTTACAATAATATTATGTCGTGGCCGTTGATGCCGTAAGCGTAATCTTCCACATCATCTTCATCTATGAACTCATCATCTGGAAATTGACAAACTTTATTATAGGCTTTTTAGGGTTACGTACCCAAAGGGTACCGAAGGAACCCTACTATTGCTGCTATAACAACAAATAATAAATAATAAAAATAAAGTTCATAATTAAAGGTGCTCTCCATACAACCAACGTGTATTAGTAATAAGAATTTGATTTAGTGGGTGAGGAAAGGTGACAACCAAGCAGTAATGAGCAACATTACTGTGTTCCGGCCTGAAATTACTGGGCATGACGAGTTTGAACAACTAAAATCTCGGGGTGAGAGACGCGGTGCAGTGCCACGCAGAATTTTGAACATTGAAACACTGGGTGGCACTGTGTCTGATATGGTGGTCCGTGGTCCGAGGACAATGTACATTAACCAACTATGTACGGCAACCTTTCTGTCTAGACATTTAAAAATGCTAAAAAAACATCACGTGATTAATGGACGGCCCCTTGTGCTAGTTTGAGCTTACTAATAATCAGGCCCATAGAACACTCCGCAATAAAGGTACGAAGCTACAAGTAGCCGGGGCGTCCGTCTTGACGGGAAAAATTCTATGGGCTAGACAGAGACAACATATAGAGAGATACGCGACGGAAAGAGAGGCAGATTGTTGATTAATATAACGAAAATTAGTAAGGCGCTGTGCGACCTGAATTGCACTTTATTGCGTCGGAGCTAGAGTCGCTATTTATTTAAATGATTTTGAGGGGTGTCTATTCTGTTCCTTTTGTATTCTGTGCCATAGGTGAGACTACGTTTCAGTATAATCAATAGAAGTGGTTCTAAATATAGTAAACCTAAATGTAACTAAATAATATTTTTATTACATACTGTATGTATATCATATTATATATTATGTATAAATGTGTAGTATATATGTATGCCATATTATGTTATAGATGTATGTAGTATATTAATAATATATAGTAAATATTATAATTCCAATTATGTATAGTGTATATTATAAGTTATGTGTAATAATTTTGTACCCGATCCCACCCCTACTCTTTCTATCTTACACCTTTCCGTCCAGACTGGTTGCCTGGAAGAGATCGCTTAAAGCGATAAGGCCGCCCATTATCGACCAATCACTTTTAGTTATAGCTTAAATTTTAAGTTATTATGTTGGACTGCGTAATATTATGTAAAAATGGTCGAAAATAAAGAGTATTCTAATCTAATCTAAATAGTAATGTGCCAAATGTAGTAAACAACGGTTACAAAAAGCTATAGTTATACTTAAGGGGTTGCATATACCTAACCTAAACAACTTGCAAAAGAGAAAATTGCAAAATTCGTCCATACTAATTTGCCGATCTGCTAAACAATTTTGTTATGCGAATTTCGCGATTCTCACAATTAGTATATATAATAAACTACCTCATGAGTTAAGAGAATGGCACGGAAATGAATTTAACAATAAAATTTATAGATGGTTATGTGACAGATGTTTTTATTCCATAAATGATTATTTTAAATTTAAATAGGCATGATGACACTATAACAGATTAAAAAAATAAATGGTTTTAGTGAAAAATATATATCGAAAGGATTCTAAAAAACGACCCAGTATTATTGAAAACATTGAGATTAATAATATTTTTAATAAAATAAAAGTACAAAAAATTGCAATCGGCCATCTTAACTGAAACGCCAAGCAGAGCGAATGACGTCACGCCTCAGTAAATACTGTTACTGAGAGTATAAACACTTGAAGTAAATATTCACCATATCGCATTAACTTTTGTTGTGTTGTGATCAGTCACTTAATTTGTTATATATTCGTGGCAATCCAGGAATCATCGAAGATGGAACAAGGTTTTATTAAGGCAAAAATAAAATATTTACTTAGGCGTGACGTCAGGACCCGACGCCATGACACATACGAGCGTTTTCGCGCTCATTTTAAATTAGAAAGTTAAAAATGCATTAATTTGCGGTAAAATGTAATTTTATTCTGAAAAAATGTTTTTTTCGGTAATATTAGACGTGTACCTACATTAAGAAACGGGATTTCAAAATCTGTCACCATGCCTATTCTAATTTTTCTTATATTTTATATTATATAAATTGTCATCTAAAATCTTTAAATTAATTAATTAATTATGTACTTATCGTCCAATATTTTATTATATAAATTGACATCCTGATTTTTTAAATAATTACTAATTATGAATTACTATGTATATTGGTAAATATTTGCACGACAATTTGGTCGAGTAACTGTACTCGACCAAATTGTCGTATACAATAAGCAAGAACATTCTATACCTGTATTCATGCAAATAAAGTATTTCATTTCATATCATTTTAATAAATGATCAATTTCAAAATTTGCCTTTTGTTAAGCTTTATGAATTACAAGTGGTCCGCCCCGGCTTCGCACGGGTAGCAGACGTAGGTATAGTGAACGTTTCAACAGGAGTAAATACGTGATACATTGTATTTTTGTAGATATAACCCTAATGGTTTACGCAGCGCACGCAAATCAATTACTATTTCTGTTACAGTGACCAAACCTTAACAGGTGTACAAATTTACCGCGCACTTATATTTTGTAGATATATAAGTACCTACTACTACAAACCCCTAGTACATTATTTCTACTACCAATAGTTTTCATGCCGCATATAAATAATGACTTCTTCGATTATTGTGACTAAACCAAAATATAGGTACGGATATAATGTCTGTGGACTATTTTGTAGGTATTGATAAGTACTACAAACCCCTAGTACATTACTTTATTCTACCACCAATACTTTTTACAGCGCATGCATATAATGAAAATATTGTCAGCGCGTTCTAATTTTTCCTCTCCTGCCATCTAGCGAGCATTTTTGGAACTAAAATATTCATAACAAACTTTTAAACATTATTTTTCCACATAAGGGCTAAAATTTTTGAAAACGCTGAAACACGTGTTTAATTATTTTCATTTTAGAAAGTTTCTACGAAATTTGAAATAAATCGGCTGAAAAATGAAGTCTACTCTATACAAACTTTCAACCCCTATTTAATACACTTAGGGGTAAAATTTTGAAAAATCCTTTCTTATTACTTGTCTAGACTGTAAAAATAATCTATTGTCCAAATTTCATCATAATCGGTCCAGTAGTTTGGGTTGATGAGTCAGTCAGTCAGTGAATCACTTTCTCTCTTTATATAATAGTATAGATTTTAAGTTTTATGAAAAGATGCACCCCTTTAAGTATCACTACAAATTTTTTAACACATTGTCTAAAGCCAGCCAAACTAAAAAAAAATTCTCAAGCACCTGAATGAATGAAAATGTTACCGGCTCCAAAGAACTGGTCGAAGTCCTCGTGGTCGTAGAGATCGTCGTAGGAATCCTCGGAGGAGTCCTCGAAGATGTTGTCCACGAAGTCTGGTCTCAAGTGTGGGTTGCTGAGGTCCTCGCTCACGTTCACTGTGAGTAGCTTGTGGGTTGGGAGATCCTAAATGGACACAGAGTAACAAACTATAAGGGACTATGAGCTTTCATATAAATATAGACGATGTCATCATCATCATCTCACACATAGCACATAGAACTGATGGCCGATAAGACTGTAAGGTTCTCGAATGGAGACCACGGACCGGCAAGCGCAGCGTAAGACGTCCACCCACAAGGTGGACAGACGATCTGATAAAGACGGCAGGAGCACGCTGGAGGCGGGCCGCTTACAACCGGACTGAATGGAAATCTATGGGGGAGGCCTATGTTCAGCAGTGGATATAGCTGAGATGATGATGAGGTTTAGATAAGTAATTTTCATAACATAATATACCTTCTTCTATATTTCATCTATTTAAATACAAACTGAAACGAAGTGTAAATGACCTTACCAAAGTGGTAAAATTATCAAATATAATATCAAACATGTAAATAAAGTTTATGAATAAATGAATTATTATTAATTTGACAGCCTCATCGGCTCGGATGGTAGTAACTCTGCTTTCTGTGCCGCAGGCCCCGGGTTCGATCCCCGGCCAAGTCAAACATTGGTGTGCATGAACATGTCTGTTTGATCTGTGTCTGGGTGTTATAAGCTTATATAAGTATGTATATCAGTCACCTGGTTACCGTAGTACAGGCTTCTAGCCTAGTTTGGGACCAGATGACCGTGTGTGGAAGTTGTCCTATTATATAAAAAAAAAATATTAGACTGTTATAAATATAGTCAGTGAGCCAACGGGGCAGTGGACAGCACGTTTACCTCGGCGTGTTCGGCGGCGGTCCCCCCGAGCCGCAGCAGCAGGTGCCGCGGGTGCTCCAGCACGGAGCGCCGCGCCGCGCACGCCACCTCCTCCGACACCCCGTCGCACCCGCACACGTCCACCTCCTGCAACGTACTGCTGGAGTTACATTATACATTACACTGACACATAAAAGAGCACAAATTCATTGAGGGCGCCACTTGTCTTATGTATGGCAATACTTTAAGTTACTTTTAAATGATTTTGATAGTTTGCAATTGATATTTATTTTCTATATTATCTATACAAGATACAAGAAACTACTACCCGACAAAAAAAAGGGTCTACATAACTCGTTCATCTATAAATTGTAGTCAATCGATAACAAATCGATCTTGGAATCCTATTTCACAAAAGTTTAAAAGGATTAGAATAAGGATTGGTAAACTGCAGTGGCAGGAGCGGGCGGGCGGGGGGCGCAGTGAGCACGGTGAGGCGCGGCAGCCCTGTATAGTGTACCTGCAGGAGCGGGCAGGCGGCGAGCGCGGCGGCTATGGGCGCGGCGGAGAGCGCAGGGTTGCCGCGCGCAGTGAGCACGGTGAGGCGCGGCAGCCCTGTATAGTGTACCTGCAGGAGCGGGCAGGCGGCGAGCGCGGCGGCTATGGGCGCGGCGGAGAGCGCAGGGTTGCCGCGCGCAGTGAGCACGGTGAGGCGCGGCAGCCCTGTATAGTGTACCTGCAGGAGCGGGCAGGCGGCGAGCGCGGCGGCTATGGGCGCGGCGGAGAGCGCAGGGTTGCCGCGCGCAGTGAGCACGGTGAGGCGCGGCAGCCCTGTATAGTGTACCTGCAGGAGCGGGCAGGCGGCGAGCGCGGCGGCTATGGGCGCGGCGGAGAGCGCAGGGTTGCCGCGCGCAGTGAGCACGGTGAGGCGCGGCAGCCCTGTATAGTGTACCTGCAGGAGCGGGCAGGCGGCGAGCGCGGCGGCTATGGGCGCGGCGGAGAGCGCAGGGTTGCCGCGCGCAGTGAGCACGGTGAGGCGCGGCAGCCCTGTATAGTGTACCTGCAGGAGCGGGCAGGCGGCGAGCGCGGCGGCTATGGGCGCGGCGGAGAGCGCAGGGTTGCCGCGCGCAGTGAGCACGGTGAGGCGCGGCAGCCCTGTATAGTGTACCTGCAGGAGCGGGCAGGCGGCGAGCGCGGCGGCTATGGGCGCGGCGGAGAGCGCAGGGTTGCCGCGCGCAGTGAGCACGGTGAGGCGCGGCAGCCCTGTATAGTGTACCTGCAGGAGCGGGCAGGCGGCGAGCGCGGCGGCTATGGGCGCGGCGGAGAGCGCAGGGTTGCCGCGCGCAGTGAGCACGGTGAGGCGCGGCAGCCCTGTATAGTGTACCTGCAGGAGCGGGCAGGCGGCGAGCGCGGCGGCTATGGGCGCGGCGGAGAGCGCAGGGTTGCCGCGCGCAGTGAGCACGGTGAGGCGCGGCAGCCCTGTATAGTGTACCTGCAGGAGCGGGCAGGCGGCGAGCGCGGCGGCTATGGGCGCGGCGGAGAGCGCAGGGTTGCCGCGCGCAGTGAGCACGGTGAGGCGCGGCAGCCCTGTATAGTGTACCTGCAGGAGCGGGCAGGCGGCGAGCGCGGCGGCTATGGGCGCGGCGGAGAGCGCAGGGTTGCCGCGCGCAGTGAGCACGGTGAGGCGCGGCAGCCCTGTATAGTGTACCTGCAGGAGCGGGCAGGCGGCGAGCGCGGCGGCTATGGGCGCGGCGGAGAGCGCAGGGTTGCCGCGCGCAGTGAGCACGGTGAGGCGCGGCAGCCCTGTATAGTGTACCTGCAGGAGCGGGCAGGCGGCGAGCGCGGCGGCTATGGGCGCGGCGGAGAGCGCAGGGTTGCCGCGCGCAGTGAGCACGGTGAGGCGCGGCAGCCCTGTATAGTGTACCTGCAGGAGCGGGCAGGCGGCGAGCGCGGCGGCTATGGGCGCGGCGGAGAGCGCAGGGTTGCCGCGCGCAGTGAGCACGGTGAGGCGCGGCAGCCCTGTATAGTGTACCTGCAGGAGCGGGCAGGCGGCGAGCGCGGCGGCTATGGGCGCGGCGGAGAGCGCAGGGTTGCCGCGCGCAGTGAGCACGGTGAGGCGCGGCAGCGAGGCGGCGCGCAGCCCTGCGTCCGTCAGGGCCGCCAGGTACGACACGTCCAGCCGCTGCAGGCGACGACACGACTGACACACCGCCGATATGCCCTCGTCGCCCACGCCTATAGGAACACAACATGTTTAACAGTTCATATTAATATCAATATTAATCTCATGGTATGGTTACAAACTCATTCCACAAACGCGTGCTCTACTCGCCGCTGGCCGACCTTCCCCATATATACGCGTATGCGTTTTGAACTGTTGTGCGCATCTTCTGATAAGTATACATATAGTTTTTATAGTTTTTTTAGTAGTATATAAGTTTTTTTTTGTGACATTTGAACAGAGAACACACGCGCATACTTTACGAGAAAGAGAGAGATAGAGAGATATATTTCCCAGTGATGAGTCTTTTCAGAGTACCTTTCCATATACTTCAGCTTGCGTGCGTTTTTGAACCGTTGCCTGCTCTTTACAATCTGTTTAACCTTACAAGTCACAGTATTTATTTTTCAGATTGGTCCTAATATGACACTGTGGCATGTTAATGAAGCTACCTTATTATATTATATTATGCTTATGGTTAATTTTTCTACTGTCAACTGCAGCATACCGGGCACAGTACCTCGAAACCCCGGGGTCGCTCACCGAGATTGTCGGCAACCTAAAAGGGCTGCTGAAATTCTTCGGAGAGCTAGGGTGGGTCGAGTGAGGAATCACACCCCACCCACACCCAAAATAGGCGCATTGTCGTCGAAATGCGGAAAATTGCCTGCGTATTTGACTTGACTTGACTTCTACTGTCAACTTTTCAGTATTTGGTTTGTTATCGAAGTGGAAGAAGTGGTTATGCAGAAGTTTTCAGGTATCTAATTACCTCTGTTCTCTATGTACTGGTCAACTTTATACTTTATAATAACTTTATAATAAGCCTTCGTTAATAATAGTAGATTGTTACACGAGGAGGTAAAGAGACCCATTGTATACGAGGTAGATTTACTCCCGAGCTGTAGCGAGATAGTAAATAGAAACCGAGTTATAATGGGTTTTAGCACAGTGTGTTACACAATACTGTTCACTACGATTGTGAGAAAATAATATTATTAATTTCGTCAAAAACTTTTCCCTAATATCCTATACGTCCGGCAATAATAAAATAATATTAACACCTACAACACACCTACTTGCGTTCACAAGCGAGATCCAGCACGTCGACATCTTTTACGATAGCATGCGGGCCATTGTAGTCAATTTTAGAGTTTACATGTGTCATTAATATGTAGTTAAGTTATATGTTATTAAGATAGTTAGCGCTTTGGTATAACTGTAAGCTTTCTATCATTGTGTATAATAAATAAATAAATAAATATAATCTCGTTCATAATAGACCAATATTCAAACTCAAAAGATTTATTCAAATAGGTCATAATCTGACACTTTTGCACGTCAATGAAGATAAACGGTACTGAGTCTACAGTGCGTTCGGAAATATACCTCTACAAGAAGAACGCACAAGAAACTTAACGCTTGCTTTGAAGATGCCGCGAGGTGGCTATGCAGAAGTTTCCAGGCATCTTTGTCAAACTCAAACATAACATAACATACGTTCACGCCTTTTTTCCCGAAGGGATAGGCAGAGGTGTACCCAGGACTCAGTCCCATAGTAGATACACCCACATTTCGCCAGTATGTTATTGGTCCCATGTAATAGGGGGCGAGCCTATTGCCATCTACCGGGCACAGTTCCAGACTCCAGGCAGTTTTTGAGATAATTCCTAATGGAAAAATCCAATATTTAACACTTTGCCTGACCCGGGGATCGAACCCGGGACCTCTTGATTGGCAGTCGAGCATGCGCCCACTACGCCACCGAGGCAGTCAATAGGTCAAATAGGTCATAATCTGACACTTTTGCACGTCAATAAAGATAAACAGTACTGAGTCTACCGTGCGTTCGGAAAGATACCTCTACAAGAAGAACGCACAAGAAACTTGCAGGGCTTAATTTTTTCAACAGATAGTTTTACAATATTTGGTTTGGTTACATTCGTTTTCTTTGAAGGTGCCGCGAGGCGGCTATGCAGAAGTTTCCAGGCATCTTTGTCCTCTATGTACTGGTTGACTTTATAATAAGCCTTCTTTAGTAAAGTAGATTTTATATAGGTTTTGAATTTACCCTCTGAGAGCCCAGTTATCTCTTTTGGGATTTTATTATAGAAACGTACACAATTTCCTAAGAATGTCTTTTTATTTGTTTTGGATAATCTAAAGCTAGGTGCAGCTATTTTGTCTTTATTCCTTGTATTAAAATTATGAAGGTCACTATTTAATTTGAATTTATGTAAATTTTTACGCACATACATGATGTTCTCATAAATGTATAAGGATGGTAGGGTCAGTATGTTTATATCTTTAAATAATTCCCTCAGGGAATTATTGTCCTCTCTATGTACTTATTACCTTTATAAAATAAGCCTTCTTTAGTAAAGTAATTTTATATAGGTTTTGAATTTTCCCTCTGAGCCCCATTATCTCTTTTGGGGTTTTATTATAGAAACATACACTATTTCCTATGAATGACTTTTTATT
Source organism: Hemistola chrysoprasaria (assembly GCA_947063395.1). Lineage (NCBI taxonomy): Eukaryota > Metazoa > Arthropoda > Insecta > Lepidoptera > Geometridae > Hemistola > Hemistola chrysoprasaria. The sequence goes on from OX346725.1 coordinate 10,241,233, forward strand.
TGTTTTAGATAATCTAAAGCTAGGTGCAGCTATTTTGTTTTTATTCCTAGTATTACAATTATGGAGGTCACTATTTAATTTGAATTTATGTTAATTTTTATGCACATACACGATGTTCTCATGAATGTATAACGATGGTCAGTATGTTTATTTCTTAAGAGGGGTGAAAAATATATTTAATATAGGTTTTAAATTTAACTTATAAGAGCTACGAATGACTTAAACGTATACCACTTACCCGGATAACACTTCCTTGAATTACAACTCGACACATTAAGAGCCTCAAGCTTGGTGCAAGTCTGAGCGACCTGCTTCAAAACAGCGTTCGTGACATAAATGTTCTTGAACAAATTCAGCACTTTCAACTCTGTAAGACCCCCCAGACTCTCGCAGAAATAATCGTTTTGCGGCATTTGGTAGTCTACCGACATATATTCACTGAGAGAGAGTTCTTCTAGTCGGGGCACTTTCGTCAGGATCAGAGGGATGATCTTCCACATGGAGACTGGACCTACGTCTAACCTCAACGAGGTAAGGTTTGGTAATATGTCGATGGCTGCGCATAGCACTGTGCCTTGCAGACTGAAAATTGGAAAAAGATAAAACATTCATCATTATTATTTATTAAAAAAAAAAACATTTTGGAGATAATTGCGAATGCACTCAAAGGCGAAAGAAACGATGGTGCCTGTAGTATTCGTGAAACTGTGTGGTAAACATGTATTTCAATCGCTTGCTCGCCCCCTATGACATGGGACCAATAACATACTGGCGAAACGTGGGTGTACCTATAATGGGACTGGGTCCTGGATACACCTCTACCTATCCTTTCGGAAAAAAGCGTGATTTTATGTAACCTATTGTAGAATTATCAGAAATATTCCAAAACGTGTTGAGGAGCTAAAACATTTAATAAACTTACAAATTTATACCTATTTATAGTTCGACACAAAAGAGTAGAAACGGAACTAATTTAAAGTGTATGTATTGATAAAATTGTTTTTCCTCTTGTAAAAGACAGTGGCGCCCCCATTATTTTCTACTCTTTTGTGTCGAACTATAAATGGCAACCTAAACAAACTTGCAATTATTTAATTCTAAGTAGCTGAAATCAAAAGCAATTCTTTACAAAAAAAATTGAGAAACATTTTTTTACTCAGAAATTTTATATAAAACTGGTAAAAAGTAATGCATACATTATATAGACGACTTTCATAACAATGCATTGTAATTTTTTCATACTGGTAAGACCTCAAATCGATTAAACAATATGTGATATTCTAAACCTCTCATAGCAAAATTTACAAAATAGTCGATGGTTTGAGTTTGTTTATTCAAAATTTAATTATAAAAATAAAATAGTAGCTCACTTATTAGCTCATAATTGAAATGATATTACATTTAATGCATTAACATACATACTTTCACGCCTTTTTGTCGAAGGGGTAGGCAGAGGTGTACCCAGGACTCAGTCCCATAGTAGATACACCCACATTTCACCAGTATGTTATTGGTCCCATGTAATAGGGGGCGAGCCTATTGCCATCTACCGGGCACAGTTCCAGACTCCAGGCAGTTATTGAGATAATTTCTAATGGAAAAATCCAATATTTAACACTGCCTGACCTGGGGATCGAACCCGGGACCTCTTGATTGGCAGTCGAGCATGCGCCCTCTACGCCACCGAGGCAGTCTTTTAATGCATTAAAACTTATAAAAATACAATATTTTAACTGTAAAAACATATAATCTACCAAATTTCGTATGCGGCCCCTTAAAGCGAAAATCTATGCATATCAAGGAATCGAACGGGTTATATAAAGAGTATCACCTGTGAAGCAGCACAACTATTCTATTATCTACCCTCACACATAAAACATGTTAGTTCATTCAGTACCTTCAAATCGGCTATCTAAACACGTCATTGAAAATTACTATAATTAAATGTCTCCATACTTCATACCTATTCAAACGGCCGAGGGTAAACTGCTGAATGAGCGTATTTGTATTAATAATAATAATAATATGGGACAACTTCCACACACGGTCATCTGGTCCCAAACTAGGCTAGAAGCCTGTACTATGGTAACCAGATGACTGATATACATACTTATATAAGCTTATAACACCCAGACACAGATCAAACAGACATGTTCATGTACACAAATGTTTGACCTGGCCGGGGATCGAACCCGGGCCCTGCGGCACAGAAAGCAGAGTTACTACCATCTGAGCCAACGGGGCTGTCAAATTGTACCCATAGTCTGGTGACAGTTACTTAAATTAGTTTACAAAATGTTTATATTAGTTTCTTATGTGAGCGACTGTTTTTGTCTTTATGAGAATAAATTATTTAAACCTTGATTCCCCGGGTTATAGTGAAGCCTTCTATTATGTTTACCTGTAGCAGTTATAGAACGCTAATGAGTTCAGTTTGGGCGGGTTGGACCCAGTGAGGAAGAGGCCAGTCACGTGGGTGTTGTTGGCCACTGTTAACTTCTCTATGCTTGAGTCACTCTTCACTATTTGTATTAAACTCGAGTCTGTCAGCTGAAACAGACGAAATAATAGTTTACCAAGAGGAAATATTAGCGGGGAGTTTGACACAATAAAATGATAATTTTACTAAATCAATGTTTCATATTCCCCTGTTTCCTCCAAAAATTCTAAAGCTATTTGATACATTTCTATCAAAGTATTTTGATGAATTAAACTGTCCTTCAAATCAAATAATTTGTTCGCAGGAATGTAGTTACAAAGGTTGTCAATTGAGAATCATGGAAATAATAATAATCGCAGTACATTCTGCCTCTTAAGCACGCTTTATCCCAAGGGGTAGGCTCAGTCCCATAGTAGGTACAACCACATTTTGCCAGTATGTTATTGGTCCCATGTAATAGGGGACGAGGCTATTGCCATTTACCGAGCACAGTTCCAGTATAGATAATTCTAGAGATAATTCCCAATGGAAAAATCCTATATCTACAACTTTGCCTGACCTGGGGATCGAACCCGGGACCTCATAATCAGCAGTCGAGCTTGCACCCACTACGCCACTAAGGCTCCTTAAAGGCGTGCGAAATCCATTAAATTATAAAATTATGAAAATTAATTATTAAAATAGATTATAAAACATACAATCTTTATACCAAATGATCCTTATAATTTTATTTAGTTTTATAAATTCTTATTTTTTTATTTGTCTTGTGTTGGTACCTTGTTGCAGGATACAAATGAAAGTGATCTCAATTGTTTGCAGCCGTAAATCAAGGGGTTCCAATTTTTTGTGTGCATTCCCACAACCTGTAAAGAATAATAACAAATAAACTCACACAAACCATTAAAATAAAAATATCTTGCAAAAAATTAATTAAAACATTAATAATCCTAATAATTAGTTAATCTACATTTCTTTGCACAGCATTATGACAATTTTTAAAAAGCCATCTTAGCACACGTCCAGATAAAAAAACGAACCTACATTCCAAGTTTTAAGTCTCTAGGACCGGGGGTTTGGGCTCGGCATTGCATGTCAGTCAGCAAGTCACTTATGATGTTACTAGCGGTGCCCCTCGTTTTCACCCGCGCATACATCGTCCCCGCGGGAATATCGAGAAACAAAGTACCCTATGTGTTATTCCAGGGCCTATACCACCTATATACCAAATTTCAGCCCAATCGGTTCAGTACTTTTGGCGTGAAAGAGTCACAAACATCCATCTATCAATCCATACTTACAAACTTTTACATTTATAATATTAGAAGGATAGTGATTCTGGTATGTATGTGGGATAAGGGTCCGTCAGAGGAAAAGGCCGGAGTGACAAACACGATTGGCGTATATTTCTCTGATCTTTAAACTGACAAATTAATAAAATGCCTTTGCACACTCAGCCGCCATTGCACGAATTGCTCTCCGGTTCTCTATTAAAAAATAATTACTAATCTTCTCATCCTTCACACATTTTCTAAGGTTCCTTTCATTCATTCCAAACATAACATAACATAACATACATTCACGCCTTTTTCCCGAAGGCGTAGGCAGAGGTGTACCCAGGACTCTGTCCCATAGTAGATACACCCACATTTCGCCAGTATGTTATTGGTCCCATGTAATAGGTGGCGAGCCTATTGCCATCTACCGGGCACAGTTCCAGACTCCAGGCAGTTATTGAGATAATTCCTAATGGGAAAATCCAATATTTAACACTTGCCTGACCTGGGGATCGAACCCGGGACCTCTTGATTGGCAGTCGAGCATGCGCCCTCTACGCCACCGAAGCAGTCATTCATTCATTCATTCCAGATTATAACAAAGCATACACTATCATATCGATTATTACTTGTACTGAGTGCAATCGAGATTGATGACAAACATTCAAATAAAATCCTACATGTAGGTATTACCTTGAGTTCCTCTAGGTTGGGACAGAACTTGCCGACGGTGTGTGCGGTGCGGTCGTTGAGTGCGGACCAGTGATGGTCTATGTGTAGCCGCAGCAATGATCCGCCGGCTCGTTGTAACACGCGCCGAAGTACCGCGGTTGTTAGACTGGCGGGCGCTGCGCTCCACCATGATGTCTTGAATGTGCGGATACCTGACCATCATACATCGCTACAGTTTTAAGCATGAACCTAGAAAAGGCGGACTGAGTTTTTTTTTTATGATAGTGAGTGACAAGACGAGCAAATCAGGTGCCTGATGGTAAGCATCAAGATTGCCCATATTAGACACAGTGCCACCCAGTGTTTTAAAATTCAAAATTCTGCACGGCACTGCACTGTGCCTGTCGCCCTGAGATATGAGTTGTTTAATCTCATCATGTCCAGTAATTTCGCTGGTAACATTGCTCTTCAGACCGGAACACAGCAATGTTTGTACATTACTGCTTGGCGAATGAATAACTGGCAAAGGTGTGGTACTTCCCCAGGTGGCCCCTTGCAAAAGAGGCCTACCACTACAAAATGACTACAAAACGAGTCTTCTTCAACAAGAAGTGAAGCAGTAAGCCAGCTCTCACACTTGCTTGGGGAGGTCTACCTTGAGTGGACTGAAAGGATTTTTGTACTAAAACCTCGATCGGCCTAGAAAAAAAGGTGTGAATGTGTGCTCACAGTTAGGGATCAGCTACTGATCAAGCTTTTAGTACATAAATCATTTCGCTGCACTCAAGGTAGACTTCCTCAAACAAGTGTGTGAGCTGGCCTACTTTAAAGTGCTTTAAAGTGCTACTCTAAGAAGTGGTTTTACTTACAAGGGACCAGTAAGTCTTAGTTCGAAAAAGGAGTATTCTTTACAGAAGTAGTTTAATGTTTTTTGTAATGTCTTAAATTTAGTCTAATGGCTCTAGCTGTATAGCCCTTCCTTTGTTTCTGCCACTCTCCCATGTCATTTGCGATTGACATCCAGCTGATCCTAAATCTAAATAGCCAAGTATATAGACATACCCTGAAGATATTCCTGTACCATATTCTGCCAGCGCTTGCTGACCCTCTCCGAGCGTATGAGGTCTGTGATTGGTACATATGTGAGCACATGTGTTAGACAATCCCTGTTCAGTATGTCCATTATGTTGTATGTCTCATCACTGTCTGCGGTTTCTTCTCGTTCCTGTAATTATGACACATTTTCATTAAGGGAGTTCAACTTCCATACAAAATGAAAAGACTAAAATATGAAGAAATAGAGAATAATATTTCACTCAACTTTCTCAACAACGAGCTAAGAATATACGATAGTGATTATCTCATGCGAGAAATCTTTATGCGATTCTCTCCTGGGGCTATGATAAAAACTCAGTCTATGGAGTAAGGGTTGGTTGTCATCATCAACAATAGTCCTGGGTCATATCATGTCAGAGGCCGTCATATATGAAAACTCTGACTCCACAGTTGACAACACATCAACATAAAGAATTAGTACAAATAAGTTAAGTACCTCATCAGGTATTTCCTCATTTGGTTCACTGGTAGATGTTTCTGGTACGTCGCCATTCTCCGACGTGGACTCGCCTGGTACCACTGCATTGCCTGCAAATAAATTATGCAAATCTTATAAAGAATACATTAAATATTTGTATGTATAAGTGCTGTCTGTATGTATATGTACCATATGTATAAGTGCTGTCTCTGCAAGAATTGGTGCACATCCTAGGCCTGCTGGCCTTTTAAAGGTTTAATCTGCTAGGGACGAAAGGTTCTCAAGACAAGACCCCGGACCAGAAGACGAAGCGTAAAAGTCCCGCTGAACGCGAAGAACCGCGCACTTTGGCAATCTAAGGAAGACCTATGTTGAACAGTGTCTTTCAGCTGATTAAGATGAAAGGTTTTAACACTGCTGTCTGTAAACGAAATATCAAGTAAGTATAATTACGCGCTAAGGTACTATTTCGCTTGTCCCGAAACATACAGTGTGTTTTATCAAAAAATTTAATTAAAACAGCATTTCAAAAAACACAATGATTTTTTATAGTTGAAAGAGTTTAATTGAACATTAATCAACTAAATTGCGACTAGTCAGTTGGATAGTGAGTGTCTATGATAGTGATTTTGCCCTCTGAGCTGCAGGTCCCACATTAGATTCCCAGACAGGTCAATGAGATGTGCGCATTTCTCATAAACGTGTCTGTTTAGTCTGTGTCTAGGTTTGCATAATATCTTATATCTTTAAATGTAATTTTTAAATGCAATTCTTGTATATAATTGGAATCTCGGAATCGGCTCCAACGATTTTCATAAAATTTAGTATATAGGGGATTTCGGGGGCGATAAATCGATCTAGCTAGGAATCATTTTTAAGAAATGTCATTTTATTAAAAAAAAAATAATAATACCGAGCAAAGCTCGGTCATCCAGATATTAAGTATATTATGTTGTGTATATCTTTGGTGACCGTAGTCGCTGACATAGTGTGAGCCTCGGCTCGCCTTCGGCTTCGCACTTCAAGGGGCCTCGCATTAGGTCCCCATAAAACTTATCGCCGCGCTCGCAGCAAGTTGTAGAAGAAACGAAAGACATTTGTCAGGATTGTAGCAAGTGGAAAGAAATAGTTTCTGCCTGCGGGAACAAGGTATCTGTATGTATTAAATGAATAATACCATCATCAGGGTCATTGCAGTGTATGTCCTGTCGTCGCACAGAGCGCGGCTTCCACCGCACGCGGCCATCGGCGTCCTGAGCGGGTTGGTGCCAGCTGTCCGCTGGAGACGTGCGGAGATTGCGACCGCGGAGTGATTTCTCGTGGCTTGGTGCTTGTAGAGCTCTGGAATGTTAACAAAATTGTTGTTTCCCATAGTACACGGCCATACTGCAACCCTAGCGCGAGGGTAGCATTTTGTTCACCTTATAAAAACGTAACTTTCTTACATTGTACTGAGATTTAAAATTTATTTTATATGTCAGTTATTGTTACAGGCAACAGTTATAAGTTCATATTAAAGTTCTTTGGGTGTCCTGAAAACTCTAACACTAAGTTGACCACAGACCAACTTGTTTTAGGGATGCGCCGATCCGATCCAATTTTATGGAATACATATTTTTAGGATCAAAGGCATACTATCCAATCAATTCTCAAATCGGATCATAATATCCATATGACTCAAACCATTTTTTTATTGTATGGTAAAACTTGTAATAATAATTAACATGTGGATTTAAGTAATTAAATCTGTAAGTAAATTTGGAGTTTAATCAAACTTTAATATGTCATGTTTTTATAGAGTAAGCGATCTAATGCATCACCTATAGATAAACACATAACATACATTCACGCCTTAAAGGTGAACCCAGGAGTCAGTCCCATAGTAGATACACCCACATTTCGCCAGTATGTTATTGGTCCCATGTAATAGGGGGCGAGCCTATTGCCATCTACCGGGCACAGTTCCAGACTCCAGGCAGTTATTGAGATAATTTCTAACGGAAAAATCCAATATTTAACACTGCCTGACCTGGGGATCGAACCCGGGACCTCTTGATTGGCAGTCGAGCATGCGCCCTCTACACCACCGAGGCAGTCAAAGTTGAGGTATTACATTCCGACCCGATCCAGAATATTGTATCAAGCTTTAAAAAGCACATCTCTAACTTGTTATGAAGAAGCAGTGAACCAAGCATGACACAGAAATAGCTCCCAATTTTTCTCTATCACACCTCAACAATGCATATCCTTCTAGAACATTTATTTATAATTTAGCACAATGTTAAGACTAAAAGCCGGTTCTCACACTTATCAGATGTATGACCCGTAAGTCGGATGCTCCAGTGGCTGAACATTTCATATGAAACTGTTCACATGTCTTTGGACAATCCAAAGAAGGAAATAATTTGATTTTTTATCAGGCCTGACATCCAAGTGGGAATGAGCGGAAACTTAACTAATATAGCATTCTGTGCCAGTTATTCTCTCATGATACTTGCCAAGTTTTCAGACATTCAGTCTTTTGGTCAATGTTCTAGGGGCGCAGGTAAAAATAAAAAGTCTTACTTATGAGCATCAGCTGGATTACTGTATGTAACAAAGGCATAGGTAGGAGTGGGGCTCCGGTTTGGCCCCTTTTCTCCCATTCTCAACCAACAGCTCTTTATGAACCCATACTGTGCAAATACACCAAATAGCTCTGTCCTTGTTGTCTGAAAAAGTAACATTTTGTTACAACTTTTACAACACAATAATCTATTGTTTGGGATTATGTCATGAGGTTAACAGTCGATAAAATCATAGTTATTGGCGGTTTATAACTTACTTTCGGTGGCAAGTTTGACACATATAGCTTTCTGATAGGTATTCCATCTTCCGTGTGAGTGGGTACATTTCTCAAACCATACGGACTTGTGTCATGATGAAACTCGAAATGTGAGCCGATAGCATCTAGAAGAGATAATTTATTATTGACTCATAGTAAAATATAATACGGAACACGATAAGATCTCACACGTACAGAGCTCGCGGCTGACGATATGATATAATTCCGGATTGAGAAATCTCTCGTCGTCGTCTTCATCGAAAAACATGGCGTTTATTTTCTTCGATGAAAAGACTGCAACTTCTTTCTCGCTACGTCTTAATTATTATCCAAGCATAATAATCACAATTACACGATCTAAACAGCAAATTTGGAATAAATTATCAAATTAAAATAATAATTGCAAATCGGTATCGCAGTCAACATACAACGGCCGTGTTAACCACAGAGTACTTTAACTTTATTTGGTGTTAACTAGTGATGGTTAATTAGCATTCGCATTCATTGATAGCATGCGATTGCTTTAATAGCATTTAGTAAATTAAATGAAGTTGCAAAATTCTGTGATTGCTAATTTAGCGAATTCATCGCTTCATACGATCATAGCGGCAGCGTGCGCCGTGTGCTCTCCCTCGGCCGTCGGCCGTCGTAACCACGGGAGACGCCGAGACGGGAATACTGAAAACTATATCTGTTTCACATTACCCTGATTGACCTCGTTGCTTTCGAGTCACGAGTGAAATTATTAGCAATTTGGTAGGCGCGATTAAGCCATTATTATCTTTATTAGCTTGTGCTTAGGGTCGTAGATTGAATGAACGTGTATGATTATTTAATTCGTTAAAATTAATAGCAGGGTGGTGTGAAGTACGAAGTGCGAATTATCGTCATAGCAAATAGCATAGCAATAGCAAATTGCATGCTATGACTTATTAATTCGCATGCTTAAGATATTATTGCGAAATCGCAATAATTAACATCACTAGTGTTAACAGAAGTGTTAATTTTATAATATTACCAGAATAAAAAGATCAACTAGTAGGTATTTAAATTCTGCATTGAAATCGGGGCGGCCATGTGATCAACGAGATAAACTTGGTTGATAAAATTATTATTGTATATAATATCATAAAAGCAACTTTGGCTGAGGCAGTGAAATCTGCATTAATCATGATAAAAGAAATTCTTCAGGTAGGTAGTCAACAGTGGGAAACAGCAGTAAAAAGACTGCAATTACAATTATTTATGGGTATTTTGAGTTTTTAATATGGCAGCACTATACTTTTTAAAATTTATTTAGATGTCAATGTCAAGATTTCTAACTCACTGAGATATTTTTTCTCAGAGTCCACTGTGAAATTTCGGCCGCAAGTCTTGTGCATTTACCAAAGCAATTTTTCAATATTTTGACATGGACTAAATTCACAGATCACTTTAATTAGAACTAAATTATGGCGTTTACAAAAATGTTAAGATGTAGTACTAGCTTAAGTCGTTGATGTCAAAATGTTTACAGCATTCGGTTATAGCCAACTATCAATAAGACATTGATCTTCAGATAGATATTAGGAGAGTTTGGGCTTATTATTAATCAATGACAACTCAAACGTATGGACTCGCGTATTATAAAAAGGATCTATAATACACGATTTGAACACCATTGTGCTAGTTATAGATAGATAATTTGGTCCCTGGCAATGGTCAGTCAGCTATCAGTTAGTTGTCAGTTGTTCCTCTTTACTCTGTGGTCAGTTGTCAGTTTGTCAGTAGTTTCTGTGGTCAGCAGTCAGCAATAAATGTGTTCTGTGAGCCACAGAACAAAAGGAACAGCAATATTAAATTAAATTTTCAAATTCTTTCAGGTATGGTTCCTTAGACTAAAATGATTAAAACCTTGGGACGCTTTTGGGTGCAAAAATTATTTGGGACTGGTCAACGGATCTCGGAAACTAAAAGACTTAAGAGGTATGGTTCTTAGACATCCAAAACACGGCCTTATCCACAGAACACATATACAAGAAGAAGTCCCACTACGTACGTCAGATTTGCGTACACGAAGCGACGCTAGCGCTACCAACGCTTCGCACTGAAACTATTCAGTAGCGCGGGAGATTTAATATTTCTAACATTAGCTATAGGTACCTACCAATATTATATGTCTATATTTACTTCTATATCTATTCATGACATACGCAAAGGGTAAAAAATAAGAGCAGGTATTAGAAGTAGTCTTTATTCAGATGAAAATAAGGTAAATCTTATATTACACAACATCTTTCTAGAAGGGGTTGGCCGAGGTGTACCCAGAACTCAGTCTCATACTAAGTATACTCCCACATTTCACCAGTATGTTATTGGTCCTATGTAATAGAAGGCGAGACTATTGCCATTTACTGGGCACAGTTCTAGACTCCAGGTTGTTATTGAGATAATCCCTCACGGAAAAATCCGATATTTAACACTTTGCCTAACCTAGGCGTCTTTTTCGCACAATCGCAATAATAGAGTCTATGATCTCGTTAGCACAAGAACAAAACTTTCTATAGCACAATATAACAAAATACGAGAAACTTTACAAAACTTATTTCCACTAAAGATGTGCAAATCAACTAAAAAGTGAAAATCGTAAACAATAAACAGCACAGAATAAAAACAGCCATTTCTATTATCCGGTTGCCAGATGGCAAAAAAGAAATTCTTCTAACGCTGATTCAAGTAATCATAAGAATCTGAGGTCTAGATTTAACTAATTTGAACAATATATGTAATAAAATTATTAAATAATTTCATTACTTATTTCAAAAGTGTTTATTCTTTATTATTTCTATCTTCCGAATTAATTAAATAATTCCCATAATTTTGAATTCTACTAATATGTTATATTTTCCTTAGTAGGGTCAGTAAATAGTGCTTTCTCTGTCGTTTTAAGAGCTCCGTTTCTTTTTAACATTTCCTTCGCCGTGTTGGCATTGGCCGGGAACTAAGCTGACACCCCCTGGCCTTATCACTTGTTTGCCACCAGAGAGCGACTTTTCGTTCCTGCATGAATAGTTTTCGGAATGATTTATGATGAGATCAAATACGCCACAATATTGAACTAGGTATTTAGCTATATAGTAAAGCTATGAATTGATATTTTATTATGTATGTGATGAGTTTAAGTTCATCTGATCTGGTCAATACAATGTGTTGTGTATAAAATCAGATAGCAAATCCAAAAATATAAATTAATTAGCAAACTATTAATATCAAATTACAAGAAGAGAAGGAACCTATAAAACACATTATGTGGTATGCATGATAATTGAAAATACCTAATTACCTTTGCCCTACATATTTATCACTAAGTATTTACGTTATATGCCAATTCTTAAATGGAATCCGTACATTATCATTGATTATATTAATATGTATTAGTATATGTTATATTAATATTGTGATTAATATACAACTTGATAAAATATGCTCTAGTAAAACTTACAAGTACCCGTCAAGCTGAACAAATAACTTCAAACAAATAAACACTTGAAATTCACAACAAAAATTTGGCAATTCTTTCTTTTGTTACTTATTTACTTTAATTCACCTCCTTATGTATTACTACACCCATTTATAACACGATGTGTGTATGTTTTGTTGTAGCAATCCAATCAAGTCGAAAGCCCTTCAACGAGACTACGTCAGATGCAGTGCTGTTCTTCAACAAGCTCTTCGACAGTGTTAACGACTCACGGTGAGGATCTGCACCAGGAAAGAATAGGGGACCAGTCAACATCATGTTACATTTTGGCAAGAAGCCATCAAAACATTGGAAAGTATTTCATTTATCATCAGTAAAAGTAAAGCCATCTGCAGGGCACAGTTTCAGATTTCAGGCTGTCACTTAGAAAATTCCTAATAGAAAAATTCAATAACACTGCCTGACCTAGCTGGGGATCGAACCCGGAACCTCATGATCGGCAGATAGAGCTTGCACCCACTACGCCACCCATGCAGTCCGCAATAATTCATTTTTACAATAATGTCTATTAATTAATTGTTATTTTTAATAATACATTCATAATTATCGTAACATTAGTATAACTTGAATATATTTAATAATCCTTTCAAATGAAAAATATATGTCGTATGTGTAATTTATGTTATAAGCTATATTTAATATCAATCCTGCCAATCCTGGTGAACCACAATATTAATTTTATCATAGTAGTAGTTTAAGGTTACATAATATTATATTAGTTTTTATAATGTTCATTATATAATATTGTTATTATAAGTTATTGTAATCATTGCATAATATTATTAAGTGATTTATTTGGTATTTGCATTACATTTACATTTTTTTGGTATTGACATTAGGTTTTAAAGAGAGTGTTTTGTGATTGCATTATTATTAAGTATATAAGCGGTTTTTAATATTGTTATTGTAGTAATATAGTTAAATATTATTAAGTCATACATAGTTGAGCTATAATATTGTCATTATTTTAGTTTAGTTATTTATATAATGTTACAATCAGTAAAATATTATATCATCGTTAACTATTCGTTGGCGGCTAGTATGCATGAAAAGACACAAATGTTAATAGGAAGAAATAAATGGACTTGTTCATGGCATTATTAGATACTATTGAAAGTCATTAATTTGTAATATGAACTATAGTGAATTTTGTATGTTGATAGTTACTGTATGTATGAGCACTTCTATTACGATTTATTTTATTAATAATTACTGTTTAAGCACTGTAATTACAAGTCATGACACAGAAAAAGTTAGTTTAGTTATGGTGCTACATCTTTGTTTAATAGTTATTTATATTGTTATAATATATGTAACACATAATTTGTTAATCAGTTATTTGTGAAATATATTTAAATATCTTTAAAAATAAATGGACTTTCATTTAAAAATAAATGGACCTTAATTTAAAAATCCTGGTGTACATTATTAGGTTTATAAAGAGACCGTGTAGCGCCAAAATAATAAACAGTGAAAAAAAATCTTCTGTCAAATTTCAGGCTTATGTCAAACTCCACAGTGACTCCACATCTACCAAGGTCTGTAACGCCCCACAGGTTATATGGAGAGCTTTTCTTCTATTTCCTCTCTGTTCTGTGACAGCAAGCTTTCGGCATTTTCATTTAAAAGCAAATCAATAACATACAAGTGCGAGTACCAGTTTATATATGTATTATCTATGACTGCGAGTAAATAATTTAATAACTAATCATAATCAGTTCAATCGAAACCTAAGTTAAAAATTACATTCCATATTCAAGTGCATTGAAGTGCAACACTCCACACTCCACAGCAAACACCGACCACCGAAAGAATGTCTCAGATTAGATCGAGGCAAAAAAGTAAACAGAGTGTAGAGGAAGAAACTAGGACTGAAAATGAATCCAGTGGCTTGGACAGGTCAGAAAAAAAAATGCTTTACACTGCAATGCTGTAATAAAAAAATATTAAAAGCGTGTTAACAGGTCGTATAATGTTTCAGAACTTCAAGGAAATCTCCATTCAGTTTGCTCAGAAATCTTTCACGAATGGTCGTCATTATATCTCTTTTAACCATTGTCTACTTCACATCAAAAGATGAGAAAATTAAGACGTTTGCTAAACAATCTGAAAATCTGGTTGGAAAGGGCCTTGTAGTGGAATGTTCACCAGAATACTTGAAAGAGATCAATAAATACTCTGGTTGTTTCCCCAATGACTGTCGACGATTTGTCACAGACACTATAGTATCGGCACCAGAGGTGTCAGAGCTCTTAGAAATAGCTAAAAAGGGACTCAAACTAGGAGGCTCATCTGGTGGGGCTTCTATATTGGACTTACACAGTGGAGCACTTTCTTTAGACCACCAGTTTGTCAATATTTACAAAATTGATCCAGGGAAAGATATTTTTACAGAAAATGATTTTAATATCTATAGGGTAAGTTATTTTAATAAGTTTACTAATGAAGGTACAAAGTCTTTTTCTTAAAAAGTAACAATGTTGAATGATGATGCAGTAGACAAAACAGAATCTTGACATAATATACAAGAAAACACCATTACTGTCAGTGCTATGCAACTGTAGGGTCAAGAATATGTTATAAGAACCTCCATTTCTTTTGAAACAGGGTCAGAAAATATATGATTGCATTGAGGATTAAACTTTTTTTAATCTGTATTGATCACCATCAGGTTGTAAAAAAAATTTTTCACAGACAAACTATGTCAAATACTTTGAAACCATTGGGATTTGGGATGTAAATAACTTTGTTAAACTTTTGTGCCTTTCATTATAAAATATAACTAGGAATTATGTAATATTGAAGTTCAACAAAACTATGTTTTAGGTAGTCAAAGAGAAGATAAAATTAGCTGTTGCCCAGCAGTTCAAACTGGATCCAACAAAAATATATTTGACCCATCCAACATTCTTCTCAAGAATAACTTCCAAGCCAGCTGTAACAATCCATGATGAATATTGGCATCCACATGTGGACAAAGATACATACAAATCATTTCACTACACAACTCTCCTATACTTGAGTGATTACAACATTGATTTTGAAGGAGGAAGATTTGTATTCATAGATGAAAAACTGAATAGAACAGTGGAACCAAGAAAAGGCAGAGTCAGCATGTTTACCAGTGGCAAAGAAAACATGCATTATGTGGAAAAGGTCAAAAGTGGAATGAGATATGCCATCACTATATCATTTACATGTGATAAAAATTATGCTATTGATGACCCCAGTATGGAGAAATATAATTAAATATTCCATTCCAAATTAATAAAAAATAATAATTTGTTACTTTCTTTTTGATGGGTTTTTTTAATAGGGTTTCCTACCCACATAATACCGTGCAGTCTTGTGCTCAGCGGGCCCTACTTATCTTACCAAAAAAGAATTCGCATCAGCCCCCGTTTATATTGACATTGAAAAATTAAGTCTGCGAAAGCGCCCTCTATGTTGTATTTTGTTATAAACTCTGTGGAGGATTGGCTATGGTGGCCTTGAATTTTTGTGTGATGCATTGTCTATGGTGGATATTGTTGCAAGTCTTTTAAACTCCCCCGTTTTTAGTATTTATTCTTATTGCACTTTATACTTTTGTAAACTGTAAATTCTCTTATTTGGATAATCATAATTTTTAAATACCTTCACCACGGAATAAGACAACAACAGTTATCTACAACAGTTAGACAGTATGAAGTATGATAATTAGTTATAGTTATTTTATATAATGCTGTTGATGACGATTTCATTTGTTAAAATATTTGCACACTTGGAATTGGAAAAGTTAAAATTAGACATAGAAATATTAAAAAAGAATCTAGAATATATAAAATAAGTTTATTAATAAAAGCACATTAATTTGTATATAAATGTTTTTATTCCTTTTCAAATACATAATTACAGTGAAGTAAAAGAAATATTATAATACTCTATTCTGATAATCTACTGAAATAATTTCTTATTAACATATTTCTATTATGCTCGTCATTGTTGGTATGGGCTGGTGTATTGAATATTTCTTCATCAGTGGCTCCATCTCCATCATCATCATCGTGTGAAAATGGTATGGGGTCTCTCGATTTCTTACATATGTTATGTAGCACTGCCATTGCAACAATGGCAGCTTGAGCTCTTACTGGATCAGCCCGGAGTTTCCAAGATAGAGATGGGAATCTTTTTTTCCAGCAGCCAAAAGTCCTTTCAACAACATTTCGGGTTCGAATATGGCTTTCGTTGTACAATCGTTCAGCTTCTGTAGTTGGATTGCGAAGAGGTGTGAGCAAATATGGTTTTACAGCATATCCTTTATCTCCCAGTATCCAATAATTTTCAAATTCACCGTCTTCTAGGCGCCCTTTAATTGTACTACTATTAAATATATGGCTGTCATGAGAACTTCCTGGCCATCGTGCAACAATATTGTTGATATACATATCTGCATTACAAATGACTTGCACGTTAAGTGAAAAAATCAGCTTTCTATTTCTATATAACTCTGCATCTAATCCACCTGGAGAATGAATAGGGATATGGGTACAGTCAATAGCTGCTATTGTTTTTGGAAATGCACTTATTTTATAAAATTTCTTTGCTGCATTTTCCATTTCAACACTGTTTTGAGGCATTGTTATCCACTCGGCACGAAGGCCGGCTATAGCTCTGCTCACACGGTGTATTATACGGGATACTGTTGATTTATGGACGCCTGCAGCATCTCCAATACAACGCTGAAAGGATCCACTTGCATAGAACTCTAAAGCCATTAGTACTTGCTGTTCTGGTGTTACAGCATGGTTCCTGCCAAAAAAAACCTAAATTAGCAACCAAGATTAGATAGTAGGATAGCCAGGTGAATCTACAATTACTTAAATAGAGTACTTACATCATGGTTCTTGTTTTAAGTGAAGGACCGAGGTGAGAAGCCAAAGCCTTTGCCAGGGTCTTGGAGATCCGAAATCTGTCCAAAAATTCATTGTCATCCCATTTTTGAAATCGATCAATGCGAGGACGATAAACTTTTCTTTTCCTAATTCTCAAATCGGAATCACTTTCATCACTAGAAGAGCTAGTTTCCCACAGTATGTCGCGAACTAACGAAACCATCTTAATAATAAAATATTACGAGATAATATTTTATAAAAATAACATATACGCAAGTACGACTGGTAAATTTTGGAGGTTATAACAATCACCGATATCAATAATAGAATGACAGTTGACACTAACTTTAACTTTAACCGGCCGAATTTGAGCGGTTAATGTTAACGTTATTTATGACGTCATTTTAACGGTTGTTAAAATGGTGCAACGCGTAATTGGTCTAACCAGAGATTTGACGGATTGGTTATTGTTAAAGTAAGCTGGTGCAACTCACCCTTAATTGCACACCAAACCAGTAGAAAAATAGTTAAGGCTTGGCAACATTATTTCCAGCAGAAAAAATAAACAAAACACAGTCGGTGTGTGACTTTAAAAAAATAAAATTTAATGAAAAAAATTAAAATAAGCCATTAATTATGTACATTCTTTTATAAAAATATTTTTGTGTAACTCGGCTACACCGTGCTTTTGTTTAAAAATTCGCAGTTAGGGTGCACCGACATACAAAGTGAGTAAAAATATTTTGCGTCTCAATATTTTTTAGTTCAATTATCTGAGCTTTCTATCTTAAAACCGATGAAATTTATTTTAGGAAGTACAAATGGATGGTTCCACGGTAGAACACAGCGACTCAGATTCCGGGGAGAGCTGGACCTTGCTGGAGAATAATATACCTTACGCTGAAGAAGCTCCAGATTTCCCCGAAAATACTGGTATTCGTTGCGAAATGTGAGTATTTTATGTTGAAATAATTATTAATAAATGTATCTAGTAGTGCTTATGATTACGCAAAAATACTAATGAATTTATCATCTTCGCCTGTATGCGCAATTTCGTAGCCTTGACACAATGTTGGTGTTGGAATGTTAATTCTTAATCAATATTATGATTACACATGAGATGTTAACCTTCAATCTGATTGTGATAGTATTCTTGTTTCCTATCTAAAACACACCCAACATAAAGTTGTTTTCTTTTGATAATATATTTTATTATGGCTTGACCTTGGGAAATAATTCTATTTTTTTTTATTTACATGTCAATCAATGTTGTCAGTTTGCATAATCAAGTAGTTGGTAATATGCATACAAGTGATAAGCAAAAATGCTTGTTCAAGAAATTAGAATTACTAACTCAGGAGGTTTTCAAACTATTGGGAAGTTTTACAAATGGGACCTACAGCAAAATAGCGTTTTTGCGTCTGTGTGACCATTCACAAATGGGGCGATTTGAAACTATACCGCCAAATCTAGCACTTTAAGAGTAGTCTTGTCTAAAAGTTGTAGTAGTGTGTAATGTAATGTGTTTTCTGAATTTAGCCTGAGAAAGGAAATCTTGGTAGTTTTCCTTTTCAAAATCATTCCTGACTTGGATTCTCTATTTTGAATGCCGGTAGAATAGCAATAGGATTGCCCACTGTTACATAAGAAATAAAAACATGACTGTGCGAAATGTGGGTGTACCTACTGTGGGACTGGGTCCTGGGTACATTGTTGCATACCCCATCAGTAAAAAGGGGTGATGTTATCTTAGCTGAGTTGTTAAGTCCTCTTAGGAAGAAGATATCAGATTTGAATAGTTAGGCTATAATATAATAAGGCCATTACAGAGTTTGGAGCCATATGACTTTCCATATCCAAGTAACTACTACTAATTACCAAGCTGCCTGCCAAGTGTGGTGGTTACGGCAATATCCCCCATATTAATAGTATATAGTGCTCTATGGGGGAGGCCTATGTTCAACTGGGGATATCTTCTGGCTGATCATGATGATGATGATCAAATTTTAGGCCCATTCAACCTCATATTATTATTTTGATTTATTTGATATAGGCCTCATAATATGATTCTTAAATGTAAATATCTTTTTTTAAACTTATTGCACTAAAATCAGATTGAGAATTTCTAAAAAAAAATACTTAGAACTTGCCTCACTTTATTAAAATCAAATCAAAAATAAATCAGCGATGATAAGAGAGCTACTATGTTTGGAAATAAAACTGCCAATAATATTCTCTACCCAGCACTTTTAAGAATAGAAAGGTTACTTGAATGGAGCTTCCTTGGAGAACAAGTCCAAGTCCTTTGTATTATGGGCTGTAACTGTTCTGTTAAAGTACACAATTCTTATATCTTAAAATTATTGTGTTTCAGGGAAAACGTAGAGACACCACAAAGTGACAAAGACGATGACACTGATGGCATATCTATCATAAGTGACAGTGAACATGAATCCACACATTGTGACAAGAGTGTGGTAGACGAGAACACCTCACCAACAGAAAACACACCACTTTTACCACCACTCCCACTTACTACCTACCAAGAGCCTGTCACTCAAGAAACTGATTATCTCGGGGACAATATCAAATACAAAACATATGTACATAAAAGAAATCCCAAAGTAGGTACAATCCTTGATATCATAATGCTAGGAACATTTGTCATCACAGCAGGCATGGCTCTAGGACATCTCTGGAGTTGTAAGAACGAATGTACCACACCTTCTGTCAACAAAATACTGTCAAACCTATACAAACTACAAGAGGAGAATGCATATTTGAGAAACAAACTGAAGGAAATCACACTGGCAACTGGTTACCAACTGCCTGAAAAATTCACCAATGAAAAACTTAGCAGTAAAAAACCACAGAGGTGTAAGAAGATTTTTGAAGAGCCACTTATAAAAAATAAAAAAGTGGAAGGTGGTGTAAAATGTGTAGATGATACCAAAACAAATACACAAGAACCTCTTCCAATACATGAAAAGGAATTCTTGAACGATATTGACAAAATAAAAAACATCTATGAACAAAATAAAGATTGGCTTGACAAAGAAATTAAAAGGCAGTTTGAAAATATTGCGAAAGAAAATGATTTAACTGATTCCAGTACATGGATTGCGAAAAAACAAATCAATTCAAAGAAACAGTTGGGGCCTATACAACACTTTAGTACACTTTTACCACTTGATACTAATGATAATAGACCACAAGATGCTGAACAAATTGTAACTGAATCACTCAAGACATTATCTGACTCTGAAACATTAGATTCATCTGACACAGGTGCTAAAACTGATTCTAATGAATCCTTCATAAAAATACAAATTGGAGGCAATGAGGAGAAGATTCAATCAGATGTCTCACAAGAAAAGAAGATCACATATGCTGACTCTTTAAAGACAGACCAGCCAATACAAAGAAATAAGAGAAGTGATAATATTCCTAACAGATTCAACAGAGACCACATCATGAAAAGGAAACATAAGGATGATGACAATCTACTGAATCTCAACTCTTTCAGTGAAGATGATATAAAAAAAGATGATAGATATGCTGGCCCCAAAATGAAACATGACAAAAAGAAGCATGACCGTCAGAAATCACATAAGAAACAGAAAAGAAACAATAAATATGAACAGTGGGAGATGAAGGGAGGATATCTCAGAGATTATGACGATATTTCCATGACTTCATTTCAAGAAGACTTCGTTCACAACCCTGAGAAAAAGTTTTTAAACCCAGACTTTCAGAATTACATTAATAAATTTGTGGAAATTGAACACAATGTGTCCAATAACAAGGATCAACCAAAGATAACCAAAAAAATTGATGATAAAGCTAAAACTGAGAAACGATCAATGAAGAATGATAAAGGGAGGAAAATAAAGGGCAAGGATTCTGAATGGTTTGACAAAAGAACAACTTTGAGAGCGGAAGCTAGAATGAAGGTGGAGCAGGAGCTTTTTGGCGAGAATACTTCAAACAATGCTGCTTGGTATTTCCGCCGCATGCAGAAACGTGAACAGTGTCGCGCTCAGAAAGACAACAGTACTTTTAAAAAATTCTCCAAAAGAAAGATGAACTTTAAAATGAAGCGTTAAAGAGAATGCAATAGCAGTCAAAAAGTGCACTAGATCATTTCTCAAAGAGGAATATTGGTTGGATCTCAGGTTGTGGTCATCTCCGTGGAATCTTAAAAAGCAAATTTCGGTATAGCATTTAATGTTTTTAATATACATATTCCAGTCCAGTGCTATTAACTTTATTTAGGATGTTATCAAAATGAATGCCGATTTTGAATCGCACTTTTAGATTTTTCTCTATCTTTAGTTATTTTATGCACTTATGCATAATTTTATTACTTATCTTGGGTTGGAAAGTGTTCCTCATTCTTTGATAAAATGATTTAGCAATATTTTGCAATACCCAGTGGCTATTTTTTTCTTATTAAGTGATGTTGGGTAAAGGCACATACTTCGTCTTTCCCAACAATCTTTTAGCTAAAAACCTGAAAGTTTACGCCTATTTATGTGATATAATATTTAACAAAACTATGTACCTTGCTGTATTACTTGCCAGTAAGTATTTTACACACATACCTAATTTTAATGCAATGTTTGAAATTTGACTAGTAGTATAATAAATGTTATGAACAGACTAATAATGCAGACTATTATTCTAATCAGAATTTTGCCTTTTTCAAGATAAAGTATCTAAAATACGTGACGTAATCGTATTACACTGTTTGGAAAGTGACGGGACTGTAATTAAAGGATACAGGACCTCTTAGCAGTTTGACACAATCCTATGCAAACACCTAGAACAATCCTATGGAAAAATTACGAAATCTATGTTTTGTATTCCCTTGTTTCCATAAATTTATATCTTGAAAATTTGAAGATGAATTAGGCTATGTCCCTGTTATTTTATTGTTATTCCTTAACTCTTCATTTATTTCTAGTGAACGTATAATTACGCAGTAAAACTGGGACAATTTTTCATGTATTAAAGGGTTATACTTCATTTAACAATGAGTTTGTAGAAAAATGAAAATGACAGGGACATGCTCACTGAAGACCTAATTTTATTTTAAAAAAAACATTTTTTGCGCAGTTATCTAGGGAGGAAACACGGGAATACGTTTGTATGGAAAAATCTAACTACGATACTATTAACCTATTATTCCACGCTACACCCCGTGTTATAATACTCGTAAGTTCCAAAACACATACTACACTAAATAAAGCGTACAGGCCGATGAACGAAATCTGGCTCGTAATACACATTCACCACTAGTGTCTGTGAACATGTCGCATGATAAGAGTTTCTCTTACACGCGGTCAATGAATGAGATGTTTATATTGGCCATACCAAGTATTGTAATAATTGAGTATTAGATGTTTTTTGCCATAAATATGGCCAAAAATTGATATTTGTTCAGCTGTCAGGGATCAAGCTATATTTTACAAACTATATAGTGTAACTATATAGTTTGTAAACGCACCAGTTTTCTTAACCTAATTGTGATGGATTTGTTAACTTTAAATAATACTACATTGATATATTTTTTTAAATGTATATTAGTTTAAAAGTTAATTAAAATTGAGACCATAATAGAATACATAATTATATTTAATACTAAAGTATGAATAATAATTAATCGTCGCCAATAGCTCCGCTGAATACAAGATTTATTGCAGCGTTTACATCACCTGGAAAAAAAACAAAAATCATTACAAAACTTAAGTAGGTACTTCTCGCTTCCCCCATCTACCCGTTTTTATTCTCTTGATGAGAAGATTATGTTTAATCTTCTCTACTTATAAAAATCAAAGTCCTGTCTGTCTGACACATATCAAAGCCCACGTACCAACATTTGTATCTGAGATTTGAAATTTTACTCGAAGGCTACAATGGTAAAGACAAGGAATAAAAAAAGAATTCCTGATACTTCCACGGGAACGGGGACTTCGCGGGTACAATTGCGGGGCCCAGCTAATAAAAATATTAATAATACCAGGCATTACAAAAAGGTGTAGTAATACCCAGGATTCAGCCAATAGGAGGTACACCCACATTTCGTCAGTATGTAATTGGTCTCTTGTAATAGGGGCGAGCCTATTGCCATCTACCGGGTACTCCAGGCAGTTATTAATGACTCCTAGATCCCCAGGCAGATAACTCCTACTGGAAAAATATTATATTTAACACTGCCTGACCTGGGAATCGAGCCCGGGACCTCATGATGGGCAGTCGAGCTTGCGCCCACTACGCCACCGAGGAAGACATTTTTCTGTATCCTTTGTATTATTTCTACAAGTGTGGTGTACAATAAAGTATTATCTATCTATTGGACTTCCAATGGCCGAGATGATGATGCTGATGAAATAATATGAGACAACATCCTCACACTGTCATCTGGTCCCCAAACTAGGCTAGAAGCCTATACTATGCCTATACTATGAAGCCTATTCATAATTTTAATACTAGGAATAAAGACAAAATAGCTGTACCTAGCTTTAGATTATCTAAAACAAATAAAAAGACATTCTTAGGAAATAGTGTACGTTTCTATAATAAAATCCCAAAAGAGATAACTGGGCTCTCAGAGGGTAAATTCAAAACCTATATAAAATCTACTTTACTAAAGAAGGCATACTATAAAGTCAACCAGTACATAGAGGATAAAGATGCCTGGAAACTTCTGCATAGTCGCCTCGCGGCACCTTCAAAGAAAATGAATGTAAGCAAACCAAATATTGTAAAACTATCTGTTGAAAAAATTAAGCCCTACAAGTTTCTTGTGCGTTCTTCTTGTAGAGGTATCTTTCCGAACGCACGGTAGACTCAGTACTGTATCTTCATTGACGTACAAAAGTGTCAGATTATGACCTATTTGAATAAATCTGTTTGAGTTTGAGTTTGAGTTATGGTAACCAGATGACTGATATACATACTTATAAAAGCTTATAACACCCAGACACAGATCAAATAGACCTGGCCAGGGATCAAACCCGGGACCTACGGCTCAGAAGGCAGGCGCACTCAGGCTGAACCAACCGGCCAGTCAAATGAACAGAAATGTTTATTAATCAATTACCTGCACAAATAAGTAAAGCGCGAACATTGACAGTGTCATCCAGTAGACCCATTTCGTGCATATGAGTCAATTGTGTTGAGAAGTCCTCCTCTCTAGGCGCGGGGCTTTGAGATGATGATGCTGATGGAAAAATAATATTATTAAATAAATATAATTATTTGTATATAATCCATTCTCATCCCGTGGGAGCCGTGAGACCGGAAGGACATATTCGGAGATTGGGCAGCAGCACTCTCCGGCACCAAGTATTCCAACTACTGCGATCACCAGCCGCACAACAAGCTTGGTGATTATATAATGCATAGTGTAGGGTTCCATATCTAGATACCTTAACAAAACGCTTCTAATTCCAAAAACAATCCGCCTACTAAGAACATACAGCGCCATCTAGTTGCGAACTACAGCAAATAAGGAGGAAGTACCCTAGAGCTTTTAGTCCTTTACGCAAAGTATGGAAATATGCAGTAAAATGGCCATAACTTTTGATTGCGTTAACTTAGTATGATTATTTTACAGCCACAAGGAACCGCAGACCTGAGTACTTTTATCAATTTCAATTTGATACCTCCACGCGTTCCCGTGAAAGTGTCTTGACAGACAGACATACAGACAACAAAGTGATCTTTTAACCACCAATTACCGTCATAATTCATTTTTTGTACGAATTGCAGATATATTTAATAATAATTATTCACAAAATGTTGATCTCCTTTTAATAAAACAAAATAATTTTAAAACCATAATAAGTAGAAATTTCTTCACCTGATTCCTATTCCTATAACTGAATTTCCATCTAACCTCTGTCTTTTTCTCCTTCTCTGTGCTTAATATAATATAATATGGCTTTGATCTTAATTCTTTATAATATTTTTGGTATTTATAATTTCTCCCTATATAGTATGTAGATGGCTTCTTTTCCTTATGATTGGCATGAAACAACAAAATAATTGTACTCTTATTTTATAAGTGAAATCTACTTAGCTAACTGCTTTGTACTCCTGTTATTCTTAAGTGTTAAAAGCTGTTTGTTTTCCGAATAAAATAAAATAAGGGTTCCTTTTTTCCTTTTGAGGTATGGAGCCCTACAAACCATATAAATACATATATATACAACGTGTTACATACCCTTGTATATAGTAGGCGAGCGCGATTAGACAACCAGTGTAATTAAGATCAACTTAACCCACTGTATGGGTGTATCTACTATGGGACTGAGTCCTGGGTACACCTCTGCCTACCCCTTCGGGAAAAAGGCGTGAATGTATGTTATGTTAACCCACTGTGTGGGTTCAATCCCCGGCCAGGTCAAACATTTGTGTGCATGAACATGTAGATTATATAAGTTTGTATATCAGTCATCTGGTTACCATTGTACAGGCATCTACTTTATGAAAGAGACGGGACTTAATCGCGTTAAAAACATTTATTATTTATTTACCTCGACGTTTCGACTGAGTTGCATCAGCCGTGTTCACGAGAAGATAATTCCCGTCTCTTTCATAAAGTATGTGTTCGAATCGCGAAAGTTTAAAAATTACTACAGGCATCTAGCCTAGTTTGGGACCAGATGACCGTGTGTGGAAGTTGTCCCATATTATTTATTTATTTTTATTGTGTTATAATGTAAATGTTTACCTCCTATATTGGCGGAAGGAGTCTGGTCCATATCATTAGAGTTGTTCGCTCCGGCGCGGGTGATCGCGTCAGATATCGCTTCACTGAACATCTCCGGAGTTATCACGGAGCGCTCACTGCCGCCTGGGAACAAATATTCACACGTCAATATTACGCAAATGGGTTCCGTACGCAAATGGTGTCGAAAGAACCCTATCACTAAGTCTCCCCTGTCCATTCGTCCATCTTCAGTCTCTACACCATGTCTTATTTAGCTTTATCAATGACAGCTGAACAAAAATCAATTTTTTGGACATGGTATGAGTAATTTAATATTCATTTGATACCTCTTATAACATAATTTACGGAAACATGGCCAAAAATAGATTTTTGTTCAGCTGTCATTGATCAAACTATATCTGTCAAAGCGTAGCAATAGCCCGGTTACCATACATCTAGAAATCACATCTATAGCCAAATGAAGTAGTTTCTATCCATTCACAATAGTCCTTGCACCTAGCGAAGGCTGTCTTTGAGCTCTTCTTCATCATCAACCATCTCTGAAACAAATGGTTTCAGAGATGGACCCCAATAGGTGCTACGTATACATTCAGCTCAAAGCTCAATTTAGCGTCCGTGGTCCAGCGGAAATAAGCTCTGCTTAAAATCCGGAGTCTCTGGACTTACAGTTTACAGTGTTTCAAATGTCACTTTAAACTGTAGGTCCATATAGTTTCCTATAAGATATGTAGGGGGCAGTGGTTAGGTCATGTCGGAGGCTGCGTAGGAATCTTGGCGACCTGAAAACTGACAATAATTATATGGGTTGTCCACATAACCCATATGAATTGACTCAAGCGGTGTAAAAAATTATTATTTTTTTAAAGCATGTTGAGGTTGCTTTTGCGTTGGACTAAAAATGGTCTCCATGTACGCCTATCAAAAGATCGGGGTTACCCGTGTATTGGAGCGACATAATTATATGTAAAGAAACGTAGGCACGTTTCATAGTCAAAATGTAAATAAAGTGCAATAATAATTGTATAACCTGGTTCAGCGTCTTGTCTCCTATTCTCTCCGGTGGCTTGTTGCAGCAGTTGCAGCAGGTTGCGATTGTTCGCAGGTGAACGATTCGTTGATACAGTTACAGCTTCTGATGCCAACTGGAATTGTATTGTTACATTAGTAATATAATCTTCTCGACAGACTGTCTCAGTGGCGTCACAGAACAGATAATAATACTAGGTATAGAATGGACACTGTCATCGGCCCACCAATCAGGCATTCCTCACCCCCGCCAGCGATATTGAACTCTTCACGAGCCCCGCTTCTATGGGAAATCACCTCACGCACATTCTTGTTTTTTTATGTTAGTGAGTAACAAGAAAATGTGGTAGTTAAAGCGCGGCTTTTGTATGGGATTGAGTAGCGTGTCCGATGTCGAATTCTTCCATAAGGAATTATCGCAATAACTGCCTGGAGTCTGGAACTGTGCCCGGTTAGATAGCAATAGGCTCGTCCCCTATTACATGGGGCCAATAACATACTGGCGGAATGTGAGTGTGCCTACTATCCTGGGTGTGTATGTGGGTGTGTAGCGCCCGTGGTCCAGCGGGAATATGCCCGGCTTTAAATTCGGAGGCCCTGGATCGAATCTCATCATGTGGACTTTTCGCCTGGACGCTACCGTGTTTCGGATGGCACATTAAACTGTAGGTCCCTATAGTTTCCTATAAGATATGTAGGGAGCAGTCATTAGGTCTCGCGGAGGCCTTGTAGGAATCTTGGCGACCTTAAACTCTGACAATATGGGTTGTCCACGTAACCCACATGAATTGACTCGAGCAGTGTTATTGGGGTAACCCGTTCTGTTAGAGTATAAATTAAAATTTTTACTCAGAGGACGCTGCTGACGCGTTTACTGACGTGGAAAAGTGTCAGATTGTGACCTATTTGAATAAATCTTTTCAAGTTCCTCTTTCTCTGAATCTCAGTACCATAGGGTCATCCCTTTATAACTCTTACTGCAACCATGGGTAGAGAGGGTGGTGTACTATTGTATATAATATTGTATATTAATAATTATATTATATACTAGCTGACCCAGCAAATGTTGTTCTGCCATATAAATATTGACAAAACTTTTTTAGGGACAACCTATTCTCATACCTACCATATATATGCACATTTCATAAAAATCAGTCAAGCCATTTCGGAGGAGTTGTACATACTTCTATATGAATTTAGTAAAAAAAATCTCTCTAATTTCTACATTATGAACAGAAAGTTCAATTTTATTTGTCTGTATGTACAGACATTGTACCTGTAAAGCAGCGGCAAGCTGTTCCTGTGTAATAGGGTTTCTCTCTGTCTCCTCGGCCTCTTCTTCTTCCGCGTCCTCCTCTTCCGATAGTGCTTCTAGGGAATAAGCGAAACCGGATATTGCTGGACCTAAAACAAATTCATGTGTAAACATTATTTTTATAAGGGAATGTTATAAAGGCGAACATCCAATCAAGGGCATTTATGAGCAGAAAACTAGCACAACGATAATTCTGTCAAGATTTTAAAAAATTGTCATGCAATATTTTCGTAGCCATGGGACCTAAAAACATACTGGCGAATAACCGGTGAGTACCTGCTATGGGAATGGGTCCTGGGTACACCTCTGCCTACCCCTTTGGGATAAAGGAGTGATTTTATTTATTATCCTACTATCATATTATAAATGCAAAAGTCTGTGAGGATGGATGGATATTTGTTACTCTTTCACACCAAAACTACTGAACCGCGGGGCACAGCTAGTCTTATGATATAACGATAAGAAGGCGGAAGGTATAATGCCCGGTTCCATACTATCAAAGTTAGGTTAGGTTAGCTCACCGATCTAACAGCTTTTTTATGGACTGGAATAATGTCCATATTATAATTATAATCTGCGGTGGCGTAAGGGCGCATGCTCGACTGCCAATCAAGAGGTCCCCAGTTCGATCCCCGGGTCAGGCAGTGTTAAATATTGGATTTTTCCATTAGGAATTATCTCAATAACTGCCTGGAGTCTGGAACTGTGCCCGGTAGATGGCAATAGGCTCGCCCCCTATTACATGGGACCAATAACATACTGGCGAAATGTGGGTATATCTACTATGGGACTGAGTCCTGGGTACACCTCTGCCTACCCCTTCGGGAAAAAGGCGTGAATGTATGTAATGTTATGTTATGTTATAATTATAATTTTTTATTTATATCGTCCATGATATAAGTGATAGTTAATCACTGGATTACCGGACTGGAATAATGTGAACCGGGCATAACTTACTAGTATTATTAGTAGCGTTAGAGCTGGGGCGGGCCTGCTCCAGGTGCGTGAGGTGTCGCAGGGCGGCGGGCAGCTCAGGGTGGGCCGCCGCGCCGCGCCGCATCGTCTGTATGTTGGCTCCCAGCGCCGCAACTAGTTCTACCTCGTGTAGTATAGAGAGAGCTACGCAGTCGTCCGCTAGGGATGGCGCTTCTGCCAGGATCTCGTTCATTACACTCTCGTCGTTTAGTAACTGAAATTATTGACGTTTTGTAGGCAAATACGTGCAAACTGTGGCAGCAGGGGCTTCCCATTGAGCTACAACATGGGCCTCTTCAAAAGGAAAGTGAACAGAGTCCTGTAGGGTTGGCAACATAATGGCAATACCCCTGGCAGGTATTCATAGGCGGCGGTAACCTCTCACCATCAGGCGGCCCGTCTGCAAGTTTGCCACCTATGGCAAAAAAAAAACCAATGCGGCAAATGTATACACAGGCGATGTGTCAGAGTTGTCAGTGTCATCATAAAATGTGTAGTGTGTACTAATGATTGCCCCCTACATGTTTGATTCATGAAAACTAAGATCCACAGTCTTACAAAACAGTATAAATAATAAATAGTCATAGTAGCATACTGGGCACAATGGCATACCGAGTTCCTAGGCATTCCTAGGAACCCTAGAGTCGCTCACCGAGATTGTCCGTAACCTGAAAGGTTATGTTGTTATAATTATGTTTCAAAGACCTGCTGAAATTCTTTGGAAAGCAAGTGTGGCTCGAGTAAGTTATCACCCCCACCCACACGCAACATAGGCACATTACGTCTGATAAACTGCCTGCTTAATCTAATCTACTAATCAGTCATCCATTGAACACACATTGAAGAACAACATTTATTAATACAACTTTTGCTTCTTCACCACATTCTTCATACATGTTCATCAGTTGTGGGTACTATTGATCTGGCCTTTCTTTCCAAACCAATAAATACAAGGAAAAATGTGATGTACACATGTTTATTGAACAACTGGCTCCGGCCACATGGTCCTACGGCCTTCATCCTACCGATAGGATATGTGAATTTTTTTTTCTGAATTTTATTAATTCTTAGGCTATCATTTCCTTAGACCACATTGTCCCACCGATCGGACGAGAACTTTTAGCTGTGCCCTGTGATTTCACCCGCATTGTCTGCTCCTGTGGGAATATCGGAATAAAGTACCCCATGAGTAATTCCAGGGTCTAAACTATCTACATACCAAATTTCAGCTCAATCCATTCAGTAGTTTTAGTGTGAAAACAAAACAAACATACAGAAAAAAACAGCAGTAGCTTTGTTGTTTTGTGCCATCTAATTGGCGCTGGAGTCGAGTTAGAATTCGCCAGGTTTTTGTTTACCTGTGACAAAATAACTAGTAGTTTTGTAGTGGTAGTCCTCTTTTGCAGGGGGCCGCCTGGGGAAGTACCACACCTTTGCCAGTTATTCATCCGCCAAGCAGAAATGTGCAAACATTACTGTGTTCCGGTCTGAAGGGCAATGTTACCAGCGAAATTACTGGGCTTGATGAGATTCAAAAACTCATATCTCAGGGTGACAGGCGCAGTGCAGTACCGCGCAGAATTTTTGTATTTTAAAACACTGGATGGCACTGTGTCTGATATGGGCAATCATGATGCTTACCATCAGGCACCTGATTTGCTCGTCTTGTCACTCACTATAATAAAAAAAAAAAAAATGTACTACGGTACTGTGAGAGATTAATATTATTAGTAAGATCTATACAAATTCTAGTGTGGTCTTAAATACCTGCATGGCTCTTGTCCATCCGGGAGCATTAGGAGTGCACCCTAAAGCCCTGAGTGAGGTGTTCAGTTGCTGCAATTCAGCATCTGTGTAAGTAAGCCTGGGAGCTGGTGGAGGCTTCTCTTTCTTCTTCAACACATGAACCATTTCACCATGCTTCACTCCACTGTCTTGCAGTGTGGCACTGTCTTTTAAAATCTTCCCATGGTGAATTAATTCTGAAGGAAAATTGGAGTTTCTGATTTCTTTCACAATAATATTATTCTTTTATTAATGAAAAATGTTTACTCTGACTATAAGACATTTATAGGTCTAATCTTTGAAAAATTTGGGACTGCTTCCTTATAAGTAACTATTTTTATATAAAAATGTCAGATAAAACCTTTTTTACTTATTATTTTCACTATGCTCAAAAGACACTGGCAACATAAGTGATAAATCCAGACTAATATGATAAAAACTTGTAGCTCTGTCACTCTGTCTTTTTGTTACTGCCTAAACGGATAATCCGATTTAGATGAAATTTGGTATAGAGATAGTTTGAGTCCCGGGAGAGGAAATAGGATAGTTTTTATCCCAGAAATCATCCTAAAAGGGGGTTGGAAGTTTGTATGAGGAATCAATAACCGATGAACCGATTGAGCTGATTTTTGGTTTGAAGATATCTTAGACCCTAGAATAACATATAGGGTTCTTTTATACCGATATTCCCACGGAAACGAAGACTACGCGGGTGGAACTGCGGGGCACAGCTAGTAAAAACGTATTTTTATTAACTTTATTCAAAAGCACAAAGAAGCCAGAAAACACAATATCCAGTAATTTCCTACTTCTACTTACCTAGAGAAGCGGACGAGATATTGGATTTCTTTTCAGCTTCAATCTTGAGGTTAACCACAGTATTGTCTAACCCATAATTTTCTAATTTGAACCGTTCCAGGGGTCCTGGTTTCACTTTAATACCCAAAAATAGACACGGAAGATCCATATTGGTATTCTGTAACATATTTTTCTCGTGTAAACAAGTGAAATCATGAAATGCTAAGAGTCGGCCACTTCGTATTAATAAATTACTAACCAGATAGATTTCTCCTTGAATTAGTTTTAATCTCGCTAAAAATAATATATTATGTCGAGATTTTAAGAAGTAAAATCAATAAAACAGCAAGTACAACAATGATGAGTACAAAGTAGCATGGAAACCACATATCGCATTGTTGCGCTATTCGTTGATTGGTTGGTCAGATAAAAACAGCTGTCGCTGACAGGTGACAAAAATGACTTGCATTTCGGCAAAGAATACAGAATGAAAAAGAAAGCAAAGACGTTACGTAGAAATTCCTATGAAAAAAAATACGACGGTCTCGGTAATAATGAAGTACAAAACGCAAAAGTGTGTCTTTTGCGTTTATGGTTTTACATCAACTTCGAAAACTTCGAAGACTTCCAATTAAACAAAATAAACCTAAACAGCCAGTCCGCCAGTCGCGCATTAGCCTAGGAGCTATTAATCGCGGCGATTACCTTCCGCGTCAACCGCGGTTGCAGGCCTGCATTGCTTAATCGCTTGTAGAACCGCAAAATTTAAATGGAATGCAATTTTAGCGACGCAATTTTTCTTTTGGCGGGCGGCATCAATACTATAAGCCCAACAAATCTAAGAAGCACAGAAAACGTAGAAGGACCGTTTCAAAACCGCCAAACTGCAACCGCGACGGGCGCTCAAGAATACCGCTACGCGCTCGTCACGTCGGTACCACCACCATGGGAACCAGTTTGTAATGGGATCGGGATCCCCGCAATCCGCATGAAGTCAAAGTCGAATCCAAAGAAGAACGAGGAAGTGTCTATGGGGTCAATGGTCCTATGGTTTAAATTTTGTCCCTTGCCAGTTGTCAGTTAACTTTTGACAGTTGACACGCTTGACATTTGATTGATAACCTAATTTTATTTTACGCATTACGCAGGCAAAATTTTGTGAAAAGTGAAAACAAGTGAACTATGATTATATAGAGATGATTTCTATTTGTTTAACATATAATTATTGTGCAATGAAGAAGTCTTCAAAGATATTTTTAAAATCAACATCTTGACTAGTGCGTAAAATGACTTGAAAATGAAGAACGGATCTAATGAAACTTCGGAGGCTAAAGTTGCAGAACGCAATGAACGTGCCAAAAAACTTTATCGGTAAGTATTTCAGCTGTATGCAGAAAAGGTTTAACCTATTATAACTTACTTATATTATCAAAGTAGTCAACTAAACAAGGTTATATAGGTAGGTACATATATTATTAACACGTCATAGGTACGTGATGTTCAAAAAATGTTTAGATTAACAATGATAATCAATATTACAGCTATATCAGCGATTCTGCCAGACGCGTCGGAGAAATGACTACATCGAGCTCATCCATCACGGATCTCTTTTCCATGCACATTGAAATCCAGCGTCAGAAGCTCAGGGACAATTGTGAGAAATTACTATTTCTTGACCCACTGGATTATGGAAAGAAGGCCATTGAGCTGCTTTGGAGAAAAGTTTACTATGACACTGTCTCCGCTGCTAAAAAGCTACGGGAAATTGATACAGATAATGACAGCTATCTGTTCACTCACATTGTTTGTGGAATAGGTCACTTCCATCATTTCATAACCAGAATACAAACCGAGATGAAATTGCAATATAAAGAATTGGATTATGTATTGGCATTCAATGATGAAGAATGTCAAGACAATATTGACCTACCTGAAGCAGAGATACTGTTTGCGAAATCTATTTTATACACATGTCTGATATACCTGGGTGATCTCAGTCGCTACCAAGCAGAGTTATTCCATACATTTGACTCGTCAATTGCAGCTCGATACTATCTACAAGCTGCCCACATTGACATGTCCTCAGGGATGCCATACAATCAACTAGCTAACTTGTATCTTGACAAAAATTTCAATATTGACTCTGTCTGCTATTACATACATTGCTTAAACTGCACAGAACCTTTTGAAGGAGCTATGGATAATCTGAAGAAAATCTTTGAGAAGAATGGACAATTTTATGATTCTATCAATGATTCTGAGTTACTTACCCAGACAGAACATATACAAAATACAATTGTGAATTTCCTTTCACTTATTGAGCTGTGGTATCTGGGTAAGAATGATACTAATATACCTCAGAGATGCAGTACTATTGCTCAAGGGCTAAAAGTATCTATGGATTTTGATAAGTCACCAATGCCAGACCCTAACAAAAGTTATGATGAGTACATGCAAGCAGTGGAAGAGGAGAATTCAAACCCTTCATATTTGAATCCCAATCTGGTTCATAAGATTGTTCAAATCTGTCTGTTCACCATCCCAAAGATATCTGAAACAGATGAAACTAAAGCTTTTGCTTGTAAAGCCTTTACATTAGCATTACTATCACAACTCTTACAGAAACTACTCAGCCATTTAGAGAGTCTTGGATTAAAGAACCCAGCTTCAAAGTACAGAGAAAGAACTGTATCCATTCAAGAGACTGATGATACGGTCACAGCTGACAAGGTTGAGTTTATAGAAGTTATTGAAGAAGAGACCAAGTCCCCTGATGTGAAACTGACTAATGGTGACCACAGTGAAGACGAAAGTGAGAAGATACACGATAAAGAGGAAAATGAAACAGGTGACATAAAAAATTCTAAAAAGATGTGTAAAAGACGTCGACGAAGGCGAGTCATGTCATCAGAGAGCTCAGATGAAAGTGGTGCTGAAACAGAGAACAGTGATGTAGAAACTTTTGAATCATTTTCTGAAGAATCCGATCCTGAAACATTGCCATCAGATGAGGAGACTCAGAGTGATGATTCTGGAGAAGGGACTGATGCAGAAGATGTTAAATGTAATGGAGAATTGACAGAGAAAACCACAGAAACTATTGAAAATGCAAAAGAACTTGTTAATGGCAATTTGGCTAACGACAATGACAATAAGGATTCAGATAAAACTGCCAACAATTTGTCTAAAGAGCTCAATGAAAAGGACATGAAAAAGTTCCTTCTTGGTGACAACATACTATCCAGTATTAAGTTACTGCAAGATTGGGCATTAGGTGAAAAAGATTTGATATTGTCATGTGGAGACAGTGGGGAGGCGTTGTTCCAATGTGTTGTTGACTTACTCAATATCTTTACACATAACTTCATCCATGATACATATGATGACAATGATTCTGAGGTCTTAAAATATGCCAAAAGTATTGCTAAAAAAGTCAAATTGGAATATAAAACAATACCACTACCAGAAGATATAAATTTGAGAGGAACAAACATCTGCAAGTTTGATAAAGATGCAGCCGAATGGCAAACTCTAGATAGACATAAACTATCAGTTTATGAAGAGAATGTTATAAGGATTCTAAACTTTATTGATTTTGGTAATTTCATTGCTAATTTGGTGCCAAGAATAAGGTTCAACAGAACAATGAAGATATTTTATTTGAAAAAGGTTCCAACTCCAAAGGTCACCATGAAAATTAATCATAAAAGAAGCAGGGAATGGCACAATTCAAAATTAAATAAGCATGTAAGTATGTTTCCCTAGTAACCTCAGCAAATGCTCATTATTTCAGTTTTGAAAATTATAAAAAGGAAAATAGGAAATCGGAAGAAAATCTAAAGATCCTTTTTCTATAGAACTTTTGGCAACCAACGAAGTTACTACGTCTGAAGGGTTAGCAAGTTTAGAGACTGCACACTTCGTATTTTATCACGCGTAGGTGCAGCGCGTGTATAACCTACCTATATTATATTAAAACTCAAATTTTCAACTCCATTCTAATAGCGATTTTAATGTTTTTCGGCAAACTACGGCACTACGGCTTATAACCAAAAACGTCGATGGTAAATAGAGCCATGTTCTTTATTGTACATCATTTACCATAATAAATATTTGTAAATCCAGAATGAGTCATCGGAAGGCGGACTGCTTCGCCGCTTGGGTCGGCTATGGCTGGTGTCACAGGTTCGAGAGTTAGAACGCAGCGGCGCACAACCCGCCGCGCCAGCGTTACTTGCGCTCGATGCCGCGGCCCTACACAAACATCTACGCAGGGTCAAACAACTGCTCAGAGCTAGGAACTTCATACTGCTCATACCCACTGTTGGTAAGTGTTCTTATCTTAGTCTGTTTGTGGTCTAGTTTTCGGGCTACATGAAGCCCAATTTCTATTTTTTGTTTTTAATGGCTTGTTTGGACATTTTGCCAATGTCGCTATGAATAGATAGAAACAACAAATGCTTGAGATTTAGATTGGTAAAACAAAAAAATATATAACCACAGGCTTCTAATATGACCTTACAACCTAACTATTGTTTATAAAGTCAGCTGGGACCAACAACTTTACGTGCCTTCTAAACCATGGTTGCATCCATATTCAATAATATATCAATAATATTCAATAACACATCAATAATAAATGTATATCATGTAGTTTGGAATTTATTGATTTGTGTGAGAAGTGAGAATATGCTATTGCAAAATTCTAGGAAGTACTATTGATACACATGAACATATTCTAGCAAGTTTAAATGATTGTTATGTTATCTCTTTGAATATCAACTATAGCAAGGTATATTGGCCTATAATTCTGGTTTTGCTAAAAAGGGAGTTCCACAGGGATTAATCTTGCGTCTCGTCTTATGGCATACTTAAATCAACAATTTGCCAGACATTTTTCTATACCACAAAATTCAGCTATAATTGACGACTGGCTGTGCTCCGCAGTTTCACCTACTCTTATAATGTATTATTCCAGTGTATAAGCTATCTACACACCAAACAGCCCAAACTTAAATAAATAATTTAAATAGTTTCAGCTTGAATAAGTAACCATACACACGCCCACACATACCGACAATCTTTCGCATTACTAATATAAGTAAAAAATACTCTAAAGTACTTGTTTTGTTTTCAGTGTTACAAGAACTGGACGATCTGAAACGTGAAGAGATCTCGGCTCGAGACGCCATCCGCTGGCTGGAGTTGCAACTTAAGACAGGCTCACGATTCCTACGAGCTCAACGCCCTGGACAATCGCGCTCTTTACCGCTCCTCAAATGCCCGCGCAAGGCTCCACCACAAATACACAACTTCATGCAAATCTTGGAATTTTGCAACCATTTCATCGGAGAAGACAAACAAAACACAGGCGGCAGTGGCGACGCCGAATCTGTCAATCACGTTAAATCTACGCCCCTGCTCGTGCTTCTAATGGGCGACCGAACTGAAGACGACGCTCATCGGTACAAGGAATTCAGTGTGACTGGCGCTGCTAAATCTGTCGGCATCTCCGTTGAATACATCGAAGATTTCTACACGAAGTGGCGTCATACTGTTCACAAGACCGGCAAAAAGAGATGAGGGAAACTTTGAAGGATACGGGATTCGAATGTCGCTGAAACAAGGGCGCTGCTGGGGCTCGATAAAGAAATACCATCGATGTCTGGAATGCACGTCTGCGGATTTTGCAACAATGAGCGCAAAATAATCGTAATTAAGATTGGTTATTGGTTATTTTAGCTTTCGATATGGAAGTTAGGTTTATTTTCGAAACTTTTACTATAATCCTCATTTCGAGTTATAATTTGTGGGAGTAACATTCATAATAATTCATCGTTCATTCATCATTTATAGTTATTGCAAAGTTTTATTAAAGTTTTGTGGTTATTGTCTTCATGTTCATTCTTATCTGACTTCATTATCATTTTAATAAATGTTTTCATAATAAATTGTGGTATTATTTTATCGGATATTTATGCAACTTTTGAGTGTGGCGAGGATCATTTATCCTTGTTTATATTCTAGTAGAAACAGGCCCCTTTTCCCCACTGGGCAGTCAGTGCCAATTGTGGTCTGGAGGCAATAACTAGTAGGAAAAAACTGTGCCAATTGTACCATCAATGGTACAATTGTTCCGGAGGTGCATTCTGGACACGTGCCGAGGGCCCCGCGATCGAGGGGACCCCCAAGTTTCTACCGATCATCTACACGTAAACTCATGATCTCTTCTTGATTATAAGTTTTTGCCGTATTCAATGTAATAATTTAAAAATTTTCGCTGCGCTCGCAGCATGCTGTTTACGCATTCATTGCTAAAGTTTTCACCGCGCTCGCGCATTCAGTTATTTTAAAATTTTTACATAAATTTAAACTATAATAACTTAAGAAATTGTGTAAGTACATTTATTGAAACTTTGTGAGTCATAGGGACCCCGTTATCCTAATGTGGGCACATTAGGATAAGAGCCCCTTATAGATCCTATGCATTAATTACTAACTTACAACTACGATCTGATGTATGTCGATCTGATGTGTATGTATATGGACACATCACATGTACAATTCTTATGTACAAATAATATTATATTACAATATTATAACTATGGTGCTAACCACAATTTAATTATGGGTCAGAATTCAGGATCCAGTACATAATACCCATTCAAAAATAGTAGTAGATTTCAATTTTTGGCTCAAAGCTTGATCACCAATAAGAATTTAGTTTAAACAAACAACTTTTAGTAGCATACAATTTGTTACTTTATTTTTTAAAACACTACATATTAAATAATAAATTATATAATATTTAACAATAAAATGTACAGATCATAAGCAAAAAAGTATATTAGACTTTAAATCTTTACATCACAATCACAATGCTTTCTATATCAGTAATTTAAAAAAGTGATGTTATTTATTACTCTATAAACTAGTAATAAATAGTCTGCAGCAACTACATTATTATCTACAATAAATATTCTCGGGGTGAATCAAACATAAAAATAAAATTAATAAAATGCTGTTGGCACTGTGCCAACTGAGAAGATTATATTTTACTATTGGCCTAAATGCATTCCATAAAAACAGGTGGACAGATAAAATAAATTCTGTCAGTATAAAGCCGGGACTACAGCTACGTGTTAGCGTGTTATATAACAATATTCTGTTAAATAACACCAAAGCCACGCCCACTTTTCATGGTAAGCCGGGTCCGCAGCGGCATGTTTTTGTGTTACCTAACACAATAACATGAAAAGTGGGCGTGGCTTTGGTGAACAGAATATTGTTATTTAACACGCTAACACGTAGCTGTAGTCCCGGCTTTACATTGTTTCCTTACAGTATGGTACAGTCGGGTTCGAAATTGGAGGCGTAGTTCAAAACTATATCGCGTGCAGTAAACTTGAATATGTACATCGGTCGGACTCCAAGGCTGCTGTTATCAGAAGTGATCCATTATAATATCACATAAAATTATTATGCAAAATAGATAAAGACTAGATTAATATTACTAGTTTTGTGTGATTTGTGCACTTAATTATTTGCTGTGAATGTACCCTGCAAGAGCGTGTTGCGCACTATCAAACTTTACCTCCAATTATAAACGTGACTGTAACTTATTACTCTAAAAGATTACGACAAACATTTTTCCTTAAAACTAAAATATAAATAAAAATATTTCACTTTCATAATCCTATGCGGTACATACTTTGTTTATTATACACTATAAACAAGCCTCTCCCAAACTGAGGCTATAATTAAAACCTTTAAAGTCAATTAACTTAAATAAAATAATACATAAATGTACAAATATTGCTTTAACAATCTTTCAACAGTCTTATAAAACACACATTATTAATTATTGCACGTTTGTGTCAGTATGTAGACACGTGAGATTTTAACTTAATTAACACCCTTATCTAAAATCAGATAATTGTGTCACATTATAATAACACATGATAGGATTTTGAGTTCAAAGTGGCTTAGTTTACGAATTCTCCTCATAAGAGTCCCAATAGTATGGTTCGTCATCGGAATGACAAAGCCACAGCTAGCAACCAACAAGTTGAATAAGCTGCTGAACAGTTGACCGATCCAATAAACACAAGTCAAAATCAAACGTTGCTGTTGTCACTTCATATCTTCCCGTTTCTGCTATTAAATTAACAACTCTTTCAAGGTCTTCATTGTTTTTGATTTTCATTATTCTCTGCTGCAAGTCTCGTAGCTGCACCATGTAGTCTGGAGAAAGGTCTCCCGGTTCCGCATCCTCTCCCAAACTACTTGAGACCCCGTTGTCTTGGACTTTGGTTTCCAATGAAACAGAACTGCTGCTTTCACCTCTGTCTGGTTCGGTGTTTGTTGATGGCGTTTCCGCCACTTTAGCCACCTTTCTGTTCTCTGCATCTTCTTCCTCGGCTGCCTTGCGTTTTCTGCGTTTCTCTTCTCTTTTTGATTTGTCTTTGTGTTTTTTTGATTTCTCCTTGATTTGTGGAGGTGGTGCTTCCACTATGGGAACTTCCACTTTTGGTTCAGGTTCGGGTTCAGGCTCAGGAGACGGATCATGTTTGATGGGCTCGGGGGATGGTATTTCAATTTTTGCTTTCTCTTCCTCTTCTGCTATAACAGAACCTTCTGAATCTGAATGAACACTGTTGATGTCATCGTTGGTTTGTGATGTTTTGGCAGCGCCACTCTTTGAGCTGCATTGTGAGGCAGTGTCTAATGATATTGGTGATGCTAATTCTTGAGCACGCTCCTTAAGAACAGGAGTTGCTCTGCGCTCTATAACTTCAGGTTTCTCAGGCGGTAGTACATCTCTCACCTTCTCATGTTTATGTTTCTTCTCCTTGCTAGATTCTTTGTGTTTCTCTCTAGATTCATCACGCTTTTTATCCTTTTTCTTATGCTTGTGTTTCCTTTCAGATTCTGGCTTGTCTTTAGACTTTTGATGAGATGTCTTCTCCTCATTCTCTGGTGGAGGAGATTTCCTCAGATTCTCTATTGAAAATTTGTTTATAGGCTTCTCTGGTTTAGATTGCTTTTCTTTAACAACTGATGTCTCTTTTGTTTCTTTTGGAGTCTCTCTAGCTTTAGGAACTTCTCTTGGTATTTCTTTTGGAGGTTCTTTATTCACTGGCAATTCTTTTAACTTTTGATTTTCTTTTTTACTCTCCTTCTTTTCCTTTCTCTCTTTGTCTCTATCATGACTTTTCTTTTCCTTTTTCTTTTTCTCTTTATCTGTTTTAGCCTCATTTGGTTTTTCTTCAGTTTTGGGTTTTCTTATTTCGGGATCTGTATTTTGCTTAAGAGGTTTATATTCCTCCTTTATACTAGATGCACTGCTAGACCTGGGAGGAGGGCTGGGTGGTTTTCTTATTGGACTTAAGCATCGCTTTTTAGCCTGTTCTGGTGTAGAAGGCCTTTCATTAGGTCTTTTACTGCCCTTGTCCTTAACTTTCTCTTGGTCTTTGCTGTAGCTTTTCACTTTCTCAGATCGTTTATCCTTATCTTCTTTGCTTTTGACCTTATCTGGTTTAGATTCCTTATGTTCATGTTTTGATTTTTTCTCAGCACTCCCTCGTTCTTTATCTTTCTTATCGGATTTCTGTGGGGGAGCATTTTTTTCCAATTTCTTAGGATCAGGAGACACTTTAGCTGGTTTTTGTATTGGAAGTCCAAACAGATTTTCGAAACTGTTGGCTCTATGTGGAGTTTCTTCTTTGTGCTCTTTTATTTTTTGCTTTTTAATGTTATCTGATGATAACTTATGTTTACTTAGAAGCTGTTGCTTTTCTTCAGTGAAGGAGTCTCTACTTTTGTTCTCTTGGTCTGGATTAGTATAAAATGTGTTATTACTGACAGGAATACCACCTCCTTTTAAAAGTTTCTTTCTGAACTCTTCATTGGGATTCTGGAATACATACCTGTCCTTTAGAAACCCACTAATTTGTAGAGTTAAATCATAGTAGAATTTGATTTTCTTTGGTTCATCTTTATTCTTGAGATATATTTCAATAGGGAATGGAAATCCTGCATAGCCAGACTCCTTGATGGAAAATGGAGGCTCCTTTACAACTGAAATGTTAAAATTTTGATGATTTCATTGAAATAATACATGTTTATAATGTAGATGCCTGCATCTTTAGATATATATAAATTAAATTCTAACTCTCTAATTAAGGACCCAATAACATGATAATATTATGTCAGGTATACCAGCTCATTTTTGTTAATATAAATGTGAATGTTTGTTACTCTTTCAGACAAAAACTACTTAACCAATCTACCTGAAATATGGCATGTAGATAATTAATTTAGACCCTGGAAAATACATGGGGTACATTTTATCTCCATATATTTCAACGGGAACGAAGACTACGCGGGTGAAACCGCGGGGCACAACTAGTCAATACTAATTTCCTAACAACATAATGTTATTATTGGTAGGTTTGTACATGAACAATAAAATACAGTTTTAACAATTTACGGTAGGTCATTATTTACTGGGTCAGCAAATAAATATTGCACAACTATGTTTGTAAATAAAAACCTATCTACTATCTAGACATTACGTAGGTATCTTGGTAGATTTATGTCCAGTAGCTAATGATACGGTGAAGTTGTTAATCAATACTTAATACCTACAAGAATATTAGATATTATCTACGTACCTCGTCTCGGTCTCGGAAATGTTTCGTGCAAGTGAAACACGACTTTATCAACAAAATGACTGATATCAGCTCCTTCTTGTCCGCGTACAAAAACTTCCCAGTCATGAGTAAAACCTTCGGGTGTCTTCTTAGAACGCAAGGACGCTTCGTGCCCTATCTCGAAATTCACTTTAATTGCCGACATTCTGCCAGAGTCTGCAAACACGAAATTATTATTGAAGGCAGTTATTAAAGAAACACTCGATTATTAATCACTACACTTCTGAACAGTTAGTGACTTACATTATATTTGTAATACAATCATAAAATATCTTCTCTGTAAAACAATTGTGATGCACACACTTTTCAATTATACTGACGAAAATTATGAGTTATTTGTGTCGAAAATACTCTTTTAGCGCCCTTGTTATTTTGGTCCGCCATATTGATTTGTCTTTTTCTTCAATCACCAAGATAAGCACAGAACACATATACAAGATAAGTCAAGCAACTAAATACCACAACTCACCACAGCCTATAAAATTTCTCGTTTTGTTTCTATGTACAATCTGTGTACAAATATTTTAAGTGGGTCTCTACACGCTCAACCAGTACTGTTTTTTTTTCTTCTTTTATGGACCCACACGAATGTATTGCCAGTGTCAAGTTTTGTATTTATAGCCTGCTTACACGGGACATTTATGGACTCACACGTTAGTGTATTTGCTAGTGTCAAGTTATATAAATTTTCAAGTTAATATGATAAATTAGTCAATTCAGTCAGGACACGTCCAGTCAAGTCACAGCTCTAGTAAAGTGGTGGCCTTTACAAGACGCTGCTGGAATTTTGGTGGGAACACGAAAAATCACATTTCAACTCTCGCATCACTTGCCAAGAAACTTGTGTATCTTCGAAAACACTCAACACGTAATATTCCACCATTATTAATTATTACATGTTAACACTCAAAAATGAACTGATAATTGGTAAAGATACGGGAGCCAAACTGTAGTCTTTGGCTTTCCGCCAAAACTCACCAGTATGTACTGTTAACTGCTACGCAAGTCAGTAGTCAGAGAAGCTGTGCTCCTGAAAAAAAAACCCGTGTGAACCTCCTGATTTTGACATTCCTTTGAGCTGTGCCAGCTCTCAACCTACGATATCTCTCTCATCACATCTCATTCTCTTTTGTTCTGTGGCTCTTCAATCATAAATCTTTATTTTTTATTTTAAATTGATCAGTATAGCTTTGTGTATAGATTGTAATTAGTTGTATATTCAATAATCTTAGTAAATAGTTTATGATTTAATAAAGGAGATATGAGTTTTATTTTAATATTTATTGTAGTGTTGCGTATTATAATAGTTTAGTATCATGCTGTAGAATATATATGATTGTTGATTGTGTTCAAAATTCAAAAGCACTTATTGGTTAATTTCCATCGTTTGATGTCCAATCTCCTAACGTGATATTGGCAAAGTTGCCAATATCACAAGCCACAAATAGTACTAATTATAGTGATCTGTGGCCACAAAATAAGTATTGAATTGAATTGATCAGTGGATTAGCGCGGGAAACTTCGAATGAGGAACGCGGGTTTTTTCGGACTCCTTAAAATTATATAATAAAATATTAATTTTTAGGAGATTATCCATCTATTTTTGTGTAAATATAGTTCTATTTATTGTATTTATTTGTAAATAGTTAATTGTGTACAGCTAGTTGGTAAGTTTTTTCTTATATTTTTAATATGGGTGACCCCCCCGATCCCGGGGGAGGTGTTCCCCCTGCCGCCAGCTATATTACTATTGTATCCAGTGAATCTGGAATGGACACAGATGGCTCAGTAAATAAATCTGTAAAGCGCGGCCGCTCACACAAGTTGTGCAGAAATAAAAAGAAAAGGAGACAGTCGGAAAAATCTATTACTGCGGACCCCAGTGTGGATCCCCAGTGTTCTTGCTCGGATCACGAAATTATTCCAGAACAAAGTCCGTTTACTTTTATAAAACCATCAGCTATTAATAACACAACTCTTGATCCGAGCAAGGAGAGTAATGTGGTACGAGCTGTAGCCCATGAAACTACTCCCCAGAGTCATGTCCCCACACCTGTCGCAAGGCCTCAGTACGAGTCTACAGATGTTGCTCCATATGTGGTTCATGTTCAGCGCATTCAATTGTCTCCGAATGATTCGACTGTCTTACACCCTATTGCTTTGGGAAAGTTTTTAAAGCGCTGAGCTTTCCATAGTATTGTAAATGGCAGTGTTAAAAAAATAGGAAGAAATAGAGTAGCTATAGCTTTCTCTAAACACGAAGAAGCCAATGCATTCATCAGTGACAAGACACTAAGCGAAAATGACTTAAAAGCATTTATTCCCTCTTTCGCAGTAACCCGAATGGGTATTGTGAGAGGAGTTCCTGTCGAATGG
Organism: Hemistola chrysoprasaria; assembly: GCA_947063395.1. Classification (NCBI taxonomy): domain Eukaryota; kingdom Metazoa; phylum Arthropoda; class Insecta; order Lepidoptera; family Geometridae; genus Hemistola; species Hemistola chrysoprasaria. Next base: position 10,286,101 of record OX346725.1, read on the forward strand.
TCCCCCGAGGAAATAATAGACAATGTCACAGTCCCATTCGGATGTGGCAAAATTCTTAAAGCACGCAGACTTAATTATAAGGTAATAATAGAAGGTACACCCACATGGAAGCCAACCCAAACCATTGTGTTAACATTTGATGGACAAATGCTACCTAAACGAGTTTATATGTGTTATAATGCATTACCTGTTGAAATGTACACCTTCCCGACCATACAATGTTATAATTGTTGTCGATTTGGCCATACTAAGATACAATGTAGGTCTAAGCCTCGCTGCTATAAATGTGGTCAAGAGCACACAGGTGAAAATTGCAGGATTGATGAGGGCTGCGTCTCATGCTGCCTATGTGGTGGTATTCATTATGCTATTAGCAAAATTTGCCCTGAAATGGCCAGACAAAAACAAATTAAACTATCGATGGCCCAAAATTGCATTTCCTATGCGGAGGCCATTAAATTGCACCCAACAGTATCACGACCATATGCAGAGGTAGCAGCAACACCAATAGACCAACCTACCACATCCCCTAACTCCAACTCCACTAGCCACTACCCATCCAATATTTCTTATAAAAAAACAGTTATTGCCAAACCAAAGTCCAATCCCAAAATAGGGAAAGGATATGACCAGGTAGCTCATAAGTTATTAGTCAGAGATTACAATCCTCCATCCCCATCAAATGGCTGTGCTTACAACACAGCTGTGAATGATGAGGAAACACAGTCAATAACCCAGATTATCATGTTGTTAATTAATTTATTGTTACAATCAAATATATTAAAACCGAATCACGCTGCCCCTATTATTGAAACACTTGCCAAGACATTCACACCCCATAATGGATCAGCATACCATATCCAGAGCAGTTCAATGGAACTGTCGGAGCGTCCGGAGCAAAAGGAGTGAGCTGATCGACATTATTAATGAGTTTGATCCGTTTATTATTGCTTTGGCAGAGACCTGGCTGCGGCCAGGTTCTGCCTTTAATATCCGCGGCTACTCCTGCCTTCGGGATGATAGACCCGATGGGCATGGAGGAGCTGCCTTTCTTGTAAATAATACTTGTGCTTTCACCCCTCTATCCTTACCTTCCTATGATAATTTCTCTATAGTATCTCTTCAAATAAATAGAATATGTTATGTTTCAATATATATTCCTCTTCCTAATTCCCTTATATTAGATGAAATCAAAACTATCCTTTCTTCCCTTCCTAAACCTTATATAATCATGGGAGATTTTAATTTACACCATTGTTCATGGGGGAGCTCCATCTCCAGTACTGCCGGTGTAGAGTTTTTAGATATCCTAGACACTTTAAATCTTTGCATCCTTAATACTGGTACACCAACACGTAGAACAGACCCTACTCAAAATGTCAGTGCTATTGACTTGTCAATATGTTCTCCTCAATTAGCTTCCACTACTACTTGGCAGGTTCTAGGCTCAACATATGGAAGTGATCATTTTCCAATAGTTCTAAGTTTTCCTAAAGCTCACTGTACATATAGACCCCCACGTTCACCTAGGTTTAAGTATATAATTAAGGAGAAAAAATGGGAAGATTTTAAGACAGCAGTAGAAGAGAAAGTTGCGTTACTTCCCCATGCTTCGCAGGTTTCTGTCTGTTCAGAGGCATTCACTGAAATAATAGATGAGGCAGCAAAAGAGACATTCCAACTAAAGAACTCAGTACAAGGCAAGCTCCCTTCTCCACCATGGTGGGATGAGGAGTGTACTGTGGCCATTAGAAAGAGAAAAGAGGCTGAAATAATTTATAACTCGAATATGTCTGAAGAAAATTTCGATAATTTAATTCTTATTATAAATGAAACAAAGAAATTGCTTAAAAATAAAAGATTTGATGGCTGGAAAAACTACTGTGGGTCCCTCGCTCCTAACACTAAACCGTCCATAGTCTGGCGAAACATACGGAAGTTCAGATCGGCTATGACGAGCTCATCAGTTTCTCCAGCTATAGATCCCGTTTTAACTGAAGACTTTTTAGATCAATTAGCTCCACCCAGTGTTCCTCAACAAGACTTGTTTATAAATATTCCTCCATCTGTTTCTCCCTGTTCTTTCAATCTTGATGTTCCTTTCTCTATGAGTGAATTAAAGGGAGTTTTATCTGTTATTAAGGATACTGCTCCTGGTGAAGACGGTTTACCATACTCTTTCTTTTCTCACCTTGGAGAAGAAGCACTTTTGTATTATCTTTTTATTTTAAACAATGTGTTATTGACAGGTGACATTCCATTGCAATGGAAATCTCAAATAGTGTTGCCCATTAAAAAACCCAACAAACCTAGTAGTGAAGTAACTTCGTATCGACCAATAGCCCTATCAATAGTGATTATGAAAATTATGGAGCACCTTATAAAAAATAGGTTAGAATGGTTTATAGAAAGCCAAGGAAAGTTGTCAAATAGTCAATTTGGTTTCCGTAAAAACAAAAGCACACTAGATAGTATAGCAGTCTTTACTACAGATATCCGAATAGCTTTTTCACACAACCAATCGGTACTGGCTGCTTTTCTCGATATTCATGCTGCCTATGATAACGTCCTTATACATGTTTTAAAGGAAAAATTAGTAGCAATTAATACACCATACATGATTATCAATTTCATTTGTAATATGTTATCTGGTCGAAAAATAACTTTGGACGCATCTGAATCATCTAGGTATACATGGAAAGGCTTACCACAAGGCTCAGTGCTTAGTCCATTGCTATATAACATCTATACATATGATCTTGAATCATCAATAAACAGAGAAGTCAATATTCTGCAGTACGCTGATGATCTCCTCTTGTACGCTGTAGATTTATCTATAGAAGTGGCTTCCGATCGAATTTCGTCAGGGCTTGGCGATCTAAAACTCTGGTTAAAAAAAAATGGTCTTGAACTATCCGCTCCTAAAAGTTCTGTTGTGGTATTTTCTAGAAAAAGGCTGTTACCTCTGGTTCACATAACTTATGATGATATCACTATACCTATAAAGGCTCATACAAAGTTCTTAGGTGTGATATTAGATTCAAAACTTACTGGCTTGCCACATTGCGAATATGTTGTAGATAAGTGCGAAAAAGCTTTAAACATCATGCGATGTCTCTCTGGCGTTTGGTGGGGTGCACATCCATTTTCTATGAAGCTCCTCTACAATGCTTTAATAAGAAGTATTCTGGACTACGGAAGCTTCTTGTTGGAGCCGGGTAGTGTAGCAGCTTTTGGAAAATTGGATGCTATCCAATCCAAGGCGCTACGGATTGTTACGGGTGCTATGAGATCCAGCCCAATCAATGCGCTGCAAGTGGAATGTGCTGACCCTCCATTATATCTTCGACGACAGTTTCTGGCAGACAGACTATTTTATCGCATATTTCAATTATCAAATCATCCACTTACACTTAAACTACGTATATTAACACAATTAATATCGTCATCAAATTACTGGTCACATAAGAAACCTCCATGTTTAGTAATAAGCTTACAAAAACACGATAATCTGGTAGCACCTACTCATCAATCCTCTAATCTTCCTTTATTTTCTTGTAAATACCAGGCTTTGACTTTTTCACCGGAAATTCATTCTAATTTAAATATTACTAATAATATCAACTTTGCCAATGTAGAATTTAATGCTGTAGTTAACACTAAGTGGTTGGGTTGGCATCATTTATATACTGACGCCTCTAAACACTCTCAATTTGGATGTGTGGGTGTAGGAGTTTTTGATCCTCTTTTCAAGATAAATCAAAAGATTAAGTGCCCTCCTGAAACTTCAGTATACACTGGTGAATGCATTGGTATATTGAAAGCATTAGAATACGTTAAGATAGCTAGATTTAAAAAAACAGTTATTTTCACAGACTCATTGAGTGCATTACAAGCTATAGAAAAATATCCATTCAGATCAAAACCATTCACTCCTCTGATTGCTAAAATCAGAGAGTTACTTTTTGAATATAGTCTGAAGGATATATCTATAGCTTGTGTTTGGGTTCCGAGTCATTGTGGTATTACTGGGAACGAAAAGGCGGATGCGTTGGCTAATGAGGCAGTTGAATGTGGTGATATATTCCCGTATAAGAACTATTGTAACGATCTGGCTGCTATTCCTAGGATTCAGCTTCTGGATACTTGGAACGAGGCTTGGGCAGCTATCAGTAACACAAAGGGCAGATATTATTATAGTCTTCAACCAACTATCCCGAATAAACCTTGGTTTTTCAGTCTTAGCCTTGGGAAGATAGTAACATCTATCATTATCAGAATGAGGCTGGGCCATGTTTGTACTCCAGCTCATCTCCACAGGCTTCAGATTGTGGATAGTCCAGAATGTCAGTGTGGACATGGCTTTGGGGATTTGAACCATGTGTTCTTTTCCTGTCCGAATAATGATACTGAACTGTTTTACACTGATCTCCTTTCATTTAATATTCCTTTTCCTGTTAATATATCCTTTCTCCTTTGTAATACTAATTTATATTATATATTGTCATTATTTATTTTAAACAATAATATTTATTTATAATATTGTAAATCATATAACATTCCTTTTAAATAATTTAATTAATTTGTAAATGTACATAGTTCCTTTTATTTTATATTTTTTGTAAATATTTTATTACTGGATCCTCTCCTATCCCAAATTCCGATCCTAGTTTGTATATATTTTTACGCGAAATAAGTTTCCCCGTTATTAAAGTTAGTTTTCGATTTTGTACATATTAAAAATGGAAGTCATAACGGAAAATGGCAACCCAAGTCGCATAGAAGAGAGAAGAATACATACACCTGAAATTGGCAGTGCACAAGACGTGCGGAGCCAGGCTCCATTGTGGAGTCAAGAAAAAAAAAAAAAAAAAAAAATTGATCAGTGTTTATTTTTACTGAAAAATTTACAGCTAATATTAATTTAACTTCTAAAAATATTTCATTTATTCTATTACAATGTCAGGATTAATGGCAGTAATATTTCAGCCGTTACGGTGCGTAATTACTTACTAGGTTATTTTGTGTTATCGCCCTAATTCTTCAAGATTTTCTACCTCTGGTGGATATGAAAATAAATACTTGTTGTAGTAGTAGCCTTAGTCTCCATTCTTGTTGCAGATTTTTAAGGCAAGGATTACACAATATTTCAGCGATAACTTCGGTTGCGAATACTCAGTTAATGCAGCCTGAAATCTTCTCTCTGTCATCAATCAGAACTAAAGTGCGTTGTTATTTCCCCCGTCCAAACGAGGTTAGAAGAGTCCGGCGCCACGGCTGGCAAACTAGAATGTCTACACCAAATGGACGCAAGATTATCATGAGGAGACTATTAAAAGGAAGATATGTATTAAGCCATTAGAATATTGTATTATTAGGATTGTTACATAAAGCTCAAGCTCTTAACCAAGTCTTTTTAAGCCCTCTTTCTAGGTAAGCGTTTAAGGAGGGGTGAAATATCTCTCTTCTGAACGCACGGTAGACTCGTTACTGTTTATTTTCATTGACGTACGAAAGTGTCAGATTGTGATCTTTTTGACTTTACACCTATTCCATAACACCATAAACACCTCTCCCATACAGTACAATTGTTTTATCATGGCGAGTGAATGTAGGGTCTGCGAACTTTAGCGCAAGTAAACTTGTGAAGATAACTGCTATTATTAAGATTGAACTAAACTGAACTTTACATTTACAAAACATTTTATTATTTGGGAATTACAGTTTTCATCACGAGTTTACATGCACTAAAGTTTGCCTATGTTCAGACTCACCAAGATAAAATAACCATACCATGCTTCAGGAACAGACTCAGTGAAGTGCTAGAGATATTCATATTTATTACAAAGAAAAACTGTAATTAGAAAATTTAAACTGAATAAAGTCTAAAATGTATAATAAACTAATATTTTAATTTCTAAATAAACAATGTGATTGTAAATATTGTTCAATGTGGGAGGAATGAAGGACTAGCTTTGAAGGGTTAGGGTCACAACTATATTCCTAATGAGGATTTTTTTTTCCTTTTGATACAAATAACATTGGTTTAATATCACAGGATAGACCACATAAGTCTTAATATTAAAATAATGTTACAAATAAATAACACAATATCATTTAATTCAAACTTTATTCACAACAAATTGATTTTCTATTGGATCATCTCATACTGCATTGCTAAAACTAACAAAGCTACTCTTTACTTATCACCTAGCCAATAATCTTTATAAAAATAACAAAAACATCTAAAAATTCATCAATAGTAACAGGTTGACAAAGATCAATAACTGTGCTTCAAATTAATGTAAAATGTAAGCCTTTTATAAACTGAGACAGTTACAAAAATAATTCATAATTATCTTGAGAATAAGGCAAGGAAAAGTTAAAAGAAACTAGGTACTTTATACACACTGTAATAGTATTGTAGATGTAATAATTGGCTTATTCCTCTTTGTGACTGTGACTTTGCTGAGAAGACAAGGTCAAATTTGTGACCATGTCCACTTTGTGACTGGTACTTGCCAACTCAGTAGTGAGAACAGGGTGTACTATACAAAAGCAAAGTCACAAAATGTTGTGACTGCTATTGTCTTATCACATGACAACTCAGTAGCCGCAAAAGGGAACACCACATCTACATTACCTTACACGTCAAGTACAAACCCTACCAATAGCAACATGTGACTAGTTGAACAAATACTTCTGCTGTGATACTGAATCATCAGATCCCGTGGGCGACTTTGCTGGCTTCAGTAAGGTACTTACTTCGGAAACAACTAGTGTAGTTAGTTTAATTATAGCTAAATGAGCAGCCAACTGTAACACTAAAGCTCCGAAACCCTTGTACAGTCCAGCGACACCTTCTCGAGCTATGGTTGTGTTGTAACAGTCAAAGAAACCTTCGTAGCCAGTTAAAATGGGTGTTACAGATGTTCCTGTGTCTAGATTGTCTATTATTGTTCTTGTTCCCTGGAAAAACATGGATTATTATAAATGTATTTGCTACTCTGTTTGCTGTGTGATGGTGTCTGTGACAGTTGTGTTCTGGGAGTATTACGCGAGACTTACATCCATATTCAAGAACAATAAATACTTAGGTAAGGTACTGTGCTAAGTGAGGAATTTCTCACCGCGTTCGTCACGGCATGGCAGATGATTGTTCCCAATTGGATTTTCCGGCCTTATACATTCGGGCCATCAAAGTATTGTAAAAGTATACTAACTATTACCACGTAAAGGAGCGACACTCACCTAACCTATTAATAAATAAAAATAAATCCCTCCATGAGCCCCCGCCTAGCCAGAGACAAGGCAGTAACGCCCGTACAAATGCGCACGCGTGTACACACGTTGTTTTCTACGTAGTAGTAGTAGGCTATTGCGCGCGGGCGATTGTATGGAGTAATGGGGAGATTGGAGATTTATAATATTAGTAGGATATATATTATCTCCAATCTCGGTACAATCACGGGTACAATGCAAAAAAGTTCCGTTTGTAACAGGTAAACAAAACTCTAGCGGTTCTAATTAGACCCGTGCGCCATCTAGCGCTGTTTCTTTGTGTGTATATTTGTTCCGTTTTCACGCTAAAACCTATTGACCTATTGAGCTGAACTTTGATATGTTGATTGCTTAGAAACTGGAATAACACATAATCTAGATATTCCATGGGAACGAAGACTACATGGGTGAAACCGCGGGGCGCAGCTAGTTTTTAATATACAAATATATGAGACCTATGAGAAATATATGATTTTTACATAGAATATATGATTTTTTTTTTTATTACTGAATAGCCATGCACTTGACCGCAGTCTCACCTGATGGTAAGTGACGACGCGGTCGACGATGGTGCGTGCTTGCCTATAGAAGATACCTATTCACTCTTGACTTGAAGACTTCCAAATTGTACTTTTCGGGAAACGATGACTCTGGCAAGGTGTTCCATTCCTTGGCAGTTCGAACAATAAATGTTGGCTTGAACCGCTTTGTACGAGTCGACGGAATCTCAACCATGTAAGGGTGGCATAAATCCGTACTTCTCGTCATCCGAAGGTGAAAGGGTGATGGCGGAATCAAGTCATGTATATAATATATGATATATAGAAATATATAATACATGAAGCTCGTTACGAAAAAGTAGAAATCCCACTCGTAATTTTTTATTGTATGGGAACATCATAAACCAAAAATAATCATACACCTCACCCGACGAAATTATATTAAAAAAGTGGGGATATTTAGACTAAGCCATTATTACCTGTATATGAAGTCTGTGTATAATAGTCTCAACAGGATAGAATAGAATCTCCATGGCTATAAACGAGAAGATGTTCGCCTTCAAGTTGATGCCTTCAATGAGCGGGTTATTGTTGTTCTGTGTATAATTTGAATTGTACGAGTCGCTCAGCTCATGTTTGTTGCGTTGTTGGAATCGGAGGACTTTTGCTGTTAAACTCTTCAGTGTTATGCTGAAAAAAAAACTATATTTAGACCCACAGACAACCTAAAAGAACAGACGCCGATTCTATTGGATCGTTCAGACTTCAAACATGTCATAGGCTGTGTATTTGTAGTGGTAGGCCTCTTTTGCAGGGGGCCGCCTGGGCCACACCTTTGCCAGTTATTCATCCGTCAAGCACTAATGTGGAAACATTACTGTGTTCCGGTCTGAAGGGCAATGTTACCAGCGAAATTACTGGGCATGACGAGTTTCAACAACTAATACCTCAGGGTGACAGACGCAGTGCAGTCCCGCGCAGAATTTTAAACTTTAAAACATAGAATTTTAAATCACTGTGGTACTGTCTGATATGGGCAATCATGATGCTTACCATCAGGCACCTGATTTGCTCGTCTTGTCACTCACTATCATAAAAAAAATGTTACTGACGCGCGGTTTAATGACGGGAGAAATACCCGGATAATTAACGTAGTTGGGGACTTATTGGTAATAATATAATAATTATACTTCCATACATACATTCACGCCTTGTTCCCGTTGGGGTCACTTGCCTTTTATAATATTTTAATTTATACTCTTACAGAACGGGTTACCCCAATTACACTGCTCGAGTCAATTCATATGGGTTATGTGGACAACCCATATTGTCAGAGTTTCAGGTCGCCAAGATTCCTACAAGGCCTCCGACATGACCTAATGACTGCTCCCTACATATCTTATAGCAAACAGCCGGGACCTACAGTTTAACGTGCCATCCGAAACACGGCAGCGCCCAGGCGAAAAGTCCACATGGTGAGATTCGATCCAGGGACTCCGGATTTAAAGCCGGGCATATTCCCGCTGGACCATGGACGCTGCAAGTTATTTTTATATCTATTGAAAATGATTCAAGCAGCGTCCATGTTCGAGGATCGGTACTTACGCACATGATGAGAGCGACGGATACAGCCACTGTTCCCGTCGGGGTAGACATGCTATTCCTCTCCACTTGCTACGATCTCGATACAATAATACTCACTGTGCAAGGTATTTAGACACGCCAAGAGCGACAGTAGGCATGACTATAGCCCATATGGGCAACATTCTTCCGCGACTCGGAGTGCCCCATTCTAATAGCCGCACGAAACCATCTCTAAACACATCCAGCAATGCTGGCTTATCACTGGCTATGTCACTTTGGACTGTTTCCACCAGGCTCGCAGAGTAGAATGGAGTTATCAGGGCTATACTCACACTGAAATGTAATTTATATATTACATTATTATTAACTATTTGACTATTTGGCTATTTGACAGCCTCGATGGCACAGATGGTAGTAACTCTGCTTTCTGTGCCGCAGGCCCCGGGTTCGATCCCCGGCCAGGTCAAACATTTGTGTGCATGAACATGTCTGTTTGATTTGTGTCTGGGTGTTATAAGATTATATAAGTATGTATATCAGTCATCTGGTTACCATAGTACAGGCTTATAGCCTAGTTTGGGATCAGATGACCGTGTGTGGAAATTGTCCCATATTATTTATTTATTTATTTTATATTAGTATAATTTATGAGTGATTTTACTATAAAAGTAACTCACAAGTAACACACACAAAAGTTCACAAGTAACTGGCTGTCATCCGCGGTTTCACTAGGGTAGTCTTCGTTCCCGTGGGAATATCGGGTAAAAAAGTACCATATGTGTTATTCAGGGTCTAAACTAACTACATACCGAATTTTAGACCAATTGGTTCAGTAGTTTTGGCGTGAAAGAGTAACATTAATCCTAAAAACCTTTCGGATTTATATAATACTTTAATTTATATAATAGGATAGTTGTAGTAGGATATAACTCCGACTAATATTATAAATACGAAAGTTTGTGAGGATGGATGGATGTTTGTTACTCTTTCACGCCGAAACTACTAAATCGATTGGGCTGAAATTGGGTATGTAGAGTTTGAGAGATTGTAGAGAGTTAAGACTGTGTAGTACCATAGACAAGTTTTCATTCCGTTTAAACTAGGATAACATACCAGTACCATGGGTCCACATAAGGAATAACACAGAGTACTTTTATCAAGATATTCCCACGGGAACGAAGACTACGCGGGGGATAACTAGTTATATATAATGATTTCGGATAACTTTACCATTTCAATGTGATATGTTGAAAAAACTGCACTACTGAACAACACTTGCCAATCTCTCTAAAACAAATAAATATAATTATGTCTTAACTTCATCATCATTATCATCATCATCATCATCATCAGCCGGAAGACGTCCACTGCTGAACATTGGCCTCCCCCACTAACCACGCTTATATATAACCACACTTGTGCGGCTTGGTGATCGCAGTATTTTATTTGGAATACTTGGTGCCAGAGAGTGCTGCTGCCCACTCTCCGAATATGTCCCTCTGTCGGGTCTCACGGTTCCCACGGGATGAGAAAGCGGAAAAAATATTTTAACTTCACCTTTTTACAATTATCAACATCATCATCAGCCTTCTATAGCCCACTGCTGGGCATAAGCCCCTTTGTTTCTACCACTCTCCTCTGTCACTTGCCATTAATAATAATAAAGGCATTTTACAAGATGTTGATATTATCGTATTTTTCTATTAGGAATTATCTCAATAACTGCCTGGAGTCTGGAACTGTGCCCGGTAGATGGCAATAGGCTCGCCCTCTATTACATGGAACCAATAACATACTGGCGAAATGTAGGTGTATCTACTATGGGACTGAGTCTTGGGTACACCTCTGCCTACCCCTTCGGGAAAAGCGTGTGATTGTATGTTATGTTTGATATTATTTTACAGCACCTATATACCAAATGGCTCTACGACCCGTATTATAGGATGTAGGACTCTTTCTCTCGAGTTAATAAGGTCTAAGAGCCGTTTAGCATATGTCACACCCAGGACACTGGGACTCAATTCTGTACAAAAGTCACAATATGACTCCCTACTACACAGACACTGCACACATGGAGTTTTGTACACACGCAAGAGCGTGCCTGAGGTGAATTCCCAGTGAAGCGGGGCTCGTCGTGAGCTCAATCTCGCTCACAGGATTGGCAGATGACAGAGTCCATTCTGTACCTAGTATTATCTGTTCTGTGACTATGTCCGAAACGAATCTGATCCGAATCTGTTAAATATGGTAGAACTATTTGTGTGGTAGTTCGCACTAGATACAATATACATACTTGGGCCACCCTGTCCCCTTCGCCACAACGTCTTCAACAGCCAAATTAAGGCCCCGCACAATACAAGTAGAGCCAATACCTTTCCACAGAGTGGTTACATCTTGCCTTCTGTGCAGTCTTGCTACGACTGGGAGCAAAGAGTATGGCACTATGTGGTAACTCTTTAGACTGTTGTGGACCTGAAACATTAAGTAGGTACTAGCTGTGCCCCGCGGTTTCACCCGCCTAGTCTTAGTTCCCGTAGGAATATTGAGATAAAAATAACTTCTTATGTTATTCCAAGGTCTAAACTATATATACCGAATCTCAGCCCAATCGGTTCAGTAGTTTTGGCGTGAAGTAACAAACAAACATCCATCCATCCATCCTCACAAACTTACATTTATATAATATAAGTTGGATTTATCAGCATTTTGATGTTATGTGATTATCTATACTCTCTTTTTTGTATGAACATACATAATATTTCTCTCCAGCTGCTGTAATCCTGACATACGAAAAAGAAAATCACGTTAATAGAGATTCTTCTGTTCCATAATTACTGTCCCATCATAAATCAGTTGGCACATACACAAGATGATAAAAATGTAAAGATGGTTAAATTATGTATTATGTATGTATTGAAGAATACAGTCCCTAATTGTTTAGCTTTTTTGCATTTGTTTTAGCAATTAGGGAATATATTATGTTGGTCTTACCACACAGGATCTTAATAGAGACCAAGTAAGTGTTCTACTAATAACACTTTTGTGAAACAAAATATCAAGAAATGTCCCCTTGTAGGATAAAGTTACCGGTTATCGGCCGTTTAAGCGGCTAGTTGACTTCAGAGTTGATTTCTATCATAATGCTGTACTCCAAGATTTTTATTATTTTTTTCATTTCATCTTACAATAGTCTAGTTTCATAAAACCTTACGTTTAAAGACGTATCATTGCTACATAAATAAATAAAAAATATTATTCGTAAAAATAGCAAATATACCGGTTATCGGCCTTTTCGCTCAATTTTCGACCACCAGTGCACTGGTTATCGACCATCTAATTCACGGTAGCAAAATGACTCTTAGGGTCATAGCTCATTAGAGCCACCTCGCACCGCCTCGTCGCACGCGTCCACTCGTTGTCAACAGGTGGTCCACGGGTGGACGCCGTGTTATCACCAATAAACGTCGCACGGTCATCTAGTGGACCCCGCGCGGTCAACGAGTGTACGCCGCGTGGTCAACGACTGGACGCCGCTTAGTCTACGAATTTTCGAGTAGTTGTTAACAATTGGCACTAGGTCGACGCGTGTGTGTCATAATTCCACTCGGGACCTGCGCTTTGGCAATGCGCAGTCAACGCAATTCAAGCATGCGAGCGGTGAGTTGTCACCGAGTGGTCCACACGCAGTCCGCGCGTGGAGGGCTTGCGACCGAGGCGTTCCGGTGACGCTACGGAGTTAATGTAGTGAGCACATACCCATACAAGTTCATATAAAGAATACAAACCGCACGAGGCGAGGCTGTGCGGAGTGGGTGCCGGGTGGCTCTAATGAGCTATGACCTTTATTCTATAACGCAGTGAGTTTATAATAGTATGAAAGTAAAACAATTTATAAATTCACAATAGCAGTACATTTTTACTCTCTTCTAAGATTAAAAATACAATTAAATAACAAAAAAAAAAACACATATAACTACTTTTGGCTTTAGCATCAAGAAAAATGTTTTAACACTATCATAATATACCGCCTTTCTGCTGTAAATAAATCCTCTCCATCGGTTGAGAAATCGCTTATTAGCGATAAGACCGTCGCTTGTACATTTAAGTTTAGTTTCTGTGTCCTGTAATGTTAATTCATTGTGTGTGGTGTACAATAAAGTATTATCTATCTATCTAATATAATAACAATATTCCATGTCCTGTAAAAGCGAGACTTAAAAAGGAACTGAAATAGGACCAATAATAAATACCATTAATAAAACTAATAAATGGTTAATAAAAAAATACATAAATTCTTATATAGGTATAATAAAAACATTAGCAAATAAATCAACAAAAAGTTTAACCAGTCTATCAATCAGTCAATCAGTATTGTTATTGAGTCTTTAAAACTTCTATTCTTGCATTTTCAGCCGTTTCACACAACATTCATATGGTTCTGTGGCTGCTTGATTCGCATATCTTAGGTGATACCAACGAATGCAATCATCATCTCAGCCATAGGACGTCCACTGCTGAACATAGGTCTCCCCCATAGATTTCCATCCAGTTTGGTTGTAAATTGCCTGCATCCTGCATGATGAACTTGTTAATCCGCTGGGCTATGTCGGTAGCTTAGAGCTTGCTGACAAGGCTCACAGTCAGAGTCATCACTGGTAAACACACACACTGGTCAAAGACCTTCGACTTAGGCACTGAGGTATTTTGGAGGAAAAAAGATTGCGTAGGTTTCCGAACGCTGCCCAGCCTAGTTGGATTCAACGATTGACCTCTTTCTTAAAGTTGGACCTACCGAGTTGAACTGATTGTCCTATGTAGACGTAAGAGTCAATTACTTCTAGAATCGAGTTCCCAACCGATGCTGGGGTCGGCACAACATGGGCATTCATCAGTGTGGTCGAATATTTATTTGGCAGTCAGTGTCACTTATTAGGTCAAGATTACAAAAACCACATTTAACACAAGATTGAAGCTAAAACTACATCTTCAAACGGCTGGAAGCAGGTCTAATATATACTAATTTTCGGCCGTCCTTTATTTCAAATGGCCGGAGAAAGGGTTTGTTTTTACTGGTTATCGGCCGTTAAATGTTCGGTATTTTCAAAGGTCATATCTTCGAAATTATTAGTTATTCTGGCGGCCGGAATCTAGTTGTAAATTCACAAAATTCTAGCTGTTTACATATAAAATCGATTTTATGTTAATGAATTTAAGGTTTCCGTGATAAATGCAAAGAGAAATGACGTAAACAAACCGGTTTTGCGACCACCCGGTCGGAAAGTAGATTTTGTAATTAATCGTTAACGTATTGTCCGACCATCAAAAATATCACAAATTTAAAAAAAAAATTATGAGTTTAGGCTCTAAAATATTGAAATCAAATATGCTTAATACAGACATACCCAATCAATCACCAATAAACCAATAGTAACACTTCCAAACTTACCTTTGGAAATCAATCCATGTGCTATTTTTTTCGCTATATTTGACATGCGTCCACACACCAAATTTTGAAATCGCGACTATGAGCTCAATTCGCAATTTGCAAGGTCATTATTTTGGATTATGTACCGTGAAGTTTGCCTGGATTGAATGGCGCGAAATTATAAAGGAGCGGTCTTGATCACTGTTTATTAATCAAAATAACGTGCGAAGTGGCCGAAAAGGGGTAGTGGCCGGTAAACCGGTACTTTTACCCTATGGAAATTATGTACCCAGTAACATCACCCATTACAACACACGCTAAATGAAACCATTTCAAAAAACTCAAGTTGTGTTTTAAGGTATTGATATGGAAGCGGAGGAGACAGCTGGTCATGTCCTTCTCGAGTGTACAGGAGTAGCAGCATACTGGGCACAGTACTTCAGAACCCTGGGATCGCTCAACGAGATTGTCGGCAACCTGAAAGGGCTACTGAAATTCATCAAAGAGCGTAGGGTGGCTCGAGTGAGGAATCACACCCCACCTACACGCAAAATAGTCTCATTGACGTCGAGTTGCGGAAAATTGCTTGCGAAATTGAATTAAAGGTATTGATAAAAAAAATCAACAAACCTGACATTGCCTTCGAAGGACTATAAATGGATGGCTCAGTAGATTCTCAGTGACAAGACTAGCTACACTTATTGCTGTTGTAACATAGGTATTATTGTCTGAAATAAACATTTAGATAATTTAAGATAATATTATACAGACAAAGACCTAGCTTCTAAAATTTTAGGTTGTGTGTCCAAATTATTTTGATTATAGGAGACAGGTCCTTTTAATTAAAGAAGGGTTAAAGAACATAATATTATGAGCTTTATGGTGTAGTGCCAAATAAAAAAACTTTTGTCTTGTGACTGAAGATAAACTAAATTATGTGCATGGTTTCACCTTATTTATTATGTCATATTAAAAAAAAAAACATTAAATTACCATCTTCTGGCGTTTCATCCATGACCAAGGGTGGACCCTGGAATTCCTCAGTAACTGGCGTATGATATCCATAGATTTGCTGATACCGCGCATCGTACAAATCGTTACTTTCCTTGTTTGGATCTAAGCCATAAGGCCTATTATATCCAGTGTAATCACCAAAACCAGCCATCATTTAACATGGTTTATCAATTTACATCCATTGCAATTCATAGCTTCTAAATATATAAAAAATAATGCAGTGTACAATGACAGTAACTCTATCGGAAAAATACCACAGAACAGAGAGGAAAAAAAATTCTTTTGACTACCTCCGACCTCCACCTTTTGACTTTGACTAGTTTTGACGTGGTTTTGACTTTTATTGAATGCCTGTTTTCTATTGCAGTAATTTCTTTTGTGGTCTGGGAGTCAAATAATGTTGGACAAGGTAATATCCTTGTAATTGGTAATTTGATCCGACAACAGTCAGATCATATTAATTAGTAGAATATATCCACAATTATATCGCTAATCTATTTTCACATGTGCTGTGCCCGGTAGATGGCAATAGGCTTGCCACCTATTACATGGGACCAATAACATACTGGCGAAATGTGGGTGTATCTACTATGGGACTGAGTCCTGGGTACACCTCTGCCTACCCCTTCGGGAAAAAGGCGTGAATGTATGTTATGTTATGTTTTATTTTCACATGAATAAAATAACTCACGGAATACTATTACTAAAAATTACTGCTTTAGCGTTAGATATAATTTTGAAATTTATAAATTGTCTAAGAAGAACATGCTGAACATGCTATATAATTTTTTTTCTTTTGCATGAATAGCAACACACGGCTTGTGTATTTTGCCTCTAGTATGTGGTATAAAAGGGAAACATTTAACATGAAAAAAATATAATCTAAGTTCAATTAAAGGAAAAGATCAGAAGAATAGGCATATTATATCATAGTCATTAAATATAATTATATATATAGACATACATAATATTAAAATTTTAATAACATTCATTATATTATATTAACCGATTAGTTCATTAAATTGAAGGATTTAAATATGATAACTCTAAATAATTATTATTTTAATAAATAATATTTGTCTCGTAACTCTTAATGTTCCAGTTTAAGATTTTAATTCCCCTTAAAAACATATATATAAATAAAAAATATATGCCTGCATTTGCTGAATTAAGCTGATTAGTAGGTATTTTTTTCAGGCACTCTGCTCGTAAAAAGAGAGAAGTTTGACATTGACGTAGACATTACAAGCTGTCAGAATAATGACAAGTGACATGACTTCACGATTATGTCAAATGTCTTCTTCAACGACCAACGAAAAGGAAGCAGTAGTACTAATTATAGTGATCTGTGGGAAGCAGTAAAAAGCGATCCGAAAAGCAAAATATGCTCAGTGAGCAAAGCAAAAGCGAAATTTGCAAGACGCATGATCAAAAGATTTTACATTGAGAATTGGAGCGGCTGACGACCGAATATCGATTTTAAAACAGGACAAAAGTCCGCTGATTTTAAAAATGGGGATAATGTGTTCACATGCTATTTAATAGTTATACAATTGCAATGATAAAGTGGGCGGTGTTGTGTTTATGTTTGCAGTTTTTTCGTAAGTTTTCTTTAGAGGTTTAATGAACTATGGCATTTGTGAGGTGGTTCTGAAGCTAAGGTGTTTTTACAGACGTGGGAGCGCAGAAACAATGCATAGATTTACGCGGCAGGATAGTTTACCACGGTGCTCATTATGTGCCAGGCCCAGATAGTTGCACTCTTTGTGTATGTGACAATGGAGTGCCCTTGGAGTGTAAGGCGGTACTCTGTTCTCCTCCACAGGTATATTACAATAACTTGTTAAAAAAGTTCTAGCTATAGTTGCACATAATCATTATAATATACACAGTGAGACAAAACTAGCTGTTTTTTGCGACTTCATCTGATCAAAAGTACCCTAATGTTGTGTTACATTCCATGATCAAAGCTGCCCATAAACTAAATTTTAGCTCAATCAGTTCAGCGGTTTGTGTGTGCATTGAATATATCTCTAAAATCAAGATATTCATAGTTAAATACTGATAGTAAGATCAGAGAAATCTTGTAAAGACTTAGTTGATAGGGTTTGTCTATGTGGCCATGATCTGGCTCCATCTGACCACTAATTACTAATTAGTAATGGTTTTACAAGCTTAAATATTCCAGGGACTAAGCTATATAAATACCAAAAAGCAAATTTCCAATCCAGGCCATTCATGAGCAGAAGAAGGTTTGCAAAGATATTAAGTACACCAAAAAACAGTATTATCAACATACAATTTCTCATGTAATGCTATTGTAGCCAGCATCAAGATTAAAACGTGAATAAATTTTATTAAAAGAAAAAAAAAAAAATTTTGTTCTTGCAAGGTAGAGTTTGCACTTTTTTCTTTCATTCTATCAGATTGTCTTGTTGGTATAGTGGCTGCACCAATGCTGATGAGCTCCTGTTGAGGTCTGGATTTATCCTCTGGCAATAGGCCCGCTGTTAAAACTTCAGACTTAAAAACATACCTGGCCAAGTTTGGTTGATGTAGGATTCTTTGAAGAATAAGGTGTGATGTTATGTTATAAATGCCTTTTTCCTGAAGGGGGCGCAGTGTATTATGAGGAAACAGGGCAGTACGAAATATTAATTGGGTGAATTTTTCAAAGTATTGAGTTAAATTCTTAATAGGTGTTGTATCCTCTAAATGTGTGAGTCAACCCTATGTCGCCCATTACTCAATAGGTTAGGTGTCAATCAAAAACCATCAATCATTAGTGATACTGAGTGATGGATGGCTAATTACTTGATAGACGTCAATCTTCACATTACATGATAGGTTAACCATCAATGTTTGCCTGCGGCAAAACTGACAGCGAAAGCTACCGTATAATGGGTTCCTAACCAGGGGGGTGTCACTCTACTATCTAAATAGTACCCACTACTGTACTGTCTAACATGTTCGGCCGGTTTGGCAAATGGTTCCCGCTGGGCTCGCCGCGTCGCGCGCTCCATGCGAAACCGGATTATAGTCAGAGTTGTTCAACAGAATATATACGCTCGCGTTACGCCATAAGGTTTAATTTGTGGAAACTCAATTTGTGGCTGGGTTATCAAATAATTATATAATATTAATATGATTATAAAATCATGTACTATGATCTCAATTTTGTAATACTTCACTAGTTAGGTATAATTATATAATATTTGCATGTCGAGTTGCGCCAAAATGTTAAATAATATTTTTTTTTTAAATACCAACATTTTATGCAAATAAATGAATTTTGATTTATACCTACCTATACAGGTCTTTTCCTCGAGAGTGAGTTTTCTGTACGTAAGTACTATTATTTATTCTGTAGCCTAACACATGTTCTTTCCACAGGATTGCCGTTCATTTCGACTCGGCGTGACATGCTGCGACTTCATATGCCTGGACGACGTGGTGAAGCCAGCCGACGCGGCGGAAGCAAACGTGCGTGTCGCTGCGGGCGGCGCCGCGGCAGTCGTACTAGCTACCGTGCTGCTCGTTGTATATCGCGTGAGGAAACAGAAACGACGTCGCGCCACCCATGCCGATGACCAGAGGAGTATTACTAGCATTGGGTAAGATATTTCTCTATTGTTCAACTTTATGGCGTCCGTCACACGCTAGGTTTTGCTATCAGTTTTGCCACGGCGATGATTGATAAACCTTTCATAAAATCTCTGACCACTGCATAGTAATCAACCTCTCACAAGTTTATTTGTAAAAATAGTTTTTTTTAATTAGTCAGGCCTGGGACATTCCACTGAAGCTACAAGTAGCCGGGGTATTCTTCTTGACGGTACAATTTCTATGGGCTAGACAGAGAGAACAGTTACAGAGATACACAATAGAAAGAAAGGTAGCTTGTATGTTAATATATAACGATAGTTGTAAGGTGTTGTGCGACTTGAATTGCACTTTATTGCGTGGGAGCTAGAGTCGCTATTTATTTAAATGATTTTGAGGAGTGTCCCTTCTGTCCCTTAAGTATTCTGTGGTAAATTGTAGCGGCATTATGTAATATTATACCCCTAAGCAGATACAAACATATTATAGTTATCATATTATAGTAACGGCAGTACTCCCATAACTGGCGAAGTGTGGGTGTACCTACTATTGGACTAGATCCTGGGAAAAAAGAAACTGCCCCGGAAAAAAAGCGTGATGTTATGATTTTATGTATTCACGTAATTTAAGTCGAAACATTCAACCTGAGTTTCAGACTTTTTCAATTTCCCACATTGGGAATTCTAATTGTACATTAGACTTGTCGGTAGGATAGGATCAGAAATACATCAACCTGTAGATAACACATACACACACACACCCCTATAGGCGGTAGGTGGGATAGAAAAAAAAATTGCCGATGACATACCGTACGATAGTTCAACTGGGAAAGTGCCGCCACGGTGATTGCTGCGGAAGGTGGCGGGTTCAAGTCCCGCTCATGGGTGAAATTTTTCTTTCTATATACATCTATACTAATATTATAAAGAGAGAAACTTTGTTTTTTTGTTTTTTTGTTTTTTTGTTTTTTTGTTTTTTTGTTTTTTTGTTTGTAACGAATAGGCTCCGAAACTACTGGACCGATTTTAAAAATTCTTTCACTTATGGATAGCTTAATTCAGTGTGAGTGCCATAGGCTATATGAGATTTTGAAAAAAAATGGGGATCCGTAAGAAAACTGCAATATTGTGAACCAAGGTGTTACATAATATAATTACCATATTCATAAATTTGCGTGCGCTGTGAAATGCATTGATGGTAGAATAATATAATGTACTAGGGGTTTGTAGTACTTATCAATATCTACAAAACAGTATACATAGATTATATCCATCTTTTTTGGTTTAGTCACAATAATCGAAAAAGTGATTATTTTCATGCGGTGTGAAAACTATTGGTGGTAGAGTAAAGTAATGTACTAGGGGTTTGTAGTACTTATCAATACCTACAAAACAGTATACATAGATTATATCCATCTTTTTTGGTTTAGTCACAATAATCGAAAAAGTGATTATTTTTCATGCGGTGTGAAAACTATTGGTGGTAGAGTAAAGTAATGTACTAGGGGTTTGTAGTACTTATCAATACCTACAAAACAGTATACATAGATTATATCCATCTTTTTTAGTTTAGTCACAATAATCGAAAAAGTGATTATTTTTCATGCGGTGTGAAAACTATTGGTGGTAGAGTAAAGTAATGTACTAGGGGTTTGTAGTACTTATCAATACCTACAAAACAGTATACATAGATTCAATCCATCTTTTTTGGTTTAGTCACAATAATCGAAAAAGTGATTATTTTTCATGCGGTGTGAAAACTATTGGTGGTAGAGTAAAGTAATGTACTAGAGTTTGTAGTACTTATCAATACCTACAAAACAGTATACATAGATTATATCCATCTATTTTGGTTTAGTCACAATAATTGAAGCAGTGATTATTTTTCATGCGGTGTGAAAACTATTGGTGGTAGAGTAAAATAATGTACTAGGGGTTTGTAGTACTTATTAATACCTACAAAACAGTATACATAGATTATATCCATCTTTTTTGGTTTAGTCACAATAATCGAAGCAGTGATTATTTTTCATGCGGTGTGAAAACTATCGGTGGTAGATTAAAGTAATGTACTAGGGGATTGTATTAATTATCAATACCTACAAAACAGTATACATAGATTATATCCATCTTTTCTGGTTTAGTCACAATAATCGAAGCAGTGATTATTTTTCATGTGGTGTGAAAAGTATTGGTGGTAGAATAAAGTAATGTACTAGGGGTTTGTAGTACTCATCAATATCTTCAAAATAGCCCACGATAAATTATAACATGTGTTAAGGTTTGGTCATTGTAACAGAAATAGTCATTAATTTGCGTGCGCTGCGTAAACCATTAGGGTTATATTTATTAAAATACAATGTATCACGAATTTACTCCTGATAAACGTCCACTATACCTACTTCTGCTACCCGTGCGAAGCCGGGGCGGGTCGCTAGTATTATATAAGTAGATATATTTCAAGTCTATACTAATATTATAAAGAGAGAATCTTTGTTTTTTTGTTTGTAACGAATAGGCTCCGAAACTACTGGACCGATTTTAAAAATTCTTTCACTTATGTATAGCTTAATTCAGTGTGAGTGACATAGGCTATATGAGATTTTGAAAAATATTAGGGATCCGTAAGAAAACTGCAATATTGTGAACCAAGGTGTCACATATATTCATTAATTTGCGTGCGCTGTGAAAACTATTGATGGTAGAATAAAATAATGTACTAGGGGTTTGTAGTACTTACTAATATCTACAAAATAGTCCACGGATATTTCATCCATCTATTTTGGTTTAGTCACAATAATCGAAATAGACATAATATGAATGCGATGTAATAAGTATTGGAGGTAGAATAAAGTAATGTACTAGGGGTTTGTAGTACTTATCAATACCTACAAAACAGTATACATAGATTATATCCATCTTTTTTGGTTTAGTCACAATAATCGAAAAAGTGATTATTTTTCATGCGGTGTGAAAACTATTGGTGGTAGAGTAAAGTAATGTACTAGGGGTTTGTAGTACTTATCAATACCTACAAAACAGTATATATAGATTATATCCATCTTTTTTGGTTTAGTCACAATAATCGAAGCAGTGATTATTTTTCATGCGGTGTGAAAACTATTGATGGTAGCGTAAAGTAATGTACTAGGGGTTTGTAGTACTTATCAATACCTACAAAACAGTATACATAGATTATATCCATCTTTTTTGGTTTAGTCACAATAATCGAAGCAGTAATTATTTTTCATGCGGTGTTTAAACTATTGGTGGTAGAGTAAAGTAATGTACTAAGGGTTTGTAGTACTTATCAATACCTACAAAACAGTATACATAGATTATATCCATCTTTTTTGGTTTAGTCACAATAATCGAAAAAGTGATTAATTTTCATGCGGTGTGAAAACTATTGGTGGTAGAGTAAAGTAATGTACTAGGGGTTTGTAGTACTTATCAATACCTACAAAACAATATACATAGATTATATCCATCTTTTTTGATTTAGTCACAATAATCGAAAAAGTGATTATTTTTCATGCGGTGTGAAAACTATTGGTAATAGATTAAAGTAATGTACTAGGGGTTTGTAGTACTTATCAATATCTTCAAAATAGCCCACGATAAATTTATACATGTGTTAAGGTTTGGTCATTGTAACAGAAATAGTCATTAATTTGCGTGCGCTGCGTAAACCATTAGGGTTATATCTATTAAAATACAATGTATCACGAATTAAAAGTGTTAAATGTTCACTATACCTACTTCTGCTACCCGTGCGAAGCCGGGGCGGGTCGCTAGTCCTAATACTATTATAAAGGCGAAAGTTTGTATGGATGTATGTATGGATGTTTGTTACTCTTTCACGCCAAAACTACTGAACCGATTGGGCTGAAATTTGGTACGTAAGTAGCTTAGACCCTGGAATAACACATAGGGTACTTTTTATCCCGATATTCCCACGGGAACGAAGACTACGCGGGTGAAACCGCGGGTCACAGCTAGTCTATAATAAAAGTATTATATCTATGACCTGCGGTTTCACCCGCGTAGTCTACGTCCCCGCGGGAATATCGGGATAAAATGTACCCTATGTGTTATTCCAGGGTCTAAACTATCTACATACCGAATTTCAGCCCAATCGGTTCAGTAGTTTTGGCGTGAAAGAGGAACAAACATCCATCTTCACAAACTTTCGCATTTATAATATAGGATAAATTACTTGAATTTAATTTATTTATTGAATGCCTTCTGAGCCGCAAATCCCGGGTTCGATCCCCGGCCAGGTCAAACATTTGTGTGCATGTCTGTTTGATCTGTGTCTGGGTGTTATAAGCATATATAAGTATGTGTATCAGTATTCTGGTTACCATAGTACAGGCTTCTAGCCTAGTTTGGAACCGGATGACCGTGTGTGGAAGTTGTCGCATTATTATTATTTGTATAGATAAAATGAGAATGAATTGTGCAGTTACATAAGCGGCAGTATGAACTACATGAGCGGTACTTGCGAGACGGCGCTGGGCGCGTGGAAGCCCCCGGGGAACTATCTCCCACGTGGGGAGGCCCCGCCACCTTACGAGGAAGTCGAAGCACAATGCCGCGCTGAAAATCTTCGGTAATATATACATACTAGTGTAGGGTTGATGTTATTTTGTGACGCGCATGCTACGGATTCTGTGAACGTTTTGGTGGTTTTATGGAAAGTATTAATGGCAACGTGTGGTTTAAGGAAGATCTATGGTATGAGCGCGCGATGAGGGCGCGATGGCAACACGTGAAAGGGGATGCCAGCGCTACAGATGATTGTAGAGCGAGATGAAAGATGGTGGGCTTGGAATAAATTATTTAAAATAAGCTGAAGTGTTCGAATATTATTTAATGGAATAGGAACGGCTACAGTATATTCATAAATGGCCGTGTGATTCCCGACTATATAATAGGGCACCTCTTTCTCATCCCGTCAGAGGGACATTTTGGAGAGTGGGCAGTAGCACTCTCTATTTCTTTTCTCTATCTCTAACCTCTATTATAATAGAAGCTTGGTGATTACGGCAAAATCCCCCCATATGAATAGTTTATGTCGTTCTATGGAGGAGGCTCATGTTCAGTAGTGCACGTCTTTCGGCTGATGATGATAATAATAATGATTACATTAATAATTATCATATTTTGAGTATTAATCATAGACGTGACGACGCTGTAGGGAGGGGGTATGCTTTGGCAGCTAAGGTTGCTGTGATACTGCATAACAGCCGGCCCTGTCAGTTTTTCTTTCTATGCATGATATCATGTTTGAATTATGAACGAGTTTATAAAATCAAAATCCAACCGACCTCCCATCGCACCCCGTCACATATTGGTGATTCGATATTATTTTCATATTAAAATTCATCCATTAATTAATTTATTCATGAAAGCCTTTTAAGTTGAATTGAAAGGATGAGTTCACGTGAAATCGTAAGGAGAGGACGTCCTCAAAACTGCCTAAAAGAGGATATACTAGAAATAGAACTGAGTGCTGAGATGACGGATGATAGACAGGAATGCGGATAAAAGAAAACGTGCGGTGTACTAAACATATCTTAATGTTCCTATAGTTTCTTCAAAAAAAAAAATCTATTTACATGTCTACCCACATACTCCTTTATGTGGGACTACTTACAAATGCGAATTTCTGCAATGAAACCCTTTGAAAATAGGATAATTTTTGCAAATGAATCTTTCTTGCAAAAATGATGCTTGTGTGACAGTGAGGCTATTTGCATGGGACTTTTTGCAGCAAAGATAATTATTAACTATTACTATGTAAAGAAGCGACACTCACCTCCCCCCGCCGTTTTATCGTCGCCTGCGCAGGCAGACCAGCTGACAACTGTACGCGTGTGCACACGTTATGCTTTCTACGTAGAAGTAGTAGGCAGTTGCGCGCGGGCGATTGTATGAAGTGACGGGGGTCTGACTGCAGTTTACCATCTGTTTAATCTCATATAATACCTATATATTGCCATACAGGTTGATGTCTGAAGTGTCGTACCACCGCACATACCCGTCCAACGTGGAGGCGATGCCGCGAGACGACGCTATGCAATGTAACGGACACGGATATGCCAATATACCCAGACCTGTACAACAGGTACATTAGAAATATTTTTTCTCTCTTACTCAAAAAGTCATTATTGCATACCAGAGCGGGGTTAAAATAACTTTTTTTTATGTTAGTGAGTGACAAGACGAGTAAATCAGGTGCCTGATGGAAATCATCATGATTGCCCATATCAGACACAGTGCCATCCAGTGTTTTAAAATTCAAAATTCTTTGCAGCACTGCACTGCGCCTGTTACCCTGAGATATGAGTTGTTGAATCTCATCATGCCCAGTAATTTCGCTGGTAACATTGCCCTTGGAAATACGTCAGTCTCGATCACTGTATGCATTCAAAACTAAAGTCAACAAGTATTACTTGTCACTTTGTCCTTATTAGTCTCATGTACAATTATGTATACTCACCTGTTCGTTATATTTATATATATTATATGTTTATAATATGTGTGTATATTATGTATGTAAGTATAAATGTTTTATTATATATTTATTTACTTATATAATTATATTATATATTTATTTATTATTTTCTTATTTTTTTTTTTTTTAAAACAACAATGAGTACACTGCCGACCAGAAATATTTATAATTTCTGTCCTTTCCGTTCGGTTGTCTGGAAGAAATCGCTTTAAGCGATAAGACCGCCACTTGTACTAGCCTAAGACTATCTGTATCTACTTTATTTACATAATATTATGTTCGCTGTAAGGTGTACAATAAAGTGTTAATCTATCTATCTATCTATCTATCTACCCTTCAGACCGGAACACAGTAATGTCTGCACATTACTGCTTGGCGGATGAATAACTGGCAAAGGTGTGGTACTTCCCCAGGCGGCCCCCTGCAAAAGAGGCCTACCACTACAAATAACTTTTCAACCTCTAGATTAAGTACATTTTTAATTTTTGTCTGTTACCAACGATATTATATTTTTGGTGTCGCACGTATAAGATATTAGCCAAAATGTTTTGATGAAATGAATAATTTTAATTTCTCACAATCGTAGTGAAGAGTGTAATACAGTTACATGGGTAACTGATAAGTTTATTGTATAACTAGCTGTGACCCGCGGTTTCACCCGCGTAGTCTTCGTTCCCGTGGGAATATCGGGATAAAAAGTACCCTATGTGTTATTCCAGGGTCTAAGCTACTTACGTACCAAATTTCAGCCCAATCGGTTCAGTAGTTTTGGCGTGAAAGAGTAACAAACATCCATACATACATCCATACTTACAAACTTTCGCCTTTATAATAGTATTAGGATTAGGATTAGGATATTTTATTTTTTTCCATATCATTTTGTGTTTTATTTGTATTATGGGTTTTATATGCCTGAAATAAATGCTTTTTTTTTAATATTAATTTTCAGATGGCAAACCAGCAGAACTGCTACAACGCCCCCCTACTGCAAGCCGTGCATCCGTCTGAAGTGAGAGAAGTCAACCAGATGCCACATTACCCACTTGTACCTAACAGTAAGTTCAAAGTGTGAAATAATTTAAGTTAATTGGATTTTTAATGAAAAATCTACGAAAATACGGTTTTACAGTAACCAAAAATGGCGCATCGAAAGTTTGCAGCAGTGAAGAATTGTACAACTGTTTATCAACATAATGTCAACAGCGAAAACATGTTTCTTTGTTACTATATAATATAATGTTTCATTGTGCTCGTAGCTAGCTGCTCGCGTCTTTATTTTTATTACAATTTTTTTTTCTTAAACATAAGTTGCCGCCTCGAAAGTTTGGCGCATTGTTCGCTACAGTAAACTTTCAAAAAAAATTTTTTTCGGACTCGGTTACGGTTTATTTCGGTTCCAAAACAACTTCGGAACCGTTAAATGCACTCATTTCACGATGTTTATTATATGCACAAACACTGATTGACTAAAGGAGGCTTATTATAAAGTAAATCAGTACATAGAGGACAAAGATGCCTGGAAACTTCCGCATAGCCACCACGTGGCAACTTCCAAACAAACTAATGTAACCAAACCAAATATTGTAAAACAATCAGTTGAAAAAATTAAGCCGTCCAGGTTTCTTGTGCGTTCTTCTCGTAGAGGTATCTTTCCGAATGCACGGTAGACTCATTACTGTTTATCTTCATTGACGTACACATGTGTCAGATTGTGACCTATTTGAATAAATCTTTTTGATTTTTTTTTAGGGGACAACTTCCACACTCGGTCACCTGGTCCCAAACTAGGCTAGAAGCCTGTACTATGGTAACCAGATGACTGATATACATACATATATACGCTAATATCACCCAGACACAGATCAAACAGACATGCTCATACACACAAATGTTTGACCTGGCCGGGGATCGAATCCGGGCCCTGCGGCACATAAAGCAGAGTTACTACCATCTGAGCCAACGAGGCCGTCTTTGACTGGCGAAATTTAACTTTGGTTGTACGTGTGAAATAAGCCAAAGTGTGGTATGTCCCTCAGTGTCGGGTCTCCCTCACCGCGGGCGCCTCACAGGGTCCCTGGGCGCCATCAGCGGGCGCCTGTCCGTGCCGCGAGAGGAACACGAGCGGCCACACAACGTGCCCGGGTTCTATACCGCCTCGCATAATATGCACACTGCCATGTGAGTTGTATATTACAATATAGCTTGACAGAAAACAGTAGAAACGGAACTAATTTAAAGTGTATGTGTTGATTAAATGGTTTTTACTCTTGTTAAAGACAGTGGCGCCCCCATTATTTTCTACTCTTTTGTGTCGAACTATACCTGCGATTTCGTCCGCGTTGAATTTAAGGATTTTAATTTTTTGTATCATTTTTCTCAAAATATTATATATACTACTTTTTACTTTTTATTACATCAGCTGCCAGTGATGTTAGTTTAATTCCTACATTTTTTTTTTCTTTTATGGACCCACACGAATGAATTGCCAGTGTCAAGTTTTGTATTTATAGCCTGCTTACACGTGACATTCGTGGACTCACACGTTAGTGTATTTGCAAGTGTCAAGTCATATAAATTTTCAAGTTAATATGGTCAATTAGTCAATTCAGAGTCAGGGCAAGCCCAGTCAAGTCACAGCTCTAGTAAAGTGGTGGTCTTTACAAGAAGCTGCCGGAATTTTGGTGGGAACTCGAAAAATCACATTTCAACTCTCGCATCACTTGCCAAGTGACTTGTGTATCTTCGAAAACACCCAAAACGTAATATCCCACCATTATTACACGTTAAACACTCGAAAATGCACCGATAATTGATGAAGATACGGGAGCCAAACTGTTCTCTTCGGCTTTCCCCCAAAACTCTACTACATATTTTTGTTACGCTTTTAATACAACTTTTTTGTTCACAGGCACCGCACGATCCCCCGCATATCGACAGCAATAGACGCACTAGAATTGAACGCGTTCCGTCGCGCGGAAAATGCGGCGATGTGCGGCGCCAACGAAGTTAGAAGATCGTTTCATAGACCGGCGGCCGCGAGACGGGACACTGGTCGCAGCGTGCCGAGACACCTGGACCTTGCCGCTGACTGTACACTCGACCAGTCAGTATTACTACAGAATAATAAAGAGACAGAAGGGACACTTCAATATCATTTAAATAAATAGCCACTCTAGCTCCGACGCAATAAAGTGCAATTCAGGTCGCACAGTGCCTAACTAATTATCTTTATATTAACATACAAGTTGCCTCTCTTTCTATCGCATATCTCTCTATCTGTTCTCTCTGTCTAGCCCATAGAAATTGTCCCATCAAGACGGGCGCCCCAGCTACTTGCAGCTTCATACCTTCATTGCGGAGTGTCCCAGGCCTATATTTGTATATAGGCTATATTTGTCACGTGGTAGTCATTCAAAATAATAACTTGTCACGTTCATGACAAAATTGTAAACTCTTCCTTCCTTCCCAAATATTTTTTCGCGAGTTTTGCATAATATCTTGTTCCAAGATGTTTAGTTTTACAGGTAGATGAACCTACTTAAGGGCGTGCAAAATGCTAGCAAATCTGGGTTTATAGGGACACAGCACACTGTCATCCATTTTTTATCTAAACTACTGTTTCGAAAGTAGAATATCGCATATCACAGTTGATGATAAGTTGAGGACAATGAGCTCCGATCTTCAATAATTCAGCAGCAGAATCTTATTCCCTTATTATTTTCAAAATCCTATTAGATTGCTTCCCATCACCAGGATATTTCCCTTCCAATTATATAGTATTTTTTTTAAACTGAACATTTACGTTCGTTCCTATTAAACTATGTGTTTATTTTGCTTTCAATGTCCTTTTAAGTATTATGACTACAGATTTCAAATTTTGTACCACTTTTAATAAAAAAAGCCTATCATATTTCCTATTTCCCGTAACACTTTTTATAAGAAAGCCTATCATATTTAGCGTAACAAATTTTATAAGAAAGCCTATCATATTTCCCCTAACTTTGTATAAGAAAGCCTATAATATATCCCGTAACACTTTGTATAAGAAAGCCTATCATATTTCACGTAACACTTTGTATAAGAAAGCCTATCATATTTCCCGTAACACTGTATAAGAAAGCCTATCATATTTCCCGTAACACTTTGTATAAGAAAGCCTATCATATTTCCCGTAACACTTTGTATAAGAAAGCCTATCATATTTCCCGTAACACTTTGTATAAGAAAGCCTATCATATTTCCCGTAACACTTTGTATAAGAAAGCCTATCATATTTCCCCTAACTTTGTATAAGAAAGCCTATAATATATCCCGTAACACTTTGTATAAGAAAGCCTATCATATTTCCCGTAACACTTTGTATAAGAAAGCCTATCATATTTCCCGTAACACTTTGTATAAGAAAGCCAATCATATTTCCCGTAACACTTTGTATAAGAAAGCCTATCAAATTTCCCGTAACACTTTGTATAAGAAAGCCTATCATATTTCCCGTAACACTGTATAAGAAAGCCTATATATATATATATTTGTTGATAGATCAACCCTCCGCCTGACAACGACCGGCAGATCTCGCGCACACAGTTCAGACAACGTGTGCGGCGAGGGCGCGGTCGGTCCAGTCGCGCCAGCGCCGCTGCCCGCGCCTGCGCCTGCGCCTGTACCTGTACCCGCGCAGGCCACGCTGCCGCTCACTGTCGATAAGGTACATTTTGTAGTGGTAGGCCTCTTTTGCAATGGCCCAGTCATTTTAGGTAAAAAAAGGGGTCAACCTCGGAATGAAAGATAATAAGCTGTAAACTGGTATAAACCTTTTTTTTGTCGTTCTAAATGTTGTCTCAAAAGTCACAAGTGCTATCGTGTCCGCGTCTTAAGATATTGAAGGTCAAAGGCCGTAAAATCGGTTTTTCGTGAATATCTCGCTTTCTATTGCTTAAATGAGATTTGCACCTATTATAAAGTTGTAGAGTATAAAATTCTCCACAACTTTTGTTTGAACTTTTTTTTCATACGATCAACCGTTTTTGCGGTAGATCGCGAAGAGTGCGCCGCGTAGTCATAAAAATGACAGGCCTAATGCAAGGTCAAGCGTGAGTTACGGTTATCAGTACGGTTACGGTTATCTTTCATTCCGAGGTGAAAGCCCTAAAATGACTGGGCTACAAGGGGCCGTCTGGGGAAGTACCACACCTTTGCCAGTTATTCATCCGCCAAGCAGTAATGTGCAGACATTACTGTGTTCCGGTCTGAAGGGCAAAGGGAATTTTGAATTTTAAAACACTGGGTGGCACTGTGTCTGATATGGGCAATCATGATGCTTACCATGTCACACACCTGATTTGCTCACATGTCACACTAGAATAAAAAAAAAAGTTTTCATAAATACGAAGAAACTAAGGTTTTCTTCAACAAAATATGTTTTCGCGCAAATGAAGGCCAGACCCAGAGCCAACCACAAACATTTGAGTGGATAATAATTAATCCCTATTTCCTCATATCTGTGTATTTTCATTTTGTATGGATAACGTTTAGCCTTAAGTTTGATTGTATTTTTTGCAGCCCGTGTGTGAGTGTAGCTACACGACGGGCGCGGGCGCGGGGGAGGGGGAGGGGCACAGGGAGGGGGAGGGGGAGGGGTGCGCGGGGGGCGGCGCGGGGGGCGGGGAGGACGCGGACGACTACCGCAGCGAGTGTGAGAACTGCAAATCTGCCAACAGCTCACGGTATTTATTTATTATTACAGTTTCAACTGTTGGCACAGAATACTAAAGGGACAGAAGGGACACTCCTCAAAATCATTTAAATTAATGGCGACTCTAGCTCCGACGCAATAAAGTGCAATTCAGGTCGCACAGCGCCTAACTAATTATCGTTATATTAACATACAAGCTGTCTTCTCTTTCTATCGCGTATCTCTCTATCTGTTCTCTCTGTCTAGCCCATAGAAATAGTACCGTCATTATGGACGCCCCACCAGCGCCACATCAGCGGAGTGTCCCAGGCCTGGTGTTGGTTGATATAGGTCGCTGGTTCAAAACCGGCTCGAAGGACCATTATGTCGAGTCTAGACTGTTTTGAGACACATAAATTTTTGTGAAATGATAATGTTTTGTTAATAGTTATTTGATTACGGGTGCGCGACGCCGGGACGTTTAGTTAAAAATAAAAGAGCAGTGTGCTCTTTACGACGCCTTTATTGGTACTGATTTTTTATATAGAACTTAGAACTAACGAAAGTTATTGAGTTATGTTAAGCGTTAAGTTTAGCGTGTGAACTCAAGTGCTTTGTATGGCGAGCCCATACAATTAATTTACTAGGCACACCCCGGACACTCGACTCAATTCCCATAAAAAAGTCACGATATAACTACCTACTACACAGACACTGCACATATGGAGTTTTTTACAAGCGCAAGAGTGAAGAGAAGGTGATTTCCCAGCGAAGCAGGGCTCGTCGAGAGCTCAATCTCGCTCGCCGGGTGGAAGGCCCGATTGGTGGGCGGATGACAGTGTCCATTCTATACCTAGTATTATTATCTGTTCTGTGCTATAGGTAAAATCTCCCTTCGATTCGTTTCTGGTTTGTTTCCCTGGTAGATCAAAACACATGTCTCAATTACTTTGTCTGGAAGAATTAAAAAAATATATGTCGCACTGTTTTAAGGTCTTCGCACATTATAACAACTCAACGGCGACTCGATTCAACAAATATTGAAATTTAAGCCCTATGTCATATTTTCAAGGTTTAATTTCAAAAATTGATATTAAAGTAGTGTACGACGTGTGGTCTACGCGTCGTACACTAAGGTCAACTCCGACACGTTTGTCACGCGTTGACCACACGTTGTCCCTGTGGTGACGCGTGACGGGCAACCATTTGCTGGCCCGATCACTGAAAACTGAGGTTAGAAGACGAGTTGACTTTGTTGAATACGCATTGCCCACTCGTTGACACCGCGTTGTCCATTACTGACTGTAAGACGACGCAAAATGGGAAAATCAGAAATTGGTGAATATATCAATGAATGGGAAAAATGGGACTGTTTGTCAATTTTGGCACAGAACATAAATAATAAAAATAAATATTTTCAAATATTAAAAGTAAAATACATGACAAAGAAAGCTGTCGCCAACAGTGACCATTGGGTGGATCAACTAGTTGACTACTCATCGAAAGTGTGAGTAGAGTTGCTGCCGCAGTGGCGTGGAGTTGATATAGTGTGCGAAGACCTTTAATCAATTTCCACAGTTGTTCGGTGATAGAGTCCAATGTTATTCATATAATGTGTAGATGGGTGCTAGAAGAAGGGTGGTGTGCAGAGGAAGAAGGAGGCACACAAACATTACAGCGGCGCGCCCCCCCTCCGCCTGCCCCCGCCCCCGCCACCGCCACGCTGCCACAACCCGTCACCAAGACGTAAGTATTACATTTACATCGCAGTAACGTGAGGAACATTACAGCCTACCCCCCCCCCCCACACCTGCCCCGTCATACCCGTGCCGATCCCCTGGACACCCCGGATACTCGACTTCCCATACAAAAGTCTCATTATAACTACCTACTACCAGGCCTGTGACACTCCACGTTTTTGCTTTGAAGCTACAGGTACCCGGAGAGCGTAGTCTGGAAGTACAAATTTAGGGGGCTCTTTTTTTTTATCTCGCGCAGGCGCGCGCCGGCACAGTCGCACGTCAATTGTTTTGTGTTCTGTGGTGCATTCATCTGTGTTCCATTCCATCACCCGTATTCAAGAGCACACTGCAAATATTCCATAGCAGTCAGATATAGTAATGCATAGTGAGCAGAAGGCATAGGTTCGGTAAATCCAATGCTTAAACAATAGGAACTTGAGTGAGATCTAACGCTATGCGTTCATTCGGGACGGCCTTTACGAAAAGAGCTCTATTTTAAACGCACGCATAGTGAGAACCTACAAAATAAATGTTTCTATATTTTTTTTTTTATGATAGTGAGTGACAAGACGAGCAAATCAGGTGCCTGATGGTAAGCATCATGATTGCCCATATCAGACACATTGTTTTAAAATTCAAAATTATGCGCGGCACTGCACTGCGTCTGTCACCCTGAGATATGAGTTGTTGAATCTCATCATGCCCAGTAATTTCGCTGGTGGTATATATTCTGTGGTAATGTTGAGATTTTGTCTCGGTACATATTTTTCGGTGTTTTAATTTCTTATTTAATATATTAGAATATTATTTATTTTAATGGATCAGTTAGTTCGTGAAAACTGACGTTTTTATTTCATCCGCAATTCAGGCAAAAACGGACCAATCATAATATTGTATTATATCTGTAATCGACGCTGTGCGTTCACATTTCCAATAGATTACTATGCGAACGGTGAATGAGATGGCCTGCTGTGACGAAAGCAGTAAGAAATTCCTTAATTTGCACAGTATTGCTTGCTACCTTACATAAGTTTTATTCTTGAATACGGGTGTATATGTATATAACCTGTATCCATCGTTCTATCCTACTAATATTATAGATGCGAAAGTTTGTGAGGAAGGATGGATGAATGGATGGATATAATAATAATAATAATAATAATAATAATAATATATGGGACAACTTCCACACACGGTCATCTGGTCCCAAACTAGGCTAAAAGCCTGTACTATGGTAACCAGATGACTGATATACATACTTATATAAGCTTATAACACCCAGGCACAGATCAAACAGATATGTTCATGCACAAAAATGTTTGACCTGGCCGGGGATCGAACCCGGGACCTGCGGCACAGAAACTAGAGCTACTACCATCAGAGCCAATGAGGCTTCATCGCATTCGGATGGTAAAATTATTACAAGAGTCTGAACATCAAGAATTTTCTTACTTCCAATGGCCATCGAAAGGTAATAATGCATGTCTATTAGTAAATAAGTAGATACCTACAACTCCCAAATGTTAAACTATTCTTAATTCTTACAAACATGTCACCTGGCACTCGTATTACCTTACACTGCTTACACCTAAAACCTAAGATAATTATATAGTTTCATAGACAAATTAAAAAGATAACATCCCTAACGTCGTAAGCAGGAATAAGAGATACGTGATAGAAAGAGATGCCGCTTGAACGATAATTAGTTGGGCGCCGTGCGACCTGAATTGCACTTTATTGCGTCGAGCTAGCGTCGCTATTTATTTGAATGATTTTGAGGAGTGTCCCTTCTGTCCCTTATTAGTATTCTGTGCTACTACTCACACTGCACACATGGAGTTTAGTAAACGTGCATGAGTATGCGTGAGGTGATTTCTCAGCGAAGCGGGGCTCTACATAACATAACATACTTTCACGCCTTTTTCCCGAAGGGGTAGGCAGAGGTGTATCCAGGACTCAGTCCCATAGTAGATACACCCACATTTCGCCAGTATGTTATTGGTCCCATGTAATAGCTCTACGAGAGCTCTATCTCGCTCATGGGGTGAGGAAGGACCGATTGTTGGGAGGAAGACAGTTTCCATTCTATGCGTAGTATTATTATCTGTTCTATGCCCTGACGAGCTAATCAGGTGCCTGATGGTAAGCATCATGATTGCCCATATCAGACACACTGCCACCCAGTGTTTTAAAATTCAAAATTCTGCGCGGCACTGCACTGCGCCTGTCACCCTGAGATATTAATTTTTGAAACTCGTCATGCTCGTCGCTGGTAACATTGCCCTTCATACCGGAACACATTAATGTTTGCACATTACTGCTTGGCGGATGAATAACTGGCAAAGGTGTGGTACTTCCCCAGGCGGCCCCCAGCAAAAGAGGCCTACCATTATTTCTATTAATATAAAATATTAAGTAGTTATTGGGCCACATCGATCTTACATTATAATTTTGATTTTGGTTTTGTGGGCCCAGCTTTCTTGGATCCCGTTTCCTGTCAGTAAAAAGTATCTTTTCGACATAGACTTTCGTTTGTCGACAGCCGAACAATGGGTCCGCCATCAAACTGGGAGAACTGGTTCAACACCATCCCGGACTCCGACACCGAGTCCGAAGAGGAATAACACTACGTCGACACTACGCACAATGAGACTCGGTGACGTATCTTCATTGATTTGAAGTTGGTACGCAGGTGACAAGCTCCAGTATTACTGCCCAGATATTTAACCATGTATTACCGAATTTAAGTAAATAACGCTACGTAGCGGCGTAGCGGCGCACAATGAGTCTCGGTGACGTATCTCTATTGATATGCAGTTGGTACGCATTTGACAAAAATTAGAATTACTGCCCAGATATTTAACCATATATTAAGCCGAATCTAAGTAAATAACGCTACGTAACGGCGTAGCGGCGCACAATGAGTCTCGGTGACGTATCTCTATTGATATGCAGTTGGTACGCAGGTGACAAAAATTAGAATTACTGCCCAGATATTTGACCATATATTAAACCGAATCTAAGTTAATACGGCTACGCACAATGAGTCTCGGTGACGTATCTTATTGATATGCGGTTTACCTACTGCATATCAATAAAGAGGTGACAAACTTCACTATTAACGGGTGCAATCGAGCCAAAATATGAATTCTAATAAATGTAAACAGATAGTTATTTTAAAATGAATGAAAACCACAGAAAAATCGCAAATTCTACTGCCACATATATATTATGGATTATATAAAACCAAGTTGGGTATGGCGAGCTATATTAATAGGGCTCATAACAAACAAAATAATCCGTGGTGATTGTTAAGTTCGCCGTCATCGAAAAGGATGAGGAAAACCATAAATTAGGTACATAAATGGCATCTTAACGGGTAATTATTTTTTTTATTTTTTTAATCAAATGACCCTCATTGAACTTAATTTACTGAAATATGGCCAAAATATAGATTTTTGCTCAGGTGTCACTGATCAAGGTATTATAGGCGTGTCACTGTTTCCACCTACTTTGGCAGTTAACTGTATATTACGGCGCCCGAGTAAGCTAATTTGACTTACTCTGACGCGCAAAGGATGTGCAATTTATTTAAATCTACATCTGTGATGAGAACACATATTTTTTCTTGTTGATGTTATAATTATAAGATTATAAGAGAAAGGTTAAGAATCTGTTTCGCACAAACTGAAGCAATTTATTGATTAGTGAAATTCTCTGAGAATTTATTATCAAATGAATCACAATGTAATCAATGTTTTGCTAATTGTTGATATCATTATAATTTGTGCGATAAGTATCGCATTATAGTTAAATCTTGATTAAGAACAAAGGGGAATAGTTTCTTTGAAAATTCTCGCTAAATTATATGTTTTTAATGTTTTTATAGGTTTATTGATAATCAATTTAAATCATCCAAAAGAATTATTATTGTGTTAATGATTAAAAACAATCTTTACTAATGTGCGCGAGCCTTAAAGAGAATGATTACTGATCACCAATAAACCTATACTTAAAACGTATTTTTTACTCGAATAAAATTGTCCGGAAATTGTAAAAACGTTTCATGGATTTTATCAAAACATTCCGCATTAAATGTATAATAAACAATAACGAGTATAAATAATAACTGCCAAGAAATGGAAATGTTATGTTTATTATTCTAAGATTAAAGCTGTTTCACAAAATAATTGAGCTTTTGAAGATGTTGTTTATATTTTGTTGTTTTGTAGTGGTTTTGGTTTGATGATACGTGGGTAACACTATAAGTTTTTAGAATAGGCCAGTAAGAAACGCAGTTGATGAAGAATTTATTAAGGCAGGCGGCGACCGGAGAATTCCCCATACAAACGTAATAGTTAAATCATTTAAATTCAGAGCATGTTTCCAACATTTATTGACGTTATTCGGAATGAGACACTGGTTGTCTAGGTTCCAAATTATATTTAAATTTTTGGACTAAAATATGATAAAAATCCAAAATATAGGTATTTTGACAAAATATAGGTTTTCAAATATAACTCCAAATTATGTATTTCAGACTAAAATATAATTAGGAACCTAGATAATTAGTGTCTCATTCCGAATAACGTCATTAAATGTTGGAAATATTATGTTAAATTGATTTTACGAACTGGCAGTAATTTAAAAAGTGTTCAATAGAAATTTTTAAAAATTGCTGCCAATTTGTAAAAACAAATGTCAGGTAAATTTAATACACATTACAGGTTCCCAAACAGTTCCTTCTTCGAAATTTAAATTTTTCATCGGCTGCTTTTCTTACTGGCATATTCTAAAAACTTTCAGTGTTACCCGTGTACAATATATTCAGCTATAATAGTCGACCTTAGGACATAGAGCACTGGATATGTCAAGTACTACTTTCCCAATATTCCCAAACATAAAAGCCCTATATTTACTTTATAATTTGACGTGAAAAAGGTAAGGTTAAGTTGATTAGGCCAACATCATTTCCCATACAAACTTCGAGGAACCAATGCCGATGATAGAAGAAAGTTTCATTGGTGTATTATTTTAAGTATCAACTAATTATAAAGTGTCATTTATCTAGTTATACTACAAAAAATAAGTTTTATAATTGCAAGTTTGTATGGGAAATGATGTCGGCCCAACCACCTTGAGTTCGTAGACTTTTTGGCGACGCTTGTTTGAATTCTAGTAGAAAGAACATTTTCTTCATCATCGTCATCATCTCCGCCCTATGACGTCCATTGCTGAACATTGCCTTAATAAATTAATGGAAATAATTAATGGAGATAGTAAAACAAATTATTTATATACATTTAATTTTTTTATTTTTTATTTAACAGGCCTATTAAATAAATTATCAAATAAAATCAAAATTATAATGTGAGGTTGACTGGTTGACGTTTGAACGTTTGTTAAACAACCGTGTAACCGTGAGTGTAACTCATAATATTTATTATGTTAACATAATAAATATTATGACGGTAGTTTTCAAAAATCGTAGTTATATAAGTAACGAGTGATAGCTGCAAACACAAACAAACAAGTACATAATTAAATATACATGACCAAATGTTCAAGTACACCGGCAGAGGAGGGCGTGTGCTTGACTTCTCCGTTGTGAATGCTCTAAGTTCGACTTTAACTCTAATTTATACATATTTATTATGTCCATCAAATATAAGAAGAACCGTTTGACGTTTGAATATTTATTTTATCTTGCTTGAAGGATTTGAATTTAAGTTTACTGATTAAGAATTGTACATTATGTGATAAAATTATTTTCCATGGTTTTACTGTGAAGGTTATCAAAATTATGTGAATTCAGCCTGAGCAAAGTTATTTCTTCTCTCTCAAAGCCTGAAAAGATGAAACGGCAAACGGTCCTTCTTCTATTTGATAGACTATAGTTGTTATTAAATAAGTACATCACATATTTCAGTGATATTTTACCAAATTTTTTTGCACATTTGATGTGTTTTTTTTTTCTGTTTTTTATGCACAATTTATTAAATTTACGCCAAAGATATTTTTGAATTTTAATTAAGGTTGAATGGGTGTAATATAGTTTTATATTAACTTAAAGTAGATAGTTTTAGAAAAGGTTTTAATGTCTCTCTATCATAGTTTAGGTATTAATAGACTTCGAGTTAAAAAAACCTTGAGGACTTGTTACTCTCTAGTTAACCCTTAAATATCGATGTTAAGTAGGATTAGGTGCCAAATTAACAAATTTACTAAACATAGAGTTTTTAAAAGAGACACTTTTTCTGGGCCTCCTACAAAATGCTCGAATAAAATAATATATATTATATCGCCGTGAAATTGTAAGAACCGTTAGTTTATAATTAATCTTGTGTCATTATTAATTAAAGTTTAGATTAGGTTAGGTTGTTTATAAACTAAGTGAAATTATAAGTTAACTAAGCGAATTATAAACTAACGGTTTTTACAATTTCACGGCGACATAAGGATAAATCAGGGGAAATTTCCATCGCGTTTTAGATATTTAATTTTTTTTTTAATTATAATGAGTGACAAGACGAGCAAATCAGGTGCCTGATGGTAAGCATCATGATTGCTCATATCAGACAATGCCACCCAGTGTTTTAAAATTCAAAATTCTGCGCGGCATTGCACTGCGCCTGTCACCCTGAGATATGAGTTGTTGAATCTCATCATGCCCAGTAATTTCGCTGGTAACATTGCCCTTCATACCGGAACACAGTAATGTTTGCACAATACTGCTTGGCGGATGAATAACTGGCAAAGGTGTGGTACTTCCCCAGGCGGCCCCCTGCAAAAGAGGCCTACAACTACAATTTTACTATGATCATGTATTCGTATAAACATTATATACATATCTACTAATATTATAAATCTCAAATTTCAGTACAATCTAAAAACTAACGTTTTTAACAGGTGAACAAAACGCTTGCGAGTTCGTTACTCACCTCCAGCGCCGTCCAGCGCGGTTTTGGTTAGATTGATGGATGGATGGATGTTTGTTACTCTTTCACGCCAAAACTACTGAACAGATTGGGCTGATATTTGGTATGTGTGTAGCTTAGACCCTGAAATAACACATATTGGAACTATTTTCCCGATATTCCTCCGGGAACGATGTCTACGCGGGTGGAACCGCGGGGCACAGCTAGTTCAAAATAAAGGTGTATGAAATAGTGTAAAAATAATTTTAAATAAGCAATAATTTATAAATTATCAGAAGCAATGAAGTTTTATCTGTAAAGTTCAAAATATATAAATATACAGTACGTTATAGAAAAATTATAATCGATGTTCACAAGAAAATATATTTTTGTCTATAATTTAAAAAGAAAATTATATTATCATAAGCTTAAAATGTTTAGCTGAGTTTCTAATTTTAGTTAAATTAACCAATATTTGACCGGCCGTTAAAGTTCTCGTTTGACTAATATTATGCGATGCACCAATTTAACACGTGTTTAAAAATGACGCTAAAACTACTAACAAATATTAACAACTCGGCTGAGTTTCACCAACTTTAATTGAATGGAAAATTATTCTCTCTTTCTCCATATTTGTGAAATTTCATTTTGTATGAAAGAGCGACCGCATTAACATTAAAGTGCAACGTGTTATATTGGTTTAACCATAGATTTGAGAGTCAGTTAAGTATTGGTTATTGTTTAAGTTGGTGATACTCAGCCGAGTTGTTATTATTTTCTCTATTTTAAATGTTATTATTATTTTATGCATAACATCATATAATAATTAGGTACAAAATAACTTTAAATGACGTTTATAATTCGTATTCTTCCAAAAAAACTTCGAAATTGTAATCAAAATAGCGTTTTAATAGTCTGACTTTTCAGGGTTAATACCGTTTATTAGATCGAATAGAATAATAAGAATAAAAATAATGTTTTCTGTCTCGAAATATTTGAAATCTGTAAAATTAAAGAAATTAACCATAGATTATTAAGTGGTCCCCGCGCGCGCTCCGACTAACTACCGCTAAAAAACGTTATCATATTCATTTTTTAAACGCCGTACGATGATTTCGACGTACGGCTGCCCAACAGAATTTTTCACGCAAACTTGCACTCCTTGCAAACTGATTCTTAAACACACTAGCATTGTATTGATTACACTCATTGATTTTAAGAAAAGGGGAGACACAACTGGCATGTGAAATTTGAAAAAAATCGAAGTGAGAACGAGACAACAATTAACTTTACTGACGTACGGGGACCTAATGGGACCTAATTTGAACTTTCCATTTTTGAGAAGCCATCATCATCATCAGTCTCATCTCCGCTTTTCTTTAATTCAATGCTTATACACTATACAATTTTAAAGCTGCCGCATTTCCGAGGCTTTTGTTTTTAGGTATTGCAGTATCTGGTCGGAGCACGCGCGGAGACTTGTAAATAATCTAAGATCTGTACATTATGTGCTGGCGTGTGATGATAAGTGTGAATGTACTAAACTATATTTTCCAATAATTTTAGTAAACAAATTATTAATCATGAAATCATTTAATGGTTTTTGATAAACACCACTTTTAAATTTGTTTGATCTGATTCATTTTTATCAAATAAGGTAATCTTTGTCTAAGTATTTTTTCTTGTTCAAAAGGCATCATGCATAGAAACCGTGCAATATTTTTTTTGTGCTTTCATGAGTAATCTATTTATTTTTTATGAGTGTTAATAATTACTATAAGCACCAAACAGAAATATTTGGGACTATGTGCTATTTTATGGCAAAGCGGGGACCTAATTCCTCAGTTATGATTATTTATCTCGACTTTCTTTTTTTTTT
This sequence comes from Hemistola chrysoprasaria, assembly GCA_947063395.1. Classification (NCBI taxonomy): domain Eukaryota; kingdom Metazoa; phylum Arthropoda; class Insecta; order Lepidoptera; family Geometridae; genus Hemistola; species Hemistola chrysoprasaria. Next base: position 10,328,239 of record OX346725.1, read on the forward strand.
TTTTTTTTTTTTTTTTTTTTTATGGTAGTGAGTGACAAGACGAGCTCATCAGATGCCTGATGGTAAGCATCATGATTGCCCATATCAGACACAGTGCCACCCAGTATTTTAAAATTCAAAATTCTTCGCGGCACTGCACTGCGCCTATCACCCTGAGATATGAGTTGTTGAATCTCATCATGCCCAGTAATTTCGCTGGTAACATTGCCCTTCATACAGGAACACAGTAATGTTTGGACATTACTGCTTGGCGGATGAATAACTGGCAAAGGTGTGGTACTTCCCCAGGCGGCCTCCTGCAAAAGAGGCCTACCACTACAAAAATTCTTTGAGACATCTTGTGATCACGGCTAAGGCCAATGAAACGTTATAAAAGATATATATTCCTTTAATTGTCATATATAATATCTGTTTTTACCAAAATCTACAATGTAATTTTTTAATATTTACGATGTTGAATGCTAAATAAATAAAAGAAAAAACGTCGAAGTAAATAAATTACTAAACTTGTAATGGGTTAAGCCCCGTTTTGCTATAAAATATGTTATACCCCTATAGGTAAAAAATGGTATAAGCCAAAAATCTCTAAAAATCGCCCGCTTGCACATTAGTGCTCTAATTAGTGTGCAAGCGAGAGGACATGATTACCGCCGCCATTTTAGATTCGTTTCTTTATTGAACCGGCTTATATACTACCGTATTAAGTACCGTTTACTACTTGGAACACATGAAAATGTAGCTATAAAAATTACCAAACCTTAACGGATTAGAATTCAGTCATAGTATAATAATAAGTACTACCTACTAGTAGGTCAACATTTAGGCAGCCTGAATGAGCGTACCGGGGCGCAATAGAAGCCGGACGGTACTAGCTCAGGCGTCGCGGGCAGGGGAGGAGGGGATTCTGCTCTCTGTCATTGCCCAAAACGATGGGATAGAGCAACGGCTCCATCTAGATGCACAGTTGACCTACTAGTAGTTCTACTTATTCTATGGTTTAGTCTCGAAACTGCAATGTATGACACCATCCACTCCGTGCGTATCGCGCCCGTCAGTCAACGCCAGCGCCCGTTACGTCATCTCACCAGGCTAGTACTATTTATTATTCTATGGCCGAGACCTTGGCGTGTTTTAGGTTTGAAGTTACAGTTCCATGTGTTGTAAATACGTTATTGAACTCTATAATATTGCCTTGAGCACTGCCATTACTTACTATCGCTAATATATATTGAGTACCTACCTATATTTATTATTATCAAATTGTATTGCGGAATGAAAGTATAAACGAATGTGTGGGGCCTTTGATTCTGTTTCTGATTTTATAATATAAGCTAGAAAATACTAACGAGCTAGACATAGGGTGTTTCAAAATGTTATAGGTATATCGTTACATTATTTGTCTACGTCTACAGAGTGTTACAAATATGTGTAGTAAATAATACTTGAGATGGCACGAAATTTAATTTCGTTGTTTGGAGAGTTAATCTATTCATCAAACTTAACATTCTTCCTGAGGTATGTACCGGTACGGGAAGGGTACGGTACGAGGCAGTTAGGATACATATGTTTCGCACCTATACCACAGGAACAGACTCAGTTTAGCGTTATATCTATTGTTTTATACAAATACTTTTGAAATAAAACAATTTCAAAATTAGAAAATTGCAATCGTCTTTGTGTACAAACTTACCGATCAGCTGATCCATTTTCTTGAGTCGATTAGATTTTCTCTAATTATTTATTATTAAAGTTATATTGTATCATGGGTAGCCGCCCTACATACTATAGAACTCGATTACGCTATCATCGCGCGAATGTGCGACGCGAGCATCGCGTGCTTATGTGCTTATATGACACCAATTCGACGTCATTGTGTTTGATCGCGCATTCGTGCGAGTAAAATTTTCGCGAACATGAGATGATCGCGCAGTTTGTATAACAACTTATGTCTTGTATTATCTAAGTGTTGGTTTGTTAGGACATGGTTTTGTTATATTTTTATGTTGGTGTTGTGTTAAGTTTATTCATGTTGTTTGCAATGTTGGTCTATTTAAAACATAGTTTTGAAAAGAAAATGTTTATTAATTATATTTCCATTGATTTTAGATGTAACAAGTTATTACAAAAGGGTGTATTAATACTAAACGATGGCACAATTCATCAGCCGATCAGTAAATTAAAATTCAAATCATCAATTTTTTTTGGTGAATTTTGCAATTCTCTCTTTTCCAAGTTAGTTCAGTTTAGTGGGTAGATGTGCCTCCTTAAGTATAAATACACCTTTTTAAGTACTTGCTTAAAATAAGTAATACTAAATCAAATTCCTTATTATAAATATGTTCTGTAACCACCGATTGAATCATTCCAATGACTTTCAAAGAAAGATGTAATTAACTCCAAGGGAATGTGATTTTAGACTGCTAGTAGCCATTCTGTATCAGGGATAGACATTTCCAAACCAAATACATACGTTCAAGTTAATTATAATCGAATTAAAAGAGTTAATCGAAATTGACGTGTTTTATTTGACTTTTTGTGACAAATACTATAAAGCATGACTTCACATAATGCAAGGGTCACACTTAAAGTTTATAGACTAGACCGGTGAGAAAAGCGGCCGATAAAAAATGTATGTAAATTTTGAATTTGGAACTCTTTGGGAATCTGTAAATTCATTTGTCATTTGTTTTTACAAATTGACAGCAATTTAAAAAGTGTCTGTCGAGCGTCAAAATTGATGATTTTCTCTAGTCAAATGCATTTTGACGCTCGACAGACACTTAAAATTGCTGCCAATTAGTAAACAAATGATATTATATGAATTTAATACACATTATCTACAGATTTCCAAAGAGTTCCTAATTCAGAATTTAAATAAATTTTTCATCGGCTGCTTTTCTTACTGGCCTATTCTAAAAACTTTCAGTGTTACCCATAATAATTTACAGGAAGTCAAGCGAAAGTGACCCAACTCAATTTTGAGTGATATTTTAAGATTCTATCCGCAGGTTGTCTGTAAGAAATTGCTTAATGCTTAATTAGATTGCCGGTATTTTACCGTGATATTATGGGTATTGTTTATGTAGCATTGTATTTATTTTTGGTATTTCAAAAGTTTATATTCTATATAGGTATATATTATATATACCAGAATACCAAAATACAAATTAAAACGGTGTTTACGCGTTGTACTCAGAAAAAAGGGCAGACGGAGTCTTCTGAAATAAGAAGTGAAGTACCATAGTAAGCCAGCTTGCTAATACCAACACGATGGCACATGCTCACATTGACACCCATGAACCTAGAAAAAATGCTGTGAATGTGTGCGTGCTAGTTTAAATGTGCGAGCTGGCTTACTATGGTGCTTCAATTTTTGTTTTAGAACACTGTCCGTATTTTTTTTCTAGGCTCATGGTTTAGTTGTACACACTTCATTTTTGGTTATAGATAAATACGAGTAGATAAAACTGTTAAAAAAAAAACAAATTAATTTTGACAAACGAAAGAAAATGAGTAGGTATTATGGGTTGGATCATTTTTGCTAAACTACGTCATTAAAAATTTCATAAACATTGAAATATCAATTAAATAAGCCACCAAGCTCAGCATAGAAAGTGGAAATTCTGTGTAACGATGAAAAAAGTAACAATCATTATAAATATCTTAGATGGAATGTGTAAATGGGAGCTGGAAATAGGTTCGGGGTCGGGTAACCATGGGCCGCATTGTCTGTAGCCCTCTTCCTGCAAAATAATGAAATGAGTTTCAATATAACATAACATACATTCACACGTCTTTTTCCCGAAGGGGTAGGCAGAGGTGTACCCAGGACTCGGTCCCATAGTAGATACACCCACATTTCGCCAGTATGTTATTGGTCCCATGTAATAGGGGGCGAGCCTATTGCCATCTACCAGGCACAGTTCCAGACTCCAGACAGTTATTGAGATAATTCCTAATGGAAAAATCCAATAACACACTGCCTGACCTGGGGATCGAACCCGGGACCTCTTAATTGGCAGTCGAGCATGCGCCCTCTACGCCACCGAAGCAGTCAAAGTTAGTTTTAATATAGTCTTCCTATATCCCCCACTCTAGGTGGGGTCGGGAGAGAACGTCTTCTTCCATTTTGGTTCCGTACCTCAAAAGGAAAAATAGAACCCTTATATTACTTTGTTCTCCGTCTGTCTGCTGTCTGTCCGTCTGTCAACACACTAACGGGAAAGCGTGGAGGTATCAAGAAAATTGCTATCAAACTACTCAGATCTGCGGTCCCTTGTGGCTGTAAAAATATCATACTTCATACTTTAATAATACTTCTAAGTATGATTTTTCACAACGCAATCTAAAGTTATGGCCATTTTACTGCATATTTCCATACTTTGCGCACGGAGCTAATAGATGGCGGTGTATGTAACGTTTTGTTCAGGTATCAAGGTATGGAACCCTACGCTATGCATACATACGTACCTATGCCTTAACAATTTATTGTATACAAAGTGCTATAAATAGGTGAAGTTATATACCATAGTATAATAAGTACTACCAGTAGCTCAACTTTGATAAACCGCAAAATTAGAGGCGTAATCCACAGGTAATCCTCAGGCGTAGCGGCCAGGGGGACGACTCTGTTATACCTCACCCCACCATTTCTCCGTCTATACTATGGTAATACCTTAATGCTGCATCTACCCGTCAAATGAAACAATTTGCAAAGGAAAGAATTGTATAATAAGTAAAAAGTTTGCCGTGGGGTTACCGGCTTTAGAATAGTACCTCACCCTCTCTACCCGTGATTGCCCTAAGAGCCGGCTAAGGGTTGTGAGATCCAGAGGATGGGCAGCAGCGTTTTCGGGGTATAACCATCAAACTGCGCTCGCCAACCCGCCTGCCAAGCGTGGCGAGTATTGGCAACAACCCGCTTATGGGGGAGGCTTATGTTCAGCAGTGGACTTCCAACGGCTGCATGACGATGATGATGACGAAGTAAAAAAAAAATTGCGATTTGCGAAATTAGAAAAAAGAAATTACTCATACAAAATGGCTAATCGGCAAATTTGTGTTGCAAGTTCAAAAAATATTCTTCGCAAGGACAGAGGTCCTACCACCACCCACCACCTTACTAGAAGAGTCTAGTAAGGTGTCCAGTTAAGTATCTCGGGGGAGTATTACATAACATAACATACATTCACGCCTTTTTTCCGAAGGGGTAGGCAGAGGTGTACCCAGGACTCAGTCCCATAGTAGATACACCCACATTTCGCCAGTATGTTATTGGTCCCATTTAGGAGCCGAGCCTATTGCCATCTACCGGGCACAGTTCCAGACTCCAGGTAGTTATTGAGATAATTCCTAATGGAAAAATCCAATATTCTTCCACTTTCACTTTGCCTTCCACTTTGCCTGACCTGGGGATCAGGGCCGTCTTTACCAGGGGGTGCAAGGGGTGCGGTGCACCCGGGCGCGGAGCGCCCGGGGGCGCCTGTCGAGCGCTGAATTTTTGGATATTTCATTGAACTTGACACTATTGCACAGTTTTATATACTTGTTACTTACGACAAATATGTATGCGCAAGCAAAAAAAATTAGTCATCAACAATAATATTTTTTTTACTTTTATTACACTTTCTTTCATTTTTATTACTTTTTATACCGCATTACTACACTACACAAATAACAATTTTATTTAATACAACACGCGCGCAGCAAAATCTCTAATACAAAGAGAGTGTGTATGTATGTACGTTTGACACGTTGCCGCGCGGTCGCCCGCACTTGAAGCAAATTGATCTCTACGTCAATAGAGTGTAAGTTCATTTGAAATGGGCGCGCGGCGCGGCAGCTGTGCGTCTGTCATAGGCGAGTTTGGTTGACCTCTTTCATACTGCAGTGTGTAGTCGGTCGCATGCCACGCTGCAGTGTAAACAAAACGAGGGCGCAGGCTGAGTCCCGCACCCCGGCGCAGAATAGACTTAAGACGGCCCTGCTGGGGATCGAACTGGATCGAACCCGGGACCTTTTGATTGGCAGTCGGGCATGCGCCCACTACGCCACCGAGGCAGTCGGGGGAGTATACCTGAGCGTAGTCATGCGGGAAGCAGCGGTTCCCGGAGAGCCTGGCGGGGAGCGGCACGAGGGTGCGCTGGCACGCCAGCACGCTCGCGCGAGACTGCTTCATGCCGCGCTTGTCGAACATAGCCACCACTTTCGGGTACTACATATATAAAGATAGGTCTCATTACAGCTCAGCTAATCTAATAAGTACCCAAACTCTAACTCAAAAAGATTTGTTCAAATGCTCAGATCACAATCTGACACTTTTGCATCTCAATGAATCTAATTTGACAGCCTATTTGGCGTAGATGGTAGTTTGTGTACATGAACATGTCTGTTTGATCTGTGTCTGGGTGTTATAAGCTTATATAAGTAAGTATATCAGTCATCCGGTTACCATAGTACAGGCTTTTAGCCTAATTTGGGACCAGATGACCGTGTGTGGAAGTTGTCCCATATTATTATTATTATAAACAGATGACACAGATAATGACTCTAACGTGCGTTCGGAAAGATATCTCTACAAGAACACACAAAAAACTTGTAGGGCTTAATTTTTTCAACAGATAGTTTTACAATATTTGGTTTGGTTACATTCGTTTGTTTGGAAGGTGCCGCGTGGTGGCTACAGAAGTTTCCAGGCCTCTCTGTACTGATTGACTTTATAATAAGCCTTCTTTAGTATTAGTTATTAATTTATTAGTTAATTAGTTATTAAAATCTACCTTAGATTTTAATTTAGGTTTCGAATTTACTCTATGAGAGTCCCGTTATTTCTTTTGGGATTATAATATAGAAAAACGTACACTATTTTCTATGAATGACTTTTTATTTGTTTTAGATAATGTGATAAAAATCATAATTCCATTTTTTTACGGCGATCACATGACGAGATTCAATAACTAATATCTCAGGGTGACAGGCGCAGTGCAGTGCCGCGCAGAATTTTGAATTTTAAAACACTGGGTGGCACTGTGTCTGATATGGGCAATCATGATGCTTACCATCAGGCACCTGATTTGCTCGTCTTGTCACTATCATAAAAAAAAACGAAGTGTTCATATGATATTCCCATCTCACTCACCACTTTATTATGCAGTGGCGTAGGTGGCCGCCAGCCGGTATAGTCGTCGCAGTCGTAGAGAGCCAACAACAACAGGTTAGTTCCCGGCACGGCGGCTCCCACTAGCGGCCAGCTGCACTCTTTTAGTTGTTCGGGTGTTGGCGTTCGAGATAACGCCTCCATTGACTTCGATGACAACTGGAATTTTTTTTTTAAACGGTGCCCGTTTATTGAGTGGCGAGTCATCGCCTGCGGTCATATTTTCCCATGAGACGGAGGTGGCAGGTGCCGGAGTCTCTAGCAATAATCCGGTTAACATCCATCTAGAAATCACATCTATAGACCAATCAAGTGGTTTCCATTCAATAGCCGTCGCACCTGACGGGGGCTGTCTTTGAGCTCATCTTCTGTAGATGGTTTCAGAGATGGACCCTGATAGGTGCTTTAAATTACCATTAGATTAAAAGCTCAAAGCGGCCTCTGCACGTCGGAGCAAAAATAGTGCTAGTACGAACTTGCAATCGCGTAACAACAGCAGTAAAATTTGCTGTCAAACGTAATTTTTTGTACGCCGTTTGACCCTTTGGTCCCGGGTTCGATCCCAGATCAGGCAAAGTGTTAATAGTGGATTTTTCCATTAGGAATATAATCTCAATAACGGCCTGGAGTCTGGAACTGTGCCCGGTAGATAGCAATACTCTCGCCCCCTATTACATGGGACCAATAACATACTGGCGAAATGTGGGTGTACCTACTGTGGGACTGAATCCTGTATACACCTCTGTCTACCCACTCGGAAAAAAGGCGTGATTGTATGTTATGTTATACCTACCTGTGGGCTTTACGTGCTTTCCGAAGCACGGTAGCGTCCATAGAGGTTAAAGTTCGACACAAAAGAGTAGAAACGGAACTAATTTAAAGTGTATGTGTTGATGAAATTGCTTTTAATCTTGTAAAAGACAGTGGCGCCCCCATTATTTTCTACTCTTTTGTGTCGAACTATACCACATGTTATGAGATTCGATCTCAGCGGCTCCGGTTTTTAAACCGGATACTGGATACTTTCCTCGTTGGCTCAGATGGTGGTAACTCTGCTTTCTGTGCCGCAGGCCCCGGGTTCGATCCCCGGCCAGGTCAAACATTAGTGTGCATGAACATGTCTGTTTGATCTGTGTCTGGGTGTTATAAGCGTATTTAAGTATAATGTATATCAGTCATCTGGTTACCATAGTACAGGCTTCTAGCCTAGTTTGGGACCAGGTGATCGTGTGTGGAAGTTGTCCCATATTATTATTATTCCTACTAAGTCACGGACGCTACCATTTAGAATAATATATTCACCTGTAATTGATAAACGTCTCTATATCTATCGCAGGCCGCGAATATAGTCCTGTTGACGAGTACTCTCGGGTCGTACAGTTCATCGTACTTGTCGCGAGCGTAATCTTTCCTCAGCCGCTTCTGACGTTGACGCTTCTCTTTCTCTGTTTCACCTGAACCAGCCTGTGCCCCTGAAACTGGTGTTTTAAAATTAGTATTTTCACTTGTTCACATTCGGAAATCTTGTGTAGCCTTATTTTTTTTTACTGTCAGTTTTACAAGCGGCTGATTGACGAATTCCCCTTACAAACCGTAATACCTTATAATTTTTTTTTAAATCGGAGCATATTTTCCAACATTCATTGATGCTAATAATATAATAATCTGTTAGAATACTTTTATTATTTATTTTCACCTAAGACAAATTTCATTTATTTTTCTTGAATGTTAAATTAGTGTTCTATTACTTTTTAATAATATTTAGTTTAAATTAAGAGTATATCGCCATAAAAAGTTATATATTCCTTTAATTGTCATAATATATATCTGTTATTTTTCTACTAAACAAAATCTACAATGCATTTGTTTTATAGTTATGTATGATGTGGAATGCTAAATAAATAAATGCTATTCGTAACGAGACACTAGTTATCTAGGTTCCTTATTATATTTGAATCCAATTCAAGGTGTGGTTACATTTATGCTTCTTATTCGAAGACTTAACAGGAAAGGTTATCTCTTAGCAGTTTGACACGATCCTAAATAAAATTTACCGTATGGATTTTTTCTGTTGCCCTATTCCTCCGAATATAGTACAACTTATATGATATAGTATTTATATCCCGATATTTTGAAGATGAAGTAAACTAGGTACGTCCCTATCATCTTATATTTGTTTTAAATTTTTACTTTGTAGTAGTGAACGTCTAATTAGAACGCGAGTAAAAGTGAGATTTTTAGAAGTTCAGTTTTTCAACGTAAGGTTTGAAAACAAACTAAAATGACAGGAACATAGTTTACTTCACAAATATATATCAGGATATAAATTCATAGAAATACATTCATATGTTTTCAGAATGGGTTTATTATATTCGGAGGAAACGGGGGAATACAAAACATCGATTTGGTAATTTTTTCATAGGTTTGTGTCAAATTTCTCGTAGCTAGTATACGTTCGCTAGGATGCGCTTGGAATGTATTAGCAATTTACACGGCATATTTGCCGGTTTAACATCAGGTGAACGTCGACCTTGTCTCCTTCTCCTAATTATGTCATCATACCTGGCCTTTACATCTCGACAGCCTCGTTGGCTCAGGTGGTAGTAACTCTGCTTTCTGTGCCGCAGGCGCCGGGTTTGATCCTCGGCCAGGTCAAACATTTGTGTGCATGAACATGTCTGTCTGATCTGTGTCTGGCTGTTAATAGCTTATATAAATATAATATGTATATCAGTAATCTGGTTACCATAATACAGGCTAGTGTGGGACCAGATGACTGTATGTGGAAGTTGCCCCATATTATTATTATTATATTATCTACAGAAGATGATTCAAGTACCATCCATTATTATTGAGGATCGGCAAAGAAGCCCTGTGAAGGAAGGGAAAGATGTGAAACTTACTGGCATAAATAAACGTGATGAGAGTGCCGATCTGCTGCGTGGCTTGCAGTATAATAGTTGCAGTGCGCCACAATGTTCTCAGTACGGATGGTATCGTCTGCAACAAGAGGTATCTACAGTCCCGTATAAGTCTGGCGAATCTTCTAAGTACAAGTCGAAAGTCCGGTGAGTCTAATGTGTCCAATAAGTAAGTTTGATCATCTCAGACGCTGGAAGTCCATCGCTGGATATAGAAGCGTTTTGCCAATACATAGCCACGCTTGGCAGCCTAGTTGCGCGATTCGATGGTTTTACGCAGAGGACGCTGCTGCCCGCCCTCTGGATCTATTAACCCGTAGCTGGTTCTTACGGCAACCACGAGTACAGAGGGTGGGTACTATTAAAGCTGGTAATCCCACGGCATAATAGTACCTTAGTCTAAAGAGCCGAAATGAGTCAAGTAGGTAAAAATCTAAAGGTAACCAAGCGTCTATCAGAACGCAATATATAAGGCATTGAGGGAGACAGATGTAACGGTCGAGGTGTAAAGACTCCTTACGTCCTTAGCTATGAACCGATCAGAAAGCGAGGATTCCTGTGCCATATTGACAAGTTAGTCCTATAAGTCCAATGAGCCATCCACGTTTTATCACCTATATTATAACTTAAATTAAGCTTATTAAGTCCAGGGACTCCAACAAATCCACTGAATATTACTGATCAGTGTCTAATGAGTTATGTAAGTGAGTCATCTATAAGTCTTAGACTAGCGAGTACGACAAGTCTAGAGAGTCTTAGTGTCTTAGTGTCTTAGTGTCAGTAAATCCGGGCATTGAGCCTGGTAAAAAAGTCTACCAGTCCTGTGAATCTAGCGAGTCACACCTCAAGTCAGATTCAGTCCCATCAAGAGTGTCCGAAAGTTTTTGGACGAATATTTTTCGACGTGCATCAGACTGTAGATGTTTTCTTTTTATCTAGCGCGCCTGTGTGGGCACTATAAATGCACAGAGAACTATAATAGTGTAACTTTGTAAATACACTGAGACCACTACTTTAAGTCAATAAGACTATTGAATTCTGTAAGCCCAGAGAGTCCTATAAATCCACTGAGTCCTTTAATTAGTCTAGCTAGTTCTATAAATCTACTGAGTCTAAAAGTCCACTGAGTCTTGTAAGTCCATAGAGTCTTACAAATTTATAGAGCCCCGTAAGGCCACTGAGTGCTACAAATCTACTGAGTCCCACAAGTCCACTGAGTCCCAGAAGTGCACTGAGTCCTGTAAGTCCATAGAGGGTCCTGTAATGCTCACCGGCGCCGCATTATCCGGCGGCGGGAAGAAGCAGACGGCCTGGTAGTCGTGCACGCGCTTGCGATGGAACACGGACGCGTTCACCAGCGCCGCCATCGCGGCCGGGTGCAGGGTTGATAGATGCTCACGGACTTCACTTGAATACTCCTGCCAAATTAACATTTAATGCTTAGGACTTATATCTCGGACGAGTTAACTTGACACCCAGCTTTTTCTTGTCATCCTTGTCTTCCAGCGATCTCTCATACAACGAGATATTTCTCTCTCGCTCTATCTTCATGAGATAGAAGCTCCAGGTCCAGGCGACTTTTAGATTGCATACAGGTTTCCGCGCGCTCCGACTAACCGCTGTCATACTTCTCAAATTATAAATGTCGAAATCGGCGTATCTAAACCTGTCCCACACCATTTTTATGCACACTGACATTGTGAAAGTTGCTGCATTTTTGAAGCTGTCATCATCATCAGCCGAAAGACGTCTTCTGCTGAACATAGGCTACCTCCATAGAACTCCATAGAAACTCCATAGAACATAAACTATTCATATGGGGGGGTTTTGCCGTAATCACCACGCGCTGTGCGGCTTGGTGATCGCAGTAGTTGGAATACTTGGTGCCGGAGAGCGCTGCTGCCTACTCTCCGAATATGGCCTTCTGCCGGCATATATATCGTAGCGTCCAATATTAAAAAAGGAAGAGCTGAACAGATACATACAGATACCTGGTCAAATGAACCATTCCCTCGATTCCTGGCGACCACCCATCCTCCCTCGTCCACAAGCACGCACGACCACGAACCGGTGCATTGAGGCTTGCAGCGACTCTCGTCTTCTTCGTTACACTAGAGGAAAAGTTAGTAGGCGTAGGTCGACCACTAATTGTTTAAAAAGAAGTATACGTAGTTCTGATACTTTGTTCATCGTACCCTACCATGGCATTGATCGTTTTTAAAAAAATATATATCGATATCTTTTTTATATTTAAATGGGGTTACAAAATTTTTGGTATACCTACCTATTAAGGCGTTCATTAAACCAAGCCTAGGACACTCCGTAATAAAGGTATGAAGCTATAAGTAGCTGGGGCGTCAGTCTTGACGGGAAATTTTCTATGGGCTAGACAGAGAGAACAGACAGATAGATACGCGATAGAAAGAGAGGCAGCTTGTTGCTTTATATAATGACTAGCGACCCGCCCCGGCTTCGCACGGGTAGCAGAAGTAGGTATAGTGGACGTTTAACAGGAGTAAATTCGTGATACATTGTATTTTAATAGATATAACCCTAATAGTTTACGCAGCGCACGCAAATTAATGACTATTTCTGTTACAATGACCAAACCTTAACACATGTATAAATTTATCGTGGGCTATTTTGAAGATATTGATAAGTACTACAAACCCCTAGTACATACTTTATTCTACCACCAATACTTTTCACAGCGCATGCATATAATGACTTTCGATTATTGTGACTAAACCAAAATAGATGGATATAATGTCCGTAGACTATTTTGTAGATATTGGTAAATACTACATACCCCTAGTACATTACTTTAATCTACCATCAATTAATAGTTTTCACACCGCATGAAAAATAATCACTGTTTCGATTATTGTGACTAAACCAGAAAAGATGGATATAATCTATGTATACTGTTTTGTAGGTATTGATAATTACTACAATCCCCTAGTACATTACTTTAATCTACCACCGATAGTTTTCACACCGCATGAAAATAATCACTGCTTCAATTATTGTGACCAAACCAAAAAAGATGGATATAATCTATGTATACTGTTTTGTAGGTATTGATAACTTCTACAAACCCCTAGTACAAATCTTTACTCTACCACCAATAGTTTTCACACTGCATGAAAAATAATCACTGCTTCGAATATTGTGACTAAACCAAAAAAGATGGGTATAATCTATGTATACTATTTTGTAGGTATTGATAAGTACTACAAACCCCTAGTACATGACTTTACTCTACCACCAATAGTTTTCACACCGCATGAAAAATAATCACTCTTTCGATTATTGTGACTAAACCAAAATAGATGGATATAATCTATGTATACTGTTTTGTAGGTATTGATAATTACTACAAACCCCTAGTACATTACTTTAATCCACCACCGATAGTTTTCACACCGCATGAAAAATAATCACTGCTTCGATTATTGTAACTAAACCAAAAAAGATGGATATAATCTATATATACTGTTTTGTAGCTATTGATAATTACTACAAACTCCTAGTACATTACTTTATTCTACCACCAATACTTTTCACAGCGCATGCATATAATGTCTGTTTCGATTATTGTGAATAAACCAAAATAGATGGATAAAATTTCCGTGGACTATTTTGTAGATATTGATAAGTACTACAAACCCCTAGTACATTATATTATTCTACCATCAATGGATTTCACAGCGCACGCAAATTTATGAATATGGTAATTATATTATGTGACACCTTGGTTCACAATATTGCAGTTTTCTTACGGATCCCTATTTTTTTTCAAAATCTCATATAGCCTATGGCACTCACACTGAATTGAGCTATCCATAAGTGAAAGAATTTTTAAAATCGGTCCAGTAGTTTCGGAGTCTATTCGTTACAAACAAAAAAACAAAGTTTCTCTCTTTATAATATTAGTATAGATAATTAGTTATGCGCTGTGCGACCTAAATTGCACTTCATTGCGTCGGAGCTAGAGTCGCTATTTATTTGAATGATTTTGAGGAGTGTCCCTTCTATCCCTTTAGTATTAATATTCTGGGATTACACGAGGGTAGGGTTACTATACTACCTATAGCTGGTACCGCCACGGCGACACTATTTACACGCCACTGCTCGACCAACTTTGGTCGCTGCAATGTGGTGCGATTGTGGTAGATAGTTAGATACCTACGTGTGTTTTAAGGCTAACTTTGTATTATACGTACAGAGTAATCAAGTGTAGTGATAGTACTGAATACATCGGCGAGATGTTGTGGGTGGAAGTGGAAGCCGGCGACTCCCACGAAACCCTTCTCCGTGCCCAATGTCCGCGCCGCCGTCAGCCATTCGTGCTTGGTTCCTAACTGCACAATGTTTTCAATTATAACGAGGAGTTTCCACTAAAGTCGACTGTATAAATGTCGAGTCGACTAGCTTTGCTCATATAAAGTTGAATGAGTCCCTTATAAGTCCCTCATAAGTATAAAGTCACAAAAATGTAAAAAAATATAATATCCACGACAAAACTCTTTATAACTAAATTAGCAATGAGCAATGAAGGGTCAGTTAGGTTTTAGCGGAGACTCGACTCGATTCCCATATAAAAGCCGCGGTCTAACTATCTACTACCACAGAGGAGATGAATTTCATCCTGATCTGTGTCTACTACACAGACACTGCACACATGTAGTTTTGTACACGCGTAAGAGAGTGCGTGAGGTGCTTTCCGAGGTCACGGGGGCTCGTGGAGAGCTCAATCTCGCTGGCGGGGTGGGGAAGGCCCGATTGATGGGCGGATGATAGTCTCCATTCTATACGTAGTATTATTATCATCTGTTAAAGTAAACTGTTGCAATCATAACTTATCTTTAAAAACTATTAAAACAATTAGACATTAAATTTATCTCAAAAAATCAAAGTATTTCTTATTCGTTACTAATTAATTAGAGATAGTCATCAAAATTGGATAAAATCAAAATGGTTAAATTATCGGAGATGGTATCTGTAATTTGTAGGCTGTTTTGCAATTAATTTGTAGGAAAATTAATTACGCGGAAATTTTTTGATTGTTGTCTGGCTTTAGTTTATGTGTAATACGCGAACAACTATAATGTATGGTTATACCAATCTTTATAGATATAAAGATTATACCTATGTGTAGTAGTAGTAGGTATGGCAAAAAGTAGGAAGAATACAAACAGCTTTATTTCTTAGAGTATTGTGTACATGGTGTTGGAATAATAAAAAAAAAGTTTCAAATACCCTACCGTTTCCGATGTACAAATATTTCATTAGAATCGAGTTTTATTACAAAATTTATAAAACATGAAAATATAATTAAAATAATAAATCACATTCATGAACAAAAATTAAAAATGTCAAACTTAGAATGTCTATGGTTAGGTAAGTAATTATTAAATTGTAAAATGTCAAAATGCTATCAATGTCAAAGTATTTTCAAGAGGTTGCCAGAAAGAGGGAGGAAGGGAAGGAAGAGGAAGAAGAGGTAAGCATAACTGCAAAAGTTGAAGAAGAGGTAAAGCATTACTGAAAGTATGATAAAGAGATAATCCTCTTCCTACTTTTAGCCATACCTACTTAATACACATAGATACCTCTCCTGTCTTCTTCCGCAAATATATAAACTTGTAACTTGTAACCATACTTACATTAAAGTTGTTACATGTAAGTACATGTAGGTAAGTTGTGGTTTACAGCATTTATATTTTCTATTGGCTGATATGTCGGCCTGTGGATTTTCGAAGTGTTCTATGGCATACTTAGTGTATTTAGAGTGGAAAGTAAGTAAGTAGTAGGTAGCTCTATTGTTTAGTTTTTTTTCAATAAAGGTAATCTGCCCTCTTTAAAACAAAATATAAGTTGTGTTTACATATAAATGTATGGCTGCAATAATAAGGTGGAAAAAGAAATATTTACCACAAAATTATAATGGCTTTATTGATAACCGTCTACCTTCGATGACTTATTGAGGAGCTCACGCAACAAAATTAACCAAATTTTAAAAGGGACTGGCTAAAAGTAATTAGAATTACAGTCCATCAAATCTAAGAAGTACCGGTTGACGTTTGACCGTTTCAAACCGAAATAACTTTGCATAGGCGTACACAATATTGAAATTGTGTAAGATACGCCTATAGATATACTTATTATTACGCCTATTTACCTTAGCCGTAAAACCATGGAATTATGAATTGTATCACAAGATCTACAATATCGATTCATTAGCAATTTCTTTATCACTAAATTTAAATCCTTCAAACAAGGCAAAATAAAAACGTCAAACGGTACTGCTTTGATTCGATAGACTGTAATGCATAATTTCGTCAGAGGTAATGTACGAGTAGAGCTCACCGACGGTGGGTCAGCGAAGGTGTTCCTCATAAGCCTGACAGGCGCAACAGGCGCGTGTACGAGCAAGGTCCCCGGGCGCGCGGCGGCGCGCTTGTACCAGGGCTCGGAGGGCCCGCGCGCCCACACGCCGCCCGCGGGAGGCGGCGCGTGCTGCCCGGTGGCGGGGTACTGGTGCCACCGGGTTAAACCACTCTCTACGGTACAACATTGAACATTACTACGTCTAGGCAGGCCTTTGACACGTTTTTACCCTGAGCGCGTGGTCTAGACGGGCTAATTCACTGACCAAATGTGATTTACGCTACTCTCCTCTTCCTGCACGGTCTGGAAGCGATCGCTTTTAGGGATAAGACCGCCAATTGTTACACTATTTGTTATGTACTCTTAATTTTAAGGATTTTTTTTGTGGTGTTCCAATAAAGTGTTTATCTGTCTATCTATCTATCTAATTCAGTGGGTTGACACGCGCAGGCACGAGCCGGTTGAGTCGCACGCTAGCGCGTAGCGTTGCGTCGTCAATTGTTTTGTGTTCCAGTCCATTCGTCTGTGATCTATTCCATCACCCGTATTCAAGAACGATATCTACTATGTGGTCTCACAGTACGCCCGAATGCATAGGGCCGGTAAATAGAAAAAAAGTAATCCAAATGTTTCCACCTTTCCGAACGTTCGGTAGATTTAATTATTAGCTTTATTAAGGTGCAAAAGTATATTTTAAGGCCAGTTTTAAATAAATCTGAGCTACTCACCACTAGCAAAGAAAGCAGTGGCCGGTCCGAGCTTGCAATTGGAACAGTCTCCGCTTGTTTCAGGCGCGTCGTGTTCTCGCGCCCATTTCTCTGTTGCTATCGCTTCTTTACATAACTTTGCCATTAGCTCTTGGTCACCTGTATACATTATTAATATACAATTTGTTTACAAAAGGTGTAGTAATACTTAAGGGGGTGCATCTACTCGTCAAACTGACTTCAATAGAAAGAATTGCGGAATTCATAAAAAAATATTTCGACTTCCCAAAAAAAAAATGATCAGCTGATCGGCCAATTTGTATGGAGGTTCGAAAATATATTTTGCGAATTTCTAAATTCTTTCTTTTGTAAGTGGTTTAGGATGATGGATACATGCACCCCCTTAAATACACCTACACCTTTTTGAAACTCGTTGTATAATGCGTTATCAGCATCCGGCTCTGTTTTAGTTTTTCAACAGCATCGCATATTATGAATCGTATCGTCTGATCTGAACAGACTTCAATAAAAATGTAAATCAAATTCGTTTGAATTTTTTTGTTAAACAACAAACTTTAATGTTGATAAACTAAAATCGCACCGTGTGCGTCAACAGTCTAAATTCTAAAAATTGAGAAGGTATACTAACATTGATAAGGTTTCTCGAACAGCGTGGGCGGTAGCGGCGAGAACTCATATCTGAGTTTCTTCATGAGGAACTTGGGCTCGTCGCTGCGCCGTCTGATGAAGTGAAGTACTTCCGCCTCGCGAGAGTCGAAGTAGCGCTCCACGTGTCGACAATATAACCTAACATTTTAATATAAATACATTAAGTTCCAAATTGTTGAGGTTTATCGGTGGATGGGTCGACATCATTTCCCACACAAACTTTAAGGAACCAATGACGTTGATAGAAGGGATATAATTTCGTCGTTAGTATTTTGTTTTAAGTAACAACTATAATTATAAAGTGGCATTATGTTTTTTTTTTTTTTATGATAGTGAGTGACAAGACGAGCAAATCAGGTGCCTGATGGTAAGCATCATGATTGCCCATAACAGAGACAGTGCCACCCAGTGTTTAAAAATTCAAAATTCTGCGCGGCACTGCACTGCGCCTGTCACCCTGAGATATTAGTGATTGAATCTCATCATGCCCAGTAATTTCGCTGGTAACATTGCCCATTGACCGGAACACAGTAATGTTTGCACATTACTGCTTGTCGGATGAATAACTGGCAAAGGTGTGGTACTTCCCCAGGCGGACTCCTGCTAAAGAGGCCTACCACTACAACACACAGTCTATAAGTATCTAGTATTATTATCTGTTCTGTGACTATAGGACTGCTTGTGGCTCGAGGCCGCGGCTCCTGTCGAAGCCTTGACCTGATACGTACAAGGTCTCAACGTGCGCGGCTTTTACTATTAAGCTGATCATACATTACGTAGATTTAGTAGTATATTTTCGTATATAGTTTATGTATTTGTCGGGAGTCGAGTCATATCCGGAACGCCAGCGCCCCCTGACGCGTTTGAAGGAAGGAGTTGTGTCCGCAACGCAAGCGCTTCTGTGGCGCTTGATGGAGTTGGTTAGATTCGTATCGCGCCGATCTGCCGAGGCAGGCTGTCTCTGGCAAGCGGCGCGTACGGTCGCAACCAAAACCATCTCGAGTTCGGATATACCTCTATAACGTACTTAGTGCTATTAGTGTCGATATATAATGTATACCGCGTATCGTTAGTGTTAAAGACATTGTGAAGATATATCCTTTGGTTTAAAAGAATGAAGTCCTGCAAGTTTCTTGTGCGTTCTTCTTGTAGGTGTACCTTTCTGAACGCACGGTAATATAAACGACTTAATCGAGTGTACGAGCCTTATTTCTGCATCCAACATTACCCACCGACGCCCACAACAATTAGAAGGTCGATGATAGTAGCTCCTGATGCTGAAAGTTATCCTCCACCTGTACCAAGTCCCTATATCAGGCGTGGGATCAGTGTTGGATCAGAACGCGGAAAGGAGTATCTCACGGGTACCATACAGAACGGCCATGTTCCAGAAATAAAAAAACGAACACGTGAGTATTGACCGAGGCGCTGCAATCACCGACACGAGACGAAGTGGTGATTTACGAGCATTTGATCCTGAGAAATGAAGCTATGGAGGCAAGATCATGGTGCGCGATGGCAGATAAGTGTACTTTTCACGTGTTTCATTTCGACCGAAACATTGAGTACTTCGGATATTAAAATGAATAGCGAAAACCCGAGCGAGAAGAAAAAAATCAACTACCCGCGTTCGCATGTCGTTAATTCTTGGAAAGATGAACCAAAGAAGAAATCACCATAGCAACAGTCATAGAAGTGAGTTGAGTATAGAAGCCAGCCGATGGGAAATGAGAGAAAAACCTATCTACACCATCTTCGAATAAATTGGCGCTCAACTGTTGGTATAACAGTTGGTTGTTTGGTTGGTATCCTTGGTATACAAGTACTTGTGGAAAACCGGTGAGCACTTTTCAAGTTGTTTGCTATGTAGGTTGTGTGTGAACAAGATATGTGTGTGAGCTACACCAGAACACTCTTTGAAATGTTAAAATGTATAGTTCTACGATAGCAGCTATATTCATAATTTGCTAAGATGGTAATAATAATTGTGTAATTATGGTATTCTGGTAATTCTCTGTTTAAAATATTTTTCAAATTTCGAACGTGAAGTTATTCAATCGACTACTTACCCAAACAGACCTGATATCGTATATTTGTTCTAAATCAATACTATCAACTTAAAAAAAATAACTTGGTGCCAATTGTGGTTAATGTTACGGTGATAGGTAGCAAAAGATATCTTTAGAAAATATTAAATATACTAACTTCAACAGACAGTTCTCCCTCAATTTAGTAGTCCTCAAAGACTGACTAGACATAGACTTCATGTGAACAACATGCTATTCCTTTGAATTCATTCTATCT
Source organism: Hemistola chrysoprasaria (assembly GCA_947063395.1). Classification (NCBI taxonomy): domain Eukaryota; kingdom Metazoa; phylum Arthropoda; class Insecta; order Lepidoptera; family Geometridae; genus Hemistola; species Hemistola chrysoprasaria. The sequence continues at coordinate 10,348,389 of OX346725.1, forward strand.
TCCAATGCTCAATCTGTCTTAAAATTGTCGAAGTAGACCAAATACTGTGCTGTATTTTATTTGCAGGAATTTGTACCATGAAGTAATTTAAAGAAGTTATCACTTACACATACTTAGTGAAGTCACAGGACCATAATATCAGGACAATGAAATAGCTGACCGAGGAACTACAGGATTATGTGCGGTGTCATGACGATGGAGTCTCATGATGATGATCTGGTGTGTCGATGCATTTACTATAGATTACTTGTAGTATTATCCATATCCTTGCATTTTTTTTTTGTAATTATTTAATTTGCTGAATTTTCATACTAAACAGTTTTGATGAAAATAACATCCCGGCTGGGGCTAGTCATCATAGGCAGTGGTCGATCTCGACTGCATCGGTGGCGTAATGGTGGCAGGCGCCACTCCCGATCGTAAGGTCCCAGGTTCGATCCCTGAGTTTGGCGAAGTGATACTGGATATTTCCAGTAGGAAAATTCCCAATGACAGCCTTGAATCTCAAATTGTGTCCGGTGGAGAGCAATAGGCTCGCCCCATTACATAGGACTTAAAACTAGACTTGGTCATAGTTACCTCTGCCTACCCCTCGGGGTGAAAGGCGTGATGTTATGCTATGTCGATCTTCTTTCCCTATGGGTTAAAATGAGGGTGCTCGAAGGGCCGAATAGTGAAGAAGGCGTCAAGGGAGACTGAGCTATCGTCGAATCAGAAATCTCATTGGAGATTTTAGATTGTAGTTCTTACTACTATTCAATCAGCGATAAATCGTCCGAGTGAAGCGAGGTCTACGAATCGAATAGTGGAAAAGAAAAGCGCTTGTACCAGCTTAAAAGCATTGACATCTGGTTTGTAAGTTAGATCGAAGATAAATTGGAAACCATTGATCCAATCTTGATAAAAGTTTGCAAGCAGGTGGTTTATATAATAATCAACCAATGTGTTCCAGAGCTATTGAGGTCTCAATAATTTTATTAAGATGATCGGATTTTCATAAAATTAGGTATGTAGGTAGAGAAGCTAATAAGGAATTTATAATTTTACTTTGAGCATAATCGGTCAAGGGGTTGCGAAGTTATAGAAAGATAAACGTGGCACGATTCACTAAGTCGTTCAACGCTAGATGGCGCTGTATGTTATTAACTCGCGGTATGTTTTGTTCGAAATATAATACAGTCGTGAGATATTATGTCTACATAAGTTCTCGAGGTCTTAGTTCGAGGCGAACTACTAGTTAACTCTAAAATTTCAAGAATGAGAAATAAATTTCATGTTTAGGTTAAGCAATCACAAATTATTTATTTTGGTTATACTTACTATCATCTATTACAGTACTAATAAGATGAAATTGTAGAATTAAATTGATCTTATTGAAGTTTAGTTTCTGAAGTCAATGGTAATAATAGGTAGAGCTGGATATTTTTAATGTGTAAAATAGACACAGAAGAGATAATGATAGTACGTAGGGAATGGACACTGTTATCCGCCAACTAGTCGGGCCTTTCTCGCCATGCGAGCGGGATTGGGCTCTCGTCGAGCCCCCGTGAGCTCGAAACGCACCTCACGCGTACTTTTGCGTGTTGTGCGGAGCTCCATGTGTGCGGTGTCTGTGTGGAGGGTGGTTGTATCGCGACTTTTGTATGGGAATTGATTCTAGTGTCTAAGGTTTGACATAGGTCTTGTAGTTTTTTTTTTGGTCTTGCAGATCCTAGAAAGAATATGCAGTGTCCTTACTCTTAAAGACACAATAGCCAAGTGAACGTGCAGGAGCAGTGGCGCGCCGGCGGTGGCGATGCCGGTGCCACGATCGGTGCAGTGCTGAGCGAGATAAGCGTCGTTGTCGCGTCGGGCGAAGTGACAATACATAGGTGATCGTTCCATTTAACTTTAGATTCTGATTCCGAATTATTCTCATTAGTAAGAAAAGATTTTTGTCATATGTTAAGTTTTGTAGTTAACTTGTTAATGATTTAGATGCTACTGCTGTATGACTGATATTTGCCCACAAATGAGAATATTCGGCTCTGAATGCCTCGAAATTTTTATGTCACGGAAAGGGCTGAAGAAGTAATTGTGAAACTAAGTTTAGATAGAGAATGATGAATCATAAATGTTACCTAGAGCCCTGAATTTTTTTAACAAGTGTTCTCATATCAATACTAAAATTGCGCTAGTGAGCAGCAATAAGAAATCGTGGTAAGAGTTTTTTATAGTAATAAGAAAGATCTAACTACATATCTTCGCCTCTGACTTTTACCCGGAAAAGTAGCGAGACCATTGTCATTGTTGTAAGGACCATAGAGACATAGGGGAAACTCGCGAGCACGTATCAGATCCAGTGTAATTTCGTTTTCTATGTTCATAACTTCATGATAAGAGTAATGTATTCTATTCTAAAGATGGCATTGCGAAAAAATAAAAAAAAAAACAAATCTAACACCAGTAAAAAAAAATTAAACCCTACAAATTTGTTGTGCGTTCATTGTTCATCTCATAGAGATATTATATCTTTCCGCACATTCTGCACCGCATATTTATAACTCACCGTGGATTCGTAGCTTATTGTCTTGGTTGACTAGCATAGATGTCTTATTGCAACCAAATTTAGTAAAAAGATTTGACTTTGAAACTGTTGTTCGAGTGTCTAGTGTGTATGACGGATATTCTGGCCGACGGAGCGTTAGCTATGTTACGCCCGCCGGGTCTGGTTGCACAGAAACACTCCCTCATCGGACCAGATGTATTTGACTTTGACACTGATATTTAGTAAGAGATGTGTACTAGATGGTTAGTCTAGCCAAAGGAGCGTTGTCCCGGTCATATCCGCAAGGGCTGGCTGTACGGAAACGCTCCACCATCGGATCAGATGTATGTCTATGCCTGCTGTGGAACTCGTGGTTATTCTGGCCGACGGAGCGTTATCCCTGTCATATCCGCAAGGGCTGGCTGTACGGAAACGCTCCACCATCGGATCAGATGTATGTCTATGCCTGCTGTGGAACTCGTGGTTATCCTGGCCGACGGAGCGTTATCCCTGTCATATCCGCAAGGGCTGGCTGTACGGAAACGCTTCACCATCGGACCAGGACGGTTAATGTGTACGCCTGCAGTTCTCTCCGTTGGTATCTTGGCCGACGGAACGTGTTCCCGGTCACACCCGCAAAGGTTGGCTGTACGGATACATTCCTCAATCGGACCAGATAGTTTTTATGTATGCCTGCTTAGTCTCCATGATTTACTTTGACTTTAAAGTTTGATCCGTACGCTGAAAATATTTAGGTCTATTCCTATGATAATATTGATGGTCGGCTAGAGACTTAGAAGGTCCACCTGTAGGTTCCCGTAAAAGGTGGAAGAGTTTAATAAAACGTCCACTTAAGGAATGTCTCAGTAGTAATAATTGTTGTTTCGCATACCTATTCCCCAATTTTGTCATAATTTATTTGGTAATAAGTACTTGGTTATCGGACATTCCCGTAAGGATTACCTAGTTGAAGATAAAATAACATAGTTCCAGGGACTCTGTATCTGGGTTTTGAAAATGGGAGCATTAAGTTTGGTCAGGAGTGACCGAGTGGAAAAGGATTTACTCGTGTCATGTTTTGTCTGCAGGATAACTCGCACACGAGGACGTGTGCAAGTCAGAATGGCCGTGTCGGGAGTCGAGTCATATCCGGAACGCCAGCGCCCCCTGACGCGTTTGAAGGAAGGAGTTGTGTCCGCAACGCAAGCGCTTCTGTGGCGCTTGATGGAGTTGGTTAGATTCGTATCGCGCCGATCTGCCGAGGCAGGCTGTCTCTGGCAAGCGGCGCGTACGGTCGCAACCAAAACCATCTCGAGTTCGGATATACCTCTATAACGTACTTAGTGCTATTAGTGTCGATATATAATGTATACCGCGTATCGTTAGTGTTAAAGACATTGTGAAGATATATCCTTTGGTTTAAAAGAATGAAGTCCTGCAAGTTTCTTGTGCGTTCTTCTTGTAGGTGTACCTTTCTGAACGCACGGTAATATAAACGACTTAATCGAGTGTACGAGCCTTATTTCTGCATCCAACATTACCCACCGACGCCCACAACAATTAGAAGGTCGATGATAGTAGCTCCTGATGCTGAAAGTTATCCTCCACCTGTACCAAGTCCCTATATATTAATATTATTATGTTTTAGTGTAGTGTATTTACGAGTATAACAAAATGTTATTATTGTATGTATGTATTTATTTCGACATTATTTCAGTCACACCACCGACCAAATCTACTATAATCTCCTCTCCCTGCACGGTTGACTGCAAGAGATCGCTTTTAGGGATAAGACCGCCAATTGTTAAACTAGACATATACTTAATGTTATTTTTAGATTTTTATTACATGGTGTAATAATAAAGAGTTTATCTATCTATCTATCTACATAGATTTAGATTATATTATTTAAAGAATTGAAAGATAAAAAACATACCAATCCGGATGCACAGCAAACTCGGTTCTCGATAATGTCTTCAGCGCTTCCTCAGCTATTTGCTTAGTAAAAGCAGTCTCGGGAACCATATGGTGTCTATTATACGGCGGTAATACGACCACAGCCGTGTAATGGTCTAATATCCTCCGCCAAAAGTACTCCCGCATCTCTGAGTTCATTCGTAGTCCGTGTTCGAATATGTTTTTACCGTACATTGTCATGTTACCTTTATTTTCTTCTATTAATAGCAGTTTACGAAACTGAAAGTGAAAGCCTTTAATTAACCTATGACATAGACTAACAAATACAATGTGCCGTGGAGTTACCGGCTTTAGAATAGTGCTCTTCCCTCCTACCCGTGATTGCCGTAAGAGCCGGCTAAGGGTTAACAAATCCAGAGGACGGGCAGTAGCGTCCTCTGCAAAAAACCATCGAACTGCGCTCGACAACCGCCTGCCAAGCGTGTCGAGTATTGGCAAAACCCCCCTTTATGGGGGAGGCCTATGTTCAGTTACAGACAGTAGAATTCAGTAGAAATGCATTGTCTCGCGTGGATTCGCATTCCGGAATACGACGGGCTAATATGGAGCTTTTGACTGACAGAATGACAGCCAATTCACAGCCTATAAGGGCCGGTTTTTTTATCGTTAGTTACGGTTAAGTTAACCATTTGTCAAACTAAATATAGTTAAATTTCTAACCAATGGTTAAAATCATGTGGAAATAAATAGTTAACTAGAGATGAAAAAACGAATTTTGTCGAATTCTATTTGTCAAAAAAATTAACTATTGGTCGACTTAACCAGTGATCAAAAAACCCAGCCTAAGTAAGAGCGATTACGTACTACGTCCGAAATGAATCCGATCCGAATCCGTTATTCGGAAAACTGACCGTGATCACGAGACTCAGATTGGACTCGGTCCGGACCCAGCGCGAGTGTTCATACAAGTAAAACTATTGCTTCTTCAGTCCGTCAATTATGTTTTACAAATATAGTCTCTAAAATGGAGATTAACGGATGACGGAGAGAAATCGGTTGACGGAACTAGTATCTAGTGCGTTGCACTAGTACGTCCGAAACGATTCCGGACGCAGTGCGCGAGTGTTCATAATAAATTAGTGCTTTAAATACCACAAAAATAGTCAACAAAAATAGACTAATTCGGACTGTATTTTTACGGGTTTGGATCGGATTCGATTCGAAAGTAGTGCGTAACCGCCCTAAGGCATTAGACGTAGAAACTTAAAATTGAGCTCTTGTTCCTACAATACGGCAAATTAATTATATTTATAGGTATTTAAATCCGGAGTCTCTATATTCAAATTATTATTAATAACATAGGTATATTATAAAAAGGAATTCAGGATAATTCTTATCTTGAAGGAGGAGCTTTAAAAGACCTGAGCCTTAAAAGCTTGATTTGTATTACTTAGTTCTAATTACCTTTAGCCAGTCCCTCGGATACTGCCTAGGGTAGTGGTCGGAAGCAGGTTGTTCCAAGTCCAAGAAGTCAACTGTTCTATATCCAGGTCTCAGGATGTCTCCATCAAACTGGACAAAAATATTATTATTATACTTCAGAAATTTGTTAAAAACTTAGATAATTAATAGATAAACTCAGATAACTAGTGCCTCATTCCGAATAACATTATTAAATGTTGGAAATATGTTCGGATTTCAAATGATTTATATTATTACGTTTGTATAGGGCAAAGGGAGATCTCCGGTCGCCGCCTCCTTTGAGCAATAAATTATTTTCTATTCTTTTCTCTTCCTTGAGTCGTGTTCCTCATGTCTCCCTCAGACATGACCATCTCCACCCATTAGTCTCGTCTTCACGATGGTACGCCATCTCGTCCTATCTATATATATTTGTTTCTATTCTACATAAAAACAACAGCTTCGATAATACGTTAATTTTTAACGCGCGGTGACCTGTCAATTATCTATGGTTAAAAATTTATTTTGCTGTTTTACTGACCGCAGGTTTTATGTTGTCGTGTAAAACAATGTTGCCTCGTTGGTCCAACATGAAGAGTGTTCCGCCACCACCAAGCTGTCAAATTATCATTTTACTTATTAAATCTATTTCAACTAGCGACAGACACTTTTTAAATTGCCGCCAATTTGAAAAAACAAATTACATATTAGCATAGAACTGAGCTCGCCAACCCGCCTGCAAAGCGTAGCGAGCACAGATCACTATATTAGTACGTGGCGAGTATGGACAAATGAAATGACAATATTATGAATTCATTACACATCTACAGATTGGGTCCGGCCGTTATGGTCCCATTCCGCTACGCTCCCGGGACGCACCCACATTGAAAAATTTGTTATTCTATACGCCCCACTATGTACCAACCGTTTTTTGAACACGACTCTTGAGCAAATACTGTTGAAAACAAAAGTGTTTTCGAATTTTATATATTTTTGTTTTGTGCTGCGTGTAAACTATCATGTCATCGTGCTTTAGAATAATATAAGTAAGATTAGTTATTATCCTTCTGGTTCTGGTCTACAGTGAACAGCAAGTGTCATTATTACCAAAGAGTTCCTAATTCGTAATCTAAATAAATTTTTCATCGGCCGCTTTTCTAAGGGCCGGTTTTTTTATCGTTAGTTGCGGTTAAGTTAACCATTTGTCAAACTAACCATAGTCAAATTTCTTACCAATGGTTAAATCGTGTGGAAAAAATAGTTAACCAGGGATGAAAAACCGAATTTTGTCAAATTTTAACTACATGTCAAAAAGTTTAACCATTGGTCGACTTAACCAGTGATCAAAAAACCCAGCCTAACTAACCTATTCACTTACTACTATTACTACTTTGTTCGTGTTTCGGTTTCCTTTAAAGAAACACACAAAAGCTTACAGGATGCTTAAAACTGAGAAAATAACGTTTATTATTACAATAACTAAATCAAACATAAATATGAATTAAAAAATACGCTTTTTACTTTATACATCACAAGGAGTGTAGTGAAGTCACGCATCTCGTCGTAGCACCATATCGTAGATGGGCTACGAACGACGTCGTAGAGGCCTACGCGACGCACAAGACGATTTAGTGGGGCATATTCCGCGAAATAATTTGTTGCATTCCACTATGCCCCAGTGAGGCGGCTTGGTGGGGCAGGGTGGAACAATCTGATTTTAGTGGATCGCGAACGGGGGTAGCGCATTATTTATGTACTTTAATTAGTTTAATTAGCTTTTAGGATATTGTAAAATAAATTTTAAGAGAACCTGTTGAACAAGTAGTATTTTATTTTTAAAGGCTTTTTGTATTGTCACAAATAAAGGTGTGTACAAAGTATCAGATCAATCTGTCAACAGGAAAGGGGTAAAAGGAGTTGTTGGTTTTAGGGCTATGTTGATCTTACATGCCTTTTTAATGTGCACAAATAATATTTTTTAGCATCATCATTTATTATAATTAATTAAGGAAATGTTCAACTGAATTGCAACGCGCGTCGCAAACATTCTAATTACTCAACCTCACTTCATTCAAATCAAAATATAAAATAATCGGCGATAATAAGATAGCTACTATGTTTGGGAATTTCATTGCGAATAAAATTCTCTTCCTGGCCTTTTAATAGAAAATTTCTTTCCTTTTAATAGAAAGCATAGTGTAAGGTTTTCTGGCAACAGCTTCCTTGGATTCCAAGCCTTCCTTGGATTATATATTGGAAGGAAACGCCTTCCAATGTATAAATGTGACTCAAACAAACAAACTAAAATACTTATACAACAAATAGCTCAAACTAAATATGAAACCGTTTTCACTGACGTTAACTGATGATTTTGTATGAGAAAAAATTGTCAAATCTGATCTGATAAAAACAGCAAGAACTAGCTGGATGCAAGCCGCTTACACTCTGACTAGATGGAAATTTATAAGGGAGGCCTATGTTGAGTGGACGTCCTATGGCTGAGATGATGATGATGATAGGATGAAATATTTATCATCATCCAACCGTTAGAAGTCCACTGCTGAACATAAGCCTCCCCCATAAGGGGGGTTGTTGCCAATACTCGCCACGCTTGGCAGGCGGGTTGGCGAGCGCAGTTTGATGGATTTACGCAGAGGACGCTGCTGCCCGTCCTCTGGATCCTATAGCCCTTAGCCGGCTCTTACGGCAACCACGGGGAGAGAGGGTGAGGTACTATTCTAAAGCCGGTAACCCCACGGCAAATATTTATATTAGCTTTTAATTATATCTCTTGAAAGTTTATTCATCATTTAGTATAAGTAATTAATTAAATATGATAAATGACATACAATTTCCTAATTAGAATAAATATTCAAGAAGGAATTCGTTTAACATCCATTCATATGAATGATATAATCACGATTGTTTGGATTAATACTAACCTGATGATAAGGCAGTAATAGCTTCAAATGTTCGATGGGTATGTCTACGCCAGCTACTCCAAGAAGACGGTTGACTGGATACTGTAATATCATATTATCTTTTTATTTTATTTATACATCAGACATCTCCAAACAAGAGCGTTTGGACCTTTTTTTACATAATTAATTGCATTATTAGGCGTATTACTAACTTGAGACTATCTTGAGGGAGTCCATAGCGTAATATATATATATATTTTTTATATAAATACATAAATATATAATTATAATACTTATACATATATATCTATTACACCACAGAACACCTGGCACAGACCAACCCCCGCTCGCAGCACCCGTTCACGAGTTGAATATCATATTATTGATTTACCCACTCGGATATTTATGCATTTACTTTGACGCTACATAAAGGCTCATTCCAACCGCTGCGCATGCTGTGCTCAGGCTAAAATAAAAAAGGTATTTTCATATGGTATGAATTTATAATTTTATAAACATAAGTATTTTTTCGAGAGTTGTCTGTCACGAGTTCAAAACTTACTTTTTTACAAAAATTAGTGGACGACCTATATTGGCATTTTTTTTTAATATGCACTGACTTATTGAGGTTACGCCGCAGAAGTGACGGATTTTTCGCGTAGTGTGGTGAAACTTACCGTCCTCGTAGAATTCCTTTGTTTTTCCTGAATAAAAAAAGTAATCGTTATAAAAATAGTATCATTGAGGTTTTTGTTATTTGTTGCATCGGCGTTTCGGTTATCTCAGACAAAGGCTTCGAGCTCGAGGTTCCGAGACCGTCAAACAGCTTGACGCTAAGCTTGATTGATTGATGTGTGTTACAATATGAAATGGGAAGAAAAATTTCACCCACGGGCGGGATTCGAACCACGCACCCTCCGCACCATTCCACGAGGTAGGCACTTTACCACTTGAGCTACCGTGGAGGCACGAGTACATTACGTTACATACATTTTTCTTGCCATTTCATATTGTAATTCAAGCTATAAGACCGCTGAGTCTATAAAATATAGATATGATGTGTGTTACACTTTCATGCCAAAACTACTGAACTGATAAGGCTGAAATTCGGTATGTAGATAGTTTAGACCCTGGAATAACACATAGGGTATTTTTTGTCCAGATATTCCCACGGGAACGAGGACTACGCAGTGTAAAGCAGTGATGGGAACAATACTTACAAAAATGTGTGAGCCACATTATATAAGTTAATTATCGATAATAAGAAAAAAAGAAAGAAAGAAAATATATTTATTGAAACACACAACATTGATCCTAAGTAGGTAATAACTAAAATAAATGATATTATTGTAGGTACACAGTACACAATAAGACAGGAACAAGGTGTGTCACAACACGGCTCCAACTCAGCATAATGCTGACTGCGAACATTCAGCGCTGGTCTTTCGTTGGAACCGCATGCTGACGTGACGGACGGCAAATTATAGTATACGCTCGCTCGCATGCTCGTCTTGTCACTCACTATCATTAAAAAAAAAAAAAAAAAAAAAAAAAACGGTAGTCCTCTATAGTAGCTCATTGAATATTTTATCAATGCTTTGAGTGCCTGATCAATAAACATTGATAATATTGAACAAGGATACATACTCGCATACACCTATCTAGTGACGTATAGATAATTAATATATAGGCAGTATACATAATACTACAGTGTTCTTTTAGTAGGTAGTACTTAGCATTTATATAATAGTGATAGCTTTATGAAATCAATAAAGAAGCTTTCTGAAGAATGGTTGTATGGATGTTTCATTATAGAATAGAATAGAATAGAATAGAATACTCTTTATTATCACCAAAATAACATAATACATATCAAACTAAAGTTATTTAAAACTAATTTTTGGTTGACAATCGGCGGCCTTATCGCTTTAAGCGATCACTTCCAGGCAACCAGTCTGGACGGATAGGGGAAAGATAGGATGAGTAGGGGATGGGAAAGAGTACACATTATAATTCGTAAAAATCGTACTAATATTATAAATGCGAAAGTCAGTCGGTATGTTTGTGTGGGTGTGTGTGTGTATGTTTGTAACCCCTTCATGCCATAACTACTAAACAGATTGGGATGTTTGGTATTGAGATTGAGTCCTAAATTACGAATAAGGTATTTTCAACGCGTAAAAGAGCTACTAAGATTTTTTAAATAAAGTCCCTTCCTTAATTCTCACCTCTTGCAGCTGAATAGTAATATTCTGAAACAGGAGAGACAATTTTATAAAATCTGATTTTTTTTTGTAACAAAACAAATGAATTCGAGGAAACTCACCTCAAACGTGGTATGTTCGAAGACAGAAACGGAAACGCTTATTTGCATGTTGTAATTAATTGTTGGGTCTTCATAATAAAAGCCGTATTTATCCTGAAAAAGTATTTTTTCATCATTATCATCAATTTTATTCATCAATATTCACGAACATATCAATTTTTATCATCATATTCATCATCAGCATCAATTTTCATCAATAAATTTTCAGATTATAATTTTTTTATAAACTAAGCGGTCTATTTAATATTGTATCATTTAATTTTGTATAAATCACCATTTCCGCGACAGCACAATGGGGAACGCCTGCCAAGTGTGGTGAGTATTGGCTGAACACCTCCTTATGCCCAGCAGTGGACTTCCAGCGGCTGAGATAATGATGATGGTAACTAGGTTTAGGTAACACAGGGTCCAATCACAGGCCTGACCTGTCCCACTGCTGGGCAAAAGGCTCTCTACCCTCAATCCACTCTATGCAGTTCAGTACCCTTTTCTGCTAGTCCTCGAAATATCGATTTAGCTCGTCCTGCCATTTCCCAGAAGGGCCAATAATATAACTAGATGCAACATTCACTATGGAGCCGTAATTTTCATTTATTTTTTCGTAATTTTAGTCTAGTATCTTACGTGATGAAATGTCTTTAAGCTATAAGACAGCCACTTGTAACTAGTCTTAGATTAACTGTATGCTCTTTTTGTTGTGGCGTGCATTATACAGTTATATTATAAGTGTTATATATTATACAGGCAAAGGCTATCTAGTTTAATTCAATAAATAAAAGCTACCAAGCTTTCTTGATGCATGTGGTCTTTATAAAGCTGCGCAGGACTTAAGAGCTGCGCTTTATTTTTTCTCAGTTGGCGATATCTGTACATTTGCTCTTGGCTCTCCTTGTCCTTCCATAGTTGTTCTCCTCGTCTGGGATCCTATAAAATAACCACGGTGATTTCAATACACAAATTACAAATATTATACACCACTATATTAGTACTACTGAGTACTACGTATTACACTGGAAAATCACACTTAGTGACATGACCCTCGGGACTCGTTTAAACACACATCAAGGTCAAACGCATGATGGCACAGAATCATAGAACTCGTTATAATGTTAGTACTAATCTAGAAAAGTGTAGGTTGCTAATTACATACGAAAAGCTTGTCGTTGATCTCATACTTCCTTGTTCATACAAGCTCGTCGGTTATGTGTACTTTTGACCTGGCCTGGAAATGTGCCCGGTAGATGGCAATAGGCTCGCCCCCTATTACATGGGACCTATAACATACTGGCGAAATGTGGGTGTATCTACTATGGGACTGAGTCCTGGGTACACGTCTGCCTACCCCTTCGGGAAAAAAGGCGTGAATGTGTGTTATGTTTTTTGACCTGGCCTTCCCTTAATATAATATAAGGTCAATTTGATCTTGAAAACTACGTCTACGTCGACCCCTACTGACTTGACCATTCACACTTGACCATTCAAAATCTACTTCCATTCATCCTCTCCACATGTCCGTACCATCTGAGCATTCCGAACCATTTCAGCAGTAGTGACATAGATAGAGAAATCTTTGTCACTACATCTTCTAACACGCCACAACGCCCTTATCACATTCTGTATTGTGGTATCAATAAATAATTACCTATATACTTTCACATACACTTATGCACACACTTTACCTATCTGTATATTTTAAACTGATCTAAATAAGAGTTTGTAACATAGAAAAAGATTGAGACTGATCTTAGAAAAATGGAGCAAAATACTAACTGATTGGCAAAATACTAACAGAGGTAGGAAATGAAATAGAGACCGTCAATTCCTGAGACAGGAAGACGACTTAAAATCGACAGCTGGTCCAAATTGGAGAAGGGTAACCAAAGAAAGAAACAATGGAAATTTTTAGAGGAGGTCTTTGCCAAGAGGCCCACTGAACTAAGAGACATTTATTATAAACCACCAAAAGCATCAAAGACTATTATTATTATAAATAAAGAGTTGTATTCTATTGTATTACCTCGACATGAGCGTAAACATCGCTAAACACACGAAACCGTTCCTTCCTCTGCGCCACGAGCGGTCGCTCCATGATCCTCAGTATCCGCATCACTTGCTCCGTCACGTCGGCGGGAGTGAGGAGCTCAGCGAAGTATCCGTCTCGGTCGCACGTCATGTAGTCGGCGAACGGACGTGTGCTGTCGCGGAGACCGTTCGGGTCGTGCAGCCATAGGATGAATAATCTGGAAGAATTACTTTCTAAATCAAAGAATTGATAAATTCCCAAAAACTCGTTGACTTCCTATACTCATTCCATTCCATTGAGATTTCCTCTCTACTCTGTAAGGTGAAGGAGCGCGTGATCAACTACCAGCTCCTAGGATACCTGGAGGAGCTCCTCAGTACGGTTTCCGTCACGGCCGATCAGTTAGTGATCTTCTGGTGTACCTCGCTCACCGCATGGCTTGAAGCCGTGGAGAGTCCAGGGAGGCACTTGCGGTTAGTCTGGATATTGCCAAGGCCTTCGATTGAGTGTGGCATAGGGCGTTACTTTCCGTTGAAAATTGTAAAAAAAAATGTTTTAAGGTTATTTGAATGTTTTTTTTATATATATAAAAAAACCATACAACATAACATAACATACATTCACGCCTTTTTCCCGTAGGGGTAGGCAGAGGTGTACCCAGGACTCAGTCCCATAGTAGATACACCCACATTTCGCCAGTATGTTATAGGTCCCATGTAATAGGGGGCGAGCCTATTGCCATCTACTGGGCACAGTTCCAGACTCCAGGCAGTTATTGAGATAATTCCTAATGGAAAAATCCAATATTTAACACTTTGCCTGACCTGGGGATCGAACCCGGGACCTCTTGATTGGCAGTCGAGCATGCGCCCTCTACGCCACCGAGGCAGTCAAAAAACCATACGATTTTCTTTAACCAAATAATATGTTTTGCCGAAAATAAAGGTCAGATGAAGAGCCAACCAAACAACCAAAGAAATATTATTCCCTATTTCTGCATTTTTGTGTATTTTCATTTTGTATGAATGTCTAACGCCCATAAGGCAACCATTTGTCCGACCCTCTGCAAGAGGGTCGATGGCCTTCCATACCTAAACTATAGAGTGACACCCCCCGTTTATGTATTATTGTACCTTTATGTATATATATATATATTTTACTGAGTGAGTGAGTAATATTATGTAGAGTGAGAATTACTGTTTATATTGTGGGTGTGTGTAGGTGTGTATTTACGAGTAAATGTCTTCACTAACTTAACTTATGCTAATCCTTTCTATGTCCCATATAAGATGAGGCAGAGAGCGTTCACAGTGCTTCGCCATCTTGTTCGTTTTTGCGTTTAGCATTTGATAGCGCTCCAAGTCATCCAATGCTCTTTACATAAATGTGTACCTATGTAAGTATATATTACATACCTGATACGATTGTGCGGATCAAGCCGTCGCATATGCTCAGTAAAGTTTTCATAAATGCTGTCAGTAAGTATGACAATAGCTTGCTGGCACGCGGCCGGCCGGTCGGCAGTGCTGCGCTGTTTCTGTAGCAACTTCACCGAGTAGTCGAGTACGTTGTCCATGTAGGTTGTATTTATGTAGCGGTATGGGTACATGGATGCCATCATTGCTGCTGAGTTTACGTGATTTGCCTGAAAAGTTAGCTACATAATTACCTACATAGTCAAAATACGTTTTATGGGCTCCTTCCACTATAGTATTCACAGCTCGGCTGCACATGTTGGTCCATGGACACCATATTCTCCACCTGTCTACAGTGCAGCCATGGACATGGTAGAATAAATGTAAATCGTGGCTGAACATTTCATATGAAGTTCACATAATATGTCGTTCGCAAAGTCCAAAGAATCATGCGATTTTTTATCCGGCCCGACATCCAATCCAAGGACATTCAAGCATTTTTTATCCGGCTCTACGTGTAATACACATAATATTATAGTCATCTTTGTACCTCTCACAGATAGAGTTTCTCCAATACTCACCAAAACCCATAGGCCCAAACTATTGGAGTCGCCAAGATTACTACAAGGACTCCGCCATGACCTAACTTATGTCTTGTATATGTCTTATAGAAAACATCCTGGACCTACGGATTAACAGTGCATCCGAAACACTGGAGCGCCCAGGTCAAAAGTTCAAATTTTCAATGAAACAACCGAGAATCTTCGGATTTGAAGTCTGACCTATTATTAAAGACACTCATATGGGCTAACACACAAATATATACACACACACACACACATACTGGAAGTTGAAGACTGATAAATATAATGAATAAATGGATGATAGAGTTGGGGACTCTACATACCTAAGCCGAAAATTATGAAATGTCACCGTAAAAAAGCCGCCGGGTTTTGTCGCCGGATCAGCGGCATAGGTGTGCAGTCCTTAACCCAGTATGCCGGAATGCGGATCCACGCGAGACAAAATGAAAATTCTGTTGTGTCTGGATTCCCGGCATTCCGATGGTTAATAGTAATAATTGGTAATTCTCACCGGCACAAGTTTATCATTGAAGCAGGCAATAGGCGACTGCACATCCACGTTGAACCTCAACACATTGACATGATCATCATCGGTCAGCGCGCTCAGTAACGTCAGAGTAACTTGCTCGCCGATCAAAAGGTTTGAAGAATTGGTCATGGAGCCAGACGCGTCTAATAGTATGAGCACGTCTCTGGGAGCTCCTGAAGCGCTGACGTACCAGGGTCGGAGCCGGCAGTCGTAGATATCTGACTCTTTGTTATAGGCTAGGCTGAACATGCTGGCCCATGAGGCAGCTATAAATAAGAAAGATAGTGATTTCTTAGGTTTTCACAATGGTTACTCATTGCATTAAACAACTTTTAACGGGTTTTATCTCGTACATTTACATATTTATTATTTATTTCAGACGTTTTTAATACTTTTCAGTGTTTGTGGATGCAGGAAAGATTATTTCTTCTTCTGATTATGAAGACGCTCGTTGATCAACCATGGTGACAGAGTTTTTAGGACAATCAGGCCTTTGACCTTAACGGCTATCGTATGAGAAGCGACAGTTCGGGCCAACGCAAACTCTACCGGTAACGCAAACGGTAGCAAAGAATGGTAACTATTTATACTAGGTAAAGAAGAGACACTTATCCCCCCGCCATTTTACGTCACCTGCGACTAGGCGGTCAACGAAGCAGACGCCCGAACGTATGGAGTTGCGGGAGTCTAACGGTAGAGTCCAGATTTTAATACTACATGAAGAAGATACTACAGATTTTTTTTTAAGACCAAGCTGACTAATACTTACTAAACTAAACCAGTATAGTCCTGTACTAGACATAAAATTAAAAATTATCCTAAAAGCCCTAACTGACAAACTCATCAACGCCCAGCCTTTGGACCTAAAAAGCGTAAATTTTGCACTTAGTTTTTAATTATAAAGTAGATTCTTGAAATTTCCACTGGAACCATTGATTTAAAGAAGAGGGGACATAGGGTACTTTCTCCCAGCGCTTACTCAACAACTGGCACGTACAATTTGCTCAATGTCACAGTGCAATACAGAACAACAAAGATAGAAAGACGTACCTAAAACTGAAGTGCGACCGAGACATCTATATTACTCGCTATAACAACCCCACTTTACTGACGTACGTGGACCTAATGGGATCTATTTGAGCTTTCCATTTTCGGTAAGCCAGTACCTCATCTCCCCTTTTCTTTAAATCAATGGGAACCACGTCACTGGATTACAGTAAAAATCTCAAATGTTGCCATTTACCTGGATAATGTCTCAGAAAACCTTTAGCACTGCAGAAGTACTGGTAGTGAGTCATCGCGTCTTGAGCTAAGTTCTTCCTGAATGTAGAATAGAGTCTCGTAGACCATTCTAGATGTTGTTTGACTTGTGGATCTGAAACATTATGGACAATGTCAATGGCCGCTGTGTAGGGATTGGACAGGAATAGGTATTTTTATAATTTTAATAAAAAGTATCGTCAGCAAGAAAAATAATAATAATATGGGACAATTTCCACACACGCTTACTTGGTCCCAAACTAGGCTAGAAGCCTGTACTATGGTAACCAGATGACTGATATACATACTTATATATGCTTATAACACCCAGACACAGATCAAATAAATGTTCATGCACACGAATGTTTGACCTGGCCGGGGATCGAACCCGGGGCCTGCGGCGCTACTATCTGAGCAAACGAGACTGTCAATGCTTTTAATAATATAAATATTATTTTTTATTTATTTGATTCGATCTATAGTATTTATAAAAAATTCAATAGGTCCGAGTAAATATCTACGTATCGTCATTGATTTAAAGAAAAGGGGAGATAGACACACACTTCGCACTTATTTCTTTTTAGAACTGTATGCCAACGAGGTTAGCCATTGCTGTATATATGCACTTTGCCTTCTGAGAGTATTTTGTACTGTTAAGGGGGTCGCTCTTCTACACAAAATGAAATTTCCCAAATATGGAGCTTTTTAATCTGGAATTAATTTGCACCAAAATATATTTATTATTTGAAGAAAACCGTATGATTTTTTTCACATTTATAAAATTAGTTAAGAACTATTTTGAGGTTATTTTTGTTTTTTCTAAATCAATGGCGTTGAATCGCTTTTAGAGAGTTCTAAATATAAAAAAAAACATACGCCTTTCTTAAACCAAATATGTTGTGGCAAAAAAATGGCCAGATTGATAGCCAACCACCATCAATTGAGTGGAAAATTATTCTCTCTTTCTCTCTTGGGACGAACAAACGCCTTAATGTTTATCTTAACATACCGCACGAGAACATCTCAGCCGACACGTGAGCACTGGTGTTGTCAAAAGAAACATCCGCGTCATAGTGTTTGCTTGCCGTTAACTTCATCTTTTCAGAGTTAAGACACGTTGGCGGGATTTGCTTGTATGGGTACCAGTCAGGGTTGATGGGATATATCTTCTCCTTGAACTCACCCAAATCCTAAAATCATCGAAGAAAATTTGGCCTGAAGCATCATCATTATTAGCCGGAAGACTCCAATGCTGAACAAAAGCCCCTCCCATAGAACGCCATTAACTATTCATATTTTTTTTTATGATAGTTAGTGAGTGACATGATGAGCAAATCAAATACCTGATGTTAGCATCATGATTGCCCATAGGCAGACACACTGCCACCCAGTGTTTTATAATTGAAAATTCTGCGCGGCACTGCACTGCGCCTTTCACCCAGAGATATTAGTTGTTGAACTCAGCATGCCCAGAAATTTCGCTGATAACATTGCCCTTCCAACCGGAACACAGTAATGTTTGCACATTACTGCTTGGCGGATGAATAACTGGCAAAGGTGTGGTACTTCCCCAGGCGGCCCCTTGCAAAAGAGGCCTACCACTACAACATATACATACACTACAACATATGGGGGCATTTTGCTGTAATCACCACGCTAAGCAGGCGGCTTGGTGATCGCAGTAGTTGGAATACTTGGTGCCGGAGAGCGCTGCTGCCCACTCTCCAAAACCCTCTGCCGGTTCTTATCTATTAAATGTACTCGTATAGCCGGGAACCACAAAGATTATATGAATTACCTATAAATGAATCATCTAATTTAGGACACGGGGACAGCTTAAACTCTATTGTATCCGTTCGTGTGCTTGCTTATGCCACTTATGCAGTCTATCTTCTTGGTGAAAATCTTCCCACATTGCTGGCATGTGAGCACATTATTTATTTACAGCCCAGCTAATCTAAGATGTACAGTTTGATCACTTTTATTTTGCCTTGTTTGAAGGTTTTGAATTTATATTTATTAGTAATTCAGAATTGTAAATCTTGTGGTTTTACGGCGAAGATTAATATTGTGTGAGTTATTATATAGTATTTCTTCTTAGTATTTCGTAGTTATTTCTTCTCTCTTAAAGCTTCTGACTTCGGACTGCCTCGGTGGCGTAGAGAGCTCATGCTCGAATGCCAATCAAGAGGTCCCGGGTTCGATCCCCAGGTCAGGCAGTGTTAAATATTGGATTTTTCCATGAGAAATTATCTCAATAACTGCCTGAAGTCTGGAACTGTGCCCGGAAGATGGCAATAGGCTCGCCCCCAATTACATGGGACCAATAACATACTGGCGAAATGTGGGTGTATCTACTGTGAGTCCTGGGTACACCACTGCCTACCCCTTCGGGAAAAAGGCGTGAATTTATGTTATGTTTATGTTTAAAGCTTGAAAAGATGCTGGCCAATCATGTTTTAAGGTAATCATGATGAAGAACAGTACCTAACCTAATACATACCATAATATCGTGTGCATTATGGCTCGTGTATTTATTATTGGCATTGATTTCTGCAATCTTATCTATAAGTACCTATATCGATTATTATATGTAATACTTGTAAGGTACTACAGTAAAACACGGTAAACTATTGCTGGAATACTTATAATATATTGCATGAAAAATTCATTGATTTTAGGTACATTTAAAATTACGGGTGTTTAAATTTTAGAGGACTGAACTAAAAAGACAATCACTAATAAACTTTGGTGGACTTTGGGTGAGCCGATATAGAATAATATGTATAAAAGTTGCTCTAAGAGGTATATATACCTACAACTATAGCTTTGATCTCAGAATAACACACCTTGAAAAATGTGTGTCGCAATAAATTTATTTTATTTCTTTCTACACACGGGACATGGGGAAAAAAACAAGGTAGGTACAGGTAAAAAAACAAAGAACTTGCTACATTAATTCCCTACAAATTTAGAACTTTAAGATCATCATGAAGCGACAATTACATACGAGTAAGCAAGAATCAGTCAACATTCGTATCTCGGAGTGCCATACCTAGCGAAGTACTTACATTATTCTACCATAACATAGGATATTTTTAGCTGTTGTAAATTTAAGAAGGACTGCTACTTGTAATAAAATAAATATTTTAGTTTTCAAAGAATCAAAAGTAAATTGCTTGTCACTTACAATACTGTTATCAAATTTGAAGCCTTCCGATGGAAATTCCTTGAAGTCCAAATGTTTAGTCAATTCCTCTGCTTTATGCATAATATCTTCAGCTGCGCGAGCTCTCCTCTGTAAGAGATCCTCGACAACTTCTACCATCCTATTGACAATGTTTCTTCCATCTCGTACTTCCATTTTAACATCGCTGAAACCTTTTAACAGCTCATCCCGACGAACAACTTTGCGTTCCATAAGGAATAGAGTATCTGATAACTTTTTTGCCCATTCTTGAACCCTGATGATTAAAAATAATGAAGGATTACTACACTATTTTGCCGCATTGCCTTATGAAGTAATATTACCTTTACATACTAAATACTTACAAAGAAAACGGTATTATTTTCGGTTCAAATTCAGTCTCAAAAGGTTGCGGAATAAACTTTGGTTTCTCATAGTTTGTGAACTTGATCGAAGAATCTGGCTTACTTTTATTTAATTTAGATAAAATATGTTCGTGTTCTTCTAGAATCTTCTTTAATTCTGCTGTCGTTTTATCAATCGGTGGAGGTTTTGATTTAATTGACGACACTGAGGCAATAAATAACGCAATGACTGAGAATTTAACAATCATTTTTACCGTCTGTAAAATTGCGGGCTAGATTAATTTCATTTTGCGATTTTTCCTAATAAATATCATATTATTTAATTGAGATCGTGCGCAAGACGCGCAGGGCGGGCGCCGGACGGGCGTCGGGAGCAGACTGCAGGATACGCGGCGGCCTCCACGCCGGCTCCCGACTTGCTGGCGCCATCCAGACCGAGTGTGTGAATCCTCTCGCGTTTATTGACCTATTCACCTAGTTTTCATAGGCAATGTCATAGGGCAACATTATATTAATCATTATGCAGTATAATATGGCGAATCATGGAGCTTTTCACCTAGAAGCTAACTTTTATATTCTTGCGTACTATTATTTTATGACTGCCTCGGTGACTCGGTGGCGTAGTGAGCGCAAGCTCGACTGCCGATCATGAGGTCCCGAGTTCGATCCCCAGGTCAGGCAAAGTGTAATTTGGATTTTTCCATTAGGAATTATCTGAGTGACAGCTTGGAGTCTCGAACTGTGCCCAGTAGATATGGCAAGAGGCTCTCCACCACTCGAAATGTGGTTGCACCTACTATGGGACCCTGGATGCACCTATACCTGTCCCTTTGGGAAGGGCATGATTGTATGTTATGTTATGTTATTTAAATGCTTTAAATGAATTAAAAGCCTACCGAATCTTACGAAATTGTAAAGCGCAGTGCGCTGTTGGTACTTTTTGATTTCCCCACATATTTTTAACAATAGCTTCGACTCTAGATAAGTAACTAATGTTTACAATGGATAAAAGGTACCTAATAAAATTCTCAACAGATCAATATCTCTTAACAATGTCAATAAAATACGTAATCACAGCTTTTAAAGTAAGTGGTTTTTCTTATCGATACATGATAAGAAAATCACAGGAAAAATGATAAAACAGTGTCGCGGTGCTACTCATCTTGTAGTTCTAGATTAGCAAACTTGATTGGCTACCGACTATTCTATCAGTATATAACATAATCCCATCAGGAAGCCACACTATATTCATCTGAATTTCATTATGAAAGGTCGGTGTGCGTAGATATTGTTTATATATTGTGTTGCTTGATATAAACGTCATTTAATCATTGCAAATATGAGGTGATAAGTTCTAAAAAATTATGAACTTTTCAGGTATTTCAGTGTTAATGTTTGTGGCATTGGCGACGGCGGTGTCCGGTCAAGCGGACGAGTGTCCTCCCGAGCAGGAAAACAACTGGGAGATCGAGATGCTGCTGCGCCACGAAGACTGCAACAAGTTCTACAAATGCACCTTCGGCAAACCCGTGGAATATTCATGCTACCACGGCCTGTACTTCAACTTGGAGACGTGGCAGTGCGATTGGCCCGACAACGTCGATTGCACCGGCAGGATTGACCCGGCCTTAACTACTCTTGCTCCTTCTCCAGAGTCTACTCTTGCCCCTACTACGCTAGCACCAACCACTCCTGAACCAACTACTCAAGAGCCAACTACACCCGCGCCGACTACAATCACCACGACTACTGTTGCACCGACTACAATCACCACGACCACTGTTGCGCCGACTACAACATCCAGAACCACTCTAGCCCCTACGTCATCGCATGCTCCTGAGTGCGAAGTGGAAATCTGGCCTGAACCTGAGACCGAGTCGCCGGCAACTGAGGCACCCGAAGAAGAAGAAGAGCTAGAAGTTGACTTCCGGCCTAACGGGTGCCCGGTGGATCCTCACATTCACTGGCTACTTCCCAATGAGGAAGATTGCAATCTGTTCTACTACTGCGTGTGGGGAGAGAAGGAGCTCAGGCAGTGCCCAGCCACGCTGCACTTTAACCCTGTGTTACAAGTATGTATGTTTGATTCAATTATTTATTAAAAAACAATATGAGCTTACCGTGAAATATCACAACACACATAAAATTGGTTGTGCGTCGTTGCTCGTTCCGTGGGCGCATTATTAGCGTAGCGCGTATGAAGTGGGTAAATGTAGGTGGTCATATCTTGTTCCGTCACTTACTAAGTTCCCTTTGGTAATAGAAACCAATTTATGGGTATAAAAAATATTTATTGGGGCGTCCAAAAAAAGACATGGATGAACTGTGTGTATGAAGATATTATGCTTGAAAGAGGAGTGAGTGCGGCGATGATGGCTACGCTGGAGGCGGTAAAAGACATGTGCCGACTCCACATAATATAGGTTAAGGGCAGGAAGAAGAAAAGTATAGAAAAAATAAAAAAAATCCACAACGTCTCCAATATATATATATTTGGGGCATACTTTTTTTATGATAGTGAGTGACAAGACGAGCAAATCAGATGCCTGATGGTAAGCATCATGATTGCCAGATTATTATACCAGACACAGTGCCACCCAGTGTTTTAAAATTCAAAATTCTGCGCGGCACTGCACTGCGCCTGTCACCCTGAGATATGAGTTGTTGAATCTCGTCATGCCCAGTAATTTCGATGATAACATTGCCCTTCAGACTGGAATACAGTAATGTTTGCATATTACTGCTTGGCGGATGAATAACTGGCAAAGGTGTGGTACTTCCCCAGGCGGCCCCTGCAAAAGAGGCCTACTACTACGTTTCCGTAAGCCGTCCCAAGCGACACATTGTCTGTGGAGAGTAAATACTAAATGCTCTACCTAATTTTTAGATCGTCTGCCAAAGACACCAAGGCGTTGATTTGATGAAGAAAATTTTATTTTTATTTCAACTACTTATGTGTTATGAAATAAGATTGCTTTGTACAATCTTTAGGGGCGTAATGTAAAAACATTTTGTAGGCGAACTCGCTTTATTCGTTATTGCAACTTTTATACTATTCCTGTCAATCAAGAACGGGAAAGAAAGTATATAGAACCTAAGTGGTAATGGGGAATATAAAAATAATTATTCCTTTGACTTTTGACTAAGCCTTTGATATGATTTCGCTACCTACGTCTTGTGTGCTCATAACAACCCGACGTCATAATTTTGAATGAGAGTTAATCGTCATAAATAAAAAGTAAAATACCCAATTATTATAGTTATCTTTTAAATTATTGCTTTTCTTTTTTTTTTATGATAGTGACAAGACGAGCAAATAAGGTGCGTGATGGTAAGCATCATGATTGCCCATATCAGACACAGTGCCACCCAGTGTTTTAAAATTCAAAATTCTGCACGGCACTGCACTGCGCCTGTCACCCTGAGATATGAGTTATTGAATCTCATCATGCCCAGTAATTTCGCTGGTAACATTGCCCTTCATACCGGAACAAAATAATGTTTGCACATTACTGCTTGGCGGATGAATAACTGGCAAAGGTGTGGTACTTCCCCAGGCGGCTCCCTGCAAAAGAGGCCTACCACTACAATATCAATCAAAACCATTGCTATCAAAACCATTGATTTAATGAAAAGGGGAGATGAGGTACTGGCTTCTCGAAAATGGAAAGCTCGAATTAGGTCCCATTAGGTCCATGTACGTCAGTAAAATTAAATGTTGTCTCGTTCGCACTTCGGTCTTAGATACGTCTTTCTATCTTTTTGTTTAAAATTTCACACGCCAGTTGTTGGGTCAGCGCTGAGAGAACGTACACTATCTCCCCTTTTCTTTTAATTAATTATCAAAACTGAAAAAATAAAATACGTAATTAATAGGGAGTGAAATATAAAGATAAGATAACTAGATATGATTTAGAGATAAGATACCAAGAGATAGGCAGAATAGGTAGACACTTGCATACTTTACATAACATAACATAACATACATTCACGCCTTTTTCCCGAAGGGGTAGGCAGAGGTGTACCCAGGACTCAGTCCCATAGTAGATACACCCACATTTCGCCAGTATGTTATTGGTCCCATGTAATAGGGGGCGAGCCTATTGCCATATACCGGGCACAGTTCCAGACTTCAGGAAGCTATTGAGATAATTCCTAATGGAAAAATCCAATATTTAGCACTATGCCTGACCTGGGGATCGAGCCCGGGACCTCTTGATTGGCAGTCGAGCATGCGCCCACTACGCCACCGAGGCAGTCACTTAACTAAGCTAACTTAAGTAACTAGCTTAAGATTATCTAAAACAAATAAAAAGTCATTCTTAGGAAATAGTGTACGTTTCTATAATAAAATCCCAAATGAGATAACTGGGCTCTCAGAGGGTAAATTCAAAACCTATATAAAATCTACGAATATCATACTGAATATGACCTATTTGAATAAATCTTTTTGAGTTTGAGTTTGAATTAGTTTACATTATTTGTTAATTGTTTTTATTAAATTATTGCAGGTATGTGACTGGCCTAATGCTGCAGGCTGCACCGTATCGGCCAACAAGCACGCCGAAGCTCGTCGTCAACTTATCAAACAGATCTTATTGTAAATACGAATAAACTCTTCATTTTGTACATTGGTCACCTGTTTATTTGAACGATCCTATTGAAATAAAACATGATTGCTAATAGCCACTAGAGAAGCTAAATTTTACATTTTATTTCATCATCATCATCATCTCAGCCGTTGGTAATCCACTACTGAACATACCCTCCATCATAAAGGGGGGTTTGCCAATACTCGATACACTTGGCACAGTTTATTTATTTAGTCACAATTAATGTAAATTTTATATTTTTATAGACTAAGCGGTCTATTCGCTAAAAATATAGATTGGTGAGGAAGGTGCTGGTTCAAGCTTGTGCTTCCCGCTTGTTGGTGGATTTTTTTTCCTAAATTCATATTGTCAAATATACATACACACATACAGTCACGCCTTCGTCCCGAAGGGATAGGCAGACCGTCACTTGTACATTTAATTATAGTTTTTATGTAATTTTGTGTGTGGTGTACAATAAAGTGCCACCTTATCTATCTATCCGTACCCTTCTGAGCCGCTGGTCCCAGGTTCGAACCCCGGGTATATCAAACATTTGTGCGTATGAGCACGTCTGTTTCATCTGTCACTGGTATGTTATAAGCGTAAATAAGTAGGTATATGTATATCAGCGTGTTGCACCCGTATTAAAGCACTTTTATGCCTTAATGGTAGAAAAGGTCCGAAAAGCATTCTTGAGGTTCCTATACAATACAAGCGCAAGTTAGGCTATCACCCCTTTCTCTACTCAACCAAATTTCTTCTTGGCTACTTAGGCTATAATTCTTTTCAAGTGAGGAGATCACATGACCAAATAACAACGATGTGCAGAATCTTAGACAGCAAAATAGATGCCCCAGATTTACTTCAGGAGCTATTACGTCTTTTACTTACTTAAGTTAAAGCTAAAACCTACATAATAGATACATATACCCATAAGTACCTATAAATATGATAATACTAGTATATCCCTACCCAAGCTATAATATATTAGCTATAATAGTTATTAAGTTTTTATAAGATAGGATTTAGGTTGGTAACATAAGTAATTAAAACTAAGTTTTCTAACTCTCATTAGAGCAAATAAATAAATTAATTAGTATAGTTTTAGAAAAATTTGTAAAAGTTTTTTAATTTAAGTTAAACATAGGCTAAGGCACAAGTAGTTACTTAATAATAATTGCTTGATTGTGATCTGCTACATCTAACTGTTTGTTTAACTATTATCTACTGTCCATCTCATGATAACACATCTACCTACATACTTGGCCTAACTACTCAAATTGCTGTTGTCACGAACTAGCTTTTCTGAATGCATGGGAGGTTACAATATTGACGTCCATAATACGGGGAAACCTAGTTTGGACGTCAATAAAACACCTCAAACATGTAGTGTTCCCACAGTCATTACGCTTAAAATTGTTAGTTACATAACTTTTAATATCCTACCTGCATTTTAGTTTCTATGTGTATATTTCTGTGTACCTACATTGTCATTCTTATTTTTAGTTCAATAAAGAATTTTATTATTATTATTATTATTTTAGATCCCAACAAGTACCAGCGCACTAGGAAGCACAGGCTCACTCTCTCCTTTCCGACCAGTAGCGCGCGCTCGTTCTCCTATCCCGAGTACCCTCACGGCTCTCATCGATATCCTGGACATGAGCCCTGATTTAGACTTTTTTGCGGATGAGTGGAAGTTGGAAGACAATAATGACAGTATGCCTGAAGTTCTGCGAGAAGACTTTATGAATGGTTTTTATTGCATTTAGGTACTTACTTGTTTTTTTTAATCTATTTTTTTAATTTGTTGTTTTTGTTCAACATTGTGTATATTTTATCATTATAAGTTTGACTTTAATGGTGATACGGTGTAACCGTACTGTTGAAGTATAAAATAAATAAATAAAAAAATAAATCAGTCAGGCGTTAATTAAAAGTGGTAATCAAATTACAGCCCAGCAAATCTAAGAAGTAGTGTGGTCTGTAGTGGTAGGCCTCTTTTGCAGGGGGCCGCCTGGGGAAGTACACACCTTTGCCAGTTATTCATCCGCCAAGCAGTAATGTGCAAACATTACTGTGTTCCGGTATGAAGGGCAATGTTACCAGCGAAATAACTGGGCATGATGAGATTCAACAACTAATATCTCAGAGTGACAGGCGCAGTGCAGCGCCGCGCAGAATTTTGAAACACTGTCTCTGATATGGGCAATCGTGATGCTTACCATCAGGCACCTGATTGGCTCGTCTTGTCACTATCATAAAAAAAACTACCGGTTTTTTTATTTTGGCTTGTTTGTAGGATTTGAATTTAGTGATTAAGAATTGTATATCTTGTGATAAAATTCATAATTTCATAGTTTTACGGCGAAGGTTACTGAAATTGTGTGGTTACTTACACAATTTCAAGTTATTTCTTGCTTGAAAAGATGAAACGTCAAACGACACTTCTTAGAGTTGCTGCATTTTAAGATCTACGTACTATTATTTTACTACCTCCTAGTATTATCACACCCCGGACACTCGACTCAGTTCCCATACAAAAGTCACGATGTATCTAGGTACCTACTACACAGACACTGCACACATTGAGTTTTGTACACGCGCAAGAGTGTGCGTGAGGTGATTTTTACAGTGAAGCGGGACTCGTCGAGAGCTCAATCTCACTCGCGGGTCGAGGATGGCCTGATTGGTGGGCGGATGATAGTGTCCATTCTATACGTAGTACTATTATCTGTTCTGTGCTATTATTAAGGTACCTCTATACACGTAATACATACCTCTCGTTAAAAATAAAAATAAACGCTGGTTCCCACAAGTGCACCCTCAGATCATACTCTACGATCTAAGAGTGCACCTGAGTAGTTCAAAATACGACTGTAATTAAGTGAACAAAGTTCTAAAGATAGAATGGCGAAATTTACGAAAGAAATGTCCACTTTTTATTGCGAAAGAATTTTATTCTATTTACGAAATTTTATATCTATTTACGAAAGAAATGTCAACATGAGCTGATCGGTCAATTCGTATGGAAAGTCGTATTTATTTTCGTCAATTTCGCTATTCTTACTTTTGAAAGTGGTTCCGCTAGATGAAAAGATGCACCCCTTTTACACTGTTACCCCTACACTTTGCATAAGGAGGGTGTGTGGTTCGAATCCCGCCCGTGGGTGAAATTTACCTTCTCATTTTCAGATTGTATACACTCTGTATATTTATTTCTTGTATGAGTACTTTCCCAGTCTTTACAGGTCTTTCTTTGGTCTTTAACTTTGGAGACTGATGTAACAAAATTTAATGATATCCAAGTGCCTAGCAGAAAGAGTATAAAGCCATTGCTTATTATTTTTTATTTGCAAAGGTTATAGGTGTACCTACCTTTACCTAACTAAAGACATACACACGCGCCCCTATTGGCGTTAGGTAGATAGGTTAGACAAATTCCGCCGACGACTAGTACTACGGTAGCTGAAATGGAACAGTGCCCACTAAAAAATTCATATTGTATTTCAAGCTAATTAAAACCGCTTAGTATATAAATATATTTCATATATACATATTAGTTTATAAAAATATAAAATATTATCTTATTTATTTGGATGAATACATTGAGAAGTTGAATAAATGTATAATATTTTACAGAAATCATAAGAATATGATTACCTAATTTCAAATGGTGGAATCAAAGTAAGTATGGACATTTACTCATTTGAAAACAATAGTCGTGGAGCGTAGTGGCATAACCCTAAAGTTGGTGTTTATGACACCAACTTAATCATGCAGTAGAGTGGCGAGCAGGGATACTATCCGATCTACGCACATCTATCCGAGCGGAACACGCCGAACGCGCCCATCTATATACGAATTTTAGAATTCTTTACGAGCAGTATATGAAATTTCATGGAACCGCACATACCTGTCCGCGCCAAATCATTTGAATCGGACAGGTGTGCGACGTTTCATAGGAATGCATAGACGGAATTCTAAAATTTAGGGGTCACTTATATATACCTAGTAAGGTATTAGGCATTAGGTATACGTTATACCTAGTTTACGAATAATAATAAATACGTCTGAAAGGACCAATGGTAGGCGTTCGAATGCAAACCCCGAGAAATACTTAATCTCGCGTTACACAGCTAATTATAAAGTTTTCTATAAAAATATACGTTTTAAAAACTGCAAATAGGTACTATGGAATTCTCAAGATAAGAACCTTTTTGCAGTTATTATAAAACGTATTTTTTTTGTAATATAACTGGATAATAATGACACTTTAAAATTAGTTGTAACTTAAAATAAAACACTGATGATGAAATTATATAATATCAATTCTATCATCGTCATTGGTTCCTCAAAGTTAATATGGGAAATGATGTCGGCCTAACCACCTTCATTTAGCATTGTTATCATATAGGAGTGCGCTATCTTTCCTATACAACTTTAAAAATTAATGATGAATCATCGGTAAATAGAACTATATCTGCTAGATATATAAGACCATGTATGGCAAATCGTTGATATAATATTTTGGAAAAAACAGGAATGGACCCATAATTGATACCTGTTGCAAATTTAAATGGCGAAGCGCATAATTTAAATGGGCAAAACTCAGTTATGAGTATGATCCATTTTTGTTTATTGTGACTTGTGAGTCGGACAAAATTAAAGCACCTTGGCTGTACCTACCTATACCCGCCCTAGACCTCGACCCGCCCGCAACAAACGCGGCACCGCTCCCGCTACGTCGACTAATATTCGAGTCGCAAAGCCCACGATAGCGATCTATCTCTCTCGGTTTGAGAAGAACACACCCGGTGAGGAGATAGTCCGCTATATCAAGGAGAAGAGCCAAGGACAAGTCCCAGGTCACGAACTCTCCCAGATCTCACTGTCGAGGCTGGAGTCAACGAGGACGCAGAACTTCAAATCCTACGTGCTCCGGCTTTCGGTGAAATATAAGGAGATTTTCCTGTCACCCGAATTTTGGCCTGAAGGAATTGTGTTCCGGCGCTTCAGGGAGGCGAGACCGAAAATAATCCTAGTGTTTTATATAATAATTTTATTTTGTGTTTTTTATGTATGTTAGTCTGTAAGGTATTTATTAATATGGGCCTCTGGTGCGTATAATTTGTTATGCGTACTATTGCCTGAAATAAATGAATTTATTTATTTATACCAATTTCAATTTTGTAATGTTTGATTATTTAGTTATTTTATATTTTAAACTAGGTACCGACTGTATATTTTTAGTTTTAGCGGTAGCACCTCATGGCTCCAATAGTTACACATATTTAATGAAGTGTAGAAAGTAGAAGTAAGGAATGTTCGTGAAGTCACCAGAACAGGTACCAATGGAAAACCAGCGCAGGTTGTTCCACAGCCTGCTTATGCTGAGTTGGTATCGTTTCGCGGCACACGCAATGTTAGTAAGTCAGACTAATGTTTATGTGAGCTGAGAATAAATAATATTTTTTCTTTCTTTCTTCTTTCTATTCCACCAGATTTCCTGAATCTGGTGGAATAGAACACTCTCTACAACTTTATTCTCCATAGACTTCTAACATGAGTAGTAACTGTCTATAAACTATGGTGAATGCTGTCTGGTTAACGTTGCCTTTAAAATAGTGTGTTTTTTTAGAGGTAGCGTTCACTCACGTTCACAGGAATAAACGCTCTCAAGCCCTCAATAGTCATGAAATGACAGCCCGAATCGGTTGTTGATATATACATAAATATATCATAAAAAATTGGGTAAAAATCATACTGCTTTGGAATGCAATAATAAAATATTTTTATTAAAATGTGACAGCAAATTATTTTTAAAAGGAGCTCTAGTCTTATCAAGTTAGAGTTGTATCAAGTACCAATACATTGAAAATTTATGAAGATGAGGTACTTCAATACAAAATAAAAGCATTGCTTTGGTATATAATTATATTATATTTTATGCATCTCCATTTCATTTATTCGTAATTTTAAAATAAGAATAATAAATTCAATAAATTAAATTAGGTACAGTAAAAATTAACATAACATTAAATAACATAATAAAATGAGAATAGATATGAGAAATAGGTAACGATTCAGTCACATTTGATACAACTAGGTTTTATTTGACAAACTAGAAGAATCCTCTTCGAGCATTACGATGCTTGTTGAGTGAAGAGTAAGCAGTGATAGCGCGGCCGTCGCAGCTTACAGACGCGGGCCATAGGCATTGCTCCGTGTGCGGCTCGTAGAACAAGCTCAAGGGACAGCTGCGCGCTACAGGAGCACCGTTGAAGCACACGTAGTACTGGTTACAATTCTCGTGAGCAATCAACTTGCCGTTGGAGTTTGTTCCTGCGCAAATGGCTGGCGCTTCCCTTGCGTTGCATGAGCATGGGCTATCACCACCGCCGCTCTCCGGTTCCGGAATGATTCTATTGCCGCAGTTGACGTTATTTGGCCAGTCGCACAGTTCGCTGTTTGGGTTGTAGAGCAGGTTTGACGGGCAGTTTAATGTAACTGGGGATCCACCTAGACATACATAGAACTTATCACAGTTTTCATGAGCAACTAAGACGCCATCTGCACCGGAATTAGCGCAGATAGCGGGAGCCTCGCTCGGATCACCATTGCCTCCACTGGTTCCATTATCACCACCTCCATTGTCACCGCCTCCGTTGTCGCCACCTCCGTTGTCACCGCCTCCGTTGTCACCGCCTCCGTTGTTATTATCTTCTTCTTCAGGTGTGGGGTTGACTCTGTCTCCACAGACAACATTTTCTGGCCAATCGCAAACCTGGAGCACAGAGTTGAATAATAGATTTGCCGGGCAATCGAGTGCTACTGGTAAGCCTTCGGCACACTTGTAGAACTGGTCGCAGTTTTCATGGGCCACCAACACTCCGTCAGAACCAGAAGTAGCGCAGATACTCGGGGCTTGACTTGGGTCACAGTTATCACCATTGCTGCTTTCTTCGTCTTTATCGTCCTCTTCGGTGTTGCCTTCCTCTGAATTACCACCGTCACCTTCGACGACGGGTCTATTTCCACATTCAACCGAAGCGGGCCAGTCACATTTTTCAAGGTGTGGATTATACATAAGGTCTGATGGGCAGAGTAGTGCCACTGGCACCCCATTAGCACACTTGTAGAATTGGTTGCAGTTTTCGTGAGCGATGAGAACACCCTCGGATCCAGCTGCTCCACAGATGCCTGGGGCTTCACCAGGGTTGCAGTTGCAAGTACCACCTCCATTTTCATTGCTGTTACCGTTACCACCTGATCCATCATCACCACCTCCATCACCGTTACCGCCTCCATCAACTTCAACGATGGGTTTTTCTCCACAGTCTACGTTAGCTGGCCAGTCGCAGCGTTCAATGTAAGGATTATAGACAAGGTAAGGTGCGCAACTGATTGTAACGGGCTTACCATGGGCACATTGGTAGAACTGGTTGCAGTTTTCATGAGCTATGAGGGTTCCATCAGAGCCATCAGTAGAACAAATTCCGGGAGCTTCGCCTGGATTGCAATTACATGTACCTCCACCACCGCTGCCATTGTCACCATTTCCTCCATTATCACCACCGTTTTCATTGCTATCACCTCCGTTCCCGTTGCCACCATTGTCAATTTCCACAATAAGTTTGTCTCCACAGTCTACGTTAGCTGGCCAGTCGCAGCGTTCAATATAAGGATTATAGACAAGGGGAGGTGCGCAACTGATCGTAACGGGCTTACCATGGGCACATTGGTAGAACTGGTTGCAGTTTTCATGAGCTATGAGGGTTCCATCAGAGCCATCGGTAGCACAAATTCCAGGAGCTTCGCCTGGGTTGCAATTACAAGTACCTCCACCACCGCTGCCATTGTCACCATTTCCTCCATTATCACCACCGTTTTCATTGCTATCACCTCCGTTCCCGTTGCCACCATTGTCAATGGGTTTGTCTCCACAGTCAACGTTAGCTGGCCAGTCGCAGCATTCAATATGCGGGTTGTAAGCCAGGCCGTTTGGACAACTGATCGTCACAGGCAAACCATTAGCACATTTGTAGAATTGGTTACAGTTTTCGTGCGCTACTAGAGTTCCATCAGAGCCATCAGCAGCACAGATTTCTGGAGCCTCACCAGGATTGCAGTTACATGTACCCTCACCGGTGCCATTGTCACCATCTCCACCGCCAGCACCACTATCACCACCACTTTCATTATCACCACTTCCATCACCGTTACCGCCTCCACCACCTTCAACGATGGGTTTTTCTCCGCAGTCCACGTTAGCTGGCCAGTCGCAGCATTCAATATATGGATTGTACATAAGTCTAGGTGGGCAACTGATCGTCACAGGCAAACCATTAGCACATTTGTAGAATTGGTTGCAGTTTTCATGCGCTACCAGCGTTCCATCAGAGCTATCGGCTGAGCAAATGCCAGGAGCTTCACCGGGATTGCAGTTACAAGTGCCTCCACCACCGCTGCCACTGTCACCGCTGCCATTGTCACCACTCCCATTGTCTCCATTTCCATTGCCACTTCCACTCTCACCATTCTCACCTCCAAGATCACAGTCTTCATTACCACCGTTATTTCCTCCTTCACTTTCCACAATGGGTCTATTACCGCAATCAACGTTAGCTGGCCAATCACATTGCTCGATAGGCGAATTGTATACAAGTCCATTTGGGCAGTAAAGAGCTACGGGAACACCGTGGTCACATTTGTAGAATTGATTGCAGTTTTCATGAGCCACTAGGATGCCCTCTGACCCAGCGGCGGCGCATAAACTTGGCGCTTCGCCTGGGTCGCAGTTGCAAGTGCCTCCACCACTGCCGTTGCCGTTATCACCGTTTCCGCCTCCGCTGCCACTTTCACCATTACCACCATCGAGGTCGCAGTCCTCATCACCACCGTTATTTCCTCCGTCAATATCTATAATGGGTCTGTCTCCACAATCAACGTGTTCGGCCCAATCGCATTGCTCAGTGTGAGGATTGTACAAGAGCTTAGGCGGGCAGTTTAAAACTACAGGTTCACCGTGGTCACATTTGTAGAACTGGTTGCAGTTCTGATGGGCTACAAGCACGCCGTCAGATCCATCTGCTGCGCAGAGGGCGGGTGCTTCTCCAGGGTTGCAGTTACAAGTACCACCACCAGTGCCATTGTCTCCATCTTCGGGTTTCTCGCCGTTGTCCTCATTACCATTATTTTCATTACTATTGGAATTTTCGTTGCACTCTTCTTCCGTGCCGTCCTCTACTATCGGCCTACTGCCACACTCGACGTTTTGAGCCCAGTCGCATACTTCTGCTAACGGATTATAGAGGAGGTTGGCGGGGCAGAAATATGGAATTGCTGAACCATGGGCACATTTGTAGAACTGGTTGCAGTTTGCGTGAGTTAATAAGTAGTTATCCGATCCATCTTGCGAGCATATGCTGGCTGCCTCGTTGCAACTACACACCTGACCACTGCTGAAGGTTAGTTTAGGCTGCTCAGCCCGAACGAGAGTTGCTGCACAGAGCAGGAATAGCGCTGTGCCTGAAATAGAAAAAATATCAAATTAAATAAATAATACCCATATATATTATATTATTATTACTACTGCTACATTGGCAGGAATATTATGCTAAAATTAATAATTTCTACACTTTATAAAACATAGGAGTACTTTTGGCAAGGGAGTACGAGACGGGTTATATGTTAAATTATTTCAATTTGTAATTTTAAGTATGTGTATATGAAATTAGATGTTAAAAATATTAAATAAGTATCTGTAGGTAGAAGCAACTACTCATTTGATTTGTTGATATAATTATATAATATGTACTTTAGCAATTTGCAAAATATTTTTTATCATTGGTAGGCATATATTATTACGATAAGAGATAAGAGTGATTTTATGTGCGTAATGTGATAAGATTTTTAATGATACATAATTGTGATTAATATCTATTTTGATTTTTTGACAAAAATCTGATATTATAAAAAGATTTATAGTTTATCTCGATCAGATAATTTGTGGGCTAACATTAAATTAATTACGTCTTCAATAATGATGCAATTTTTCTTTGGTTTTCATAATATATAGAATATATAGAACTGTAGCCCGAGCCAACTTGCGTATACCGCGCTCACTATCTTCTCTCTACGCTCTCCTGATATCAATCCAGCAAGATATACATAATCTGTTTTGCGGATGGATGGCAGGACATGTTGTCTGAGTGCTTGCGTTTTTCTGAAGGAAAGTAATGATTTATTGGTACACGAGTAATGAATTTGATAATAATTTTTGTTCATATTCAATTTCACTTAATTGAATATGTTCATTTTATGTTTAATTCTAATTTAATAATAATTGTAATGTAAAAAAAAAATTTAATCGGACTTTTTCCGTTTTAATTAAAGTAAAACAAATAAATAAATAAATTGTCTGCCTCGGTGGAGTAGTGGGCGCAAGCTAGACTGCTGATCAAGAGGTCCCGGGTTCGATCCCCAGATCGGGCAAAGTTTTTTTTTATGATAGTGACAAGACGAGCAAATCAGGTGCCTGATGGTTCGGTTCCGTCATGATTGCCCATAACAGACACAGTGCCACCCATTGTTTTGAAATTCAAAATACTGCGCGGCACTGCACTGCGCCTGTCACCCTGAGATATGAATTGTTGAATCTCTCTTTGAATAAAAACAACTGGTTCCATTAGATAGGTAAGAAAGTATGTAGAAGTCCCCAAGTTGCTAAAGATAAACTTTTTTTATTTACCGGAACATAAGTGACAATAGTCGACCACTAAATGTAAAAAAAAAATTTTTAAAACTCTTGTAAGTGTAAAACTCGCGAATTCTTTCCCGAGTATGAGTACGTTGTTTTGATACTTTGTTAATTTTTCTCTATAATGACAAACCAAAAAGGGTTGTTATTATAAAATATACAATAAATGACAGTTTTAATTTTGCAGTGTAAAAAAATGTTTTAATTTATTACTTATTAACACATATTTTTGAATATCATACTCAATTTTTATTCCTTTAGCTAAGTAGTTTGCTTATGTGCACCTAGAACGAGTAAATAGGTACATTCAGAAGCCTTGCGATAAGGATGACTAGTTATTAGTATTAGTTATTATTATTATTATTATTAGTCATCATTATAATGAAAATGAAGGGATTAAATTTATCAAAGGTGAACCCCCTAGTAGCATTGGCATTGTAAGTAGGAATTATCACAAGTATTATAAATAGCAATTAGTATGCTATATGCAGCATAATAATAAATAGCGATATGAATGTATATACTGTATATTACTGGGATATATATTAAACATAATATTATATAAAGCCTTTATCTTGGATTACTATGTCTATTGATGTAAATCGCATTAAATAGTAGTGGTGTAGAGTGTAGTGGTAGGCCTCTTTTGCTGGGGACAGCCTGGCTTACGTAGTAACTATTAAGTAATCTGTGGCCTGGGGCCAACCACACCTTTGCCAGTTATACATCCGCCAAGCAGTAATGTGCAAAAATTACTGTGTTCCGGTCTGAAAGGCAATGTTACCAGCGAAATTACTGGGCATGACGAGGTTCAACAACTTATATCTCAGGGTGACAGGCGCAGTGCCGCGCTGAATTTAGAATTTTAAAACACTGGGTGGCACTGTGTCTGATATGGGCAATCATGATGCTTACCATCAGGCACCTGATTTGCTCGTCTTGTCACTCACTATCATAAAAAATAAATTAATTGCAAAGTTTAAAAGACCTCAGCGTAGAGACTATAGAGACGTCGATATGTGGTATGTAAGGATGCAATTCACAAATGCATTTATTTATTTGATGTGTGGTCACTCACACACACATTCAAGATTACATATAATTATAAAAAAAATAACTATAATGTAATAAGTCAATCACATATTAATGTATTAAAAAAAATATATAAATCTGAGAGCAACAAAAATACGTATAAATTAGCAATTTTTAAACTATTAAATAATATTTTTACTTTAATTAAGAGTATCTATCGTCATCAAAAGTTATGAATTCCTTTAATTGTCATATATATCTGTTATTTTTCTACAAAACCAATATCTGAATTATAATTTTTAAATAAATATGATGTGGAATGCTAAATAAATAAATATAAATTAAAATATTGGACTGCATTGCTAGCTAGGTTTTTTTTATTTATTATTATATTCTTACATTTACTGCTGCTATGGCTTATGCAGCACCATTATACACTGACTAATATACATAATATTATACTAGACTGACTTAAAGCTACTTACAATTTAGGTAAACGTAATATAGACATATTTATATATTTTATTTTATTATATGTAGTTTCTCCTTCCTTATTATTATTATTTTTACTATGTATACATGTCATATAATATATATCATTATTTTTTTTTTTTTTCCCTTCTGCTAAGTAACACAACTTTTTAACTACAATATAAATTATTTTATATCTAACTACACCATACTATACTATCAAATACGTAGACAATATTCAGACCTATCATTTTAACCACTATATTTCTAAACAAAACACTACCCTATAAATATCATACCGTAGACCCGTTAGCCCTCGCCGCAATTTGAACAACGCGCTCGGCAAAGGCAAGGAACGGAGTGCTAGCTAGGTCTCGATACTTTATATCTAACTAGTAATGAAAAAGATTTATCCTAAAGTTATGATAGATTATCCACTCACCTTTCATCTACTTGATTTTTTGGCACTTTGTTATTATTCCTTAAAAATTGCACTAAAACTGATAATGATTTTAAAATTGCACATAATTTATACCTTCCTCGATAATTTTTTTAATAAACTCGATGTTGATTATCTGACTGATTAGAAGAAACACTGATTTACATTGATTTCTGCGAAGTTATACCGTTTGATAATAAGTTCCTAAGTATATAGGAAGGTATGTTACAGGTATAGAGCTCAGGAAACACGAAAATTCTTTCACGGTTAATATTATTTTCTTTAATGAACGTCCTCATGTATGATTTCTACAAAAATACCACTACTGTATATTTGAAATGCGATACTTCTTCTAGTGGTTTCCCACCTAGAAGTTTAGCCGGGTCAGCTTTCCTGATTCTTGGTGGTTGCTTGAAGATTTTGGTCTTGGAAGCACTTATAACCAGGCCAAATCGTTGACTAGATTGGTGGAGTGCGACAACGTAGTTTTGGGGTTGCGCCATGCTATCTGACATGAGACATACGTCAACAGCGTAGTGAATCTCTAATATAGCGATCTTGTTGTGGTGTCGTTGTAGTTTTCGCTCTGAACCGGTTTGTTAAACGCGTCTGTTTCCGTTCTAATATTGAGTTAAATTTGGTTTACAACACTACAGAGCGTCTCTCATTACCACAGAAAAGTATATGGTGAAAAGTGTGGGTGTCATGACATAGCCTTTTTTTACTCCACTGGTGATCGTGATATCTTCAGAAAGTTCATTTTCATGCTTAGCCTGTGCTTTCGTGCCAACATGAAATTGACGAAACAGGTTAACGAACTTCTTTGGACAACCCGATTTTTGGACAAGCCAAAGGGCCTCTCGTGCAACTCTATCAAAACTTTCTCTAGATTGACAAAGCACATGTAGAGGGGCTGTTGATGTTCAAGACTTATCTCTAGAGAAGTCTTACAAAAGAGATAGCGTCAATAGTTCCTCTGCCAGGACGAAAGCCACATTGGCTCTCGGGGAGGTGCTGTTCAGCTTGCTCGCTTAGGCGACTGTTAATATTTTGCGCGAGAATTTTACCAGCGCCGGAGAGGAGCAATATGAGGTCAGAGCTGCAAACGGAGACATCTCCTTTCCCTTTATACAGCTTGCAAACCACCTCATCCCTCTAGCCCTGTGGAACCACTTCATTTTCCAACGCCTTTAAACAAGATGATAGAGCCTTTCTACAGTATGTTTTCGACTGTATTTGTACACTTCACCTGGAAGTTAGTCCATTCCCAGGATTTTAGCATTTTTGAGACGTTTTCCTCACTTTTCAAACTTTTCAAAGGCGTTGTCTTAGTTAATTAACACACACTGGAAGTTCTTCAAGCGATTCTATTTAGGACATGTTAACACTAAGCGCGTCGAGATTTAGAACGTCACGGAAGTATTCTATCCTTTGCTTGCGGCATTTTTATCCGTAACTCAACTCAACTCAACTTAAGCAGTAATGTGCAAACATTAGTGTGTTCCATTGGTCTGAAGGGCAAAGTTTCCAGCGAAATTACTGGGCATGCTGAAATTCAACAACTCATATCACAGGGTGACAGGTGCAGTGCAGTGCAGTGCCGCGCAGAATTTTGAACTTTATGTGTCTGATATGGGAAATCATGGTGCTTACCATCAGGCACCTGATTTGCTCGTCTTGTCACTCACTATCATAAAAAAAAAACTCGATGCAACCTATCTTTCAAGTACGTCGGAGCTATTCTTCGAATTCGTGGACCAAAAACCGCTTGTATTTTATCGGAGAACCGGCCAGTTAAATGTGTATCGGCATATTACTTAAGTTCAACAACTTTTTCTTTCCACCATTGATCCTTCAGTTCGCGAATTTTAGATCTTAGATTAAGTTGAGTTTCCTTTTTACAGCGTGCATCCGTTGATCCTGAGTTTAATTCACATATTTAGTTTTGCACAAGCAATCTGACATTCTCATCAGATGCATCAAACCAGTGCTGGTTTCTTTTATTCTGGCTTGCCAATTGCTTTTAGAGCACAGGCGTGTAGATATTTTGCCACGAATCGCCACTCATCGTCTACCGTGCAAAGCTCATAGGGCACGGAACACATACAGCAAACTCAAAGTCCTTGTTTTTCCCTAACTCTGGCGAACTAATTAGTCTGGAGGTGCCCGTCGTGAAGCTTTAAGCTGTAGGCGCATCTTAGATGATTATTAGATATTAATTTATTTTTTTATTTTATTTATCTTTTGACGTTTTAATTAATTTATAACTTCTTATGAATGAGTTGACTAATGCAATTTTTTATAATAATTTCTTATGCAATGTAACTAATATTATCAATATGTTATTTTGTAGTGCCATACTAATTATTAATAAATAAATTAAATAAATACAAATTAAAATGAGACGTGGTCAGTCCCGCATCCTATTAATCGGAACGATCGGCAGAAGTCGGGATGCAGCGAAGAGACCGCAAGTCACTGTATGGACTCTGACAAGCGCCCTTAAGGTTTTCCAAATTACCTTTACAAACATGTTCATGGGTGCAGCTTGCAGCGTAGGCAATATAGATTCATCATCGTCTCAACCGTAGAAAGTTCACTGTTGAACATGACCCTTTCCCACAAAGGTTGGGAGGTTTGTCAATACTCGCCTGTCTTAGTCCTGACAACAAAATCATATACCACCTGGACTATTAACTTGTAAATTATATCAATAGGAATAAGTTATCTTGGGGCTGATTCATCTCGTAGGCATCATCTCCCTATAGAATGCTACGCTTCGTAGAGAGTGCTACGAAATCCAAGCTCGATATATACAAAAAATATATAATTACATAATTTAATGTGATAACGGCGGTTTTAATACAAATAAAGTATTCATTCCAGAAAACTGATTGATGGAGAGGATTCATTCTTAGTAGAAGATGTTTAATTTTACATACCAGTAATAAATAGTAATTGGTGGAACTGTTAGGAATGGCGTGCATAACTCACGAGGGATAGAATAGAATAATACTTTATTGCATACCAAAAAAATAATTTTACAAAAAGACCAAAAAATAATACCAAAGACATGGTAAACAACAGGCGGTCTTATCGCGTATAGCAATTTCTTACAGACAACCTGGAGATGGAAAAGGATATTTAACGACGGCGGTGTGCAATATATAGGTATATACATAGATAAAATAGCTACTTATAGGTATATTATATAAACATACTATATAAAACTATACTATACAATATATAAAATATAAATACCTATATTATAAATATTAACATAGTAATCTAACACATATTATAATATACTTAGACATTATTATAATAATAGGTTATAATATATTACAAGCATACAAATTACATACATACATACATTGAGCCGCAGACTTTAAGTAGTGTTCTTTTACAAGTGTTTTGAAAATATGGATGGATTTAGCAAACCTAATGGACACAGGAAGTGCATTCCACAACCGAACAGCTCGCACTGTAATGGACTTGTCATAGTGCTGGGAGCTGGGCAAGGTAATTTGCAACAGTCGCGTGTTTGTGGAACGCAGGTTAAATGCATGAGAAAGATGAACGTATTCGAACCGCTCTTTGAGATAAGAAGGAGAGGCAGAGTTAAAAAGAATAGAATATAGCAAAGAAAGGATGTGTGTATTCCGGCGAAGTCGGATTGGTAACCATTTCAGCTTGGCACGAAATTCGGATATGTGATCATATTTTCGCAGACCGAATATAAATCGAATACAGACGTTTTGAAGACGTTCGAGTTTATTGAGCTGTTCTTCGGTTAAATCTAGATAGCAGGCGTCGGCATAATCAAGTATGGGAAGTAAAAGAAACTGGGCAAGGATATTACATTATCTCAACCGTAGGAAGTCCACTGCTGAACATAGGGTACCCCCATAAGGGGGAAGGTCTTGCCAATACTTGCCACTGGGCAGGTGGGTTAGCGAGCGGAGTTTGATAGTATTTTACGCAGAAGGCGATATATTAAACTATTATCATTTTAAAACAAAGATGAAGGAGACAACAAAGGAGGTGACTGCGTTGCCAACAACGCAGCACTAGACCAGTCTAGTTTGCCAAGAACTTCTGCTCCTGCAGCATGAGGTTCTGGATTCGATTCCCGGGTCAGGAAAAGTTTAATTGTATTTTTCCATAAAGGCAATAGGCTCTCCCTAAACACCTTATTATCTAATATACCTACGAGTAAATTGCTATGACGAATATGATTTATTGTAATCAGCTCACGAACTATACTATCATATATCACAATCTATCTATTAATAGCTATTAGGGTGCGATTAATCAGACATGAGAAGTTCATTAAAATGTAATTGATAATTTTGAGAAGAAAATTGTTTGAGAGGATGCTTCAAATTAAAACGCGGGTTAAAGCACTGATTATAAAATCGAGTAAATGCTGTTCGTCGTAATGTTTAATAAATAAATATTAAGAAATTATTACGCTGCAATCCGTATACGAACGAAAGCTACCGCCATATGACATATCAACAGCGCATTATAGCAGTAAGGCTCTTGAATGGAAGCCACGGACTGGCAAGCGAAGCGTAGTATATACCCACCAGTAATATTTACCCACCAGTTGGACAGACGACTGACGGCCTAATAAATGCCGCGAGAACACGCTAGATGCAAGCCGCGTACAACCAGTCAAGATGGAAATCTTTGGAGGCGGCCTATGTCCAGGGGACGTGCTACGGCCGAAATGGTGATGTTGATGATGGCTTTGATCTTAATTCTTTATAATGTTTTTGGCATTTATAATTTCTCCCTATATAATATGTATAATTTTTCTTTTCCTTATAATTGGCATGAAACAACCAAATAATTGTTCTCTTATTTTATAAGTGAAAACTACTTAGCTAACTGTTTTGTACTCCTATTATTCATATGTGTTAAAAGCTGTTTGTTTTCCGAATAAAATAAAATAAAATACATTATTACGCCGATTGCACATAACTACTCTAGAATGTGCGTTGATACATAATTTAAGCGATGATGCAAAAATTCAGGATACCCAAAGTAATAGTGATTTGCATTCTGATAATGAAATTAATCATAACATCAAGCTCCTATCAATGCCAAGATCATTATAGATAACAATCACCGACGTTTGATGCATTCAATAGGTACCTATTACATTTAGGTTGCACCACGTTTCTATGAAAATAAGTGTGATTTGTAATTTGTACACGTGAGGCTACAGATTATTTGACAGGTGATACAGAAAGGTGTAGTTATATTTAGCTCCTACTCATTACTTTATACCTATAATACTGAATATTGCAGTACGGTGACCTCCGTAGCTATCATCACCGGGGTGGTAAACGCCACCTATTTAGTGCCAAGCGCCACCTAGGTCACAGAATAAATAATAGTACGCAAGCTCGAGGGTGGCCGATGGGAAATAATGGAAGCGAAGGCTTAGATGCCCTAGAGTGCTTTTATTTATTGCGGGGACCAGAAGCTCATAGGTCCTGAGTGTTGATTATCTGCACGAAGCCAAGTAAAGTGAAGGGGAGAAGTGGTGCGAGCCTCAGATCATACAAACAGGGTTCCGATATACTACTGGGTTATAATATTTTGCATCTCTTTTTTTAAATACTAAAGCTAATAATATTTGGTACGAGTATATATATTTGTAAAGTAATTGTCTAGTAAATATATTTTTTGGAAAGACAAGGCATTTTCCTCACTCGTTTTGGCGGGCACGGCCGACATTACTTCAATCGAGTTAGCTCCTTCTTAATTAGCAGTTGGTACATAATGAAAATAAAGCTACAATAACGTTTTTTTAAACGCTTGACACGGAAACCTAAATCTTTTGGTCCTCATAAAAGAAACAATCGCTATTGTTTTTCTTTATCTTTACACATTTTTTGTCAACTTTTTCTGTCCGGAACATAATGACCAGCTACCCAAAAAAAAAACAAAAAGCAGATGTTGTATTTGACTAAATTCATTGTTTTATTATACTTAGTTATTTTTGTTTTTAAGAGGTTTAGAGAGTTTAATAGATATAAGAGGATCGTTATACAAAAATACCAAAACCGTCTTATATGCAATTTTATGTATTCTATATCTATTTATTTAACAGTTCCTAAACTATTAACCTTATCGCTGCTATTCATTACTTTGTTTATCTATGATTTTTACGTATTCAAAACATTAAGTATCATAATATTTTAATGGTTATTAGTTAGGGTATCGTGGGCGGCAATAATTATTCTTAAAACATGGAACAATAAGGAACACTAAACAACTGGCAGTCTCATGAATTTCTTACAGATAACCTGATGATGGTATGCAAAAGATTTCTAAATTATAGATATTATAACACAGAAACGGCGAGCTTCTTCGCGAATTCCAATAGCCAAAAACATTTGTTTAATATCTGCGATTAAAGCAACAAGGAATAACCGAAACTTCAAAATAATAGCAGTTAAATCAGCCTGTTAATTCGCGCCAGAATGTAAACGATCATTTAATGACACATCAGTATCAATGCCTTTCTGACTGGCGTTCAAAATAATGCGAAGGGGCTTGTCTGGTCGAGTAACTCCATGCTGGGGTATTACGTAATAATCCATAACAGTAGTTAGAGTGGGAGCGGGTGTAATGATGTTATGATCGAGATACGTACGTAATCTCTAATTTTCATTTCATTGCACGTGTATATTTTTGTGTATATTTGCATTGTTTTGATAGAATTATGATTCCCACTCTTTTTTTAAGAACATAACATACAATCACGCTTTTTTCCGAAGGGGTAGATATTAGAGGTGTATCCAGTGGGGCTATTGGCGTTCTTCCAATCACCAGTCGTTATCAGGCTTAAGTCTTAGTGTTCTGTGGTTTGAATTAGTTACAAAGTCGTTTTACCTTTCTAACAAAAC
The DNA here is from genome assembly GCA_947063395.1 of Hemistola chrysoprasaria. NCBI lineage: Eukaryota > Metazoa > Arthropoda > Insecta > Lepidoptera > Geometridae > Hemistola > Hemistola chrysoprasaria. The sequence continues at coordinate 10,393,129 of OX346725.1, forward strand.
TGTGCACTGTCAAATTTGGAGGAGAGAAAAGGAAAAGGATAGACACTGCGAGTGGTTCTCACTCGGGACCGACACAGTGCACAGTCTACTTAATGAGTTTATCATAATGTCTTTGGTTAGTAACCGGACTTTGACAGTTGTAGTTAATGTCAAATCAAGATAATAGTCACTAAAGTGATAGTCACCGAGAACGCCAATAGCCCCACAGGACTCAGTCATAGTAAGTAAGTACCTATACCCACATTTCTCCAGTATGTTATTGGTCCCATGTAATATGGGGCGAGACTATTGCCATCTACAGGGCATTGTTCCAGACTTCAGGCTGTCACTGAGATACTTAATTGGAAAAGCCACATAACACTTTGCCTGACCTGGGAATCGAACCCGGGACCTCATGGTCGGCTGTCGAGCTTGCGCCCACTACGCCGCTATGGTAGTCTTTTTTGATTAGTTATAATTTAATTCCTTAGTCGAATTATATAAACCAATCATTAAAATATTGACTTTGTCAACGCAATCGATTTGATAGGTGTAAATCCATACCCTAATCATGATAACATTATAAAATAACAAAAATAATTAGATATTAGTGTTATTCAAAATGTATAGATTAAAAAATGACTAGGTATTATTATAACTTTCATTGATTTCATAACTTCAAATAAAACTCCATTCCAACACTGGGTTTTTATGATCACTGGTTAAGTCGACCAATGGTTAATATTTTTGACAAATAGTTAAAATTCGACAAAATTCGTTTTTTCATCCCTGGTTAACTATTTTTTTCCACACGATTTAACCATTGGTTAGAATTTTAACTATATAGTTTTGACAAATGGTTAACTTAACCGTAACTAACGATCAAAAAGCCGGCCCTAAGAAGTTTTGATTTCGATTTATTCTGTAGATTTTCTCAAAGATTATTTTTGTATGGGTACTTATATTAAATTTATAATATTTTTAATGACTATAGCGGTTTATACGCCTAACAATACCTATAAAGAAAATATAGGAAGTATAATTATTCTTCCCATAATAATTTTCTATAATATACTATAAATTATTTATTATACAAAGTTTATAATTTTTAATCTTTCATACTACTATCAAAAATCATATCAAAAATTATGTGATATTTGCCGACTATTTTGCGTTGTGCGACGTGACAGATGTTTATCATTCCATTAATGAATCACTACACTGCGACTTATTTTCTGCCCCTAAGTAATAAGTAATTCCTATATTTATACCTAACAATAACAGAATTATCATTATATTATTAGATTTAAATATATTTAAAGAAAAGGGGGGATAGGGTACGTTCTCCTAGCGCTTACTCAACAACTGGCGCGTGCAATTTGAAACAACAAAGATAGAAAGACGTATACCTTAGAACGAAGTGCGACCGAGACAATTAACTTTACTGACGTACGCCGTAGACCTAATGGGACTTAATTTGAGGTTTCCATTTTCGAGAAGCCAGTACCTCATCTCCCCTTTTCTTTAAATTAATGATATATACTTACTTTTTTTCATACCTATTAAATACATTTTTATCTGATTTAAATACAAAACAATGATTATCTAGGAGAGGTTCGACTTACATACAAAATGAAAATAAAAAAATATTAAAATATAGGGATTAATTATTCACTCAATTTTGTTATTTATAAAAAACCATTATCCTATCCCAAAAACTTTTTTTTCTTACAATTTTTATTATACGTATGTATGCATAGTGTAGGGTTCCATACCTAGATATAAACAACATACAGCGCCATCTATTAGTTCCTTGCGCAAAGTATGTAAATTTTCAGTAAAATGATCATAACTTTTGATTGCATTAACTTAGAAGTATGAGTTTTTTTTACAGCCACACGGGATCGCAGATATAAGTTGATATTAATTACAACTTGATACTTCCACGCGTTCCCGTTAGGTAAAAAGAGTCTTGACAGATGGACAGACAGACACACAACAAAGTGATCCTATAAGGATTCCTTTTTTCGGTACGGAACCCTAAAAACGGCGAATGCTTGATGTTCTGCTCGAAGAAATGCTCAAGTCTATTACCACCTTAAGAGACATTGAATCTAAATTATTAGGGTTTATCTATCATCATCATCATTGGTCTTGTGCATAGATCTATAAAAAGACAGGCCACTACATTAATTAATTACGCACGTAGCTGAAGAGTCAATTGATCTCTCCACATACGCTGCATCACTTGGGCGTAATAATAGTGCATGCATGCCTAGAACGTACACTACCCTCTCGACCTAACAGGAATGATTGGTCAGTACGTGTAGTGCCGAGGCGCTTGCAGGTCTGTCAAATAGGTAATTATATCATTTCCTGCCAAGCTGATATAAGAAGGGTTTGCCAGATCCTCGTTTTTCATCACCAGGGAGTACCACGAGCAGGTGAGATTGGCTTGAGACCTTATAATGGTGGTAGGACCCTAGGTTTATAAATATGTGAAGCCCATAGGCCATAGAAAACAGTGCTTAACACCGCCTGTAGAAGTGACATGAGCACCGACACGACTCGCTTTTGAAAGGCGTTATAAGGTAATTAAATGAAAATCCGAATCAGCATTGAATAATATTTCGTATGCCTCTTTCAGTAACAAACTGTAATAACTAGATATTATTCTCTATCTCTTATAGAAGATGAAATCGTTCATCTTATTGTAGGTACGTATGATCTGCGTGAAATGAAACAGGATTGGGTAAATGTCAGGAGTCAAACCAGCAAGTTGACGTCACAGCTGAGCACGGGTGGCGAGAGGTAGGCCTACGTCAGAGCTCAGCACCGAGCGCCCCGCGTCGGCTCCGCCTCTTCAGTGATAAACAAACCTTGCCGTAACCGCGCGCGTCGACATGCCGCGCGTCTGACCACGGACTGTGTAACCTAGCTGCCTTCATGCCTCAGTGTTCCTCAACACATCACAAGTACCGTCGCCTGTAATCCTCTCGCCGTTAACTCCTTGTGCTTAGAACAGCTCACATGACCTCGGCGGTCTCTTTTTGCAGATGTCAGCCGCCGCACGCGCTACGGCGGTTCTATCACATTTTGGAAAATGACTGATGGTCCCTTACATTATGATAAGCCGGTGAGTGTCACTAACTATTTTATATCACCTGTCAAAACTGTTCAAGCCATCGTGGAACGTATGTCTGATTGATAAGTTTTAAATTAGCTCGGTGGTTTTCTTGTTCCAACATAATATTTAATGCATGAAGTACATAATAAGATTTATTTATTCAGTGTTTTTATTGTAGCAGTTGAGATTATAACTTAGCATATCGATATGCGATATGGTACACCTAGTCAAACAAGCGACTATGTAAATATAATCATTTCATGTCCATATAATACCCGTACCTAATACCTAATATCACAGCGTACTTCCCACAAAATATTATAAACGGTTTGAATCACAAGAGGATGATCAAAGGCCCCACACATTGCATATTTTCCTTGAACGTTGCTAAAATAGAGTGATGAGCAACGAAAAATGAAACTACCCACAATTCTTAGTCAAAGATTCTAATGTCATTGATTTATACAATGTGTTTAACAAAAGGTGTAGTAAAAGTTAAGAGGGTGCATCTCTTGCGAAATTTGAATACGAAATCGATTAGCTGATCGACTTTGTATGAAAAGTTGTTTTTTTTTCGAATTTTGCGATTCTTTATTTTTCAACTTGTTTAGGTTTACGAGTAGATGTACCGCCCAAAGTATTATTAATACACGTTTTTGTAACGGGTGTGTAATATTTGATATAAATATTTTTGACATAACTTTTATTTGATATAATTTCACTTGATATAATTTCATTTGCACCCTTTTGTAACACGTTGTAGTTATGCCACAGTCCATTTATTTTTATTATAGGTACAATGTTTTCAAATAGCAATCATATTATATTATTATTGTTTGTTCCACTTTACTTATCATTTGAGTTGTGATAGGAAACAGGTAAGTAAACCAATAATCTATCATAGTTCAGTTAAGCTACATTAGCTTTGTTCAGGCTTGCGACCCCGTTTGGGACCAGAATACCGTGTGTAGAAGTCGTAAATATACTATACTGTATTAACATAACATCACGTCTTTGTCTTGAAGGGGTAGGACTCAGGACCGAGGACCCAGAACTCTGTCCCATAATAGGTAGTTTTCATGGTTTTTCATGGTTGTCTGGAAGAGATCGCTCTGAGCGATAAGGCCGCCAATTGTTACTATTTCTAGTTTTAAGTTTTTCTTTTTTATCATTTTCTGTATTATTGTGGTACCAATAAAGCGTTATCATTCCTTCATTCATTCATTCATATATGGGGTGAACATGAGGTGTAGCAACACTTCATTTTCTACGTAGTAGGCTATTGCGCGCGGCCGATTGTATGGAGTGACTGTCTGGCATGAAGTTCTGGGTACAATCTGGGAATACAATACGAATATGGAAGAAATAATTCACCCACGAGCGGGATTATACCCAGGAGCTCATGCCAGACCTCTATCTCTCCATACATTATACCCAGGAGCTCATGCCAGACCTCTATCTCTCCATACATTCGGCCGCGCGCAATAGCCTACTACGAAAATAAAGTATTGATACAACTCATGTTCACCCCATATGTGAAAATCTTGGATGTTACAATTAGGAATTTTCTTAGTAATAGCCTGAAGTATGGATTTGAGCACGATTGATGCCATAACCCCCCTCGTTTCCAACCTCAGATCATACAAACATCCAACTTACTGCGGCTGAAATATGATGGTGATTATGATGACAATATAGGCTCGCCCCCTATGGGGCTTAAATAACTGAATGAGTGTGGGTGTACCTGTACGTAGGTAAGTAGCCAAGTCCTATGGGACTGGGCCCGTTTTCACTAGGAATTAATAGGTAACCATACAATCATAAAACCAATGGAATTAAATTTCGAAATATTTCTTAAAACACGTGTTTCTATACTAAAATAAGTTTGTGTTTATCGATATTTTGTCTTATCACTGTTATCTTCAACCTACAAAATTTTATAAGTGACTAATGTGATTATAAATGCGAAAGTTTGTGAGGATGAATGGATGGTTGGATGTTTTTTACTCTTTCACGCAAAAACAACTGACCCGATCGGGCTGAAATTCAGTATGTAGATAGTTTAGACTTTAGACTCTGGAATAACACAAAGGGTACTTATTATCCCGATATTCCCACGGGAACGAAGAGTACGCGGGTGAAACCGCGGGGCACAGATAGTATTTTTATAAATATATAAGTATTGTCCTGTTATCATTGTAGCGTTCATGGCCCGGCAGGAATATGCCCGGCTATAATAAATATAATAAATCCAGAGTCCCAGGATTGAATCTAACAATGTGAACTTTTCACCTGGACGCTGCGCTGCCGTGTTTCGTATAGCACGTTAGAAGGTCTCGACTGTTTCCTATAAGATATGGAGGGGGCAGACGTTAGGCCATGTCGGAGGCCTTGTAGGAATCTCGGTCACCTGAAAATCTGACTATATGGGTTGTCCACATAACCCACATGAATTGACTCGAGCAGTCTAATTGGGGTAACCTGTTTTGTTAGAGTATAAATACAAATTCCTTATAACATGAACTCTGTAAAAGTTAGTCGCACTTTATGGCGACAAATCGAACCATTACGAAAAACCAAGGACGATTGCGAAAAACCAGATAATTGGAAACTAAAAAGATTTTCTTGGTCTTCCAAGCTGTTTTAAGGTATTTGCGAAAATAGCGATGATCGCAAATTATAATTACCTTCTTTACGAGCATTGATTGCCTGATGAAATTGACGAACGCTCTGAATGGTGAAAGTAGCTATCAGAAGTCCTACTCAGTTAGGTTAGGTAGTTTATGCCAATGAGCATTCATGTTTTCATTAATCCCATGGACCTTACTATTGGATTTTTGCAAAGTTCCTCAAAACAGATAGGAAGTTAAATATAATGACCAAAAAATCGATTTTTGTTCAGCTGTCATTGATCAAGCTAAATTAGACAAGGTACAGGTGCTTTCAGAGTCTAATTCCTTGTATTTACTATCACGATAACACACAGACAGCGTGCGCGCGTCGAACTACGAGTACGCTTTGTCATACGACCCGTACACGTATCTTACCAGGCCTAAGTAAGGCGGTTACTAATACATGTTCATATAGCATCGAAATAAGACATATCGACTTTCCTTGCTGACTGTACACCACAATTCGATTTTGGATGACGCGGGAAAGAAAATAATTACTAAAAATAAAATTTGGATGTGGTGAGAAAAAATGTTTAAAAATTATTTCACGAGAATAATGGACTGGATGTATTGGAATAAGCCACCAAATCCATACGTCTTTGGATGCCTCACTCACATACACGGATCAGGCAACACACATATATACACACACATATTATATACACCTGGCTACCTTAATGTGCCCAAATCTTGGACGATTTGCCCAAATATAGGTAAATAGGTACTAATATATAATACCACAATAATACCACATAGATGGTATAGATAATACTATATGTATAGATGGTATAGATCATACTATTAAGAATAGTCAACAACCATGCACCACTCTCAATTTCCTATACAAAGTTTAATAACATTGGCTAGGTGTCTAAAACTTGTAAAACCAGCTAGATAAGTAGTCAGCGCCTAATATCTAAAACTGGTTTTATTATCACTATCGTTATGAGACCTTGTTTCAGACAATTGCTCATAATATTTTAATAGTTAAGTTAGATAGGTACCAAACAACATAGAATAATGTACACTGGTATGTAATTTTTTTGTTGCAATTTTTTAAAATACACATGCGTATACAATTTTTGTGAAGAACTTTTGTTACTGACGATATTTTTAAGGAAAATAACTTACGAGGCCTTTCGAGCTGTGGTATTAAGAAACGAACCCGTATAAACTCAATCGTAACTTCGGTTAAAAAAGGCACCCCTTCCAGCAAAAATGGAATGGCCTACGAGAAATTTGACACAATCCTATGAAAAAATTACCAAATCGATGTTTTGTTTCCCCACAAACTGCTAAGAGGTCCCCTTTCCTGTTAATAACTTTGAGATTATAATATTTCTTGCTGGGCCTCGTGGTTTCGCTCGCGTAGACATCGTATCAAAAGTACCCTATGTGGGTCCAGGGTCTAAGTTACCTACATACTAAATTTCAGAGCAATCTGTTCAGTCGTTTTGTCGTGAAAGAGCTCCAAACATCCATCCATCTAAATAATCAAAACCGCACTAGATGGCGCTGGAGGTGAGTTAGAACTCGCAAGCGTTTTTTACATTGTACTGAAATTTGAGATTTATAATATCAGTAAATCAGTAAGATGTAATAACACAATAAACACATAATAGTACCTACCTAACGTTTACCTAACGGTTTTTAAATTAATTTAATGTAGCTGTTTTTCGATGGTCAACAGGTTAAAAAAGCTGTTAATTCGTCAACGGGTTTCGATGCATTGCAAGTTGCGTTAACGTTGACGGGATATATTAGGTTTATTTTTCGTTGCATTGAAAGTTACGTTTATTGATTAAGTTTATTGATTTAACTACCTAACGTTCGAATATATGAGTCTTTTAACTAAATGGTATTATTAGGAAGGTTAAGTAATTAGTGAACAAATAAATGTTAAGTATTGAATCTAAATGAACAACATTAATTATAATTTGTATACTCGTAGATTACTACATAATTTACTAAAAAGGCAATTCAAACTAAATAATTAATTGATTTCCAGCAGTGGAACGGGAAAATAACAAAATATATTGTATTAACATACGTACCTATAATCATTTGTTATCAATTTGATGATAAACATAATAACCAGATGCTTTGAACAACAATGATGAAACTGTAGCGTTGTAATTTGTAGATCACACTAGTATTAGGTGCTTGTGTGAGGGTGTGGGGGGGTGTGTGTGTGTGTGTATGTTTGTGTACATACGGAGAGCTTGGATCTAGCAGTAATTACCTATCTGCTCAGGTTTAAGAACGTATTTACCAAATTCGACAGCCATGTTGGTTCAGACGGTAGTAACTCTGCTTTCTGTGCTGCAGGCCCCGGGTTCGATTCCCAGCCAGCTCAAAAATTTTTGTGCATGAATATGTCGTCTGTTTTTTTTATATTTTTTTTATGATAGTAGTGACGAGACGAACTAATCAGGTGCCCGATGGTAAGCATCATGATTGCCCATATCAGACACAGTGCCATCCAGTGTTTTAAAGTTCAAAATTCTGCGCGGCACTGCACTGCATCCATCATTCATCCTGAGATATGAGTTGTTTAATCTAATCTTGCTCAGTAATTTCGCTGGTAACATTGCCCTTCAGACCGGAACACAGTAATGCTTGCATTGCTGCTTGATGCATAACTGGCAAAGGTACTTCCCCAGGCGGCCCCCTGCAAGAGGCCTACCACTACAACAATTTGTGTGATTTGTGTCTGGGCGTTATAAGCTTAAATTATAAGTATGTATATCAGTAATCAGGTTACCATAGTACAGGCTTCTAGCGTAGTTTGGGACCAGATGACTGTGTGTGGAAGTGTCCCATATTATAAAAAAACGATGTTTCCTCCGAATATAGTAAACTTATTTCATACATTTATATTCTGATACTTTGAAGATGAAGTAAACTATGTCGGTATGTAATTTTTGCATACCATCAGGCACCTGATTGCTCGTCTCGTCATTCACTATCATAAAAAAAAATGGGAGGGCAAAGGGGGAGTTTAATTTTATTTGGTGTAACTCAGGCTTATAAAGTTATAAATTATAATTTAGGGCAACTGCTATGTTTATAACTTTTAATACAGGGCTATTGGAAATCAATTAGCATCATTTAATAAGTCATTAGAGCAACATTTACTATGAGACTATTGAGCCAACTCATAAATCGCGAAAAAACTCAGTAGTGCCCGCGAACGTCATTGACCCCTACACCTTAATCATAAGATAATACTTATTATTTTGTGCCTAAACCCTACAAGTTTCTCGTGAGTTCTTCTTGTAGATATACTTCCGAACGCACGTTATATTCATCAGTTATCTAATAATAATAATAATATGGGACATAATAATAACTACCACACACGATCATCTGGTCCCAAACTAGGCTAGAAGCCTGTACTATTATGGTAACCAAATGACTGATATACATACTTTTATAAGCTTATAACACCCAGACATAAATCAAACAGACATGTTCATGCACACAAATGTTTGACCTGACCGGGGATCGAACCCGGGCCCTGCGGCACAGAAAGCAGAGTTACTACCATCTGAGCCAACGAGGCTGTCAATAATATTTATCTATAATGTTAATTGACGTTTATTCGTATTTTTACTTAAATAAAGCTTCATTGAGTTTGAGTTAGCACATTTTGTTATAGGTTAAAGAACTTTTTTTATTAGTAATTTTTAAACTTTCGCGATTCGAACACATATTTTATGAATGAGACGGGACTTAATCGCGCTAAAAACGTTTATTATTTACCTCGACGTTTCGACTGAGTTGCATCAGCTGTGGTCTCGAGAAGACTGGAGAATGCGGGTGTAACCGTCGGGAAGAGCGAGTATTATCTTCAAACCGCCAAGTGTATAAATCGGCGATTGCTGAGCACTCCACCGAGCGTCCAGAATTGTACTCGAAGCTGTTGAAATCCTAATTTCAACCGAGAACTTACTTGGAATCCAGTAATCAGTATGTGTTCGCGGCGTGATTCATCCCAAGATAGATCTGCGGATATCGTGAGTGTTGTGTGTAGCGATAACAATTATTTACAAGACCAAGTGCGGGTAGTTGAAGATAATACTCGCTCTTCCCGACGGTGACACCCGCATTCTTTAGTCTTCTCGAGACCACGGCTGATGCAACTCCACAGATCAGGATGAAAGAGCATCTCCTCTGTGTGCAACTCAGTCGAAACTTCGAGGTAAATAATAAATGTTTTTAGTGCGATTAAGTCCCGTCTCATTCATAAAATACTTTTTCTATTATTCAGCTGCCTTTTTGTTTCGAATTTAGAGTTTATTCTAAAGGGAAAATTGTAACAAATTTTAATGATATAAATACAATTTGTACAATGAACTTTTGACATAATATAATAATATAATATAATATGGAACAACTTCCACATCATAGATATATATGGTTTTTTTTATGATAATGAGTAACAAGACGAGCAAATCAGGTGCCTGATGGTAAGCATCATGATTGCCCATATCAGACACAGTGTCACCCAGTGTTTTAAAGTTCAAAATTCTGCGAGGCACTGCACAGCGCCTGTCATCCTGAGATATGAGTTATTGAATCTCGTCATGCCCAGTAATTTCGCTGGTAACATTGCCCTTCAGACCGGAACACAGTAATGTTTGCACATTATTGCTTGGCGGATGAATAACTGGCAAAGGTGTGATACTTCCCCAGGCGGCCCCCTGCAAAAGAGGCCTACCACTACAAAAACGTACGTTCTCCCAGCGCTTACTCAACAAATGGCACGTGCAATTTGCTGTGTGAAGTTTGCACAGTGACATATAATGAACAACAACGATAGAAAGACATACCTAAGACCGAAGTGGGACCGAGACAACAATATTATTCGCTCGTACGACCTTATTTTACTGACGTACGTGGACCTAATGGGACCTAATTTGAGTTTGCCATTTTCGAGAAGTCAGTACCTCATCTCCCCTTTTCTTTATATCAATGGCTAACATATTATATAACAACTTAGTAACCATGAATAACCTATTTCTTGCATTGTTGCGAAATTCAATAAAAAACCATAGGTAAGCAAATAATGCGAATCGCGTGTAATTTTATATCGCTGAATCGCACTACATCGAATACGAATTCGATTTGTTTTCATTTACAATCGCGATGCGGTCAGTGAATAATAAAATTATCGCAAATAATTATGTGCATTAACCTTTTTGGTGACAATCATTCCAGTTTTTAATTCTGTGACTATTTTGACTTAAAAGTTGTCACATTGAAGTTAGAAGAAAACAGAAAATTATCAAATTTGTGAGAGAAGTGAGAAGAATATTTGAAGAGTCTTTTACCTGCGTTGAAATTATAAGGTATTCTAATGCAAAACAATTTCCTATAGTACGCTGTCTACAAGATTATATTGAATGTGTGTAAAAAGTGAACTACGTTTCTTCCGCCTTAATGTAATGACTGTCAAACTAGCCCTAGTACATAGACAATAGACGTCAGCGCCCTCGCCTGCATAGATACTTTATGTCGCATGATAATCAGTCAAATTGAATCTTTAAGAAAATCCTAGGATGATTGCCAATGACCGGATAAGTGTAATCCAAGGCCCTAGGCAGATCCTCTCGATTCTCAATCTGTTATAACCAAATAACCAATTGATTATTATTTACTTTTATATAAAATTTTAGTAGCAACGATGATGTAAAAAAGTAAAATTTACTTTTTATTTGGCTTCTCAAAAATGGAAAGCTCAAATTAGGTACCACAGTAAAGTGGGGTCGTACTAGCGACTAATATTGTTGTCCCGGTCGCACTTCGGTCTGAACTACGTCTTTTTAACTTTTTGGTTCATTAAGTATGTGAAAACTGATCAAATTGCACATGCCAGTTGTTGAGTAAGCGCTGGGAGAACGTACCCTACCTCCCCTTTTATTTAAATCAATGCCTACTACTATTCATCATCATCATCATCCCAGCCGTAGGACATCATCATTCATCATGGACATAGGCTTCCCCCATAGATTTCCATCCAGTCTGGTTGTAAGCGGCCCGCCTCCAGCGTGTTGCTGCCTTCTTTATTAGATCGTCTGTCCATCTTGTGAGTGGACGTCTTACGCTGTGCTTGCCGGTCCGTGGTCTCCATTCGAGAACTTTACACTACTATTAGTAAATACCTAAATCCTTAGATCATAATTTATTATACTCGTATATATTATATTTTATATATTTAATTCGATCGCAAACTCCAAAAATCAAAAGCAAAATCTATACTAATATAAATAAGTATATAAGTATTTTTTTTATGATAATGAGTGACAAGACGAGCAAATCAGGTGCCTGACGGTAAGCATCATGATTGCCCATATCAGACACAGTGCCACCCAGTCTCTCCCCGTGGTTGCCGTAAGAACCGGCTAAGGGGATCCAGAGGACGAGCAGCAGCGTCCTCTGCGTAAAACCATCAAACTGCGCTCGCCAACCCGCCTGCCAAGCGTGGCGAGTATTGGCAACAACCCGCTTATGGGGGAGGCTTATGTTCAGCAGTGGACTTCTAACGGTTGGATAATAAAGGTACTTTTTATCCCAGTATATCATACCTACGTGGGTGAAACCGCGGGGCAAAGCTAGTATATAATATATATTAGTTAATCAGGTGTACGACCTTGATTGTATTCATTAGTTAAAGCTAATTTAGTTCTTATCATCATTGAAATAAAGTTAGCTATTACTTATTATCAGTTTGGCTGGTTTGTGACTTGGAAACAGTAATGGTTGAACTCGTTTTATATACTTGCCTAATGCCTATTATATAAATAATATAACAGTGACTTAACAAGTTTTTATCGTATGTTTCTTATCTACCTCGGTCTCGGACTGCCTCGGTGGCGTAGTGGGCGCATGCTCGACTGCCAATCAAGAGGTCCCGGGTTCGATCCCCAGGTCAGGCATAGTGTTAAATATTGGATTTTTCCATTAGGAATTATCTCAATAGCTGCCTGGAGTCTGGAACTGTGCCCGGTATATGGCAATAGGCTCGCCCCCTATTACATGGGACCAATAACATACTGGCGAAATGTGGGTGTATCTACTATGGGACTGAGTCCTGGGTACACCTCTGCCTACCCCTTCGGGAAAAAGGCGTGAATGTATGTTATGTTATGTTATGTTCTTATCTACTTACTATTTTCTCCATTCCTCTTTTTTCCAATTGTCTTTTTTGGAGTCTCAGAGAAAACTTGTGTAGATACATAACCCTCCTTCTTCGCAGACGGGTAAAAAGCACACAAAACAAAAGGTACATATTTATTAAATTTAAAAATATATTCAACCCGTTACAAAAATTTGAAGGTAAAACTTACGTAATTAATATTTGTATGTCGCAATGTGACTAAATGTACACGGACCCTTTGACTATGTACTTACCGAACACCTACATGTAACCCGCATTTATTACAAATAAACGAATTCTATTCTATTCTATTCTAAAAGGTGTAGTAATACTTCAGGGGGTGCATCTACCCCTCCAACTTCCAGAACAAAGAATACCGAAATTCGCAAAAACAAAACTGTTTTCCATACTAATTTGCCTTCAGCTTTTTTTATGTTAGTGAGTGACAAGACGAGCAAATCAGGTGCCTGATGGTAAGCATCATGATTGCCCATATCAGACGCAGTGCCACCCAGTGTTTTAAAATTCAAAATTCTGCGCGGCACTGCACTGCGCCTGTCACCCTGAGATATGAGTTGTTGAATCTCATCATGCCCAGTAATTTCGCTGGTAACATTGCCCTTCATACCGGAACACAGTAATGTTTTCACATTACTGCTTGGCGGATGAATAACTGGCAAAGGTTTGGTACTTCCCCAGGCGGCCCCCTGCTAAAGAGGCCTACCACTACAAAAAAAATGCAAAAAGCTTTTCCATTTTGTATAGGATGTCGATTTTTTTTTGTGAATTTTGCAATTCTTTCTTTTGGAAGTTGTTCAGTTTGACGGACCTTTTTTTAAACACTTTGTATAATAAAATATAATAATAATAATGGGACAACTTCCACACACTGTCATTTACTAGTCCCAAACTAGGCTAAAAGCCTGGACTATGGTAACCAGATGACTGATATACATACTTAAATACGTTTATAACATCCAGACACAGATCAAACAGACATGTTCAAAATGTACATGCACACAAATATTTGATCTAGCCGGGGATCGAACGCGGGGCCTGCGGCACAGAAAGCAGAGCTACTACCATCTGAGCCAACATAAAAAATAAAATTAACTTCATAAACAGCGGAGGAAGAATACTTTATATAGGAATATTTATAGTTGTAGGTACCTATCTCGCATGTGCGTCAAACGTGAGATCTTATTGAACTCATTTTTATTATATTTATTTTAATGTATTAAATACATAAAATTCTTCACCACACTATCTATAGGTAATATATGCTTTTTACATTTTTAAGTACCTACCGAAATAATCTTCAATAACTGCCAATGATAAGTTCGTATTTTGCATCAATGTTATCATTTTTAAGAAATTATCCAATAGATTATATGAATTGCAAGAACTTCCTAGTCTCGTGCATGTGAGTAGTACTTATGTAAAAAAAAAATCATGATTGTTCCGTGCACGAGTGGTTTACAATCTTTACAAGTTGCAAGAACAAATTAATGGTACACAGAAGGCTGTCTATTCCTATAACGTTTTATAAACACTAAACACAGGGTTGGCGCGATGCCGCGTCACGAATAACACGAAAAATAATAAAGATATAATATTGTTAAAATGGTTTGACTGAAGATGTTATATCTTCAGTCAAACCAACAAACCAAAAAAACTATATACAAAAGGTATATAGTTTTTTTTTTGATAGTGAGTAACAAGACGAGCAAATCAGGTGCCTGATGGTAAGCATCATGAGTGTCCATATCAGACACAGTGCCACCGAGTGTTTTAAAATTCGCGGCACTGCACTGCGCCTGTCACCCTGAGATATGAGTTATTGAATCTCATTTTATGCCCAGTAATTTCGCTGGTAACATTACCCTTCAGACCGGAACACAGTATGTTTATATCTTATATATATAAAAATCTTGTGTCACGATGTTTCTCCCGAATAAACTCCAAAACTACTGAACCGATTTCAATCAAATTTCACATGTACGTACTTACCCGTATTTTGGTCTAACTTACTGGATAGGATAGTTATCATCTCAATTATTCGCTTATGTCGTGAATGTAAACGAATAAAATGTATCAATTAATTGTTTCTTAAGCAAGTGTTTATTTACTGTTTAGTTTTATGAAGTTCTCATAGATGGCGGTGTACGTTGATTCATCGATAAAATTCTTCAATATTGTTTGACATCTAGGTTGCAAATACACCCAATAGATGGCGCTGTATTCTGTTTCTTAGAATATAAATTCTATTACTTTATTTCACGTTATATTTATTTATGCTCACGATATAACCGTATTATTTTAATGGTTTGTGACTGATATTTTTATAATTATACTGCGTATGTTACAATTATTTATTTATTTATTTATTTATTTATTTATTGTCATAAATGTTACAGCTTTATTGTATGAATCCATAGGTCCCCGAACTAGTTAAAAACTGTATTTCAGGGACCAGTGGCTTCTCCCATTGCGTGTTTTTTACAATATTTTGCTAAGATATCAATATAATACAAATAAATATATTTAATACAATATATTACATATATATATATATATATATATATATATATATATATATATATATATAGGCTAATATTAAAGAGAACATTACTTGATTTACTGTTCGATTTACTAAACAAACTTCTAAGATTCGAATCATTAAATTTATAAGTAACAATAATACTACTAATAATAATAAGTACTGTCACTAAATTGTGAATTAACTAATAAACAACTACAATAGATTTAATTATGAAATTATGCAAACTACTTAAAATAATTTACTGTATGATTATGGTGTGTGTATGTGGTGAGGGGGTGTGTGTGTATGTGTGAGGGTGAGAGGTGTGGGGGTGAGGGTGTGTGTGTTTTAAAAATATAGATTACTCAGCATACTTTCAATACCGTCATAGTCAAACTCTTTAAGCCAGGAGAGTACTGATGCTTTTATTTCCCTTGAACTAGCAGTCTTCACTTTATATTTTTGATTAAGTCTATTGTAAAGATGTGGTGTTATCACAGAGTAGTGTTTGTGTGCAAATTTTTTCCTTACACGCGGTACTGGACAACGGTCAACTCTCTTCGTGCATGGAGGTAAATTTGGGATAACATTTTTATGATATCGTCGTATGCTTTCAAAAATAAAAAGCTTTCTTACACTGAGTACATTGGCTTTCTCATAGACTGCCGATGTGGGGTGCCTAAAAGGTAACCGTAGGAGTACTTTTAAAACCGCACGTTGTGCTCGTTCTGCTGAAATAAGGTGTGTTTTAGCCGCACTACCCCAAACGGTTATGCAGTACCTGATGAGACACTCACATAACGCCCTGTATACTTGGATGGCCAAATTAAAGTCTACTACATCTCTCAGATTTTTGAAGGCAAAAATAAGCTGTCTTGTTCTTGCAGCCAAAGTCTCTATATGTTCATTCCAGTTCATTTTTCTATCAATCATTACTCCTAGGTATTTGATTGTGTCAACTCTCGATAGAGCAGGGCAGTTACACTGAACAGGCCGAGGGAAGCTACGATTGCATGGGTAGATGTGGGTTTTTATGCTTATTTTTCCTTCCAGGTCCCTCCCAGCAGACTTACTAAAGCACAAGAATTTTGTCTTAGCAGTATTGAGGGAAAGCAAATTGTTTTCCAACCATAGTGTTACATCTGCGAGACAATTTTCCGCGAGTAAAGATATCTTATCCCAGCTCCTCTCATGAAAAATAAGAGCTGTATCGTCTGCAAACATAAGCATATCTAACCCAGGCATATCAGAACAGCTGCAGAGCTGGTCTATATAAATAAGGAAAAGTGCCGGTCCCAGTGTACTTCCCTGCGGTACTCCATAGGTACAGAATGAGCTATCACTTTCATGATCTTCAACGCATACACGTTGGGATCTACCAGTTAAGTAATCAGAGAACCAGTCCAAGACGACCCCTCTTATTCCGATGTTCTCGAGTCTTTTTAGTAAAATAGGAATGGAGACAGTATCGAAGGCTTTCTGGAGATCCAGAAATACCGCCAAGCAATTGTTCCCATCATCTAGATAGTTTGTTACTAGCGTAGAGAGCATCAAAACTGCGTCTTCAGTGGAACGGGATTCTCTAAAACCATATTGACTGTTACTAAGTAGTTTGTTTTTTTCTAAGTATTTCATGACTCGTTTTTTGACAAGTTTTTCCAAGATTTTAGAGAGAGTTGAAAGAAGTGATATGGGACGATAATTTGATGGAATAGATTTATCACCAGCTTTAAAAATTGGACATATATTGGCTTTTTTGAAAGAAGATGGGAATGTGCCAGTTTCAAAACTCAAATTACAGATGAAGGATATAGGTGCTGCGAGATATTCAATGTAAGTTTTTAAAAAATTTGCTGTAATTTTATCCCATCCGGGTGCCCCGTTAGATTTTAATGTATAAACAATACTTTTTACTTCTCCCGGGTCAGTAGGAAGAAGGCTCATGGAATTAATTGGTGTATTATCCGTTCTTACATTAGTTGCCAGTGTGTGTTCTGCTGTGTTCATCGCCTGAAGAGTTCGATTCGCTAGTGTTCCACCAATCGAAGTGAAAAATGAGTTTACTTCATTTAAGGACTGTGTTGGATTGTCTTTAATTTGTATCAGTTCACGTGAAGGTATTTTTGCATGTTTAAAGTTACAAACTTCCTTGATAACTTTCCATGTTTCTCTAATGTTTCCTTGACTTTTAACTAATTTATTTCTATAATAAGCTATTTTTAGGTTTTTAATTATTTTATTACATATATTTCTATATTTAGTGTATTTTTGCTTTAAATTGTGATTCTTAGGTTCTTTTTTAGTTTTCATGTGTAGCTTATCTCTTTTTATTATTGATCTAACAACTCCTTTGGTAATCCAAGGTTTAAGTGGTACATTCCTTTTAGAGATTGGTTTTAATATTGTATGTGAACTAAGAATACTCAGGAGTTTAGTCGTGAACAAATCAGTTGCCAGGTTAGCATTACATATTTCAAATAATTCATGCCAGGACTCTTTCATTAGACATTCTGTGATTCCGTCATGATTTATAACTGTCCTATTTTGTATCAGTTTCGTCCTGTCTACAAAAGAATTAGTAACGTATAGTAGAATCGGGGAATGGTCTGTCAATTGTTGCTCAAATACAATAGCTTTACACGTTGCCGAAGTTTTTATCATAAAATGATCAATGCATGTTGTCATTCTCGTAGGGCAGTATATACACTGTCGTAGTCCATGCATAGCAATTAAGTTGAGATAGTCCTGTGCAGTTGCTGAAAGGTTGCTCGATAATGTGTCAATATTTATATCTCCCGTAAATATAACATTACTGCTATGAGTATTTCTTAGGATATCGTCTAGGGATGCAAGATACCTATTTACATTACGAAAGCTTGGAGATCGGTATGAACAAATTATGGTGTAATTTGGTGGTATGTTAATAATAAGGCAATTGCCGTCATTAATGTTTGGTTCACACGATGATGATTTTATCTCATTTCGTACGTATACTACAACTCCATCATTTTTATTAATGCTGTTTCTCGTCCAGAACATATTATAATTGTCTAGGGAAGGAGGTGTTTTATTATTGGTCCAGCATTCGGTCAGAACAAACATATCTATAATAATGTCCAAACTAGATACAAATGCGACAAATAAGTCAAAATTGCAGTTAATACTGCGTATATTTATCGTGAGTATAGAAAAAGAGAATTTAATATTACCTTGGACCGGACATAGTAGTTTTTTGCATTCCCTAGAGTCGCTAAGGCAAATGCATTCTATCCTTTCTGAGTTGTCGACTTCAGCGCTAATAAACGAGTTGTCATCCATATTTAAGTATAAGAGTACTAGGGAGCATTTGCAGGCAATTCAATAGTGTATTGTTAAAATTTAAACGAAAAATATTTGTTGAACAATACAGGCTATACCTAAGCAATAAAATTAGTTGTGTTCTTGTCAATGCGGTAAACTTGAGGTCTGAACTATTCGTTAGAAACAGAGTAATCATTGTATCTAGAATGTGTGTATATTGTGTATGTGTGTAGAAGTAGCATAGGAGTTTACATAGAGTTTGCATATTATAGTACATAATAAAATACAATACAGAAAAATATGTGCCCAACCTGAAATATAGAACAAAAAACAGAAAAAAATTAGCATCGATAGTCGTGATACTACACGCTACATCCAGGCACAACATATGAGTCAATAGCAAATATACACCAACAAGTAGTCATTTACTAAGAATGCCTTCAAGGTCACTTTCTTCGTTGATTTTAATCAGTGGTTTTCCATCGGCTCTCCTTAGGTATACTCTCCCTCTTGATGCCCAGCAAAACTTATAGTTGTTTGTTTTTGCAAACTCTCTCGCTAGGAAGAATAACTTTTTCGTCTGCGGAGTGAGACTCTCCGATACGAAAATGGGCTTAGGTGGGCCTTCGAGATTCAGGTTCGATGTGTTTAACTTATTAGTTGAGTATTTCCTATTATGTGCCTTTACAGACGTAACTACTTTCTCCTTATTAATTACGCTCATAAAGTCCGCCACATAGACGATGCGGGAAAGACGCTGGGTCGTTTTAGTGGGTATACCGGTTTATCCGGGGAGTCCCACATAACGCTTCCATCCCCCGATGGGAGGGTATGCGTAATGCATTTTTTCCCAGCGACAACAAAAAAAAAAAAAAAAAAAAAAAAAAGGTCTTCCTTGGTTTCTCCGCTTTTTTTTGGAACATTGCGTACCTCAATACTTGAATTTCGCGAGTTTCTTTCCATGTATTCTACTTTAGTCTCCAATTCTTGAATATATTTACGATCCAAGTCTTTTTCTCGTTCCAGTTTCCCAATTCTAACAACCAATTCGTCATATTTCTGTCCTAAAAAATCTATCGAGTCGGCAATGCTCTTATTTTGGTCCGTATGAGTTTGGATTCCACATTGCACCTTATTCATAAGGGCGGTAAACTTCTTGTCTTGTTCTTTCATAAGGGACTCAAATTTTTCATCTTGCTCCTTTTGAAGTTTAGTGAACATCTCTATTACCTCGTCCTTATTTACCTCATCTTCATCGTCCCGCTTCCGTTTAAGTAGCACGATGTTAGGTTCACTCGAAGCATTTTCTCGTGAAGCATTAGGCACTGTGATCGTAGATTTCGGCAGCGATTTGCATATGTCTGTGTCAGACTTACAGTGCGTGAGCGGCTTTGGGGTGGTCAAACTAGTTACCGCGCGCACGGGTGGCGGAGTGCGTCTCAGTGACATCGTCGTAGAAGAGCAAATAAGCGCAATAAGTACCAGGCGGTCAGAGTGCAGTAGGCAGTTCACGACAGTTAGTCGCTACCTGTTGATGCACTCACACTCAATGCATCGGTGTGACGTGACGTCTCACGGGCACACGTCGATAGTTTCAGTTAGTAGGCGCGTGTGTGCAGGGCCCAACCGGTTTAAGCAACTACAAGCGGGTGACGTGTGATGAACTCACCGATGTAATGCGACGTCACACTGCAACGCGATGAGTCGAA
Organism: Hemistola chrysoprasaria; assembly: GCA_947063395.1. Lineage (NCBI taxonomy): Eukaryota > Metazoa > Arthropoda > Insecta > Lepidoptera > Geometridae > Hemistola > Hemistola chrysoprasaria. Next base: position 10,413,620 of record OX346725.1, read on the forward strand.
ACTCCAAGCTCCTCACAACTTATGCTCTCCTATTTTTTGTGGTTATTTAATTCGCACAAAATCAATTATATTTTTTTAATTTAAAATAGATTAACGATTATAAGCACGTCTGCACACTGCAAGGGTCCGGGGGAGAAGGACAATATTATTACCATTAATAACAAAAAAAGAAGTACTATTTTTGTTAGAGAATTATTAAAGTCTTGGCGCCAAATTTTAATCAAAGTTTCAAGATCTGGCCATCAAATTCTATCGAGTCGCCATCTCTGGTTTGAATGTCCAAAGCTTTGGTATCTCATTCGTTCTCGAGACCTCCTCTGAGCGTAAACAAAGCTCCCTTTCGAACCATCGAGACCCACTATTTCGAACAATCGATCAATCGATTCTTCTCGAAGCATGCGAACTAGAACCTTCGGGAAATTCAAGGTTCAGGTATAAATACTGGCGCCGAGTGTCACCGCAGTTCAGTTCCTTTTTAAACGAGTGAATTAATACTAGGTATCTCCCGGAAAGTGAGTCTCAGTAAAATCTCCACGCATTTTGAACAAGAATATGAATTTTTCAATTGTGTACTCCAGTTTTATTTTAAATTTAGGTAATTCGATTTTACCGGAAGGGTTTTATTTCCTCAGTTGCGATTAGAGAAATAAAATATGGCGGTACGAAGTTCGCCGGGTCAGCTAGTATTATATATGTTTGCACATTACTGCTTGGCGGATGAATAACTGGCAAAGGTGTGGTACTTCCCCAGGCGGCCCCCTACAAAAGAGGCGGCCCCCTACCACTACAAAAATAACATTATAAGCATAATATATAATATAATGTAAATTTTTAGGTTAAATATATGTTCATTTTATCAAAAACGTGAATGTGTTTACACATTTGAGAAACTTATGCTTTATATTAGGTATATAAGTAAAACAGGTTAGGTTATAAGTCTAAACATCATCATAAAAACAGAAACAAAATATTATGTAGGTACAATAAAACACAGTCAACATTAAGAATTTTAATCGAGTTACTCGTTAACTCAAATTACCTATTTCAATTATTATGGTAGGTAATTATTTATTAATCTACCGTGCACATAGTCCTAACAACTATTTAAGTAAGTATTTATATATTATGTATTATTGAAATTTAAAAATAATTTTTTTTTTTTATTCGAATAGTATCTAGAGTATTATTTAAATTTTTATTATTAACTTACAATTAATTTAATAACTTCAAACGCACACAGATAATAACTCTCATTGTGCGCTCGCAGCGTTATCCACTGGTTTTCCATGAAATTATCAGATAAGTACTCTCCTATAATATATGCGTAAGTGTTTTCGTACGACACCTGCTTGGAGCTTGGCTTCTTTCTGTATCTATCAATGCTGTCTTGCAAATTTACGCTATCCACTGCCAAGGTTGAGAAGACGCCACGCCGCTCGATTATGACGTAATATACCCGATGTTTAGTTGTTTTCGGTGATACAATAAACGAACGCGGATATTATATGTGTTGTCACGTGGCGGCAAATAAAGCCTTTTGTTTCGGTACAGGCTGTAAGGAAATATTATTTTTGGTTGACCTTTTGGTGATAGATTTGAGCATTTCGGCGAGCCGAGCATTGAGCATTCACAAGAATAGATATATAGTGTAGACGTTCCTTTTCCTTGAAGTAATACTGAACACTTCAGCATATTTTACATAATTTATTCCAACCCCATCTTCAATCTCGCTCTACAATCATCTGTCGCTCTGGCATCTCCTCCCCGGTGTTCCCATCGTGCCCTCGCTTAAACCACACATTGCCATAAAACAACCATGAAAACGTTCACAGAATCCCTAGCAGGCGCGTCACAAAATAACATCAACCCTACAATTGATAGTTAGAATAATACATTGCAAGGAAATGCTCTTGGACACTGAGCTTTCCCCAGTAAACCATTCGCGCAAATGGTATGAATTATTAAAAAAATATATAAAACCCGACTGTTTTACAAAATCATTAACTGAAAAGCTAAAAACAAGCTAAAACACTATATTTAAAGTGTCTCCGTCTGCCATAAAGAAAGCTTGTCACGGTTGTCTGGAAGAGATCGCTGTTAGCGATAAGACCGCCAATTGTTACACTAGATATATTCCTATTGTAACTTTTAAGTTTTTTATTATGTGGTGTAATAATGAATAAAAAGTTTATCTATCTATCTATTTTGTTTTTAGCTTTTCAGTTAATGATTTTTATTTTCAAATATGAAAGCTATAACTGATAAAGCCATTTTTATTGAAAACTAGTGGCCCGCCCCGGCTTCGCACGGGAGAAGTAGAAGTGAACGTTTTAACAGGAGTAAATTCGTGATACATTGTATTTTTATAGGTATAACCCTAATGGTTTACGCAGCGCACGCAAATTAATGACTATTTCTGTTAAAGTAACCAAACCTTATCAGATGGAAACAATTTCCGAGGCCTATTGTGATGATATATAAGTACTACAAACCCCTAGTACATTATTTCTACCACCATTAATTTTCATACCGCATAAAAATAATGACTTCTTCTTCGATTATTGTGACTAAACCAAAACAGACTGATATATTGTCCGTGGACTATTTTTTGTAGATAGTGATAATTACTACAAACCCCTAGCCCTAGAACATTACTTTAATCTACCACCAATAGTTTTCACACTGCATGAAAAATAATGACTGCTTCGATTATTGTGACTAAACCAAAATAGATGGATATAATGTCCGTGGACTATTTTGTAAATATTAGTAAGTACTACAAACCCCTAGTACATTATATTATTCTACCATTAATAGATTTCACAGCGCACGCAAGTTAATGAATATATTTGGTAATTATGTGACACCTTAGTTCACAATATTGCAGATTTCTTGCGGATCCCTAATATTTTTCAAAACCTCGTAATACAGCCTATGTCACTCACACTGAATTAAGCTCTCCATGAGTAAAAGATTTTTTAAATCGGTCCAGTAGTTTCGGAACCTATTCGTTCCTAATAAAAAACAAAGTTTCTCACTTTATACTATGATATTGGTATTGGTAATAGATTGAATAATCTGGAGACATATATACGGATTACGGAAACAGTGAAAACAGTAAGAAGAGCATTCATAATTCGATGTTGTTGCAACCCAGTTTAATTGAGCTACTCGTATGATAAAAAGAAGCGAAATCATAAGCGACTGCCTCTATGGCGTAGAGGGCGCAAGCTCGATTGCCAATCAAGAGGTCCCGGGTTCGAAACCCAGGTCAGGCAAAGTGATAAATATTGAATTTTTCCATTAGGAATATTTCAATAACTGCCTGGAGTCTGGAACTGTGCCCGGTAGATGGCAATAGGCTCGTCCCCTATTACATGGGACCAATAACATACTGGCGAAATGTGGGTGTATCTACTGTGGGACTGAGTCCTGGGTACACCTCTGCCTACCCCTTCGGGAAAAAGGGCGTGAATGTATGTTTTTTTTAAGTCATAAGCGCGTTTTAATTATTTACAGAACGCCATCTATTATGCAATGTTGGAACTAAATTACCTAAAAATGTTGCTTTAGGGTAATTGTCTTGCAAGAAAATATTGAAATTTTTCTGTAGCGCCATCTAGTAAGCATTGTTGGAACTAAAATATTCATAAGAAACTTTAAAACAGTATTTTCCACAAAAGGGCTGAAATTTTTGAAAACGCTGAAACACGTGTTTAATTATTTTCATTTTAGAATGTTTCTACAAAATTTGAAATTAATCGGCTGAAAAATGAAGTCTACTCCATACAAACTTTCAACCCCTATTTAATACACTTAGGGGTAAAATTTTGAAAAATCCTTTCTTATTACTTGTCTAGACTGTAAAAATAATCTATTGTCAAAATTTCATCATCATCGGTCCAGTAGTTTTGGCTCTGGTTTGATGAGTCAGTCAGTCAGTCAGTCTGTGAATCACTTTCTCTCTTTATATAATAGTATAGATATTTTATATTTGCTTGCATATTGCTACGCTGCGTAGCCCTCGCTACGATGATTCACTACGTCGCCTAGCCACGTAGCACTGGCTACAATGCATAGCCACGTAGCGCTCGGTACGCTGCGTAACCCTAATTATTATGGACATCGTTAATTATTGGCTAAGAAGTCTTTTTTTTTTAATTAACGAGCTATAATCTTTATAATACTTGACTATTGACCCTATTCTAATGATTAATTAAAATTAAAAACGTCAATTATTTATTAAAAGCAGCATATAAAGATGATCTATTTTGTTCCAGAAGTAGTCATTTATTTTTCGCAAATCTTTCAAGATTTTGTTTTGAAAGTGGTTCCTATATAGAGTACCTATTGTACCTATATATAGGGATACTATCATTTAAATTTGTAATAACACTTCAATTTTATTTATTTATAAAGATATAGATTTATGTTTTAATTTTTTTAGCTAGACCTGTTTCCTCAGGTATTTTTGTCTATTTGGGTCTCAGATCATTCTGTGATTTGGGTCTTTGGTACTCGTAATTGCCAGATTGATATGATATTTGGTACACACGACACACCTTTACTTCTGCAGACCTATAATGACACATAGACATAACTTGTTTTCCCCATTTTTTCTCTTTCTCACCCGAACAATTCATATCTGCATGTCTCATTCTAACTCCCTGAGACTTCCCCTTGGTAACTTTGCACAATACGACCGGCGTAACTTGGTGAGAGTTTGAGTTAAGTTGAGTCTGAACATAGGCTCTACGAACTTTAACGCATGTAAACTTGTGAACAAAATTTGTATTATTATGATTGTACTGAACTGAACAATACATTTAGAATATACATTTGTTCTTTTTTTTATTTATTTGTTTATCTGGCAATAACAGGTTTCTTCACGAGTTAACATGCACTAAAGTTCGCAGAGCCTATGTTACACCGGCCGTAATGTAAGCAGATCTGATGTCAATACATTAAAACCATATTTTTAACGATCAGTACTTGTCTTATTTTCAGATGTGTGTACGCATATGGCTAGAGGTTGGTCACGCGTGTGAGCCGCGCCGGTCGGCGCTCGGTCGGGCGCTCGCCGTCGACTGGAGAGTGTGGGTCCGCGGCGTCAGTGGGCGGGACATCAGTGCCTTTGTTCATAAGGTCGTCTTTTACTTGCGACCTTCTGCTGCTTTCGTCTATCCTAAACGAGGTAATATAATAATATATATAGCCCCTTTATAAGTCAGAGATAATTATTATTTAAAAGTTATTTTTAACCGACTTCAATTTCATCCCAATTACTCCAAAGAAGAAAAACGACAAAGAAGTTTATCAAAATATATTAAGCAGATTCGAAAAATTTATGAATAAGTACATTTCTTGTTTAAGTTTGTGCATACAAAATACAAAAATTATTTATTGGAAAAAACAGTTTACACAAATGTTGGGTTCTCTACCTTTTGCTTTAGCTTACTAAGCTGTGTTGCAAAAGGTACCTACACAATATTCAGGGAAAGTCTAGAAGTAGGTTTTAAATTATTGTAAAAAATAACGTTATAATTATCTGTATCCCTGAAAAAATGTACTTCTGCGAAATGTACGAGTATGTAATATATCATCATAATATTTTTGTATAGGTAGTCTATAGGGGTCTGAGTAGACCGAGCTTGAAATATAATGTGAATATGGGAGAAGAAAAGTTTATTATCAACGAGCGGGACTCGAAGTATTTGTTCACGAAATATTCACATTAGGTCTTAGCTTACCTAATCATCATGATTATCGATTAAGTACGAATTGGGCAAATATAGCGTAAAAGAGTAAGAAACAAGTTAATGTGACATAACATACAATCACACCTTTTTAACTGCCAAAGTGTAGGCAGAGCACCCAGGACTCAGTCCCATACACCCCTACCCACATTTCGCCATATACCTATTCCCATATACGAGTATTATAGGTACATATTGTAGTGGTAGACCTCTTATGCAGGCGGCCGCCTGGGGAAGTACCACACCTTTGCCAGTTATTCATCCGTCAAGCAGTAATGTGCAAACATTACTGTGTTCCGGTCTGAAGGGCAATGTTACCAGCGAAATATCTGGGTATGGCGAGTTTCACCAACTAATATCAGGGTGACAGGCGCAGTGCAGTGCCGCGCAGAATTTTGAATTATAAAACACTGGATGGCACTGTGTCTGATATGGGCAATCATGATGCTTAACCATCAGGCATTTGATTTGCTCGTCTTGTCACTCACTATCATAAAAATCCTATCATATTGTGTTTCAACTTTAACTACTCCAGATATTTAAATAGATACATTACAAGAAGATCAAGACAGTAGTCATGATGACCTTGAGGTTCTTGTCATAATGTTATTTGAAAGTAAACTGATAATAAATTATAGTTTTATTATAATTGTCTACTCAAATGGAGTTTATATATTTGCAGACTGGGGCCATTGTCTAACTTCTCTGCGCACACTGACAGTTTTATATTATTTAAATTGTTAATCTAATATCTTACGTAGTCATATTTATATAAATTATGTAATTAATAATTATGTTGAAAAGTTCTTAATGTCTGTCTATATTATGTATGTGAATTGTTCCACTCTGCCTGCCCCAATTGTGGGCAAAGTGGAATAGTGGAATGCCATAATATTTGCAGTGGAATATGCCCACTGACTTGACTCGTAGGGACGAAGTCCACTGCTCTAAAATCTAGATAGATTTTATCCCACCGCAGGGTTTCACTGTAGTGTTTATGAATTTGGGTGACTACGTTAATTGTTGTAGCTTATGTAGTTTAGAAAATTGTCTTTTAATCGTCGTTTAAAAATCAAATCGAAATCATGGCTCTCCGGGACTGTGGCTCTAAGACACGAACCCATATTCAATCATTGATACCCATATTGATGTATCAAATGATATCTACATTATGTAACTGACTGGTAATCAGCATATCCTCTTATAGGGCCGTTTTGCCTACTTTCATAATTTGAAATATCTTTCAATCTGATGCCAACTCTGATATTTGACATATTTATCTAGATCGTCTAAGACGAAGATCGCTACGAGCTAAATTTGATTACATAGGTACTTTGGAGTGGAAATTACGTAATATTAGGTATAATCAGTAGTTGAAATTATCTGTCCTTCTGATAGCCTACTCAACCCCGAACTGCGTCGAGTCAAGTCAAGTTTATCTCCATATTTACCTACATTAATTAATGTTTACATTACGCTTGTTTTCAGTTCTCCAAGAGCCGCCATACGAAATCCAAGAGTCCGGGTGCGCTTCGATAGATATTCCTATTCACGTGTACTTGAAATATACGAGCGAGCCGAAGCGTATACGGCTTAGGTACAAGTTGCAGATAGAGAACGATACCAAGATAAGGTCGGAGTCTCGGTGCGTTTACTACGATCTGGAGAGTCCACCTGAGGCTTTGTGCCGCGCACTCATGAGAGGCGGTGGGGAAGTGGTGTCCCGTGCGGCCGACAGACTGGTCCTCGTCCTTTCAGACGATGAGCGCCCCAAGCGATACAAGTTCATAGAACCGATGGTCCACTGCAAGCACGCGCTCAAGAAACGCCCCAAGCCCATAGAAGACATGTGTTCTAAATGCGGCGCGTCCACCACCGTTGACTTAAGGAAACAGTTGCGAGCGGTCGCGATGACGGACTCCGAAATCAACCGAGTATCGCAGCTGTATTTGGCGTATACGAGCTACGAGAAGTCTATAGACGCGTTAGTGCTGCCTCCACTCTCGGACCCTATTTACAAGGTTCCAGATTTACCGGCGTCTTTGAAGGAGGCTCTCAAAGCGGCCGATGGTGATTTCTCTTTGTGACAGTGTTTTCTCACGATTTTTACCAGAACGCTAGTGTCTATGTGACAGTGCATTTAGACGGCGACTGAATTATTGTGAAAATGTATAGACGGTTTTTACTTACATGTCTGAACTTTAAAACTAACCATACCGCGTAATTCCGACAAAACAGTATCAACTCAGACGTGAAAATCTATCTTAAAAATCAAAAGACATTCGATCACTTCGATGTTCACAAAATTAAAATCAAATCAAAAGTCATTGTTGTTTTGTGTTTCGACAAATAATAAAAAACAGATTACCGTCAATGTTTATAGGTGTACGTAAAGGACTATTTTGCAGCAAGGTACAACAAGGGTACCTACTGAAATCTTAATGTCAAATTATGCAGTGCGTGACTTGTCTTCCTTCCAATAACTATCTAATATGACTGCGTTGTGATATTATAAATATATAAGGTGCCATGTGATAATTGCATTTAATGCAAATAATACCTATATAATAAACTTTCAAAAAATTTCTTAAACATAGCTATTCACGTACACAACTAGTTCTTCTTAGTAAACTAAATAGATGATATTAGTAATTTATTAATTTTATTAAGTATTTATGTTGTTATATTAGATAAAGTAAGGTTTATATAATATTATATATATGTTGAACTTGGCAAGTGAAATGAAAAGGGATCTAAATTATTATGAGTAGGTAGGCATAGAAGAAAGGTATGCATACAGTATGTATGCAGTATAGGTATGCAAAATACAAATGGCGGTCCGCCATTTGACGACTCCTGTGCTAGTGCTGTTTTGTGTGTATGTAGGGTGTGTGCAAGTATATTGTATATATTAATATATAACTTGACGTGAAAGCTGAATAAAGATAAATTTTTTGGTCATATTTCCTGAAATTAGTTACATAAATGGCATCATAATATTACCTAATATGATTCAACTTTACAATTGATGACTTTACAACAAAATTACAATTCAAATGATTAATCAAATGATAGAACTTTATTTACGAAAATATGGCCAAAATCTGATTTTTGTTTAGCTGTCAGGTATTAAGTTATATTTTACAAGGTATAATCCTCTTTGTTCTGTGGGTATTAAGAACCGTAGACTTCGCCCATAAAAAATGGGTGCGTATCATTTGGTTTAAAAATAATCAATAAAATTTCACTTGATTTAACGGTCATTTCATATTTATTTTATAAGTGTGTTTTTTGCCGCGGCAGCATCCACCAAAGCGCCAGATGCGAAACAGTCATACTATTATAAAGTTCAGAACATTCTGTCATCTAGAGTTAAGGGAAATGTTAACTTTAGTACCTATGTAATTATAGTGAACATTTTATAAAATAAAAATGATATCACTAAGTATTATATCAATAGTTTGTTATAATTAAATGAATGTTATATCAAATAAAAATTGTACCATTTAAATTTTATATGAAATGTTTTTTACATCAAATTAATAGATATTATAGCAAATAAAAATAATACCATTTAAGTTTTACATCAAATAAAAATTATATCAAGTGAAATTATATCAAACGTCATGTTATATCAATGGTTTATTATATCAAATCAACTTTATGTCAAAAATATTGTATATAATATTGTATATATTTATATCAAATATTACAAACCCCATAAAATATAACTAAAAGTAAGTGTTAACAGACGAGCTCTTTTGAGACAAACTCTGTTGTTTAATCAATTTTAAGTAAGTGCTTACAATAATTAAGTACATATAACATTGACATTGTTGCTAAAGCACATAGCCCATTGCCCACTACACCGTATCGTGACCATTACGTGCTATGCAGGTCATGTGCCATTTTACTCAAACTTTATAGTCAAAAGTAGTGAAAGTAAATTAATCTGTTTCGCACTTTGCCTAGTCGATCCTAGGAGCGACTAAGGCAGGCTCGGTCAAACATCGATTCAGACAAAATACGAAAAAAAAATTTACTTCAGTATAGTGCAAATAATAAGAACAATCTTATTTTGCAATTCAAAATGCCCAACCTTTTGACTAATAGATATTATTTTAAAATTACTGTCATGATGATTCAAAATAAGAGTAAAAAATGTAATTACGTGATTTGTCAATCCATAATGGATTATATAATATAATATTGAACTATTAAAATTAAAATATTTCGTTATATTATTCCTAATCTAACATAACACATTCCGATATCTAATTGGTCAAATCCCGATTTAATTGAATATCGGCGTTTGACTGTCCAAATTAGTCTCTCCTGTAAGACAAAAAATCGTTAGTCAAAAGCTTGTCAAAAGGCAGAAAAACTTCATTTATTCGGACTATGACTCAGACTTTGGCAGACACCTCAGGCTTGACTAGTCTTCAATGTTTTCAAATCGCCTGTCTTCAATGTTTGACTACAACATCAATTATACCTATGAATACCTACTTTTTTATATGTAATATACACAGTAAGGCACACCGTATGCGATATAGGTACCGTTATAATGGGCAAACAGCTTTTTAAGTTGGTATAATAATAATAATAATTTTCTTGTATGGAAATGTCTACTATTGTCTTTTTTTATTTTACAAACATACAACTTGCGCTGTGAGAAAAAGATCTCAATTTAGTTAGGCATGGCGATAAATTATTATAGACACCTACATAGTTATTTTTATACCTGTATTAAAGACCTACGGTAGGTTTTAATAAAATTATTTTATTTTTAATACCTAAATAAAGAATGCGATGTGTCAAATGCTGCTTTCCCTTGTTCCTATTTTTTTTATGACAATTTTTGCGGGGGTCGGTTTTTAGTTAACCACGCAACTAAGTAATGCAGAAAATAAAACATTAATAAAAGCTAAATAAACACAAATAGAGATAGAGTACATGCAATTAATTTGAAGAATAAGTACCTACATTGTGAACAGATATTGTACGAAGGTGCCTACTACCTACCTATCTCGGCAGCAGAATGGTGCGTACGGTTGATAACTCCTGTTCTGTAATGCTCTAACATTCTTATTAATATCTCTAACTCTCTTACTAATCGGTTAGGTATAAGGAGAGAGGAAACTCCTTATTAATACCTGTATTAATAAGAGGGTAAAGAGCATAGGTATATTTATCTATAGGATCTATTATTTTTGTTACTTATGTGTCTATATTAATTAATAAAGTTGAGTTTGTTATTTCTAAAACGGTAATTAGTTTTTTTCTCCTTTCGGTTTGCAAAATAGTAAAAATACACTTACTTATTGTAACTGGATTGGTACTGGATAACAATTTAAGAGTGTGACGCTTTATGACTTTAAAAAAATTAAGTGACATACTTTACAGTCATTCTGACAGCTGTCAAAAGTCAAACTGCCACGGTTGTCATTGTCATTGTAAAAGAGTAAAACATGAATGAAAACGAAAATCTTGTTTTTCGTTGCAAAACAAGGAAAATACAACTTCCCTAATTAAATAAATTTTTACCTACGCGGAAACAGCTTCACCTTGAAATTCAACAGTTTACTCAGTAAATTATAAATTAACCGAGCTAAAAATGGTGTGCGTTCCGTGTTTTATCATCCCTGTCTTGCTGTTTATTTGGCATAAGTTTCTCCAGCCGTACGTGCTTCGTTTCTGGAACCCTTGGGCGGTGAAAGATGCTGATGGAAACGTCGTTAAGACAGAGTTCCCCTTCACCTGCGAAGGTGGTGTTTGCGCATTTAAGAAGAAACAAGATGATTTGAAAGATTCCCAAAGTGAAGCTGAACCTTTACAATCATGTCCCAGTAGATTGAAAGCAGAATAGATAAACTTAGTTTTGCTAGATTTACATATTAACCTTGATTTATTTTGTCACCTTATTTCCTTGTGCTATGAAATATGGACTTTGCTTATGGTCTGTTCACTGTTCTCTAGATTTCACTAGATATCAAAGAACATTATGAATGTTATGTTATGGTACTATTAATAAAAATAGACTTTATTTATATTATGCATTTAAACATGATTATCTAATGAAATGGTAATAAAATATTATTCTCAATATTTTAAACTTTTATTTCCTGATACAACTGTTTCCAGTATGTCAATATTTCACCAAAATATAGGTTTTTGGTACAAGTACAATCAAGTTTACAAATTATAATGAAGCTTTTAACATTTGCACTATTATTAATAAAAGATAGATATGAAAATAAAATTATTCTTATTATTAATAGTCGGAATAGACAATATTAAATGGATAGCTTATGTGGACATAAAAGATGAAGATCTTCAGTAAAGCTGAGTACAGACTATGCGCGGCAAACCCTCGACGAACATTGGTGCACACACCATAGGCAATGTGGACAGCAGGGTTGTATTACCTAATATAATTATACTATTTGTACCTTTATTTCATAGTATTTTAAAGTAAGGGTTTTTAAAGCTATGAATATTATAATAACATGATAATTATTGAGATAATCCTCAAGTGATGTTTTGCTACCGCAGCCGTTCTGACAGAGGATTTTTGTCTTTTATTCAATGAGCGCGAGAATGACGATATTATTATTTTCATATCTTTTAAAAAGCCTTACTCTAAAAAGTAAATAGTTGCAGTACAGACACACTTTCCCTAATTGGTACTGATATACATTATTATAGTGTGTAACATGAGTACATTATTGTTTCTGATACTTTGAGAATAAAGTATTTTTATTCGCAAATTGAAATCATAACTGAGCGTCTTCTTTCAAGAAGAGATTTATAAACAACAAAAATGCAGAGCCGAATGGGAGTATCCAAAACAAAAACGCCAAAAAAAAACCTAAACGTCAAACATAGCATAATTTTATTTTCTGAAGAATATTTTTTGAGGGTCTGATCGTGATCAAACCCTGGTGGACAGTCTGCATGGCAGTTCAAGTGGTGACTCCGTCCACATTGCGCACGCCAATGTTCCGAGGGTTTGCCGCGCATAGTCTGGACCCAGCTTTATACTGTCCTATAATATATCAGAAGTTCAAGACTTCAGTTAGGACTCCACAGTTTCATCTAGTCTTATAATTTTATTATTCTTTCTATATTTTATGCCCATATCCATGTACTAGGAAATCTACTATGACTTTCATACGAACAGTTGCCACTTATTTACTGGGCTTTCATATCATAACAATTAAGAAAGTTAATAATGTTTTTTTAATCTGAATTTATAATAAAATTTCACTAATTATATTCAACATTTAAATTTGTTTCGAACAAATTTTTATGGTCATGATGAACAACCAGATTTTTGTGGCGAAAAAATGTTAAATCATGATGTTTTCTATATTTAAAACAATTCTATATTTAATACATTTAAAAGAAATGTTTCAATTGTTAAAATTACAATCAAACAGATGAAAAGCCCACAATTTTATTGAATGTGTAGGTGATTCCTTAACACTAGCTTACACTTATTAAAATTAATTAATGTACCTAGGAAAGTAACGAATATGATGCATCTGCAAGGTCTTTAATTAATACAAAAGTTCCAAATAGCTAAAAAGATACAACATTGGCAAATGGGGGTTTCTGCATAATCTTAGAGGTCTGAAACTAGTTTTAATCAACCTTAACCTCAATTATGTGAGAATGACTATATTTATCCCACTTCTGGTGTTATCAATTAAAATGATAAATTTTTCTATAACGATAATGTCCTCCAAGACATCAACTGATGATAAATAATGTCAACTTACAGATAGAAGAAGTAATGTAATCTGTAAGAGTATCCAAAAAACCTTTATAGGTTTGGGTGTCAGTCAGCAGTTCGGTGTACAGAATTGGTCTGGTGTACCTAATTCGGCGTTTATAGTCAAAATCTATGCGTTTCTGTTCAAATTAGCACATTTGATCACGAAATTACACCTAACCTCTGATGTGCAAAAAAGATACATTTTATACGGAGAAATTACAGTGGTTTTATGATTTATGGCAAAATATGACTAGGACATTCCATATACATTATTTCAAGTATTATGTAAAGAAACCCCACTCGATCAAAGATCTATTTTGCAGATTTTCCGACATTGTACATCAAAGTTGTAAATTAAGTACCAAAAAGATGCATCATATGAATTTAAAACAGACTTGCTGTCAAGCAATCAATAACATACATCCAAAACAATCCATATCACACTATCGCACCATTATTTGTTGACAATTCATTTAACACTCTTGAGCTCCACATCGAATACTAGAGTTGCATTTGGTGGAATCACTGGTGGGGAACCCTTTGCACCATACCTAGAAATAAAATATTTATTTAAAGTAACTATACCATCTACCGGGCATAGTTCCAAACTCCAGGCTGTCATTGGGATAGTACCTAATGGTAAAATTTAAATAAACGTTTTCCTGACTTGGGGATTGAACCCAGGACCTCATGATCGACAGTCGAACTTGCGCCCACTACGCCACCGAAGCAGTTGAAGACTCCTGCTCTAAAATTCAGTTATAAGACTTGACCCTTACAAAAATAGACAGGTATGAATCAAGTTTCTTATTTATTTAACTATCAATCACGCATTTTATATAATTTATTTAAACATGAATTCACGCCTTTAATGTTAAATTTATTAAACCTATAAAAATATAAGGTTTTGACTTATGATTGTTTGCAAAGGCGTCTTCAATCTGCATCCACACAATTCTGTGACTTATCTCTTTTCTGATTCACTTACCATTTTGCTTGTTTTTCTGGTAATTATGTAAAGTAACTTACGCCATAGCAGGAGGGCAGACTATTTTCCTCTTGCCGCCGACCTTCATGCCATTGATGCCGACATCCCATCCGCTTATCACCTCCTTAGCGCCGAGACGGAACTTGAAGCCGGGGCCTTTTAGGCAGTTGTCGAACATTTTGTTGTTTGTCTTCAATCGACCCTCGTAGTACACCTGTGTGTGTAAGAATGTTAGTTTTTAATGATATTGTTCAGCATAATATAGAATATTATTTGTAAAATTTAAAACTGCCACCACCTAAGGTGATTTATCTTTCATACACAATGAAAATACACAAATAATGTAAAAATAGAGAACCATTGTTCACTCAATTGTTTGTGTTTGGTTCTGGATCTGCAAACCGTATAGTTTTTTGGTATATGAAAAAAACATTAACATAACCTAAAAACTACTTTTTTATAATTTTCATAAATACCACAGATTACTAATAAGGGACAGAAGGGACACTCCTCAAAATCATTCAAATAAATAGCCACTTTAGCTCGACGCAATAAAGTGCAATTCAGGTCGCACGGCGCCCAACTAATTATCGTTCAAGCTGCCTCTCTATCTATCGCGTATCTCTTATTCCTTTTTACGACGTTAGGGATGTAATCTTTTTAATTTGTCTATGACACTATAATTATTTTAGGTTTTATGTGTAAGCAGTGTAAGGTAATACGAGTGGCAGGTGACATGTTTGTAAGAATTAAGAATAGCTTAACATTTGGGAGTTGTAGGTATCTACTTATTTACTAATAGTCATGCATTATTACCTTTCGATGGCCATTGGAAGTAAGAAAATTCGTGAGGTTCAGACTTTGATCTGTGTCTGGGTAGCTATTACTGAGCTATACGGTAATAATAAAAATCCATCCATTTATCCATCCTTCCTCACAAACTTTCGCATCTATAACATTAGTAGGATAAAAGGATGGATATAGGTTATATACATTTACACCCGTATTCAAGAATAAAACTTATGTAAGGTAGAAAGCAACACTGTGCAAATTAAGTAAGTGTAGCGTCTGTGGTCCTGCGGGAATATGCCCGGCTTTAAATCCGGATGCCCTGGATCGAATCTCACCATGTGGACTTTTCGCTTGGGCGCTACCGTGTTTCGGATGGCATGTTAAACTGTAGGTCCCCCGGCTGTTCCCTATAAGATATGTAGCGGGGCAGTCGTTAGGTCATGTCGGAGGCCTTGTAGGAATCTTGTCGACCTGAAACTCTGACAATATGGGGTGGTCCACATAACCCAAATGAATTGACTCGAGCAGTGTAATTGGGGTAACCCGTTCTGTAAGAGTATAAATTCAAATTATTATTATTAATTATTATTATTAAGGGATTTCCCACTGCTTTCGTCACGGCAGGCCATCTCATTCACCGTTCGCATAGCAATCTATGCGAAATGCGGACTCACAGGGTCGATTACAGATATAATACAATATTATTATTGGTCCGTTTTTGCCTGATCTGCGGATGAAATAAAAACGTCAGTTTTCACGAACTAGCTGACCCATTAAAATAAATAATATTTTAATTATTAATTATGAAATTAAAACACCGAAAAATGAGACAAAATCTCAACATTACCACAGAGTATAGAGGAAAATTAATTTTGTAGGCTCCACTATGCGTGCGTTTAAAATCTCCTCGGGCTCTTTTCCTAAGGGCCGCCCCGAATGAACGCAAGCGTTAGATGTCACTCAAGTACCATTTGTTGAAGCATTGGATTTACCGGCACTATGCATTCGGGCGTACTGTGAGACCACCTAATAGATATCGTTCTTGAATATGGGTGATGGAATGGAACACAGACGAATGGACCACAGAACACAAAACAATTGACGTACGACTGTGCCGGCGCGCGCCTGCGCGCGACAACCCACTGAATTTGTACGTTTAGACTACGCTCTCCCGGTACCTGTAGCTTCAAAGCAAAAACGTGGAGTGTCACAGGCCTGTAAATACGAAGAAACTGTGAGGTTTTCTTTAATAAAATATGTTTTCGCGCTAATAAAGGCCAGATTAAGAGTCAACAACAAAATATTGAGTGGAAAATTATTCCCTAATTTTACATAATGTGTTTATTTTCATTTTGTATGGAAGACGAACGCCCTTAAACTGTTTACTTTAGATTTTCATAAGTATTAAGTATATAACATAATGATAGGTATAATTAATAACGATAATTTCTCAGATAGGTTCATTAACCAATTTTTTTCGCTGTGAGGTAAGATCTTAATTATTTTCAAGGTTTTTATCTATTTACTCAAAATACAAGCAATAAATAAATAAAATAGTTTATTACTCCTTTATAATATTAGTCTGGATATTTACTTATAAAAAACTAGCTGTGCATCGCGGTTTCACGGGAATGATGAAACGCGGGTGAAACCGCGGGGCACAGCTAGTTTTTTATAAGTCAAATATCCAGACTAATTATTCCAGGGTCTCGGCTACCTACATATTAAATTTCTGCCTAATCGGTTAAGTAGTTTTGGCGTGAAAGAGTAACAAACATCCATTCATCCATCCTCACAAACTTTCGCATTTATAATATTAGTAGGATAATTAATACATAGGGATGTTCCCCTACCTAAAGTATTTTTACTGAACATTTACATTTAAAATTACATTTAAAGTTTGTGTTTTAAAATACACCTTAATTATTGCTTGCAGCGCCCTCTAAAGTACATACCATAACAACTTTCCCAGGCTTGGCGACCGGTCCATTGCCGACCTTCGAGTCCTCGATGGACACACCTCCAGTAAGGCTTTTCTTTTCCTTTTTCTCGGCAGATTCTTGACCATCAGTTTTCTTGGCTTCCTTCTTTTTATCGGCCTTTTGTTGAGGCTCTGGTTTGTCCTTCTGGAGCAAAATGAAAGTAGTTTCTTAGCTGTATTATTAGTGGGACACAGATCTTTTGGCGTTAAACTAATATTAGCAAAAATTTTAAAAACTTGAGGCAGAGGTGTACTCAGCACTCAGTCCCATAGTGTGTACACCCACATTTACGGCAGTATGTTTAAAGTGGCATGTAATAGGGGGCGAGCCTATTGTCATCTACCGGGCACAGTTCCAGACTCCATGCAGTTATTGAGATAATTCCTAATGGAAAAATCCAATATATAAAACTTTGCCTGACCTGAGGATCGAGCAAATTCGCCATCTCGCTCGCACGTACCCACATTTTTGAAGATATAAAAAATACTACATGTAATTACGTAAAATAAAGGCAACAACTAGGTTCTAGAAAATAAGAATACAAAGATTCAGTAATAAATCTAATTTAATCCAAACGAGTTTTCATGTATAAAAACCTACACAAACAAAAAAAAAACTTAGAAAAATAAAAAGGCACTGAAAACTTGTTGAATTGTGTGAATTAAATTGGATTTTTTACTGAACCATTGTTTTATTACTTTCTAGAACCTAGTTGTCTTTATTTTACGTAATTACATATAGTATTTTTTAGATCTTCCAAAATGTGGGTATGTGTGAGCGAGAGGGCGAGTTTGCTTTGGACAGCGCCGTAAGACAATGTGCTCCATTCTTTTATATCCAGCTCTGGTTCTTATTCATATCTAACATGTAAAAAGATTGGTGCAGAAAAACATACTCTCGACCTCTTAATATGGGACTAATCACATTTATTCAGCTGTGTTCAGCTTCAAATTCGCAGGTAATTCTCCGCAACTTGACGTCAATGCGCCTATTTTACTCTGTTTAGCTTTTGTCCATAGAAAACCATGATTTTGTATGGAGATCCATTCAGCTTTCGTCTATTCAGTTTTCGCGGCAAACAGGTACTTATAAAATGAAGACAAATGTGTTTTTATCATGCGAATGCTATAAGATCGAGTTCAGGGCTGTTGTTTTCAATCTTACAATGCTGTATGCGGCTGATAGAAGCAAAACTGTGTGACCAAAACCGTTCAGCGAAACGCGAATGGGGCTGAATACATTAGTCCCTAAAGCCAAGACATGGAGAGCTCTCATAAATATGTTTAAGCTAGTCTTATGATCTTTCATATATTAAACATTTAATTTTAATTTGAATCGAATTTCGAACATTTTCGACGAGACCACAGAATAGACCTAATGGTCCAGAAGATTCACTTCACAAAATCTCGACGACGCATAGTGTGATTCAGGTTGCAGTGCTAATTTAATATGGTTATATTCACCTACTTGTCACGTCTTTTTCTATTGCGTATGCCTCTCTCTCTCTCTCTCTCACACTTGTATTTTCTGAAGACAGTCAACCTTACCTTAGCTTTGTCAACACCGTTGACTTGTGGCTTCTCCTTAGCCAGCTGCGCGAGCTTCTTCTTGAGGCGTCTCTTCTGGTTCTTCGTTAGTTTGGACATGTCCACCTTGGAATCCTCCTTGCTTGTATCAAGCGTGGTGTCAGCTGCGCTTGAGGCCTCTTCTTCTTGTTCTTCTCCTCCGTCTTCTTCATCCTCTGCCTCTTCTTCATCATCACTGTCTTCTTCATCGCTGATGATGAAAATGTATGATAATAAATTATAAAATGAATTAAATACTAGTGGAGCCAAATCACAGGATTATGTATATAACATAACTTACATTCACGCCTTTTTCCCGAAGGGGTAGGCAGAGTTGTACCCAGTACTCAATCCCATAGTACACACCCACATTTCGCCAGTATGTTATTGGTCCCATGTAATAGGTGGCGAGGTTCCAGACTCCAAGCAGTTATTAAGAAAATTCGTTATGGAAAATTACAATATTTAATCTCTTTGCCTGACCTGGGGAACTAACCCGGTGACGTAATGGTCGCAAGCTCGACTGCCGATCCCGAGGTCCAGGGTTTGATCCCCAGGTCAGGCAGTGTTATTGGATTTTTTTCATTAGGAATTATCTTAATGACTACCTGGAGTCTGGAACTGTGGCCGGTAGATGACAATAGGCACACCCCCTGTGGGAAATGTGGGGTCCTGGTTACACCCCTTTGGGAAAAGGGCATGTGTTCAAAACTGTTAGATTCTCGAAACTCTGCCACACCCTGGATACTAGACTCAATTCCCATACAAAAGTCACGACATAACTACCTACTACACAGACACTGCACACATGGAGTTTTGTACACATGCAAGAGTGAGCGTGAGGTGATTTGCCAGCGAAGCGGGGCTCGTTGAATCGCTCAATCTCACTGGCCGGGTGAGGAAGGCCCGATTGGCGGGCGGATGACAATATCCATTCTATATGTAGTATCTGTTATGTTACTCTGCTCTATTATCTTACCTATCGTCAGCCTCAGTAGAAGTGCTGACCTTGAATGATTCATCATCTTCATCTGGACACTAGACTCAATTCCCATACAAAAGTCACGACATAACTACCTACTACACAGACACTGCACACATGGAGTTTTGTACACATGCAAGTGTGTGTGAGGTGATTTGCCAGCAAAGCGAGGCTCGTTGAGAGGTCAATCTCACTGGCTAGGTGAGGAAGGCCCGATTGGCGGGCGGATGACAGTGTCTATTCTATATGTAGTATTATTATTATCTGTGACTCTGCTCTAATATCTTACCTATCATCAGCCTCAGCAGAAGTGTTGACCTTGAATGATTCATCATCTTCATCGGTGTCCAAGGGTCCTTCTTCTAGAAACTTCTGCAGGCCATTCTCCTCATCATCATCTGAATCTGAAGATTCATCTGCCTTTGCCTTTTTGCCAGCTTTTTTCTCTTGCTATTGGGGAATAAGATGAACAATTAAGAATATTATAGAAGGTAAACAGTGTAACATTACGGTGTTGGTAACCTACAAATGAAGGTACCTAACACCGTAACGTTAGTTTGGCGCCCGGGCGGCGTCCTACGGTCCTCGAGGAACCCACTGCAACTGCAGCTGCCGACTTCACACCTCTTCCCTCAATAGTTTTTTAGTTTATTTTTTTATCTTATCTAATGTTTTAGTTAAGTATAAATAAATATTTAATTTTAATTTTATTTTTCTTGTCTTATCTACCTAGGTAGGCCTTAGGTAGGTACCTTCATTTGTAGGTTACAAATTCCATAACGTTACAACAGGTGTTACAAACAGGTGTAGAAATACTTAAGGGAGGTCAATATACTCATCAACTTGAACAATTTTCCAATGAAAGAATTGTTAATATAAAATCCACTAAAAAAAATTCAACTTCCCATACAAATTCTCGATCAGCTGATCCATTATAAGCATTATTATTTATTATAAGTAATGTCCGTAATACCACTGCAAAAGGTACTAAGGGAAAATTGGAGCAGGTTGTTCCAATCTGCATTATATATAATAATAATATGGGACAACTCCCAAACACTATCATATGGTCCCAAACTAGGCTAGAAGCTACATAAGACATACAACATACTTATATATGCTTACAACACCCAGACACAGATCAAACATTATGCTGTGTGCTTATGTATGATTGCGGGTACTGTTTTGCAGCATATGCAATGTTGGTATAAGTTATACTAATTTCGACGAATATTTTGTATGTGTACAACCATCTGGTACTAAAAATAATTCGCCCAGATGAAATACAACACATCATTCTTCGGAAAATTTGTAATTCTAGATTCAGTGGGCTTAAACAGTGAATTATAAACCATATGGGCTGCCACAATCGATCAGCAATGGTCGAAGCGACTTCAGGTCCGATGACAGGATCAAGACGACCAGGATGGTATAAGTAATGAATTAATTAATGTGTGCAGGGAATAAATAATTTTCTTTTTTACTTTTTATAAAGGCAGATAGAAGGTGTTACAAACCTTAGGTTTCTTATTCGCGGAGGCATCATTGCTATTATCAAGTTTCCTCTTGTTCTTGGCCGGCACAAGGGTGGGAACCTCTTCCTCTGCCTCTTCATCTTCCTCATCTGATTCTTCCTCTTCCATGTCTTCAAACTCAGGATCCAGGTAGCCGGTGAGGTGAACATTGGATTTACCTGTAAATATCATCACAATGACGCTTGACCAAAATGCTGGTGTTTATCCGGCCCAATGTATAAGCATTGCTATTCAATGTGGTAATGCCGCCAGCATCTTGGATATGCTGCCATCTGACAGTGGTTATGAGCATATGGATTTTTTATAGACTGACATGTCAGCCTGTGGATTTTCAGTGTTCTATGTCATAGTTTATTTACTTAGGGTAGATAATAAGTAGGTTACTGTATTGTTCTTTTTTAAAGAAAGGCACTCTGACCTTTTTTAAAAAATAAACTTTTAAGTCATATGTATGTATGCATAGTGTAGGGTTCCATACCTAGACCTGAATAATTGATATCAATTTCAACTTGATACCTCCACGCAGTTCCCGTAAAAAGTCTTGACAGACGGACAACGGAGTGATCCTAAAAGGTTTCCTTTTTTCCTTTTGAGGTACGGAACCATAAAAATATATCATCACTCATCATCATCATCAAAACATGGACCATGAAAACATAAATAATTATATTATAGTATGGATTTTTCAGTCATATTGTAATCTTGCAGTGTCAGCACAAAATAAAGAAAACTTCGAGGCACCTTTCTGAACCAAATGACATTGCTGCCGCACAGGTCTAGACGCACAGTTGACATACTAGTAGGTAGTACTTATTATATGTAGTATGCTATGATGTAGTAGTAACAGTATAGAGAAGTTATGGCAAGGTGGCAATAGATTTATGTAATTACAATAATAACAGTGTAATTAAAACAATTACTGGTGATGTGGTTTTTTAAAATGTTCTATAAACTGTTAAAATCACACAGTTGTATTGACAGTAGGCTTAACACACCTGGCGTGTATAGCGACACTTGGGTTGTGCAAAATAAACACAAAGAAAGTGTTTTCAGCAGTAAATAAATAGTAATAATCTATATAGGTAAATTAGGTAACAAAACAATTTACCAGAGGCTGTTATAAATATTAGTGTTAATTCAGTAAGAAACAGAAACTAACAAACTTATTCAAACATAAGTGATATGCATGTCATCAGCTTATTATGCTGCTAGTGCATTATTAAATATTAATTAACAACTTCTGACATTTCTAGTTCCTTAATAGTTCTGTGGTGCCATACAAATATAATATACCAACCATTGGTCAAAAATGAGATGGAGTCACCAGTTTTGAAGTACAAGTCCAAAGGCACCTGGATGTTCTTGTTTTTCTGGAGCGTACAAATAAGAAAGTTCTTCCCGTCTACCACAACCATGACTTGGCATGGGTCCTGGTCACCCGTTGATGTGTCCATTGCTGCTTGGGATATGTGGAACGGCTTCTCCACCACTTGGGTGTACCTCTTGTTGGGTTCCATTATCAATCCTGGATTTTTTAAGTATTCTTAATTTCTATCACATACATTAGGCAGGTTATTATGTTGTATTGTCATTAGTATTGTAATTAGGTTATTAATGTATTTTTGGTCAAAGACTAAATATAATGATTCAACTCATGACGAGGTACCTATAATGGCTTTAAGCAATAAGACCCCCACTTATACTGGCCTAAGATTCTCTTAATTGTTATTACTGTATTGTTATGTCCATGTTTTGGTGTACAATAAAGTGTTTATCTAACTATCTACCTACATTCTAATGAAAATGCAAGTAACTTAAAAAAAGTATTAAATAGTTACTTGAACTTGCAACTTGAACTGTACAAGACAATGAGGCTACATGATTTAGTAACATTATCTGAAATGTATAAAGAGGATATACATAAGCTCACTATAATATAATAATTATTAACTATAAAATAGGACAGCTGTAGTATCTACCACAGAATAATATGTTTTAAGTTACTTAAATTGCAGATTTAAGTTAACATACTTTATGGCGTAATGCTAGATTCGGCTCGGAGCCAAGAATAGATAGATGAAAATGTTATAGTACCTTAGATATAGCTAATATTGCGAAATATTGTGAAGCTAATCCAGGGCACAACGTGTCCTTATTCTGCAGACAAGGCATTCTTATTGAAGTTGGACTTGGGCATACAGTATGCACAATATACGCCATCAAAGAGAGATTAGCTGATGATGCTAACGATGAATATTCGCGATTCAGGAACAACACGTGGTGCCCCAGGAACCTTCACGCCGGTCCATACCGGCATGCAACTTACCCCAAAACATTTTGAATATTGGTTATGTGCGACGTAATTAGATACCGTTGATAGAGCAAGCTCTTTTCTATGTAATCGTGTTATTACTGCGTTAATCAATGCCGTGAAACGGTAGAATTAAAATTCTTTTTAATAAAATTAAAACGTGCACACGACGCGCTAAAACGACTTTCTTATTGAATGAATGAAATGAATATATGAACGACCATTTAAATGTATTATCTATGTGAACGACTAACTAACTAATGTTGCGATTCGACAAAATAAAAAATCATAATAATCTGAGAAATTCCGCTAGATATAGGAAAAATTATTGTCCTTAAAATCAAGATATCCCTAGACATTCTGATTATGCGATTATCTTTAAAAAAAATTCAATGTCAGTTGAACTCATTCAAATTAAACTCATTGTCATACAGTACAAGCCACAAAATAAGAATTGAATTGAATTGAATCAATACAGTACATACACAGTTATCTTTGATTCAGTTACATTTACAAGAAAAGGTAGGTATATGTATACTTCTTGTATCTCGAAATAAAGGTTTGTCAAAATCAAAACAAAAAAACAGCAAATCAAACACATAAGCACATTAATATTATTAATTTACATTATTTTTATCGAAAAAGTTCGTTAGCCACATTGTGGGGTCGTTGTTGCCTAGAAAATGACAATGTGTATTTTTTTATGATAGTGAGTGACAAGACGAGCAAATCAGGTGCCTGATGGTAAGCATCATGATTGCCCATATAGGACACAGTGCCACCCAGTGTTTTCCATATAGGACACAGTGCCACCCAGTGTTTTAAAGTTCAAAATTCTGCGCGGCACTGCACTACCCCTATCACGGGGAAGTACCACACCTTTGCCAGTTATTCATCCGCCAAGCAGTAATGTGCAAACATTACTGTGTTCCGGTATGAAGGGCAATGTTACCAGCGAAATTACTAGGCATGATGAGATTCAACAACTCATATCTCAGGGTGACAGGCGCAGTGCAAGGCCGCGCAGAATTTTGAAATTTAAAACACTGGGTGGCACTGTGTCTGATATGGGCAATCATGATGCTTACCATCAGGCACCTGATTAGCTCGTGTTGTCACTCTCTATCATAAAAAAATAAAAAAAAATTAATGACGTTTAAAAATGTATATAAATAATTTTATTTGGGTTTGAGTCGACTTTGATAATATTACCGTACCTCATGAGCATTCATTCAATGCGAAGTACTTCACACCAAGTTTAATTATTAAAATTTGGTAATGAATTAAAAAATAAAAAAAAATTATCACATAATTTATTATTATTCATTGTTACAATATGGTGTAATATAGTAGCAGTGTAGTGTACTTTTTATTGTAAAGTGTAGATATTATGACCGTGCACTAAGCTCTGAACAATTTTCTAAAATAAGAATATTCGCATTTAGCTAAGATTTTTCTTTTATCTGCTTATGAGTTTGTCCTGAAATTATTTTATATAAATTATGTTGTCGCTGAGTGAAGCTCAGTTACGCCGATTCTAGATTAGGAGGCCGTCAAAATAGAAAGACGAATGGTTGTACATTCTGTGATATTCATACAATTCATTGTTTCAATTATTCTTCTTTTGACCTGTAATAATTGATGGATTATTCCAAGTGCAGACTTATAAATGATCATCTCATAAGACTTATTTGAGCAATTCCATATCATTGCTTGCTTATTTATAACTATTAAAAATCATATTTGTATACATTCGTGTGAAGAAACAAAAAACAGAACTAAAAAAAAACAATTTGCACAGATAATTCAAAATATTGACTATGACAGTTGACATTACATATTACTAACTTCATTTCAAATCTCATTCATTCTTTCTATCTTTTGTATTTGTCAAAAAATACTGCTGCATTGCTTCAGCCATGGTAACTTTATAATTTTAAAAGAAAATCTAGGAATATCTTGTTAATCTTACAAATATGTGATGTGATAATTTATATGTGATCGTGCCGTATGCTTTCCTTGGCCAGGACTATGATTATTTACCAAACTCCTACATATTTCAGGGTCGAGTAAGGACTAAGACCGTCAAGAAAGCGGCTAAGATTATCATTGAGAAATACTACACCAGATTAACTCTTGACTTTGATACAAACAAGAGAATATGCGAAGAGATCGCTATCATTCCCACTAAGCCTCTTCGTAACAAAATTGCAGGGTAAGTACAAAAAGTTGCTTGCAAAACATTCCGACACCCTATTCCAAACATGACCAACTTGTGCCAGCACTGCAGTTTTTCCTTTATGAATAACTCAATATTAAAGCTTTTCCTTCATAGTTGATCCGAATCACTCATGTTAAATTAGATAACCTTAAAAACTTAATGTGGAGCAATGAACTGTAACCAAAATGTCTTTTCTTGCCGTCCGAATCCTGACTGTTTTGTGCTTACCTACTTACTTGCTGAAGGTGCATTGTGAGCCCTTGATTCTTCAGAGCTGTGCAAATCAGGAGCCTTATGGAAAGCATCATGATTGCCCATATCAGACAGTGCTACCAAGTGTTTTAAAATTCATAATTCGGCGCGGCACTGCACTGCGCCTGTCACTCTGAGATATTAGTTGTTGATTTAGTTTTAACAATAATCTTAGCAAAACATTAATCTTATTCTGGCATTCACATTCATTGTAGTGCTTCAATATTAAAATTTAGTTGATTAAAACATTGCATGCCACACGGATCAACATCTACTGGAATTTTGGTACTTTAAGTGTCCGACGGCATATTTAAAGGGTTAATGATAGTAGTTTCCTCAATAATCGTAAAATATTAAATTCCCTTATGATCCATAAATGTCCTAGGACTTAAGGTGAAACAAATTTCATATATTTGCAGAAAGAAGTTGGGTGATCAAATAAAGACTTCAATTTAATTTTAATAATCACTTCTCATTTTTAACTCTTGAGCAAAGGACTGAAGGAAGGAGTGTTATAAGTTTCACATGTCTGTGGATTGGAGCTCCTAAACAAATGGGTTGATTATGATAAAGCTTTTTCTTAAAAGCTGACAGGTTTTTGAGTGTTTTAAGCTATGTCTTTGAAAATGGCTCAGCAGTATGAAGATTATCCTGCTCATTTCTAGTGGCTGAAGGGAATATGAGATATCCTCTCAATTCATCAATATTGCAAGAACTTGGTAACCTTGATGCTGCAGAGTCAGGTTCAGATGTTTGGTCTCATTGGAATCGTCTCAATCAATATGTTAGAGATAGATGGTGACTAGGGTCTGATGATAGAGCTGAAAGAAAAGGAGGAGGTGTTTTATATATTTTTCTAATTAATCATCATTATCACAATCATCAGCCGAAAGATGTCCCATATTATTATATTACCCGACCCGCCCCGGCTTCGCACGGGTAGCAGAAGTAGGTATAGTGGACGTTTATCAGGAGTAAATTCGTGATACATTGTATTTTAATAAATATAACCCTAATGGTTTACGCAGCGCACGCAAATTAATGACTATTTCTGTTACAATGACCAAACCTTAACACATGTTATAATTTATCGTGGGCTATTTTGAAGATATTGATGAGTACTACAAACCCCTAGTACATTACTTTATTCTACCACCAATACTTTTCACACTACATGAAAAATAATCACTGCTTCGATTATTGTGACTAAACCAGAAAAGATGGATATAATCTATGAATACTGTTTTGTAGGTATTGATAATTAATACAATCCCCTAGTACATTACTTTAATCTACCACCGATAGTTTTCACACCGCATGAAAAATAATCACTGCTTCGATTATTGTGACTAAACCAAAAAAGATGGATATAATCTATGTATACTGTTTTGTATGTATTAATAAGTACTACAAACCCCTAGTACATTATTTTACTCTACCACCAATAGTTTTCACACCGCATGAAAAATAATCACTGCTTCAATTATTGTGACTAAACCAAAATAGATGGATATAATCTATGTATACTGTTTTGTAGGTATTGATAAGTACTACAAGCCCTAGTACATTACTTTACTCTACCACCAATAGTTTTCACACCGCATGAAAAATAATCACTTTTTCGATTATTGTGACTAAACCAAAAAAGATGGATAGAATCTATGTATACTGTTTTGTAGGTATTGATAAGTACTACAAACCTTTAGTACATTACTTTACTCTACCACCAATAGTTTTCACACCGCATGAAAAATAATCACTTTTTCGATTATTATGACTAAACCAAAAAAGATGGATATAATCTATGTATACTGTTTTGTAGGTATTGATAAGTACTACAAACCCCTAGTACATTACTTTACTCTACCACCAATAGTTTTCACACCGCATGAAAAATAATCACTTTTTCGATTATTGTGACCAAAAAAGATGGATATAATCTATGTATACTGTTTTGTAGGTATTGATAAGTACTACAAACCCCTAGTACATTACTTTACTCTACCACCAATAGTTTTCACACCGCATAAAAAATAATCACTTTTTCGATTATTATGACTAAACCAAAAAAGATGGATATAATCTATGTATACTGTTTTGTAGGTATTGATAAGTACTACAAACCCCTAGTACATTACTTTACTCTACCACCAATAGTTTTCACACCGCATGAAAAATAATCACTTTTTCGATTATTGTGACTAAACCAAAAAAGATGGATAGAATCTATGTATACTGTTTTGTAGGTATTGATAAGTACTACAAACCCCTAGTACATTACTTTACTCTACCACCAATAGTTTTCACACCGCATGAAAATAATCACTTTTTCGATTATTGTGACTAAACCAAAAAAGATGGATATAATCTATGTATACTGTTTTGTAGGTATTGATAAGTACTACAAACCCCTAGTACATTACTTTACTCTACCACCAATAGTTTTCACACCGCATGAAAAATAATCACTTTTTCGATTATTGTGACCAAAAAAGATGGATATAATCTATGTATACTGTTTTGTAGGTATTGATAAGTACTACAAACCCCTAGTACATTACTTTACTCTACCACCAATAGTTTTCACACCGCATGAAAAATAATCACTTTTTCGATTATTATGACTAAACCAAAAAAGATGGATATAATCTATGTATACTGTTTTGTAGGTATTGATAAGTACTACAAACCCCTAGTACATTACTTTACTCTACCACCAATAGTTTTCACACCGCATGAAAAATAATCACTTTTTCGATTATTGTGACTAAACCAAAAAAGATGGATAGAATCTATGTATACTGTTTTGTAGGTATTGATAAGTACTACAAACCCCTAGTACATTACTTTACTCTACCACCAATAGTTTTCACACCGCATGAAAATAATCACTTTTTCGATTATTGTGACTAAACCAAAAAAGATGGATATAATCTATGTATACTGTTTTGTAGGTATTGATAAGTACTACAAACCCCTAGTACATTATATTATTCTACCATCAATGCATTTCACAGCGCACGCAAATTTATGAATATGGTAATTATATTATGTAACACCTTGGTTCACAATATTGCAGTTTTCTTACGGATCCCCATTTTTTTTCAAAATCTCATATAGCCTATGGCACTCACACTGAATTAAGCTATCCATAAGTGAAAGAATTTTTAAAATCGGTCCAGTAGTTTCGGAGCCTATTCGTTACAAACAAAAAAACAAAAAAACAAAGTTTCTCTCTTTATAATATTAGTATAGATAAGCCTCCCCCATAAAATGCCATAAACTAAGCCGTAGTGATTGCAGTAGTTGGAATACTCTGCAACAGATTTTATTATATACTTGTTTATAATTGTTCCAGATTTGCCACCCACTTGATGAGACGTCTCAGACACTCACAAGTGCGCGGTATCTCCATCAAGCTCCAAGAGGAGGAGCGTGAAAGGCGTGACAACTATGTGCCAGAAGTTTCTGCCTTAGAACATGATATCATTGAGGTGGACCCTGACACCAAGGACATGTTGAAGATGCTGGACTTTAACAATATCAATGGTCTGCAGCTCACGCAACCTGCCACTCAGGGTGGTTATGGTGGCAGACGTAATTAAGGATAAATAAAAACATTACAAAAAAAAAATTTTTTATTTGCTATCATGAATTGGTTGAATTATATAGTGACTTAAGCTGATTAGGGATAAACCGGATGGTGTTTAAATTAGGTGGGCTCCCATCGAGTCACACTAAACGAGTTGCACGACATGGGACTTTTTTTCCCATTGAGTAATGTTACCTGTTGCCTACGAATAATAGACATTATTATTCGTAGCCTGTTGCAACCTTTTAAAAACAAGTTCCCACCGAGTAACTGTTACTTGCAACATTTTTTTGTCCCATCATGTCACACTGTTATCCGTTTCAACATTTTAATAAAAGGATCCCCATGGCCTTTGGCTTCATCTACTAATATTGGAAATATTGGTAATTATTGAGGAAAGCATAGTCACTTAATCCATGTGAATCATAAATAAAGTAGGTACAGATTGATAATACGCGCTCAGTAAACGATCCGTTCAACACAACCTGACTTTTGTATGGGAATTGAGTATAATTCCAGGGTGTAAGTAAAGCGCTTTAGAACTTATGTTTCCTCTTCTACTATCCGATCTGTCAGAATCCTATATACATAGGAAAATGTAATAACAGAAGACAATTTCGGCTAAGATGGCAACACTGCATACTGCATAGTCAAAAGTAACATGAGACCGCTCGTAAAGTAACATTTTAATTATAGTACTCTGTGAGTAACATTTTCACGTGAAATGTACGTAAAGGTGCGTACAGACTATGTAACATATTATATAACTTGTGTTTTATAACACGTCCACATTATGTAACCTTGTTATTCGACATTGCAACATAAAACAATACTGTACACATTAGAATAACAATGCAATATAACAATGTTATATAACCATTGTCGTTTGTCGTTCTTCAGTGCTATACACGTGACTAAGTTATTTAACATTGTTGTACATATCAATAACATATTATTATTATAACATGTTTTATAACATTCAGTGTCCACATTATCAGAAACATGTTATATAGCAATGTTGTATAACATGTTATGTTATATAGTCTGTACGCACCTTTAGGGGCCGTCCATTAACACGTGATGTTTTTTTAGCATGTTTTAACTGCACATCACCAAGGGAAAGGGGGTTTCCCTTGGTGATGTGCTTATTCAAATTAATTTTATTCAGACCATAGATCTATACACATAGATCTATACACAATATCATGTCAATAACATGAAAAGTGGGCGTGGCTTTGGTGTTATATAACAGAATATTGTTATGTAACACGTTATCCGTCGCGGATGGAAAACATCACCCGATTTCGCCTGCGGGGGGGTTCGTAGTTCATTTTTTGTTAGCGCTCGTGCCGTTAACATCTCTGCTGGATATTTGAAAATCATAATCTCCTTTTGTAGCATACAATATTTAGCAATTTTATATTATTTAGAGACTGTAGCATATCGTGAGTCGGAATCAATGGATTTTAAACAAGAAAACACTTGCCCTTGTACGGAGCTTATTTAAAAAAATGATAATTGCTAACAAAAACATTTTCGGTGCCAAGTCGCTGTGGCCGGGCTGATATATTATAACACGTGTTAGATAACAACGTTTTGTTAATAACATTTAGCTGTAGACCTGGCTTAACGTCAACATCTCTGCTGGATATTTGAAAATCATAATCTCTTATTGTGTAGCATACAATATTATGCAATTTTCTATTATTCAGAGACTGTAGCATTTCATGAGTCGGAAATCAATGGATTTAAAACAAGAAAACACTTGCCCTTATCGTATCGGAGCTTATTTTAAATAATTCAATTCAATTCAATTCTTAATTTGTGGCTTTTTAAATAATTCAATTCAATTCGATTCTTAATTTGTGGCTTGTGAAAGTGTTTTTAACACCACAACTTTGCCAATAACACGTTGGGAGATTGGACATCAATTGCTAAAACATTATTCGGTGTCAAGTCGCTTTGCTGTCACCCGCACAACGTTGTCTTGTCAGTCCGCACGTTAGTTATCAACGTTTTGTTAGTAACATTTAATAGTAGACCCAGATTAATATGCATATTATGAAGCGCGCTTTCGAACTATTTATTTTAAACCAGGAAATATGTTTAGAAACAATTTAAAACTTAAATTGTGACTTGATTATTTTATCGACTGCCTCGGTGGCGTAGTGGGCGCATGCTCGACTGCCAATCAAGAGGTCCCCGGTTCGATCCCTGGGTCAGGCAAAGTGTTTAATATTGGATTTTTCCATTAGGAATTATCTCAATAACTGCCTGGAGTCTGGAACTGTGCCCGGTAGATGGCAATAGGCTCGCCCCCTATTACATGGGACCAATAACATACTGGCGAAATGTGGGTGTATCTACTATAGGACTGAGTCCTGGGTACACCTCTGCCTACCCCTTCGGGAAAAAGGCGTGCATGTATGTTATGTTATGTTATTTTATCGATAACTAATCAAAATTTGGGAGTTTTTTGTTAAATCTGTAACATTTCCATGTAATAATACATTTTTTTTATTATTAGGTAGGTAGGTTAGGTGTATCTAATTTTCTAGAATTTTCTTTTTCTGTGAAAAATAATTTATCGGTAAATGTATCCGAACGAAACAAATAATTGTTTTTCTGCGATCAAGACTGCAATCTTTTTTCTCCCTCACTCATATATTGACCAATCACATTGGCAAACTGTTACCCATCTCATTCTTTCGCCTGCTTCGAGTTTTGAGCACAGATCACTATAATTAGTACTACGATTTTGAGTTTTGAGCCTCTCTGTTCTGTGGTTTTGAGCTTCCTTCATCTTCATTCATCCTTGTTTTTTTTTAAATATTTTTTTTGCTGGAGACTGGAAATCGCAGTGCTAAAGAAATGTTTTAAAGTTTATTTCTCCCCTGAAACGACTATTTTTGATTTATATTTGTTTCAAAGTATTATGAAGAATGGAATGTACACATTTGTTAGATAACATCAAGGTGGACGATCCCAAACTTGAGGAGACTGCAATCACAAAGAACTACATTTGTTCAGGTAAATCGTTAGTTTTGCATAAATTTGGTGGCAGCTACTTATTTTTACAGATCGAAGTCATTGAGATGTATCGTTGTATTCATTATACGGGAGGTTAGTTTGGAAAAATCAATAGGTTCGCAGAGCGAAGTAATAATCAGCTGTTCGCGGGACGCGGGAGGGGGGCGCGGCATTGATTTGATGACCGTGGCTGACGATATCCGTTCTGTTTAGAGTTCGGACGCGATTACTGTTAAATTATTAATGAAACAAACCTTAAACCATGCCCAAGCCAATGTTGAATGTTCTTCTATTTTATAATCAAAATAAATACATCGTATTCTAATCCAAGCATCATCTAATTTAATGTCTAGCCGAAAGCCGGCATCGACAGCCCTAGAAAAGACATGAGGCCTCAAGAATAAATCAAATAAAATGACTCATGCGAATCATATTACGATTTCTAGTTAATTTCGTTCTGCGCAGTTCTTTTATATGTATTTAGGCCTAGATATTGAGAGCAGATTCTGATGTTTTACCTAATGTAGCGAATTTTTCAACTTCACATAATATCTATTTTGTATGCTACAAAAATTAACCATCTATTGTGATGCCACTGAATCTAGGACAGGCTGTAAACATTGTGAAATTATGACTTATTGTTAAATTATCTGTCAATCAGTTTGCTGTCTCATTCTTATATTAGATACTTAGGAAGCTATATACTATATATATTTACTCTATAGGACATAGGATGTCCTGCCTATTTGCTACCTACCTACCTTTTTCACCTATTGATCCAAATTTATCATTACTTGATAGTCCAATAATTATTATACCTATATACAACAATATTAAAGTACTACATACTTCACCTTCGCAACACTCACTTTGCTCGACTAAAGTGTACTGCAATCCATACATCTTACTTTAGTGTTGCTTCGACATAGGCTATAGTAAAGTCCTGTCATCTTATAAAATAATTACGTCATGTTGAAGAGCTTTGGGCAACCAGAAAACATTTTTGTAGGCCACAGGGACAAAAAGAAAACGAATAATGTTAAGTATTTAAAATTCCAGTTACCCTGGCAAAATTGTATTACAATAGCTCTTAGAAAGTAAGCTTTATGTGTAGGTCCATGGATGTAAATAAAAGGTGGACGAAGTCTTCTTCTAGGGGAGGTCTACCTTGAGTGGATGGAAAGGATTTTAGTACTAAAAGCTTGATCAGTAACCACTTAAGCTTATTTCTAACTGCTTGTGCACGTTAATAACGTTTTCTAGGTTCATTAGTGGGAATTTGTGCATGCTGTCATGTTTGTATTAGCAAGCTGGCACACTATGATACTACACTTTTTGTTTTAGAAGATTCCATCTGCATTTTTTCTAGGTTCATGAAGACACCTATAATAACATGAATATTGCACTTGCACAGTCGTAACTGCTAATATCTGAGATCTCAATAAGTTTTGCCCATACTATACTTATTATACTGAAAACTACCATCAAGGACATTATTTAAAAGAAATTGAACTGTATTATAAACTTTTCCATTGAGTAAATCTGCAAAAGATGATTTCTAATTCTAATTGACTTAGCCATTGTCTTAGCTGCTAGGAACTCTGCCTTCTGCCTTCTGAGCCACAAGTCCCTTCATACACAGACAGAAACGTCGAACTTATAACACCCGTTTCCTTTTCGGTTAACTGAAGTTAAATATATAATTATTATCACAATGTCTGAAAGGCCTTGAAAACAACAGCGGTGGGTCTTGTCTGGACCCGGCTTGCACAGGACAGGTTCAAGTGGCACGATATGAAGGAGGCCTAGGCTCGGCAGTGGGATGTAGTTGGCTGTGGATGATGATGAAATATATCTATCATTCCAGTATGTTCAGTGAAGGATCAGAACTGGCTCTGCCTACAGTGTGGCGTGGTCCACTGTGGCCGATATATCAATGGACATGCCAAACTACATGCCGAGACCACTGACCATCAGCTTTGCATTAGCTGCGATGTATATTCTGTATATTGGTAAGCATCATCTATTACTTACGACTGCCTCAATGGCGTAGAGGGCGCATGCTCGACTGCCAATCAAGAGGTCCAGGGTTCGATCCCCAGGTCAGGCAGTGTTAAATATTGGATTTTTCCATTAGGAATTATCTTAATAACTGCCTGGAGTCTGGAACTGTGCCCGGTAGATGGCAATAGGCTCGCCCCCTATTACATGGGACCAATAACATACTGGCGAAATGTGGGTTTATCTACTATGGGACTGAGTCCTGGGTACACTTCTGCCCACCCCTTCGGGGAAAAGGCGTGAATGTATGTTATATTTTATGTATCATCTATTATTAACTAGCTGTTCCCTGGTGTTCACCTGCGCAGTTTTCGTTCCCGGGGAAATATCGGGATAAAAACCAAATTTCAACCCAATCAGTTCAGTGGTTTTGACGTGAAAGAGTAACAAACATCCATCCATCCATCCTCATTAACTTTCGCATTATATAATATTATTATTACTATGAAGTAGGGTGTATTTTAATTTGAACTGATTTAAAATATGACCAAAAACTTGATTTTGGTTCATCTGTTAGGTATTAAGCTATATTTTACAAACCATAGGTACAAATTTCTAATTTTTTGTACACAATTTCATATTATTATAATACTTTGATTGATTTTGGTGCTATTGTTAAAGATTTGCATCAAACTATCTTATCAGGATCTGATATTGATTGTAATTTAGGCTATATGCTAATATTATGAATATTTTTCAGTTACAAATGTGATGATTATGTGTCAAACGATTTAGACAACAAAATAGATAGCGTTAGGCAACTTATTATGCAAAATAGGAATGATAACGGAGATGTTAATTTCGATTACTCTGAAAATTCAGAACATTCGAACAAAGATGAAAATAATGTTCCGAGTGAGCAAAACAATGTTCCGAGTGAGCAGGAAAATGTTCCGAGTGAGCAGAAAAATGTTCTAAGTGAGCAAAAAAATGTTGCACAACATATAGACAACAATGGGAATGGTGATAATTTATCGGATACAAGCAGCTTGTGTACTGATATACGTAATAGTACTGAAACATGTGAAAATAAATCTACTAAAAATAAGGTATGTATCAAATATCAGTTAACTATATTAAAGAATGTATGAAGAAACATGAGTAGGTATATCTTGGTCATTTCCTTTCATTCGGCAAGGAACAGAAAAAGGAGATCATCAGACGAATACAGCAAGGGTGAGCGGCGTTCAACAAGTTAGACGACATCTGAGGGCGGGATTTCTCTGTTTGGCATACATTTTTTAGGCATAAAATAGTATGGCAAAATGTTTTCGCATAACTTTTATTAGCATAATAATACTTTGGCATAATAATATTGTAGAATAAGTAGTAATTGGTCAAACATGTTTAGGCGTAGTTGATTGTCCCATAAATAATAATAATAATATGGGACAACTTCCACACACGGTCATCTGGTCCCAAACTAGGCTAGAAGCCTGTACTATGGTAACCAGATGACTTATATACATACTTATATAGGCTTATAACACCCAGACACAGATCAAACAGACATGTTCATGCACACAAATGTTTGACCTGGCCGGGGATCGAACCCGGGGCCTGCGGCACAGAAAGCAGAGTTACTACCATCTGTGCCAACCAGGCTGTAATTTTTTAAGGCATACTAATAATTCGTATAATAATCATGTGACATATAAATATATTGCGAAATCCGAATCAGTTGGTTAGGTTAGTTTAGTTTTATTATTATTTTTTAGGGCTTTTATGACAAAGAAGATTATGTGTAAATATCATTAAGCGTTTATAATCTTATGCTTTATAAAATTATGCATCATTACTTTTATGTTAATAGTATTTATGACAATAAACATTATGGCAAAATATTTGTGCCTAATAATATAATGCGTAGTGATCATTATGCTGAATGTTGTTATGCCAAAATATATTATGACTATACATATTATGCGTTTCGTTAGTAAACCACTGAATTCACGTCAGATACCACAATGTCTGAAAACAACGAACGAATGAACGAGAGTTATGGGACTCAAATGGAGTTGGACAGGACACGTGGCTTGACGACAGGTGGTGATATGTTGACTGAATGGAGGCCTAGGACTGGAAAACGGAATGTCGGTCGTCTGGCAGCACGTTGGGCGGACGATTCAACAACAGCGGGGGGTCCCTCTGGACACGGCTGGTACAGGACAGGGTCAAGTGGCACGATATGAAGGAGGCTTACGCCCAGCAGTGGGATGTAGTTGGCTGTGGATGGTGATGATCATGATGAAGAAATATTGTGAGCCATTAGATTTTCATTTCTCATTAGAATTTCATCACAGTATGTTTTGTAAGTATGTCCGTGTCAAGTGTCGTATCCTTGAGGATACCAGCTTAAAATTCTGTTGCAAATTTCGCAGACGTCTTTAGTTTGTAAGACCGAGTAAGACGACAATGAATGGCTAAGTGCCGCCATTTTAAATCCTATTTGGCGGACCTCCCATGATGGCAGACTAGTTATTTTTTGTGCACGGCCATGAAAAAAAGAAAAAAATGTGAAATTCGTAAAAAAAATCGACTTCCCATACAAAATGGATCAGCGAAGCGGCTATGTATGGGAAATAAAAAATTTTTCAAAAAAAATTTTTAACTTATAAATTCTTAATTTTGCAAGTTTAGGTTGACGTGTTGTTACGCACCTTAAGTATTACTTCTATAAGTACCTTTATATCTTCCTTAAAGAACTCTGAAGAACCAGTGCGCAGTCTTCGACCGAGATCGCGAAAGCGCACCAATTCAGCTGACAGCAGCTCAGCAGAAAACTCAACCAACACTAAGAAAAAACCAACCAACGGCAAAACGATTCGAGACAAGAAGATAGTCGGCCTCAAAAACCTAGGCAACACGTGTTTCATGAACGCTGTCCTTCAGAGTTTAAATAATATACAAGAGTTCAGCTATTACTTTAGTCAGTTGCCGGCTTTGGAGATGAAGAGTAATGGACGGAAGGTGTACCATTCGAGGAGTTATACGAGGCAGGAGATGCACGATGTCGTTATGGCTGAGGAGTTGAGGAAGGTAAATTCCACCTCATGTTAATATGCCTACTATAGCCAAGGGCCAAGAATAGTACCATACTATACATACTATATTATAGATTGATAATCTATAATATAGTACCTAGTATAGAGGTATTTTTATGTACCTTGTTATGTATAGTTTTAGTTTTGGCTTATATTTAAACCACCGTCTTTCCAATATATGCCTTTTCTCTTTTCGAATGGTTGTCTGGAAGAGATCGCTCAGAGCGATAAGACCGCCGATTATTGTTACTCAAGTTTTAGTTTTTTAAGTTTCATTTTGTTATTTTTCTGTATTGTGGTATCAATAAAAGTGTTATCTAATCTAATCTAATGTATACGTATACTAGTAGTTCAATATTGAGGGTCTAGATGGAGCGACGATGGGGTGCGTTATGACAGAGAGTTAGAGAGCGGAGTGTCCCCCCCCTACCCGCGACAACTGAGGTAGGTCCGGCTGGCTTCTATTGCGTCCAGGTAATTGACAGAACCGTAGGAATTGACAGCCGCTTAGGTATTTTGACGTTTATCAAATTCAATTCAAATTGTTATCTTGCTGCTTATAACACCACAACTTTGCCAAAAACACGTAGGGAGATTGAACATCAAACGAAGGAAATAAACCAATAAGTGTGGAGATGACATACTGTATAGAGTGTAACGAGTAAGAATTGTTAAATCATATAATCACCTATCATATCGTCACCTGCTTTTACTATATTTTTCTCATAATTCACTCCAATTTCCATCATCACTACTTTGCCGCCATATTTCTGATATCTGCCCATTTCATAGAGTATAATATATCTCAGTACTTCTATTAACAAACCAGTAACCTTTGCGTGAAAACACCGAACTGTGCTCTCCAGCCCGCTTGCCAAGCGTAGCGAGTCTTGCCAAAATTGGTTTTCTGAAATAAATGGACTTATCTATCTAGAAAGATAGATAAACTCTTTATTATTACACAACATAATAGAAAATCTTAACACTGAAAAGTTACAATAGTTACATATTTATATATCTAATATCTATTGTAACAATTGGCGGTCTTATCGCTAAAAGCACATTTGGTCTGTGGTGTGAATGAAATAATGTCGAAGTAAATATATACATTAAATACATTTTATTAAATATACACTGCAATACATACATAATATACGTACCTACATATATAGGAACATAAAAGATATAACAATCATGTGGATATTTCATTACAATGTCCATACGCTTGAGTCACTATTGTGCATAGTTTGTTTAGTGATTATTTTTTAATTGCTACGAAGATAAGGTCATTGTTTTTCACGTGCCATTCCATTCAAACTGATAACTGACTGGCTGGAATGGTTAATTAAACTATAACCACGTGTATGATTGTCGGTCTACTATAGAAGTACCACGGCCGGCGATGTGCGATAGATCAGTACAAAGATGCCTGGAAACTTCTACATAGCCACCTTCCGTACAAACAAATAGCGAGTAATCAAACCGAATATTGTAAAACTATCAGTTGACTCGAGTCATGATCTCCACTTGCTCAGTCTTGGAGCAGTTGCCACGTAAAAGTGTTTGCGTGCATTTTTGGATCAATTTTGAATGTTAAAATTAGCTAATTACATACGAAACGCTGGTCGCCAACTCGCCGACGCCTTTCGTTCACCCATACTGTCACTACTACATACGCATGTTTTATTCAAACGTAGAGCCACGCACACATGACTAGTTCTTACCTACATCACATTAATCACTAAAAAAGGCAGACGGAGTCTTACAAAACAAAAACATTCACACCATAGAAACAATAATAGTTCATGCAAAAAAGCCAGGGGATGTGTGCGTGCCGTCATGTTTGTCGATGATTGCCGACATGGGCATGCCATGTCGGCAATCATCTTGGAGTCGTACAGAACAAGGAGCTAATAATGCTTATTTGGAACCGTGTCCTTAGATTATGAATATCAATTATGTTTTGTGTCGTATACAACAGTACCTTATGTGTTATTATCCAGGTTTTAATAAGCCTGAACACGGGCGGGTGCGGTAGCAAAGGCGCCATCTCGCCGGAGTGTCTGTTCCTAGTGATATGGAAGGTGGTGCCTCGCTTCCGTGGGTACCAGCAGCAGGACGCCCACGAGTTCCTTAGATACATGCTCGACAGGTGACTAACATTATATCGATAATAACGAGGGCGCCATCTCGCCGGAGTGTCTGTTCCTAGTGATATGTAGAGTTATAATTTGAATGTATACTGTAACACTCTGGGTTATCCCAATTGCTCCAGACCCGTATCAATTGCTACGGGTTGTGGCCAAACCTGTATTGTGAAAGTATCAGGTCCCAGAATGGCTACAAAGCCTCCAACATAACCTAACGACTGCTACCAACATAGGCTAGGGCTATATTACAGTTTAGCGTGCCTCTCTATAAATAAACCTCCATTTAAAACTGCTTTTATGAGAGCTTTACGTGCGACATCAATTCTCTTGTTCTTTTGACTTGTTTAAATAAATTCTAATATATAATTTTAGAAATCGCTAGTAAAATTTTTTAAGTATTTTTTCAGTAAAATCAGGTGCCTGATGGTAAGCATCATGATTGCCCATATCAGACACAGTGCCACCCAGTGTTTTAAAATTCAAAATTCTGTGCGGCACTGCACTGCGCCACCCTGAGATATGAGTTGTTGAATCTCATCATCCCCAGTAAGTTCGCTGGTAACATTGCCCTTCAGACCGCAACACAGTAATGTTTGCACATTACTGCTTGGCGGATGAATAACTGGCAAAAGTGTGGTACTTACCCAGGGGGCCCCCTGCAAGACAGGCCTACCACTACAAAATGTTTGTAGGATAATCACTATATATTATTATAAATAAAAAATCCTAAATGACTCACTGACTGACATGCAACGCAGAGCCCAAACCACCGAACCTAGAGATTTGATAATTGGAATGTAGATTATTTTCATTCAAACTTTAAACGTGTGCTAAGAAAGCATTTTTGAAAATTCACATTTTAACGGGTCCAAAAAGGTCAACCTTTTGGTATAAAGCTCCCACATTTCAAAACTGCGAGCGGGTAAAGCCGCTGAGGTAACACAAGTTGTATGATATTGTTTGCAGATTACACACAGAACTGCTCCAACTCCTCCCCCCTGATAAAGCGGAGGGAGGGTTTGTTTCCCGCACTCCGTCCGCATCCATCGTGACGGCTGTGTTTGGGGGCACTTTACAAAGCGAGGTAATTGTTATTAATTATGTAATTAGCTATTGCCTTCTATCTTATTAGCCTTCTTTAATACCCGAAGATATCGTTTTCCGGCGCTAACGGGGAGCGATACCGAAAAGCCAAAACTATTGTAAAATTATTATTATGTATGTATACTATTAGTCTATAAGGTATCTAGTATATGGGTTTATGTTACTTTAGATTTTTTTTTTTACATTTTAGTTTACATTGCCTGTAAATGTTTTATTATTATGTCGCTTGAAAACACGGGATATACCCGGTCTTTTGATAGGCGTGCACGGAGACATTTTTTTTAAGTCCAACGTATAGAGGCCACTTTGAGCTTTTAATCTAAAGGTAATGTATAGCACCTATCGGGGTCCATCTCTGAAACCATCTACAGTTTTTTTTTAAGATGAGCTCAAAGACAGCCCCCGCTAGGTACAAGGACTATTGTGAATGAATGGAAACTACTTTATTTGTCTATAGGTTTGATTTCTATAGATGGATGGTAACCGGACTATTGCTAGAGACTACGGCACCTGCCACTTCCGTCTCATGGTGAAATATGACGGCAGGCGATGACTCGCCGCTTATTATTATTATTTTCGGTTTATTCTCTTTTCTCTCTTCCTTTCTGGAGGTAATTTATGGGCATGGGCCGAAGTCAAGTGCTAAGTTGAATAAAAAATTTCCTAACAATCCTACATGTATTCAAAATGTTGACTTTTGTAGTTTTACTAAGTGTAGAGTCTTTGGTATAACACCACTGGTGGATAATATGATTGGAACTGTTCTTGTGTTTGAAGGTTGTGTGCGTTGCATATGCCTATGTCAATAAGGAACACAGATTCGTTAACTTTATCTAGTACGGTGATGTCTGGTCTATTGTAGTGAACAGTCTTATCGGTTATTATAGTCCTGTCCCAGTAAAGTTTATAATATTGATTTTGAGTACCACTGCCTGTTTATATTTGTAATAAGGAACTGTTTCTGATAATTTGTACTTATGTGCTAGTAGTTGCTGGATGATAGCGGATACCTGATCATTATATGCTTGTAATCTAAAAAAAAAAACTGGAATTTTTTTAATATGGCTTTGCACGCTCCGATTATGTGTTGTATTGTTTCTGAATTACTACTCGTATAATATCGTCTACAGGTGTCGATGATGTTAGGTGCGCGGATTATATGTTTTTGGTGATTGCGTGTATCAATAACTAATTCCTGAATGGGAATTTCTCAGGGAAGAGTTGACCACGCTTTCGACGCTATTTTGTCGACATGTGGAAGTCACGGTACTGTCGCCCATGAAGTCTTCTGTTCCCATGTGGCTATTTTTCTTCATATTATTACTGACCGTGGCTTCCGGTGACATATGCAAAAATTTTCTAAATAAATGACAGAAATTTTTTGCATATTTGCATTTTGCATATTTGCATTTTGCATATTTGCATTTTGCATATTTGCATTTTGCATATTGCATATTTGCATTTTGCATATTTGCATTTTGCATATTTGCATATTTGCATTTTGCATATTTGCATTTTGCATATTTGCATTTTGCATATTTGCATTTTGCATATTGATTTCAAAGGTGTGATAATATGTAGTATGTAATTTCAGGTTCGATGCCTAGCATGCAGCACGCCGAGCAAGAAGTTCGATCCGTTCTTAGATCTATCGTTAGAGTTGCCCGACACCGGACGAAACGAGGCGCCCGTCGCGCTCTCCGACTGTCTCACTAGCTTCGTACAGGTAATGCTATAGACAACACGCCTTTGTCCCTAATGGGTAAATCGAGGTGACCAAATTCATTAACTAAACTACTAAATTAGTTTTCGCGCAAATAAAGGCCAGATCCAAAGCCAATCATAAACAATTGAGTGGAAAATTATTCCCTATTTCTTCATATCTGTGTATTTTTATTTTGTATGAGTGCCGTTTAACCTAAAGACATTTATTCCTCATTATGACATAGTCATTTACATGAGAAAAATTAGCTTGAAAAAGCAATTAATAATATAATATAAAATAACAAGATCGGCTGTTCTTAGTCCTACAATAAAATTAATAAATGAAAGATAGAATGGTAATAGCAAAAGATAAATAAAACAGTATGTACAAAAATGAGGGTAGGTTATAAAACATTGTTAGAACACAAAAAGTATTATGAGTTCTCTATAAAGATATATTCTGCTAGTTTCAATTGAAATGTTTGTAACGAATCGCAGTTTCTCATTACGGATGGTAACTTATTATAAAGCTGTGTGCCTTCGTAGATATTTGAATTTCTTCGTAGAATTGACAGCCTCGTTGGCCCAGATGGTAGTAACTCTGCTTTCTGTACCGCAGGCCCCGGGTTCGATCTCCGGCCAGGTCAAACATTTGTGTGCATGAACATGTCTGCTTGATCTGTGTCTGGGTGTTATAAGCGTATATAAGTATGTATATCAGTCATCTGGTTACCATAGTACAGGCTTCTAGCCTAGTTTGGGACCAGATGACCGTGTGTGGAAAGTTGTCCCATATTATTAAAAAAAAAAGATAAGCATTTTTACAGTAGTTAGGATGTTGGAATTACCAACAGACTAACCGGTTTTATACGTGTAATTCATAAGTCATATTATGTGCAGGTGGAAGAGTTAGCGGACACGGAGCGTTATTTCTGCAGCAGTTGCAAGTGCAAACAGAAGTCTACCAAACAGTTCTGGATCCGGCGGCTGCCCAACGTTCTCTGTTTACATCTCAAGAGGTTTCGGTGGCACAACTATTTTAGGTAACTACATATTGTTATAATATTATTAAGGCATTAAAATAAGTGTATCTGGCACAACTCCTACTTGACAGCCTCGTTGGCTCAGATGGTAGTAACTCTGCTTTCTGAGCAGGCTCCGGGTTCGATCCCCGGCCAGGTCAAAGATTTGTGTGCATGAACATGAACTGTTTGATCTGTGTCTGGGTGTTATACCTTATTATTGTGTTTGTGACTGTATGACTGTATTTTGTGTTTTATATTTTGATTTTATAATTTTTGACATAATAAATTTGAATGGTAATAATGATTATAATAGTGAATAATAATAATAATGAAGATAAAATTTATTTTAGTGTATGGACATGGTCTGAATTAAAGTTATTTGAATTGAATAATAATAATAATAATATGGGACAACTTCCACACACGGTCATCTGGTCCCAAACTAGGCTAGAAGCCTGTACTATGGTAACCAGATGAC
This sequence comes from Hemistola chrysoprasaria, assembly GCA_947063395.1. Classification (NCBI taxonomy): domain Eukaryota; kingdom Metazoa; phylum Arthropoda; class Insecta; order Lepidoptera; family Geometridae; genus Hemistola; species Hemistola chrysoprasaria. The sequence goes on from OX346725.1 coordinate 10,457,972, forward strand.
TGATATACATACTTATATATGCTTAAACAACCAGACACATATCAAACAGACATGTTCATGCACACAAATGTTTGACCTGAGTTACTTGAAAGCAGAGTTACTACCATCTGTTCTAACAAGGCTGTCAGAGGCTGTATTGAATTGAATAACAGGTTTCTTTACGACTTTATATGCGCTAAAGTTCGCAGAGCTTATGTTCAGACCCGCTAAGATATAACGACCGTACTGTAAGTCGGTATATTGTGCCTATGACAATAAGAATTAATATTTCCAGAACAAAAGTGGACACAAGCATATCGTTCCCCCTGAAGTCTCTGGACATGTCCAAGTTCGTACTGAGCAACGTTCCGGAAACAAGACGCTCGGGGCTCTCCAACTATATGTACGACCTCGCCGCCGTTATTGTTCACCATGGCTCTGGGTATGTATTATTATCATTTGTATGAAATATATGATATTTAAACACCTTAAGAGCGTACGCGGCCTCTTAGGAATTTAACACAATCCTATGAAAAATTTACCAAGTCTATGTTTTGTATTCCCCTGTGTCCTTCGAATATGATAAATTTATATCCTGATATTTGTATAGTGAAGTAAACTATGTCTGTCATTTTAGTTTCTCTTATAAACTGTCTTGTTTAAAAATCCCAGTTTTATATCCTGATATTTGTATAGTGAAGTAAACTATGTCTGTCATTTTAGTTTCTCTTATAAACTGTCTGGTTTAAAAATCCCAGTTTTATATCCTGATATTTGTATAGTGAAGTAAACTATGTCTGTCATTTTAGTTTCTCTTATAAACTGTCTGGTTTAAAAATTCCAGTTTTATATCCTGATATTTGTATAGTGAAGTAAACTATGTCTGTCATTTTAGTTTCTCTTATAAACTGTCTGGTTTAAAAATCCCAGTTTTATATCCTGATATTTGTATAGTGAAGTAAACTATGTCTGTCATTTTAGTTTCTCTTATAAACTGTCTGGTTTAAAAATCCCAGTTTTACTCGCGTGATTGGACGGCAACAACAAAAAAATAAGGAGTTTATAAAAGAAAAACATATAATAGGACATAGTTAACTTCATCTTCAAAATATCAGGATATAGATGTGTCAAGTAGATTTTCTATATTCGAAGGAAACAGTTGAATACAAAACATCGATTTGGTAAATTGTCTATAGGATTGTGTCAAATTGCTAAGATGTCGCGTTTCCTGTTACGCGGTGGTTTTAAATGATTTAAGTAGAAACGTAATACTTAAATCATTTAAAAGTCGGAACATATAACGCAACATTCAATGATGTTATTTGGTATGGGACACTATTTATCTAGGTTCCTAATTATATTGAAGCCGGGGCGGGCCATTAGTTTTTATAGACTAAGCATCTATTCATTTGAGATACAATGTAGGCCCTGTAGGCGGAAAAATTTCGCCGATGACTAGTCGTGGAAGTATGTACAAGTATCTCCACGGTAGCTCAAGTGTGTAGAGTGCCCACCACGCGGATTGGTGCGGAAGGTGCGGGTTGAAGTCCCGCTCGTCGTTGAAATTTATCTTCCCATTTTCATATTAAAAAAAAATTAAAAATTGTTCTTTTGGATCTTTAACAATAGTAGCAGTACATAATTCGTTGTTACCTTTATAATAATTATTTTACTCAGATAACTATCTCATTTTTTATGCTTAAGGTGGTAGTCCATTAATCACGTGACGCTCGAAGGGGGGGGGGGGGGGGGTCGGCAAAAATCACGAAATATGACTAAGGGGAAGGGGGTGTAGTAAGATATCACGGTATTTATTTTTTCGATGAAACCGACGTTGATCTTCAACAAAGCACAGTGCCAACAACTGACTTGCAAGATGCTCATCCTGATGTTGGTGTTGAAGAACCCTTGCTAATCCGTGGTCCGAGAACAATGTACATTAACCAACAATGTACAGCAACCTTTCTGTCTAGACATTTATATCATGGTCCTTAATTTTCTAGAATAAAATTAGATTATACTTTATACCTGTATGTAAAGATAATATTCAAAAAATTTTAAGATTCTTTGCAGGTACTAAAAATTATTACATGTGGGGGGTTAGTCATAAGTCTCACCGCGTATCACCAAGGGGGAGGGGGGGTTAAAAAATGCTAAAAAAAACATCACGCGTTTAATGGACGGCCCCTGGGTAGGTGTTATAATATATTATTATTGTATATTGTACCTTTGTTATTTTCTTATTTTATTTTCAGCGCCGGTTCAGGGCACTACACAGCGTTCGCGATCAACGACGATCAATGGTTCCACTTCAACGATCAAACGGTCCGCTCGGCCGAAGAGGCCTCAGTGGCGGGATGTAAACCTTACATACTATTCTATATAAGAAGAGAACCGACCCTGCCCACCGCTTCATGACCTAAACCCATTAGGAATGTGGTCGAAACGGAAACCGAGAGAACCGCACTGAAATATATGATCGTCTATATTTTACGGTCGATGTGTGACGCTTTTGCGTCTGTTGGAATCTTTGACTTACCTCGATTGAATTTTTTGTGTCGGTTTTTTTTTAATTTGAGCCTTTTGGTATCCTGATTGTTATATTTGGCCCTTTTCGGGAAGAACAACCTAACTGAAGCTTTGTCGATTTTAATGACTTCAAAAACGAAAACGTTTACATCCGTCGCGTATGTGTTTTTTTTTTCATGATATTAATATATCATGGTCGATTGTGGACCATAAACTACAGCAGATTTTTCTATCCTAAAATTATAGGGTATTTATAACTTTAATTATGTTCATGATATTTATGGTCATTACGATGTTTTTCCTGCAAAGGCTTGAATTTTTTTACGGTTTTTTTGGATGGTTTACGCAATTGTCTACGTATTATGTAGATCACAATGCCTTTGCCACGAATTTACGAGTTTCAAAGAGAGTAGGACTTTATTTTAATTATGCAGGATTTTATTTTCACGACTTTTGGTCGGAAAACTGATGGTTGTCAGATTACATGGAATGGTTAGAAAAGTTCTTAATTTATGTTACGAGTATTTACTTGGAACACCGAAACAAACCCAGTAAGTGATTTTTTTAAATATTATATTATGATGCTCATTTCTTTAATATTTTTTATTATGTCATTTTTGCATAGTGTTCTCGATCTCACCGATTCTATATAGGATTTGAGAGATCCTATAAAATATGATTACGTCTACATTTATTATATATAAACTAAAAACACGTGAATTTAAGCAAACTAAAATAGTTAAGAATAAAAAATATAGTATGGTATTTTAAAAATATTTTGGCAATATTCCTTTTTGTTGTTAGATATTACAAGGACAAAAAAAGTTAAAAAATTATCAATAATTTTAAATTATAAATAATTTAAAATAATCTTATTCTTATTGGACAAATTGCATTAGATTAAACAAAATACATGGAAATGTATCGAAAACCTATTAAAATAATCTGCATTCTAGCAAATTTATTCACCATTTTTACCTCAAAGATAGCACACAAAATTATATAGGTATAAACTATTTTGGTTGCCTTAAATATTATAGTATAATATCATAGCTTCTAGTGAAATAATCAGAATAAATATGTAATTATATTATATATTGTCGCTGCACATAATATCACATATTATTATATAGAAATAGTTTTCAATACTCATACTTAAATAGGCAACAAAAGTATATTGTTCTAATAAAACTCATTTGAGCTTCGTAAATATATAAAATACTTGAATTTTAAGATATAACTATTATCTCGTGTATTTAAAGGCTGAAACCCACCGCGGCCAAGAGACTACGCACGTTCGTCAAGCTTCGCTTTGCAAGAAAATGTATGTAATTGGGTCCACTGCAACCCACGGACACGCTACGCATGAAATGACGTCATTGGTACACGCGTAGCTCGCTCCAATATGGCGCTCGCGTAGCTCAACGCCATGCACGCTATACGCGGTACACGTTGGTACAAGTGTGGCTTGCTCGATATGACGCTCACGTATCTCAACAATGTGAACGCTATGCACGCTGTGCACGCGGTACACGAATGCGTATATAGCGTGTCCTGCATTAGGAAGTGGGCCTACGTTGTCAAACAAATGAACCCACGCAGCTAAAATGCGCAGCGGTGGGTTTGAGCCTTTTGGGTTTTTACCAATAGTCCTTCATGGTATAATAATTAAACTCTATTATGTACTATAATTATTGTATACATGTTATTTGTATATAAATAAACTATTATCTTAACCGCATCATCTTAAAGAGTCATAGTAATCGTCATGGACAATCTTCACAATAAACTATGAAGTAGAATAAAATTGTTGTTCCATCCATACATTTCATCAATGAGCTTTTGAAACTGCTAATTACTTTTCGCGACTTCTGAGTTGGTTCCATAGTGAAAGATGTTTCAAATAACATAACATACAATAACGCCTTTTTCTTAAAGTAGTATATAGAGGTGTATCCAGGACTCAGTTTTAGTATACCCACATTTCGCCAGTATGTTTAGTCCCATCTATCGGGCACAGTTCCAGACTGTCTCATTGAGATAATTTTTATTGGAAAAATCCAATAACACTGCCTGACCTGGGGATCGAACGTGGAACCTCTTGATCGGCAGTCGAGCTTGCGCCCACTACACCACCGAGATAATCCCATCAGTGGGTGAAAATGTTTAGTAAATAATTACTTTTTAAGATGATGCTAAGTGATTACCGGTAACACTTGTACTTAAGTATCCCATGAGAGATTCACCCTATTATGATAGGAACACATCATAGGAACAATGGGAATAACCCCAGTATTTTTATGGATAACATATGGTACAGGTAAAGGAGCAAGCGCCATTCAATGATGCATTTTTATAATAAGACCTAATTCTTATTGAATTAGTATAAACAATTTTTACGTATATATGTTGCTCTCTTAAGAATACATTCCCGTGAGTTTTTCATTTCCGAAGTTTGTGTGTGTACATGAAATTTTAGTGATATAACGTCTAATTTGTCTTATCGCATAGTACCTTATTTGATAGCAAGTTTATTATTTTAAGTATGTGTACTTCAATTACTGGAAGTTTTAGTGATTGAATTTAATAAATTCGCCAATTGAACCAAGTTTTTGTTTAATTTTGTGGAAGTTAGGAATATTAAATCCATAGACATGCAATATGCAAGTAAAGGAGTGTAAATTCAGAAACTAAAAAAAAATCCTTTTTCTTCATGAACCTTCATCAGGCCCTGGTCTTCATATATATGTATATAGTATATACTCATTGAGACTATTGCAATGAGTCCAAACATGATATACTTACCTTATATTTGACCACTGGCCCATCTGAACCTGATGCTGCATCATCAGATCAAGATTACCAAGTCGTTGGAATATTGAAGAAGTAACAGTGTACCAAATTTAGAATCGATTAGACCGAAAACGACGGCATTGTCTTATGTGGACATGTTGTCCAAACGCGCTACCTCGTTTTCTCAAAAAAATTAATTGTGACTTGGATCAGTCTAATTCTACTATAGTCTAAGTAGTATTGGTAGTATATCGTTTACTACTGATCCCAAGACAATTGAACACCTATTTTAATTTGGCTGAGTTAGAAAAGTTAACTATAACAATAACCGACTTAACCAGTAGTCAAATCTCTGGTTAAACCAATATTACGCGTTGCACCATAAACAACTGCTATAAATGACGCCAAACATAACGTTAACATTAAACGTGCCCTGCGTAATAGCACTGTATTGGTCAAACCACACCACATTTAACCACCAATTAAATTCTGATTTGACCACCGGTTAAACATCGCTTATTGTTAAAGTTAGCTGTGCAACACAGCCTCTTATTGTATATCGAAAAAAACATTGGGAATATTGATTTCCCTAACTATAGAGAGACAAATAGTATTTAGGTATTAACACTTTATTTACAGCATTTAATACATCGCGTCAAGCGCTTGAACCATGATTTCTTACGATCTATAGACGGCAACGAAAGCGACAAATGTAAAGACGGCGGGCTACAAGTTATAGGTAAATACTCCATCCATTGCGGAGGCTTCATCAACTGCAAGTTCTTTGCCCAAAGTCTTTTACTGACTATATCACTTTCAATACTTTTAGGATAATCCTCGATATCATTTTCTGCAGTGAAATCCTCCTCATGTACTATTTCCTCGTCTTGCTCGGCAATCCAGTTGTTACAATCTAGTTTTTCAATCGGTCCTGTTATTTCCTTCCTGTTTATTTTACTCTCGATGTTAATACAAGGTATTTTCCTATCATCTAGTTCATAACATTCGTCACTTTCCTGATCTTTCTCGGATTCAGCGAAGGATATGTCCATTGGTAAGTTATGAGCTATTGGAGTCTCTTTACGTTTTAATTCAATCTCTATTGGTTTCATTTGAATATTGCTACCTGAGTGTACATCTGCTTTGACTTGTACAGCTCTGGAAACAGTTTTATTCGACCTTTCATTGATTTCGATTTTATCACCTTCAGGACAAGTCACATCAACCTCATGATGTATTAAAGTTGTCTCAGAAGTAGTATTTATAGAACGTCGTCTCCTTTCTCTTGGAGACAATGCCATCCAATTTAGAACATTGTCTCTTGCCGTTTTAACTTTATCGTTTCTATCTGTAAACCAATTATTCTTAATTTTGGTACATGCGTGTTCTTGGGAAGATCTATTAGACGATTTTTGTTCAGACACTTCTGTTACAGTGGACAAAGTTTGTACTAAAGATAAGTTTAGTTTGGGAATGTACGTTGGTATAGGTGATCCTATTCGACATTTTGTCACTGTCTCTTCTTCGTCAGATATCGAATGAGAAGTTGAACTAGAATATGTATCTCTACTAGGAATATTAACAAGTTCTAAATCATTCTCTGATAGGAGTTTTTTATTCTTGTAGGAATAAATCCAAACTGTACGCTTCTCTGGCTGAGTGTTCGGGTCATAATTACCGACTTCTTCCTTGTAAACATGATCCCAATAACTTTCATCTGTATTATCAACTTCTATTATCTCAACTGCATCGTAATTCTTCTCATCAGAAGAACTATCTGAATAGTTTTGATTATTGATAATAGTGAAGCAGTTCATTTGATGGTTAATAGGACCGGAATCATACGTGCTGTAGAATGGATTACTTTCATCGACATATTCATTTCTAGGTGTGAAATTATGTTCATTTTTCATTCGCCTTCTTTGTCTAGCTTCTTCATTTACGCAATAATTATCTTCTAAAACATTTCTATTTAGATGATTTTCACTGTATTCTCCATTTTTTATCGATGATTCTTTTGAGGAACTCGAAGATTTTAGTTCTATAATTTTGACGCCGTTTGTATCTTCTTCTTGTAGCCATAATTGATTGACGAAGAAATCTGGCTCCACAAGGTTGTGTCTTGGGATATTATTTCTTATATCTGAAATATTATAGACTACACATAAAACATAACATTACCTTTTTCCTGAAGGGGTAGGTAGAGGTGAACCCAGGTCTTATACTCCTATAGTAATTAGGTACACCCACACTGCCCCAGCTGTTTTTTTGAACATTACATACATACAATGACGTCTTTCTCCCGAAGGGTTAGGCAGAGGTCTATCCAGGACTCAGTCCCATAGCAGGCACACCCACATTTCGCCTGTATGTTATTGGTCCTGTGTAATAGGAGGCCAGCCTATTGCCTCATGATCTCATCTCAGGACCTCATGATCGATGATAATGATATTATATAGGCACGACATACTATTAAAAGGTAGAAGATAAAACTAATTACAAATAATATGCTATTGATAAAAATATGTATGTATGGCGTATGTATAAACATATGCCTAGAAAAAAATACGGTCGGAGTCTTCTAAAACAAGCTTCTGAAGCATCATAGTAAGCCAGCTTGCACACTTGTTTGAAGAGGTCTACCTTGAGTTGTCGGAAAGGAATTTTGTACTAAAAGCTCGAGTAGTAGGTAATCACTTAAGCTGACTCCTAAATGCTTGTGGACGCACACATTGAGTTTAATTTTTGGCTGAGTCTATTAATACGGTTACCGTACGAACAATTTATTATTATTCGTACAGAAGTCGGACGAATAATTTTATTTTATCAATTAGAGTGCGACAAAAAAAAAATTAAAAAAAAAAACCTTAAACCTAACCTACAGAAGTCGGTTTGCTGTGTATTATATTACATGGCCGCCTTTAAAATGAGCATTCATTTTGTCTATATATCTTAGTAATAATTTACAAAAGACTTTAATCCAATAAAAGTATTTATTACTTACGTTGTCATACATTATCTATACTAATATTATAAAGAGAGAAACTTTGTTTTTTTGTTTTTTTGTTTTTTTGTTTTTTTGTTTGTAACGAATAGGCTCCGAAACTACTGGACCGATTTTAAAAATTCTTTCACTTATGGATAGCTTAATTCAGTGTGAGTGCCATAGGCTATATGAGATTTTGAAAAAAAATGGGGATCCGTAAGAAAACTGCAATATTGTGAACCAAGGTGTTACATAATATAATTACCATATTCATAAATTTGCGTGCGCTGTGAAATGCATTGATGGTAGAATAATATAATGTACTAGGGGTTTGTAGTACTTATCAATACCTACAAAACAGTATACATAGATTATATCCATCTTTTTTGGTTTAGTCAAAATAATCGAAAAAGTGATTATTTTCATGCGGTGTGAAAACTATTGGAGGTAGAGTAAAGTAATGTACTAGGGGTTTGTAGTACTTATCAATACCTACAAAACAGTATACATAGATTATATCCATCTTTTTTGGTTTAGTCACAATAATCGAAAAAGTGATTATTTTTCATGCGGTGTGAAAACTATTGGTGGTAGAGTAAAGTAATGTACTAGGGGTTTGTAGTACTTATCAATACCTACAAAACAGTATACATAGATTATATCCATCTTTTTTGGTTTAGTCACAATAATCGAAAAAGTGATTATTTTTCATGCGGTGTGAAAACTATTGGTGGTAGAGTAAAGTAATGTACCAGGGGTTTGTAGTACTTATCAATACCTACAAAACAGTATACATAGATTATATCCATCTTTTTTGGTTTAGTCACAATAATCGAAAAAGTGATTATTTTTCATGCGGTGTGAAAACTATTGGTGGTAGAGTAAAGTAATGTACCAGGGGTTTGTAGTACTTATCAATACCTACAAAACAGTATACATAGATTATATCCATCTTTTTTGGTTTAGTCACAATAATCGAAAAAGTGATTATTTTTCATGCGGTGTGAAAACTATTGGTGGTAGAGTAAAGTAATGTACCAGGGGTTTGTAGTACTTATCAATACCTACAAAACAGTATACATAGATTATATCCATCTTTTTTGGTTTAGTCACAATAATCGAAAAAGTGATTATTTTTCATGCGGTGTGAAAACTATTGGTGGTAGAGTAAAGTAATGTACCAGGGGTTTGTAGTACTTATCAATACCTACAAAACAGTATACATAGATTATATCCATCTTTTTTGGTTTAGTCACAATAATCGAAGCAGTGATTATTTTTCATGCGGTGTGAAAACTATCGGTGGTAGATTAAAGTAATGTACTAGGGGATTGTATTAATTATCAATACCTACAAAACAGTATACATAGATTATATCCATCTTTTTTGGTTTAGTCACAATAATCGAAAAAGTGATTATTTTTCATGCGGTGTGAAAACTATTGGTGGTAGAGTAAAGTAATGTACCAGGGGTTTGTAGTACTTATCAATACCTACAAAACAGTATACATAGATTATATCCATCTTTTTTGGTTTAGTCACAATAATAGAAAAAATGATTATTTTTCATGCGGTGTGAAAACTATTGGTGGTAGAGTAAAGTAATGTACTTGGGGTTTGTAGTACTTATCAATACCTACAAAACAGTATACATAGATTATATCCATCTTTTTTGGTTTAGTCACAATAATCGTAGCAGTGATTATTTTTCATGCGGTGTGAAAACTATCGGTGGTAGATTAAAGTAATGTACTAGGGGATTGTATTAATTATCAATACCTACAAAACAGTATACATAGATTATATCCATCTTTTTTGGTTTAGTCACAATAATCGAAAAAGTGATTATTTTTCATGCGGTGTGAAAACTATTGGTGGTAGAGTAAAGTAATGTACCAGGGGTTTGTAGTACTTATCAATACCTACAAAACAGTATACATAGATTATATCCATCTTTTTTGGTTTAGTCACAATAATAGAAAAAATGATTATTTTTCATGCGGTGTGAAAACTATTGGTGGTAGAGTAAAGTAATGTACTTGGGGTTTGTAGTACTTATCAATACCTACAAAACAGTATACATAGATTATATCCATCTTTTTTGGTTTAGTCACAATAATCGTAGCAGTGATTATTTTTCATGCGGTGTGAAAACTATCGGTGGTAGATTAAAGTAATGTACTAGGGGATTGTATTAATTATCAATACCTACAAAACAGTATACATAGATTATATCCATCTTTTTTGGTTTAGTCACAATAATCGAAAAAGTGATTATTTTTCATGCGGTGTGAAAACTATTGGTGGTAGAGTAAAGTAATGTACCAGGGGTTTGTAGTACTTATCAATACCTACAAAACAGTATACATAGATTATATCCATCTTTTTTGGTTTAGTCACAATAATCGAAGCAGTGATTATTTTTCATGCGGTGTGAAAACTATCGGTGGTAGATTAAAGTAATGTACTAGGGGATTGTATTAATTATCAATACCTACAAAACAGTATACATAGATTATATCCATCTTTTTTGGTTTAGTCACAATAATCGAAAAAGTGATTATTTTTCATGCGGTGTGAAAACTATTGGTGGTAGAGTAAAGTAATGTACTAGGGGTTTGTAGTACTTATCAATACCTACAAAACAGTATACATAGATTATATCCATCTTTTTTGGTTTAGTCACAATAATCGAAAAAGTGATTATTTTTCATGCGGTGTGAAAACTATTGGTGGTAGAGTAAAGTAATGTACTAGGGGTTTGTAGTACTTATCAATACCTACAAAACAGTATACATAGATTATATCCATCTTTTTTGGTTTAGTCACAATAATCGAAAAAGTGATTATTTTTCATGCGGTGTGAAAACTATTGGTGGTAGAGTAAAGTAATGTACTAGGGTTTGTAGTACTTATCAATACCTACAAAACAGTATACATAAATTATATCCATCTATTTTGGTTTAGTCACAATAATTGAAGCAGTGATTATTTTTCATGCGGTGTGAAAACTATTGGTGGTAGAGTAAAATAATGTACTAGGGGTTTGTAGTACTTATTAATACCTACAAAACAGTATACATAGATTATATCCATCTTTTTTGGTTTAGTCACAATAATCGAAGCAGTGATTATTTTTCATGCGGTGTGAAAACTATCGGTGGTAGATTAAAGTAATGTACTAGGGGATTGTATTAATTATCAATACCTACAAAACAGTATACATAGATTATATCCATCTTTTCTGGTTTAGTCACAATAATCGAAGCAGTGATTATTTTTCATGTGGTGTGAAAAGTATTGGTGGTAGAATAAAGTAATGTACTAGGGGTTTGTAGTATACTCATCAATATCTTCAAAATAGCCCACGATAAATTATAACATGTGTTAAGGTTTGGTCATTGTAACAGAAATAGTCATTAATTTGCGTGCGCTGCGTAAACCATTAGGTTTATATTTATTAAAATACAATGTATCACGAATTTACTCCTGATAAACGTCCACTATACCTACTTCTGCTACCCGTGCGAAGCCGGGGCGGGTCGCTAGTATAATATATAAATCAGAAATAGAGGCTCTATCTCAATGACGTTGAATCGCTTCCTTACTCTGAGCTCTATCTCTAATTTGTATATTCCAATCTAAATTTGAATGTGATTTTATTTTCTATTTATTATTAATATAATCATCCAATAAATGTACGAATACGAACTCGTAAATATAATTTATTCGTCCAGTACCCGTACAAATAGTCACTTCGTTAATTTTTCTAGGTTCAGGGGTGTGAATGTGTGCGTGCCGTCATGAAGGTATTAGCGAGCTGGCTTACTATGGTCCTTCAATGTTTGTTTTAGAAGACTCCGTCCGCCTTTTTTTCTAGGATCATGTTGTTGTAGTTAACTTAAAGAAAAATGTACTCACGACTGAAAATGTTAGTGTTCCTATTTATATTATTACAGTTTCTGCGAACGTTCATTCTAATCACACGCCTTATATACTAACAAATATAATAATATTACCTATCCTAAAATAATAAACAAGTCGGCATTGCAGCAATGACAACGTTGTTACATATTGTCAAACAATGAAATGTTGTCACGCGACCAAAGAAAAAGAAGGTAACTGCGAATCGTTCAGTAAAAAAGTTTCACCTTCAGTTTCAAACAAGGCAATAGACGTTAAGGCCGATAATGATGATATCTACTGTAATAATCTCGTATAAACTACTGCTGGTTTTTTCCCCATAATACCTATCCCTATCTAGCTATGTAGGTACTATAGGCATTTAAAAGTTATCATTTTACATAGGATATTGTCCCATCGGGTAGCTAGGCTATTCACAGCGTCGGTCCACCGATTATCGTCCAGTATTTCCAAATCATCATCATTTCAGCCGTTGGTAATCCACTACTGAACATAGGCCTCCCCCATAAAGGGGGGGTTTTGCCAATACTCGACACGCTTGGCAGGCGGGTTGTCGAGCGCAGTTCGATGGTTTATTGCAGAGGACGCTGCTGCCCGTCCTCTGGACCTGTTAACCCTTTGCCGGCTCTTACGGCAACCACGGGGGGAGAGGGTGGAGCACTATTCTAAAGCCGGTAACTCCACGGCGTATTTCCAAATACCAAGCATAATTTGCCACCTCTCCCTAAATTCAAAAGCCATCCCTTTCAAAGCACTCGACCGAAAACTAAAACACTTTTAAAATGGTACAAAACAAGCGGAAGCAATTGGCCCAGTAAAAGCGTCCTGCATGCCTCACTTCAGCACGGCAAGTGTCCGTAGTTGGCGAAACAAAGTGTAAATGGATTGATTGCGTCAATTCCTCGCACAAAGGGCTCCAAATTGCATTAAAAGCTCGCGGCGCGGGCCATTTGGCAAAGCACTTACTCCATTAGAGCCTCCAAATAAAGTTACCTTAGTGTGGCGTGAGCGGGAAATGTATACGTGTAGATAGTGGGGCTATTTATATTGAGTTTGTTAGGTTTATGCTGTAGGGAGTTGATCTTTAGATACCAATCCTTAATGGAATTGGGCTTCTTGAAGGATAAGTAAGTCATGGAGTACTAGAGGTCCGCGAGCGAGCTCTGTGTCATCGACCTTGTGCTATTTTATATCTTTTATAATACATAATATTATTTCATCATCATCATCTCAGCCGTGGTAAGTCCACTAGCTGAACATAGGCCTCCCCCGGAATGGGTAGTTTACCCAATATTTATATTTAATCAATCTAATTTTATATTGAAAAACAGTTTATTATAAGTAAATTTAAAAAACCATTAAACATAAATGTCTCTCTGTGAGTATGTATTATAAAATTATTACCTATTATAAAATTCTAAATCACTGATTGACTGACATGCAGCGCCGAGCAAACCGGGACTTGAATCTTAGAAGGAAGGTACGTTTCGTAATCTGATAATAACTGTGTTGCCGGGAATCGAAGGAGTGCTATGAAAAAAATAAAACACCGCATGTATATAGGTATTTATTAGAAGATTTTTTTATGAGTGACAAGACGAGCAAATCAGGTGCCTGATGGTAAGCAGCATGATTGCTCATATCAGACACAGTGTTTTAAAATTCTCTGTCATGCCCAGTAATTTCGCTGGTAACATTGCCCTTCAGACCGAAACACAGCAATGTTTGCACAATGACTGCTTGGCGGATGAATAACTGGAAAAGGTGTATTTCCCCTGGCGGCAAAAGAGGCCTACCACTATATAAAAACCACTCCACCCCCACATATGAAGGGATATCATAGCTGGTACCTATGTCCGTTGGGGCTGGAACTTGTTATTCAATACAAAAAGACAACATCATTGGATTAGACTTGGCAAGATTCAGTTTGGAGGTCCTTCAGAACTTTAAAAATAGTGTTGAGATTTTCCGCCCTACATAATACATTAGGTGTACAATACACGTAATGCCGAGCGTTCGCTTCAAAGGTTAATTAATTAGATTGCATCGCGCTTGAGTGGTCGGGCGCTATTGCAGCGCTAATTCATAAATTAGCGACAAAGCGGACTTTTCGCTCCATTACGCGTGTCACAGCGTCTCTCATTTACACCTCATTTCGATTATATTAGGCTTTAATACTCCACGAATTAGAACGCACGTTTCTAATGGACGGGGAGATTAAATTATAGAGCCTTTTCCTAATATATAGGCTCTTAGTAGTTTAAGCACCTTTAGAAGAGAGCTCTAAGTAGGTACTTAAGTATACAATAACTAAATAAGTATACCAAAACAAAAACTTACGAAAAATAAACATTTTTAATTTTTATCTACCTTTGATCTAAACTTAATTCATTAGTTTGCAATTTCCGATTTTTTAATTCAACAAAACAATAGCGTAAGACTCAATTATAACATAGATAAAATGCGTTTGCCGCGGAAGCAAAAATATTTGTCTACCCGCTAACCAAACATTAGTTCAAAAGCACGATACAAAATGGCGGCGGCGCGTAACGTATAATTACAATTTATTTTTGTCTATCAAAATGTTTTAATTGTTTTTTGAATATCACACATCACAATGTGTGATTAACTTACGAAGCTGTATATTAAAGGGATGACATATCGGTTACATAAGTCTATGACTTGCTAGACTTTTACGTCTTATGGAATATCGCGGTTCTTTTCCATTTTTGCAGGCCACTTTTGCAGGGGGTCGCCTGGGGAAGTACCACACCTTTGCCAGTTAATCCGCCAAGCAGTAATGTGCAAAAATAACTGTGTTCCAGTCTGAAGGGCAATGTTACCAGCGAAATTACTGGGCATGACGAGTTTCAACAACTTAAATATATAAATAAAGTATCTCAGAGTGGCAGGCACAGTGCAGTGCCGCGCAGAATTTTAAATTTTAAAACACTGGGTGGCACTGTGTCTGATATGGGCAATCCTGATGATCAGACACCTGATTTGCCCGTCTTGTCACTCACTATCATAAAATAAAAGTCCGGTCTATTAGGATTTATCGTCGGCGATATTTACTTAATGGAAGAGTGTTGGAGATAAAAGCTTGCGCTATCGATGCGGGATCTGAAGTTATAATTAGAGGGCTGCCCTGACGCCCGGTTCTTCCTTACGTGCCACTTAAATCTACACTGACTTCACACATCACATTAGCTTATTATGTACTTATGTACACGAGTAGCTATATACTTACAGTAAAACTAGCTTGAGACAATTTTGAAGGAACTCCGCCCATAAAAGCGAATTATGCGGGCGAACATACATTTTATTCTTTATTTTATACTATAGGTTTAATTTAACTTATTTTATTTCAATTTCATATAATGTTGTCAATAATATAATATTTTTTATTTTTAAAATTGAATATATTTCAGTTTAATATTAATATGTGTATAATGTTTTATGGGTCTATGAAACTTGCAAAAAATGCTTTTATTTTAAATTTATTTATAAAAAAACTTTTCCGAAGGCAGAGGTTTTCGAGGATCCCAGGTCCCATACTTAGTAGTTACTTACACTCACAATAAAACATAATTTCCTAACGAATTTTGTGTAGATATTGAAATATAGATAGTTAGTATAGACAGTTTGGGTTTCTAGGTTTTCTAATTCATCTTTAAAATATCAGGATATATATCTTTAATGATAAATTTTAATATTTTTCATTTTTATACATACATACATAACAATAAATAACATAATAATAATACATACGAGTACATAATAAAACATAACAAAAATTATTTTAAATAATAATTGATTTTTTTTTCGAATGAGTCAATTAAATTTGGAGAAAAGAGGGGAATGTTCGAAACATCAATTTGGTAAAATTCTTAAAACATATCCTTACTAAGTAAACGCTCTCTAGTTTTTAATTTATTTTGATTACTTTTTCAATTGTCGTATCAATAACGAGTAAAGTATCTATGTATAGAAGAGGATCACCAAAATATGCCCGCAGTTAGTTTTAACTATTTTACTATGGATAAAATTAACCAGGATATTCATAATGACCCTAATCTTAGCACCTAATCGCAATGCTTTTAGTAAAATTACTCTATAAATATTCAAGTAGAAAGCTAAAAAAGTTAATGACACACCGTCCTAACATAATTGCAAATTACATGTGCATTAGTAGGGCATGTGGTACTGTGTAACGGTCAAAGTTTGCGTGAACTGTTTCTATTAACTTCTTTATATTTTATGATTCCCTGGTATCTGGTTACTGAAATATTGTGAAAATGTAATTGAGAAAAATGCAATTAATAAGCTGTTGTCTACTAACGGTACGAAAACTCATATCATATCTCTAACGGCACGAAAATTTTAAAAGTTGGTACCTATTTGTTAGGAATTAACAAAAGAGCGCTATAAAAACTAATACCAGTCGTAATAGAATATTGATACTGGACCGGAACAAATCTTATAATCTCGAGATGGCTGAAACATAAAAATATTGTATTTAATACAATAGTCAAAAGACTATATGTTTTGGGGAATAAATATATACTCGTAATAACTTTTAAAAACGTTGCGTGCGGAGTCATAGTGTGTTCAATGGAATTTGTTTTTCACAATATGCACTAGGGACAATTTAATTTCCTTTGCAATTGATTTGATTATATGTATTGGTATTCGTTTTAAGGCAAATGTTGCGTGCAAATGAATTACTAGCTTGACATGTGGTTTTAATAATTATTTACTGCACAACTTTTGTACCATCTTAAAAGCAAATAAATGATTATTCTATTCTATTCTATACCAATCTGATGAAATGACGTACTTACGTAATAGGCGACGTATAGGTCGGTCTGCATTCTACATAGAGACGTAGTGATTCTATCCCTAGTACACCACTGAAATATCTCAACTTTCGCTGTAAACATTATAGGTAAACCCGTCGTCTTCGGCTATGTTTGACCGACTTCCAATAAAAGGAGCATGTTCTATGTTTGTCTGTATGTATTTTTTTTGTGTATGTTCATCGATATTTTCACCAATTGTGTACCGATTTAAGAAATTCTTTTTTAGTTCGTAAGGGTATACCTACTCCCAAGGTGGTCCCATTATAATCAAGTCAGGATCTGATGATGGAATCTCAAGGAAATCGAGGAAAAACTAACTAATTAACAATTTAATAAAATCTTAGAAGTCAATTTTGACCCACTTTTCGTTTCGTTTTGATCCCAGTTTCCGATTGAGCTGAAATTTTGCATACTTATGTAAATTTTGTAACAATGCAATAATCTGGTACTATTGAGCTGATCTGATGATGGAGTCAGGAGGTCGATAGTGGAGCTCCTCAACGGCGGACAGCAAAGACACGATAGATAGAATATATTCTATCTATTCTATTCTACCTCACCCCCGCAGTACAAAATATATTGAAAGGTACATAGTTTTCAGATTTGTCATAGTCGAGTTAAAATAAAAGTAAATAAATACAAACTAGGGTAGAACATAACATAACATACGTTCACGCCTTTTTCCCGAAGGGGTAGGCAGAGATGTACCCAGGACTCAGTCCCATGTAGATACACCCACATTTCGCCAGTATGTTATTGGTCCCATGTAATAGGGGGCGAGCCTATTGCCATCTACCGGGCACAGTTCCAGACTCCAGGCAGTTATTGAGATAATTCCTAATGGAAAAATCCAATATTTAGCACTGCCTGACCTGGGGATCGAACCCGGGACCTCTTGATTGGCAGTCGAGCATGCGCCCTCTACGCCACGGAGGCAGTCAACTAGGGTAGAAATAGTGGTTTATATAACATAAGTAAGTATTAAGGAACTAGTATTCGATAAAATGTTTTGTTATCGTCGGTGTCGAGATGGTATCGTCCGTGCGTGTTACGAGGGCCGTAAACAACCAAACTGTACGGGGCGCTACTGCCTTAACATGTTAACAACATTTTTCTTAAATATTCTAATACTCCCTTTCTGTTTTTACGGTTCGTGCTAAAAAACAGCGCTGTGCACGGTTAGCCGAGCGCAGCATATGCTGAGCACAAGCCGATTGCCACAACCACTGTGTCAATATACGAGTATGTACTAGCAGATGTAATTACGTGTTTGTTGTGAAGGTTGGGTAATAAACGCATTTTTCTTTCTTTATTTTTTCTATGTCATTTTCCCTTCGACTTGATCAGGGTTTTGTTTTATCATTTATTTCTATTTTGTTCATTATTAATATTAGTTTTGGAGAGTGGCAGAAACAAAGGGTTCCCAAAGAGGCTTGGCTTCAGGCATGCAGCTGGTCATAAAACAAAATTATTACAAATTACAAATGTTCGGGGTACTTATGTTAGCGAAAACATATTATCTTAATCCCGAGGATACAGAAGAACAGAAGAACCACGGAGCCAACTGACCAGACAAATTGACAAATTTAATGTAGAAAACATGGCATTGTAGAAGATTAAAAGAACGCTGTAAGTTACAGTCATATTTACGTAACAAACAAGTTTTTCAAAGCACACAACACCATAAATAAAAATGTTGTCGATCCAGGACTATCAAGTCGCAAATGGAATGAATGATTTGACACTTTCGTATAAAATGTTTTATCAAATGCCGCTCTGTTATTCAACAGTGGCTAATACACTAATACATCTGTCCTCGATAGATAATTGATAAAATAACTTGATTTACACTTTCTACAAATAACACACGAACATAGGCACAGTTATAATTATGTTTCCCAATTTTTGAGTGAAAGGAAATCAGCTGTGATAGTGCTTTAACGCAAAAACATAATGTAAAATGTGTTAGGTTTTTCACACATTTATTTTTTGTAGGACGTCGGACGTCAGATGATCTAATAAAGGTAACACGAACTCGCTGGAGGCAAGACAACCGCACTAGATGGAAATCTTTGGGGGAGGCCTATTTCAACATTACCTTGTAATGTTTCACTTTTGTAATTAACTTTTTTGTGGCAATTAACACTTTTTTTAACAGTGGACGTCCTACGGCTGTGACAATGATGATGAGAATTGTATATTTTTTTGTTGTCAATATCGGAAATACCTAATTGCTGAGGCCGAACTAACAAGGGATGCCGTGACGACCTAGAGCTGTACCAGGCATGATGGCTAGAGGTGGTCTAGGAACGTGACATTTGGAAGGACTTGAGGGCGGCTTTTATCCAGCAGTGGAACCTTAGGCTGGATGAATGCAATAATAGCTAAATTCGGTTAGTTCCGCTATGCTCGACTCGAAAAATACCGACTAAAAAGATTCGCTATGTAAGAAATTCACAGTTTTTCTGGATGTAGCACAAGCCTTCGACAAAGTGTGGCATGAAGGTCTCGTATATAAATTAAGAAATATGCTTCCAAGACAGTTTGCAGACCTTTTGGAATCATATCTATTACAGCGAACATTCAGAGTACGACAAGACGATGCATACTCAGAACTAAGAGTAATAAAAGCTGGGGTACCGCAGGGAAGTGTGCTAGGACCAGTCCTGTATCTTCTGTACACTGCAGATATCCCAGAACTAAAAAACAACACCATTGCCACTTTTGCCGATGACACAGCCGTTATGGCTATAGGTGCAACGCATGAAGAAGCAGTGGGAAAAGTTCAAGTAGCCGTTAATATAATATACAACTGGACAAAAAAGTGGCGAATACAACTAAATGAAACAAAATCCACTCATATAGACTTCACGAACAAGGTGTCTAATTATCATCCTGTGTTCATCAACCATAAGGCAATACCGTATGAAAACACAGCCAAGTATCTTGGCATGACATTAGACGCGAAGCTTCGCTGGAAAGCCCACGTGAAAAAGAAAAGAGAAGAACTACAGTTAAGATATAATAAAATGTATTGCATCAGCCAATACATTTTATTATGCCAATATGGACGTATGGTATTCAGTTATGGGGTTGTACCACCCTAAACAACATTAACGTAATACAACGGTTTCAAAACAAAGTGCTGCGTGCAATAGTGAATGTCCCGTGGTACATTCGAAATGACGATCTACATAGGGACCTAAACGTGGACCACGTCACTAGTGTAATTAAAAAATTCGCTGGAGCCCACGAACGAAGGCTCCATCATCACGTGAATGTCGAGGCCATCCAGCTCCTCGACAACACGGACCTAGTAAGGAGACTTAAAAGGACAAAACCTTTTGAGTTAGTATAGTGAAGTGACAATTAAATGTACTATGAAGACGATAGTGTAGTGCAACTGAAAAAGGACACGTGAACATAGTGTATCGCCTTAATTGATAGAGACAGTAAGAATTACGTGTTAATGGACACATTCTTAGTTTTAAATGTCTACATTTTAAGCAAGCAGTTTAAGTTAGAAATTAATTACTCATTAGCCTTTATTGAGCTAGATTGTAATATAATGTTATATCTTTATAAGAATATGACATACACAAAAAAAAAAATGTAAGAAATGCTTCGAATATGCGTAAACAATGTAAAGAAAATCGTTAAATTTAAGTTTTAATTTTTATGGCGCTTGTGTTACAAATTGTGGAGAAGCAGTAAACTAACTTCATAAACATGTTATGTAAATAATTCCATTAAAATCCCTTCAGTCTAACCGATTTATCGTTTAAACTTTATAGGTTTTGTTTGTTAGTTTTAAATTGTAAATACCCTATCTGATGTGTACGTAACATCCCCAACGCTCAGTAAGATTGTGTTGGGGCAGTGTTTAAAGTTCTTCACATTATTGCCTTAAAATTAGACTAGATAGGTACTGAAAAAACACCTTAAACTTTTCCCTAAACAACAGTTAATAATTTAATCAAAACTACAATAAAACATTCAATTTAGCAAACGACAAGTCATCTCGGGCCTCTCGTGAGAAAATATTTTTTGTATTGGCAAAAGAAACAGGCCAATCGAAGTGTTAATTTTCAACCTTAAAACACAACCACTCTGGTTTTTGTATTGCGGATGAGAGTCAATTATTTCATCAGTGGTTGTGTAGATGCCGGCTGTTGCCTGTGAATTTACTCGGCATCATATAATTGACATTTTGTGTTATTAACTCGGTCGCTAGTCAAATAGGGTTTCATCTCGAGTCGATCTATACGAATGACATTTATTTAAGGTCGATTTTAAGTGGGTCTTTAAGGTCTCGTAAACCTTTATTTTTCACAAATCTTGCCGTTTAATATTTCATGAAAATCAGTCCCGAGAGTCTTTTGTCATTTTCCCTGATAGACCATCTGATACGGAGCCTTTTAAAGAAGCCTTTCCGCTGTAAATATAGATGGACTAGATGTAATCACTCATTCACTTAGAAATCCTGAGTTATTTTATTTTTCAGACATTCTAAGCTAGACTTTACCTAGATTAAATGTACTTATTTTCAAATGGCGTTATCCATTATTATGTATTTTTAAAACAACTTTTGATATATATTAATTGAGTATACACTCACGTAGATTTTTAACATAACTAAAATACATAGGTGCATATAGGTTATAATATAGCTCGACAGAAAAGAGTGGAAACGGAACTAATTTAAAGTGTTCGTGTTGATTCAATTGTTTTTAATGTTGTAAATGGCGCCCCCATTATTTTCTACTCTTTTATGTCGAGCTATACCTACCTAAGACCATGAAGACAATAAGAGCAAAAACCTACACACCACTCATCCCAAAATTATTGTTTCCACAAATTCCTGTTCATTACATTCCTTTTCTTCACTACATCCGCAGTACATTCGTCCAATTTTCTCACAGCACCAAATACCAACCAAAACACAGTCCATTCGGAATCGAGTCCATCTAGGTAAGTGGACAGTACTCCATGATTAGAGGCAGGCGGCAAGCGGCACATTACTCCCTCTAATTTAAACTCCGACTAATGCACCGCGCCGATAACACATGCATTTACTCTTAGATACCGTGATAGATAAATTACGCATCGATTAATCTGCACTTAAATGTAAACAGACAGAGATTTGTAGTGGTAAGCGGTTTTTGCAGTAGGCCGCCTGGGCCACCTTTGCCAGTTATTCATCCGCCAAGCAGTAATGTGCAAATATTACTGTGTTCGGGTATGAAGGGCAATGTTATCAGCGAAATTACTGGGCATGATGAGATTCAACAACTCGTATCTTAAGGTGACAGGCGCAGTGCAGTGCCGCGCAGAATTTTGAATTTTAAAACACTGGGTGGCACTGTGTCTGATATGGGCAATCATGATGCTTAACATCAGGCACCTGATTAGCTCGTCTTGTCACTCTCACTATCATAAAAAAAAAAAGATATCCTAATACAGTTTCAAGCAAACTAAGGTGTTATTTTAGGAATTCCGGATCTAAACTTCGGTCTAAATTAGCCACAACCGACGTACCTATATATTATTACTAAATGTGCCCCGCGGTTTCACCCGCGTAGAATATCGGGGTAAAATGTATTCTATGTCTTATTCCAGGGTCTAAACTATCTACATACCGAATTCCAGCCCAATCGGTTCAGTAGTTTTGGCGTGAAAGAGTAACAAACATCCATCCAATGTTTATTACGGTTCACTCTTCTCCCTGCACGGTTGCCTGGAAGAGATCGAGAGCGATATCACCGCCCATTGTTACACTAGTTATTATTAATTATTATTAGTTTAAGAACTTCTTGTTTGTGGTGTATCTATCATCTATCATCCATCCATCCATCCTTTCACATTTATGGTATTAGTAGGAAGTAGGATAAGATAGGATGAAGAATGTGATACAAGTGTATATAAAAGCTATATCGTACCTATGCTAGGATCGTAGCACGCCTATAAGATTGGTCCCAAGCTGCCCAGAGGAAGGTATTAAAAGAGAGAAGGAAGGCCTTTACTCTCCTGGGCATAATAATGAACCGCCATGGCGGTACCGCCAGTAGGGTACCCCACTTTCTCTACCCGTGCTTGCCGTAAAAGCTGGCTAAGGGTTATCAGATCGAGAGGACGCGTAGCAGCGTCTTCTAAATAACAACACTAATCAGCGCTCGCCAACCAGGCTGTCAAACGTGGCGAGTATCAGCAAAGCCCCTAGCCCCTAATGAGGACTTCCTACGGTTGATTATGAATTTATTAGCTGTGCCCCGCGGATTCACCCGCGTAGTCATCGTTCCCGTGGGCATATACGGAAAAAAGTACCATATGTGTTATTCCAGGGTCTACCTACATACAAAATTTCAGCCTAATCGGTTCAATAGTTTTAGCGTGAAAGAGTAACAAACATCCATCAATCCATCCATCCATTTCACAAACTTTCGCATTTATAATATTAGTAGGATAACAACTCACTGGAATTAACAGTAAAAATCAGGATTAATTCTCAAAGTTGCGCGCGGTCTAGATACAATAATTTCGCAGTGCGTATGCGCAGCGTTGACATGCTACGAACTTGCTACGCGGCTACGACTTCGTCTGCGTACAAAAGATACTTTACAAAACGGGATAACACAAACATTGTAACTCTTTTCCCATTTCAACAATATATTTTGTTATTTCTTTTATTTGTAACAATCAAAAATCACGTTGTAGCATTATTCGACAGAACCTTTGTTGTAAAATAAAACTCCATAGAGACTAATTGAAACGCTACATTATGTCAGCGGCCGACGTTTCGAATAGGGGCACTGTTCGTTGCTTTACAAATATAAAACAATCATTTGGACAGTTCAAAGAGCGGTGCGAGGTAACGCAATAATAGCGTGTGCCACAAGGTAAGAGTTTATATCATAATTAATATTTAAATAAACAAGAAATCTTTGTATAAAAAAAAGGAAAAAAGCAGTACAAAAACTGCCTACTGTCTACCATAATTAAATACACTAATATAAAATCCATAGACCGTCATGTGAATCTATAGAAAATCCATGTGCTACAAACCGCTATTAAATGGTAGCGAACTCAAGATGATGGCAGTAATGCCTCATCGATTTGCAACACACATTGCGCCACATAAACGCCTGCATTTTGGTCGCAGATCACATAAGTTAGGTATTTATTTACTTATAATTCAGCACAACGCTAGGACTAACTTAATGCTAGTGTAGCATTTTCTACCAGTTATCCTAAAGTTATATATTTATATTATATATATTTATTATTAAGGTATATATTTATATTTTTTTATTTTTTTCGCAACAAGTTTTAAAACCACATACTTATCGCGTAAAGTAGGTAATGTTTGACTGAGTCATATTATATTTTCACTTCATTAATTTCAGTTTAGTCTCTTAAACCTTGGACCACACACAAGCTCGCGCCTCGTCATCACGCGGCGCCTTTCAATCCACATCTCAAACGTTTGGATCCTCCCCCACGCGCCGACACAAAGCGCCGCGTTTGCCGCCTCGTTATGTAAAATTCACTAAACAATGCCACATATCGCTTTCTTATTAACAATAGCGTAGAACAACACTCAACACCGATTTATAAAGAACCGCGTGTTAATGCAACGCGCGCACTGTCAAAGATCAATTTAATTGGGTGTAGGTGTAATATGCGTAAATAATACTTATTGTTGCGGGTGTGGTTACAATCGGTTACAATGTTGTAGAAACAAAAGAGTTTCGCAAACATCTTGAGAGAGAGAAGAAACATCTTAAGATAAACTGGCCAAATGCAACTGGGACTCGCATATGAAAGGAACCCAACCTAATTACCTACCTATTTATAGGTGTCACCTTTCCTCACCTACCAAATTAATATGACATTACTTTATATATGCATAACTTATATGATAGTTTATTAAACACGCTGGTTGTATGAAATGAACTTTATTTATTTTATAGCGGCAATAGAAATACATATATTGTGAAAATTACACGTGTCTATTACGGTTTATGAGATAGATAAGAGCTTTAAAAGCGTTAGCTTCTAGAAGCGGGCTCGTCGAGAGCTCAAGCTCGCTGGCGGGGTGAGGATGACAAAAAAAAAACAATCCATTCTATTCGTAGTATTATTATCTGTTCTGTGCCCCAAGTAAAAAAAAAAGTGTGATTGTATTTTTCCATTTGGAATTTTCTGCCTACACATTCACGCCTTTTTCCCGAAGGGGTAGGCAGAGGTGTACCCAGGACTCAATTCTATAGTAGATACACCCACATTTCGCCAGTATGTTATTGGTCCCATGTAATAGGGGGCGAGCCTATTGCCATCTACCGGGCACAGTTCCAAACTCCAGGAAGCTATTGAGATAATTCCTAATGGAAAAATCCAATATTTAACACTGCCTAACCTGGGGATCGAACCCGGGACCTCTTGATTGGCAGTCGAGCATGCGCCCTCTACGCCACCGAGGCAGTCACTACCACTACACTACTAGTCAGTACTGCCTACACGTTCGGGAATAACACGTAATGTTTGATAAATCGGTAATTGCAAACCACCTTTTTATGTCGTATGAGGCAAATAAGCAATCTGTGTGCCCGATGGTGAGCGGTTACCGCCGCCTATGGATACCTGCAACTTCAGGGGTATTGCCAGTATGTTGCCGACCCTTCAAGACTCACTCTCATTTAGAAAACCTCATGTGGCTCAACAGAAAGACCGCAGCACGGAGATCATTACACATTTTGCACGTATGCGGCCGAAGAGGACGGGAAAATGTAAAGTTCTAAATAAATTTAATAAGTCTGGTAATGTCAAAGAACAAATCGCACACATATTTCGAGGCTGGGGTGAAGTCGCGAGCACGTAGTGTTATGTAAAGGCGGTCGGTATATAGCAAACATTACGCTCGCCGCACAAACACCTCCCCGTTTAGATAAGGAGCTGTGGGAAAACATAATTACGTGTGAAAAATATAAAATGTTCCGTATCAGAAAAGGAAAAAAAGGAAGCCTTGTAGGACCACTTCGTTGTCCATCTGTCTGTATGTATGACTGTCTGTCTGTCCGTCTGTGTATCTGTCTGTCTGTCAAGACCTTTTTTCTCGGTTACGCGTTGAGGTATCAAGTTGAAACTCATATCAACAACTCATGCCCACGGTTCTTGCTGCTATAAAAAAAAATCAAACTTCTATGTCAACGCAATCAAAAGCCATTTTACCGCACATTTCTATTAATTGCGCAACGATGTTAAAACCTTTAGGTTACCTGTTGGCCCAGCATTATGAAATTTGGCATAAAGCCAGATCTTATTTATCAAGAATAAAGGAATAATCCCAAAACCGTAAAATTTTACAAAAAAAAAAAATTGTGATTACTATCAAATTTTTTTATGATAGTGAGTAACAAGACGAGCAAATCAGGTACCTGATGGTAAGCATCATGATTGCTCATTTCAGACACAGTATTTTAAAATTCTTATTTATCAGTATTTTAAATATATAGCCACCCAGTATTTTAAAATTCAAAATTCTGCGCGGCACTGCACTGCGCCTGTCACCCTGAGATATGAGTTGTTGAATCTCATCATGCCCAGTAATTTCGCTGGTAACATTGCCCTTCATACCGGAACACAGTAATGTTTGCACATTACTGCTTGGCGGATGAATAACTAGAAAAGGTGTGGTACTTCCCCAGGCGGCCCCCTGCAAAAGAGGCCTATCACTACAGAAAACTACTATCATGTTTGCGGTATCTAGTTATGGAACCCTAAGCATACTTCTCAAGGTATGCCTTAATAATTTATTTTTTACTTTGCTACTGGTTTTTTTTATTCTTATAATAAATGACATTAGGTAGAAAATAGTGCTTTGTTGAACTTTATCGTTTTTGTGTGTCCATTATAAAGTGACTAGCTGTGCCCGTCCTCTGGATCTGAAAACCCTTAGCCGGCTCTTACAGCAACCACGGGTAGAGAGGGTGGGTTACTATCCGGTACCTCCATGTCGTCGATTGTGTTATAATTGGTAATAAGAGTATCCCCTCACTCTCCGCCTACAATGGAGCGTGTAGTCGAGGCGCGGAGCCAGCAGCCCGAGGCGTACATTTGCATCCCCCACTCAAGCTAACCTACCTCTATACGACGTACGTATGTCGGTTGGACAACCATACGTGCCGCTAGAGTAACGTCGACCTGGCATTGTTACGTCACACCTTTGTGAGCTTTGAGCTATCCTTTCTGCCGAATACGTAGGTATTCTGTTGTACTGGTTGCAATAGTTTCACCTGAAAAATAAGGTCATACTAAACATTAGAATAGAATAGAATAGAAAACTCTTTATTGTTATCACAACTAGTACAAAAAACAGTAAAATTACATATTAAAACTAGAAAATGTGTAACAATTGGCGGCCTTATCGCTCAGAGCGATCTCTTCCAGGCAACCATGCGGTGACAGTACTCATACCAAAATGCTGGAAGGACGGTGGTTTCACAATTCAAATTAATTAATTTAAAATCTATACATACCAAAAATATTATATGTATATAAATATCTCTATAAAACTAATACATAATTTCACAGTGATTATAGTATGGGTCCTCACTAGTCCACCTGGTCCTCCAGGTGGCCGCTGAATTTTTTTATGTATCATAATAGTAGTCTTCGGTCCCGTGGGAATATCGGGATAGGAAGTACTTTTTATGATATTCCAGGGTCTATACTATCTACATACCGAATGTCAGCCCAATCGGTTCAGTAGATTTGGCGTGAAAGAGTAACAAACATCCATCCATCAATCTAACCAAAACAGCGCTAGATGGCGCTGCAGGTGAGTTAGATCTCGCAAGCGTTT
The DNA here is from genome assembly GCA_947063395.1 of Hemistola chrysoprasaria. Classification (NCBI taxonomy): domain Eukaryota; kingdom Metazoa; phylum Arthropoda; class Insecta; order Lepidoptera; family Geometridae; genus Hemistola; species Hemistola chrysoprasaria. The sequence continues at coordinate 10,485,906 of OX346725.1, forward strand.
TGTTCACCTGTTAAAAACGTGAGCTTTTTACATGGTACTGAAATTTGAATTTTATAATATTAGTAGAATTATCTTTATCATGATCACCAACGATACGATTACGCCATCACAAAAAGAAAGGTTTCTATGGAACGCGAAGACTTCTATGGAAATTGGAACCTCATTTAAAATAACAAATAGAATCTTTATCTTTATTGACCTTTAAAAAGATACTAAAGACAAAATACACATCACAAAGCTGTTTTATGCCATGCAAATGTAAATATAATCTAACATACAAAAATATTTAATTTTACAAGTTTAAATAGATTAATAATAACTATGCAAAGTATTGAATTTACCCATATATTCAAACAAATTCACATAAGAAAGTATCAGATTCAAATAAGATTATGATTGTATGAACTTTAAAATGGATCTGTAGGTGAGCAAATGTAATGATGGTAGGACTATTGATGACCGAACTAGTAATTAAACTGTGATACAGCTGTGGTTTAGCATCTGAATTTTATATAGCAGTGATGCTCAACCGAGACGTGACGTAACTAAGATAAAATATTGCACACACGTTTAGTTTGGATGACAATGTAAGTGACGTCATTCTAAATCCAATATGGCGGATATCGCAAGATGGCAAACTAGCTTTTTTTGTGCACGCTCACGATATGGGTATCAAATGGAAGGGTTTGCTGATATATATTCCAGAAAGCTTGTTTTTTAAATTATCAATTTATCCAGAGAAAGGACTAGGCAGTCTTACGTAAGCAAGTACGAACTTCATCGTTGACGTTGACCTCAAGTACCAAACTGGCGCCTGTTTAAAACATCAACAACTGCTGGTGGTCTCGATAACAAACATAACAATGACACATAGATTTTTCCTATTAACCATGCCAAAAACAGGGTAACAAGTCAGTCACTATAAGTCTATAACTAATAAGACTTACACATAACACACAATCACGCCTTTTTCCCGAAGGGGTAGGCAGGGGTGTGCCCCGGACTCAGTCCCACATTTCGCCAGTATGCTATTGGTCCCATGTAATAGGGGGTAAGCCTATTGACATCACAGGGCACAGTTCCAGACTGCTAAGCAGTTATTGAGATAAAGAAGAAAAAAAAGTGTGTTTTAACTTTTCTCTAGCAAAATGTAGACAGGTTGGAGAATAAGGTGTAGTAATATACTCTAAGGATATTCAGAAAGAATTTCAATATCGATTTAAAATCAACTTGCCACAAATTTTTTAGTAGTGGTAGGTCTCTTTTGCAGGGGGCCGCCTGGGGAAGTACCACACCTTTGCCAGTTATTCATCCGCCAAGCGGTAATGTGCAAACATTACTGTGTTCCGGTATGAAGGGCAATGTTACCAGCGAAATTACTGGGCATGATGAGATTCAACAACTCATATCTCAGGGTGACAGGCGCAGTGCAGTGCCGCGTAGAATTGCAGGCACCTGATTAGCTCGTCTTGTTTTTTTTTTTTATGATAGTGAGTGCAATAATATAAAAAAAAAAAAAAAAAACCGGAGCAGCCCGCCTAGCACGGGGATAACGAGTTTCTCCCGTTTTTTCTCTCTTTCGCGCCCGAACAACATATCTGCTGTCTCATTCTAACGCCCTGGGACTTCGTTTTCCCAGCTCACTGTGCTATCGGGGCAGCTAATCCATTTTGTATGCAAAGTCAAAAATTATTGAAGTTATTGAAGTTTCTCCAAATCATTCAGTTTTACCGATAGATGACAACCTTTTTATTTTTACAACTTTTTGTAACACTTGATAGAATTAATTTCTAATGTAATCAATACAATAATGTCAGGTCTATTTGTGTACATTGTCGCGTGTAAAATCACCAACAAATCCGTGGGCGCACTGAGGAGTCACGAGTTAGGTGTCGTAGGTGACTTCAGGTCGAAGTGATGGAAGAATGTGAATGTAAACAACGTATGTCAAGGGATTGACAAACATAACGTAAATAGTACTAAGGATGAGATGCACCACCTAAAAACAATACTAATGGTTGCTTTTCACGTGAACACTGGCTCGGAACGGGTGACGTTGCATTCCTTGTACTTACTCGTATTTGTATGTGTACCTATATCATACAGAGTTCGCGGGTCAGGGGCGTTTTCTTGTATATGAAATCCGCCCCGCCCCGCGCCAGAGATTTAACCCTGGTCGTTAAAAATCCAAATTGACGCGTTGCACTATTTTAACAACTGTTGAAATGACATTTTATATTTTAGAGATTAAAGCGGTCTCAATAGCTAAGCTTGTTTATTTGCGTGTGTGAAAGTTTCCTACTCATATTTCATATTGTTCCAACAACGTGCAACGCGTAATGCCTATTACGAATAGACGATCGAACATGGTACGGCCTTACGACACGACACGAACTTGGTTCGCCACCATATAATTTTCGATCGTGTGGCGCTCTGTCCGGCGAACACTAAGTATTATTACTTAGTACGGTGGTACGGTCGCTTGCACATCAAAGTGGTTCAATCGTATGGGGTGAACAACGTACGGAATGGTACGGTGGTACCATTCCGTACCATGTTCGATCGTCTATTCGTATTATAATATTGGTCTAAGAGCCTCTTTCTCCATCCTCCAGTAAAGTGCCGAGTAAGTTACTCGTCTATTAAAGTGGCGAGTAAGGCGCAGTGCTAATTTCATAATGTCCGAGTTATGCTATCGGCACATAAACATAAAACATAACATAAATTCACGCCTTTTTCCCTAAGGGGTAGGCAGAGGTGTGTATACCCAGGACTCAGTCCCATAGTAGATAGGTACACCCACATTTCGCCAGTATGTTTTTGGTCCAATGTAATAGGGGGCGAGCTTATTGCCATCTACCGGGCACAGTTCCAGACTCCAGGCAGTTATTGAGATAATGGAAAAATCCAATACTTAACACTGCCTGACCTGGGGATCGAACCCGAGACCTCTTGATTAACAGTCGAGCATGCGCCCTCTACGCCACCGAGGCAAATTAAAATCGGCACATAAACTGGCCTTTTATGGGGTACCGTACCTCAAAAGAAAAAAGGAACCCTAATAGGATCACTAAGTTGTCTGTCTGTCTGTCAAGAAACTTTTTAACGGGAACGCGTGAAGGTATCAAGTTAAAATTGATATCTACTACTCAGGTCTTTGTTTCCTTGTGGCTGTAAAAAAATCATACTAGAAGTATGATTTTTTTACTTACTATTACTTTTTAACGCAATCAAAAGTTATGGCCATTTTACTGCATTATTCCATCCTTTGCGCAAGGAACTAATATGCGCTGTATGTTCTAGACGAATTGGGAAGCGTTATGTTCAGGTATCTAGGTATGGAACCCTACAATATGCATGCATATGTCTTAACAATTTATTTGTGAATCTGTCAAAAGTTTCGTGGACTTCTTCTTGCCGAGTAGCAGCTAAGTAATCGGCGAGTAGTTAATCAACACTTTAGTCGAGGATGGTGAAAGAGGTCCTAACTGAAGATTTGATGGTAGGTTAAGCATTAGTAATAGTTAGCGTTTGTTGATGCAATTCAGCCTAAAACTAATCAAAGCCGGTGACTTCAGCTTCGGTCTTATTATAGCTATTTAGTATATTACTATCCCATCTCAGTTTTTATAGTGACAGTTGGCCGGATTTTGAGCCGCTGCGCTGCTGGTCTGGAGTTCGGTTGTCAGGTAGGTCAAACATTAAAGTGCATGAACATGTCTGGGTGTTTTATACATACCTACGCGTAGATGTATATGTGGAAGTTTTCCCATATTTTAAAAATATCTAGATATGTTATATAGTTTAGTATAAAATAATTTTATCCCAATTTGCTATAGGTAGGTTATAACTATTTGAAAACGCCCTTTTTTTTTTTTTTTTTTTTTTTTTTTTTTTTTTTTTTTTTTTTTTTTTACCACCCCCATGTAGAGGCGGCGGCAGCTGGCCTTGGGTCCACCAAGGTTGGGCAGCAGCCGCTTGAGAGCGGCCGCAGCCCCCATCAGTATTTGAAAACGCCCTTCACCAACGATGTTCTATTCATTAGTCATCATATTAAAAGGTTATGAAGCCTAACCAAACTATGGTAACTCATACTGGGTATCACTCTCTCAAGGGCTGTTTGCGATAGCCCGTAGGAAGGGAACTTGATACCGCCGGTTCTCTGTTAGTTATGCTCTTCTAGCTACCCACTACACGGGCCTTAGAAAATAGAAAATATTACAAACAAACACTGCCTTTGTGTTTGGATGGATGCCTTTAGTTTCTGAGATGGAGAATGTTTTTCGAAGTAAGTGGCGTCTAAGGCAGAGGTGGCATTTTTATGTAGTAATTAGATAGCTATAAGGTATAGTACCTACCTAGTACCTATTGGTTATTATAAGTTTCTACACTTAGATTATAGGTATGGTGAAGTTTTCTGATCTGATCACACACAAGCTCTATCTACCATGTTTTACGCAAATAAATCATAAATCATAAATCATAAAAATCAAATCAAATCATAAAATCACATTTTAGAAGGTATGATTCCAGATATCCAGATGAACTGATACTGCCAGCTGTAATAACTACTCTAAGAAGGAAAAATTGTTACTTTATGGCTATAAAAGTATATAACCACATACCGAATGACATTAAAGAACTCCCATTTAAATGTTTTAAGCATAAATTAGTGCCTTTTTAATAGAAAAATGTTTTTACAGCCTTACAGAGTTCTTTGCTAAAAATTTAAATAATAATAATAATATAATTATAATAATAGTCCCTTAATAATAATAATAAGAACTAAAATACGAATGTTTATAAGTAATATTATAATTTTGAATTTATTTGAATCAGAATCTTAATTTTTACATTGCATGTCAAGTTGTTTTGGCGAAGTGTGTGATTCTTGTAACGTAATTTAAGATCTTTAATTGTACCACATTTTATGCAATAAATATATTCATTCATTATTCATTCATTCATTCACTAATTAGGAGTATATTCCTACTTATAAAATTGTCAGAAATAAGGCAAATTAAAAACGAAAAGTACTATTTTTAAGAACAGTTTTACAAGCGGAAAGTTCGGACTTAGACAAAGATTGCACAATTTTGTTATGCATTGCAATTTGATTGTTTGGATTGCAACTTATTTCATGCTAGCTGTGGCCCGCGGTTTCACCGGCGTAGTCTTCGTTCCCGTGGGAATATCGGAATGAAAAGTACTATGTGTTATTCCAGAGTCTAAACTAAGTACTTATCTACGTCCAGAACTTTAGTCCAATCGGTTCAGTAGTTATTCCGTGAAAGAGTAACAAACATCCATCAATTCATCAATTCATTCATCAATTCATCCATCCTCACAAACTTTTGACATATGTAGCAGTATTTATATTAGTAATATTAATGGGAAGTAGGATAATCTCAACATTATTTATTTGTAGAAGTATTTATTGTAAAATAAGTATATATAAGCTTGTTTCCATTGCCATTGATCAAGTATTCCAACCACTCTAAACAATCACAAGTACCTATTTTAGTTTCTTTATAACGTCAGTGTGGATTACTAATACGTCCGTTAAAAATGTATAATCATCTCATGAGCGATGTGAAGAGGGCAGCATCGACCGCTCGAGTTGTTTGGTCGCGTCTCACTACGTAGATATTTATTTACATATGTTGCCCGATGTGTTTCTAACGAGCTCCTGACTCTGCACACTCGATAAATAAATGCCCTGTTATATCAACTACCAGTCTTTGTACTCGCGGCGGTCACAACTCCCTAATTACGACTCCGATGGTCAAATATTTGGTCAAAACTTTCGTCCATTAATGAGCTACCAATAATACACCGCACGGTTTTTTGACTCTGTTTAACTTTACGTAATAGCTCGATGGAAAAACGTGTCTTCGAAAGCAAATTAAAATCTTCAACCGAGCATAATGTGTTTGCGTTATTTGCCTGTCATATTTAGAAATATTGTTTGTTATCGGAGCCCGGGAATGTAGATTTACCTGGACTTTATGAGAATTCACTAACAATAACATCGCTGGGAAAGTAAACTTCTACCCATTCACTATTTCTCGAGTAGTATATTCTAAGTGTTCTCATAATTTAACTGTAAAATTGAGCAAATATTTACGTCAAATATTTTCGAGTCGAATGGTCAGTTAGGTGGTTTGCTAAATGGTGTATATAGTTTTCGCGTTATTTGCAAACGTTAAATAAGGAAGCGTCTACGAATATCTAGTAGAATAATTTTCTATACTTAGGTACTCGACGTTCTGTGGTCAGTTATAAACGGAAGGTAAATGTAAATGAAAACGTATAAAACCCGCCGGGAAACCACACAGGTTGATGATATAATTTCGATAACAATCCTCGATAAATGTGAGCTCACACGCATTTATTGTGCCCGATAAAACTCAAAATAAACAACCGAGCACGAACAAAAACACTATGAAATTCGGGATCACAATCTTTTTGTTGATATTCAAATTTTATAAAAGTCATCTGAACAAACTTTTGGCCTAAATCTGTGATAGAGTGAACCGAGAGTTTGCAGCCATTGTGACCGATCCCGAGTCAACACTTGAAGGAGTAGTTCTACGAAGCTTTTTAAATTGTGACATGTCTACGTTTCATATCTTCACAGCTTTGTATGAGGACGTCACACATTAGAAAAAAGGTGAACATGGTCGTAGGTTTTCGTAGGATTTTTTTTGTCAAAACTTGTCTTTATATTAATTTACTGGCTGGGACTATTTTAATTATTTTCTACTAGATATCTAGTCGAATCGAGTCGACCACTAATTGTGTAAAAATAAGAGTTTTGAAACTCATTATTTTTCACTCAGGAAAGCAGCTTACGTAGTTTTCATACTAATCAAAAAGGGTTGTTTTTATTAAATTATGTCATTAATAACATTTCCATTTATATTTTTTGAAGTGGCTTCAAAATTATTGGTACACCTATGAACTTCTATAACGCCGCAAATACATATTTGAAGTACATTTGTTAAGTATGTTATTTTGTTTCTAACATTAAACATATATTGTGTACTAGCTGTGCCCTGCGGTTTCACTCCCGTATACATCGTTCCCATGGGAATATCGGGAAACAAAATACCCTATGTGTTATCCCCGGGTCTAAGCTACCTACATACCAAATTTCAGCCCAATTGGTTTAGTAGTTTTGGCGTGAAAGAGGAACAAACATCCATCTATCCTCACAAACTTTCGCATTTAAAATATTAGTAGGATAAGTAAAATTTCCTTACTGAAGGTTCATAAAATAGTTGGTATGAATTATGAAAAAGCATTTATTTCATTCATTAAATGAAAAATCATTTATTTGTAAATAAAAACCAATCAAGTTATAATTTATGTATGTATAAAGTATGTATTTATGATGCGTTTTATTATATATTTATTTATTATTTTCTTATTATTTTTTTTAAAACAACAATGAGTACCTACACTGCCGACCAGAAATATTTATAATTTCTGTCCTCTCCGTTCGGTTGTCTGGAAGAAATCGCTTTAAGCGATAAGACCGCCACTTGTACTAGCCTAAGACTAACTGTACCTACTTTATTTACATAATATTATGTTCGCTGTAAGGTGTTTTTTTTTTTTTTTTTATCGTAGTGTGTGACAAGACGAGCAAATCAGGTGCCTGATGGTAAGCATCATGATTGCCCATATCAGACACAGTGCCCCCAGTGTTTTAAAATTTAAAATTCTGCGCGGCACTGCACTGCACCTCTCACCCTGAGATATGAGTTGGTAAACCTCATCATGCCCAGTAATTTCGCTGGAAACATTGCCCTTCATACCGGAACACAGTAATGTTTGCACATTACTGCTTGGCGGATGAATAACTGGCAAAGGTGTGGTACTTCCCCAGGCGGCCTCCTGCAAAAGAGGTCTACCACTACTACAAAGTACAATAAAGTGTTAATATATCTATCTATCTATCTACCTAAAGGCAAATTTTTATAAATGCAACATATTATTATTTTCATAATCTCGTTGTTTAGTTACTATTGCTCCATCGTTTATTACAAATCAATTAGCTGATCAAATTCAGGAAGTAACGCGACATAGTTCGTATTTGCCAAACTGATTAACGTAAAACTAGCAAAACAAACAATCTCATCAACATACAGGACCGTTTAACACAACATTTTGCTTGAACGAAAATCGCTAATCACACGTAACATTCACCCCAGATGGGGTGCACAAGGCTCAGCCAAGACGGTCCAATTTCCGTGGGTGCAATCAGCATCTGTTGCGTAGTTCCCGCGGCGGCCGGGCCCGACACTCGTCCAACCGTGCTGCAATTAAATGTGTCCACCACGACGACTCTCAATAGAGCACGGGAGACGGGAGCACGCGGGTGTCACGGGGCACATGCATTGACTAAATACCCTAATATACTAGACATTTATTTTTATATTTCTTTATATAAAAGATCTGCGTCGATGGCGTTATATTGGGCGCAAGCTCGACTGCCAATCATGAGATACCCAAGCCAGGTAAAGAGTTAATTTTTTTATGATAGTGAGTGACAAGACGAGCAAATCGGGTGCCTGATGGTAAGCATCATGATTGCGCATATCAGACACAGTGCCACCCAATGATTTAAAATTAAAAAATCTGCGCGGCACTGCACTGCGCCTGTCACTCTGAGATATTAGTTGTTGAAGTATTGGACTTTTTCATTAGGAATTATTTCAATAACTGCCTGGAGTCTGGTACTGAGCCTGGTAGATGGCAATAGGCTCGCCCCCTATTGCATGGGACTGGCGAAATGTGGATGTACCTGCTATGGGACTCAGTCCTGGGTACACCTCCGTCTACCTCTTCGAGAAAAAGGGTGATTGTATGTTCTGTTATTGTATATGAAAATCAAAGTTCTGACGTTACACAGACACTGAGTGACATAATCACTTATTAACGCACATCTGACCCTGGAGAGCTGAAATATTGCTTTTTATTTCATTATGATGTGTGACCAGTGACCAAGAATAAGAAATAAATTTCTAAAAATTTCCATGAGAACGAGCTCACTAATCTCGCTCGCTAATTTACCTGAGCAGCGTATTGGGCAAACCCATTTTTATTAAAATTCCAATAAATCCATTTTTTATGTTATTTATTTATGTTTTTATGTTACTTATTGAAACACTCGACAACACCTCGGTTTTATTCGAAATAAATTATGTATATTTTACCGAGAAAATACGTGATTGTTTTCACTGCGGCCACAATGACACGTACGAAGGCATTTTTTTCTCATGATATGGTTAGTAAAGGTGCTAACTGGAAGAGATACTCAATAAGACGTAGAAGTCTTACTAGCGGTATACATTATATGAGCGACCTAATATATCACCCCCAGACACAACACACATCAGTGCATTCGACACAATCGCTATTTTATTCGGTGCAATGTTTTGCAAGCTTTCATTTGTGTCTCTTGTCGATGGGCTAATCGGTTCTTTGTGATTATTGTGTTGCTTCTCTGAAAGAACAATTCAATAAACGTTAATATAGCTCAGCTCTGTTGATGACAGCCTCGTTGGCTTAGATGCTTTCTGTGCCGCCGGCTCCGGGTTCGATCCCCGGCCAGTTCAAATATTTGTATGCATGATCATTCATGTCTGTTTGATCTATATAGGTATAACGAATTTCAGCCCATTCTATTCAGCAGTATTGGCGTGAAAGAGTAACAAACATCCATCCATGCATCAATCTAACCATCAAAACCGCGCTAGATGGCGCTGGAGGTGAGTTAGAACTCGCAAGCGTTTTGTTCACCTGTTAAAAACGAAAGTTTTAAATAAGGACAGTTTTTAACATTGTATACTGAAATTTGTAGGATAGGATACAATACCTAATAAACTTGCATCTGCAATTTTGTCATCTTGATTCTGAAAACTCTGTCTGCTAAGTCAATAAAAGACTACCGTCCAACTGCCTAATGCGTGTGAGGTTTCACCTAATTTTACGTATCGCAATTTTCTGTGAGCCGATCAAATATAGCTCTTCACAGCTGCGGTGTCAAATACCATTTGATTCCTTGAACCCTTGCGAGCTGCGGGCGGTCGTCGAGATTTTTTGTTACCGGTACTTGAGGAATTGAGGTGTGATTGGAAACTAACGCGAAAACTAATGCTAATCTAACACACCATTCAATTTTTCTCATTTAGGTATCTTTAAAAACAATTAAATAATTAGTTGAGACAGTTCTGAGGTGGCCTCGGCCTTGTTTTTATTTTTTAGTAAAATCTAGAAGTCTTCAAGTCAAGAGTGAATAGAATAGGTAATTTCTAGGCAAGCACGCACCATCGTCGCCCGCGTCGTCACTTACCATCAGGTCATACTGCGGACGAGTGCAGTCTGTTCAGTAAAAAGAAAAAAAATCTTACGACTATTTTCACAGGTAACCCTGATACAATAGCCGTGCAATTTAATATCATTAATAAAAATAACATACATTCACGCTTTTTTCCCGAAGGGGTAGGCAGAGGTGTACCCAGGACTCAGTCCCATAGTAGATACACCCACATTTCGCCAGTATGTTATTGGTCCCATGTAATAGGGGGCGAGCCTATTGCCATCTACCGGGCACAGTTCCAGACTCCAGGCAGCTATTGAGATAATTCCTAATGGAAAAATCTAATATTTAACACTTTGCCTGACCTGGGGATCGAACCCGGGACCTCTTGATTGGCAGTCGAGCATGCGCCCTCTACGCCACCGAGGCAGTCATTAATATTGTATATTATCATTAAATATTGTATTTTAATCTGTAGCACAAGATGTGTTAAAAATTAATATGTTATGTTTGTAAGTAATGGAAAGTTTACCTGCTAGATCGTCGCTGGAATGGAATTTTATGCAAAATGATATTGAAAAATTTCTGATGTATTTTATTGAAGATATATACATATAATATGTAGGTAGGTATACAAGATGTAAGTATATCTACCTACCGTGCCGACTCGGCAGAGGGACATATTCGGAGAGTGGGCAGCAGCGCTTTCCGTTTCCAAGTATTCCATAACTTCCAAAAGATGAATTGGGAAATTCGCAAAAAAAAAGATCTACTTCAACCACATACAATTTACCGATCAGCTGATCCATTTTGACTTCCCGTCCAGAAACTTTTTTGCAATTTTCGCAATAAAATATTTGAGAAGGAGATAGGTATTTTTGCAATACCTATCTCTTTCGAAAGTTGTCCAGTTTGACGAGTAGATATACCATACATCTGCTTCTTTCTATTCCTTGGAAATGCGAATCGGAGCTCGTATTTGTTTTGCCATGTTTAGATAGTTGCAGGAATGGCGCCTGACTCCCTACCTAATGTTTGATCAACGTTGTTGACACTCTATGATGCTGTGTACAGAGCTCGCACCGGGATCATACTAGAAGTTCATAACAAACTCAACGGTCTAACCCCATGGAACAAAATTAAATCATTAAAAATTCAAGTTGAAAAAACACAATGTTGTCAATCAGCGATCCGTGGATTTGTTATAAAAATACTCTGAGAAAGCAGGGGGCGCGCCACAGGCGGCGCGGCTGCCGCGGGCTCGCCCATTCACTCTGCCCAGCGACTCTGACGCATTAACACCTATTCACCATTGTGGAGCAAGCACACGCAAAATACTACACTTTCCTTTTTAGTGTTTATTGTTATCGTTTGTTTCCCGGGTGCTACAATACGCGCGTCGGTGCGCCTCGATGGACGCTTTGAAGTGTCGAAAAGCGGTAATTTGCTTCATTCTCTCATTGTTGTACTAAAAGTCGGCTTTTGTCGTCACTTGGCGGAATTGGGAGCGTTTAGATCCGAGTGGGCAATTCGCGGAGTGGACGCGTTTTGTCGACGTCCTGAATCGACCTTTTCACCTCAATGGATGCCTAATGGACTCTTTCAACCGATGTTTCAAACATTTTTAGGTTGAATTGAAGTTTTAGAGTACTTAAATATAAAAGGCTAAAGCTTGGTTACAACGATAATTAAGATAGCAATCAATCAGGATCAATTTTGTGTAGTGGTAGGCCTCTTTCGCAGGAGGCCGCCTGGGGAAGTACCACACCTTTGCCAGTTATTCATCCGCCAAGCAGTAATGTGCAAACATTACTGTGTTCCGGTATGAAGGGCAATGTTACCAGCGAAATTACTGGGCATGATGAGATTTAACAACTCGTATCTCAGGGTGACAGGCGCAGTGCAGTGCCGCGCAGAATTTTGAATTTTAAAACACTGGGTGGCACTGTGTCTGATATGCGCAATCATGATGCTTACCATCAGGCACCTGATTTGCTCGTCTTGTCACTTTTTTTTATGATACTATCATAAAAAAAACAAAAAAAAAACAGTTTGATCATAATAATAATAACTATATCAGTCAGAGACCAAATCTATGATGAGTCGGTAGGTTGCTATTATCTAGTAAGTAAAGTACCTACTTAGGTCTGTTCTAATTCTGAGTAAAAAATAATAATAAAAATTGTAGGTTTATTTTGATGAAGTTTACCCATTTTTATCAGCTAAACAAGTCTGGAAAAATTCGCTAATTTGCGATAAGACCGCCGCTTGTACTAAAACTGTAGTTTCTGTGTGCTGTACCTAATGTTTTTTTTTGTGTTTGCTGTACAATAAAGTATTATCTATCTATCTATTTGTACACAGCCTGTCTGAAACAGAAGCAGCAAGCATCAGCAACGAGTGTATCTCACACGTTGATTAAGGCGGATGCAGACGGTACGAGAATATTAGGGCACATTTACATGCACAGGCCGAGCCCGGGGGCGAGTGGCAGCGTGTTATTGCATTACCGTATGCTGCATGAGGCGTGCGCTGTCCGTAAACTGACTTCTACTAATGAACATGGGCTGTATCCAGGGACTCATGTGGAGTGAGCTTTTAATCTTGTTCACACGACATTGTGTCTGCCGTAGACATAAGGATGTTTTCAGTTTCAGAGAGTTTGGATTCCATGAATCAACCGGCGTATTTACTAATGGTAGGTATAGTATAATAAATAAATACTTTGGGTAGTTACTTTTCCTGAATAAATTAGTATTATTATTATACCATATAAAAAATATAGCTTGATACGTGACAGCTGAACAAAAATCTAATTTTCGCCATATTTTCGTAAATTCAGTTCTTGAGTTTTAAAGATTTTTTTTATGATAGTGAGTAACAAGACGAGCAAATCAGGTGCCTGCTGGTAAGCACCATGATTGTCCATGTGTTTGATACACAGTGCCACTCAGTTTAAAATTCAAAATTCTGTGTGGCACTCAAAATTCTGTCGTTGAAACTCGTCATGCCAAGTAATTTAGCAGGTAACATTGCTCTTCAGACCGGAACACAGTAAGTAATGTTTGCACATTACTGCTTGGCGGATATAAATAACTGGCAAAGGTGTGGTACTTCCCAGGCGGCCCCAATGCAAAAGAGGCCTACTAATTGACCTATTGATTTGAATTTGAAAAAGCAAAGTAAGAAAAGGGAATTACAAATAAGCTCTTTCATCGATTATCACGATAAACTCACAGGATAAACTAAATTAACCATAATTCAACTACTTTCCAAAATACAACCATCACAAATCAAAAATTCTCATCTATTGCTATAAAAAGTCAGCCAAATTATGCCACGGTGATGTTATCTCATTTTAATCCACACTTAAGCCGAAAATCGTTTAACAAAAGGTTTATTTATGAAAATAGTCAGGAAGTTGACGCATTCGTCCCTTCCTTGGAGCCAGGACCTGTTGTGGTTTTGTCGGATTATTGCTTTAGCTTATTGTTTAAGAGATAACATGTGTAAACTGTTTGAATAGATACGTAATTCTCGGTGACTAAGGAATAAGTAGACAAAAACATTAGGAACGTGTACCAAATACTGAGTGAATCAACACCACAATACGTATAAAGTATGTATATTATCTTAATTGTTTAATATAACTGCCTCAGTGGCACGACGCCACTGTATAGCGATCATGTGAGCGCATGATCGACTGTCGATCATGAGGTCCCGTTAGGTTAGATCAGGTCAGGCAAAGTGTTATTGGAGTTATCCAAGCCTGGAGTCTGGAACTGAGCCCGGTAGATAAATAACGTATCTGGCGAAATGTGGGTATACCTACTATGAGTCATGGGTGTACCTCTGCCTACTCCGTTCGGGAAAAAGACGTAATTGTATTTACTTATGTTTAACATAAAAAAAATTATTAATTATTTTTTTTATAAGAGAGAGAAAGAAAATACCTAGGTAGGGACAGTCCGGGAGACTAGAAACCCCTTTTACCAAGTATAAAATTATAATTATTACTTCAATCTTGACAAATTAAATTACTAACGTCACAGAATACTAATCTAACGTATAAGTAGTTTCATAAAGTAGAATTTTTAATAGTTTTGATAGTTATAGATTTTAAGCCATTTAAAATATGAATGTTTCTTGATTCAAATGGGAGATTTGAATCAAGAAACCTTCTTCCAACCCAAGCGGGAGATAGACGTAGGGAGATTTGACCATGTTAGAAAAATGATGAAACACTTGTTAAATGTTATTTATGTTTATTTTCCTTTCTTGTGCAACACATGCAAGGTTCATGCATAAGTAGGTGGTTTAACACCACACAAATAGTTATAAGTAATAGCTATATACTATAGATAATACAGAAGTCGTATCAACATCATCATCATTTTAGCTGTTGGTAATCCACTACTGAATATAGGCCTCCCCATAAAGGAGGGTTTTGCCAATACTCCACACGCTTGGCAGGCGGGTTGTCGAGCGCAGCTCGATAGTTTTTTACAGAGGACGCTGCTGCCCGTCTTCTGGATCTGTTAAACCCTTAGCCTGCTCTTACGGCAACCACGGGTCGAGAGGATGGAGCATTATTCTAAAGCCAGTAACTCCGCGGCGAATACGGTGAAGATAGTACTTTGTAGTTACTAAATAACAGCACCAATATACCTGGCTCTTTATTGGTACACCACAAACAAACCATAAGCAACATTAATATACATTATAAGTAATAGTGGTTTAATTGGCAGTTTTATCGCTAAGGTTGGTGGTGTGACAGAAATAATAAATACCACTAAAGCTTTATTAAAATTTGGTCTGGTTCATTATAAGCAGAAATCGTAGTACCTAGTTCTTTATTAAAACAGTACATCTATATAGATTGCAGATCATTAGATCAATCTACACGTAAAGGCAATTACAATAGCACATCATTCAAGACGCGTATACCGCATACCACAGTTTGTAAGACGGTTATCTGCAAATTACAGGGCTCGGTTTGCATATCCATTGGAGAGTTGGTGCGACACCTCGCGCCACTCCGCATTATCTTGATAGCTCGTAATAGGTACCTACTTATAGTAGAGGATACGATTAAACACGACCTTTATTCACAGCCTTATTGACAGCCTCATTGGCTCATATGGTAGTAACTCTGCTTTCTGTGCCGCAGGCCCCGGATTCTATCCCCGGCCAGGTCAAACATTTGTGTACATGAAGATGTCTGTTTAATCGGTGTCTGGTATTATAAGCTTATATAAGTATGTATATCAGTCATCTTGTTACCATAGTACAGGCTTCCAGCCTAGTTTGGGACCAGATGACCGTGTGGAAGTTGTCCCATATTAAATTATTATAATTCATCTTATCTGTTTAATTGATAAAAAGTATTTTATATTAAATTTAGTATTTAAAAAAATATATCGCGAGTGGGTTGGCTAAAAAAATTCTAGCTGATTAGTTAAACATTTCTAAGAAAATACCAAGAAAATAATAGACCACACAACTTTTGTTTATTCTATAGCCTTCGTTGTTTCGGTTTGTATCCAATTTTTTCGTTAAATTCGTGGGTGCAATATTAACCAATCATAATTTGGTCATTATTTATTTTTTGGCATACTAAATTTGATTAAAACACTTTTCATCAGTTGAGCAGATGAGTGAAGGTGGTTTTTTATCGGATCTTAGACTATTAGTAACTACTAACGATTTAATTCCATCTGCATTACATCGTAAGTAGGTACGATATCAATATTAACCAATCCTACAAATATTATAAACGCGAAAGTTTGTGAGGATGGACGAATGTTTGTTACTCTTTCACGCTAAAACTACTGAACTGATTGGGCTGAAATTTGGTATATAAATAGTTTAGACCCTGGAATAACATAAAAAGTACTTTTTATCCCGATATTCCTACGGGAACGAATACTACGCGCGTGAAACCGCAGGGCACAGCTAGTGTTCAATAAAAATATGTAGGAATATGTAATTAATTTTGATAAAATTAAGTTAAATTCACTTTTTTTTAAATACATATACATTACACATAGGTTTATTCAATGGAAGCCGTGGGGTGCCGACAATAGAATAGTACTCTTCCCTCTCTACCCGTGGTTGCCGTAAGAGCCGGCTAAGGGTTAAGGAATCCAGAGGACGGGCAGCAGTGTCCTCTGCTTACAAACCACCGAACTGAACTCGCCGACTCGCTCGCTAGGTACATTATGTCTTTAGGTTTCAGTTCTAGACTACATAAAATTTATTTACTTAGTAGATTATAAATAGGCCTCGTATCTATAAAATGCAACCTATGCAAGCATCTATAATCTATAAGTAATCTTTAAGTATTCATAGTGGTATAGCCAACGTTCTCATCACAGAAATGATAATATTTTTTTTTGTTTATGATATTGAGTGACAAGACGAGCAAATCAGGTGCCTGATGGTAATCATCATGATTGCCCAAATCAGACACAGTGCCACCCAGTGTTTTAAAATTCAAAATTCTGGGCGGCACTGCACTGCGCCTGTCACTCTGAGATATAAGTTGTTGAATCTCATCATGCCCAGTAATTTCGCTGGTAACATTGCCCTTCAGACCGGAACACAGTAATGTTTGCACATTACTGCTTGGCGGATGAATAACTGGCAAAGGTGTGGTACTTCCCCAGGCGGCCCCTTGCAAAAGAGGCCTACCACTACAGAAATATCTTAGAATTATTTATACCCTCATAATTCTATGATAATAATATGTATGTTTAATAATAATATGGGACAACTTCCTCACACTGTGATCTAGTCCTAAAAGAGGCTAGAAGCCTGTACAAAATAATATAATAACTAGGTACTTATTACTAGGTACGAACCTGTACTATGGTAACTAGATGACTGATATACCTATACATACGTAGGTATGTATTTAGGCGTATAACACCCATAGACACAGATCAAACAGACATGTTCATGCACACAATATTTGACCTGGCTGGGGATCGAACCCGGGGCCTGCGGAACAGAAAGCAGAGTTACTACCATCTGAGCCAACGAGGCTGTCAATATCAATAACTACCTACATCTAACAATATATCTAGTTAACTCAAGAAATTCCAAAAAATCTACATTATCAATGAATCACAGGTTCTAAGTAGTATACTTATAGTAATTATAAGCAGAAAAGTGTTTTACCAGCTAAGCGGCTAAGTATTTAACAATAGCGAGGTTGGTTTGACTGTGGGAAAACTTCCCTCATTAGCAAAACTCATTTTATCCAGAAACACTTTTGTACATGCATGTACTTACCTACCTGATTCAAAAAGCAGGTAGAATATGTTAATTTAATATAAGTATTGCATATTAGGTAAGTATAAATACCTACATAGTGTTTCTTTGGGCATAATTATATTTATAAATACTTTTAGAATACCCACTTATACAGTTTGATTAAATAAGTATTACGCTAGTTGTTAATAATGTTCATAAGTACCATCATTAATTAGTTCTGTTCCTTATAGTGTATTTTTTACGGAAGTTTACCTTGTAACTGATATTTTTATTAAGACGAAATGTCTGATATGTCAAAAAATGTCAAACTGATTGAAAAATTTCCTATGAAAATCTACCGAACGATATTCACACGATTAAACTGGGATTTTAGATGTCCAATAGAAAAAAAGAAATGAAAAGAGTATGTACCTATAATATAGGTAATATTAAATAAAAAATTAAATTTTTGCAACATAGTTTAACTTTTCTCAAAAATGTCAGAATACGAGTATAAATAAAATCAAATGTGTAAAATTATATTAGGAGGAAACAGGAGAATACAAAATATCGATTTGTTAAATTGTTCATAGTATTGTGTCAACTGATTAAAATGTGTCGTTTCCTCTTACTTACATTTATTTATTTATTAGTTAATGTAACCAAAGCTAAGATTTTCAGAATAAGATCTTGTCACAAAAAAAACTTAGGTATTATTCTTATTAGGAATGTAATAAAAGATGTACAGATACGTTAATTCTATTTATTCGAAGATTCAATAGATTTATAATATTTTATTGTATCCTAATAAACAACAGCAGGTATGTTTACACGATATTAACAATTAAGAATAGACACCATTACGTACTTTATATACAAATACATTCAAAAATATCTACAAAAGCTTGGTCGTTTTCAGACTTTAAACATTAGGTCGAATATACTCTTCTACTTGTTAAGTAGGTAGGAGTTAAATGTACAATAATTTACACTCTAATTTCTACGTCAGAGAAGTTTCCAGAACATTTTAACACAGAACACACGTGTAGCACTTTGCGCGTTAAATAAGACTTCAACGAGTTTCACTACACAGAAAATAAGAGATATTAGGAAAAGTATAAAGACAGAAAGAAAAATTAGAAAGAACAGAAGATAGAAGTAGAAATTTAACCTCGATCGTCACTACTTCACTAGATTAGACGGGAACTAGGATAATACTGAGTATTCACAGGTATATACATTGGTTGCAGGCACACGTGCCGACGGTCGCGGTCTAGGTGTCTGGCGGGCGTCGGTCAGGGCTTGGCGGCGCGGAGGCGGGTGTGGAGTGACGCCGCAGGTGCTGCAGCAATGCTGGGTCCAGCGCGGGCCACCACGCACCCAGCAGCGGGTACTGGGCCGGCGGCGGCGCGCGCGGCTCCTCCTCTAGCGTGCGCTCCTCCACGTCGCTCGCCACCACGTCGATGTCCTCCTCCGGCTCCTCTTCGCAGCTGCTGTCCCGCCGCGGCCGCTTCGTTGGCGCCTCGTCCGGCGCCAGCAGCGACGCCACGTCGAACTGTCGCTTCCTCGTCTGCGGCAACCTTCCACCGCCCCAGTAGGGCAGCGGCAGAGTCGTCGGCGGCGGCGACTGCGGCGGCGGCGACGACGAGTCCTCTCCGTCGTCGTCCACCGCGAGCCCCATGTGTTTCCTCACTTTACGCTGGGCTTTACGCCTCCTGAAATCCCCCTTCCGAAAATCGTCCACGTTGGCCGGATGTATCGCCCAGTAGTGGCCCTTGCCGTTCGCCGACCTGCCCGCCTTCACGAAGCAGTCGTTCAGGGAGAGGTTGTGTCGTATCGAGTTCCTCCAGCCGGGGCCGCGCGACCGGAAGTACGGGTAGTTGTCCAGTATGTGCTGGTAGATGTCGGAAAGGACGAGCTTGCACTCGGGCGAGCTGAGGATCGCCATGGCGATGAGGCCGATGTAGCTGTGCTGAGGTTTCGGTTCCTCGGGCTGGAGCGCTCGCTGCTGGAGCAGGGACATGGAGAGCGCGAGGCGCGGGCCGTAGGGCGCATAGCACGGCGCGACGGTCGGCGGGTAGAGGCGGAGGCGCTCGGCGACCGCATAGTTGTACAGTTGCAGGCGGTAGTGGTCGAGCGCGGCGGCGGTCACGTTCGCGTCCTTGCCGAGCGGCCAGGAGCCTCCCTCGGCGCCGCTGCACATGTTGTCGAGTCGCGAGCGCGCGGCGGAGTGCCACCGACCAGACTCGGTGCCGCCGCCGCGCCCCCGGGCGGGCAGCGTGCTAGCGCCGGCCAATCACCGCGCGCTTCCAGCTTGTATACGTGTTTTTGTTTAGCTACGACGCCCCACTCCGGTGGCTTTGCGACTCCACGCACCCTACCTTGAGGCTGAAAGTACAGTTAGCAACGATACTTACAACTCAATTGAACTTTGCCGTACAATATATTATTTTTCACTTGACAACCGGAAATGTGTTTTTTTATTTTTTCTTTATTGACATTTTTTTGTCTTTTTGCCAGCAATGTTCATTTTCAAGCATATTTGTAATGTGAGTATTGGGTGAGTAAAACCGAGCATTACAGTGAGCAACTTGTACCTCAATGATACAATTTGTAACACTCGTTGTAACTTGTAGGATTGTTACATTACAACCGAATGCTTTTATGACGATCTTTTTACTGAACTAAATATATTAATTGGGTTGGGCGTTTGTTAAAAAAAGTCGAGGTAATGACATGGTTAAAAATTTTCTTCCGTGACTTCCATGCAGGAAAATCATGAACTTACAAAATTTTTCATATAATTTTGGTATAGTAAAATAAGTAACTACTTAAAGATGGATAGATAAACACTTAATTTGTAGGTACACCACAAACAATAAACCATAAAATTAAAAAAACATAATAACAAATAGTTTGACAAATGGCAGTCTTATCGCTAAGAGCGATATCTTTCAGACAACCGCGACTTAGGTAAAATGTTAGTGACGATAACATATTGTACTTATAACAATAACAGTAGCACAAAAAACGTATTCTTTTGCTAACCATACATTGCAAAACCGTTACAAATGACAACTTCGTAGCGAGTGCTTCCCTGTTATTTCAGAGATATCACAACACACAACAACACATTACTCCTCAGGAGGCGAGCGGGAAAGAGATGCAGCTATAAAAATGTTCCTCTCTTCTGCGTTAGAACAGGATGCAACAGGCAACAGTGCTACAGCCACGCGACAGTTAAAATGCTATCTATTTAAAGGTGTTAAAGTTGAGTTTTGACTGTCAGATGGAAGGTAGTTTCGTTTGTATAGGCAATGAAAATAAAGAGGCTTCGACTGCAAGCTTCGAGTGCGAGTAAGGCGACCGATATCGGCGTAAAGCGGCACAATGCCTAATGCCACCCGCCCATTTAAATACGCCATTTTGTTTACTGTCTTCTCTATGGTTGTGTTTGAAAGCATTCCGTGGAATAAATTGCAGGAAATATTTACTGCGATCAAGACAATGAGGACAGGAATGTATGTTTGTGTTTTATGATGAGTGGCTTTTATCGTGTGTTTTTTTTAAATTGTGTTTTGTTAATAAAGAAATTGTTACGTATTTATTATATCTTTATTTCAAACACACTTTGAAATAGTTAAACGCTAGCGTGTTCTAACTCGACTCCAGCGCCATCCAGCGCTGTTTTTGTTGTGTGTATGTTTCTTCCGTAGTTTTAACGTGAAAGCTAAAATTACTCAAATCAATCGAACTAAAATTTAACTCAAATATGATCTTTACTATACTACTAATAATAATAATATTATAAATGCGAAAGTTTTGAAAGAAAATGGATGGATGGATGTTTGTAACTCTTTCACGCCAAAACTAATTAACCGATTGAGCAGAAATTCGGTATGTAGGTAGGTTAGACCCTGGAATAACACATAGGGTACTTTTGTCCCGATATTCCCACGGGAACGATGTCCACGCGGGTGAAGCCGCGGGGCACTGCTAGTGATTAATAATTTTAAATAAGCCAATAAGCCATAATATTATTATTATTATTATTATTATTATGTAGTTCTACGAGTTGAATACGAAGTCAATAACAAGTGGAGACGTTCGTAGCACTTGCTACGAGTGCTACGAATGAGCTACGATAAAATACTGATACAAAGAAATATGTAAAATGTACCGTTATTACTTTTTTATGAGTATTACCACAGAGGTATTACTTTTTAAAAATAATTTAATGGAAACCAAATAATGGGTAAAGTGGCCTTAAATTTTACCTACATTGATTTTAGTTTGTGGTATATTACAGATAATTTTGTGATATATTATTTTTTTATATATGTTCGATTTACTTACTGTACCTACTTACAAAGTCTAGCTTTTACGCCAAAACCGTTAAATAATGTTAATACTTATTGGTAATAAGACGGGACCTTAGATATATTATATACTATGGTACCTAAATAAAATATATAATTTTATTTCTACCTTCTAAAATATATGAATGAAACGATGCCTATGCGAATGAAACCGCGGGATACAGTAACTAGTAATAAATAGGATAGCCATGAAAATGAAACTCAATAAATGCATGAACTCAAAAAGCTACATATAATTTTTTTTGTTTGATGGTACATTCTGTAACAAAAGTGCATTATATTGTAAATCGCGTCACGTAGTGGTGGTTTCACATCGAGCCGAGCGATTGGTCTGTGAAAAACAATCGCGCATCGCGCCACCGCGCCGCAAACACGCATTTTAATCACTGCGCCGCGTTGTTGCATATTTAACTAGTTTTCGTACGATTAATGACTTTTGTTAAAAATAGTACTGTATTTTATTTTTGCTTTTTGCTCGACTACTATGCGAACTAAAAGCTGAATCCCATGAATTGGATCCCATTTTTCACTTTTATAAGAAAACAAATCCCACTAACGTACTTCGCATTTATAATAGTAGTTTTGATGGATGGATATTAGTGTATATTGTATATTATGTTACATTTTCACGCTAAAAAGATTATTGAGATGAAATTTATAGAAATAAAATAAAAAATACCTACCAATATAAAAGTGTTTGGGTAACACTTAAAAACTAATAGTCATTTTTTAAGTACTTGTTATAGTATGTATATATATGTTTTATATTAAAAATAGACCCGGAAAACATTGTTCTGTCATATAAATTTTGATAAAAAAAAATCTGGGACACCTTAGCGGAATGAAATATACTTTATGACCTATTCTCATACCTATACCAAATATATACAAAAATTTTATAATAATCGGTCAGGCCGGTTCGGAGGAGTTTGTTTACACTGTGACGCGAGAATTTTATTTATAATCTACAAGAAAAACCTTCACAAAATACTGCTCAAAACCGCCTGCAATCCAAATGTTAATTTGATAATTAGCAGTACGCCATTAAAATAATTTATGTCAACAAATGTTTCAAAATATTCCCAAAGAAAAGATTCTCTTCACTTAAATAAATATGCAGATTGATTTATTCGGTACCTGGTCGTTTCCCATTGTCGTTATAATTGCCGTACAGAGGGCCAAAGACGGAGGCGTGCCGTAACGCCCACCGCTCTAAACTCTTTGTCCTCGACTGTACCCACTTGTGTAAATTCATTTATTTCCTACGCCCCGCAGTTTATTTTATGTTTGCATTGTTTGTTTAACTGTACCTATGAGAAGGCGTACCATGGGTATATTTTTGTTAAAATTTTAAAAGGAGTATGACTTTAAAATGAAGATTTTTTTAAATAATATAAGAAAATGTACCTATGAAGATAAAATTATTAGTTTATTACATATACTGTATCAGAACTGACATCTATAAATTTGTTAATAATTATTATTAATAATAAAATTACAAGCAATACAATTTATTGTAAGTGCTACCTACTTACAATAAATTGTAAATACCAGAGGCTCATATTAATAAATACCTTTCAGACTAACATAGGTGTACATAAAATGACATTATTTACTATTTTACACACAGGGATTAAACCCTGAAACGTGGGCAAACAAAGCCTTCGAGCCAAAATTCTCGTTCCGAAATCTTCTTATATTTCGCCATTATTCTTATTTTTATTTTATTTAATTCGGAAAACAAACAGCTTTTAACACTTAAGAATAACAGGAGTACAAAACAGTTAGCTAAGTAGTTTTCACTTATAAAAAACAATTATTGAAAAGTAGACCTCCTTTTTAATGGATTGTGTGGCCAATCTCTATGGGCTAATATATATATTACCTATGTTGGAGTTGTCAGAAAGTCAGTGTGTCAGATTTTAGCTGAACGCCTACCGCGTCTAATCGTTCAAATCGGACAGCCTAGTTGGCTCAGATGGTAGTAACTCTACTCTCTGTGCTGCAGGCTCCGGATTCAATCCCCGGCCATAGCTCAAACATTTGTGTGCATGAACATAATGTCTGTTTGATCTGTGTCTGGGTGTTATAAGCATATATAAGTATGTGTATCAGTCATCTGGTTACCATAGTACAGGCTTCCAGCCTAGTTTGGGACCAGATGACCGTGTGGAAGTTGTCCCATATTAAATTATTATAATTCATCTTATCTGTTTAATTGATAAAAAGTATTTTATATTAAATTTAGTATTTAAAAAAATATATCGCGAGTGGGTTGGCTAAAAAAATTCTAGCTGATTAGTTAAACATTTCTGTGTGTGGAAGTTGTCCAATATTATTATTATTATATTATTAGATGTGCGAGGTTTCATAGGATTTCAGATAATAAAGAATTCTAAAATTCGTTTCGTTTCACACGGCTCATCTTCTTATTTTTTCTTGTTTTCATCTATTTGCAGTTTTAAAACGTATCTTTTGTATTAAAACTGGATAAATACCACTTTACAATTAATTGTTACCTAAAACAAAACACTAATGAAGAAACTATTAACTATACCTTTTAACATCGTCATTGGTTCCTCAAAGTTTGTATGGGAAATAATGTCGGCCCAACAACTTTAATGGAAATATGTGTTTATCTGGCACTAAGGAATGGCTCTATGCTACCTCCAGTATATTTTTTTTCAAAAAGTTGTTGATTTTATTATGGATGGCAGAGGAAAAATCCTTGCGATGACATTTTGTTATAATTCCTATGTTATATTCAAAGGTGTTAACTATACGTATTATAAATTATAAACTTCTTATTTAACAATCTATATCTACCTTACAGGTACAACTGGGTACAACCCTATGTTCAAATTAAGTATTCACACCGAACCACGAAGTCGGTAGCTATAAAAACGTTATTCCTAATTTATACAGCTTCACGTCGAAAAACTCCCAATTCGTGTCTCCGCTGTTATATTGAATTACAGACTTTGTGTGGAAAACTGTTCAGAAAATATTTTGTCGTCACAAAGGAGGTATTAGTGGGGAGCCGGCGGCGCGGCGCGCGGCTCATCATAATTTTATGTAAATCGAGCTCGACGCCCCGCGCCCGACGCCAGCGGCTGACTTACGATGTTTCACGGATGTTATACAATTTGTTTATGTCTGCTATACTTTCATCGTGTTTTGCGTGTTTTCGATCGATGTTGCCTTGAAAATATATTATATTTCCTGGTTTCAACGGAAGACCAGCGCTGTTCACAGTCAGCATTATAAGCTGAGCTGGAGCCGTGTTGTGATACGTTGTGATAGTTGTGATTGTTTTTTATTTTTGTTATTCTCACAGATTATTTAGAAGCAATATGTGTCTCAATATATGTCTTTTCTTTCTATATTATGAATCATATGAAGGAAACAGGGGAATACAAAATACAAAATAAAAAAAATACATCGATATGGTAAATTTTACATCGGATTATGTCAAACTGCTAAGAGGTCCCCTTTACTGTTAAATTATACATTTTCAACATAAATAAAAAAGAGGCATTCCATCCATTAATTAAATTAAAATTAAAATTCATTTATTTCAGGTCATTTCTAATCATTTCACCCATACATCTAATAAATCATAATAAGTCCTCAATAAAATGTCAATATAAAATGCAATTATTAAATAATATACATTCAAATTAATCACATCAAGTTATTACAATTAAAAAAAAATACATTACCATTATTACACAAAAATTTAATTAAATAAAATTTCATAGACAACACAATAATAACAATTAATAGCGTCTCACTGGCATGGGCACAGATATGTCCCTATCGCAGCAATGCTGCGTAAATGGGCATTAATAATAATAATAATATGGGACAACTTCCACACACGGTCATCTGGTTCCAAACTAGGCTAGAAGCCTGTACTATGGTAACCAAATGACTGATATACATACTTATATAAGCTTATAACACCCAGACACAGATCAAACAGACATGTTCATGCACACAAATGTTTGACCTGGCCGGGGATCGAACCCGGGCCCTGGGGCACAGAAAGCAGAGTTACTACCATCTGAGCCATCGAGGCTGTCATTAATCTACTTCAATTAATTATTGCAATCACATAATCATTAAACGAAAATCACCAACACGCACATCGATTCTCAAGTGGGTCCTACAGAACGGAAGGGCCGCATCCACCACATGCTGCTAATCCACTTACCAACCGTTAATCCTCGGTTATTCACGACTCACGACCCATTGTCCACCAGTGGAGAGCACTGGACTGATATAATTCAATCACAACTGTTGTCAAATGAGTTTTACAATGGTTATTATGTTGAGAGTTTCGTTTTTTATTTGGTGTTGGTAGAATCAATATTCAAACATTCAAACCATGATGAACATTCAACTTTTTGTTATTTGTCAATTAAAGTTTAAATAATTTCATAATGAGTAATGAGCGTTTTTACACAATTTTTTACACGCAATGCTAGAATGAAAATAGAAGAATATTGGCCCTGTTTTGGCTATCAAATATATTATATACTTATACCATAACTTATACCTTCTTCTTCTTCTTCTCAGCCGTATCAAGTCCACTGCTGAACATAGGCCTCCCCCATAAAGGGTGGGAGGGAGGTGCCAATACTCGCCACGCTAGGCAGGCGAGTTGGCGAGCGCAGTTTGGTGAATTTTACCCAGAGGACGCTGCTGCTCATCCTCTGGATCTGCCTTAACCAACTCTTACGGCAATCACGAGTAGAGAAGGTGAGGTAATATTCTATAGCTACTATTATACTATTCTACTACTTCTACTATTCTATTCTATAATAACTTATACGTATCGAATAGAATTTACTATCATGAAACTGGAGAAAAAATACTAGAGTTATTCATAAAAATTCGGTAGCTAATTAATAAAAAAATAAATATTTTAGAACAAATAATAAGTATTTACCTAACAACAACAATCAATTATTATAATAGGTAAAACCTTTTTTTGTACCCAAAAGTTTTTGTAACAAAGTTATGACATTTATGATCAGTCTCACCTTACCTTTCCTGCTTTTCATGCAAAATTATGGCAACACAACTTTATCTTTCACCTCATCATCATATTTAAAATCTACGAGAAGATAAAGAGACGCCAAAAAATGTTTATTGTGTTTACACAAATACGTAGGAGGTAACCCGAGAGAGAAACGCTGATGTGTACAGCGTTTCAACTATTTTGGCTCTCGAAAGGGGCGCATTGTGCTTGTACGTCACAAAAACCTTAATAATATTATTGGGGTCTAATTTCGTTTGTAAGTGTTAATCGTGGTTATATAAAAGTGTCAACTTCATTGAATGGAGGTGCCTATTTGTATAATATTACCTCACTTGAATGAACCTTCGAGTTTTGTGTTACACAATGCGTGTTGCGCAAAAAATAGGCACGAATAATGTCTCGTTCTTATAAAATGTGATTATTCAAGTGCTCGGGCTTGATATGATTATTTTTTGTATCTCCAAAGGTCTAATGTTATTAGTTCTATCAGTGCCTTGAGTTAGTATTGTCGTAGATTAGTGTGATATAAAGCAAAACCTTTTGGTAAAAAAACATTCAAAGTTGCTAAATAGTAAATATAGAATATTATGAATATTTATTTAGTTAAAAAGTATTCATTTATTTATCTGAGCATTTTACATAAGTTAACGTAGCTACAGTCAAGTTTGAAATGATTAAGATAAGAGTAAATTAACTCGCACATAAGCCAGCCACTAACTACCATCCTAACCATAGTATGTCGTGCCTGATTGCCAGCATATCCAAGCCAAGTCTAGCAATCTGCCAGCCAGCCGATTAGTCATGCCGGTCTGCCAGCAGAGTACACCCACCTTCGTCGAGCAGCCAGCCAGTCATGGACTAGTCTATGAGATGCATCTAAATTTATAGTACGCCTTGCAGTTTTAAATATAGCGTAATAAGCCGGCAAAGGAAGCGGACCGTCAATTAACTAAACGGAAAACGCAAAGCGTATCACGTGCGAAGACCTATTTTTCCAATAAATAAATGCATTGGAACAAACAAATATTTAGCCGCCTGTTTTACTTGTTGCAATATACTATGAAATAATTATAGATATAAAAACACTTTATTGGTACTACAAACAATATACCTTAAAATTAAAACAAAAGAACATCATGACAAATAGTCATAATATAATAATTGCTGTGAACTATGCGTATTCTTACCCCGGTCACTCACATGCGTAAAAATATTCGTACATTGTACAAATGTTTGCACGCATGTGAGGGCAGTCAGATATACTATTCGCAAACTCAGCGGATATGCGAATGGGTTCGCAAACTCATTATGGAAACCCGTTTGCATTTGATAGATAGATAACACTTTATTGGTACACCACAAACAAGAAGATCTAAAAACTAATAACAATTCATAATAACTAGTGCAACAATGGGCGGTCTTATCGCTTGTAACGTTACGGTGGTAGTAACGTACAATGTAGGTACCTACCTAAGTCCTACAAGTATTACCTAGGTAGATAATATAAACAAAAAAATAAAATTAAAATTAAAAATTTATTTACAAACAAGATTACGAGTAGATAAAAAAAAAAAGAATCTAAAAAACTATTGAGGGAGGAGGTGTGAAGCCGGCAGCTGTTGCAGAGGGTTCCTTTGAGGACCGTAGGACGCCCCCCCCCCCGGGCGTCGCCGACCGCAGATGTGACTTCAGGTCGGTGAGGTCCCCAGCTCGACGAAATACCACGAACAGGTATTGTGCACCTCCCCCTCGGTACGCCGGAATAATAGGGAGAGTCGGCGTACCTGAGTTCCTCTCGATGATTCAAGGGGAGGGCACAATTATATCTTCTTCGCAGGTACCCCTCTGGAGGCCCCAAGGGACAGCGCTTCCTGGCTCCAAGTTGTCCAAGTTGTCAACCAAGTCAATAAAACAAGTTGTAGAAGGTTCAGACCGGACCGAGTATAGTTTCCGACTGAGCCTGACTACGATTAATCAGAATGAGAATCCGAATGAGAATCAGATTGAGACTCAGATTGAGAATCCGATTGAGAATCCGAATGAGAATGACCAAAAGTATCCAGGACCCCGCTTTTTATCCAAATTTTCCCAGTTAAATTTCGAAACCCCAAATTTTGAATTTAGTTTTAAGAAAAGTACATGCAGCCAGTAAAAAATAATTAAAACTTTTTAACAAGGTATGTAACCTCTACAGACATCAAGTAAAAATAGTTGAAACCTTTGAGAAAGGTATTCAACCTCACAAAATTTAAAAAATATAACTAAGATTTAAAGACATTAGACAATTTGAATGTGTCAATTATAAACATGTCAGTCAAAATTGCAAAAATTAATAATGTAAACAAACCAAATTTTCAGTTATTTCAGCTAAAATCGATAGAATTATGAAGAGAAAACTAAGACGACATGCTTACAATTTTTTAGCGGACGATTTTCAAGCGAAATAATGACTAAAATACCAAAATACATCAAATTATGTTACATCAGCAAAGGATAATTCAGATAAAAAACATAAAAGTGTTCAAGAAAATAAGGTAATATTTACAGTATAGTATGTATAATATTATGTCTTTAAATCTTAGTTATATTTTTTAAATTTTGTGAGGTTGAATACCTTTCTCAAAGGTTTCAACTATTTTTACTTGATGTCTGTAGAGGTTACATACCTTGTTAAAAAGTTTTAATTATTTTTTACTGGCTGCATGTACTTTTCTTAAAACTAAATTCAAAATTTGGGGTTTCGAAATTTAACTGGGAAAATTTGGATAAAAAGCGGGGTCCTGGATACTTTTGGTCATTCTCATTCGGATTCTCAATCGGATTCTCAATCTGAGTCTCAATCTGATTCTCATTCGGATTCTCATTCTGATTAATCGTAGTCAGGCTCAGTCGGAAACTATACTCGGTCCGGTCTGAACCTTCTACAACTTGTTTTATTGACTTGGTTGACAACTTGGACAACTTGGAGCCAGGAAGCGCTGTCCCTTGGGGCCTCCAGAAGGGTACCTGCGAAGAAGATATAATTGTGCCCTCCCCTTGAATCATCGAGAGGAACTCAGGTACGCCGACTCTCCCTATTATTCCGGCGTACCGAGGGGGAGGTGCACAATACCTGTTCGTGGTATTTCGTCGAGCTGGGGACCTCACCGACCTGAAGTCACATCTGCGGTCGGCGACGCCCGGGGGGGGGGCGTCCTACGGTCCTCAAAGGAACCCTCTGCAACAGCTGCCGGCTTCACACCTCCTCCCTCAATAGTTTTTTAGATTCTTTTTTTTTTTTATCTACTCGTAATCTTGTTTGTAAATAAATTTTTAATTTTAATTTTATTTTTTTGTTTATATTATCTACCTAGGTAATACTTGTAGGACTTAGGTAGGTACCTACATTGTACGTTACTACCACCGTAACGTTACAGTTTAGATTACGAGTAGATAAAAAAAAGAATCTAAAAAACTATTGAGGGAGGAGGTGTGAAGCCGGCAGCTGTTGCAGAGGGTTCCTTTGAGGACCGTAGGACGCCCCCCCCCCCCGGGCGTCGCCGACCGCAGATGTGACTTCAGGTCGGTGAGGTCCCCAGCTCGACGAAATACTCGAGTAAAAATAGTTGAAACCTTTGAGAAAGGTATTCAACCTCACAAAATTTAAAAAATATAACTAAGATTTAAAGACATTAGACAATTTGAATGTGTCAATTATAAACATGTCAGTCAAAATTGCAAAAATTAATAATGTAAACAAACCAAATTTTCAGTTATTTCAGCTAAAATCGATAGAATTATGAAGAGAAAACTAAGACGACATGCTTACAATTTTTTAGCGGACGATTTTCAAGCGAAATAATGACTAAAATACCAAAATACATCAAATTATGTTACATCAGCAAAGGATAATTCAGATAAAAAACATAAAAGTGTTCAAGAAAATAAGGTAATATTTACAGTATAGTATGTATAATATTACACGCTAAGATATATAAAGTACTCTGTGAGCACAACTGGTTGCACGAATGTGTAGGAGACTACGCGAAGGTTCGAGGTTCGCGCCCTTTGATGTGCATCAAAAAACCGACACAACTTGGAAAAGCACGAATGCAGCGAAAACTTTGCATAATTATTTGCAAATGTCGTCCTACACTTGTGGGTTCGCGTATTCGTACGCATGTGATTGACCGGCAAAAAAATTAATGCTAATGGAGCTGGTGTGAGTTAGTGCTGCCAGGATAGTAAATATTAGCACCCTTTAGCCACGACATAAAAGCCAATAAAAAATCTGTCAGCACTTACATATTCTTAGGTACTACCTACTTTAATTCAACATGTATGTAGGTTACCTATAGAATACACGTACAATTCTAATCATTGACGTTAAAACGCTCCCTATCTACCAGACGATGGCCCCTACGCCTCCCTTCCGTAATTAGTCCCGTCCCCTCTGCTCTGTTTCTCCACTGAAAACAGACGCCACCCGAAAACAAAACACTCGTTTTTGTCTATGTGTATTGCGCCAGTTTCGGAGCTTTGAGCTTGCAAATGTATGGGTAATTCAGTTATTTTATGTAGGTACTTGTGTTTCAGTCGTAAGTAATTGGAACGAGGCTTTTGAGTTGTGCTTGTCACATTAAAAATTGATTTGAAAAAATCTGAAATATAGATGAGAAACTTTTCTAAACCACAGACATTTACTTACTTATAATAAGAGTCCGATTGCTTTTCAAAAATTGCAAATACCATCGCTGAAAGAAACAGTAAGTAAGTAGAAACTAAGATCCATTTGGAATTAAAACAAAAAAACATAATGTTTCATATTTTTATAGATTAAAGCGGTCTATTTGTTTGAAATAAAAATGAATATGACATTTTAGTAGGTAGTTATTGGGCATTCTGTCACAGCTTACCACTTGCTTCGCTCGGCCGGTACGACAGAATACCAAATTGGGTTGTAGGAAAATTCTATACATCGGTAGTTATTGAGCTTGCTGGCACACCGAACGAACGAAGCGAGTGGCAAGGTAGAACTGAATGCACAATAACTACCTACTCATATTTCTTCCCATAAGCTTACTATATTCATAATGGAAAACAGAACAATCATTTATTATATTACTCAAAGTAGGACACAATCCTTTCTTATGGATGTCAATATTGTATATAATAAAACCAAACCCCGAGTAAAGCCCAACAAATCGAGAGGTATTCCTACTCGAGGGTCCGGGGATTATCTTCAAATAAGCGTATTACATCGACTCGCACACCCATGCCTTGTGATCCAAATAACTATGGCTTCGTCCACCCTAAATATTTCCCTTAAGCGCGCGTTACCCCTCTGCCTCTTCCGAGACTGCATCTAAAAGGAAATTCTCTACTCTGTGGCTCATATAGTTAGGCCGGTAACAACCGTCTCATTCGGACCCCTAGGGACCGTCTGCTCGCTAGGATAGGGTTTTATTTGCAGATTTAACAAATGACTAAGGTTTCGCGGAGCTTTTCATCTTACGGATGTGTGTAATTTAGGATTTGACGTCACCAAATAAGATTTTTGAACGGACAAGGAAATCCCTGGAATCTCTTTTTATTATTTTGTGGTACTTAATACGAGTAAGTAACTAGTTCCTATTGTGGATGAAATTCCGAATAGATTTATTTAATTATGGTGTGACGATGGATTTGAGAGATAAGCTACTTTAAAATAAACTTTATAGACCAAGCTTCAAAATGAAAAACTAAAGTTACTTAAACAACATAATACTTTTCACATAATACCTATCTAAATTGTTAAGGTTGATAGAATAAATAGGACGCTATTTTAGAGTAAACCCTAAAGATCCCATTTCCCCTGCCTATAACAATAGGTCGGAAGCACTCGAATGGTCAATGGAGTGTCGCCACTCGCCACTCGAAACATTCACGGAACAAATGCTACAATAAACTATTGTTGAATACTTTGTTTTGCCAATACATCAATATTTCAACAGCTTTATATTTTACCATTGGGAATGTAGTAGACTTTTTTTGGGTTACTGGCAATTGTGGATTAATAAGATTTTAGCTTAGTTTCCAGAAAGACAAAAGTAGGGCATATGTACCTAAATGGAATTACCTAGTTACCTTAGGTGCCCCGATAATCTGAATTAAAAATTCATCATAATCATCGACTGCCTATATCAAACCACCTGATCGCAGAGGCCCTTGAGATATTCTCTGTCATCTGCGCCATTCATAGTAAATTGTGAAATTGTTTAAGAACTTAATAAAATTTATTTATCATTGTGTAAATTAAGAAAGCTAATAAAATAGCACCCGGAATATCAGGATGTGTTATTTGACCATCGTCCAGCTGCAAAATATATCAAGTATAACTATTGCTGTCCTCGACCCATTCCTAGAACGGACATAGACGCCTCCAAGTGCTGTTAATTCAATTACATACCCATTGTGCATCAAGTTTTTGCTCTCGAAAGCTTTATACCACAACAATGCTCTTATTTTGCCAACAATAACTGTAGTTTGACGGTTGATGCGTCCAACAATCGCGGACGTGTGATTCGTCTCGGTCAATATTTTTTTCTAACTGTTCATTCTATTTATATGTGGAGTGTTTCTTCTAGATACGACCTTAATCTGGGATAAGTAGGGTGTTTAATCTATTGTCAGGTTGTCTAATTGTTTCGTGTTATCTGTTAAATGATGGTTTTGCCACCTATGAGGTACAAAGGGATGTTCGAATCACTCCCACGCGTTACTAAAGAGCGATTAGTGAATTAGTCGTCCCTTTTCCAATCAATCTATATCCGGTCGAATCTAATATGAAAGTTTAGATTACTTTTAGATACAAAACCTCAGTTTATATTTTAATAAGTATAGAAAGTTATAGGCAATAATGATGAATAGAAGAATTATTACACTTTTCATACCTTCAATAGAAACCTAATAATTTAATCAAAGCCAGGTTGACAATGAGAAGTTTTTACCTAGTAATATGTTGGTAACCTACTTGAGTTTTTATATACTTCTACGACCATAGATCCCAAAATTGTTGTCACATTGGTTTTTGACTTTGATAATTTAGGTAAAGTAATCTTTATATCATTTACAGAAAAATATGAATTGGTTTGATTATTCACAACATCCATAGGTTTATTGGATAAACATTAATCATTGAACAAACATGGTATTTTTATTAGTGAAGTCGTGTTTTCGAAAATACACAAAGAAATGTACATTGTCACTTATAATTTACGGAGTCATAGGTTTATTCCTACATTTATGGATCTTGAGATACCTCATTATGTTCTTGACAAACATAACGACTCTATCGAAGGATATATCGAATGTTCGACAAGAAATTGAAGACATATCATATCTTTTCACCAAAACCAAACACATCCTTCTATGGCATGACTATTATTTGCTCAGAGATAAAATTTTATCTCGAGTATATTGCTCGTTAAAAAAATGTATAGTAACCAAAGACAGAGGGCTCTTGGGTGACTACATAAACTTCGACGCGATCGTTTTCCACGAAAAATGGTTGTATAATGAAAAGGAAAGACCAACACGTCGAAACCAATCACAACTGTACATCTTTACTACGATAGAATCACCGACTAACTTCCCTGCTTGCGAGCTCTATAACGACGATTTCTTCAACTGGACTTTTACATACAGACTCGACTCAGATGTACCTTGGCACTACTTCATTGTTAAAGACGCTAAAGGAAATTTAGTGGCACCAAGCGTTAAAGTTAAGTGGAGGAAGAATCTGAATGTCTCTATCGATAGTAGAATAAAAGCGATAGTGCAAGGAAGAACGCGGGCTGCTGTATGGATAGTCAGCCACTGCGAAGCGACCAGTTTCAGAGACACTTACATAACGAGACTTCAAGAAGATCTGTTTAACTATGGTTTACAAATAGACGTGTATGGGAAATGCTCAAAGGAAAGCTGCGGCGACTTCTATGAATGTGAGAATATGGTGAGGACGCACTATTACTTTTATATGGCTTTCGAGAACTCGATGGCGGAAGACTATGTGACAGAAAAGGTTCTACATGGGTACGATAATTACGTTGTGCCTATTGTGTACGGCGCTGCAAATTATACCAGGTGAATTCGTAGTATTTATTAACTAATCGCATATTTTCTCACGCTTGCTCATTGTATGACTTATCTATGACTAATTTTATGTAGTTAAGTAACAAGCGATAGGTAGGTAAATACATTGCTATTTGCATATATACCTGTGTGTACAGGTACGTAGGTGTCATGATCTAGGTTAACTCTATGAGAATTGATTTTGATCTAGCTACGTATTTATCAATGACATATAGCTATGCACCGCGGTTTCACTCGCGTAAACTTATTAACTCGTAGGTATATCGTAAAAAATTCTTTATGTTATTCCAGGGTCTAAGGTACCGAGTTTCAGCCCGATATGTTCAGTAGTTTTGGCATGAAAGAGTAACAAACATCCATCTATCCATCCTCACAAAGTTTCGCAATTATAATATTAGTAGTTATTATTAGGATATAATTAGTGTGAAAGTGTGATGTACCTTTTTTTATTTATCTACATATAAATTGTCTACTAGCGGCTACTGTTAGTATCTTTAAAATATAATGTGGAGTATTTACTTATAAAACTCTAACTTATTTTGTAAAAAGTTACGTTTGTCACAGGTAAACAACACAATAGCGTTTTCTTACTCGAATCCTGCGCCAGCTAGCGCTGTTTTTTGTGTGTTTGTTCCGTTTTCACGCCAAAACTACTGAACTTAAGAAATTTGGTATGTAGATAGCTTAGACGATGGAATAACACATACTGTTTATCCAGATATTCCCACGGGAACGAAGAATGCGCGGGTAAAGCAGCTAGTGTAGTAATTACTAGCTAGTAATTATATGCCAAACAGGTCAAATAAGTAGTAGGTACTTAGAAGTTTTGGCATGAAGTATTTAAAAACATCGCTATAAGGTTTAGAAAATTTTATTATAATATTAGTTGGATATCAACATAGCTTTGCAATAAGTATTTATATCTCCTGATATAGTATTTATTACTCTCCTTTCCTGCCTTTTTCTATCTGCACTTTTGTTTGCATGAAATAACTTCAAACGACAAGACCGCCACTAGTACTAGCCTAAGATAGTATAATCTATAACGTCAGTCTATATTTATAAATTCTATTGTGTTCCCAGGTTTTTGCCACCTGGTTCCTACATCAACGCTATGGACTTCCACCCGTACAACTTAGCAGGGCTTATGAACGAGCTTATAAGATACCCAAAAAAATACGAGAAATATTTACAATGGACTAATTTGTACACATTTGAATCGAAACCTCACACGTATCATCCAGTATGCGATCTCTGTGATGCACTGAACAGTAAGAAAGCTAATCACGCACCAGCGAAGAAGAACTTCAGGTTTTGGTGGAACACGTTGAATGGCATGAAGTGGTGCCTCCCGTCTGATTACTGGAATGAAACAGTTAAGAACAATGTTGACGGATCCCATTTGGTGCATCGGAATAATAATCTGTATTGATATTATTGTTCTTATTTTTTTTAATGGTAGAGTGCCTTTATTGAAATAAATTGTTAAGGCATATACGAATATATGCATAGTGTAGGGTTCCATACCTAGATACCTGAACATATCGCTTCAAATGCCAAAAACAATCAGCCTATTAACGCCATCTGACAGCCTCGATGGCTCAGATTGTAGTAACTCTGCTTTCTGTGCTGCAGGCCCCGGGTTCGATCCCCGGTCAGGTCAAACATTTGTGTGCATTTGTGTCAAACATGTCTGTTTGATCTGTGTATGGGTGTTATAAGCTTATATAAGAATGTATATCAGTCATCTGGTTACCATAGTATAGGCTTCTAGCCTAGTTTGGGACTAGATGCGACCGTGTGTGGAAGTCGTCCCATATTATTATTAAATACATGAATACGATGTACAACATTCTTTATTGGAAATAACATTGGTACTTACAGTTGTATTCCCTGGGTCACAAATGGTACTTACAGTATTGAGTGACTCTGACCTTTTGCCACAGAATAAATAATAGTACTAACGTACTTTTGCCTCGGTTGTGTTGTGTGCAAAAAGTTTGTGTCCCAGAGAAGATGAATTATTATACTACTAATATGATTACTTCTATTATTATTAATATTAATTATATTCAAATTATTCATATTATTACCTATCTATTATTATAAATATTATTACTTCTAATCATAGGTACTTCGTACTAATATTATAAATGCGAAAGTTTGTGATGATGGATGGATGGATGTTTGTTACTCTTTCACGTCAAAACTACTGAACCGATTGGGCTGAAATAAGATATATAGATGGTTTAGACCCGGGAATAACATAAAAAGTACCTACTTCTTATCCCGATATTCCCACGGGAACGAAGACTACGCGGGTGAAACCGCGATGCACATCTTGTATATTATAAAATCCTCAATTTACTGACTGACATGCAACGCAGAGCCCAAACCACTGATCTTAGAGACTTGTAACTTGGAATGTAGGTTCTTTTCGTTGCCTGAATGTGTGCTAAGAAAAGATTTTTGAAAATTCACATATTAAGAGGTCCAAAAAGAGCGTAAAAGTTTTAGTATAAAACTCCCATGTTTCGTAATTGCGAGCGAGTCAAGCCGCTTTGTTTACCTACACTAGTTATTAATAAAGGAACGCTCTAAAAGCTCTGAAGCTTATCGTAAGTAAAACTAATCAAGCTCTGCACGTATAAGAGTTCTCTGAATACATCTGATAGTATTCTAATCCCCTCGGTTTTATAGGGAAACGATACTTATCATCGCAGATCATGATACTTAGTAGAAAAGGGCTGTATTAAACAATTTTTTTTTAAGAATTAGCTTTAGGAATAAGCATACCTATTTAGATAATATTACGCATTGTGCAATTTACGATGGTTTTGTAAGGATAATAATATTTGCTTAGTAACATTTAACCCGAAGGGGTAATGAGAGGTGTACCCAGGACTCAGTCCCATAGTAGGTGTACCCACATTTCGCCAGTATATTTTATTGGTCCCATGTAAGCGAGGCGAGCTTATTGCCATCGAATTGCCATCGAACCTGGGACCTCATGATCAGCAGTCGAGCCCATTACGCCACCGAGGCAGTCAAATAATGAGTACAAAAAAATTATCATCCTATAAAGTCTGACCCTACCATCCTTATACTACATTTATGAGAACATCATGTATGAGCGTAAAAATTTACATAAATTCAAATTAAATAGTGACATCCATAATTTTAATATACTAGGAATAAAGACAAAATAATTTGCTTATATTTACTACCTTGTTATATATTAGTTTTGTGCGACTGAATTTAACGTACTGGTACCCGTGAGGACCTTTAATTGGCTTACTGATGCTATTTGGAAATGTACCAATTTAAGAACCGCTGTTGGTCTTCCTATGATTTATAAATAAATATGAAAGCCAAATCAAGTTAACTCACATCTTACACACTTTGAGCAATACTGGTTATTAATTTCATATTATGTCATACAAAAAGAGCATGTTGCTACAAATATCTCGACAAAGGGCTTGAGTAATTAAGTTTTGAATGAGTCGTTACTAGTCTCAGGGGAGGCTCGACCGAGATGGCGCAATGCGCTAGTTAGGGAATAGCGAATAGGGATTATTAATTATTACGGATGACGTTTAACGAGTAAATTATTTTGTAACTGTTGCCAAATATTAACATTATTGCGGCGAGATTGAGCGTGCGTGCTCGTGCTAAGTGGCGTGACTTAGCCGGATTTTTGGATACTGAGAATATTGAATGAGGTAAGTTGTTTGATTTACAGGGAGACGCAGAGAATCGTTTATTAAAATTGTATGTAAGCTTTGTAAATGATAGATTTGTATAAAAAAATCAAAGCAACGTTAAAATTTATGCTTCCGCACTCTATTTGAGAAACAATATGCAAGAAATAGAATGCAGTAAGTACCTTCCTAGGTACTTGTATTTTATGAAACTCCGACACTACCGGAATGTAAGAACTAAGAACCAAAGAATATTATACGTACATAATAAGTAAGTACCTTCTTATTCTTAGTCGGGAACCTGTTGGCTTGAGTGGTCGTAGCCACTCTGATCGGTCACTATGATTGTGATGCAATACGTACTGACAATATAAAATAAGATACTTTGCAAGATTTTTCATAAAATATTTAATTTTTTGAATAATCAAATATATACCTACTACTACTACTACTACTGAAAATGAGAACTAACCTACCAGTTAAAACATCCGTGTAACATAAAACCAAAACGAAGCGATAGTAAATTATTCACAATCTCACATTCCCAAAGCAGACAAAAGGAGCGCAAATATCAATAAAACGTGTCCCGTCCACAAAGCGACTCTTGAATCACCAGTAGGGGGCGCCTCTCGCGGTCGGCCAATAAGAGCACTCGTCACTAGATGCCGAGCAAACACCGCGCTCCTGAATGCTGCGTAATTGAGTGGCTCCTTGTGCCATTGTCGACGCCATTAAAGTAATTATCACTAGCGATGAATTAATGCCGATTTTATAGATGTTTTTACGCGTGAGCGCGTCGATTTTACGAGGGTTGGAAGTAGGCTGGAAAGTCAATAGATGCGTCGCATTACGGAATTTTGGAATTGAGAGTTGTAGCAATAGCCCGCGCGCCAGCTTCAAGAAATCATTTTTGTGGCATTTTAAATAGTTATCTTATAATAAAAAATTACTTTGTGAAGCCTACGATTTGGGTTTTTATTTAAATAAAACATTAATCAACATCATCATCATCAGCATCTCAGCCGTAATAAGTCCAACGCTAGACATAGGCCCATTAAGGGGGCTATTTCGATACTCGCAACGTATTGCAGGCGGGTTGGCGAGGGCCTAATAAGTACATACATAAATAAAAAAACTAGTTGTACTTGTATCACAAAGTGTTAATCAAGATATTTAGTCATTACCTTGGTAATAATCAAGAGATTATTAATATGATACCATACGAAAATCACATAGAACACATAGCTACCACATATTAATTTTTAAAGCGAATACTTAATATCAGCCTCGTTGGCTCTGATGGTAGTAACTCTGCTTTCTGAGCTGCAAGCTCCGGGTTCGATCCCCGGCCAGGTCAAACATTTGTGTGCGTGAACATGTCTGTTTGAGCTGTGTCTGGGTGTTATACGTATGTATAACACCCAGGGTAGGGTTGATGTTATTTTGTGACGCGCATGCTACGGATTCTGTGAACGTTTTGGTGGTTTTATGGAAAGTATTAATGGCAACGTGTGATTTCACGGAGATCTATGGCATGTGCGAGGGCGCGATGGCAACACAGGGAGGTGGATGCCAGCGCGACAGATGATTGTAGAGCGAGATTGAAGATGGTGGCCTTGAAATAAATCATGTAAAATATGCTGAAGTGTTCGAGTATTATTTAATGGAAAAGGCACGTTTACAATACATACATACATTCACGCCTTTTTCCCGAAGGGGTAGGCAGAGGTGTACCCAGGACTCAGTCCTATAGTAGATACACCCACATTTCGCCAGTATGTTATTGGTCCAGTATGTTGTCTGGGTGTTATAAGCTTATATAAGTATGTATATCAGTCCTCTGGTTACCATAGTACAGGCTTCTAGCCTAGTTTGGGACCAGGTGACCGTATGTGGAAGTTGTCCCATATATATTGTTTTTCAGATGTACAAAGAAAAATCGGAAACATGTATGTAAAAGCATAAATCAAACTCGTTAACTGTGGCACATTGCTTGACTTAAAAAGCATTATTTACTATTATAATTCAACGCTATTGGTGGGTTTTGTTATTATTAAATAATATGCAATTTATACTCAAGGTTTACTCGCAAAAATACACAATGTACAAAGTACATAATTATATATTATATAGCTTCTAACCACCACGCAACTAATTGGCCGCACCGCACACTAAACATTTACGCGTAAACTGTAAACGGAATAATGTATTCACGCTGCGAGCGGAACGTTTTGGCAACGCGACGACAACTTTACCCGGTATCCCCTACCATTGGAATTACTGAAAATATTAGTTTAATATTGCAGGAAAGTTCATACTATAAAAACTCATCTATTACCTGTGTATTAATCTTTTAAATGCTCACCATCATCATCTCAGCCGTAGGACGTCCACTGCTGAACATAGGCCTCTCCAAAAAAGTAGTCTCCAATCGAGAATATTACAGCCCCATCGGCCATCAGTTCTACGTGCTATGCGCCCTGCCCATTGCCACGCCAACTTGCTTATCCGCTGGTATTCCAGCGAATATAAGAATATGTAATCTAAGATTGGGGCTAACTTAATAATGAGGTCCCGGGATCGAACCCCAAGTCAGGCAACGTGTTAAATATTGGATTTTTCCATTAGGAATTATCTCAATAACTGCCTGGAGTCTGAAACAGTGTAGATGGCAATAAGCGCCCCCTATTACATGGGATCAATAACATACTGGCGAAATGTGCGTGTCTACCTATGGGACTGAGTCCTGGGGTACCCAGGTACTACCCCTTCAG
This sequence comes from Hemistola chrysoprasaria, assembly GCA_947063395.1. NCBI lineage: Eukaryota > Metazoa > Arthropoda > Insecta > Lepidoptera > Geometridae > Hemistola > Hemistola chrysoprasaria. The sequence goes on from OX346725.1 coordinate 10,527,506, forward strand.
GATAAAGGGAAAAAGGTATAACAATCAAGGTCCTAATTGATTGACTTACAAAATAAGTTATAGGTACCTAATTAAAGCACATAGCAAAATGAATAGGTACCTTAATAATTACTTTTTAAGTATTTTAAAAGTACCAAATTGATTGAACAACGAAAAAGTCGTAGCGTAAAGCGTAGATCTACAAAACTCAATGGTAACAGATCCCAAGAGAACGTTGTTCCCGCAAACGGAATGGATAATTCAATAACCGATGGAACGTACCGACTAATCCCCAAATTAGCAATACGATATGAATAAATACATTTCAACATCTACAACATATTTTTCGAGAAGAGCTTTCGGTCGGTTTAATTAAGGTGCTTTAGAAATTAAGTTTTCTTAGCACGGGCACGGGCTACGTCACGAGAAAACATCTTTTTTTGTGATAGTGAGTGACAAGACAAGCAAATCAGGTGCCTGATGGTAAGGATCATGATTGCCCACACAGAAGAAATATGATTGCCCATATAAGACACAGTGCCACCCAGTGTTTTAAAATTCAAAATTCTGCGCCTGTCACACTGAGATATTACGAGGTGTTGAAACTCGTCATGCCCAGTAATTTCGCTAACACATTGCCCTTCAGACCGGAACACAATAATGTTTGCTCATTACTGCTTGGCGAATGAATATCTGGCAAAGGTGTGGTACTTCCCCAGGCGGCCCCCTACAAAAAAGACCTACCACTATCCCTTATTTGTATTCTGTGCCACTACCAAAAAATCAAATCGGTTAATTTGTTTAGGAACTTATATGACACAGATACAAAGATAATAAAAAGACAACTTGTAAAAATTCCTCCCATTTTATGTTAGGGACTACGACTTATTATTATTCGTAGGTTGGGGGTTAATAATAGGTAATTTATGCCATATAAGAAAAAATATATCTACTTATCCTAATTAAAAAACTGGTCAAATGGGACGAATGGGAGTCGCATATGAAGGGTTGCTACCATATTACCTACCCATTTATAAAAATCACCTTTCCTTTTTTAGTCACAAAATAAAATTCTTATTACTATTAATCTAATTAGTATAAGAATTTATTCTTATTGGAGACTTTCAGTCTTATATTATGAGCATTATTATTACAAAAGAGCACCTTTAATTGTGAACTTCATTTTATTTTTTGTAGTTATAACAGCAATAGGTATACATATTTTGTGAAATTTACAAGTGTCTAGGTATTACAGTTTATGAGATAGAGCCATGTCACAGACGGACGGACGGACGGACGGACGGACGGACGGACAGCCAAGGCTTAGTAATAGGGTTTCTTCGGCACTCTTTGGGTATGGAGCCCTGAAAAACTAAAATATCTCCAAGATCTTTTTCTGTTCTCATCTAAGTGTTGAATATATAAATGTAACTTCATTACATTCTGCTGTTTCATCAACAGACCCTAATCACTGTTTACTTACGTACATTGCATAAACTTGCATTTACCTCATATATTATAATTTATGAGGTAAATGCAAGTAACTAATATCATAACATTAGTCCAATAAACTATACAAGCACCTTACAAAAAGCGACCTTCACCGGTAAATCACTTCGGTTAGAAATAAATAGATTTCATGAACAAAGCAATGTCATGGGAATAGCGGGGGTGAGGGTAGACGCAGGGGTAGGAGAGGGTTGTGTTTAGCAGTCATTTAGTTGTTAATGAATGGTTGTATAAAATATCCGAATGGCACTGCAAATGGAGAGTTGATGTTTTTATAGAGGTGGTTTGTTTGGAGAGATTATAAGTTAAATTATACGAATACCTAGTCTGGCTTATGGTTATTTTGGAACGGAAAATTGTGAACAATGGGTAGGTAATCAGTTTAATGTTGGTGTTTTTTTTTTCTAGAATAACAACGCCATCTTTCTTTATTTATCTCATGCGCCTTAAAATAAAAGTAGAGTACATTGCTATGACAAAAGTCCAAGGAGTATTAATATCGCAAGTGATATTCAATATCCTCGTTTTAATTTCAAGTTCCTTATCTGGGAAAGATCGTCACTTGCACTTATTGGCACTGCTCTTATTGGGCCTCTTACACTAAGTACCTGGTATTTAGAGTCCGTTTCCTTGAATGAGTGTGGCGAGTGGTGTAATAAAGAAAGAAATTCCTTGGTCCCATATTTACGGGCCCTAAATACCGGCCCTGGATACCATGCAGTGTAATTTTTAAACTTTTGCGATTCGAAGACATATTTTATGAAAGTAAACGGGACTTAATCGCGCTAAAGAATTTTTTATTTACTTCGATGTTTCGACTGAGTTGCATCAGCCGTGGTCACGAGAAGACTGACTGACAGTCTTCAGTCATTTCCTGTTTCCTTTCATGGGTATTTACCCGTTTATACCTCATGTTCATTCCTCAGGCTTGCCCCCTATTTCATGTGTCTAAAAAGACATAACTGGCGAAGCGTGGGTGTACCTACAAACTACAATATGATTAGATCTACACCTCTGCCTGCCCCTTCGGAAAAAGGCGTAGTACAAAATGTTTATCGACATATTTATTCATAGTTATCCATAGTCGTCCGATATCAAACCAATCTCATAACATGATGAGAACAATTATATCGAATACATGAACGGAACAGATACGCCAATTAGAGGCAGGATGCTTCCGCGCGTGCGCACTGCCTAATTGTTTCCGACGGAGTCTTCTCTACCCCACGCCCGGGCTCCATCTCGCCCCCTCTGACTAGGGTTACCACTGAGATAAGAACAACAGGATAGTGTAAACTTCGCTTAAAAGTAAAATGTGCTCAACGCATGTAGGTATGCAATTTATTGACACATTATATACGCTTTAGAGGTGTAAAAGTGGATATTAGGATTTTTTCTTCTGAGATGTCTATTGGAAGACACCTTATGTCTTGTATGTGACTTGAGAAGAGTTAGGTCCACCGCCGACATGCTACTTTTAGCATCGGCGATTTAGACGCTTTTCAGAAGCTAAATGCAGCGGCCAAACACCGCACACTTAAAATCGCCAACCACCTAACGCGGCAATTGAGACGCTTTTTGGAAGCTCGACACAGCGACTGAACGCTACACGATCCGCACAGATTCGGATGCAGATGTCGGTTGCTATCGCGAAAGATTCCGCCCACCTTTCTTCGCTTCACCTCTCCGCCGGCCGATGTAGGATACTGGATACAGCATCGGATCAGCCGCTAAAACGCGTGATACCGACACCGCAACCGAACGCAACAAATCGCGATTCAGCATCAGTAGATAGCCTGAGTCTGTAACTGTGCCCGATAGATATCAATAGGCTCGTCCCCATTACATGGGACTAAAAACACTGGCAAAGTGTGTGTGAACCTACTACGTTACTCAGTCCTGGGTACACTTCTGCCTATCTCTTATAAAATAAGTTTACCACGAAAGTTCCGGAGCAAATCTTGACGGTTGGTAACCCTGTGTAACCCCTCTAAAGGGAGCTGGGAGTCAGGCGCCGCAGCCTCCCGTAGCCCGTAGTGCTTCGGGCGACTGATTTCTATACAATATACAGCTGCTGCTGAAAGCTAGGCGTAAATATTGAGTGCAATGGATGGCTTATTGGGGTGGTCTTTGTTGCCGATATAACTTTGTATGGGCTGTTCTTTTAAGTTTGTTTTATAAATAAATTTAGGTTTATGTACGATTTAAGAGTTCACGACTGCTGATGCGTAAAGTAGATAAGTAAGTAGGTGTAGTACTTTTAAAATGTATACTTAGCTCGTACCTATTCTTCCTTCAAACTCAATTTCAAAAAACTTTAAGTTAGTCTCAAACCAATAAATAATTAATAAACCGTGCGTTCGGAAAGAGTGAATCTGGATCACTCTTTATTATTGAAAATCCTTCACTCAGCAATAAGCTGATCGAAATTTGAAGAAATCCCTCCTCGCATAGATTTATAATAATAATAATAATAATAAGCCTTTTATTCGAAATATACTAAATAACAAAAAATCTACTAAACTACTCTCTAAATTTATATTTATATTATGTCTCGTATATCCGAGTGCCTGTCGGCAAAGGCCTCCTCTAGCTCACTCCAGTGTTTTCTTTCTAGTGCAGCCCTTTTCCAGAATGGTCCTGCTGTTTGTTTAATTTCGTCTTCCCACCTTGTAACCGGTCTTCCCCTACTTCTTTTCCCGTCTCTGGGGTACCAGTTTGTGACTACTTTGCTCCATTTTTCCTTTTTGTCGCGAATCATATGGCCTGTCCATCTCCATTTTTGTTCGTCAATTTTTTTCAGTATATCTGTTATCTTTGTTTTGTTCCTAATTATTTTGTTATTTATTTTTTCCAGCTTCTTGATATTTAACAAACTCCTTTCCATTGCTCTTTGGCAGCCTTGTAATTTGTCTCTATGAAATTTTGTTAGTGCCCATGTCTCGCACCCATATGTGAGGCAAGGGAGTACGCAGGTGTTATATGTTTTCCTTTTGATTGTGAGATTATAGTCTTTGTTTTTCAATATTTCTTTAAGGCTCCAATACTTTTTCCATCCTTTTGCTATCCTGGTGTTGATTTCTTTTGTAGTTTGATCCTCTAGGGTGATTATTTGGCCTAAATAGGTATAGTCTTTAACAAATTCTAGTCTTTTATCATTTAAATATATATCTACCTCTATTGAGTTTGTCATAAGTTTTGTCTTGTTTTCGTTCATTTCTAGACCTACTAATGTACTTTCTTTTGACAAATCTTGTATCATTTGTTCCAGCATTTTTGGATTCTCCTCGAACAAAACAAGATCATCTGCGAACCGAAGGTGACTTAGTCTTGTACCGTTTATGTTAAGGCCTACTGTATCCCAGTCTAGTTTTCTGAAAATGCTTTCTAAAACTGCTGAGAAAAGCTTTGGGGAGAGTGGGTCTCCTTGCCTCACTCCGTTGCTCACGGGGAATTCGTTTCCTATAGTCTCAAGTCGTATCCTTGCTTTGCTGTTAGCATATATGTTTCTAATGTTGGTAATGTATGTTGGGCTTATTCCTTGCTCTTTTAGACTTCTCCAGATAAACTCGTGATTTAGGCTATCGAATGCTTTAGTATAATCAATAAATGCTATGTATATTAATTTTCCATATTCATTGTACTTTTCAAGGATCTGTTTTACAGTATGTATGTGATCGATAGTGGAGAAGTCTTTTCTGAACCCGGCCTGTTCCCTGGGTTGGTTTTGGTCTAGGGTATTGCTTATTCTGTTTAGAATTACTTTTGCATAGACTTTGTAAATGTTGGAGATTAAGCTGATAGGCCTGTAGTTCCTCATGTCGTATTTATCGCCCTTTTTGTGTATAAGTATTATGTGGGCTTGTTGCCATTGTTTTGGAATAGTTCCCGTTTTAAGAATCTTGTTAAAAATTTTTGTTAGTAATGGACTTATTTCATCTAATGTACCTCTCAGTAATTCGTTTTTAACTTTGTCTGGTCCAGGTGCTTTGTCCATTTTCTGTGAGAGGATTGACTTCTTGACTTCCTCGATCATTATTGATGGCTCCTCTGTAAGGCTTTCTTGTTGGTTATATGTTTCATTTTTATCTTCTTTATTATATAGTGATTGATAAAAATCCGTAGCTAGTTGTTTTATATCCTTTCTTTTAGTTAAAGTTTTTCCAGATTTCTTCATTTTGACCATCCATGCTGACCCTTCTTCTCTCAGCTCTTTTAGTGCTTTCTTTATCCCTCCCGTTTTTAGAATTATTTTCTCAAATGTTTGCAATCTCTTTTTCTTCCTTTGTCGCCTTATTCCTTCCTTTATTTTTTTGCTTAAATCTGTTATTCGTTTCAAATGTTCTTTGCTCGAAGTTCTGATTTGGTTTAGTTGCTTTCTTTCTATTATGAGTTCTAGCACTTCTTTGCTAAGCTTTGGTTCATGTTTCGTAATTTTTATTTCGCATTTGCAAAGGGCTTTTTCAAAATTTGTGTAGATATCTATTATATTCCCAGTTTCATTCTCCATTATTTGTCCGTTAATTTCTTCCCATGTATATTGTTTTTCTATTTCCCTTTCTTCTGAGTTCATTATTAGGTGATTTTGTATGTTTTTCCGACTTCTCTTCAGTGGTTTAAGACTTAGCTTGCTCCTTACCATTCTGTGGTTGGTATTAAAATTTAAATTTTGGATCACGCTTGCGTCTATAAAAGCTTTAGGGTTGTTGCTAATTATATAATCAATTTCGTTTCGATATTCTCCTCCTGGGGAACACCATGTCCATTTGTGTTGTGGCTTTTTCTTGTAATTGGTATTAAGAATATTCATATTGTATTCTAGGAGCAAATCTATAAGCTTTTGACCATTTCTGCTTCTTTTTCCATATCCATAATTTCCCATGATGAATTCTCCGTTGTTTTGTTTTGAGCCAACCTGTGCATTTAAGTCTCCCATGATGATGATGTGGTTATTTTGATACCTTTCTATAGTTTTTCTTAAGTCATCGTAGAAGATATCTAGAATATGTACATCTGCCTGTTCAGTTGGTGCGTATACTTGAATAACTGCCCATTTTTTTTTAAAGTTTGGAATGTTCATGTGGAGAATGGCAATTCTGTCTGACACTCCTACAATGTCTACTATGAGATTTTTCAAGTAAGGTTTAATCAAGAAGCCTACTCCTCCATAGCCAGGGATCTCACCTTTGTAGTATATTATAAGGTTTTTGCGTTCGTTTATACCTTCTCCCATCCTTCTCATTTCACTGATACCTATGATATCCCAATTCAGGTCTTTTAATACTTGTTCCAGTTCTAATAGGCTCTCTTCGGTTCGAAGGGTTCTGACATTTAATGTTGCTATATTCCAAATACATTTTTGTTGTTGATGATTGTTTTCCTGTTTCTGTTCGAATTTCATTTTTGGTTCTAGGTTATACTTAAGGTGCTGTTGAATAGCTAGAGGGTTTTGGTCGAGCTCCCCACGGTGACCAGCCGGATTGGGGATTTTTGTTTTATCGTTTATCTTGTAGTTGTTGTTAGTATTGGTGTTATTTTTCCGGCCGGACGATAGTTGCTATTTCTTCTGTGCAAGAGTTGATGTTAGGGAGCTAGCTCGTGGACGCATTAAGTCGAAGGCGTTGGCTCGGCTTACTTTCGAAGCTGGTTTTTGGAATGATGGGCCCGCCATTGCCTCTTCATTACGTGGACTACAAGTTGGTGATCTTTTCCTTTTTTCATTAGGCTTGTTCTCCATAACTATTAATTGGTCGTATTTGATGTAAGCAAAATTTCCTTTCTTCCTCTCCATTATAAGTTTATCTTTCAGTTGCCGTCTTGTTTCCAATACTGATTTAGGGAAATCTTCTGTTATATAGATGTTGTTTGTAGCTTTCTTTTTGTGTCTTAAAATTTCCGTTCGTTTCCAAGAGGTGGTCAATGTAACGACAATAGGTCTGTCTTTCCCATCGTCCCGTTGCTTTCCCACTCTATGCGCCATATTTATTTCTTGTTTATCTATCATGATTCCCATATTTTTTATTTCGCCTACTGCGGCCTCAATTAGTTCCGTGTTTGTCGCATAGATTTAATGTCGACGAAAACAACGCAATTTCTCGAATTTCTGGGAAAGATTTATTTTGTATGGCTTCAATGGCTATTTTGGATGCTTCCCGATAGTTACTTAAGTCCGACCACCATTTAAGAACCACTGCCCGAGTCAAACTGTTATCCTACCTCTTTCTGAAAACCAACTATTTTCATCATCTCAAGAAGCCGCAAAATCCACATCTCACAAGCTTCGCACGTGCCCACAATAGCACGGTTATCGGGATAATATGAGTAGCACGTGACATGCACGTGCCGATGTTCGTGCACGGATCAACGTCACCGGTCACCGTGCCTGCGATTGGTTGCGGTAATTGATTGGATGTTTAATTTAACAATTGTGAGCTTTTAAATATAAATATTGTGAGGTAAGAAATACTTAATTACTTAATTTTACCTATCGTTAGATACTGTAGTAGGTTTTAGTAGGTTAGGTACTAAGTTTAGGTAATTATACCTAACCTACTAAAGCCTACCTACCTAATCAATGAGAGAGGAATTAGCCTCTTGAAAAATGTTGGTTTTAATCTCAGTCTTTTGTGTGGAATCCCTTTCATAACAGGTAAGAGGAGCTCTTAGCATTTTGACACAATCCTATGGCTTTTAATTTACTAAATCTATGTTTTAAATTGTACTCCTCTGTTTCCTCCGAATACAGTTAACCTATTTCATATATTTATATTCTGATATTTTAAAAGTAATAGAAGTAATGTATGTCCCTATCATTTTATTTTTGTTTATAAACTCTACATTTTTTGTAGTGAACGTCCAATCACGCGAGTAAAATTGTGGTTTCTGGAAGTTCACTATGTAAAAACCAAGGTTTATAGAAAAAAATAAAATGACAGGGACATAGGTTATTTCACTATAAAAATTTCACAATATAAATTTATAGAATGTTTATAATATATATAATTTTTTTATAGGATTGTGAGAAATTCCTAGAAGTTCACGTAGGTATGCTCTTAGCCTCGGTGGCGTAGTGGGCGCATTTAGGTATAGGTATGATTATGATGAAAGTAACCTCGAAAGCTCCTCGACTTGACCTCACCTTTGTGATTTTATATTCATCAAACAAATACTACTAATTAAACTGAACAACTAGCATAAGAAAGATTTACAAAATTCGCGAAATATAATTAACATAGAACGGATAGAAAGTACAAACAGAAAATTATATCTAAAAACGCCTAATCCAAATGGCATCAAATTGAACATGGTAATTACACCAGAACTCTCCAAGGACTATTAGCGACATGCGGTGTAATATCCACCTTAATAGTGAAACAAACTACCGCATGAAGGGGAGGGGAAATGGAGAGAGAGGGAAGGGGTGTGGGAGGGGGTTTAATAGTTCATCATCCGATAATACTCGGATTAACGCGCACAACCCTTTGTGGCAATTGTAAAACTTTGCCAAAATATTTACCAGCTTTGATTATTTATTCAATGTGTTTAATATTCCCTCTGAAGTATAAACTCTTTGTTGATTAATTCTTTGCGTAAATGGATGTTTCTAGTGGATTCTACGAGAGATTCTACGATTCTACGATTCTCGTATTATGACATTTCAAAATTTCTAAAGGTGGTCATACACGCCAGGGTTTATCGAACAGATTACTCTGCATAATTGAAATGTTGCTTAACCTGAATGATCAAGCAAGAATGACATTATAATAGCGATTTATGCTATATAGAGGTGCATTTAAAGAAATTATTCGTTATTTTCCAATAGGTACCTTTTAAACACTCCAGTAAGTTATTTCAACAAAACACTTAGCTCGCATAAAACAACCCCTTCAGTCGACGCAGCGGGCGCCAAATATAATATTCACATCACACGCATTTGACGAGCCCTCGCTTTATCCTAACAACCACTTTCACCATCGCTGCTGTCAATTCGCATTTGCTTGCAATCATTAAACTGTAGACACGTCGGTGTTTCTGCCGAACTTGCTGTCTCTGCCCCGCCTACCGAATTGGTAACTTTGAAACATCCCAAAGGGGAACTAAGTACAGTTTAGTCGGTGCCGGCCGAAGGTATAGCCAACCTCTTAACTAGCTGAATGTCAGAAGCAATGCGTCAGGGCGTCCCAGCGGGCTCGTGTAAACGTGCCGAGTAACCGGACCCACTCGCCTCATAATGCTACATAATTCAATTGATTCCCCGACACTACCCGCACGCTTTCACCTAACTTCATTTGGAGCGTTTTGATATCGGATACGCGCCGTTTTGACGCCTCCTTGCGCGATTCTTTCCCCTCGAGGGCAAATAAAAGAGTGTGTCGAATTGACTGTGTATTTAACAAAATAAATAAATTAGTATAACATTATAAATTAGTGGTGGTACGCGACAGCGGGTGAGGAGAAGCTGACGTGACCGAGGGGGGCGGTGTACGCCAGTTTGGCGACGGGAGCGGCGTACGCGACCTTGGCTACTGGGGCAGCGTAATGTTGCACAGGAGCGGCGTAGTGTTGAACGGGGGCGGCGTAATGTTGGACGGGGGCGGCGTAATGTTGGATAGGAGCAGCGTAATGTTGTACGGGAGCAGCGTAATGTTGTGCGGGAGCTGCGTAGGCGACTTTAGCTACGGGAGCGGCGTATGCGACCTTAGCTACGGGAGCTGCGTAGGCGACTTTAGCTACGGGAGCGGCGTAGGCGACCTTTTGCTCGACGGGATGTCCTTCGTAGGCGACCTGAGCGTTGAAGCCGTGTTCCTTATCGGCGGAGTAATGTACGACGCGACGCACACCGTCGGGTTGGATCAGAGAGTAGGAGCCTTGCACGGCGTCGCCGGCACGGGACTCTTGCTGCTGCTTCACGTCACCGGTGTGAGAGTCTTCTACTGAGTACGCGAATTCGTAATGGGCGGGCGCTTCAGGCTCGGCGTAGTATTTGGCTACTGGAGCAGCATAGGCAACTTTAGCAACTGGAGCAGCATAGGCGACCTTGGCGACTGGTGCAGCGTAGGTCAAAGGAGCTGGGGCGTGGGCGTAGGCGATCTTTGCCACGGGAGCAGCATATGCCAAAGGTTGGTGCACTGGCACTGCAATTGCTGCAGCAGCCGCGACCAGGCAGGAGAAGATGGCGAACTGAAAAAGAAAATAAAATCTATAAGCAAATATTAACATAGGATCCTGGTTCAGAAGATAATGTCTAATCCGCGTTAAGACTTTAAAGTCAGTAGGCTATGTTACTTTGACTGCGTAAGGAAGGATTGTGCTAATTTCCAAAAATGACCACGGATGCCAAATCGCAAAAGAATGTTTCAGGAATTACTCAAATCGCGAAGCCACGGAAATTGCCGCTAATGCACTATATGCTAAATTAGCATGCTAACACATTTAATGCTCTGAAAATTGGATAATGTAATGGCTGCTTAACTAATCTGTAGAAAAAAAAAACATTTTGCAAAAGAGTGTTTTGACAATAAGACATATTTGTAAGTTTACCATGGATAGATTGAGCTCTTATTAAATACTCAAGCCTCTTATTAAATCATTTTAATTACTTTGTTAAGTAACCAAACTGTAACAGAAAGGTGAAGTAATACTTGAGAGGTGCGTCTCTGAACAACTTTCAAAAGAAAGAATTGCGAAATTCATATAAATAAAAAAATCTACTTCTCATATAAATTTACCGATCAACTCCATTGTGTATGGAAATCCCTTAAAAATTAAAAAAAAATATATTTTTTATGAATTTTGGTACTCTTTCTTTAAGGCACGGTGCTAAGCAAATTCGCCCTCTCGCCCACATGTAGACATACACCACAAAACAATAAATCTTAAAAATTAAACAAAACAGTATGTCAAATAGAACCAAACGAGTTTTCATGTATAAAAGAACCTGCACAAAGAAAACAAATATTGAAAAATAAAAAGGCACTGAAAACTTGTTTGCATTAAATTGGATTTTACTGAATCTTTGTATTGTTATTTTCTAGATCATAGTTGTCTTTATTTTACGTAATTACATGTAGTACTCGTCAAGGGCGTCGCCAAGGGGGGGCAGGGGGGACTGCTGCCCCCCCCTAGAGAATTGAAAAAATTTAGCCATTATTGTCAATGTTGACATTTATGTGCCGCCATACGCTAGGCACGTATTTTTATATACAGAACCATCTGGACCCTATTTCATCAAAAAAAATAATCTACAAAACTAAAAAATCTACAAAATTGTAGGGCTTTTCTATTTCATATAAATTTGTAATTGTAAATTGTATACAGGCATTGTATTTAGTAGTAGTGGTAGGCCTCTTTTGCAGGGGGCCGCCTGGGGAAGTACCACACCTTTGCCAGTTATTCATCCGCCAAGCAGTAATGTGCAAACATTACTGTGTTCCGGTATGAAGGGCAATGTTACCAGCGAAATTACTGGGCATGACGAGATTCAACAACTGATATCTCAGGGTGGCAGGCGCAGTGCAGTGCCGCGCAGAATTTTTGAATTTTAAAACACTAGGTGGCACTGTGTCTGATATGGGCGATCATGATGCTTACCATCAGGCACCTGATTTGCTCGTCTTGTCACTTACTATCATAAAAAAAAAAAAAAAAAAAAAAAAAAAAAAAGGCAAATACCTGTTGTATATCTACCGTCCTATCTACGCAAATGGGGATTTTGGGTAGAAATTCCTTGATCAAGGGGGGGGCTACCCCCCTTGATCATCGGCTGGCGACGCCCTTGGTACTCGTATATTTTATATCTCCAAAAACGTGGGAACGTGTGAGCGGAGGACGAATTTGCTTAGCATAGCGCCTTAACAAGTTGATTAGTTTGATGTGTAGATGCACCCCTTAAGTATTACTACATATTTTTGTAAACCGTTGAATATTTATTAGTAACACTTACTTTAGCAACCATGTTGAGTGATCTATAGCGAGTTAATGTGCCTGTATTCGGTCACAGAGAGCTTATATATACCAAACGCGTCTAGTTACGCATGTGCCATGTGTGTCCATGAAGACACGGTATACCCTTAGGCTAAGTTGATTACCTACTTGATTAGATTTACTCGTACTAATGATAACGTAACTCATTCATTGCGAGGTGCCGTCGATCTTTTTGTATGTGGGTAGGGCGCAGGTTTTTAATAATAATAATAATAATAATAAAGAACTATATTAACTATATTGAAATAACTCCCAGAGCTTCTTCTAATCAAAAATCTAATTAACTTACTTGATATATTGGTGTTTTACCTATAATGGAACATCAGCTAAGATGCAACTAATATTACAAATTTGGAGAATACCGACCAAACAAAAAATGTGCAATTTATTACAACGATCCCGTCCTCTAGGGTTGTAACAGTGTAAGTGAAGGAGATGGTAGTTTAATGTGTGAAGACTGCTTCAAAATACTTTCCTACTAATATTTTAAATTCGAAAGTTTAGTGTGTGTAGTTAGTTCAGTATGTTCCTTTTCATGCCAAAACTGCTGAAGGCTTCTGTCCTCTTTCGTGTCGTGTTATGAGCCTTCGGCCACGAATGAATAGGCTTGTGACGTATATGAATATTAATAATTAAATTAAATAACACTTTTTAACGGTTATATGTCACAAAAGTAGTCACCGAAAAAATCTCAAATATAAATGTAAAACGAGATTATTAGAGTTACATTATACATACATACATTCACGCCTTTTTTCCCGAAGGGGTAGGCAGAGGTACACCCCTGCCTACCTGGTGCCTGGGTACACCCAGGACTCAGTCCCATAGTAGATACACCCACATTTCGCCAGTATGTTATTGGTCCCATGTAATAGGGGGGCGAGCCTATTGCCATCTACCGGGCACGGTTCCAGACTCCAGGCAGTTATTGAGATATTTCCTAATGGAAAAATCCAATATTCCAAGACCTCTTGATTGGCAGTCGAGCATGCGCCCACTACGCCACCGAGGCAGTCATTATTAGAGTTAGGTACTATTCGAAAATGTTCCGCCATTGCAATAAAGGTACTTCACGTTTTTATTCGTTTGTTAATTTTTAATTGAGTATTATGACCAACCTTTTTTCATTAAACTCCATAGGTGCTATTGAGAAATAAAAACTGTCATGGTTGCTCATATTATCGTAGTCAAAAGCGGATATTACTGAAAATACTTTTTATTTTATCTCTTTTCCATCTTTTCGCTGGCTACAAAAATATTAAATGAAAAATAGTTTGTTGAAAAGACAGATTTTTTGGTATAGGTAATTGTCTTTTTGCCAGCATGCTGCTCATTTGTGGCCAGTGGCCAGGAATGGACAACTTAAACAAGTCATTTTCACTAGTCATCACCAGTTGTCAGGACCCGGAGATCGGGACCAGTTCCAATGGTCACAAAGAACTACGCTTTTACTATAGAATTTGTCCTGCTGGTGACGACTCTGGTAACATTACCTTTTATTTAGGATAAGTATTGCCAATCTACGGTTCCCCGTAGTTCTCACCAGTGACGACATAATCGACATATTTTAATTAAGGAGTTGGCGACCGAAGAATTCCCCATACAAACGTTATAATTAAATTATTTAAAATCAGAGCATATTTCTATCATTTAATGACGTTATTCCAAATGAGACACTTGTTATCTAGGTTCCTAATTATATTTAAGTCTAAAATAATTATAATTTGGAGTTTTATATGAAAATACCTATATTTCAAAGCCTACACTTAAAATTTAAAAATAATCAAATCAAATCAAATAAATTATCAATAAAAATTTAAAATCAAATAAATTTAAAAAAATTAGAATAAAATGTAATATATATCAATAAAAAATTAAAGTCAGAATCAAAATAAATCCATAGTAGTTATCTATAGCTGGCACAAAGATTATGTAAATAGGCAAAGGTATGTAGTTTGGCAATTTCAAAAATTGGAGCAATAATTAGTTGCCTGCCTACTGTTGTAAAATGTAATAGTTTTGAACCAGTTTACACAGATTACAATAACAGTTACTATAAGTGGGCAGTAAGAACTTTAAAACGCTTTTTGGGAGTGTTAAACGGTAACGCCACGTTTTAGCAATTTGACACAAACCAAATTTTAACAAATCAACATAAAATACACAGGCAGAGGCAGAGGTGTACCCAGGACTCAGTCCCATAGTAGATACACCCACATTTCGCCAGTATGTTATTGGTCCCATGTAATAGGGGGCGAGCCTATTGCCATCTACCGGGCACAGTTCCAGACTCCAGGCAGTTATTGAGATAATTCCTAAAGGAAATATATTAATATTTAACACTGCCTGACCTGGGGATCGAACTCGGGACCTCTTGATTGGCAGTCGGGCATGCGCCCTCTACGCCACCGAGGCAGTCACCAAAGTTTTACCAAATCGATGTTTAGTATTCCACTGTGTACTGCAAATACTGATTAAACTGATTAAATACTGATTAGGTCATTAACGAATTTGATAAATTTATATCCTGATATTATGAAATATGTCCCTATAATATTATAATTTTGATTTCTCGCATGATTAGATTTTTACTAGACACAAATGAAGAGTTTTATGTACCTATAGTATAAAATAAGTTAAATGATAGGGACGTGGTTTCTTCAAAATTTCAAGATTCCTATAAATTATTATACCTTATATTCGATTCGAAATCCAACACGAAATATCGATTTGGTACGTTTTTTATAGAGTTCTGTTTATTTCCTAAAAGTTATCGTTAGGTACCTCTTAAAATAAATATTTTTAACTTGTGGGAAACATTCGCAAAATAACTTGTGTTAATTATATACCGTCAATGACATGTACTTGTAGACCTTTAACTACTTATTAATTGGGTCACTCGTAAAAAGGAGGTGTAGGTATTTATTACTTTAAAATTATTTCCTTTGGTTCGTGATCGTAAAATATGATATAAAACTTTATACATTCATGAATTACATTTAGATTTTCTTTGAGTTTGAGTTTGTGTGAATGGATCCGTCCAATGTAAATCTTTGCTTTCCACTTCGGGAAAAATGATATATGCCATCAAAAACAAAACTTGTAAAAAAACCCAGTCTCGCAACTCAGTTCTTCTACCGTAAAAAGTTGTGAGATCCATGTAATACCAAGTCGGTTACATTAATAAGGAGACCTCTTGTCTTAAGTTATTTAGTAATTAGCTAACTTAAGAACATATTATAGTGACCATATCAATATTAAAAATCTTTTATGTTTTAAATCAAACAGATTGATTTGGCGACTTGGCGTTAAAGAAAACCTTACAGTTTCTTCGTATGTAATATGAAAATTTTAACAGAGTAGTTTTTAGCTGCTATTTTTTTTTTTTTTTAAATAGCAAAAAAGCCATACGGTTTTCTTTAAAAAAATATGTTTTCGCGCATAAACAATTGACTGGAAAATTATTCTCTATTTCTTCATATCTGTGTATTTTCATTTTGTATGGGTGACACGTTAATAATTTTTTTTCCAAAAATAAGAACTTGTTTAATACATTGTTCCCCACATGACCCTAGGGTCAAGGTTATTAAATTCCGCCATTAGGACAGAAACAACTAACAACCTTGTAAAGCAAGAAATAATGACAAAAATAGTTATCTAAGTAAATTACGGATAATCAGTATAGGTAATTCGTAATTTATCATACTAAACCGTGCATGACAATGGCAGATATATACCTAGTTAAATATGTAGAGGTCGGTACGTAGGAAAGTATTACAAACCTTATGACACATCAATTATGATTAAGTATCACTCATGTTACACATACGAATATTATGCACCGCGCCCTCATATGATATTGGTCAAGGCCTCGGTCAAATTGCTCGCAAACTACTTTTAATTTCCTTACTAACCAATAAAACTTGACCCGCAGAACTTCGCTTCGCCTCATAAAATGAAAGCGCGAGAACGGAAGCTGCGGGGCTCGCTTCATTGGACGCTTATGGCTTTTTGAACTTGTTTCGTGAACGGAGAAATTATCTTTATTTTGGTACTGATTATGCAATAAGTAGCCAAGATTAAGGAGCTTTTGTTCGGTCCATGACGAATTCGTTTAATTAGCGAACAATGCCGAGATATTTCGGTTTCGAGGCTTACAATTTATGGTTAGTCGTTATTATCCAGATTACAAGAGCTTCGATGCGTTTTTTTACAGTTTAATTAAAATGTCAACCCGTGAATAATATTACTATTTACATTTATTTTATATTATTTTTATTGCAAAGGGCAAGAAGGGCTCCTTGCAATTAAAATTAACTAGGTATTATATGAGCTAAACGGTTGTGTACTGTGTACGTACCTACCTACCACATATTTATTTAGGCATCTAGTAGTAGTCTTATCCACGACCACGATCGTCCACTGCTGGTCATAATATACCTAATCAATGAAATTCGAATACTACTCCGATAAACTGAATTTATAATCTTCTCTCCACCGACTTCGGTCGTCAATATTTCAAATGCCCAAAAGAGTTTATTAGCAGGTTCTTATATTATATTAGCTTTAACTAATTTTGAAAAGACACCTATGTCAGACTTAAAATATGCAAATAGTTAATGTAGGTAGGGATTGAGTATTGATTTGTAAGGCCCTTACATAATGGTAGGTATACCATTGCGTATACTACTGACAATATAAGTACCTACTTACATATTAAACTAGACAGGCTTAGGAAAAAGATAGATTGATCAAACTAATCAGCATAATATTATCACACCATAACAAGTTTGAATTAAACGTAACGATATATACTAAGAAGGTAGGTACGTAGGTAGTAAGTAGATATGAGTAAGTAGCAATGCATAACGTGACGGGTTAATAAACCGATCGAAATTGAGCAAGCGTACTGTCAAGGCAGGTCACATATCTGGCACGATAGCTAATCGTAATGGACAATCGTTATACACTTGTTTGTAGAATGTAGGTAGGTACTTGGTATCTACACACCTATACAAGGTGATGTTGTAAAAGGATCTTCAGGGCCGTTTCCGAAACTACAAGTCTAACACTGAGTCACTCTGTGTCTATTCCTGACGTGGAAACGGCACGGGCTTCATAATGCCCAAATGGGGAATTTGGGCAGATATTCCTTGACTAGCCCCCCCCTTGATCATCGGCTGGCGACACCCTTGGTGTCTGATATGGGCAATCATGACGCTTACCATTAGGCACTGATTTGCTCGTCTTGTTACTCACTATCATAAAAAAACCAGCTTCGATAAATACTTTATTGATGCAAAGGTTTTACAGAAAACCGCTACACTTACTAAAATAATTATCTAGCAGGGCAAACCAGCACAGCACATTTAAGCAGCTAGGTACAGCCAAGTAGGTACTTACTATTATTAATTCTGTGGTATGCAAACTGTAAAAGAAAGATATCATAAACCTTCACCTCTCAATCAATGGCGAGTTGAATGAGGACCGCCGCAGGCTCAATGTGTCACCGGAAAAATGCAGGTGACAATGATCTGTATAAAAACTGGTGCAAGCGCTGCAATGGGCACACTTGACTTCAAGTAGCAAATTAGTAACAATGGCCGCTAAGGTAAGAGATTTCTTATCGAGTTTTATATTTTTTAAATATTCTGGACACTTTGCTAGCAACATCCAGTATAGTTCTACTAGGTAACCGTGATGAATTAGTAGATTCCCTTACCTATTTATTGTTGAACTAAAAAATATTTCACATTAAACCCAACTGACCTAAACTTTGACTTATTCATACGATCTGCTATATAAATCAGCAATGTTTGAAGTGCCTCAAGATCGCTATTTAAGGAAACCAAGAAAAAAATTTTTATTTATCCGATTTCCAAGGGTACACCATTATCTTTCCTTAGAGTAGACCTTTCGCTAGTCATTTAAAAGATACAATACAAAGATATTATGTCCACTAAAGAAAAGACAAAAACCGGGTCCTACATCTTATTAACTCTGCTTGAATGTAACTTTATTGTTAAATTGCAGTTCTTCGTAATCCTGTGCGTGGTGGCAGCGGCATCAGCCTTGCCCGTGGCAGTACAATATGAAGTCGAGGCTCCAGCCCACTACGAATTCGCGTACTCAGTAGAAGATGGCCACACCGGTGACGTGAAGCAGCAGCAAGAGTCCCGCGCCGGCGACGCCGTGCAAGGATCCTACTCTCTGATCCAACCCGACGGTGTGCGCCGCGTCGTACACTACTCCGCCGATAAGGAACACGGTTTCAACGCTCAGGTCGCCTATGAAGGACACCCCGTCGAGCAAAAGGTCGCCTACGCCACTGCTCCCAAGATCGCCTACGCTGCGCCTAAAATCGCCTACGCTGCTCCCAGGATCTCCTACGCCGCCGCTCCCGTAGCTAACTACGCCTACGCGCAGCCCCTCGGTCACGTCTCCTACTCATCTCCTGCCATCTCCTACCAACACTAGACTGATTTAATAATGTTACCTTAGAGGGTATTAGTTAATATTTATTTGTTGTTAAATTGCTACTGAAGTCTTGTAAATAAATTCTTGATTAGTCATTGATTTACGCATTACTTCTTTCGATTAATTCGAATACTTTATACCTTTACCTATTTGGATACTCAATACACATGTCCTGCCAAAATTAACCACCAGCTGATGGTACCACGGACCTATATTAGTTAGGTACTTAATCAAAGAGTCTGTTGATATAGTTATTAATTATGTAATTTGTATAGGAAAGTAACTTTAACCTGTTGTTTAAACAATCGCGAGGATATTATCATCTAAAAAAATAGGGACAGTTATTTTATTTTTCGGTAAATGGCCAGTAATATTATTGTTTCTAGGTCCCAGTTTCAGAATATTATGGCACACCTTTGATCACATGGAGTTGGATTGGTTAGGTCGAGATTCTTAAGTTTAATTTTTTACTTAGTGAATTAAAAAAGCAAAATATTTGGATCCGATCCAATATTTGCGAATTTGTATAAATCCACGAATCGGATCGCATGGATTTGATCCGATCCGAAAATCGATTGCGTATGCCTTAGATCCGATCTTTGATAAAATGGGATCAGACCGGCGCATGCCTACCCTAGAGTGTTATATTTAAGTGCCGGAGTACAGAAACGACACATAAAAAAATATCATCGTAATCCTCATCTCAGGCGTCGGAAGTCCACTGCTGGACATGAGCTCGTGTCATGTCATGGAGTAATGACATCACATCCGAAAGTACTTGCAAGTTATAATCAAGTCAATAGACTAGAATATTAAATAAGTAAAAATCATATCTATCATTACAGTATTACAGATATCAATCCTTAGCTTTCGTAAAAGATTGTAAAGATTTTTAAGTACTTGTGAATTATAAGCGGCATTATATTAATACTAATACAAGGTAAGTGATTCTATGAGAACAGTAGACCTCGCGAGCCCTTATAACCATGCAATAATCGACATTTTCCCCTATCTATCTTTTTATCTGAAAAGATAAGTCGAAAAAATTTCAAAAAAGTGATTTTTCAACTGCTTTGTTTAATTAGAGACTGTCTCAGTGGCGTAGTGGGCGCAGGCTCCACGGCCGATCATGAGGTCCCGAGATTGATCCCCAGGTCAGGCAGTGTTCAATATTGGATTTTTCCACAAGCAAATCTCAATAAATTCTTGGAGTCTGAAACTATGTCCAGTAGATGGCAAATAGGCTCGCCCCCTATAACATGAGACCATTAAAATACTCGCAAAATGGGGGTGTACCTACTATGGTAGCTGCCTTCTCCTTCTGGAAAAAGCCGTGATTGTATATGTTATGTTTATTTAATTTGTTTAATTTATATAAAATTTATTTTTTTAATTTTAAAACATTTGAATTAAAGCTTGTTTTTAAAAATATTTTTTAATTTTGATTAGGTGATTCTTCCTATTCCCCATTAGGTCCCCAAAACAACAAACCAAAGGACCTAAACTAGACTGTCACTTTTCATAAGATAGTTCCAATGGCAATCTTTTGGATTCATCATGAGACCCTCGTCGTCAGGTCATGTGGAATAAAAATCCCCAAAACAACAAAGCCAAAAGCCCAAACTCGACTGGACAATCTCGACTGGGCGGGGCATTCAATAACGCTACAGCAAACTTACCCCCTTTCCTCCCCCCCACTACCCTCTTTTGAAAACATTCGTAACATCTTGTATAGAAGGAAGTCCTTACTGTGCCTCTTAAGTTTGATTAAAATCCGTCGATACAAGCTACAGTGAACTTCCCCCCAATCAAAAATGGCGATGTTTATTACTCTTTCACGCCAAAACTACTGAACCGATTGCGCTAAAATTCAGTATGTGGATAGTTTTTAAAATACCCCCATATCGATATATCCCTGAGTGAGTTATAATAAGGATTATTAAAGATATAAAACGTAATGGCTAGTGACTTAACTTTGCTTTTTAGTAAAAATGGCTAATACCAGAAAATTTAGCTTTTAATAAATAAATAAAAAAATATATATTGACAGAAAACGTATCAATAGGGTAGCTATAAATTATGAGGCATTAGTTCACCTGTAATGTATTTTCATAGGCAAATTGTTTCACGGCACGGTTAGTTTTATATTAAGTTTTCCAACTACTGCGATCACCAAGCCGCCTGCCAAGCGTGGTGATTACAGCAAAATTCCCCCATGTTAATTGACGTTCTATGAGGGAGGCCTGTGTTCAGCAGTGGATGCCTTCCGGCTGATGATGATAATCTTAGTGTTAATATTTTAATATATAAAATTTGGTATTTGTTTCGGATTCCTTATAGCATAGAGTTTTACATTTATTTTAATTTTTTTTTACAACTCCTTTGGGGAACATATTTTCGATGCGAATATTCACATCGAGCAAAAGCTCATGTCACTAACAACCTTAAAGGGTGAGTGACTAGATCTTAAAGGGTTTTCAGTCGTATAAGAAATCGGCTAAACTTAAAACATAAACGCGCTATAAAAACGATAAAACAGGGCCAACCAGTTGCCGAAAATTGCACTTAAAATATTGATTTCTGTCGATATCGGGCACTCAGCCCATTTAAGGTACAGCGGAGTATACCATTTATACGTTATAATATTCATATTACATAATATTGGTCCAGTGTGGTATATGCAATATGTAAAAAAATATACCAAAAACCTTCACCTCTCAATCAATCGCGAGTTGAATAAGGACCGCCGCAGGCTCAATGTGTCACCGCAAAAATGCAGGCGACAATTATTTGTATAAAATCTGGTGCAAGCGCTGCAATGGGCACACTTGACTTCAAGTAGCAAATTAGCAACAATGGCCGCTAAGGTAAGAAATTATTATATTTTTAAAATATCCTAGTTCATCTAGTTGGTAGGTAAGTTCTACTTCGCGTGATAAGTAATTACCTAAAATGAATAAGTAGTTAATAAGTTCCTACCTATTCCTGAACTTTAAAAATATCTATACTTACTACTTACCCAAATTCGAAACCATTTAGGACAAACACAACTCTCGAACTTTACTTTGTGTAAATAAATAAAATACGGGCTGTTACAAAAGATCGGCAATCTTCAAAGGTGGCTTAAGGTCCAAGGTCCGTAAGTTGGATAGGTACCTCACTTGTTTTGTCCCATCTCCGAAGCAGCTTATTTAAATTTAACAGCATATCAGGTGTAGACAATTCTCTTTCCTAAGAGGGGTTTTCGCCTGTCCGCTAATGCGATATGTCGTGCGTAACAATATTAGTTATTAGATCAAAGGTTTGTACTTATTTTTTGTATATATAACCTAAATGTTTCATTGCAGTTCTTCGTAATCCTGTGCGTGGGCGTGGTGGCGACATCAGCCTTGCCCGCAGCAGTACAATATGAAGTCGAGGCTCCAGCCCACTACGAGTTTGCGTACTCAGTAGAAGATGGCCACACCGGTGACGTGAAGCAGCAGCAAGAGTCCCGCGCCGGCGACGCCGTGCAAGGATCCTACTCTCTGATCCAACCCGACGGTGTGCGCCGCGTCGTACACTACTCCGCCGATAAGGAACACGGCTTCAACGCTCAGGTCGCCTATGAAGGACACCCCGTCGAGCAAAAGGTCGCCTACACCGCCGCTCCTGTAGCCTACGGTGCTCCCAAGATCGCCTACGCTGCGCCTAAGATCGCCTACGCTGCTCCCAGGATCTCCTACGCCGCCGCTCCCGTAGCTAACTACGCCTACGCGCAGCCCCTCGGTCACGTCTCCTACTCATCCCCCGCCATCTCCTATCAACACTAGACTGATTTAACAATGTTACCTTAGAAAGTGTTAGTTATTATTTATTTGTTGTTAATTTACTACGGAGTCTTGTAAATAAATACTTGATTAGTCATTGATTTACGTATTACTTATTTCGAATACTTATACCTATTTATATCTCTTGCTACCTCCTACCAAAATTAAACTTACCTACTGGTGTTGCCACGGACCTATGCCTCCATTGCTTAATCAAAGAGTTTATTGATATAGAGATAGTGATGAATTAGGTCATTTTTATATAAGGACCAGAATATTCGGACGAGTAGTAGGTATTTCAAGAACAGGTCGAATCAGCCAATTATTTACTAGGTATTACTAGATAATATTCTTGAGTATTTTCAATTTCAATACGAGCCCAGAACTATCGGTGTACCTATCTCATAATCTGATTTGGTTCCATGATATTATTGTAGATTCCAAAATTATCCAGTCAAAACGTAGCATACGCCAACTGCTAGTCACCAGTTGTATCACTAACCACCGGTCATATTCTACATGCTGCCAACATTATATCAATATCACAGGGTGGTCGTGCAGGTAGGGGGCAAGAAGGGAGGGGAAGAGGACCGCATCTGAATTATTCATACGCCGCATAGTGATTTCATCTCATTGAATGGAGCCGGCGGCGCGCGGCCGACAGACCGTGATTACGATATCGATACGTCCGCGGACAATATGGCTTGTCAACTATGCAATCACACAGCGTTCAAACGCGATACAGCGTCAGCTAAAAATTAGGAATAGTTGGCAGTTGGGCCACGGCCGTGTCAGTCATTGGTCACACAATGCTGCAAATGACTGGAACGGGGCTTTAAGAGGTTACTTCCCCGTCAAATTTCATTTCCACGCAGTTCTGGCCTCGTTTGGACTAAAACGAAACGCACAGTAGAGATACTTAGGTACCTACTTTACGTTATATTGTTTAACGTTATATCGTATAATAAATAAAGTTGCGTAGTGCTGAGACAGTTCAAAAGAAGCAGATACGGCGCGTGGCCGTGCCGTACATACATAATATGAAAGATCCTTACTGCATGGTATTAAAATGAATATCCTCAAGTGTAGGTTTTTTTTTTATGCCATAGGTGGCAAACAAGCAGACGGGCCGCCTGATGTTAAGCGGTTGCCGCCGCCTATGGATACCTGCAACACTAAGGGTATTGCCAGTATGTTGCCGACCCTTCAAGACTTTATTAACTCTCCTTTTGAAGAGCCCCATGTTGTAGCTCAACGGAAAGACTGCAGCAGGGAGATCATTCCACAGTTTGCACGTATGCGGAAGAAAATAACGAGAAAATCGCGCAGTGTGCGAAGTCCACGTATCGATTATGTGCGGATGAGCTCTCAAGCGATGGCGGCTAGTACTAGTGTAGGTACGTAATTTTACCGGCACCAAAATAAAATTTTATTTATAAACCTTGGTAAAATTTTTTTTTTTGTTCCATTTATATTTGCAATCAGCCTTCAGGCTATAATCAAATTTGTTGTCAGGACTATGATTTGATAAGCCATGCTCCAGTGAGCATGAGTCATTTCAGTATTTATGGCCAATTTTATAAATCCGCTCCAGGATATTATGCCTCTTGAGGCGCTTGTTGGGATTTGGCTGCAGCAGTTACACAGCAAGCTGATTGAGATGGTTAGCTAGTCGCATCCTGTATGTTTCTTCGATGTTCTTTATTTCCTCTTTGACAGTTTTGACTCCCAGGTGTTCGTGTAAGATATTGGTATATATGGTAAAATATTGACGATAACACTCTGAAATCCATGAATGAACCCATTTTTTGTCTTAACTAAGGATGTACTCCTATTATATGAGATTTTACACAAATATCCATTGATTAATTGATTAGATAAGAGTAGGAGATAGGTTCAAATCGCAGTGTTTTTTGAAATATACCTATGCACATTATTTTTATATTTTCTTAATTACAACAAGAATTTCACCTCATATTTAGGGTTCCGAACCTCATAAGGAAAAAAGGAACCCTTATAGTCATATAGGATCACTTTGTTGTACGTCTGTCTGTCAAGACACTTTTCAACGGGAACGTGTGGAGGTGTCAAGTTGAAATTGAAATCAACTACTCAGATCTGCGGTCCCTCGTGGCTTTAAAAACATCATACTTCTAAGTTAACGCAACCAAAAGTTATGGCCATTTTACTGCATATTTCCATACTTTGCGCAAGGAACTAATAGGTGACGCTGTATTTTCTTGGTATCTAGGTATGGAACCCTACACCATGCATACATACATATGCATTAACGATTTATTAGGTACTCTTATTTACATTTTATATATAGGTAGGTATCTAATACGTACCTTCGATTGTCAAAATCATTTACTTATGTTATGTCAATAATCACACGCCCTTTTCCTAACACTTCACGGCATACAGCTCATTTCAATTCTATATCAAAACCAACAGAAACTCTATAACATAAATACAAAATACTTTCCGTGTTTTCGACGCGAAATCGAAGCTCGAAATCGGTTAATTTTCCCCAACACCGAGCCAGGTAAAAACGTAGAGATTGGTTTTTATCTGTGCACGGGCAAATTGAATGTAAAGCTGATTTCCCCGCGGACGAGGCCGCGTAATTCCCGCGAATTATGCCCGCGCCAATTCATTCCATGTTATGTATAAATATTATTGATAATACTGCCTTTGTGCGCTTCATGTGCAAGTTTGGATGGACAACAACTCGTTTTAATGAAGCACTTGACTCGATACTTTTGAGAGTTAGGTACCTATGTATTAAGTATAAATTAGCATTTGAACAAGTTTGCGTTAATAATAAATGTGGCATGTCTCAAAGAATAGAGCTTCAAACAGTTGCACCAATTTTCTTGATTTACATTAGAAATATAATATTATGGTATGTTTGTATGAAAAATATATTGTTAAGGCATACTTTGGTAAGTATGCTTAATGTAATAGGATTCCATACCTAAATCAAGCAGTAATGTGCAAACATTACTGTGTTCCGGTCTGAAGGGCAATGTTACCAGCGAAATTACTGGGCATGACGAGATTCAACAACTAGTATCTCGGGGCGACAGGCGCATTGCAGTGCCGCGCAGATTTTGAATTTTAAAATACTGGGTGGCACTGTGTCTGATATGGACAATCATGATGCTTACCATCAGGCACCTGATTTGCTCGTGTTGTCACTCACTATCATAAAAAAAATACCACAAACATGTAATAATCACATTTTTTAATATTAACGTTTTTTGGATATTTTCCTTTACTTATGATATATTTGGCTTCTTGCCAAATTTCATGATGCTGGGCCAACGGAAAGTACCCTAGAGGTTCTTAGCTCGTTGTACAAAGTATGGAAATGTGCGGTAAGATGGCCTTATCTTTTGATTGCGTGGACTTAGATGTTAAATTTTCTTACAACAGCAAGGGACCGTGGACCAGAGTTGTTGACAAGTTTCAACTTGATAATAATATTTTAACGCGTTCCCGAGAAAACAGACAGACAACAGTGATCCTTACTTTTTTCCTTATTAGGTACGGAACCCTATGAAGCGTGAAACATATTTCCAACTTCCACACTTGGCGGTAAATTATAATGCGAAATAGGTTAATTTCAATCAGCTCTGACACGTGATTGGAGACACTCATTACATATTTTAAAATACTTAATACTAGTGGTATCATTTCTATGGCATAATTAAATACTTACTTAAAAAACCTATTTAATAAGCACATTTATTGCTTTTTCTGTCTGTTTGTTTGTTTGCAACACAAAGACTATAAAACTTCTGGATTGATTTTAAAAAAATATGATGATGACGGCAAGCAAATATGTAAGTACTCATACTTAAGTTTAGGCTATATTTACTATCAAATTTTCGTAAGAGAAACCGCATGTCACCACTTGTCCTTAATACTAAATGAACAAATTAGAATAATAGCAGTATGATTGGCAAAATACATAATATTTGATATCTCGAGTGCGTCGGACGCTATAAACCCTAGGCAAAGAGAGGTAATAGATCCACCACAATCCGCTTACGTCGAAAATTAATCAAGAACCAACGGCCCGGCTTATCGGAGGGGACGACAAACGCGTTTGTACTTAACGACACGATTTTATAACCGTTTACGATATCTGGTATATATTATATATTATATTATTATATTAGCCTTGATTGTCCCACTGCTGGGCAAAGGCCTCTTCCACTGTTTTCACGTATCACGTTCTTGTGCTAGGTCTTGCCAATTTCTTTTAAATTTATCTAGCTCGTCCCGCCATCACCTTCTAGGCATACCACGTCGTCGACGCTCTGTATTTGGCCTCCATACCGTAGTTTTCTTAGCCCACAGTAAGTCTATTTATTATTTTATAATTTATTCTATTATGTTATAATATTATTCAATCTATTATACTCTTCTATTATAGTTATTGCCGCTCGAAACCATATACCCGGTCTTTTGATAGGCGTACACGGAGACTATTTTTAGTCCAACCAGGTCTTGGACACTCCGCAATAAAGGTGCTACCAGAAGCTACAAGTAGCCGGGGCGTCCGTCTTGACGGGAAAATTTCTATGGGCTAGTCAGAGAGAAGAGATAGAGATACGTGATATAAAGAGAGGCAGCTTGTAGTTTAATATAACGATCATTAGTTAGGCGCTGTGCGACCTGAATTGCACTTTATTGCGTCGGAGCTAGAGTCGCTATATATCAGTGATTTTGAGGAGAGTCCCTTCTGTACCTTTAGTATTCTGTGGTCCAACATGCAGAGGCCCCTTTGAGCTTTTAATCTACATAAAGATAATGTATAGCACCTATCGGGGTCCATCTTTGAAACCACCTACAGAAGATCAGCTCAAAGACAGCCCCCGCTAGGTGCAAGGACTATTGTGAATAGATTGGAAACCACTTGATTGGTCTATAGGTGTGATTTCCAGATGGATGTTAACCGGATTATTGCTAGAGACTCCGGCACCTGCCACCTCCGTCTCATGGGGAAATATGACGGCAGGCAATGACTCGCCGCTCACTAACTCATTGACAGCCTCATTGGCTCAGGTGGTAGTAACTCTGCTTTCTGTGCCGCAGGCCCCGGGTTAGATCCTCGGCCAGTTCATAGATTTGTGTGCAAGTGCATGGCTATTTGATCTGTGTCTGGATGTTATAAGCTTATATAAGTATGTATATCAGTCATCTGATAACTATAGTACAGGCTTCTAGCCTAGTTTGGGACCAGATGACCGTGTGTGGAAGTTGTCCCATATTATTATTACATTCTTATTAAAATTATAATTTTATGAATAATAATGTGAAACTATATTTTTGTAAGTTATTGCTTAAAAATACACTAAGTATTATCGATTTTAGAAAATCAAATTGGAATATTTGCTTTAATATTGTGTTCACCAATTTTGAAAAACAAATAACATGTAAATAGATTCCTTACGTTTATTATTTCTTTACAGTCTTGGGTGGCAATGGGCACTCGTATATGTTAATACTTTTATCTTTGGACACCGACATTAATTTGTTGCTGTTATAGTTGAAAGAGACACTGCACACCTGAAAAAAGTCATACACTATTAGCTTTCATACGATATACTCATTCAAAACAGCCTTAAAACGTGGCGAAATTCTGTTCTACCTACTTTATGACTTACGCAGCTTTTTTTCCATTACTCATTAAAGTAAAAGATAGCAGAGATATATACAACGCGGTTGTCAGACAGAGATAAACACAGGTTCACAGTTACGTGAGCAGCAGACTTTATACGTGCTACATCGGCGCAAGACAAGGTGCGACTGACATGACTCGAGCCAACTAGCTTGACTTGAGTTCGCCACGCAAAGCAGGGTATGCAGGGTATAATATACAGGTGTTATTTATAACACCCGTTGAAAATGTGATATTCTAGAATTATTGATCTAAGCTACCCTACTATTTGGTATGTCCAAATTTAAAGCCAATCGGTTTAATAGTTTTATTGTTTGCACAAAATCCATTTACTCCAACAAGCAGGATCAATTGGACCTTTTTAAATAACATTATGTGACGTTGAGTCCAAAGCGTTTTTTGGTTGTTTTTCTGGCGTGAAGAGGTTGGTACTTAGATAACAAACAATTACACATCCAAACTTTGCATATAAAATATTGGAGGGATTCAGCATTCTACTATCCTACAATTCCTACTAATATTATAAATGTGAAAGTTTATGAGGATGGATGGATGGATGGATTTTTGTTACTCTTTCACGCCAAAACTACTGAACCGATTGGCCTGAAATTCGGTATGTGCATAGTTTCGACTTTCGACCCTGAAATAACACATCGGGTACTTTTTTCCCGATATCCCCATGGGAACGAAGACACTTTGCTTAGACTAATTAATACTAGTATATAATTTTCTACCACTTACAAGGCTTTAAGTCAGGTTTAAGTGTCCATAAAACAATACAAACCGAGTCATTATGTTCATGGAAGGCGTGCAATACATTCAGTTCAGCTAGATGCGCGACCCGCACACAACCGTCCGCGGCCGCGGTCGCCACGCGACTGCCGTCCACAGAGAAACATACTGATTGCGCCCACGATTTATGCTCTAGTGTGTTTTGTAGGGTTGCACTTATACTGAAAAAAATAAAAGCTATCAAACAACTTTTAAATCCTCGCTGAAAAAACAAAGCTGACCTCGTTAATAATAATAATAATAAAATTATTTATTTCAGGCAATAGTGCGTATGATAATTATACACACCAGAGGCCCATATTAATAAAAACCTTACAGACTAACATACATAAAAATATAAAACTATTATGGCTTAGGGATATTATAGTTCGGTTTCGCCTCCCTGAAGCGACGGAAAACGATGCCTTCAGGCCAAAATTGTGGCTCCAGGAACGTCTCCTTGTACTTCGCCGGAACCCGGAGCACGTATGACTTGAAAGTCTGCGTCCGCGTAGCCTCCAGCCTCGACAGCGAAATCTTAGAGAAATCCTTTCCCGGAGCTCGTTCTGTGAGCTTGTCGTCGATGTAGCGAGCGATCTCCTCACCGGATGCGGTCTTATCAAACCGGGAGAGATATATCGCCATCGTGGGCTCTGCGATTCGAATGACTAGTCGCCAGTTAAGAACACCACATCACGTCATAACTTGCGCAAAACTTTATGAGCCTTCGGAGGGTAGCATTTATGAGTGTATGCAAAGAATAGTAACCATTACTACGCATAGAAGCGACACTCGCCTCCCCCCGCCATTATATCGTCGCCTGCGACCAACGAGTAAACGAAAGGGTAACGCCGTGCTTACGTCACACGGTTGTCAGTGCTCGCTGCGTGCGTGTGTTCTTTAATTATATATTTACCTATTAAAAATGGTCCGTTGTTCGGTGTATGAATTGTGGTATGCTACATAGGTTGAATTACCATTAAAATATGGTTACAGTACGGAATCACAACCACGGTAGACTCAGTACTGTTTATCTTCATTGACGTGCAAAAGTGTCAGATTGTAACCTAATTGAATAAACTTTAAGTTTGAGACGTTAAAAGTCCACTGCTGGACATAGGCCTCCCACATCGGGGAGTTTTGCTAATTATCGCCACGCTCTCTGGATCTGACAACCCTTGGCCGGCTTTTACGGCAACCATGGGTAGAGGGTGGTGTACTATTCTATAGCCGGTACCGCTACGGCGTGGACGGAGATTAAATATTACGAAGAAAAAATTAGTTTCTCCACAGAGCACATCAGCACGGCCGATGGCTGAGAAGAACAGACAAATACAGACAATTGAGTGTTTAAAAAAAATATAAATCGTATTTTTTAATTTATTGTGAAGTTTAATAAGAATTATGTATCTGATTCAAAAATCACTTTAAAAATATATTTTTTATTTATTTATAAGCGATTTAAAATTGATAAAATTCCATTATGAGTCACTTGATTACGAACGCGCCACGATTGATCGTCATTTTTGTGACGTAGTAATGTTATAGTTATGTATAGTACTTTATCACATTGTGACGTCACTAAAGGTCACGAGCTCGTTCGGGTATTTTCGGCATGTTTTTGGTACTGGATTAAAAATGTTTTTTTAATTTGATATAACTTTGTAATAACTTGATATAACTTTTGTTGTTTGTTCCAATACTTACGCATCGTAAATTTTTACACTGCCGTCGCTAGAAGCAGTAGCAAGTAATTTAGAATTATATGAGAAGGCCAGGCATCTGATGGAATCCTTATGAGCCGTGATGGTATGAATCAGTTTGCCTTGAGGTACGTCGAATATGTAGACTGTGCCATCCACTGAACCAATTGCTAATAGTTTGTCATCTGGACTCTGTTAACATAAAATAAGTGTTACAAAATGTAGTAATAGCAGGCCTGGGACATTCCGAACTATAGATATGAAGCTGGGGCGCCCGTCTTGACGGTACAATTTCTATGGGCTAGACAGAGAGAACAGATAGAGAGATACGCGATAGAAAGAGAGACAGCTTGTAAGTTCGATATCGAGAAGTAGTTAGGCGCTGTGCGACTTTATGGCGTCGGAGCTAGAGTCGCTATTTATATAAATGATTTCAAGCAGTGTCTCTTCTCTCCCTTTAGTAGTCTGTGGTAATAGGGGGGTTCGCATGTTGACTGTCTCGGTGGCGTTGTGGTTCGCAAGTGCTATTGCTGATCATGTCCCGGTGTCGATTCCCAGGTCGAGCAAAGTATTATTGGATTTTTTCATTAGGAATTATCTCAATGACAGCCTGGAGTCTGTAACTGTGCCTGGTAGACGGCAATAGACTCGCCAGCTATTTTTTTTTTTTTATGGAAGTAAGTGACAAGACGAGCAAATCAGGTGCCTGATGGTAAGCATCATGATTGCCCATATCACACAGTGCCACCCAGTGTTTTAAAATTCAAAATCCTGCGCGACACTGCACTGCGCCTGTCACCTTGAGATATAATTTGTTGAACCTCGTCATGCCCAGTAATTTCGCTGGTAACATTGCCTTTCAGACCGGAACACAGTAATGTTTGCACGCATTACTGCTTGGCGGATGAATACCTGGCAAAGGTGTGGTACTTCCCCAGGCGGCCCCCTGCTACAGAGGCCTACCACTACAACTATACTATTACATGGGACCAATAACATACTGGCGAAATGTGGGTGTACCTACTATGGGACTGAGTCCTGGGTACACCTCTGCCTACCCTTTTATATGTTATGTTAAGTCAATGTAATAAAAAGTTACTTACCCAAGCTACACTCATGCCAAACTTTCCCCTAGTATCCAAGATCCGGCTAATCTTCCCCTTTACCAGTCCATATATGACCACCTTCCCAGTAAACCCACCACTGGCCACTTGCGTCCCATCTGGAGATAGCGCTAGTTGCCATACATCCGTTGCTTTTGTTTCTATCTCTTGTACTTTGTTGCCGGTTGTCAGTTCCCAGATGATGAGAGTCGAATCTAGGGAGGCACTGGCAATCGCTAAAACGATTATTGTTTTAATTAACATACCATAAACACAACCATCACGTCACGGCAAATGGGTAGGCTGCACTGCAGTAAAGTAATATTATTATTATTTAATAATTCACTGGCAGCATATGCTGATGAGTGCATATCACTGCGTGTGTATTAAAAAGTTTATTAGTTTCTTATTGTTAATCCAGTCTGTTTTCAAAACAGTTTACTGAAGTAGTACTAAAAATAGTCTCTGGCAATTTTTTCTATAGTTTTGGTACACGCCAGTGTTTTCTTGGGTTACTCACACTTGGAAGCTTGATGAGCAACAATATTTCTTTCAAGGAAATTACTTATAAAATCAGTAAATAGATATTTTATATTTTTATAGACTGAACAGTCTAATCGCTTGATATAGTGCGTTAGGTAGATGGAATAGAAAAATTTCGCCGATGACTAGTACCTCCACGGTATATAGCTCAAGTGGTAGAGTACCCACCACGGGGAATGGTGCGAAAGGTTCGTGGTTCAAATCCCGCCCGTGGGTGAAATTTTTCTTCTCATTTCAGATCAGTAAATAGTTATAGTAATTAGATAAAATAAATAAGAAGAGCATAATTATCTTTTATAGTTTATAGCATAAAACAAAATTGCTTCCCACCTTCTGTATGCTTAGATCTTTTAAAACTACACTACGGATTTTAATGCAGCTTTCATCAATAAGAAAGATAAATAACAAGAGAAAGGTTTATAAACATAACATACAATCACGCCGTTTTCCCGAAGGGGTAGAGATGTAACCAGGACTCAGCCCAATAGTAGGTACCACACACATGCGAGCAGACAGTCAACAAGGCAGTAACGCCCTTACTTACACACACATTTGACGCATGTAGTACACATAAGATATTATTTTTCCCAAATAGTATTAGTAGGCTATTGCGCGCGGGCGATTGTATGGAGTGACGGGTCTGCCCGGAGTGAAGCAAGGGTGGGTCATTAGTAACTTACTATGTCCATCATAACTGACTGCAACAGAGACCACAGCCATGGCATGCCCCTTCAATGTATGAAGCAACTCCAATTGATTGTTATCTATTGTCCATACTTTAACAAGGCAGTCTAGACCTCCTGTCACTAGATAATCTTTGCCTGGGTGCCTGGGGAAATTGAAAAACAACTAATAAAAAAAAGTTTCAAAAAATGTTATTTGGTAAGTACCTCATATTGTTTATATATTTATTTAAGATTTGTAATTGTACTTTGTACTCTAACAAAATGAGTTTGCCCTAACCATGCTGCTACAGTCCAGTCAAGAAAAGATTTATAAGACCTCTTATATACATAAAAAATAAAATAAATAAATAATTAGAATGTATACTCTAACAGAATGGATTACCCAAATTACACTGCTTGAGACAATTCATATGGGTTATGTGGACAACCCATAACATATTATGACTTAACAACAACAACCTACATATTATTATGTGACAGACGTCAACTGGGACCTGCAGTTTAACCATGACATCTAAAATTATTCATATTCTATATTAATTATTTATCAGTAACTACCAGGCCAATTTGGTGCATATTCATACTTTACCATTCTAGTAGTTTAAACTACCCACCTTCATCATGAAGATTGGCATAGTTTTTAAGTTATCATCAGACATATGTACATACATAAAGTGGAGGTTTGACCGAATTGATTACTTCACATAAGAGCATGTTAAATTGGAAAAAAAAAACAAAATGTTAAATTAAATTAAATTGGTTGTCCACTATGAAATATGTATATAGGGTACAGTAATCTTGCAGAAATCTTGGCGACTTGAAACTGTTGCTGAAACTGCTATGGTTGTGGTTAACAACCATGAACCTAGAAAAAAAGGCCGACAGTCTACTAAAATAATAAGATAGCCAGCTCTCACACTTGTTTGGGGAGGTCTACCTTGAGTGGAAGGAAAGGATTTTTGTACTAAAAGCTCGATCAGTAACCATTTGAGGTGATCCCTTATTGCTGAGTGAAAGCACACATTCTCACCTTTTTCTAGGTTCATGATGTGAATGTGTGCGTGCCGTCATGTTTGTATTAGCGAGCTGGCTTACTATGGTGCTTTACTTTCGGTTTTGATTCTGTTTTTTTTAGGTTCATGCACACAATATAAGGTTTGTCGTGAGAAAAGTAATTGGGGATGTGTAACCCTTTAGAGTATAAATTACAATTATTTAAGTTGTACCTAAGTCGATAATCAATAACAATTATTTTAATTGAGTTGTTGTTTCATTGTTATATAATATATACTTACTTTGGGTCCCCAGTTTCAGTGACCTTAGTCCACACACCGCAGTAGATAGCATCAGCATGTGCATTTTCTTTTTTGGATAAAATAGAGTACTAAAAAAAAATTTTTGATGTGCAGTGGTCATGCAAAACATTACATTTCTAGGTTATCTTGATACATATTAATAATATAGATTAAGATTTCTTACTGAAGTAAGGTAGACTTACTTAGTTAAACTTACCGCAACTCCTGCTAGCATAATTGACAAATTCAAGCCTTTTATTCTGTTACAAACTTTAAATAGTCATGAATTTGCCCAGCTTTTTACGGCTTGCAATATTTGTTTTGGAAAACAGCTGATTTCATGATTTGACAGCTGACAGAGATGGAGTCAAAGGCACTGACCGTGACACTGACATTCGAGACGGTAAAGTAAAGTGCTTTTATTTTTGATGCCGCACGATTATCTTATTGATAAAATTGGTTTGAATTTAACATTTAACGGCTTGAGGTCTATTCAGAATTATGAGCACACACTGTACTTTCTACGATTTTAAGCAATATACATGTGTTTTATATCATAATTATTTATTTCTTATTCATAATTAACATAAAACTATGCTATAATGGACACTCATATATACATAAACTTTTATCTTCTGATACAGACACAATTTTATTACTCTCGGCATTGAACTCCACACCCCAAACCTGAAACAATCACAATAAAATTATGTAGAATCATTAGAGACCTAACGGAAGAGAATACAGACCCAACGGTATAGAAAGGACACTCCTCAAGTTCATGTATAGAAATAGCGACTTTGGCAACAGCAAAATAGTGTAATTCAGCTCGCACAATGTTAATAACCTACCGTTCTATCGCAAATCTCTAGCTTATCTCTCTGTCCAAGCCCATTGAAATTGTACCGTCATGTTGCAAGCCCTAGGCTCCTTGTAGCTTCATACCTATAACGCGGAGTCCAGGCCTACTTTTAGGTAAACAATGCATATTTACCTGATCACTATGTTCCTTAAACACATTCTGACACTGCATAGTGTCCAAGTCCCATACTCGCACGGTGCGGTCGGCGCTACCGGATACGAATCTCTTCCCGTCCGGCGAGAATGCTACTGAGAGCACCCAGGATGCGTGCCCTGAGAGTGTGCCGGCTAAGTTTGCGTGTACTCTGTGAACAATTGTCATTTTAATTTACTTTAACAAAACATGTTTCCACTTTTTTTTATGATAGTGACAAGACGAGCAAATCAGGTGCCTGATGGTAAGCATCAAGATTGCCCATATCAGACACAGTGCCACCCAGTTTTAATA
Organism: Hemistola chrysoprasaria; assembly: GCA_947063395.1. Taxonomy (NCBI): domain Eukaryota; kingdom Metazoa; phylum Arthropoda; class Insecta; order Lepidoptera; family Geometridae; genus Hemistola; species Hemistola chrysoprasaria. The sequence continues at coordinate 10,563,365 of OX346725.1, forward strand.
TTCAAAATTCTGCGTGGCACTGCACTGCCCCTGTCACCCCGAGACATTAGTTGTTCAAACTCATCATGCCCAGTGATTTCCTTGGTAACATTGCCCTTCAGACCGGAACACAGTATTGTTTGCACATTACTGCTTGGCGGATGAATAAACTGGCAAAGATGTGGTACTTCCCCAGGCGACCCCTTGCAAAAGAGGCCTACCACTTGTTAGATAACACTGTTCAAGTGACCACAGAAACCATTAAGGTTAACTAACTCTGCTTCAAAATTTGTAGGGATTATATTGGCTAATAACTGCTACTGAGGCGACTGAGATCTACAATTTAATGTGATATCCGAAACCCAGTAATGTGCAGGCGAAAACTTCACACGTCAACAAGATTTCAACCAGATTAAATGCTGATGTTAATTATACACAAAAGGCTACAAAGGACGCATTAAATACATAAAATAACATCTTTGTGGTCTTATTTATCACTCAGCTAAACTGAATCTCACACTGCGTTTCCAGAGCTGTGAACTATGTAGCTTAACTGAGTATACATCTTTTATCTGTCTTAGGAAAAACCGAATGGTAGCTATACCCCGATCTTCCTAGCTATCTAGCTAGGAAGATCGGGGTATAGCTACCATTCGGGTATAGCTAGCTATCTAGCTAGGAAGATCGGGGTATAGCTACCATTCGGGTATAGCTAGCTATCTAGCTAGGAAGATCGGGGTATAGCTACCATTCGGGTATAGCTAGCTATCTAGCTAGGAAGATCGGGGTATAGCTACCATTCGGGTATAGCTAGCTATCTAGCTAGGAAGATCGGGGTATAGCTACCATTCGGGTATAGCTAGCTATCTAGCTAGGAAGATCGGGGTATAGCTACCATTCGGGTATAGCTAGCTATCTAGCTAGGAAGATCGGGGTATAGCTACCATTCGGGTATAGCTAGCTATCTAGCTAGGAAGATCGGGGTATAGCTACCATTCGGGTATAGCTAGCTATCTAGCTAGGAAGATCGGGGTATAGCTACCATTCGGTTTTTCCTAAGACAGATAAAAGATGTATACTCAGTTAAGCTACATAGTTCACAGCTCTGGAAACGCAGTGTGAGATTCAGTTTAGCTGAGTGATAAATAAGGCCACAAAGATGTTATTTTATGTATTTAATGCGTCCTTTGTAGCCTTTTGTGTATAATTAACATCAGCATTTAATCTGGTTGAAATCTTGTTGACGTGTGAAGTTTTCGCCTGCACATTACTGGGTTTCGGATATCACATTAAATTGTAGATCTCAGTCGCCTCAGTAGCAGTTATTAGCCAATATAATCCCTACAAATTTTGAAGCAGAGTTAGTTAACCTTAATGGTTGGGAATTTTTGCATAGATCCTAAAGATTTAGGATCTATGCAAAAATTCCGATGGACAATAGAATAATCGCGAATAACAATCACTTTATGAGCATTTATTATTGGCTGATGAACTTGACGTATGCTCAGATTGGTGCATATCGCTATCAGTTATGATAGGATATGCATAGTTTATGCAATGATGTGCTTTTTCCAATTATCCTTTGCAAATCACCAATCATCACGCTGAAAAAGAAATGAAGCTTTACTCACACATCATAAAGCTTCATATGTCCATCATCTGAAGCAGTCAGCAGCAGCTGTGAGTCGGGAGAGAAGCACAGACTTCTAATAGGCATGGCGTGACCTTCTAACGTATGGACCAGTTTCCCTTGCGCCACGTCGAATATGTTTATAATGCCGTCTAGGGCACCGCTTGCAATGTATTTACCATCGGGACTCTAGAAAAATTGCAATAACATAACCTTAATATTTTATAATTTTATGGACTAAGCGGTCACTTGATATACAATATGAAATGTAAAAGAAGATTTTCAACCACGGGCGGGATTTGAACCACGCACCCTCCGCATCATTCCGCGTGGTCAGCTACCAGTTATTATATTATGAAAAAAGGAAGTGTTTATTCATATATTCATATCGAAATTGATAAACACTAATATGGGCAATCATGATGCTTACCATCAGGCACCTGATTTGCTCGTCTTGTCACTCACTATCATAAAAAAAAAACTACCAATTGAGCTACCGTGGAGGTACTAGTCATCAGCGAAATTTGGTAGTATTTTTTTTATGATAGTGAGTGATAAGACGAGCAAATCAGGTGCCTGATGGTAAGCATTATGATTGCCCATATCAGTGCCACCCAGTGTTTTAAAATTCAAATTCTGCACGGCACTGCACTGCGCCTGTCACCCTGAGATATGAGTTGTTGAATCTCATCATGCCCAGTAATTTCGCTGGTATCATTGCCCTTCATATCCGAACACAGTAATGTTTGCACATTACTGCTTGGCGGATGAATAACTGGCAAAGGTGTGGTACTTCCCCAGGCGGCCCCCTGCAAAAGAGTCCAACCACTACAAAGAGTGCCGACGTCGCGGAATGGTGCGGAGGGTGCGTGGTTCAAATCCCGCCCGTGGGTGAAAGTTTACTTTCTATTTCATATTGTATAACATAGTCTTGTTTACCCTTAAGCTGCTATTAAATTAACCAACGTAAAACAATCCTTACATAAGCAACACTCAATGTGAATTTCCCTCTCGTATCCAAGGTCTGTTCTTGTTTACCACTCTCCACACTGAATATCAATATCTTCCCAGCATTACTGCCTGAGATTACATGTTTGCCGTCTGGTGAAAAGTCCAATGTCCAAACATCTGTAGGGCCTGTTTCGAATGTCTTCAGCTTATCCCCTGATGCTATGTCCCAGAGAATCAGGGATGAGTCCTGAGAACTGCTCGCTAGCGCTGTGAAATGTGAAAATTAAAGCAGTTGATTTAAGTTATTTGTGCCTGTAAGAGGTTGCTTAAAGTGATGAGGCCACCTATTGTCTACCAATAAGTCATACAGCTTCCTTCAAATGTACCTGTTATTCTCATATTGTTCTCATTATAGCATGTTTTATTTTATCACATTCTATTCTACTTATTCCAGCGTCTTAACTATCTACATACCGAACTTCAGCCAAATCAGTTCAGTAGTGAAAGAGTAACATCTATCCATAGAAATTTTGTTCAAAAATGTTTTTTCTATTATAAGATTTATTGTTTAAGTACCAGCTGGGCTAGATAAGATTATAATTTATAATATTTTATTAATTCATTGAAAAAAAATTAAGTATGCAAATGGAGAGAAATAATCTATGCCTACCCTACATCACACTACAAGGTGCCGTACAGGTTTCTTGTGCATTCTTATCTTATTGCTAGATTAATCATTCAATAACTTCATTAACATTTATATATGCTTGCTTTTTTAACACTGAACAGGATACGCAACCTCTTAGCAAATTGACACAATCTTATGGAAAATTAACTAAATCAACATTTTGTATTCCCCTGTGTCCTCCCAATATTGCAAACCTATATAATATATTTATATCCTGATATTTTCAAGAAGAATGTAAACTCTTCATTTTTTTGTAGTGAACATTCAATCATGTGAGTAAAACTAGGATTTTTAAAAATTCACTAGGAAATAACTGAGGGTTAATAAGAGAAACTAAAATGACAGGGTTTGGTAATTTCTTCAAAGGATTGTGTCAAATTCCTAAAAAGCAGCGTACATTCTAATTGATGAATAAATTTGATGCAAGTAAAGGTGTATATCCTTACTTTTCCCATCAGGGCTGACAGCAACAGATATGACCCCAAGGGAATGCCCCTCCAGCTGATGCTTTACCTCTAGTTTACCATCTTTCAGTTGCCAGATCTTGATAATGTCATCCAGTCCTCCGGTTATTAGGTAGTCTTCTGAACTCTCACTTTCTGTATTGTTTTTATCTCTGGAAGATTTTATTATCCACTTTAATGTATCTATTATTATTATCATGTAATTTAATGAACTTAATGTACCTATTTACATAATATTGATGTGTCAAACTCAAACTCAAACAGATTTATTCAAATAGGTCATAATCTGACACTTTTGCACGTCAATAAAGATAAACAGTACTGAGTCTACCGTGTGTTTTGTATTATCCTCATAAGGTGGCGTAGAGGGTGCATGTTCAACTGCCAATCAAGAGGTCCCGGGTTCGATCCCCAGGTCAGGCAGTGTTAAATATTGGATTTTTCCATTAGGAATTATCTCAATAACTGCCTGGAGTCTGGAACTGAGCCCGATAGATGGCAATAGGCTCGCCCCCTATTACATGGGACCAATAACATACTGGCGAAATGTGGGTGTATCTACTATGGGACTGAGTCCTGGGTACACCTCTGCCTACCCCTTCGGGAAAAAGGCGTGAATGTATGTATGCTAAATTTAGGTTGATTATATTACAACCCAATGTCCTAAAAATAGGTACAAGTAATTGAAGCCCAGTGATTTTTAAAAATAAAATAAATAAATAAATTGTTTATTGACAGAAAACGTAAACAGAGTAGCTAAACATAAAGTAAAATAAAATTTGAGGCATTAGTGCACCCATTATGTATTTACCAAGGCAAATTATTTCACGGCACGAGTATGGCGAAAACAATATGTGGTTCAATAATGCCCCATAGCAGTAAGGATTACATATTTTTCTGGCAATAGGGATATGCTCAGCTTTGTGCTGCGCAAGATAATCCTGCGCAGCGCTGGTTTTCAGCATATCCCTTGCTCGAACATGGGTGTTAGTCGAGTAAGAAAAAATAGTACAAAGCGGGATTAGAATAATAATTTACACATGAAAAATATAAATTAGGACAGTATACAGAAAAATAGCATATTATCATACATAATATTATACGAGTTAGTCAACCATAATGTGTGTATTTTTTATGTATGTATGTATGTGTGGGGGTGTATGGACGTGTGCGTGAGTGTATGGACGTCTGTGTAGTAGTATGTTAAGGTGTGTGTGGTTGGAGTATATGGACGTCTATGTAGTACGTTGGGGTGTGTGTGTGTGTGTGTGTGTGTGTGTGAGGTTATTTAACCTTAAAGGTTGCTTCAAATATCAGCTTATTGCGTTGAAACAATTTTTCTTTCAATTTAGTTTTAAAAACGCTATGACTCATTTTTTTCCTTAACGGTGGAGGTAGGTTATTCCAAATTTTTGCGGCACTGTATTTGAAGCAACCTTTATATCGAGGGGTCTTGTGTTTGTGTATGTACATGGTAAGTAGAGTCGTACTACGCGTTCTAACGGAGAGAATATCCTTCGTCCACGTCAACTTTTCAAAAAGATATTCTGGCTTCTTGCTCCATATAACCTTCTGCGTAGTACATGCCATGTGCAGCTCTCTTCTAGTTTTCATATTAAGAATATTATTCCTAATAAGAAAAGGCGTAACGTGTTCCCTTCGGGGTATGCTGTAGCAGTATCTGGCACACGCGTTTTGTACCCTTTGGATTGCCTGTTCGGTCTTGACGTACAGTCTTGGACCGTACACAGCACTGCAGTAGTTAAAGGGAGACAGGACGAGAAGGTCACACAGAAGCATTCTGACTTCTTTATATAGATTCTTCCTGATGCCATACAGGACTTTTAATTTATAAAAGCTCGTTCTAATTTTTTCATTTATATGGCTTACAAAACGCATCTCTTTGTCTAGAATAAGTCCTAAGTTTCTAGCCTCCATCACAATGGGAATTTCAATATTATTAATATGTAATCTCGGGTTTTGGCATTTCACTTTTTGGCTTTGGTCTTTAGTACCTAATATAAGCATCTTAGATTTAGAGGGATTTAAAATTAACGAATTTCTTTCAGCCCATTTATAAATATTGGCTAAGTCAGTGTTAATAATTTCTAACGCATTTGGGGTATCATTGGCATTAAAAGAAAAATAGATTTGAGTATCGTTTGCATACAGATGATACTTACAATGTTTTATGTGACTCGGTAGATCAGCTGTAAAAATCGAAAATAGCAAAGGGCTCAGAATAGAACCCTGTGGCGTTCCACAGGTTAAGTTTAGAGCGGTCGATTGAGTTTTGTTACCGTTCTGATGTTCCGTCTCTACTAATTGTACTCTACCTGTGAGGAACGAACGGAACCACTCACATGAGTTTTTGGAAACACCATAGTAAGAAAGTTTAGCGATGAGCATATCTACATTCAGACAATCAAACGCGCGGGAATAGTCGAGTAGAACCAGAATGGTACTCATCCCGGAATCTGAGGCAGTTATGATATCATCAGTCACCTGCAAAAGAGCAGTTTCAGTTCCGTGTCCCTTCCTAAAACCAGATTGGTGTGAAGGTAATACATTTTCTTTCGATACAAAGTTTTCTAGCTGGTTAAAGACGACTCTCTCCAAAACCTTTGACAATACCGGTAGGATGCTAATTGGACGCAGATCTTTCAGCTGTTCTATAGTCTGTGATTTCGGGATAGGCCTAACAAGTGCGCGCTTCCATGCTTCGGGAAAAATATTTAATTCGATGGATCTATTTATTATAGCTGTTATAATAGGTAGAGTTTCATTAAGGGTGAGCTTTACCATATCAACATTAATTCCGTCATATCCTGCTGCCTTTGTCTGAATTTTAAGAATTATCTTACTAATAATGTTTGGGGATACAGTTTCCAAAGAAAAGACATTGTTAGTTGCTTTGCTGGTCTCGAAAAAAAATTTTGTCGCCTCATCTATTTTGCCATCGCTAGGAATAGTTAAAAAGTGTTTGTTAATTTTATTTGGATCATTTAAATTTTCTGGAATTGAAGTGTAATTATTGCTAAAAACGTTAATTTTTTTTATATTGTTCCACATTTTTCTAGGTTGTTTAATGTTTTTATTTATGTACTGTGTAAAAAATGCTGTTCTTTCTCTTTCTATGGCACCTATGACTAAGTTTTTAAGGCTCTTGTAGTATTCTTTAGAAGACTTTGTTTTCTTACTATTAGCTCTAACAAGTGCTTTGTCTCGTAAAGACATCATATACCTAATCATATTAGTGATCCAAGGTTTTGGGCATTCTTTTAACTTAATTCGTTTGTTAGGCGCATGTTTGTCAAATATACAAATAATATTTTCATTCAGATTTAAAATCATATTCTGTGGGTCACTCGTATTTGATAATATTATTTCGCCCCAGTCTACTGCTTGTATATCTTGATTAAAAGAACTAATATTAATATTTTCAATAAAGCGTTTCTCTATAAATCGCGGCACTGGTTTAGGTTTTTTAATATTCAGTTCCGTCAACACTAAAGCATGGTCGCTTAGACATGGATTATGCAAAATAGATACTTTCTTACATTTCTCTAGAACATTTGTGATGATCAAATCTATGAGGCTTTCTGTCTCCGATGTTATCCTAGTCGGGTCTTTGACCACTTGTTCCAGACTCCACTGAGAGCAGAAAGTTAACACTTCTTTAGATTTTGGGTTGTCAAGTTTAAGAAGGTCGACATTGAAGTCCGTTAGAATGCAAACATTATCACAGTTAGCACAGGCACTAAGTGATTCGCTTAAGGCATCTAATGCAGTGTCTACTTTGACGCTTTCTGGTCTATAAGCCGTTCCTATAGATAGACGCACACCACCGGGTATCGTAAGCTCCAACCACATCTGCTCCAACTGTGACTCTGGGTGATCGCAAACCTTTGCGCGTATCCCCTTTCGTATGTAGAAACCAACGCCACCGCCTCTCCTATGCTTACGACCCTTATGCTTAAGTACATAGCCAGGTATAGCAGGTGCAATCATATATTGACCTTCTTGCAACCAAGTTTCATTCAATGCCAATATATCAGGTTGGTGAGTGATCATAGTGGCTTCTAACTCATCCCTACCCGTATTTAGCGATCGAATATTCAGAAGACCCAGTTTCAAACAGAGCTTCTTACGGGTTGTATTATCCATATTTATAGTATATTAATCGTGAAGTAATTTTATGTTCTGATCTTTGTGTGTGTGTGGGTGTATGTGTGAATGCAAAATTTGTGTGTTTATGAGCGTAGCGTGATACATAATGGTTTTCTATAGTATAACATAAAAAAAGAATAATCAGTTCAGGTAAATACTCGTATAACATTAGTTCATCACTAGAATATAATATTCTAGACTTTAATAATTTCCTAGTAAAAAATATGTCCCTATTTTCAACTTTAACTAAGAATAATATTATTGTTATTATAATAGCAGCAACTCTAAAATATTCCCTAACATTACCATATAAGATTTTTTTTGAATATACTTTACGTAGAGAAAACCAGTAGTGCAGTATTCCTAAACAGTTTAAAAATAATAGTCCCGCCAAAAATAACATAACTAAGAATATAATTTTTAAGGACAATTTGTTGTTGGCTTATTTAAATTGGCGGGATTATTTAAATCCAAAAATATTTAAATATATTGTGTCATAATTTGAGGCCGCTGGCTTGTAATTTAATGATTTTATAAATTGGTCAGAGTTATTTTTGTCATTAAATTAGTTCCATTGGGCCTTACGAGGCTATGAACTAAGTCTGCAATGAATGATTTTGAGTTTATTTATTTATTTAATAACATAACATATATAATAGGTCCCAGCCTTTATATTCTGTGGTCCCGGGTTCATTCCCGGGCAGGTCAAACATTGTGTGCGCATGAGTGTCTGTTTGATCTGCATCTATATATGTATATCAGTATGTATATCAGTCTTCTGGTTAACATAGTACAGGCTTTGCCTAGTTTGGGACCAGATGATTGTGTGTGGAAGTTGTCCCAAATGATATATTGTTACATCACATCTTGTTTCCCTTAGGGTTAGGGTTAAAAAAAGGTGTACCCATAGTAGGTACACTCACAGTCTGCCAGGTATAAGTCCCATGTAATGGGAGCAAGCCTATTGCCATCAATGGCCACAAATGCAGACTCCAGGCGGCTGCTATTGAGAAGTTCCTGATAACTTAAAAATAACTATTGTATTTGGGTTGCTACCATGCCTACACTACCACACACCCATACCAATGGCATAAACAAAAACCTTATCCCTCCTACTATATAAATAAACTACTAATATTTTATATATATATTAGTAGTTTATTTATATAAAGAAAGTTTGTGACTGATTGGGCACACAATGATGATGGAATAACATATAGGGTACTTTTTATCCCGATATTCCCACGGGAACGAAGACTTTGCTAATTAAATCCATAAAGTTACAGTTTTAAAATCCCTCATTGCTCTTCTGGCAAGAAGTTTGCGTGCCATTTTAGTTATTAGATTTTTCAAAGCACCAAAGAAATTCTTGTCAAGACCATCAATGTACCCATGAATAATACTCTTATCATGGTTAATGCCGACGGGCCCACACGCGCGGTCGTGAAGGTATATTTTTTTGGCTGAGTCTATTAATACGGTTACCGTACGAACAATTTATTATTATTCGTACAGAAGTCGGAAGAATAATTTTATTTTATCAAATAGAGTACGAAAAAAAAAAAAATAAAAAAAAAACCTTAAACCTAACCTACAGAAGTCGGTTTGCTGTGTATTATATTACATGGCCGCCTTTTAAATGAGCATTCATTTTGTCTATATATCTTAGTAATAATTTACAAAAAACTTTAATCCAATAAAAGTATTTACCTATTACTTACGTTGTCATACATTATCTATAAAAATCAGAAATAGAGGCTTTATCTCTAATTTGTATATTCCAATCTAAATTTTAATGTGATTTTATTTTCTATTTATTATTAAGCTAATCATCCAATGTACGAATAAATATAATTTATTCGTCCAGTATCCGTACAAATAGTCACTTCGTATTTTTTTGGAGGTGCTCAGTAACTTACAGGTTATTTTCATTATCTTCCTTAATTTCGCTGTCAGGTTCTTTGGGTTTTTCATTTTTTATTTTACTCCATCCACAACACCATACAGAATCTTCATGAGCATTCTCTTTTTTGAGCTGCAAGTAATACTAAAAACACAAGTTATTATTAGCGAACAGCTAACATCAGTGGATATGCCGGTAACTGTTTTCTATTATTATGACTTGGATCAATACTTACCAGGGTCGTGATAGACATTTTGAACAAATTGGGAATAAATAGATTTCGTTTGAGATAGAGTGTATGTATTTACTTCGAATTAAAACTTTAACACTGTATTTTCAATTTAAAAATAATATTTCTCTCACAGAACACATCTAACAAGATTTCTCTTCACAGCTACAATTAGTAATAGTATTCTGTGGCTACAATCCAACAGACATAAAATTTCAACATTTGACATTATTTGACTTTGACATAATATTGATGGTGACGTTTATTTTTTTATTATTTTTTTATTCGCGTTCACGGACAGGTTTGAAATATACGTTTTATTTGCGCAAAAACACTGAGCACTTACGCAAAAACATGTATGGGAAGGCATTATACCTTTGTAAACTGTGGGCCGCAACATTTGGACAACATAATAAAATTAACATTAACGTTCATTCATTCATTCATTCATAAAATATGGCGTCGTAGCAGTTCTATGCTGGTTTTTGTTGAACTCATAAAGATTTTCCTTTTCCTGTGAGTTGTTCCTGTGAGTGACAGTAAAAAGTAGAAATATCAGCGTGTTCTAGTTTAAGATAAATAAACAATTGTGACTCGTTATTCATGCAATTTTATCTAGTGCTGCGTTCATTGAGTTGCGATGGCTGTGTCGAAATCAACAAACACCTACAATCGTCAGAATTGGGAGGACTCCGTATGTATTTCCCGTGGGTTTTACTGCACATTACTCTCAAATATTGAAATTTTAACTGAGCCTAAATATTTCAGGATTTCCCAATTTTGTGCCAAACATGTCTTGGAGATAACCCCTACATACGGATGGTAAGTTTACACCTAAGTTTAAAATGTCCGCACGGAAGATGAAATTAATTGCTTATTTAGTCTACATTCTTGAGTTAAGATTACTAAACTAACTGTGATGGCGCAGCGTCACAAAATGAGTCCAGACATCTCCATACATTCCTATCTGCTGTTCTACGCATAGCTTGCTTTAGCAGCCTTCAGATCTCTGTCACTGTTGACAGCCTCGTTGGCGCAGACGGTAGTAACTCTGCTTTCTGTGCCGCAGGCCCCGGGTTCGATCCCCGGCCAGGTCAAACATTTGTGTGCATGAACATGTCTGTTTGATCTGTGTCTGGGTGTTATAAGCGTATTTAAGTATGTATATCAGTCATCTGGTTACCATAGTACAGGCTTCTAGCCTAGTTTGGGACCAGGTGACCGTGTGTGGAAGTTGTCCCATATTTATTTATTTATTTACTGTTTTAAGTCTGCATCATTTGTAATAAACATATTTACCATTTGCAGACCAAAGAAAAGTATGGCAAAGAGTGTAAAATATGCGCGCGACCGTTCACTGTCTTCCGTTGGTGTCCCGGCGCCCGTATGCGTTTCAAGAAGTCTGAGATATGTCAGACATGTTCAAAGCTGAAGAATGTTTGTCAAACGTGCCTCTTAGACTTAGAATATGGTCTTCCTATACAAGTAAGGGATGCTGCACTGAAGATACAAGATGACCTACCTCGTAACGAAGTCAATAAGGAGTATTACATACAGAATTTGGACAATCAAATTTCTAAGTCTGATCCTACTCAACCAAGCAACTCTGCGTTGAAGTCTAAAGGGGCTTCGGACTTGCTATTGCGTTTGGCGCGAACTGCGCCTTATTATAAGAGGAATAGGCCCCATGTTTGCTCGTTCTGGGTGAAAGGGGAGTGTCGGCGTGGAGAAGAGTGTCCTTACAGGCACGAGAAGCCAACTGACCCTGATGATCCATTGGCTGACCAAAATATTAAGGACAGGTATGTGTTGACTACTCTACTATTACCACAGAATACAGAAGGGACACTTCACAAAATTATTTAAATAAATAACAACTCTGGCTCAGAGGCAATAAAGTGCAATTCAGTTCGCACAGCACCTAATTATCGTTATATTAACATACAAGCTGTCTTCTCTTTCTATCGCGTATCTTTCTATCTGTTCTCTCTGTCTAGCCCATAGAAATTGTACCGTCAAGACTGACGCCTTGGCTATTTGTAGCTTTAGCGGAGTGTCCCAGACATGCTACTGCATGGTTAAATAGAAACAGGTCATATTTATATTTCTCCAACAGCAACTTTGGTGTCCCCTTTGAAGAGGCTCTTGCATTGATATGTTCTTTATTCATAACACAAAAGGCATGAAGGAGAAGTCATGGTCACCATTGGGAGGTAAAACTCAACCAGTTTATCCCTATTTACCCCATATTGTGGTACCAAAAGTTTCTCACATCTAACATATAAGCTGCAGAATTTATATCAAGTATGTGCACTTAAATACATTCTTATCAAGCAATTTCTCATTCTTGTTAATCTAAATACTTCTGTGCATTCTGTGCATATGCAATACCGAATGGTATTATTTTATTCTTATTGAATGCTAGTATTGAACTTATTGAACCATAGAAAACTCAACCTAAGAGACAACACTTTCGTGAATTTGAATACTCAAATTTCATACGAAACAATATTGCCGATTTGTGGCAAATATGTAACTATTTATCACTAGCCCAATGAGCTGACATTGTTAAGATCGCAGGAAAAATCTGGATGCCCTCTGCTCAATACAGACAACTGGCACACGAGGGAGATCAATGCCCAGCAGTGGGATGACAATAAAGGCTGACAATGATGATAATTTAGTTATATTTTTACGAACAACAAATCCCCAGATACTATGGTGTGAATGACCCAGTAGCTGAGAAGCTGATGCGTCGCGCGGCCGCCATGCCAGCCCTACCGCCGCCTGAAGACAGAACTGTTACTACTCTATACATTGGCAACTTGCCTGACAATATCACTGAGGAAGAGCTGAAGGGACACTTCTACCAGTACGGGGAGATAAGGTATTTAATATTGCATTTATTATTCTAGATACCATGTTGTAACATATTACTATCGTTTTGTTAGGGACTTCAAAGAAGGAGGAGATTCTCAATTGGACTTCATGCTTTTTGGATGTTTGTTACGGGATTACTTCGTAATTATGGTAGACTCAGTACTGTTTATCTTCATTGACGTGCAACAGTGTCAGATTATGACCTATTTGAATAAATCTGTTTGAGTTTATGAATTGACTAGCTGTGTCTCGCGGTTTCACCCGCGTAGTCTTCGTTCCCGTGGGAATATTAACGAATTTCAGCCCAATCGGTTCAGTATTTTTAGCGTGAAAGAGTAACAAACATCCATCCATCCTGACAAACTCGCATTTATAGTATAAGTCGGATAGGATTTGGATGATTTTCGGGCATTTTATTTAAATTAAATTTTTCGCTTTTTAAAAATAAAAAAACAAGTGGTTAACATATGTATTATATCTGGGTCTAAACTAATAGGGAAATAAACGAATAGGGTTCCATGTAAACAAATAAAACGCTTTTCATTACGGTCCATCGAAACGGCTTGGTCGATTTTTACCGGAATCTCAATAGCGAATTGCTGGTGTTATAAAAAATAAATCAAGGAATTTTTTGATAAGGGTTCCGAATAATAAAATCCTGAGGGAAGTGACTCAGAGTAAGGATACCAAAGAGAACCAGTCGGGCAAAAATCTGTTCCAAGCCGCGAGTCTGGTACCGCCACAATATAGTCTGGTACTATGTGGTTAGTTGCATGGCAACCGTAGGCCGTGCGCGTGATGCCAGTGTTAGGTAAAAAGCTAACCGAATAACAACAGATACGTGCGTGAAAGCGATAGCTTTTCATAATTTAGGCATGTATTTACAATAATTTTAGGTATTTATCTATCCACATTGCGTGTTTCTATTTTATTTTAATTTTTTTAACACAATAAAATGGACAACAGCGTTTTGTTCGAATGAAAAACTATGAAGTCGATTATATTTTAAATATTTTTGCATAATATTATCAGAACATAATAAATATATTTTTTTACATAAATTAAGGTTTGGCATTAATTACCTAGTGAAATGAAAACATTTTAAACATTGAATTAAATATTTGTTTATTTATCTCAATTACGTACTGTGCATTATAATATTATACTTTTTGTTTCTAATTGGTTTACATTACATAATCCTCGTTAATTTTACATTTATGATAACATTTTAATATCTTTGTGACTTTCGACTATTTATTAATTATAAAAGTAGTCATATCACGTAACAATTTAGAATAATATCGTCAAAGGGCCTTTCTACGTGCTAGAATCAGGCCCACGAACCTGTACTCACTTAAACCGAGATTCTATCATGTAACTTAATTATCTTTACAAACATAAATACATCTTAATTTTAAAACTTTTTGACTCATTTCAATTTTAATTTAAGAATATTTATTTGTAAAAGTTAAAAAGTATTAGTGTAATTAATTTATTACAAAAAAAAATTAATATTTAAATCACAAAATCTTTTTGTGTAGGTAAGACTACTCCAATGCTCCTATGTTCGCACGCGTCGCTCAGTGTCAAATTTAACATAGAACTTCATAGGGTAAAAAATCGTTCAATCTAAATTAGGCTTTAAAACAATCAGTTAAATAGAGTTTACATTCAAATAATGAAATTCAGTAGATGTCAAAGCGCGTAATTGTCAGTGATAGACACTTTTTTGTGAAGCTTGTTCAGGGATTGTGCGTCTGTAGAAGAAAGCGATTCAACGTCATTGGGAAGTGAACAAACATTTCTCTTAAATCCCACGCGTACAAAGTCGCGGGAACAGCTTACCATAACATACAATCACGCCTTTTTCCCGAAGGGGTAGGCAGGTATCCAGGGCACAGTCCCATAGTAGGTACACCTACATTTCGCCACTATGTTATTGGTCTCATGTAATAGCGGGCAAGCCTATTGCCATCTACTGGGTAAAGTTTCAGACTCTGGGCTGTCAATGAGATAATAATAATTTATAGTGAAAAAAATCCTGGTAACACCTTGTCTGACCTTGGGATCGAACCCGAGGCCTCATGATCGGCGGTCGAGCTTGCGCCCTCTACGCCACTGAGGCAGTAACAGCTTAAACTAAAATAAAATTCTTTTCCCAGGACCCTTACTCTAGTTCCCCGAGCGCAGTGTGCTTTTGTTCAGTACACTACGCGTAGCGCGGCCGAACATGCCGCTGAGAAGACTTTCAACAGGCTGGTTATTGGAGGGAAACGACTCACTATCAAGTGGGGCAAGTCACAAGGTAATTATAATAATAATATTATGGGACATCTTCCACACGCGGTCCTCTGGTCCCAAACTAGGCTAGAAGCCTGTACTATGGTAACCAGATGACTGATATACATACTTTATAAGCTTATAACACCCAGACACAAATCAAACAGACATGTTCATGCACACAAATGTTTGACCTGGCCGGGGATCGAACCTGGGCCTGGGGCACAGAAAGTGACTCTGTCACTACCACCTGAGCCAACGAGGCTGTCAGATTGAGAATTGATTAGTGTCTGTTACTTTCATCATAATATCTTTTATATTTTATTATAGTGAGTGACAAGACGAGCAAATCAGGTGCCGGATGGTAAGCATCATGATTGCCCATATCAGACACAGTGCCACCCAACGTTTTAAAATTCAAAATTCTGCATGGCACTGCACTGTGCTTGTTACCCTGAGATATTAGTTGCTTAACTCATATGCCCAATAATTTCGCTGGTAACATTGCCCTTCAGACCGGAACACAATAATGTTTGCACATTACTGCTTGGTGGATGAAGTACTGGCAAAGGTGTGGTACTTCCCCAGGTGGCCCCCTGCAAAAGAGGCCTACCACTATAACATATCTGTGAATTTTCATTATGTATGGGTGACATTTAACCTTAAAGTACCGGAAGCGATACCTTCTTTGTTTTGGTTCCCAAATCCTATAGATACACATTTCATATAATATATACATTTCACCTAACGTGATAATATATTCGTCGTGATATATAGGTCGTCAAGGGTTGAACGAGAAGAACGAATCAGTTCCTATCTTGGAGCCAGTTCCAGGGTTGCCAGGCGCGTTACCTCCGCCGCCTGCCTATCTACATCCATTCCCACCACAGGTACAATCTTGACCATTTACAGTCCATAAATTCTAGGCAGTAGTACCATTTGACAGTTTTTGGGTTTTTATTTTGCCTTGTTTGAAGGATTTGCATTTTTCTGTGATTAAGAATGGTACATCTTGTGATGAAATTCATAATTCCATGGTTTTACGCCGAAGGTATTGAAATCGTCTATGCAAAGTTATTTCGGCTTGAAAAGATGGAACGTTAAAACAGTACTTCTTAGATTTGATGGACTGTAAAGCGTTGACCGCACGTACGAGTGAATGGGCGAGACAGTTCCGCTCGTGTAAACACGTCGGCAATGTGTTTACACGAATATAGTACTCGGCCAAGCACACTGTCTTTACCATTTACTTGGTATGTGTGATCAAGGCTTACATTCAATATTATTCATTGTGATGTGTGCCGTAAAAAGTGATGGTTTAGGAAGTCTTATTGAACACTTTTGACGTGACAACGTCTTATAATTCGATAGAGCCGGCTGCACGCACGAAAAAACATGACTCATGCGGCGTTACCTCGCTCTGAGGCGTTCCATGTAAGGCTTGAAGTGCAAGCGAGAGCGCGGAACGAGCGACATCCGTCTCTCTCCTACTTGAGTGAGCGATGCGTCTGCGTGGACAGCTGCTATACTATAGTACATTTACATGTTTTGATCGATTATCAAGTGCAGTGAAAAGTGAAACAAATGAAATTAAAATTTTCTTTTGAAAAATGCTACTTTCATCAGTATTTTCTTAAGACGTTGTCACGTTCAACTATCGTCAGTAAACCGACTTTACAGACAACCAATTTTTGCTTGATTTGGGGACAACACATCACATCCATCATCATCATCATCTCAGCCATAGGAAGCCCACTGCTGGACATAGGCTTGCTCCAAAACGGGGGGTTTTGCCAATACTAGCAGCGCTTGGCAAATGTGTTGGTGAGCGCAGTTTTACACAGGACATTGTTCCCATCTGGATTTGATAAACCATAGCCAACTCTTACGGCAGTGTTACCAGATGACTATGTGAAAATCCCCACTTTTTCCGAAATCCCCCCCGAAAACTAGCTTTATGAAGAAAATACCCCCGAACAGTTCTTAGTTAATTTAATAATAAAGCAAAAATATTCTGTTAAATTTTAATAAAATCCATAACTAAAGTATTAAAAGCAGTATAAACTATAAACCTTTTTAATGCAGCCGTTTGGCGATGAATACTGTATTCTGAGAACCGCTTCGGCAGTTTTTATTGCTATTCGGTTACGCAATTGGTCATTAATAAAAAATATTTTTCCCCCTAAAGTCCCCTTAAAGAGTCTTATATTCATATTAATTTATTCATATTATACAATACACGTCAAGAATCTCCCCCAAATTCCCCCCGAAGCCGAAAAAACGGGGGAAATTGCAGGGAATCCCCCATGTGGAACATTGTCATATGGAAACCACGGATAGAGTGTGGTACTATTCTATAGCCGCTAACACCACGGCATCTTTCGTCGTGCTCGTCTATTTTCCTTAATTACATAGATAGGTGCAATTCTCTACCGGCTTACGCCTTCCCTCCTGAATACGATATTGGGGTCATCAAGAGAAGAGTGAATAATTATCCTTTAAGAAAGGTTGTTCCATCTTAAACCCATCTTCACTTCCCATCAGGCGAGATTGGGAAAACGCTAACCAATTTAAAATTTTAAAATAAAAACCTCACCGAAATACTTTTGTGATTCCAGATGCCTCCACCCCCCAATCGTCCCAACGATTTCTTCAACCTGCACCACTACGGTCCGGGCCCAGCTTGGGCGTGGGGCGCCCCGCCCGCGCCCCCCCCAGCCCCCGTGCCTGTGCCCCCCAGGCTACACTACCCGAGCCAAGATCCCAGTCGACTGGGAGCTCACGCCCATTCCCAAGCTCCACAGACATAACGCTACTTGGTCAAGTGTGTTGGCTCGTTTGGTTTTGATGAGCAGTGTAATAGTTTAAGGATTGTGAATAAAAATCGTATACTTACAATATTGAGTTGTTTTATTTGGTTAATCAAGCACAGAAGTGCTTCAAGTAGCATATTGTATATGATTCAGAGAAATATGAAGAGAATAGGTATTGCGTCTTCATGCGAGTAGGAATTAGCTTCTGCTTACCGGCGCCCCTATTATGCATGGTCAAGCGATAGAAGTAAAAGTAGCAGAAGCAGTGAAGTAGCAGTAGCAGTAATTGCAAAATGTCACTTTGAATTCGAATTACGCATGCTTTCTGCACTGCTGTTTTGTCGCTTTGGCACACTAGCGGCTTAGTGGAATATTAGCAGTAAATGGAACTAATTTTTGCAGTTTATTTTTTTTTATCTGTGCGAGGCTGCTATAGTCTGTTCTATTTTTACCTTTGATTTCATCAAAATATTTATCTTCTATGGGCAACGGGCCACTAAACCAATGAAACAGAAGGACGGTTACTATATCATCAGATATTCGAGTAATATATTTTCAACTTGGAGTAAGCGCACTACATTTATTTTTAAGTGGGGGCTTAATTGTTATGATTGTTTAAGTTAAATATTATTTATAGTATAAACTTCATACAGAAGTCCGCAGTCTGTAAACATTAAAGTTCATAATATTACCTATTAACATCCAATCTATTAATATCAAAATACGGACACAATATTATGTAATAATATCTTCAGTGCGGGAGAAATCTCCAATCCCCCAAAAGTGGTTAGGTCAAGTTAAATGGATTATAGTAACAAAACATAACTTTAAATATATACCTTTTCTTCTTTTTCCTTACCCTTTCCCCCTAAATTCGTGGCTTGAGTCACAGTAGCGGCACAAAAATAATATCTCTTCGGCAGATGGGCGGAATGGGTAGGAGGTAATCTCCCTTCTCCCCATACTAGCCAATTTTGTGCTATTCGATTCCAATTTCTATATTTAAATATACATAAAAATCGAAGCCCTGGTAGAGCCGGCTTTCTGTTTGTTTATATTATGTGGCAGCGTTGATGGATTATAACCTAAATTCTAAATCTGCCAAGCAATACTCCAAGGAGGAGCTATTAAACTTCTATGGAGTAAAGAAGAAAAAAAAAAAATTCTAAATCTGACTACAATCTATAGTTATCCATCAGTCCTAAATTTAAATAAATTACATACATAATCTTTGTTATTAAGATAATATCTCACTTGAACTATATTTCACCCATAATAGCTGCAAGAAAAGGTAAGTTACGAACGCATAGATTGCATACCTACTCCAACTTTTGTTGTTTACATAATATCGAAACTAATATTACTACTTGTTAACAGGCCAAACGTAAGGCTCCAGTAGCCAGATGGAACTATATACAGGAGGATGAGGCAGAGACCAAGAGCCGATGTCGTACTTATCACCGTCGTACTGTGGCGGAACGTAAAAACCTACCTACCCATTCTGAGAAGTTATGGCATAGGCCTCGCGTTTGATTTGGCTGAAAACGTGCTAGAAATAGTGACTGTGACGCATACCTACTAACTATCTCATAAGAGAGCACCCTAGGGAACTAATCAAGTGTGTAAGTAACTCATTGAAACTCTGGCCCATAATAAAACACTTATAAAGCTCCAAAATCTTTTATTTTCTCCTACTTAGGTGTAAGAAACAGATAAGTACGCGCGTGTAATAATAAATAAGTGTATTTTTAGTTAGTGTGATCATATTTTAACATAACAAGTAAGCATAATAGTATGGTGGCCCTGGGTTCAATCCCCGGGCAAGTTAAACAGGTATAAGCATGTCTGTTTGATTGTGTCTGGGTGTTAAAAAATATGCATATGTAAGGTGCGTGGTCGCGAGCGCTACTGTTGACCATGAGGTCCCGGGTTCGATCCCTAGGTCAGGCAAAATGTGTTATTGGATTTTTCCATTAAGTATGAATTTTCTCAATGACAGTCTAAGAGTCTGGAACTGTGCCCGGTAGATGATAATGGACTCTGGAATTACGCTAGTTATTATATATTATTGGCAATAGTAGTTAACTACATGTTATAATCCTACTTCTTACTAATACTGCAAGCTACCTTTCACTATAATACAGCTTAGAACCTGAAATAACACATAGTCTAGGGTACTTTCCAGCGCATAAAACACAGGTAGTATAAGTAGGTATATTATATTCTTACTTTCGTTTTATTATTCTTTTAATGACAATAATTATGTTAAATAAATCTATAAATTCTATAATAATAAGTAAAAAATAATATATTATCAAAGAAATTAAATTTATAATAGCAAAACAGAATAAACTATGAACAGCTCTATTGATAGTCAGTAATTAGTTCTGGACCCTCAATCCCTAAGTACAAATTATGGGTCTGACGAGTCTTCTTAACAGTCTCTTCTCTCATGTCTACTTGTCTCCATCTATTAAGTGGACATCTCTTGTAGCTGCAAAAGTATAAAATTTTACTAAATAAATAAAACTTAAAACAGCCCGATAGCCTGTTGGCTCAGATGGTAGTTACTCTGCTTTCTGTTCCGCAGGCCCCAGGTTCGAACCCCGTCCAGGTCAAACATTTGTGTGCATGAACATGTCTGTTTGATCTGTGTCTGGGTGTTATAAGCTTACATAAGTATGTATATAAGTCTTCTGGTTAGCATAGACCAGCTTCTAGCCTAGTTTGGGACCAGATGACCGTGTCTGGAAGTTGTCCCATATAATTATTATGTATAACATGGACATAAAATAAGAATAATAAATACCTACACCAGTCACTGGGTGGAATTAAATATAAGCTGTGTCCAGTTGCATCGAACCTACACAAGACAAGCATAAGAAAGAATCGAGTGGCTGAAAATGAAAGAGATTCTTAGACCTCCTTTATGGATCTTTGAGGATGTTATTGATTGAAAGAGAAATTGTTGTGTCGAGTGTTATATAATTGTTTAATATACTAAATGAGTCGCATGTAAATGATGAAGTGATTGATTGCGAACTGGTAAATTTATGCCGCAGCAGTATGATTTGCAACCGCAGCAAGACGCAGGTTTGGTTTGACCATACACCTCGAGACATACTTATTCAACAGAAGGATATTTATGATATTAGGTACATATCTAAGCCGAATGATGATAATTTATTAGGTACCTGGTAAGTTAGTGTTTTATCACAATAAACGTTTGCATGTTATGAATTTATTCATTCAATAATAATTATTTATAGGCACCTACCTAGACACATTAAAACAATAAAAAATAAGGCCAAATTACCTTTCTGATGGGTCTTGAGATTCAAATACTCAATTTCTCGTTAATCCTCAACTTTCAAAATGGGTAATATTATGGTTTTTGAAGCTGTACCTAAACACACCAATAACCAAAATAAGATGTTTGAGTTCGACTCAACCACTTGGACTCTTGTTTTATGGGTCTTGTAAATAAGTTTATGCAGGTGCACATCACGATTTTGGTTAGAGTTTTTTTGATTTGGATAACAATCTGAACAACAATCAGCAAATAGTAGTCGCCTTCTGTCAGTCCCATTTCGCGCTGCTACTTCTATCGCTCTGCTGTTTTATCGCTTCGGTAATTCCGAAAATTCAGCCTTAGCAGCAATTACTGCCACAGACCACACAGATTTCTTCACTAGCGACCAATTTTTGGTTCCTTTCCCGACGGTCAGAGGGCGTCTTGAAACGAGCTAGCAATCAATTGCAAGTTTTTTTGGGTAATTCGAAACATGCCGTTCGACAGCAGAAATTGAGCAATCTTAAACGCTTTCCACACTGCTGTTGCTTGCGTAATAAGCCCGCGGGAAACGCCTATGAAAAACATCACGATGTTTTGAATATAATCATTAATCATCACGTTTCACCATTCGATAAATTTACACCCTAATATTTTAAAGAGTGTCCCCGTAATATTTTTTATAACCTCATCGTCTCTACGAAAACATTAAGAGTTAATCAATAAAATTATAGGTATATAGTTAACTACATCTTTAAAATATTTGGGTACCTAGTTATAAATTTACTATCTATAGCTTGATCAATGACAGCTGAATAAACATCTATTTTTTGACCATATTTCTGTAAATTAAGTTATATGAGGGTTCTAAATTTATCAATTGAATATCAAATTACCCGTTATCATTAATGTTCTAATGTCATTTATCAAGCTAAATTAGACAAGGTGTAAATTATTTTCGGAGGAAACAGGGGAATACAAACCATTGATTTGATAATTTTTTCATGGGATTGTGTCAAATTTCTTATAGCTATACTAGAACACACTCCTCAAATATTTTTATTCAAAATGAACTTACGAAGGCCTCCTAATTGTACGTACCATTGATGGTTCGAAGCCACTTGCTTTCACACACTTTCTGAGTTTATAATAGAAAGACCACTATTTCTGCACACTACTTGAATTAGGTAATTATTTATTGTCCCTTTCCAAAACCAATAAATAAAATGAAACAACCACGTCTGAAACTATATTTTATTATAATTAATTATTAATCGTAAGTTTATAACATGACTTATAGTTGAAACATTCAGATAAACCTATTACATGCCTCCGCTTACCATTCACCTGGGTAAGGACGGTTGAACATTATAATATTTAACTAGGCCCAGATTACATTTTATAGTTCGACACAAAAGAGTAGAAACGGAACTAATTTAAAGTGTATGTGTTGATGAAATTATTTTTTCTCTTGTAAAAGACAGTGGCGCCCCCATTATCTTCTACTCTTTTGTGTCGAACTATACCTACGACTTACATTATACAATGAATTTGGAACACATGGACTGTAAATTCAAACAAAAATCACGAGAGAATCTGTCTCGGTCACAGAATAATTAATTAATAGTAAAGCCTTGCGATGTGACGACCGCTGATTGGTCGCTCTCGGCCCCGCCTACTTGTACAGTTTTGGTTTAGTAATTGTTTTCGCGTTAAGTACATTTCCTTGTGTTCTAAACCCGTTGACTAAGTATATTATATTAGGTGTGCCCTTTTTAGCAACATATTGTGTAATAGAATAGTACAATCGAGAGCAAAAGTGATATGGAATATGATTATTAAGGTATAAACATAATATTTTTGCGCTGTAATGTACTCTGTCATAATCTGTGTCCTGCAATGGAAATTATGGATCTAGATGAAATTGAAATACCTACAGTATGAGACCCCGGACCAGGATTACGAAATTGGATAACAGCGAATACTACTCCTTCTAATAACTTGCCAAACTTCAGCTATAGCCACGCAAAAGTAGCAATAGTGCTTATAATACATATTATATCCTCTAAATAACACCTCTACATTGTAATTTGGGGTGGACATAATGTTTTTCAAATGGTCCAATGTTGGAATACTGGAACTATTTTAACAGGGATTACTGAAGTTTGAATTTATTAAAAAGAAATAGCACTTGTGTCCCCGACTGTACATTTACAAGCATTTGTCAGTTTAGTCAACATTTTGAAGCCGTAAACTTCTTACTGCATTTAGTCAATTGACTAGTTATTATATTAAACTTATTCTATGGTTTATAGTTATACAAAAACACTAAGTCTTGTGCATCTAATAGAACACAGGGTAAGGGGGGTCACACTTAGATATCTTTCCAAAATACAATTTCATGAATACTTATTAAAGGCATACATAAAACGCATGCTAATTTTAGTGAAAATTACACGTTAATTTGTAGATATTTACAATTTTGGAATGTTTAGATACTATATGGAAATATTTAATAAATAAAAATTCAATAATTGAAATTAGTAATAAATGTAATCAATGAAGAGCATAGAGTAGTAACTTTGTTAACAAAAATCACACGAATTGGCCCATGTCACAGAATAATGAATAGTGGTTAAGATTTCAGACACTAAACGAGTCACACAGACTTTTAAAGCCTCGCCTACTTGCGCAGAGATTTAATGGTTGCCATTTTTCTGTTAGTTACAGTTCCATGCTCTTCGAATTCATTGTTACAAATATTATTATTGGTTAATCCAAATATGATTATATATGTCGGAGGAAGCTATGAGTCAAGTTGATTGTTGTTTTCATACGTAAAAGATAATATTGCTTTTGCTTATATTGTAATTACTTTTAAAATTCTTAATTTAATTTAAATTGATTTGTTACATTATTTTAGAATGATAAATCTCAATAATTTAATAAAAGTCATGATTTGATTATAATACTACGTAACGACCAATCAGAGCAGAGCACGTGCCTCGAGCGGGGTCGAGGCGCCATCTTGGCTTGGTGGAGTTAGTTAGCGTTCAGTTATTTCGAGACTTTTGGAGTGTGAGCTAGCGATCGAGTTGGATCGTGTTTAAAATATGAAGTAAGATCGGTGCCCCGAACCCGCTGCTCGGTCCTAGCTGTATCATTTAAATTAATTAGAACTATTGTGTTAACCTAAAATAAACCACTGTGAACTTGTGATCGTTGTTTTGTGCTCGCATTTTGCCCTCATGACGCCCACAAAGCCCGCAACCACTAATGATGATGTCGGCGGGAATGTTTCTCCGACATCAGAAGTGGGATCGGTGCAGGCACAAAACGTGAGCGAACCGACATCGGCAAATGAAGGATGGCGTGCGTTATTCGAAGCGCAGCAAACCAGCATGAGGTTACTAGTTGAGGCGCTAACCAACCCACCGAAAATCGAGGATAAGGGCATCACGCTGCCTAAATTTCAACCGGATGATGCTGACACTGATGCCCGGGCCTGGCTAGCAACAGCGGATATCTGCTTATCGGATCGCGATATACAGGGAAGTAAATTGATTCTCATACTTAGTAAGGCTATGAAGGGTTCGGCTGCAACATGGTTTTCTCAGATAGCTTTTCCCAATATGAAGTGGGTAGAATTTAAAGAAATTTTCCTTTCTCGCTTTGATACATTGGAAACATGTGCTGCGACGATGTTAAAGATGATTACTGGCAAACCACAAGAAGGTGAATCTCTTGCTGCTTATGCAAGCCGTTTATTCACTTTACTGATGGCACGATGGGGTAGTCTGGGCAAGGAAGAAATGGCGGTATCTTTAATACTCGCACACATGGGGCAAATCGAGCCACGGTTGCAACGCAATATTTTTTCTGAAGAAATAACTACCCGCAGTAAAATGCAACGTGAACTAATGGCGTTCTCTTATCGCAAACGCAGTTACCAAGAGATTTCAAAGGCCGTCGCAAGTACTACGCAAGACAATAAACGTCCTAAGTTAAGTGCTGTCTCAACAAAATGTTACGCGTGTGGAAAGTTAGGTCATAAATCTTTTGAATGTTTCAGCCGATCGCATGACAAGCAGCAACCAACTCCAACTTCTGAGCGCTCCAACACGGCCGTTAATACGCGGCCCGTTGTGACTTGCTACAAGTGTGGTGCTGAGGGTCACGTGGCATCGCGGTGCTCAAAGACATGGCCAGTTGCAAGCGGCAGCGCACAGCCCGCCGCCACTCCACCCAGCGTTGTGAAGCGAGTGGACGTATGCGGCCTGAGACCTGTCACTGGAACCATTACGCAATTTGGTGAGCAGTTTCCATTTTGTTTCGATTCTGGTGCTGATTGTTCCTTAATTAAAGAGAGCGTCTCTCGCAGGCTTGTTGGTACATTGCAGCGTGCAATTGTTACTTTGACTGGGGTAGGAAAATCTAGTGTATTATGCGATTCGCAAATTTTATCTAGAGTTTTCCTTAGTGGTCATGACGTAGAAATTTTATTTCACATTATACCTGATGATTATCTAAATAATGACATTCTGATTGGACGCGATTTGTTGACCCTAGGGTTGTCAGTACACATATCGAGTGATCAGCTTACTATAGTCGAGAAGCCCTCTACAGTTAATATTTGCAATGTTGATAACGCGACGGCTGACTTTCAAGACGTGGATACCGATATACCCGATGACCTTAAACCACAACTGATAGAACTTCTTAGCAGTTTTAAGAACTCATTCGTTGAAGGCACGCCTACTAGTAGAGTAAAGACAGGTGAATTGGAGATTAATCTAGTAGATCCTAGCAAAACCGTACAACGGAGACCATATCACTTAAGCCCTGAAGAGCGGGAAACAGTACGGAATAAGTGTAGCGAACTCTTGTCTGCTGGGGTTATTAGACCTAGCAAATCGCCCTTCTCTAGCCCAATACTTTTAGTAAAGAAGCGCGATGGCACGGACCGAATGTGCATAGATTATCGAGAATTAAATTCTAATACAGTTCCTGACCGGTACCCCTTGCCTTTAATCGGCGACCAAGTTCAGAGGTTATCAGGTGCACGATTTTACACGTGTCTTGACATGGCTAGTGGATTTTATCAAGTTCCTATAAATGTAGAGTCGAATTCGATAGAGAAAACCGCTTTTGTTACTCCGGACGCTCATTATGAGTTTACTGCCATGCCGTTTGGCCTACGAAATGCCCCCTCCGTATATCAGAGAGCTATTAATACGGCTCTAGGTGACTTAGCGCACTCTTATGCGATTGTCTACATGGATGATCTCGTCATACCTGCGAATACTGTACAACAAGGGCTGGAACGGTTAGGCGTTGTACTTAAAACTCTTAGCGACGCCGGGTTTTCGTTCAATATGAAGAAATGTGCCTTTCTAAAGAAGCAAGTTCAGTTTTTGGGGTATGAAATATCAGAGGGTGAAATCAGGCCTAACCCCCGTAAGATAACCGCATTGACTAGTTCCCAACCACCACAGACCGTCACTCAGCTAAGACAATTTTTGGGGTTAGCGTCCTACTTTAGGCAGTTTATCAATAACTTCTCACTTAAAATGGCACCGCTCTACCGTCTGTTAGCTAACAATAATTCTAAAATAACTTGGACCGCCGAACATGAAGCGATTAGACAAGACATAATATCGCTATTGACGTCGTCTCCAGTTTTGATGCTTTTCGACCCAGAATTACCTATAGAGTTACATACCGACGCTAGTAGCGAAGGTTACGGCGCAATTCTTTTCCAAAGAGCTGGTTCAAAATTACATCCTGTAGAGTACTACAGTAAACGCACTATACCCGCGGAGTCTCGATACCACTCTTACGAGTTGGAGACACTAGCAGTTGTTAACTCAGTTAAGCATTTCCGCCATTATTTGTATGGTAGAACTTTCACAGTCGTCACTGACTGCAATTCTTTAAAAGCCTCAAGAACTAAAGTTGACCTGACACCTAGAGTGCACCGGTGGTGGGCTTTCCTCCAGGCTTTTGATTTTGATATCCAGTACAGGGAGGGTAGGAAAATGGCCCACGTTGATTTTTTCTCGAGAAACCATTTGTCCGAAGGGAACAACACCGCCGTTAGCGATACCCATAGCTTAGGTAGAGAAAATTACGTGGCAGAAAAACGCGTCAATATAGCCGAGTTATCTTCGAATTGGTTACAAGCGGAACAACGACGAGACCCCGAATTAAATGAAATTATTACTAAACTTGAAACCGATGATCTAGACTTAGAGAGTTGTAGAATCTATGAATTGCGATCTAGTGTGCTCTACAGAAAAATTCAAAGAAACAATCGCAACATTTGGCTACCAATTGTACCGAGAGCTTTTCGTTGGTCAGTTATAAATCATATTCATGAATCAATTCTCCATTTGGGATGGGATAAAACTTTAGAAAAAGCATACCAACATTATTGGTTTCCTAATATGTCAAAATACGTCAGAAAATTTGTTGAAAATTGCATAACGTGTAGAGTAGCTAAGTCGCGAAGTGGTAAACAACAAATAGAGTTACACCCCATACCGAAAACAAATATTCCTTGGCATACAATTCACATCGACGCTACAGGCAAGCTCAGTGGCAAAAATGATCAAAAGGAATACGTGTTCGTGCTCGTAGACGCTTTTACAAAGTATGTGTTACTAAGGCATTCCACAAGAATTAACACTGACAGTGCTATAAACGCCCTCAAAGCATCCATATCTCTTTTCGGTACCCCAGTGCGTGTTATTGCAGATCAGGGTAGATGTTTTGCGAACAAAGATTTTAAAGATTTTTGTTCCAATCACAATATCGAGTTACATTTGATAGCGACCGGCTCTTGTCGCGCTAATGGCCAAGTAGAGCGCATAATGAGTACACTCAAAAACATGTTAACTGTCGTAGAAACAAGCCCTAATAGGTCCTGGCAAGATGCGTTAGATGACGTCCAACTCTCCATAAACAGTACGATCCATAGAGTTACTAAAGCAAGCCCCCTAGAGTTGTTAATAGGTAGAGTAGCTAGACCGTTAAATTTATTATCCGTTGACGATCACGAGGTTGAGGTAAATGTAGAAGAAATTAGAGAACAGGCTGATAGATTCTTGAAAAGTAATGCATGCCTTGATAAAGCACGGTTTGATAAGGGTAAGGCAAAAGTCACTTCGTTTTCTGTAGGAGATTACGTTTTGATCGAAAATCACGAAAGGAATCAAACAAAATTGGATGCTAAATATAAAGGACCGTTTGAGGTCATTGAAGTATTGGACGGTGACAGGTATCATCTCAAGAGTTTGACTTGTAATCGTGTATACAAGTATGCGAGAGACCGCTTACGTCCACTCCCCCAATCCTATGTCCCAACTGAGCTGGATCCGTGTTTGTCAGATGAGAGTGATGGTAAGATCATTGTACAATACTTAGTTTGTTTAAAATCTCTAGTTATCTGACTGTGGGTGGCGAATTTAAGTTTTATTTACAAGATATCCCATGGTAGATAGGGGCGCAAGGCGTGGTGGCTGTTGAAGTGTAGCGTTTCTGTAAGGCGAGGTGGCCATTAAAATTGTGAGATAGACGTAACTGAAATTCCGTGTTTAACTCAATAAAATAATTTAGTAATTTAGTAAGAGGCGAGGTGACCATTATAAGGCGAGGTGGCCATTGTAAGGCGAGGTGGCCATTGTAAGGCGAGGAGGCCATTGTAAGGCGAGGAGGCCATTGTAAGGCGAGGAGGCCATTGTAAGGCGAGGAGGCCTACAGACTTTTCTTTGGTCAGGAGTGGCCGAACTTTACAAGAATTTCTTTCTTTTCCGCAGATGATGCGCGGCCTTCAACATCACACGAGGGCGTGTAATAAGTCAGGACGGCCGTGTCGGAGGAAGCTATGAGTCAAGTTGATTGTTGTTTTCATACGTAAAAGATAATATTGCTTTTGCTTATATTGTAATTACTTTTAAAATTCTTAATTTAATTTAAATTGATTTGTTACATTATTTTAGAATGATAAATCTCAATAATTTAATAAAAGTCATGATTTGATTATAATACTACGTAACGACCAATCAGAGCAGAGCACGTGCCTCGAGCGGGGTCGAGGCGCCATCTTGGCTTGGTGGAGTTAGTTAGCGTTCAGTTATTTCGAGACTTTTGGAGTGTGAGCTAGCGATCGAGTTGGATCGTGTTTAAAATATGAAGTAAGATCGGTGCCCCGAACCCGCTGCTCGGTCCTAGCTGTATCATTTAAATTAATTAGAACTATTGTGTTAACCTAAAATAAACCACTGTGAACTTGTGATCGTTGTTTTGTGCTCGCATTTTGCCCTCATGACGCCCACAAAGCCCGCAACCACTAATGATGATGTCGGCGGGAATGTTTCTCCGACATATATATTATTTTTTTATTGAATGTAAAATGTAAACCTTACCTACCCCAGTGTTTTACGAAATGTTGTCTACTTCCGCCATTATTTTAGTAGGCATATTAAAGCGTTCGTAAGCTCATGTCGATTTAAATAAACTTCAGCTAGCAATAACTAAATTCAATTCCGTAACTAATTCTTAAACACGCTAAATGAAAATGAATCAATAAAAACTATAATTTTTGTATGAATAAGTACGTAGAGAAAAAATGAATTTGAATAAATATTAAATGTTATGCAAATGAAATGTAAAAATGTGGTTTTTCAATCTGAGACTAAAGCAATGAAATATTAAAATGATTGCAAAATTAGACTGAAATATTAACTCGCATACTTACATAATATACCTATACAATCAAATGAAACAATAACTCCATAACTTGCAACACGTTAGGCATAACATCTACAATTTTTATACGAAACTAAAATGATTATGTCAAAGAGATATCGTCATAAACTTTTTTATTACTAAGGGTGTTACCATACTAAATCGATCGAACGTACCAACATCAATGGTAGAATCTCTCGCCGTCGATAGATAGGCATGGTAACACTTAAGCTGTTTACTCATTATACCATTACCTTATAGGCCTGCGAGCGGCAAAAAATATTCTTTTTACAGAAATGTATGAGACGTTACCAACTTTTTTTTATGCCATAAGTGGGGGCACAAGCAGAACGTGTGCCGATGGCTCACGGTTACAACCGCCTGTGGATATTTGCAACACCAGGGGTATTGCCAGTATGTTGTCGATCTTTCAAGACTATTACACTCTCCTTTTAAAGAGCCCCATGTTGCTGGACGGGAAGACCGCAGCTCTGTTCAGCTTTTGTCCATAGAAAACCACGATTTTGTATGGAGATGCGTACGCATTTCATGACCCTCGCGTCCTCGCGTGCTTTGCACGGCGCGTTCGCTCTCGTCAACAATTACTATGAGAACGGTGTTGATTTGTTCTGGTGGCCAAGGTAAACGGTTCCGTATACGTCGCCTGGTCGGATACGTTCATATAACGGTCCTATAACGTACTGGAACAGTGGGCGAACAGCTTTAAACTAATATTTCAGTAAATACATAACTGAAAGTCATAAATAAGTTTTTTAAATAACGTCACACAGCCTTAAGACATTTTGGCCGTATTAATTAAAATATAGCTTAGAATAAAAATAACAGACAACTGCGAAGTATAATAATTATTATTATTCATGATTTTACTCAAAAACTTAATGTGTACTAAGGCCTCAATTGTGAATTGTAACAGCAAAAAAAACGCGTGATTTGTAAAAGAAATTTTATATATTATTTTTATGTACAAAGACCGGCACGAGTCATGTACACTTATGAAAGATTTGAACGCACCAGACAACTCAAACCAAAGACGACGAGAGACGGACCTTTCGCAAAGGTTATGCAGTGGCCGACCCCGTCTCTATGCATTTCTATTTAGATTAAATGTTAGATATCCGACCTCCTCCCGCCACGCCGCCACATATTGACAATTTAATTTTCATAGAAAAATTCATTTAATGGCGTTCGACATCCATACAAAAAGAAAATACACAAATATGAAGATATAGGGTAACACACAAGACAAACTCGTCTTTGTGATAGAATGACTGTAACAGCGGCGTTTGTGGATAGCTCGATATCATGCGACCAGGCAATGACAGAAGTCCTTGCTTTAACGGTCTGTGATTTTCTGAAACATTTCAATCATCCTATCACGTACCTCGGCAGTCGGTGCAATCGCACTGAGACTTGGCGCCCAAGATGATGTCTTGTCATAAATCAAGTGGTTGACTGGTCTGTGCTCAACAAGTAAAATTATTTAATACTCAGAAAAGGGCTATCTGATTGCTCAAATCTAGCCTTAGTAAAGTATAAACATTTGATCAAACCCTTGAGAAAATATTGGGATACATTTTATACAATAATTATTGCAAAGATAAGCTTTTATGATAATCTCATCAAATTGCGTAAATCCTCAAAACAGAGCGATCCATTTATACAGTCCATACTCCATACATATCTGAAAAAAATATAACCATTATATGAGCTCACTTTGATTGTAATAAGAATAGTCAAGTTTGAGGGCAATAAGATTCTTACAATACGAATAATGAAAGAAAAATTTCACCCACAGGCGGGATTTGAACCACGCTCCCTCCGCACCAATCCGTGGTGGACGCTCTACCACTTGAGCTACCGTGGGGGTTGACAAAGGAGATTTAAAAGGCGAGTGCGAATGGTCAAGTCGGTAGAGGTCGACCTCCTTTCATGTACAAGTGATATAGTTGATGCATTTCGCAATCTACCTCTTTCCTTATTCGTATTGTATTTCATCCAGTAGATCGCTTAGTCTATAAAATTTCAAATATCAATAAGATTCTTACCCCGGTCACTCACATGCGTAAAAATATTCGTACATTGTACAAATGTTTTCACGCATGTGAGGGCAGTCAGATATACTATTCGCAAACTCAGCGGATATGCGAATGGGTTCGCAAACTCATTATGGAAACCCGTTTGCATTTCATAGATAGATAAACACTTTATTGGTACACCACAAACAAGAAGATCTAAAAACCAATAACAATTCATAATAACTAGTGTAACAATGGGCGGTCTTATCGCTAAGATATATAAAGTACTCTGTGAGCACAACTGGTTGCACGAATGTGTAGGAGAATACGCGAAGGTTCGAGGTTCGCGCCCTTTGATGTGCGTCAAAAAACCGACACAACTTGGAAAACCACGAATGCAGCGAAAACTTTGCATAATTATTTGCGAATGTCGTCCTACACTTGTGAGTTCGCGTATTCGTACGCATGTGAGTGACCGGCATTAGTTTGAAGCCACAATACATTCTTTAACAAAATATATTTTCGCGTGTGTATTTTCATTTTGTATGGGTGACGTTTAACAGATAACATCAAGTTGTTCATGGAAGGAGGTCGACCTCTACCAACTTGACCATTCACACTCGCTTTATAAATCTCCTTTGTTAACCTCCTTTCGTCCATCCTCTCCACATGTCCGGACAACCTAAGCAATTTTTTTTTATGATAGTGAGTGACAAGACGAGCAAATCAGGTGCCTGATGGTAAGCATCATGATTGCCCATATAAGACACAGTGCCACCAAGTGTTTTAAAATTCAAAATTCTGTGCGGCACTGCACTGCGCCTGTCACCCCGAGATATTAGTTATTCAAACTCGTCAGTAATTTCGCCGGTAACATTGCCCTTCAGACCGGAACACAGTAACGTTTGCACATTACTGCTTGGCGGATGAATACTTCCCCAGGGGGCCCCCTGCAAAAGATGCCTACCACTAAAAGCAAATAAAATAAATATGCTTACCTATACGTTATGTTAGTATCGGTTGGCGTTAGCGATTTGGGCGTTAACAGCTGCCGCTGCTGCGTTAGAGGCGGCAGTTTGAACGTGTTGGTTGCGCATTATCTCCGTCGTGAACTCTGCTTGGGCTTTCGCTAGGGATGCCCCTGTTGATCGATATATACGGTGCACCTGAACAAACAATTACATATTATATTATAACATCACATACAATCACGACTTTTTCCCGAAGGGGTACGCAGAAATGACATTATTGACAATTTTTTGTTGGTAATCCACTACTGAACATAGGCCTCCCCCATAAAGTAGGGTTGTTGCCAATACTCGACACGCTTGTTGTGCGGGTTGTCGAGCGCAGTTCGATGGTTTGTTGTAGAGGACGCTGCTGCCTCCTCTGGATCTGTTAACCCTCAGCCGGCTCTTACAACCACGGGTAGAGAGGGAGGAGCACTATTCTAAAGCCGGTAACTCCACGGCGGTTTTCGGTACTGGATTAAAAATGACTTTTTTAATTTGATATAACTTTGTAATTATAGCGAATAAAAAAAAATTAAAATAGTCAATTGTTTGCTACTCATTGCCCTATAACGTATATGATAAAAAAATTAAGTGTTTTAGAAGCTGAACGGTCTGTCTAGACTCTCTAGACCTCCTGAAACACTAAATCTAACTCCTTACCTTAGCAATGAGCATGACGTCAGCTACGACGCAAGTGATAAATCCAATAGTGATCAATATAGTAATAATGCCCACCGCTGTGTTCTCTTGAAACGCTGCGATACTCGTGTTCAAACCACTGAAAATGTACAATTGGTTAATAAAAATTTTGAATTTAGACACTAGATTTTTTGCAGATATATATTTGGGGAATATATAAATACTTTAAAAATAATCTTTCTCATTTCCGAAATTTTGAGAGGACGCTTTGAGAAAGTGACGTCGTGCGATAGTGACCAAATTTTGTCACGGTAACGTTTTGCGAAAGTGACGTCCTGCGTCAAGACCGCTGTTTTTTCTGTGTTTGTCTATTCCGTTTTCACGCTAAAACTACTGAACCGTTCGATCGAGCTGAAATTCAGTATGTAGATAGCTTAGACCCTCTAATAACACATAGAGTACTTTTTATCCAGATATTTCTACTGGAACGAAGACTACGCGGGTGAAACCGCGGGGCACAGCTAGAATAATAATAATAATGAAAACACTCACCAGAACCCACTGTTATTGAATCCAATCGACTGTACCACAGTGATAATGATTTGAAACAGGAATATAAAGAAGAACACCATGAAATTGAAGGAGGAGTCGCTCCTAAACGCCTTGTATATCGGTCTGTACCAGCAAACGAAGCTGAACGGAGTTAGTAGAACGAAGTATAGGATGGAAAGGCCGAATGTTGTGAATCCTAAGCCCGCGAACATAAGCGACATGCCTCCGACTATGTTCAGGGCTAAGATTAGCGTGTTAACTGTGGACAATTATATTATTATTAATTAATTATTATTATTTATTATGGTTTACTTAAATATTATGGCGGCCACTAAAATCTCGGTATTTATGCATTATTTATATTATATATTATATTTATGCCTTTTTTAACTCTGAGAAAACTCTAATTTTTCATAAATGCCTAGTTTGTGTCGTCACGTCAAGGTGAG
The DNA here is from genome assembly GCA_947063395.1 of Hemistola chrysoprasaria. Taxonomy (NCBI): domain Eukaryota; kingdom Metazoa; phylum Arthropoda; class Insecta; order Lepidoptera; family Geometridae; genus Hemistola; species Hemistola chrysoprasaria. Next base: position 10,598,081 of record OX346725.1, read on the forward strand.
AGTTGAAAATCAGCATTGCTGACTTATCTGTCTGAAACACAGCACAACGCGACTATGAACTTCACACAATTTTGATTTAACTTTTATTATTTTTTTGATTTACCTTTTATTATTAATATTGTTATATTATCTGTTTGTTTTTGTTTTATTTTAAATTATTAGTGTTTTAGTTTTGTGTCTTTTGTGCAGTGTTGTCCAAATATATGTACCTCATTCATATATTCATTATAATAATAATATAATATGGGACAACTTCCACACACGGTCATCTGGTCCCAAACTAGGCTAGAAGCCTGTACTATGGTAACCAAATGACTGATATAAATACTTACATAAGCTTATAATACTCAGACACAGATCAAACAGACATGTTCATGCACACAAATGTTTGACCTGGCCGGGGATCGAACCCGGGCCCTGCGGCACAGAAAGCAGAGTTACTGCCATCTGAGCCAACGAGGGTGTCAAGTATATTATGTCATTGATTGATTGAACAGATATTAACCTAATACGACGATTAAGGGACTAATCACACTTATTCAGCTCTGTTCAGCTTTTGTCCATGGAAAACCACGATTTTGTATCCGCTCAGTTTTCCGCGTCTATTCAGTTTTCGCGGCAAACAGTTATAAAATGAGGACAAATGTGTTTTTATCATGCCAATGCTATAGATAGCATTCAATTCCCAAATAGATTATTTTCATATAACTCTATTCGCCTATTTGTTAGCGCGTCGCAGGCCAGTAAAACTCCCAGGCGGCATACTATTATTTTCGCCGTGTATTTTGATTGCATTTATTACAACAGCATGGGACCGTAGATTTAAGTTCATGATAAGAGTTTCAACTTGATATCTCAACACGTTCCCGGAGAGAAAGGATCTTTACAGACGGAGAGACACACAGACATACGGAGAACGAGGTGATCCTATATTCCTTTTTCCCTTTGCGGTACCGAACCCAAAAATACTTATGTAATCAGTAATTGAGCAATTTACGCCTGTACCACAGTTGTCGCAAAGTCCGTAATAATCCTGTGGGCGGGCTTAAATGTGTAGTAAACATACTTACACATCCACAAATGGTACAAATGTCGAACGATCCTCTGGAATTCCAACGGTATGTCCACATTGATGTCCTGGTAGAAACAGGGCTGGATTGGACAGAAGGCAGGTAATGGAGGCCAGTTGTTGCGCCTGCCCGCAGAGCCCGCTCTTAATTCCGCTTCTCTCCGCGCTAGCTCCTCGGCTTTCCTTTCCAACTCCTCCTGTCTTTTCTGAAGTTCCACCGCAGAAAGTGACATGTTAATTCAAACTATGATTTCTATTTTATTGGTAGGTTTTGCTCGATTAAAATAACTCAAACTCAAACAGATTTATTCAAATAGGTCATAATCTGACACTATTGCACGTCAATAAAGATAAACAGTACTGAGTCTACCGTAACATTTGGAATTGCAGGCATAGGAAAAAATATCGCTTGCTGTGTGTTTATAATTATACGTATTCAAAACTGGTAATAATAATTTTATTTGAGAAAAATAATATTATGTATTTGTTGTTATCCTCAAACAATGTATGATTTAATTAACCAGTGGTATCACTAATTTTTAGTTAGATACGTTTAGTAGTCTCTACAGACACATCGCACTAAATCAATGAAAGTTAAAGAATCACTGACACGCATAGATTGTTACACTTAACAATTCCGTTGTAACGGTGGATAATAACTAGATTTCTAATCTAATACACGCCATGGCATAGAGAAAAACTGCTCGAGAATGGCAGATAGGTCAAAAGCAGGAACTAAAATCCTACGCTCAATTAGTTGCGAGTGTGAATTGAGTGAACATACTACTACATAGGTAACTAGATATTATATATATGGTATTTCACAGAAACAATACTGTACATAGTGACCACACATATATAAAGCTACAGAAGACCAACTGATTAAACAACTAGAGAAAAAACTGTTAGGAGTAGCGCGGCTACGTAATTCGTAAAACCTTCCGAATCAGCTGATCTATTTGATAATATGAGAAGTCGTTTTTTTTTTGCGAATTTGAGAATTTATTTATATTGCAAGTTGTTTAGGATGCACCTCTTTAATTCTCAAATTCGCCCTCTCGCTCCGATTTCTGTGCCTTTTTATTTTGCAGATTTTTTTCTTTGTGCAGGTTTTTATAAATGAAAACTCGTTTGGATTAAATTAGATTTTTTACCGAATCTTTGTATCTTTTTATTGTTATTTTCTAGACCTACTTGTATTTATTTTACGTGATTACATATAGTATTTTTTTTATCTTCAAAAATGTGGGTACGTGTGCGAGAGGGCGAATTTGCTTTGGACAGCGCCTTAAGTATTACTATACACCTTTTTGTAACGTTTTTGCAGAATTTTTGAACCGAGACTGGTCTGAGTCGTGTATATAGTGGTGATGAGGGCCGCGATGCGGACTAGGAAAGTGTCGGGTCAACAAATCAGCGTGACTTGAGCTTGGGCCACCGCCAACTTGCAATGTCTTGGTCAACACCACGCCAGCCGTGATATTTCCATATAGTACGCACACAGATGCGAAACTGTACGAGGCATCCCGGAAAACCATATCACGCCTAGCTACAGTCCGGGAATGCTCCAGGAAGTTATATAGAGTCGTGAGCCGGCTTTCTGTACCTTTTCATTTTGTGTGCATGTGTCATCTTTATGCGATAGTGATATCAAGTGACGTGAAATAAAACAAACTGTGAGATTGATAACATACGGAAATAGGTAATTTTTTAATTTTTTACTTGCAAATTCAAGGGCAATGTTATTTTGTTGAAAATTCATTGCTGCTAAAACCTCTTTCAACATTTTAACGTTTTCTTCTTTTTTCTCCCTGAGAGTTAACTGTGGCGTCAGAGCTTTTTGGGACGCCTGAAGGGCTCAAACCACAGAATAAATAATCGTACTCAAATGTGGCCTAGTGTAACATTATCTATGACGACGGCTGGGGCGATTGTCTTTATACCTTTCCAAATGCGGCTAAATTTTAATACTATTCAAATAGTTATACATCCAAGAAGGCCTATCAAACGTTGTTTTACCCAGGCGATTGATAATATTAATTGATAATAAATAAATAAATAAGGGCTGGATAAGGTATGCTTCTGCCGCTACTAAAGTCTCTATCCCGATAATGCTCTGTAGTGCAATTCTGAACACATTTTTAATATTAAAGTATTTAAAAGATATCATGTAATCTTTGATAGCATGATAAACATAAGTGATTCATCATTCAAATATTATACTTGCGGTCTGCGGTTTATACAACGTGTTAGAAAAAGGTGTATTAATACTTTCTAACCGTGCTAGGCCGTGTGGTGACTTACTGACTGACATGCAACGCAGAGCCCAAACCACTGATCCTAGAGACTTGAAACTTGGAATGTAGGTTATGTTAATTGTATGGACGCGTGCAAAGAAAGAATTTTTAAAAATTTCATGTTTCTATTGGGTCCAAAAAGGGCGTCAAAGTTTCGGTGTAAGACTCCAATTATTCATAAATGCGAGCGTGCAAAGCCGCTGTTGTTACACTATTTCTTCTATAATATTATTTATAATAACATGTATTTTATAAATAAGGTGATTGTGTGGTGTTTTACCTTTAGCTCCTTTTGTGCAATTTGAAAAAACAAAAGTGCATTTTATTAACATGTGTTTAAGTGTAAAATAAACAAATAAAATCTATATTATAATAGTTTGTTATGTACATGGAATACTAGCATAATTCCCGCGTATTTGAGTTTCGGGAAATCCTTTCTTATTCCTTATCTATGTTTTAATGAAAAACTATAATCCATCAAATGTATGAAGTACCGTTTTTCAGTTATTATTGTGCCTTGTTTGAAGTATTTGAATTTAGTGATTAAGAATTGTTGAGATTGTGATAAAACTCATTCTATGGTTTTATTTAAGGCGAAGGTTGTTGAAATTATGTGTTACGCGTATGCAAAGTTATTGAATGTATGAAACGTCAAAGGATTCTTCATAGATTTGATGGACTTTAAGTGCATTTCAGCAAGATCTAAGGGTTACCCTTATTATTATTTATCATTGTTGAGTATGTCTAAGACATAACTGCGAAGTGTAGTTGTACAGTCAAGTGTGATGAAATGTAAACACTAACAGATTATGGAATTCATGTCAACACAATGCTCAGCAAATGAAACTATACAACCCATGCTTTAAAATTATCTTACCATTATGATCCAGTCGAATGATTAGATAATTTTGAAGCATGGGTTGTATAGTTTCTTTTGCTGTGCATTGTTGTACCTTGGAACCCCGGGGTCGCTAACTGACATTGTTGGCAATTTCAGCAATCCTTTTAGGATTGCTGAAATATTTCGTACAGCTAGGGTAGCTCGAGTGAGGTATCACCCCTACCCACACGCAAAATAGGCGCACATACGTCGAGTTGCGGATATCTGCCCGCTTAATCTTAAATGTGCATTGTGTTGACATGAATTCCAAAATCTGTTAGAGTTTACATTTCATTGCACGTGACTGTACCTATGGGACTATCCTGGTTACAATTCAGCCTGTCCCTTCGTGATGTTACGCTATCTTATGTGATCTTTAATTTCTTGACATAATTATAATACCTTTACACAAGTACCTGGAAGTACCCACAGTGGGCAAGGAAATAAACTAGGAAGTAGCCTCTGGAACCGCCTCAGGAGGCATCTGAACCCTCTTACTAGAGCACTCCCATATAACTCGAATGCCACAAAACGGCTAAAGAGAGCCCACATTCTCGATGGCCTACTACAGGGTGGAACAAGAACTAATGAGTCCGAGCCTCAAACAAAACTAGCAATCACAATTAATCCCATTATAGTTAGCAAGTAGCAACTGATTGTGGATCTCACCAACAAAAAAAAGTCAGCTTACCTGAAAGTCAGCTGTAGTAAAGTTGTTAGGTGGAGCCGTCCCTCCACTAGATATGTTTGGCTGCTGTTGTGTGTATTGTCCACTGGCCGGAGGTGATACTGCTTGCATGATCGCTGGCTGGGTGGGCTGTTGTGCTGGCTGGAATGGGGAATACTTCAATAAAAACAATTGTTACCATTTATACTGTCAAAAGGGCAGAGTGCTTTTATTGAAAAAGGATTAAACAATACTTCATATCTACCCTAACTCACCTACACTATGTGCCATATGAAAACTTCGAAAATCCAACGAAAGCCGACATGTCAGCCTATAGATATATTTTTCAAACAATTGCGTTCACTTGCATTGAATGAATGAAAACTCTTTATTGCTACTACAATATAACAGAAAATAACAAAGAAGAAAACCTTAAAACTAGAAAGAAGTAACAACTGGCGACCTTATCGCTCAGAGCGATCTCTTCCAGACAACCATGCAGGGAAAGAGAAAACATATATGAAGGGACGGTGGTTTCAAACACATTATACTTAAATAAATAAACAAAATACATACCAAATACTTTATAATATATATATATATATATAAACATAACATACATTCACGCCTTTTTTCCCGAAGGGGTAGGCAGAGGTTTACCCAGGACTCAGTCCCATAGTAGATACACCCACATTTCGCCAGTATGTTATAGGTCCCATGTAATAGGGGGCGAGCCTATTGCCATCTACCGGGCACAGTTCCAGACTCCAGGCAGTTACTGAGTTAATTCCTAATGGAAAAATTCAATATTTAACACTTTGCCTGACCTGGGAATCTAAACCGGGACCTCTTGATTGGCAGTCGAGCATTTGCCCTCTACGCCACCGAGGCAATATATATATACCTATTAGTAATACTATAATATATACGTAGAATATATACCAATACATAATATACTTAGATTATATAAATACATACATAACACTATAATAATATTATACAGATTTTATATAATATATATACGTACTGACGATTGTAGATGTATCGACGTCTTTGAATCACAAAATGATGCTACTAAAACTGGCACGCAAATGAATATGTAGCTGCCAGAGGCCTGCGGCACATAGAGCAGAGTTACTACCATCGGAGCCAACGGGGCTGCCCATTAAATACAGAATGTTAATTCATTATTGGACGTCAGATTAAATAAATAGATTATATAAGTTTATTTATAAGGTCTGTGGATTTTGTGAAATTAATATATAAATAAATAAATATCTAAATGTAATGAACTTTTTACTAGAACTTATTCCATCAGAGTTGTTTGTTTATTTAATAAATAAAGTCTTTAGCATGTAATAAGCGATAATGAACACGACATTAAGCCATTAACATTGACTGATTGCTTTGTAATTAAAGGTTGTGGGTCATTTCCATAATGCATTCTTGAACTTGGAAATGATACTTTGATGTTTGTTTTTTATCATACTATCAGACTGGACAACTATAAGCAGATGAGGTGACTACTGTATGGACTGAAGTGACTCCCAGTGGAGTACACCCTTTATCTTATATCTTTAAATGAGCAATTCTTTTATATATATATATATATATATATATATATATATATATATATATATATATATATATATATATATATATATCTATACTAATATTATAAAGAGAGAAACTTTGTTTTTTTGTTTTTTTGTTTGTAACGAATAGGCTCCGAAACTACTGGACCGATTTTAAAAATTCTTTCACTTATGGATAGCTTAATTCTGTGTGAGTGCCATAGGCTATATGAGATTTTGAAAAAAAATGGGGATCCGTAAGAAAACTGCAATATTGTGAACCAAGGTGTTACATAATATAAATACCATATTCATAAATTTGCGTGCGCTGTGAAATGCATTGATGGTAGAATAATATAATGTACTAGGGGTTTGTAGTACTTAACAATACCTACAAAACAGTATACATAGATTATATCCATCTTTTTTGGTTTAGTCACAATAATCGAAAAAGTGATTATTTTCATGCGGTGTGAAAACTATTGGTGGTAGAGTAAAGTAATGTACTAGGGGTTTGTAGTACTTATCAATACCTACAAAACAGTATACATAGATTATATCCATCTTTTTTGGTTTAGTCACAATAATCGAAAAAGTGATTATTTTTCATGCGGTGTGAAAACTATTGGTGGTAGAGTAAAGTAATGTACTAGGGGTTTGTAGTACTTATCAATACCTACAAAACAGTATACATAGATTATATCCATCTTTTTTGGTTTAGTCACAATAATCGAAAAAGTGATTAGTTTTCATGCGGTGTGAAAACTATTGGTGGTAGAGTAAAGTAATGTACTAGGGGTTTGTAGTACTTATCAATACCTACAAAACAGTATACATAGATTCTATCCATCTTTTTTGGTTTAGTCACAATAATCGAAAAAGTGATTATTTTTCATGCGGTGTGAAAACTATCGGTGGTAGATTAAAGTAATGTACTAGGGGATTGTATTAATTATCAATACCTACAAAACAGTATACATAGATTATATCCATCTTTTTTGGTTTAGTCACAATAATCGAAAAAGTGATTATTTTTCATGCGGTGTGAAAACTATTGGTGGTAGAGTAAAGTAATGTACTAGGGGTTTGTAGTACTTATCAATACCTACAAAACAGTATACATAGATTATATCCATCTTTTTTGGTTTAGTCACAATAATCGAATAAGTGATTATTTTTCATGCGGTGTGAAAACTATTGGTGGTAGAGTGAAGTAATGTACTAGGGGTTTGTAGTACTTATCAATACCTACAAAACAGTATACATAGATTATATCCATCTTTTTTGGTTTAGTCACAATAATCGAAAAAGTGATTATTTTTCATGCGGTGTGAAAACTATTGGTGGTAGAGTAAAGTAATGTACTAGGGGTTTGTAGTACTTATCAATACCTACAAAACAGTATACATAGATTCTATCCATCTTTTTTGGTTTAGTCACAATAATCGAAAAAGTGATTATTTTTCATGCGGTGTGAAAACTATTGGTGGTAGAGTAAAGTAATGTACTAGGGTTTGTAGTACTTATCAATACCTACAAAACAGTATACATAGATTATATCCATCTATTTTGGTTTAGTCACAATAATTGAAGCAGTGATTATTTTTCATGCGGTGTGAAAACTATTGGTGGTAGAGTAAAATAATGTACTAGGGGTTTGTAGTACTTATTAATACCTACAAAACAGTATACATAGATTATATCCATCTTTTTTGGTTTAGTCACAATAATCGAAGCAGTGATTATTTTTCATGCGGTGTGAAAACTATCGGTGGTAGATTAAAGTAATGTACTAGGGGATTGTATTAATTATCAATACCTACAAAACAGTATACATAGATTATATCCATCTTTTCTGGTTTAGTCACAATAATCGAAGCAGTGATTATTTTTCATGTGGTGTGAAAAGTATTGGTGGTAGAATAAATTAATGTACTAGGCGGGGTTTGTAGTACTCATCAATATCTTCAAAATAGCCCACGATAAATTATAACATGTGTTAAGGTTTGGTCATTGTAACAGAAATAGTCATTAATTTGCGTGCGCTGCGTGTATTTTAATAAATATAACCATTAGGGTTATATTTATTAAAATACAATGTATCACGAATTTACTCCTGATAAACGTCCACTATACCTACTTCTGCTACCCGTGCGAAGCCGGGGCGGGTCGCTAGTATATATATATAATTGGAATCTCGGAATCGGCTCCAACGATTTTCATAAAATTCTTTTTGACTTTGACTTTGACTTTGAGAAAATGTCATTTTATTAAAAAAAAAAAAAAAAAATACCGAGCAAAGCTCGGTCATCCAGGTACTTTCGATTAATTGACAGCCTCGTTGGCTCAGATGGTAGTAACTCTGCTTTCTGTGCCGCAGGCCCCGGGTTCGATCCCCGGCCAGGTCAAACATTTGTGTGCATGAACATGTCTGTTTGATCTGTGTCTGGGTGTTATAAGCTTATATAAGTATGTATATCAGTCATCTGGTTACCATAGTACAGGCTTCTAGCCTAGTTTGGGACCAGATGACCGTGTGTGGAAGTTGTCCCATATTATTATTATTATTATTATTATTAATTAATATTATGTGCTACTCCTATTAATATTATAAATGTGAAAGTTTGAGAGGATGGATGGATGTTTGTTACTCTTTCATGCCAAAGCTACTGAACCGATTGGGCTGGAATTCAGTATGTAGATAGTTTAGAGCCTGGAATAACACATAGGGTACTTTAAATCCCAATATTCTAACGGGAATGAAGACTAAAGACCTGCAGGTGAAACCATAGAGCAAGGCTAGTTAAATATATAATATTATGATAGTGGGTATGCGAGAATGCCCTTACACAACATTATTTAGAATAGAATGATACTTTATTGTGTACAAAAAAAAACAATTTTACAAAAAGAGACAATACAAAAGACACGGTAAACAACAGGCGGTCTTATCGCGTAAAGCAATTTCTTACAGACAACCTGGGGATGGAAAAGGACAGTAAACATTTAACGACGGTGGTGTGCAATACATAGGTATATTATTTATTATAGTTGGTAGGGATTTAATTGGATTTCTGTCTGATGAAATAATTGATGTAAATCTTTTTGAGTTATCAAAAGCTAGCACCATATAATAATAATTTTAATTTATACTCTAACATAACGGGCTACCCCAATTACACTGCTTGAGTCAATTCATATGGGTTATGTTGATTTATGTGGCTCAAAGGTTTGCCTTCAGGTTACATATTATGCACAGTGCCCATAATATTATTGCATAGCTTGCAGCTATAAGCAATAACTTCTGAGAGATCCCAAAGATTAGATAACTAACTAAAATTGTATTTTGGTATTTGATATGAAATATTTTGTGATTCTCTTACATTATAGCTTTACCTAGGAATTGAAGATGTTTAATTTCTATCAGGTACGTATGGTAGGTACTTGGTGCCTGGGTAGGTTGTCATGTTTTTCTCCAATGTTTACCAAGATTAGGTAAACATTACAATAAACTTTATGTGTCTCAACTCCCAAGCAATATGTTCTAATACTACTATCATACTATTAACATTATAAACAGGTTAGCGGCGGTACATGCTATGAACCGATACCGTTGTCTGATTCGACACCTACAATCTCTAATGACTAATACTTACCGGAGCCTGATTAGCATTTTGCTGGCCTTCGAAGGGGTTATAATCGTCCAGACCTCGCGTCGCATTGTTCGTACTTCTCGCTACTTGCTGCACCGCTGGATCCTACATCAAACCAATAGATATAGTGAATAATTCAGAAAAACAAAATCGACACACTGCAAAGGGCTACTCACAGCGAACGGATTGTCTATGGCTGGATCACCAAACGGATTATCTTCGAATTTAGACATTTTCCAGGATTGATTTACGCCACTTTATTAGTAACTACTGTTTATCAACACAAAGGAAAGTTATTCTTCAAAATGATTACAGTTTTTTGCGTAAAAATTGATAGCGAATATCTTCGTCTGACATATCAAATAGCAGATGATGACGAAATATGACAGTTAACTGTTGACAGCTAAACAGTGTTGCTAGAATCTAGAACAATATTATTTGATTACTAAACGGTTTGGTCAGGCATGATGGTTGATGGACTGTTGTGCACTTTACCGAAATACCACTGTAACAAGCACAGAATACAATGGGACTGTAAAGCGGTCCACTTTTTTTTTTGCTGTTCGACTATAAAGAGGGTGACAGACAGACGAATCTAAAGTATGTGGTTTTAAAGCTCGCGTACTTACTCGGATCGACGTCGGTGGCACACACAAACTAAATTCATAATGTTACGGATTGTCGTCGATTGAGGTAGCCTTTTGTTTTATTTAGGAAAAATAGGATATTGATGAAATTTAACGGTATATTGATAGCATACAATTCTATTGATATGAAGAATTTTTAATGTCACTATTTTAATTAGATTAATATAATTAAATAATTTAATTAGATTAATTAAATGGACGGGTGATCTGACAAGGACGGCAGGAGCACGCTGGATGCAGGCCGCTTACAACCGGACTGGATGGAAAATCTAAGGGGGAGGCCTATGTTCAGCAGTGGATGTCCTATGGCTGAGATGATGAATCAAATGGTTTTGTAAACCTAAATAAACTCAAATAAATGTCAAAAACAGAAGCGTTTGCAACTACAAACTATCAAAACTCATAAGAACACGGCGGCTCGCCGGCGGTTACAGACGTGCGAGCTATGGCGGGCTACGAGTAAAATTTCAAACCTGTTGAATCGCCGACCAGCTTACTCGGCGGTTTTTAAGTACGCGTACATAAGTTGACAGACTAGCGATAAAGTTTGCCGAGCCGTAAGTTCGCGAGTAAGTTCGCTAGTCTGACACCCCTTATTATTCTATATTATCATCATCTTAGCTGTTGGATGTTCACTGCTGGATATAGGTAGGCCTCCGCCATTGATATCCACCTAGCCCGATAGTAAGCAGCTTGCATCCAGATGATAAACATCTGGATGCAAGCTGCTTCGATTATATTTTATATTAAGAGGAAAACAATATCATCATCCTTATTAATGGTGAACGAAAGAGAGTTTTATTTAAATATTATATCCCAGTTAATCCCAGTTGTTTCGTGATTCGTGATATACTCTTAGTACCGTAAATAGAACCTTGGAAATCTTGGCAAATGTACGAGTTTATATTATTATGTTGGTATTATAAAACCGAAAGTGATTTTGTAGTTGGCAAGTTGGCAGCCACTAACAAGTGTCAGTTTATTGAATGATACTGTCAAAGTAGGTAGCTGTTTACGTTTTTGTATCGTTATTTTGCGATAGTTTTGCAAAACTTTTATTAAATCGTATTATTTTTATGATAGATTTTTACACCGACTGATTAATGGTCGAGCATGAACTGAGTTTTTGCCGTTGCTACCAAATAATGTCAGATGTCAAGAGGTGAACATTCTGTGTTTTGTGTTCTAACGTGTGAGTGACAGTTTTTATATTGTTTGGGATTTGGAGCGATAAACATAAACGGTGAGTACTTCCTCTGCAATTCGTATGCATGATTTAATGAAGTCATTAGATCAGATCTGTGCTGAGGCTGAGGTGAGAGGTGTTACGTGGTCGACAGAACGCGTTTAAGAATTAGGGCTTGAATAGTGGCTATACAGCTACTGGTCTTGTTTCTAGTCTCTAGGCTTGCGTAATTACTGTGAAGTAGAACTGAGTCGGTGGTTCGAGGTATTGTTTAGCATGTGGAGTGTGGAGGTAGCAAGGCGCGCTCGCCGTTGGTCTCTGTCGGAGGCCGCTGCGAGCCGAGCCTGCGGCGAAAGTTGTTTGCTCTTGGCATCGAGGAAGTGATCGTCAACAGACTGGTCTTACGACACACACACATAATATTAAATCTAAATTTCTGATAAGACTTGGTTCATATTTTCAAATGAAAGATATAAATAATAAATTAAATAAATAAATAAATGCTTCCAAACCCAGATTAATCTATTATCGGTCATGTTTCACTTCAAAATCAGTTGGATTATAATTTAATATACAGTACAGCTTACTATACAATATAATGTAGTACTTACAGGCTCTGCCTAGTTTAGGACCAAGAGATTCTACCAGACATGGCCTACAACAAAATAATGAACTACTAAATTACCATGTCTCAAAGAGTCAGTATACAAAAAGGTTGTTCTTCATAAATTATTTAATTATATGTGATGGTTTTGTAATTTTATTATGTAATAACTGTAAGCTCCAAGCAACTCCAACCAATATCCTGAGAATGGATCTGATGAAGGCTGCAGAGCTACCAATATTTTTTTATTGGTACACAAGAAGCAAGAGACCTTAAAACTAATATTATAGTGCTTTAATAATTAGTCAGACAATAAGCAGTCTTATTGCTAAGATCAATCTCTTTCAAACAACTGTGCTGGGAGAGGACAGAACTGTAATATTGCATCATGTAATCAATATAATGAAAGTCTTTGTTTGTACTTCTAATTGCCTACAATAAAACTTATTTTTCAACTTGACATCGATTGATAATGTATCTATCAAAGTTTGTTCAACTTCGATTATCTTTTGAAAAAAAAATACTAAAGCCAACATTCACCAACTAACTTTACAGACTGTTAAATCTCTATTTAGAACATAATTATACAACTATGTAACATTAATGTTAACATTATTTTACAATCACATAGTTTTTGTTCCCATGCGAATATCGTGATAAAATGTACTCTTTGTGTTATTCCAGGGTCTAAACTATCTATGTACCGAATTTCAGCTCAATCAGTTCAGTAGTTTTGCGTTGAAAGAGTACCAAACATCCATCCTTCCATCCGCATAATCGTTATCCCAATTAACTCTTTTTATTGCGATATTCTCGGAAATGATGACTATGCGGGTGAAACTGTGGGTCTCAGCTAGTACAATATAAATTGGCAATGACTTTCATTATTATTATAAACGGCGATGTGGTACATGATAATGGCTTTTATCAATTAAACAGTGCCAGCAGTGTTTCGTATCAGGGGTGTCAATGGGTTGTATTACTAAATTCACAGAATATCAAAAATAAACAAGATGATTTGACCATTTGCACGAATGTGGTGGAGGGCGCTGGTGTCTATGTCCGTATGCATTTTTACAGTGACTTAGTTTCGTAGAATATGTAGTAAAAATTGTACCCACTTTATTGAAGATTGTGGTCAGTCTGTTAATGTAAAGGTTATCACATAAATACCTAAAATTATTTCATTATTATTTATCTTCATTTAACTGTTGTTGACCTTGGCATCTTTCTTGCCGTTCAAGAAACTAATTAAAATTCAAAGTATGGATTTGAATAAATCGTAAAAAAAAAAAAAATTCTCAGAATTTCCAGTGGTTAGGTAGTTTATGTTTGAATAACAATAATATTATTTTCAATGTATGTATTGGAATAATTTTAGAATAGGTAATACAAAATGGGGCAATGATGCAAAATTAAAACAAACTTTATCTGATTTAAAATAATCTTGAACACAAGCTTTATTAATAAGTTGAAGTCGATTGGTTGATTGTTTAATTAAATAACATAGCATAACATCATACCTTTTTTCCATACACTTGGCCAGTTATGTTTTTGAGTACCTACCATGTACAAGCATGTGAGCCTAATTCCATCTACCGGGCACAGTTCCAGATTGGGGTCTATGGAACTATGCCTGCCACTTCATTACGTTTACGTTAGGTACACGTCCGTATGTACGTACGTAGAAAATCCTAATGTAACAATCTAATAAAAACTTTTTGCCTGATCTGGGGATCGAACCCAGTGCCTAATCTAATGCAGTAGCGCTTGTGAACCACTACCCAACAGTCATTAATAATTTTATTCACAATATAGACACTTATCTGTATATGAATGAATTGTTATTTTATTATTAAAAGCCTTCTGACAGATATTTCATAATTGGTTAGGTTCTCTAGTTGTTTCATTGGTTGCAATATCTGTGTGCTTTATATGTATGAATACTATAATTTGTTGTATGACTTATATTACATAATATAATTTAACTAAATAAAACAATTAAATAAATTGTTTAAAATTATCTAGTTACTTCTGACCTGACATAATATTATTGTATCTAGTTGTAGTAGGTACTCATTATCTATTATAGTGAACAATTCATACATACAATGTTCTGTGTTACTTATCAAAACATAGCCATGTGTTATAAAACAATTAGGTATAATAATATTACTGATTAAAAACTATTCCTTACTATTCTGTTGTGATGAATGGATAATTTGCAATTGAGTATATATTCATCCCACTGATAATGTTATAAATGCGGGAATTAGTGTGAATATGTTTGTTATCTCTTTCAATTTACGCCGTTACTACTAATACTACGAATAGACGATCAAACATAGTTCGGTCATACCACCGCACCGTTTGGTAAGGTGAAGGTCTTCACGTCACACTATCGAACCGCTTTGATGTGCAAGCGACCATAACATTATACAATCACGCCTTTTTCCCGAAGAAGTAGGCAGAGGTGTACTCAGGACTCAGTCCCATTGTAGGTGAACCCACATTTTGCCAGTATGTTATTGGTCCCATGTAATAGGGGGCGAGCCTATTGCCATCTAGCGGGTTCAGTTCCAAACTCCAGGCAGTTATTGAGATAATTCCTAATGGAAAAATCCAATATATAACATTGCCTGACCTGGGGATCGTACCTGGGACCTCGTGAACGGCAGTCGAGCTTGCGCCCACTGCCCCACCGATGCAGTCTACCATCGTACCATGTAATAATTATGTTCGCCATACAGTGCTCCAGACGATCGAACATGGTATGGTGGCGAACCAAGTTGGTGGTACATACATCGTGGCAAAATATGTGTGGTTACCGTGGGGTTACTTGGCAACTATAGTACCCCACCCTCTCTACCCGTTGCCGTAAAAGCCGGCTAAGAATTATCAGACTCAGAGGACGGGCAGCAGCGTCCTCTGCGTAAATCCATCGTACTGCGCTCACGGCCAAACCCTATATCCAGCAGTGGACTTCTAGCGGCTGGGATGATGATGAACCCCTTGTTTACTGGATATAAGATATAAAAGTCTATTCGAGTATCGAGTATATTAAGTTCTTAACAAAACATAAGTACTGACGAGGCCACTTGCAATATAGGTACTTACGCTATTTCCTGCATTTAATCAGGCAAAGTTCTTTACCTACTTGTGATTATAATAATTTATCCACCGATGGCAAAGTTTGACGTCAAATCGATCGATAATAACTGACGTCGTAACATTTGACGCGTACGCCCTAGCGGTGCCGTTTTATCGCCCACTTTGCACAAGCCATGCATACTAGGTATTTACGATCTACCAGAATGTTGTCACACATTACTTACGCCCAAGTTTTTCCACACAAATGTCCCACTCACGGAGACAATGTCGCATTTTCGAGGAGATGGGGTGAGCACACTTTGTGTTTTCATGATACGGAATTTTTATTATATTTATGGACAGTCTTTCACCACGTTCTTCCAAAGCTGGTTTAATGCCATAAAGCTGGCTATACATGCTAGGATGATCTGAGTGTGGAATCCTGCACAGTTATACTCTGGTTTACACATATTACAACAGGTAAAGGTGTCAAGCCGCGGAGTAAGCGCGGGGTTTTCAAATGTGCATACAAATTATTTTTATTATCCCCATTAATTATTATAAATAAAGCAAATGCCGTGGAGTTACCGGCTTTAGAATAGTGCTCCACCCTCTCTACCCGTGGTCGCCGTAAGAGCCGGCTAAGGGTTAACAGATCCAGAGGACGGGCAGCAGTGTCCTCTGCAAAAAACCATCGAACTGCGCTCGACAACCCGCCTGCCAAGCGTGTCGAGTATTGGCAAAACACCCCGTAATGGGGGAGGCCTATGTTCAGTAGTGGATTACCAACGGCTGAGATGATGATGAAGGTGTCAAGATCCTCTCCCAAGGGCCTGGTGTATGGTCAGCTTTAAGCTTTGTCGTTCTGTCATTCTACACACCTAGTTCTTTTGCTGTTAGCTTCGTAGTATAATACTAGGAAGATAGGTAATATATATAATAATATGGGACAACTTCCACACACGGTCATTTGGTTCCAAACTAGGCTAGAAGCCTGTACTAGGTAACCAGAAGACTGATATACTCGTACATACTTATATAAGCTTATAACGCCCAGACACAGATCAAACAGACATGTTCATGCACACAATGTTTGACCTGGCGGGAGATCGAACCCGGTACTTTGTGTAAATTCGTCTATACATTTCCCATTTTGCCTTTTATATCACATTGGAAAGATTAATATTTATTAGACAATAGGATTAGGTAAATAATGGTAATGTGCAAACATTACTGTGTTCCGGTATGAAGGGCAATGTTACCAGTTACCAGCGAAATTACTGGGCATGACGATATTCAACAACTCATTTCTCAGGGTGTCAGGCGCAGTGCAGTGCCGCGCAGAATTTTGAATATTAATACACTGGGTGGCACTGTGTCTGATATGGGCAATCATGATGCTTACCATCAGGCACCTGATTTGCTCGTCTTGTTACTCACTATCATAATTTTTTTTTTTTTATTACCTTTTTACACAATGATAATATAATTTGTTGATGGTACGAAAACTTGGTCACGGCGGATCTGTGCTGGATAAAAACACATGGATTAGAAAATACCCAACCTCCACAGTTTGCTCTCTGTCCCACAATAAACTAAGCAATGGTAATCCCACCAGAGGTCATTTTTACGGTCGGATACGTATTGAAACGACGCGAGAATGCGTTCCATGCCGACACTGTTACGTAAAGAACCTCGAACTTTCTGGTCCACTGCACTTGTATGGAGGAACTTTGCCGATAAACGGCTGGACGGCGTCCGACTGTCCATGAACAACGATCCACTGGGTGCGGACTACCATTCACATGGGTAATGTTGGTCGCTGGTTACTGAGTTACTAAGTAGGCTTGATTGGGCCACAAAGATTTTAGGGGCAAAAAAAACTACTGATTTACTAGTAGGCGGCTTGATTAGGTTACATCACAATACGGATCTGTTACATATTTTAGGGTCAAAGAAGTTTCATTCCTAAGGGTAAGGTTTGTCGTTTGTACTATTTACTTATTACTAAATAACTAAGAAAATATACGATTTTAGGGTTAAAGAAGGTTATAGTAAACCAACAATTTAGTAACCATATTAAAAATTAAAAAAGAAATTTTGATATGTTATTTAACTTAATATTTTTATAAAAACAACCCATTATGTTTTGCCAGGGTTCCCTAACAGGGTTAAATTATTAACACAGTTTTGTATTTATTTTAGGCTCAAAGTAATTACTAAAGCAATTCAACGTCATTGATTATAGGTAATAATTGTCTATGGTAACGAGTTATACATAATATTATAAGCATGTTTGGGTACATTATTATAAGATGATACATTCTATATCTCTACCTACAAAAAATAAAAAACTGCCGATCGAAGAGGTCCCGGGTTCGATCCCCAGGTCAGGCAGTGTTAAATATTGGATTTTTCCATTAGGAATTATCTCAATAACTGCCTGGAGTCTGCACCTGTGCCCCAAGGCAATAGACTCGCCCCTTATTACATGGGACCAATAACATACTGGAGAAATGTGGGTGTCCCTACTTTGGGACTGAGTTCTGGGTACACCTCTGCCTACCCCTTTGGGAAAAGGCGTTATTGTATGTTATAAAATTACAGACCTAGGTAAGCCCTGAGACCGGACTGATTGACTCACTGACATAACACTCTCATCGACGCCCAGCCCTCTAAGCTTTAGACCTGAAAAGCATGCAATTTTCGCGATTACTATAAATCTTTAACAGGTAAAGGAAACGGACTTCAAATCCATGGAAGCTGGGCCCAGAAAACCTTACACTAACTGTCCTATATTGCCGGATAGATAATGTTTTTCGCTATAATATTCCTAAACACTGTAACCCTCTTATTACGGCCAATTAACTTATGATTTGATTTGAATAAGGTGCGGTTAAGTACTATTTAATTATTGTTTAATGGCAACGAGCGTTCCAATTTTAGTAGAACATTGCTTAATTTATGATAATTAAAAATACTAAATATGCACATTTGAAAATCTCATTATAGGCATGAAAAAAAAAACTTTTAATGCAAGGTTGACGTAGCCCTAAAACCGACAACTCCTTTCAGTTCATCGAAAAGGCTTTTAGTCGAATCGTTCTGTTAGTAAATACCTACCGCACCTACTTAGGAATTCATATAATTCAAGTATCAAACATTTTTTCTAGTTTTATAGCTTCAACACGGTTTATTTGCTGTAGGTACAAAATTAAATATAATTGCTCTGAATAATAACGTGTTGGTCTCTCCATGCAAAATCTTTGATCGTATAGAAGGCCACACATTATTAAAGGCATAGCAACATCTTGCACGTGCGATTACAATTTACAGTCTCAACAAACAAGATTCAAAGAGAACCTGATTAATAACCTGATAGAACAGAGAACAAGGTCAAACTAAAGTGCGGCAATTTTAGTAATAGTTCTAGCTGGTATCCGCACATTCTGCACGAGTAAATATTCGCTAAGATAGGTTTTTTTTTAATGATAGTGAGTGTCAAGGCGAGCAAATCAGGTGCCTGATGGTAAGGATCATGATTGCCCAAATCAGACACAGTGCCACCCAGTGATTTCATAATTCAAAATTGTTTTTTTTTTCAATGTCATGCCCAATAATTTCGCTGGTAACATTGCCCTTCAGACCGGAACACAGTTATGTTTGCACATTAGTGTGGTACTTTCCCAGGCGACCCCCTGCAAAAGAAGCCTACCACTACAAAAATAGATAGATAGATTTCATCTTATAATACACAAATTAATTCCTGCGGCTTTATTCTCTAAATTCAAGAACCACTTCATTTTTGTTGTCTTCATCTAAATGACTGCCTCAGTGGCGTAGTGGGAGCAAGCTCGACTGCTGATGAAATCCCGGGTTCGATCCACAGGTCAGACAGTGTTAAATATTAGAAATATTTTTCCTTTAGGAATTATCTCAATAACTGTCTGGAGTCTGGAACTGTGCCCGGTAGATGGCAATAGGCTCGCCCCTTTTACATGGGACCACTAAGATACTGGTGAAATGTTGGTATACCTACTGTGGGACTGAGTCCTGGGTACACCTTTTACCTACCCCTTCGGGAAAAAGGCGTGATTGTAAGTTCATCAAAATGAAAAACTATAAGCATAATTTCAGTTTTCTATGTTTAAAGTTTGAGGCTGGGTGTTGATGACCGTCAGTCAGTCAGGACTTTGGTTTTAATAGACACAATTTAACTAGTATTTTTAGGCCGTGTACTCAAAAAAGCGGCTCACACGATTTGGATGTAATTTGTTATTTTTTTCCAAGCGAAGCTCGATCGCCCAGATATTAAATTATAATAATGTAACAGTACAAAATAAATATATTAAAATATAGTACGTTGTTTGGTACGTGTACTTGTGTTAACCCCTTCAGGTGCCGACGACTCATTTTCTAAGCTAAAATCCTTTGTTAATCTTCAAGCTGTAAGACGATTTTTGGTAACGTTATACTTCGCTGCAGACCAGATGTTGTTCTATTGTTCTATTATCACGTAATACCCGGCACCCGATCAGTGGTCAGTCGCTCCGGTGCATCAATATAGGCAACATCTACCTAACCGAGACGCGCGCGTAACGTCGTATCACTTTAAGATTGTGATTTAGTATATTACTTAGATATTAGAAGTGATTACCGTGTAAGACGTTCTGTATAGTAAATGTGTCAAGTGAAGGAATAAGTGTACTGTCGGTTTCTCGTAACCCATATAAATTTGTTGTTCTAAATAAACGTGTGGAGCTTATGAAAACTAACGTTTAACTTAAGCTCTCCCCTTACAACTGGCGCCTCAACTAGCGGCAAGAAGCGACAGACACGAAAAATACCTACACACGCACAGCGTGCGCACACAGAGAGTAGCGACTCAACAACCGGCGTGAAAGATGCCGCCGAAGAAATATAATACTCGGCAGAACAGCGAGGGAGAAGACAGCGACGCGGACACCGACACCGTCGCCGGCACGCCGTTACAGGTGCCAGCCGCGACGAGCTTGATTATGTCGGAAGAGCAGTTATCGTCCATCTTCGCCAACATCGCAAGGACGCAAGCCGAAGCAAACAGAGCTCTTATAGAGAGCTTAAGGTCTACATACTCCGCATCGTCACCAGTCGGACGTGCGTCGGACGTGAGCAGCGCCGACGACGGCACAGCCGCCGCGTCCGCTCCATTCCAAGCGCAACCCGCGGGCTCCTTCGCGAAGTGCACGGCCCGATTTAGCGGCGCCGTCGACGAGAAGGACAGCTCCGAGACTCTGGAAGCATTCTTAGACGCCGTAGAGACGTTTAAGGAATGTACCAACGTGTCCGATCATCACGCGCTGAAAGGATTACCGATGCTGTTAATCGGTAACGCCGCGCTGTGGTGGCGGGGCATCAAAGCGACGACGGCGACATGGACGGAGGCAGTAGCAGCGTTACGGGGCATGTATGGCGCTCCGCGCCCCGCTTACAAGATTTTTAAAGAAATCTTCGAAACAGAACAGTCAGGTAGTGAACGTGCGGAAGTGATAATTACGCGAGTGCGAAGTTTAATATCTAAGCTACCATATAGCCTTACTGAGTGTGTGCAACTAGATATAATGTACGGTCTATTGCATAGACGTATTCGAAAACGTCTACCGCGCGACTCGGTTACGAGTGTGAAGAGCCTTATACTTAAGGCGAGGTCTGTAGAGGAGGCAATCGCGGAGGTCGAGGTAAGCGAATCATCTTCACGTAGTGATAATCCGATAATAACTAAAACAGTCGATCGCTCTAACCTAACTTCTAATCCGAATGTGTCGCACCCTAATACGTGTACCCCACAGCTCGATGAATCCGATAGTATTGATAATAATAATAGTACAGAGTCGAAACGCAGTAAGAACAGACCAAAGTGCACTTATTGTCGCCGTTTCGGACATAGAGTTAACGAGTGTCGAAAGATCGAAACAACGCGCCTTAATTCTAGCACTCACGGAAATTCGCATATTCCGAAAGGTAGCGATAGTAATATTAAAACTTCTCATGCCGTCAATTACGACGCTCCGACTTCAACATTACGGTGTTATGGATGCGGCCAACCCGGCGTAATAAGATCCCGTTGCAGTAATTGTAAAACCGGTGCGGTTCAGTCGACAACAAAAGTTGAATTTAACGCGGTGTCCGCCGTAGAGAGCAGGTACCCCATGGTAAGCGTCTCAATTCTAGGAAAAGAAGGCGTAGCTACCCTAGATACCGGCGCATCTCACAGTGTCGCCAGCCCGGCATTGCACAGAATATTATGTAAGCACGGAGTAAAGTTTGTTCCTACCAGGAGTTCAATCTCCTTAGCCGACGGCACGCGAAGAGAACAGAACGTACTCACTGCTAAGGTGAAGGTAATCATACAGGGGCGGTCCATTCCCACGGATTTTATAATCCTACCAGATGCAAATCCTAAGACGTTGCTAGGTAGAAACTTTATTATAGGCGCGGATATCGTTATGGATGTTCCCGGAGGAGTGTGGTTTTTCTCCGATGCGACCGAGCGTAAGTTCCATTTTGTACACTCATACCAGCTGACAGAGGAGACCGGTCTAATGCATGCTAATGTTGAACTGAATAAGTTAAGGTCAGACGAGGGGCAGAATTTGACCTCTGACCAAAGGTCACAACTTAATGATTTCATTATGAAACATACCGATCGCTTTGCCGCCGAAGGTCCGCCTACGGAATTCGCTGTTCACAAAATCAAGGTAAGTGATGAACAGGAACCCATAGCTTGCCAGCCATATAGACTGCCTCAGGCCAAAAGAGAGGTCCTGAGAGAGGAGTTAGACAAGCTGTTAGACGCGGACATAATAGAAGAATGCGAATCACCATGGGCCGCGAACGTAATACTGGTTCCGAAAAAGGATGGAGGTATGCGATTATGTATCGATTACAGGAAACTCAATGCGGTAACGGAACCAGACCGTTACCCATTACCCAGGATAGAAGATATCCTGCACGCTGCGAAAAGAACGAATTATATGACCACGTTGGATCTCCGATCGGGATACTTTCACGTAAGTGTGCACCCAGACGACAGGGACAAGACCGCGTTTATTACCCCTGTAGGCACTTACCGTTTTAAACGAATGCCGATGGGTTTACGTAACTCTGGAGCTACCTTTCAAAGATTGATGGACAGGTTTAAGTCCAACCTTAAGGGGATAACCTTGTGGGGGTATCTAGACGATTTGATCATACTGTCGGAGACCTTCGAGCAGCACATTACTGATTTGGAAGCGGTCTACGATAGGCTCGCCATGTTCAAGCTGCGAGTGAACCGCGAGAAAACATTCTTTGCGAAAGATTCTGTCAAGTTCTTGGGACACGTCATAGTGCCTGGAGGTATCCAGATGGATCCAGGTAAGACGGCTGCCATCCTGGCAATGCACCCACCACAGAACCTCACTCACCTGAAGTGTTTCCTCCAGACCACTAGTTGGTTTAGAAGGTTCATACCAGGGTACGCCGAGACCGCGCGACCTTTGACCAACCTACTGAAGAAGGTAAGTAAATGGCAGTGGGGCCCTGACCAACAGGCAGCCTTCGAGCGCTTGAAAGATCTACTAACGTCAGCTCCTATATTAAGGCAAGCTGACGAGAATGAACCTTTCGTTCTACGTACTGACAGTAGCGGCTACGCTCTCGGAGCAGTTTTACTCCAGGGGGAGGGGGCCGAAGAACGCCCCATAGGATACGCTAGCCGACTACTCATAGCAGCCGAGAAGAACTATAGTACTACAGAACGGGAGGCCTTGGCAGTCGTTTGGGCAGTGACAAAGTTCAGAGGTTACATAGACGGAGCCACCGTAACAGTCAAGTCCGACCATCAACCACTCAGATGGCTGATGAGCATGCGGTCCCCCAGCGGTCGATTGGCCAGATGGGCCCTCAGCCTCCAAGAGTACAATCTGGTAGTCGAGTACACACCGGGTAAAGCGAATGTCATAGCCGATACTTTATCAAGACCCGCATGCGGAGACACCCAGGAATGTAATTTGGGTCTCACTACGGTAAATATGCCCGCCCGCGACCCTACAGATGTTCGTGAGAACCAGATGAAGGATCCTGACGTCCGAAAAATCGTCGAAGCTATGGAGTCCGACGATCCCTTTAGGGGGAGACTGTGGTCAGACAAAGGGTACGTAATGAATGAGGGTGTTCTGTACCGTTATTGTCCCGAGAATGAGGAAAGTGACGATGCCAGTTTAGTAGTCCCAGAACACGAACGTAGCAGCGTGCTCGCCGAGTACCACGATGCGCCAACAGCAGGGCATTTCGGCGTCGAACGCACGCTAAGCCGAATCATAGGTAAGTATTATTGGCCGAATATGCGGACATCCGTATCTAGTCACATCAAGGATTGTGTACCATGTCAGAGATACAAGGCAGATACGAGAAGGCCCGCCGGACTTCTTCAGACTCCGGCTTCGACCCGTCGTTTCGAGGTATTGTCTGTAGATTTGTTCGGCCCACTTCCGGAGACTAATAATGGCAATAAGTGGATACTGATCCTAGAAGACACCTGTACGAAGTGGGTAGAGCTATTCGCTGTCGTACAAGCCACTAGTGAAGAATGTACTAAGATTCTGATCTCCGAAGTTTTCCTTAGATACGGGGTGCCTCGACGCGTCATTAGTGACAATGGCGTACAGTTTATCAGCGCAATTATGCAACAGGTATGTCATACTTTCGGAATATCTCAGTCTCTGACACCAGTGTACCACCCGGAAGCGAATCCAGTGGAACGCAAGAACCGCGACCTAAAACCGCAACTTGCCATATTGGTCGGGCAGGACCACGAGACTTGGGATCTGCACCTGAGTGCTATCCGGTTCGCTATGAACTCAGCAATTACCAGTAGTACAGGTCACTCTCCAGCTTTTCTGATGTTTGGCCGAGAGCTTCGAGCACCGGCCGACGTCCTGTCAGACATGAGGTGTATCGTAGAAAATGATTGTGCAGTGACATTGCTCAGCCCATATCTGAAAAGGCTCACGACAGCATTGCTCGACGCCAGGGACGTTCATGAAGAGGCCCAGTTACGTCGCAACAAGTACGCGAATGAACATCGAAGGCCAGCTCCCGATTACCAGGTAGGTGATTTAGTACTATTGAAGACTCAGGGGGCCAACGATGCGGGACGTGGACAGACTCCAAAGTTGATTCCTCGTCGTGATGGACCTTACCGAATACGCGACATCGTGAGTGAAACTACTTATTCGCTAGAACGTACTCGTGACAATAGTGTCTTAGGCAAATATCACGTATCCTTGTTAACGCCGTTCGTGGGAAGCCCTGTGGTACCACTACAGGAGAAACGTAAAAGAGGTAGACCTCGAAAGTGCTAACCCTTGTTCGGGGGCGATACATTCGGGTTAGAGGGGGAGGTTGTAACAGTACAAAATAAATATATTAAAATATAGTACGTTGTTTGGTACGTGTACTTGTGTTAACCCCTTCAGGTGCCGACGACTCATTTTCTAAGCTAAAATCCTTTGTTAATCTTCAAGCTGTAAGACGATTTTTGGTAACGTTATACTTCGCTGCAGACCAGATGTTGTTCTATTGTTCTATTATCACGTAATACCCGGCACCCGATCAGTGGTCAGTCGCTCCGGTGCATCAATATAGGCAACATCTACCTAACCGAGACGCGCGCGTAACGTCGTATCACTTTAAGATTGTGATTTAGTATATTACTTAGATATTAGAAGTGATTACCGTGTAAGACGTTCTGTATAGTAAATGTGTCAAGTGAAGGAATAAGTGTACTGTCGGTTTCTCGTAACCCATATAAATTTGTTGTTCTAAATAAACGTGTGGAGCTTATGAAAACTAACGTTTAACTTAAGCTCTCCCCTTACAATAAGAATTTACGACCACTTCCCGGAAATTACCCTATTAGAGATACCTTATTACCCCCTTTATGAAATTTAATTGATATTAAAATAATATTGATGTTGATTAACTGAGTCTAATTAATTGTTGTCTCACGTCACGGCGTAGTGGTCGGAAGCACTACTGCTGATTATAAGGTCCCGTGTTAAGGAAGTAACAACTGTCGGCCTTATCGCTCAGAGCGATCTCTTCCAGGCAACCATGCAGGGAAAGGAAATACATTATACTGAAGGGAAGGTGGTTCCAAACACATAATAAAATACATACCAAATATTTAATAATATATATACCTAGTAGTAATACTATATAATATATACCAATACATACAATACTAAATGAAAATGAAATGTTACTGATGTAATTTGATTCATGCACACTTAGTTTTATGAATTATAATGCAGGTATCATCGCTACGCACATTTTGTTTGTACTGTATTGTTTGTTTCTTAATAAATAAATAAATATTTACTTTCAAATGCATTTAGTAAAAACCCTTTGACGTGCAAATGTGACCTGCTTCATGTTTATTGAAAAGTGTCAGATTATGACCTATTTGAATAAATCATTTTGAGTTTGAGTTACTGCTAGTTTTAATCACTGGTAAAATTCTTCAAAATTATAAATATAATATAAAAACATACTTTTATGAGGTTTCTAATTGATTGCTTATATTCTGTGGTATACCTACATTAATAATAATTTTATAATAATACGATACTAAGTTCATTGTGTTATATTGTATTTATTTATAACCATGTTTAGAAGGTCAGTCTTTAGTTCTTGTGCATTGCATAAATAACAGATATTCTTAGATTTAAATTAAGCAGGTAAGTACGCACAAACGCTTAGAGAATACTGATCAGGTATTATAACTCAGTAAAAAATAAATCTTGCTAAAAATAAGTTGTTTTTGCATTGTTCAATTAAAATATATTCCAAGTACGTAACATAGTCTATTAAAATTTCAAAGTTGTTCAAAATAATTAGTAATTTTAACGCGGATATGAAAAACTAAGTATAATTTTGAGGCAGTGAGCGGCTGGCCTTCATTCCGCCAGTTACCATGCCTAGTTGTATCATTGTCGCACTTATCGGTTATTGTAATCAAGGTTTGCCAGTTTTTTAGGTTTATTACAAGTCCTTTGCCACAATGGCATAGTGTGACGGTTTTCGTTTCTTATCTCTCCTGTAGAGTTGAAGGTGTGGAAGTTATGTGACCAATGACTAAGTCTGTGTAAATGTGTGCAAAAAATTTACAATATGGAAGATTTAGATCCGCTGCTAGTCCCTAATGGAAATTTAACTTAGTTTACATTGGTTGCATTCTTTGCTTTCGTATAGAAAAATATGGCGCCACACAGAATTGTATTTGTCGAAGTAAAGTATTGGATTATATAGTATAGTAGTATAAGAACAGCGGCTTTGCCCGCTCGCAATTATGAAATATGGCAGTTTTATACCAAAACTTTGATGCCCTTTTTGTACCCCTTGTGAATTTTTAAAAATCCTTTCTTAAAACATGTCCAGACAACGAAAAGAACCTAAATTAAAAGTTTCAAGTCTATAAGGATCAGTGGTTTGAGCTCTGCGGTGCATGTCATTCAGTGAGTCATTTAAGATTTTATATGTGAATATATTATATGTAATATATTATATTAGTGACAAGATTTTTCCAATCGGAATTATAATAATAATAACCTGGAGTCTGGAACTGTACCCGGTAATAGACTCGCCCCCTATTACATGGGTCCAATAACATACTGGCGAAATCACTCCAATAACATAAAGGCGTCATTGTTTATGTTATGATGTGAAGAATTTTAATAATTAAAGTTTTCAGCCAGGTCACAGTCAGGACAAGTTTTACCACTTGTCTAGTCTAGTTGTCATCGTATGTTTCTTTGCCCCCTAGATGGGGCAGAGGGCTTTCACAGTGCTTCGCTATCCCGCTCGATCTTGCGTTTCGCTCAAGGAAGGAGGAAGGAACATTTGGTTTTTGCAAAAGTCCCCCATGCTCCTTAATACCAGTATCATATTGACGAAATCAGAAAGAACTAACTAATAGTAAAGCAAATCTTCAAATACAGACAAATAAGCATCGTCATAAAATATCTGTCGTGTTTGTTACGTATCCTACATAATATTTTAAAGCTTGCCTTAATATTCTAATGCTGCGAACGAGGTTCTTTGTTATATTTTATCAAGATGGAGACTTGACAATGAGTAATATTTCTTCCGTGGAATCTTTGCACGGTAGCATGTCTGCAACGAAAATAAATAATGGATAATATTAAGGATGATTTTAATGAAGTACTTAATCTTTGAAACATTGTTAGTATATTATTGTTACTTTGATGATAGACGAATGAAATTATATGATCCCCTGCCCGCTGTCTTCCCGTTGAGCTACAACATGGGGCTCTTAAAAAGGAGAGTGAATAGATTCTTGAAAGGTCGGCAACATACTGGCAATACCCCTGGTGTTGCAGGCCATAGGCGGCGGTAACCGCTCACCATCAGGCCGCCCGTCCGGCTTGTTTGCCACCTATGGCATAAAAAATACCTAACTAGAGTACCGCGACTCGCAACTTCGTTTCCTTAAAAATTTCCTTTCCTATTCTATGTCTACATCGTAATCTAAATCTCTATTCGGGTTTCTGGGTCCAAGTTTTTATGATAAGGCTGGGCGTTGATAAGTGAATGGGCGATTCAGAAACTTTGAAAATATAGGTAGGTACAGGTAAACTACAAGGAGTGCTCTACACAAATAAGCAAATTACAAAAAAAAAGACGTGTGGCACTCGGGGACTGCCGCGGTAAAGCTATTGCATAGCATTTTTTATCAACTTATGCAATTATAATTATTTATTTATTTTATTTATGCAGTATTTTTTTCCTTTGTTTTTTTTTCTTTGATATTAATTCAAGTTACACTTTTTGAGCGTGGTGACCGATAAGAAAACAAATTCGCCGATACAACCAATGCCACCTAGAGGTGAGTTGCTGAACTAAAGAGACAAGCGTGATATATCAAAAAAGTCATTAAAAGTTCTGCTATTCATCGATAGATGGCAAAACTAAAAAGTATCACCGCTGTGCCGGTCGGAGTGGGGGGTGTTAGGTTATTTTCGTTACGGAATTTCTGGATTCGGTCTCCACGCTCAAGGCCCGCGATAGAAGCTATGCAATAGCTTAATAAAAAGGACCAAATCATAGAAAAGTATACAGATTAGAGGTAACAATCGGTAAACAGTTACGTAGTAATATTATCTGTTATGTGTGCTCCAGTAAAGAATTATGACTTACAATCAAGAATGAAACCCTAAAGCCTGTGACATTGAAATTTTAATAGTTTCTGGTCAGCAAAATACAGCGGCTGGTTGCCATTTCGCGATGTTTTATTGGCTATCATATCATCGGAATGGTGAAAGACTCCTCCAGTCTTTAACCGCCAGTCGTTTCCGTTTCGCCAATTTATGGAGTTTTCTGATGACAGAGCTGTAAATCGCCCTATAAAAGTTATTTGTTCGCTCAGACCAGTTTGTTCCTTTGCCATTATTGCAGTTGTTGGTAATGTCTTATTAACCAAAGGGAATTACGAACTAGATTATCTAGCATCTAGTGTGTACCGTGTGTCTTATGGTGTTTATGTAATTAACGTAAAGCCCGGTCGATATTTGTGTTTGCAGAGTACATATTATTTCCTTTAGGAAAGAACGCTAGAAATTCGCTTTATTCGTTTTGACTTGCAAAAGTAGAGGTACTTTTCAGATTTTTAGGGGTTAGGCAGGGTAAAATCTCAGAAAATTTCGAAACCAGTATTTAAGTTAATTATATCTATGGGTAGCTATAGGTATTGTTAAATGTGCGGTACGGAACCCTTCATCTAAGAGTCCGACTCGCATTTGATCAATTTGTTGTTAGTCCTATGAAATCCTATTTAATTTATCTTTTTATTGTGTAGATTCTATTTATAATCTTTGTAATTAATTTTTTTTTCATGATATCGCTTTTAAAATCTAGCAGTTTTAAGAGCTTATTTAAAAATTGCTATTTGGATGCTATCGGGTTTCGTGACGACCGCAATCGTTACGAAACCCGATTCATAATAATATCTAGGCTGCTAAATGTCACTGTCCTGTAAGACCACTTTTATTTCACGACAATAGCAAAAACAACGAATTAACTAAATAAAATTCAGTTTTTGTACCAGTTCTTTAGTCAACTTGTACATTGTACCTACAACTTGATAATACGACTCTTCTGAATAAAACGAAGACTGCTTGGGAAAGAAACTTTCCAAAACTTATTTGTAAATAAGTAAGCACCTACTTTCCTCTTCAACAAAGGATTGTAACTTCTTAATGCGAACTTGCTAAGTAAGCAATTGTGAACATGCAGTTTATTCTGTTTTCCTTTTATTACAATTGTGTTAATATTTAATGAAACTCCCTTGGGTTGTTATACACGTATTAAGCATAACTGCCATTTATTAATCAGCATCTTCAGTTGTTCAATTTGATTAGCTGGTCAATGAGTAATCATTATAAATTGTCATCGTCATCGCCGTGTCATTAATTTTTGTATTGAGCGGATCGCATCCAGGTATTTCCAGCGATCTTCATAATGTCGACTCACCGGGTTGGTCTTCCAATGTTGAGCCTTGCTTTTCGAGTCTTCAATAAGCGACATACTATCTACAATCATTATACCTTTCAACGTCTTGTCTTACGACATTGGAGCTGCGTTATCCTCTTACTTACGTCTTAGACTTTCGTCCTAGGACTTAAGAATAATGCTAATCATCAAAATCAATACCTTGTCATTATCTGCACCAAAATGTGGTACTTTTTCGTTCGTTCAAGGGTCGTTCTTATGTAAATAAAAGCTCGTAATGATTGCTTGAAACGAGGAACATTATATTGTTGATTTCAACTGTTATTTTAAGTACACTCGCTAATGATCAAGCTGGTCACGCGATGCGATGCTTAGTATCTCAGCTAGGGATGTCAGCATCTGCTGCGAGGAAATTAAAGAAGAGCAGTAACGTAAATTAACTTTATTTTAGCATAATTTTTGTGCATTTATGAAAACTTGTTATTTAGCCCTTCGTTCACTGCTAAACATATTTTGTTATGCCTCTCTTAATGTATGTACTACTGCGGCCCTTTCCCTCCTTATTAAGGGCTTCTACCGGCTGTCTTTCACGGGTCGTGACTGTACCTGGTTGCAGGGCGTCCTAAACTACATTTTCCTGGTCATTGACACTATATTTTTATAAGAATATCCCAGTATTATAATATAAAAATAGATAAAAGATGTGTATCTGTTCAGGCGCGAAATAGAACCCGACCAAGAAATATAATATTCTCGTAATAGTTCTCGTAAAAGTATGAGAGGACGGGCAGCAGATTCTTCTGCGTAAAAACTGCGCTCGCCATCCCACCTGCTAAGCGTGGCGAATATTGGCAAAACCCCCCAATGGGGGAAACCTATGTCTAGCAGTGGAGTTCCTACGGCTGAGATGATAATGATGATGATTAAGACCTGCAGAATTCTAAAACAGAACATTTTAAGGACCAAAAATTAAAATGCTTTTTGAATATAACATTAAAATTAAAATTGTGTGCTGGATTGCGAAGTGTACTTGGTACTTAGACTGTTTTGTTGAATTTCAAGCTGAAACTTACCATGGTCGATACTGCAGTCTTGCTCGCTAGCACAGTGTTGATAGTTCTGCGGTTGCCGTCTCATGCTATCGAAGCGTTCAACTCTAATCCAATTTGAATATCCACTTTAATTCTACTAACTTTATTTACCATGAAATGTCCTTAATGCTAATACCAACAGAGATCTGAGCTTACCTTCCAGAGACTTAGTATTAATTAACTCTTTAACTATTCAGATTGTTTCTTGTAATTGTGTTTGCTTGTCTCTATTGACGTCTACATCGTGTACAAATAACCAAACGAGATCGTATGTTACTTCAATTTCCTTTGGTAAATATTTTTTGTCGTTTATGTTCTCGATTGCCTTCGGGATTTGGTCGATTTTGTTGAGATCGAGAATCGGGGCTAAGGTTGGAAAAATACCTACTATTTTCTAGTGTATAAAATAATTTTACGCTTAGATGCATGCGGCGAATAATCGAAACGAGGTCGTTATCAGATCCGCCTAGTGTACTGGAACACGGTGAATGGATTTTAACTTTTAAGTTACTAACTACAAGTTACAAGTGTAACTAGTACCTAAGTTACCTAGTTAAGAACTTGCAATCAGGACTCCATGCCATGCACGCGATCGTGCCAGTAGACATTTATTGTACAATTTTCTTCAATATCCTATTACATTTTGTTATCCTTTTGCATAATAACCAAATGCTTTGCATTCTATCCGTGGTAAATAATGAACTCAGTTTTACATTTTAATTTCGTTTTGTTATCCGAAAGTTAGGTATGGTACAGTTGAGTTTAAAACTGGTGACACAACTTTTAGACTAAGGTAAAAACGCGATATAGTTCGTAAACAGAGCCCTACCTGACACTTTATTATAAATTATGACTTTTATGACATATTATAATATATATTGTACTCAGTCCCGCTTAATCTTCCTGCCCATTCCCATGTCCTTATCCGTCCTGAATCCGTCAGTAGTCTAGAAGAGATCGCTTAAAGCGATAAGACCACCTGTTGTATACCAATAAGTATTTATGATGTACCTACCTTATATTTGCATTTTTAATTTGTTTAAATTAAGAGGACTCCATTCTCCCTGTATTCGACTCTCACTGCACGTGTTATTGAATGCGCTTATGAGACGTAAACAATACGTCAGAATTCAATACCAAACAAGCCCTGTTTTGGCATGTTTCGTTTATGATCGTGTCTCAGCGCTGGTGTCACCTTGGTATCCGACATCAGTTCAATTCTTTTTCTAACTTTGCCTCCAATTTCAAACGCGACTGTACTTACTGACTGAGAATATGAGTATCGAATGTACTGACCCACATTTCTTATATTTAGAATATACAATTCTTATCATATTATGTGCCATAATTACTGTGATAATAGATATTTACGGTCATGTTATTGCATCCTATAGTAACTGGTTACCTATTTTAGTTCCTCGTTGAAATCAATACTGTGTATAATTAATGGCTAATAAGATAATTAAGTCAAACCAATAAGTACTTGCTTTAATTAAATTGCCAAACGTCATTGGGGAGTAGGGGTACTATATCATTGAACTAATTATAGTAGTTGCTTCGAGCTAGATATTTTGGTATTTGATAGTTTTAAAAATATCATAACCAGCCAACCACTTCTCCGCCGTGGTTGCCGGCTGCCGGCTATCGAATAACCCACACTCTCTACCCGTGGTTGCCGTAAGAGTCGGCTAAGGGTTATCAGATCTGGATGATGGGCAGCAGCATTCTCTGACACAGTGCCACCCAGTGTTTTAATATTCAAAATTCTGCGCGCATGCCTGTCACCCTGAGATATTAGTGTTTGAATCTCGTCAGAGTAAAAACCATTAATCTGCGCTCGCTAACCCGCCTGCTAACCGTAGTGAGTATTGGCAAAATCCCCCTATGGAGCATTGGGAGGCCTGGGTCCAGCAGTGCACTACCTGCGGTTGAGATAATGAACCTCATCTGCACGTCCTACACTCAAACGTCCCAAACGCAGCTCTGGCTTTGCATGAAGGCCAATGATGATGATGCTAATCAAGGTTACCGGTGCCATGAGCATTGACCATTTATGGAGAAACTTTATGAAACTGGTCAGTTGAAGGAAAGAGAGCTTGAGGCCTTTAATCAACTCGCTGGTCATGTCAACAGAATAAATTAAGGAAATATATTTACTAGTGCAAGGTTCCCGTACTATCGCAACGAATTAATCGGCAAAAATATCATAGTCGCAAAGGCCATCAGAAGGAAAAATAAAGATAGCTGCACCCACCTACACAATCACAAACAGCCTTGACAACAATGTCCGACTTAGAAGATCATGTACCTAGAAGTATCTATACGATCCCTATGCGAAGAATTTCTACCTTTATGAATAACATCCGCGACCTCTAATAACGTACGTGTACTAGTTAATATTTTACAGCGAAATATCCGAGAGATGATACCGAGAATGGCCCCAGAAACTAGAACAGAGCGTAGGAACTAGGAACATATCATAAATTCAACAATATAATATATAAGGTTTTCCCGCAGCTAGTTGCCTTTTCGAGTGAACTTCCTTTCAGCCCCGGGAATATGTTCGCTTTGTTTTGTTTTGTTTGCGAGTTAGGAACGGCAAATTGTCGGATTACACAACTCCCTAAGTTGCTCGGTCAACATAGCTGCGGAATCTTAAATTCTACGTGAAAAGCTTGTTACTCGCCAGTTTTTGTTTCGGTGCGTTACATGGACAATGTACCCAAATAGACTGATAATATATTGGTTAGATATATTAAACAAAATATATAAAATTATTCTATAATAAGTTCTCGCGAGAATTAACGCGTCTATAAGCTGACATGGATATCATTAGCAAATTCGCTATGGGAAAAGGAGACTTAATATTATGTGTGATTAGTCCGAGACTTTGTGACCAACATATACCAACAACCAACCTCCCCAATCCAACAATCCCTCTGCTGCGTATAACTATGAACACAAACAGGTGCACAAAAACAATTACTTTTCTGTGTTTCCAAAATGAAAAACAACATTCGTTTTGTTGCCCCTAAAATCGAATGTTTCGTTCACAAACTCTCATATTCCAAATTGGCTATTAGCAACAACCTTTGACGATGCTGTTTTTTCTTAAAAATATGTTGTTCTTTTACGTAAACAGCTAATATAATTTAAGATGTTTGTCGTGGATTTGGTGATTTATGTTTGTTTCCTGCGCTGGCCTGCTAGTTCCGTTTGGTTCGTTCGGATTTCCTTTCTGAGGGGCTGTGTAAATAAGCTCCAGGTTTTGTTTGCCAGTTTAACGTCTGTGAATTGTAAATTGTAAGGAAAAAACAGTAGATACTGTTAAATAGCTTACGTACAAAGTCACCGGCGCAGCTGACAACGCACGGCGAGGTCACTGCTGCTTACATATTTATGAGATTAAAAAAAATGATCGTCCTACTGTGGGTTTATTTGTTAGCGGATATATTATGTGAACGCACTGAACCGAGAAAAAATAAACTACCATTTAGATCAGCAATTGGTAGCCAGAATAAAAACAACGTGTGCAACTTCCAATAGAGGCGACTCATCGGTGTTTACCTTTAAAATTTCCTCGTGCAGATCCCGCCGGGGTGCCATCCGTTGTGGAACTTCCTTCGTATCTCCCCACGACGTAAATAAGCGGCTCCCTTTGTTTGCAGGTTAACGGTTGTAAATTGTACGGTAATAACGGTGCGGTTGTGCGAGACTTTGAGCGCGAGAAACGGAAGCAATTCAACTCTTTACCTCCGTGCATATTCATAAGGTTCGGGTAAAAATTGCTTCAATCTGCGAATTGGCCCATATTTTTAACACTGGATATCGTATACGTTTACCAACAAATTGTAGCTGTATTTCAAGCCGTGTAGTTCGTGACTTTATAAAATACAGACTTACAAAGTTTTTCTGAATTCTTGCTGAATACAGAAGCCTAAAATAAAGTATCATTTCAAAAGCAAAATCAAAATCCTTCATTTTAACCACTTCAAACCACCTATCTCTATCTGCGTCCTGCGTAAGTACGACCACGACCCCTATAGATCGAGACTTGGAAGATGTTAAGCCTCAAGTTGTTGAAATGTGTTTCGTATGCGTATATAATACCTAAATGAATTGACTTAAAACAATGTTAAAACAACAACATTAAAAAAGTTTTCCAAAGAAACGAACGGAGTTGCATCAAAGGCGGAAGTTGTTCCAAGTCTGTGTCAAAGTGTGGTACGATCCGGGGGTTGTAGAGTTGCAGTCAAAACTTCATTAAAGCCAGCCAGTTAGGCAGTTTGCGAAGTTGCCGGACAGTCTCGTTACCGACGCCTGTCACGTAGGTGCCTGTCACGACCGAGACTGTTTTTCCGTGGTCAGGAAACTCCCACGACGTGGCCGTCTATGTTGCTTTTTTGCAGCTATTGCAATCTATAAGTCTGCATTGTTTAGTTTTTTACTGTTTTATAATAAATAGGTCTTCAAAGTAAAGTGTGCCTGGTGTCTACTATTCGTACATTTTGCCATATAACAATTTTGTTCACGTCTGATTTCACAACAACAAATTTGGCATCAGTTGCCTTAATTCTAAAGTTGTTCTGTTCAACAATGATATTTTCGAAGTTGTCGTTTTCGCTTCAATGCAGCTTAGTTGTCCGGATGTCGGAAACTGGCGTTTATTTTGTCTAGATGTTGGGCGTTGGAATTGTGCAATTATTGTCATTGTTTTAGTTTTTCACATTCGGTGGCAGTTTAACTTCGTTCGTGTTCCTACAATAAAACAATTTCACGTTACCAAGGTAGCATTTACAATGCAGTTACAGCCTTTGCTTTATAACACTGTCTTTGGCTCTGCATACAAATTACACTATGATACTTTCCCAGTTTTAGTACATCGTCAGTTTAACTGTACTGTTTGCTGTTAAGCGATGTCAATGGTGAATAAAATATGGGCACTTAACAGTGTGATGTAATATCTAGCACCTTGCGTTTTGTAATCGCCAATTTTCACACTTCATTGCTAATGCCGTGGCAAAGCAAGCCTTGCGCTCTTAATGGTAAAATTATAAAGTCAGGTGTAGAATATGGAATTCCTAGACACACATTTCCTGTACTTCAGCTTTCTTTTCCCTAACCGGCAGTTCGGGCATAATAAATCTCGCAGTTCCATTAAGAAACTCGAGGAGTGTAACGTGATATGATGTTAGTATAAATTCATAAAGTAATAGGTGTGTCCTCGGGTCTTGATGGCG
Source organism: Hemistola chrysoprasaria (assembly GCA_947063395.1). Classification (NCBI taxonomy): domain Eukaryota; kingdom Metazoa; phylum Arthropoda; class Insecta; order Lepidoptera; family Geometridae; genus Hemistola; species Hemistola chrysoprasaria. Next base: position 10,634,629 of record OX346725.1, read on the forward strand.
CTGTGACTTGAGACATAAATCCTAGCTTTTGGCACGGTTACGCCCTACGTATCTTAAGTAAGTGCGAAGTAAATACGTAACTTGGTTTGGTAAGTATAGTTGCTAAAGTACTAAGCCCCATTTAGAAATGTCTACACGCCAGCGGTAAGGACGTACGACGGTGTAAGGAATTAAACGTGATATTATGAGAGTTTTCTCGTCAAAGCTTGTATAGACAAAATAATAAGTGGCGTACTGTGATCGTAAAATCTGTCCATTTTTGGATTTCAAACATGTCACGTCTTTTACATTTAATTTAAAAGTTAAACCATGAAATTAAGCTAATTTCAAAAAATCAATCCAAATTGTGATGCTAATGAACTCTTTTATCGAAATACTCGTCTTTAGTATGACTGCCTCGGTAGCGTGGTGGGTGCAAGCTCGACTGCCTATCATGAATCATGAGGTCCCGAGTTCGATCCGCAAAGCAATGTGTCAAATATTAGTTTTTCCATTAGGAATTATCTCAATAACTGCCTGGAGTCTGGAACTGTACCCGGTAGATGGCAATAGGCTCGTCCTCATTACATGTGACCAATAACATACTGGCGAAATGGGCGAGTCCTGGGTACACCTCTGTCTACCCCTTCGGGAAAAAGGCGTATTTTTATGTTATGTTACGTTAGTATGAGATGAGTAAATTGGTATCTGTGTTCGAATATTGAGTTAACCCGTCTGGGATTTTAACACGCGGTAGTTAGCTATGTAAATATAAAGCTGTTTGCCTACTATATTGGTAGGTAGTAGGTACGTTATAGGACCGATATATTATGAATGTATTCGACCAGACAACGGAAACGGAACGGTGTACCTGGCCCATAATAACGTATGAACACCGTTCAAATAGAAATTACAATACCTTCTCTCTAACGCCTATAGGGGCGTGTGTTTATCTAGTGAAATTTTTCTTTCTATATTCGTATTGTATTTCAAGCGAATAGAACCGCTCATAGAAATTGTTGACGGAAAGATAGTGCTCCGTGCACGACACGTGACGGACACGAAACGGTCTAGTGGGCATAGTGCTTAGTTGTATTAACTCAATTAATAATTAGGTATATCTGTTTAATTAAGTGGATAGGAATTATAATATAATACCTATAGAAGCCGATGACGCTCAGATTACGCATCACTGAACAAACTAATTACCTACTAATTTACTGAACACCTATATAATACTATAATAGAGTAGAACACAACGTAGTATTACTCACGGGGGTCTATCTACCTAAACAGCCTATAGGAGCTTAACTTCCATCTGGCTCGTGCCATTAAAAAATTACTGAATTTCTAAAATCGCTCTTTCCATTTGTTTATTATTAGATTAATGCATTGTTTTTAAGTTTATTTCGTTTTTTTTTCTTTTAATTTGATGGAGTAGATCGCAAAAAAAGGAAATAAAACACCTTTGCCAGTTATTCATGTGCAAAATAAAATTATAAAATACAAATGCAAGTCACATAATATAAATACGTCGCTATGTAAATAAATGAGGCATCATCAAGCACATCACATGAGCGTCAGTAATTGAACATTGCTATCACGGTCTTTTATAAATGCATCGCTACAGCAAACGCTGCGGAAAACGGCGAGCGCACTTAACTGCCTAATATTTCCCGGTTAACGGTTAAACCATGTTAAACGGGGCGGCAATCATTTACTATTTACTATATTATCACGTTCGTAGCCTCAAAATCTCGCGTAAAGTTTTTGCTGTATTTGCATTTTATACTACACGATAGTGCCCCGCGGTTTCACCCGCATAGTCTTCGTTCCCGTGGGAATATCGGGATAATAAGTACTTTTTATGTTATTCTAGAGTCTGAACTATCTGTTCACCGAATTTCATCCCAATCGGTTCAGTAGTTTTAGCGTGAAAACGGAACAAACATACATACCAAAAAACAGTGCTGTTTTTTTCGTGTTATCTAGATGGCGCTGGAGTTAAGTTAGAACTCGGTAGCGTTTTGTTCACCTTATAAAAACGTAACTTTTTTACATTGTGTTAAGATTTGAGACTTATATGTAAGAATAAGAATATATAACTTGGAGTTCAGTACATACTAGGCGTTAGTTTCTTTGTATACGATTTTTAAGGTGGATTAGCCGACTTCATTTCTCATTCAAGCTTTGAGGAACCAATGACGATGATATAAGAGATATAATTTCTTCATTAGTGTATAATTTAAGTTTAAGTATCAATTAATTATAAAGTGACATTTATCCAATTATACTTAATACAAAATATACGAATTATATACCTCTTCTACCATCGACATACCAATGCCCACAAAGTTTGTACGGGAAAGATGTCGGCCCATCCACCTTAGATATTATTGTTGTTAATAATATGATACTGAATTTTGCGATTAGGAAATTTCTCGATAGCCTGGAGACTGCCTCGTAGATGGCAATAGGCTCGCCCCCTATTGTCATCTACCGGGGCTATAGGGGATAAAACAACTGACGAAGTGTGAGTGTGTAGCTTCTTTGTGTTTAAAAAGAAGCTACATAACACGAAAATCGTTTATTTGCGTGTTTAAGTTTTTCTTAATAAAATATTTAGTTCAATGTTTTTCAATGTTTGACTGCCTCGGTGGCGTAGAGGGCGCATGCTCGACTGCCAATCAAGAGGTCCCGGGTTCGATCCCCAGGTCAGGCAGTGTTAAATATTGGATTTTTCCATTAGGAATTATCTCAATAACTATGCTTGGAGTCTGGAACTGTGCCCGGTAGATGGCAGTAGGCTCGCCCCCTATTACATGAGACCAATAACATACTGGCGAAATGTGGGTGTATCTACTATGGGACTGAGTCCTGGGTACACCTCTGCCTACCCCTTCGGGAAAAAGGCGTGAATGTATGTATGTATGTAATGTATGTTTTGCCGAGTGCCGAGTTGTGTGGGATGGGTGTTCTAGCACTTTTGTATCGGAATGCTGTTTCAGATAACTAAAAAAGAAAAGTTGTACGGAATTCTAAATAGATTACGTGCGAATCTTATAACTTAAACGGTACGTGACTGGGGAATAATAATATATATATTTTACATTAGGTATATTCTGTTGTGGCAATATTGCGTCGTTTCAGCAAAATGTGGACTGAATATGAACTATGATCATACAAGGTAAATCTCGAAATAGACTTAATAAGGATACCCGCAAGAGATATCCAAGAGCTAGTTTCCTTGTGCTCTATGATAAAGTCGAATTCATAAATCTCATTTAATTCTATGCTATATGCCAGGTTAAAAGTATCAACAACCGAGGAGCATGTTTGAAGAATGTGTTGAAAGTCGAAGAAAGTCGTGTCAGGATCGCAGTGGAGAGAAATGGTTATCATCTAACTCAATGGGAACAAGGCGTGGCTGTTTGTACTGTGTACTGTATATAACTTTATTATTATGTGAGTACTTGAATCTAATTCGAAAAAATTGACAATTTTTATATTACTAGCTGTGCCCCGCAGTTTCACCCGCCTAGGCTTCGTTCCCGTGGGAATATCGGAAAAAACGTATACTATGTGTTATTCCAGGGTTTTAGCTATTCAGCTCAATCGGTTCAGTAGTTTTGGCATGAAAGAGTAACAAACATACATCCATTTAACCGAAACTGCGCTAAATGGCGCTTGACTCGAGTTAGAAATCGCAAGCGTTTTGTTAGAAACCGTAACTTTCTTACATTGTACTGAAATTTGAGATAATATTACTAGGATTTTAGTAACATTTAGATTTGGATTTGGTTACCCAGCTTTTTCATACAACAAAGGCACATTTAATGAACGAGGGCGCACCGGATAAAAATCATTGAAGCCTAAAATACTTTACGGGAAAATTCCTACCCTCGAAAATTAGAATAGAACTCCCAACAGCCATAATTCAAACCCAGTTTTTTGGCGCCCAGTTTTATATCACCCCTTGCAGAATACTCCCACTTCGGCACGAAACGTTTAATTTGTTAAATTGAAAAGAAACATCGTATTGTTCAGATAGAATTAGGTTTATTCGCGGAACCCATTCGGTCGTAACGGTAGATCCCTTTGAAAATAAGTGGATGGAATGAGTGAAATGACCTATAAAGCGGATAGATGTGGCAGTTTCGACGGAGCTTAGTGTGTATTTTGTTCGTTTACTTCGCCGTCCGTTTCTTTAAAGATGGCTTTTGTTAGATGAAGATGATGTTCTACAATCAGATAATAATCTTAATGTCTAGTAATGTCATGTGACGTCTGCGGCTCAAGATTTGCTACTACAGTAAGTTTATAACGTACATACGTTTTGGTAATGTTAGGGTGTAACGCCTTTTAGCAATTTTATACAAGCCTCTTTTTCCTCCGAATATAATAAGAAATTTTTTGATAGGATTGTGTCTAATTCCTCGTAGCCAGAATATCCGCTTAAGGGACCCCTTGGATAGTGCGGGTTAAATACAATTTCTAATGCAGAAGGTATATAGTTACTACTTACCATTTGCATCAATTATGTCTCGTAGACAGGTGTGGACAGCTTAAGGTGTTACCCTTCATATTGTGTACCCTTGAAGACAAAGAGACTCTAGGCGACATGGAATAATTAGTGCCGGCTTAACAGGCAAATATTATACACCTACAGTACATAATACCAGTGAATAATGATATACTAAATTTTCGTGTACAAATAGTTGCATAGTTTCGAATTGGGAAATGACACTAAAGATTACTTCACACGTACACGCGAACGCGCGACGTGACACTGCATTGCTTGTATTTGTATGAAAGACAGACAAAACACTACAGCGTGCGTGTGTCGGGCGCATTTCTTTGTATTTGACACGCGAGATGTGTTTTAAACTTTAACCTGAGTTCAACCGAACTTTAATATTAACTTAAGCTTTATCCTCGATATCTCTCTGCTTAGACCAGTATTAACTCGTTACACGATTATGTTAACAATATTATTGACGTCATTTTACCAGTTCTCTAAATGATGCAACGTTTAATATAGGTTTAAGCACAGATATGAGGTTAGGTTAAGCTTTAATTCATGTTTAAGTTACACGGTGCAACTTAGCCTAAGAATTGATCTTGAAGAACGGGTTTAGAGGAGCTAGATTATAATTTATGATAATAAATATTTAATATCTCAATAATTATTAATGTTTATTCTTGACATATTCATATTACATCACCAGCAATTTGTTGCTATCGAAGGACATACATAAGCGCTGTATTGTTAAACAATGCTAATGAATTGCTCGACTTTGTGACAAAAGACCAATAAAAATACCCCTAAATGTCAGTAGGTTTAGGTTATCAACTTGAAAGATTTGGGTCGATTAAAGAGTGATTCACAACTCAGCGTGGACGAGTTGAACAAGGAAACGCGCTCGACCGCGCACGCTGTTAATGCATTGTCTTCTTTTTAAATACAAGGAATGTAATTTGACCCGTCCACGCCCGACCCGCGCCCACGTTGACGTGTGAAGTAACCTTTAGCAAATATAAATAAATTGTTAAGGCATATGTATGTATGCATTGTGTAGGGTTCCATACCTACGTACCTAAACAAAACGTTTCCAACCAAAAACAATCCTCCCACTAAGAACATGCAGCGCCATCTAGTTGCAAATTACTGCAAACATGAAGGAAGTACCCTAGAGCTTAAAGCCCCTTGCGCAAAGTATGGAAATATGCAGAAAAATGGCAATAAATTTTGATTGCGATAACTTAGAAGTATGATTTTTTACAGCCACAAGAGACCGCAGATATGAGTAGTTAATATCAATTTCAACTTGATGCGTTCACGCGTTTCCAAGAAAAAATGTCTTGACAGACAGACATACAGACAGACAGACGGACAACTAAGTGATCCTATAAGGGTTCCTTTTTTGCTTTTGAGGTAGGGACCCCTAAAAATGTTACATTAAATAAATTAAATGTTATATTATATAATGACATTTTCTTATTATTATTTAATTCAATTTATAATTTATGACTATTTATTTCTAATTTCAATCCATTATTATGTCGATTCATTTTATTTTGTATTTTTTATTTTGTTAATTTGTATTGTAATTTAATTTAGTAATTAATATTGTGTACTTATGTTCCTTGTTGGTCGAAGTTAAACGATTAATAAAAAAGATATAGTCCTGCAATCGTTTCGCGAAGTAAAAGTCGAAAAAAATGCTCGGCCTAATGATCCCCGTCGATTTAACAGAAAACGTCTACATATAAGTAATTTGTTCGCGACTGTCGCCTGAACATCGTTAATCTATGTTGTAATGTGTTTTGACACATTTACATAAATAGCACTTTAACAGCCACGACACCCCGCGAGAATTTATGATGTTTGATATGTGACGTATTTCGAGGGAGATAATGTTATTTATTAACAGGGATGAGTTATTGTATGCTTTTTGCTGCACAAATAAAGCGTACTTTTACACGCTTCTACATTTTTATTGACAACCCTAGGGTTGAGTTGCATCAACAAATTTTAACGTTAACCAAAGCGTTACCGACCCTTATTTTTATTTTATTTTGTATTTTTTTGTTTGTCAATTTGTATTGTAATTTAATTTAATTCAGTAATGTATATTGTGTACCGATCTATGATCAAATTTGGTCGTATTAAACTATTAATAATAATAATATATCTGGTTATACGCATCACACTTTAACGTTAAAAATATTATTGACGTTATTTACGCGGCCTTCTAGGAATTTGACACAATCCCATAAAATTTACCAAATCGATGTTTTGTATTCGTATGTTTCCTCCGAATATAATAAACCATTCTAAAAATTTATTTACTGTTATTTTTATAGTGAAGTATCCTATGTCTGTCATTTTAATTTTTCTTATAAACCCTTGGTTTTTTATAGTAAACTTCTAAAACCTAAGTTTTACTCGCGTGATTGGACGTTCACTACTAAAAAATATAGAGTTTATAAACAAAAATAAAATGATAGGGACATACTTTACACTTCCACTACCTAAGAAATCCAAGCCTTCTTCTTTCTCTGAATTTCGACCTATTTCTATTCTTCCGTTCCTCTCTAAAGTTCTTGAGCGCCTTATACACCAGCAACTGAATTCCTTCCTTATTGAAAATTCTCTTCTAAACCCACTCCAGTCCGGTTTCCGACGTGGCCACAGTACTGTGACAGCGCTAGTCAAAGTTACGGATGACATACGCTTTGGTATGGCGACCGGGAAACTAACCGTGCTATCACTGCTGGACTTTAGTAACGCTTTTAACAATGTTGATTTTGATATCCTCCTCAGTCTTCTTCGCTCTCTTAACATATCTCCTCCGGTTATTGATTGGTTTCGCAGTTACCTGTTTGGGCGCCGGCAGCGTGTACGTATTGATGATAAATATTCATCTTGGTGTAATACGACTGCGGGTGTCCCGCAGGGCGGCGTTCTTTCTCCTCTTCTTTTTGCAATCTTTATAAACTCAATTTCAAATCAACTATCTTCGTCCTACCACCTCTACGCCGACGACCTGCAAATATACACTCAGGCTCCAGTCGATGACATCGAGACAGCCTTAAGGACTACCAATGATGATCTACAGCGTATCCTTGATTGGAGTAAATCATATGGGCTCAACGTGAATCCTCTAAAAACCCAGATGATTGTCATTGGTAGTTCTAGGATGATCTCGAGGATTGACTGGTTCCGCCTACCACAAGTTATTTTCGACGGCACGGTCATTCCTATTAACAGGACGGCAAAGAACCTAGGAGTCATTTTCGATAGTCATCTATCGTGGGATGCTCAAATAGCAGAGGTCAGCCGCAAAATCTATGCCTCTGCTGGTTCTTTGCGAAGGCTGCGTAATCTCTTGCCTATTTCCACCAAAACTGCTCTAGCACAATCTCTTCTTCTTCCTATTCTAGACTACGCGGACGCTAGCTATCTGGATTTAACCCAAGAGCAGCTTAACAAGTTGGAAAGACTACAAAATTTCTGTATTCGGTTCATTTTTGGACTGAGAAAATATGATCACGTTTCAGAGTTCCGCAATAAGCTGAAATGGTTACCCATCCGTCTTCGCCGGGATACTCACATTCTTTCACTTCTTTATAGTATTCTCTTTAATCCATCTACGCCTCTCTATCTCAAAGAACGCTATGAATTCGTCTTTCAGTCTCATTCTCATTCTCTACGTTCTTCCAATAACTTTCTTCTCAAATCTACGACCCCGAACGTATCTTCTCAATGTACTTTCAAATCCTTCACAAATTATGCAGTCCATCTTTGGAATGCTCTTCCCGTTGCCATAAGATGTGCTAAAACTCTTGAAGGTTTTAAATGTATGCTAAAAGACCACTATTTGTCGCAAACTTAGTGTTCTGATATCCCTAAACATTATAACTTATATTTATTTATTATATTATAGATAAATTATGTATGTATGTTATATTTCTATATGTTTTATTAACTGTATATTATATTATTACCTATTTTATTATGTAAGTAACATAACATAACATACATTCACGCCTTTTTCCCGAAGGGGTAGGCAGAGATGTACCCAGGACTCAGTCCCATAGTAGATGGGTCAAAATCACCAAGGTGGAGAATTAGCTTTGCCAGCAAATAAATGCCCAAATTTAGTTTATTTAAGCAAATCGTTAATGTATATATTGCTTAACTCTGTATAAATTATATGTACATAATATTTAATGCTGCAAAAGTAAAGCACATTCATTATTATTTGAAGAAATAACTACAAAAAATCATTTCGGGAACGCGTCCTATGTAGCAATCTTCAGAAATTAACTTAGGAAATATTCATAAAAAAAAATAAAGTGAAAAGTTTTTCTTGCTTAATGGCCTACAATTTTATCTTATATCAATTAATTATTGTTATTATTAAAGAAAGAAAAGAAATTAAAGCAAATCAAGTCAAAATATTGTGTCCGGCAATGTAAGCGTCATTTTAGTGAACGCAATTTTGATTCTCAGTAAAATTTCAGTTTTTGAACGCAACTTCCAGTTGTCTATAGTACAGTGATGGGAACGATGCAAACAAACGGTTGTCGAGAGAGTTTTCGCCAAAAACAATTGAATATAAGTGGTAAGTATCTTTCAATTCATTATTTATAGAGCGTACATCAATATGTCATCATACCGGGAATGCGTTTGTCAACTTGAAATATCGAAAAATACGTTTTGTAGTGTTTTATAACAAATTGTATCCTCAAATATTTTACAATAACAAAGCCGAACATGATGTCAAAGATGGATGCCATCTAAAAAGGGCGCGTTTATTTTAAAAAAGTCATTTCGGGATCGGTCATTTCGGGACCGTTCCCGGACTTTACGGAGCGTTCTCGAAATGATGACGTCGTTCCCGAAATGACATTTTCCAATAAATGTGCCCTGTTATTATAACTATTGGTTAATTAATTCAGTGTATGTTGTGCTAACATATTTTTAAATATATGTTTAATATTTTTTAGCAATATGGAGTCTCATGTGATTGAAAAAAACAAAAAACGTCTGAAAAAGCAAGTTAAAAACAATAGTTCAGCTTACTTGCGACAACGAGAGAATGCCAATGCTAGGAAAAGGAAATTTTTAGATAAGATGACGGAGGAAGAAAGAGAAATAAAAAGGGGCTAAAGATAGAGCGTACGATCAGAAAAAAAAGCTGAAAAGAAAGTTAAAAACATTGATGAGATAACTGAGAGAGAAAAGCGAAAGCAAAGAAAAAGTTGGAAAGAAGCATCCAAAAAATACGAGAGAGAGAAAAGAAGAAGACAATATCAAGTATAGTAAACAGTACTCCGCACCATTCTGATGATGAATAGCTGCAGCACCTTTAGTAAGAAGAACAGTGGGAAGAAAAATTGTTTGGAAGGATAAAACAACAAGAGAAAACAATTGCTAAAATAAAACTTAAGAATGAAAATTTAAGGAAACGTCAAAATTAAATAATATTTATTGATGACATATATGAATATTTAATGATTTATTAATGACATAACAGAGAGTATATTATAGAACCAAAAATCATGGGAATATCTTCAAGAAAGATACAATTAATGTTCAAAATTTGCTGCAATTGAAGAAACGGAACATTTACAATACCATATTAATAGCTTATCATCATTCGATGATGAGGAGGATGTAATGTCGATTTCTTTTCGGCAGCAGACTGCGCAAAAATCAATTACTGTTGAAGCTGGTACATCTTACAATCAAAACAAGGAAAACCTATAACCAAATGTAATTTCCTCTGGAACCTATATTTTAATTAAATTACCTACACAAAAGAAAACTGTCAATTACAGATATGTTGCCACCTGTAAGATAGGTGTCGATAAAGATGATGGAGAAATCCTAGTCATATTCTTGAATTCGGTGCGTAATAATGCAAAAAAAAAAAAAATTTGATCGAAGTACCTATAATAAGTATTATTCCAACGCCATTGCTGAAAAAAGAAAATAATAGAGAGTATTATTACTTTGAGACTGATATTGATGTTTATGAAAAATTCTAATGTTTGTTTCTCTATATAATATTATATTCTTGTGTTTAATTAATATTATTAGGAGTTCTTGTTTTTGGTGTAAAGTTTGTTTAATATTAACTACAAAACAATATTATGTATAATGTTTAGATGGTTTGATTATGACCATCATAATAAAAGTTTAATATGATTATTAAGAATTTCTAATCGTCTGTGTGCAGCAATTAAAAGACTGTAAAGTGATTTAAGTTACGTATAAGTTAATTAAGAAACTTATGCCAAAATGAATAAATAAGAACGACGTACAAAAACATGGCTTATGATTTTATAAACCTAAATTGTATCTATATCGTCATTTAGGGAACACACGCATCATTCCGCGAACACTTCATAATTTCCGGGAACATCACTAAAATCACAGATAACACATTATTATTTTAGATATTAAAAAAAAAGCCCTGGTAATATTAATATAATGCGGGCTTCTTATACCTATAGCATGTAAATGTATATATAAAAAAGCAATATTTCTCATATTTAGATAATTTAGACAAAAAAATAGTCACAATAGCTCCATTGGCACTATATTTTGCTTTTAAACGTCTTTATTTGCAATTTCATTATATTTTTTAAATTTTTATTTATAAATAACATATATCCGCTATTGAACAAGGTAAAAAATAAAGACTTATGTTATATTTTAATATTATTATAATCTTCTCAAAAACGTTCCCGGATTGATGTTTTTCAGCGATCGCTCTCTTTAAAAATAAAATTACAAGAGTAGTAATCAATTCTATGCTCTGCCAACATAAATATTGGCGTGGTACTTCCTAGCCGCGCCACAGTCAGAATTTGAATTGAAAATAATTTTAAAAATATGTTCTTAATATGTACATTATTGTACATATATTAAAAAAAATTGTACTATAAAAGTTCACAAGAAATTAAACAAAATCAGTGGCGCGGCCAGGTACTATGATTCCTAGCCGCGCCACCGCGTACACTATAATAAATAGTTTAACTAAGCACCAAATTTCTGTCAAATAATTGTACGTCTATTGTTCGCTCTACCGATAGTGAGAAATACCGCGAAAAATCATTATCTTCATGATCAATATCGAAAGTAAAATAAGTCGACTATGGCGATTCTGTCAGGCGTTCGGCCCATGGATTTTATATAAAAATGAGAATAAGTTTGTTTGTAAACAGAAAAAGTACTAAATCACGGACAAAGAACGCTTTTACTATTTATTGTGTTGACTTACGAGGTTGATAATTTTCACGGCACCAAGTGACTACAAACTTGAGTATCTATGTAATTCGATAAATTTTAATACGTCCACGCGCGTTTTAGAGATAAAGTGTCTTGACCAACAGATTGAAAACCGAATAAGTGATCTCATAAGGGTTCCTATTGAACCCTAAAATAGGTTTGCTTTCAAATAAATTACAGGCGTTTGTCCCATAAACAACAATAATGTATCGAAAATGGTACGGCGCGGCCGTACCACGAATTCGATTCGCCACCATACATTCACGTCTTTTTCCCGAAGGGGTAGGCCGAGGTGTACCCAGGACTCAGTCCCTTAGTAGATACACCCACATTTCGCCAGTATGTTATTGGTCCCATGTAATAGGGGGCGAGACTATTGCCATCTACCGGGCACAGTTCCAGACTTCAGGCAGTTATTGAGATAATTCCTAATGGAGAAATCCAATATTTAAACACTGCCTGACCTGGGGATCGAACCCGGGACCTCTTGATTGGCAGTCGAGCATACGCCCTCTACGCCACCGAGGCACCATACCATAGTAAAATAAGTACTACTAGTATCTCAACTCCTTTGATAGACCGCAAAATACTTACACGGTTGTCGTTGTTAAAAATATTCAAGGGTTGTCACAAAAAAAAAAGAAGCCTGGGGAAGTACAAAACCTTTGCCAGTTATTCATCCGTCAAGCAGTAATTTAAAATATAAAGCAGTAATAAAACTGTGTTCCGGATGAAGGGCAATGTTAACCGAGAAATTATTGGGCATGACGAGTTTTAACAACCAATATCTCAGGGTGATAGGCGCAGTGCAGTGCCGCGTAGAATTTTAAATTTTAACCACTGGGTGGCACTGTGTCTAATATGTAATAACAGAGTAATTGATTATCTTGCAAAGATTTTGTTTCGATATCTTTTTGGATATAATATAAAATATTCATCATATTTTCTGATTAAATAAACCTACCTAATTAGTAGTATCATACTGCGACTTAGGTAGGGTAACAAGGTAAAGATACATAATAACTGATGTACATACCTAGTACCTAATAATCATAACCATGGTGATCGTGATCGATATATCTAGGTAATAGTTATAAATTGTCATTCATTTTGCATTTCATTACCTGTCTTACCTATGTAGGAGATACCTACTATTTTTCAAACGAGGGGTAGTATATCTACCTAAATAATAGGTTTCATGTCTAGTAGATATATAATATACCTATCACAAATAAATCATAGTATATGTACTACATAATATATATATATCTATAATATACCTATGTGCTTCGTCTGTCCACGAAGAAGTCTTGTGGGTAAACGTCCTACGCTACGCTTGTCAGTCCGTGGTCTACATTCTAATTCGTGGTACGGCCGCACCGTACCATTTTCGATACATTATTGTTGTTTATGGGACAAACGCCTGTAATTTATTTGAAAGCAAACCTATTTTAGGGTTCAATAGGAACCCTTATAAGATCACTTATTCGGTTTTCAATCTGTTGGTCAAGACATTTTATCTCTAAAACGCGCGTGGACGTATTAAAATTTATCGAATTACATAGATACTCAAGTTTGTAGTCACTTGGTGCCGTGAAAATTATCTACCTCGTAAGTCAACACAATAAATAGGAAAAGCGTTTTTTGTCCGTGATTTAGTACTTTCTCTGTTTACAAACAAACTTATTCTCATTTTTATATAAAATCCATGGGCCGAACGCCTGACAGAATCGCCATAGTCAACTTATTTTACTTTCGATATTGATCATGAAGATAATGATTTTTCGCGGTATTTCTCACTATCGGTAGAGCGAACAATAGACGTACAATTATTTGACAGTAATTTGGTGCTTAGTTAGACTATTTATTACAGTGTACGCGGTGGCGCGGCTAGGAATCATAGTACCTGGCCGCGCCACTGATTTTGTTTAATTTCTTGCGAACTTTTATAGTACAATTTTTTTTAATATATGTACAATAATGTACATATTAAGAACATATTTTTAAAATTATTTTCAATTCAAATTCTGACTGTGGCGCGGCTAGGAAGTACCACGCAAATATTGTTTAAACATAAGTTTAGTGATAATTTAGGCTGATCATCAAAGTAATAGCTGCTAGGTGAATTCATCGTAAAACAGAATTTGGAATTTGCCACCTTGGTGATTTTGACCCAGATACACCCACATTTCGCCAGTATGTTATTGGTCCCATGTAATAGGGGGCGAGCCTATTGCCATCTACCGGGCACAGTTCCAGACTCCAGGCAGTTATTGAGATAATTCCTAATGGAAAAATCCAATATTTAACACTTTGCCTGACCTGGGGATCGAACCCGGGACCTCTTGGTTGGCAGTCGAGCATGTGCCCTCTACGCCACCGAGGCAGTCATGTAAGTAATGTTTGTTATATTATTTATAATTCTTGTGGTCATATACTTAATACTTACTGTGTGTATGCATTATAGTTTATTTTTTTATTTTTATTGTTTTTATATATTATATCTTATGCAATATATATTATGTTATTTATATTTTAGGTATAAGTATATTATGTATGAGTATGCATAAATATATATATTATAGTATAATAAGATCTTGTTTTAAGAGAAATAAAATGTATACTCTTTCCCATCCCCTACTCATCCTATCTTTCCCCTATCCGTTCAGACTGGTTGCCTGGAAGAGATCGCTTAAAGCGATAAGGCCGCCCATTGTCAACCAAGAATTAGTTTTATATTATTTTAGTTTAATATGTTTTATGTTATTTTGGTGATAATAAAGAGTATTCTATTCTATTCTACTTTACTTCATCTTTAAAATATCAGGATATAAATATATCAAATAGGTTTACTGTATTCAGAGGAAACGGGAATACAAAACATCGATTTAGTAAATTTTCTATAGGATTGTGTCGAACTGCTAAGAGGTCCTCTTTCCTGTTAAAAACTATATCTTGCGAAATGTGGTATTACTATGACACTGGGTCCTGAGTCCTGAGTACAACCTCTGCCTAGCTTTTAGAGAAAAACGTCATGTTGTGTCGTGACGTAGACGTGACGATTGTACCTAATTTGATTCCTATTTAATTGCTCACATAAAATTACAATCAATAAGTTTACATATGATATGAGTTCCGTACACGAGCCGATTACAGGCTCGAATTATGATAGGCATTGTGAGGCCAAATGAATATTAAATTAATTCCTGTATTTAGCTCCGAAATTCGGTAATTAACGATTGACGTGCTCCCCTCATGTACGGTTTACGATGTGATAAAATTGTCGGATTGGGTTCAATGACGTGAGTATGTATTCGATTATTACACTGTCTTGCATTATATTATGTCATCGATAATATTCCTAAATAGACCTGAAACTTAAGGTGGTTCCGCCTACACTATACAAACTTTGAGGAACCAATGACGATAATAGAAGAGATACAATATCTCTTTATAAGAGTTTTATTTTAAGAAATAACTAATTATAAAGTGGCATTTAAACTACAGTTAAACTACAAAAGATACGTTTAAAACAGCAAAAAGGTATTTATCAGAAATATGGAATTTCTTAGGAAAGACGTTTAATCCTAATTTGCTGAAACACTAACGAAGAAATAATATTTCTTCTGTCATCGTTATTGGTTAAAGTTTGAAAATGATGTCGGCGGAACCACCTTAACAGGCCAGGTTAACAAAAATGTTATAATTTTTCACAAGACATAAATCAGTCCGGTTTTGTGACCATTGTAAAAGGTTCAAAGATAAAAATAACATTGCTAAAATACACTAAGAATGAGTTGCATCAACTAACTTTATGCTTAACCGAGAGTTAAATCACTAGCTAAACCAATAATCCGCGTGACTGTTATAATGACGTCAAAAATAACGTTAACATTAACGTGCAACGTACGTAAGTCTTATATTTAACTTGATATTTGAGGATCGGTTAAGCATTGCTTAACGATAAAGTTCTCAAAACACAGCCTAAACGGAAAAGAGAACCGCAGTATACTGCCTGACCAGTCATAGACTTTAAGTTGGCGACGTGTTATCTGTGTATTAAGTAAACTACTGGACGGTATGGTA
Source organism: Hemistola chrysoprasaria (assembly GCA_947063395.1). NCBI lineage: Eukaryota > Metazoa > Arthropoda > Insecta > Lepidoptera > Geometridae > Hemistola > Hemistola chrysoprasaria. The sequence continues at coordinate 10,650,500 of OX346725.1, forward strand.
CCTAAACTAGTGGAAATTGCGCGCCTTATCTTTAGGATTGACTTCCCTGGTTATTTCCTACTTCCTCCTAGTGGTTTATGTGTTGTAAAATTCAACAGCAATAGCGGGCAATATTCTGTTAAAGCTTTATGATCCGAGGGCTATATAGTTACATTAGCAGAACAAATAACATTCGTGCTGAACTAGGAGATTTATTTTTGATGAATTGTAATCGAATAGATAGTGAACAAACTCAAAGGCGAAGCAGAGATAGGAAAGCTAGAGACTAAAAGAGTCTAAACACCAGAGGCGCCGACACAACGCGGCAGCTTTTTTGTGCTGCGTGGGTTCATTTATTTGTCAACGTGGGTCTACGATTCAACTGCAGGACACGTTATATTATATACACGCATTCGTGTACGTTATCACCGACCTTTGGTGGTGTGTGAGTCCTTTACAGAATCATGAAGCCATTGACTTCAAAGTTTAAACTCATGTTTTAATTTGTTCCAAGTATGTTAACAACAATGGAAAACGGATACGGATGCTTGTAGGTAAATGGTAATGAACTATTAGGTCGATAAGCGTCAGCTCTATTTTTACGTTCACACTATGAGTGATGAGAAATTATACGTGAGATTGACACGGTTCGCGGATTGAGAAATGCTGTTATAGCAGGATGTAGAAACAATAATTGTATTAATAATTGCAATTTATACTCTTAACTCTTAACAGAACGACACGTTTATTACGGACATGCAATCACGGACCGACAGCAGTAAAGATGCGTAATTACAGCTGTAATTAATTACCTTAGCCCAAATGAGTTGCAGGAATCTCAGCGAGATTCCTACAAGGCCTATCGACTACCCCTTACATTAATTATAGGATAAAATCAGGACCTATTATCGTGCATTCCGATACACGGCAGATACGTACGCCTTCCGGTATTTATGACAATAAACCTTTCAAGATAAGTAGATGTCTATGTTTCTCTATGCCAATAAAATGTTCCAATGCAATAATATTATTGTATTGAAACAGAGTAACAGTGGAAGTAATTGAGAAAGTAAATTGTGCGGTTGTTGGTTCTACCGATCCGGTATTGCTTTCAGCAGAGTTATGAGTCCAATTTCACCAGAGACACAAATGTTATTTTAAAGCATCACGGTCTTAAACGTTTTCCCTTAGATTTAAGTTAATATAAAATTCTCGTTTTATTTCTTAACATACAATCACGCCTTTTTTCCGAAGGGGTAGACAGAGGTGTCCTGGACATAGTTGGTAGTAGGTAGTAGGTATACACCCACATTGTACCAGTATGTTATTGGTCCTATGAAATATTTCTTATCTTTTATAATTCCTCATTGTTTTGTGCCAGTTTTATATGCCCGTTATTACGAGTATTACGTATACACTTAAATAGCTGACCCCGGCGTTCCTACTTCGTACAGCCTAATTGCCGGCCGATGCAGCTGTTCAATATTAGCGTCGCACGAACTGTCAAATTCGCTAATGTCCTATAGCCGTCTGTAGGTAAACAAATGTAATGGAGGTAGTACTGTTGGTGAGTCACTAGTAATTAAACTGTGATACAGCCGCCTAGGCCCCCCGAAAGATTTTGGCATGGCCAAGGGAAAGCAGGCATTCATATCTATAAATAACATTTACCTAACTATATATATATATATATATATATATATATATATATATATATATATATATATATATATATATATATATCTTCAGGCCAGTAGGTGATTAACCTCCAGCGCCCTAGGTCTCCGATGGGGCTGCCATCTTTAAGCGTCGAGATCACACTTCGTTCTGTTTCGGGTATCGTCCCTGCCGAGTCGTTGTTCTTAACCAGGCCAAGGCGCACCCCGGGCTGTAGCGCCTTATATGATGATGATATTATATAATATATAAAACTACTAGTTATTCATAAAACTGAGGGGTTTTACTCATCTACTGTTTTATATACCTATGCATAAGAGATAAAAAATGTCGAAACAAATTCAGATCGCGAGTTTTTCATGCAACGTTATTACTTGGCTTATAAGATTCCATAAGTTAAATCCTTTCAACTTCATAGAACTCTGATGCAAGTGCGGATATTGAATCCGCGAGTAAAGTCTTTAAACTGATAAAAGATAATATAATATGCAGAGAGTACGGTAAAGTTCGTAGTAAGCTATGTAAACTATCGACGCCGTTACAATACAGGATGTGTGATGCAGAACTAGTTACTGGCAATACATGCAAAAACGCGACTGAAGTCCCAAATAACTGGGTCAGTTTTCAAAGCGAAAACATAATTTATACCCTACAAACTAAACAGAAAGCTATTCGTTCACAATACAAAGTTATGTAGCTGACCCGTATGTATGTATGTATGTATGCTATGTACTGAGCTAAGTCAATAAGAGTTAAGATCAAGTGGTTCTTTTGGGTCATTACGAAAACACTTGTTTAACAGCCTCATTGACTCAGACGGTAGTAACTCTGATTTTTGTGCCGCAGGCTTTGGGTTCGATCCCCGGCCAGGTCAATCATTTGTGTGCATGAAAATGTCTGTTTGATCGGGTGTGTCCCACTGCTGGGCAAAGGCCTCTCTACCCTCAGACCATTCCTCACGATCCAGTGCTCGATTTTGCCAATCCTCCCAGTGGCGATCCAATATAATATATAGTTTTAAGCTTATATAAGAATATATTATAATCAGTCCTCTGGTTACCGTAGTAGTAGGCTTCTAGCCTAGTTTGGGACCAGATGTCCGTGTGTAGAAGTTGTCCCATATTGTCCCATATATACTTAAATAACATCACGCCTTTTGTCCAAAAGGGTTGAGTTATAAGGTATTACTAGGACCCAGTTTATAACTCCATATTATTATTAATCCGTTAAGTCCTCATTCCCTTTTCACGCTTATCTTGTTTAGATAAACGTATTTTTCTCCTTAAAATATTTGGATTATTTAACAGATGCTATTTATTCGATGATAAAATTCGAATAAGCCAGTTTGATTAAAAACAAGTCGCAAACAAGTTAAAAACAAGAACGATAAGGTGCTGTTAACAGGTCTAGTTTTTAGGGTTCCGTACCCAAAGGGTGCCGAAGGAACCCTATTAAATACAGCCTTCGCTATACGCCCGCCCGTCTGTCTCAGGGATAGTGATTTAACATCCATGATAAACCGTAATCGCTTGACACTTGTTATTTTCAGAAAATATGTATTCTTATTTCCGCTACAACGATAAATTATTAAAAAAAAACATAATTAACGTTGCTCTCAATACAAGCAAGCTACGTAATTTTCTTTGAAGTTTTAACGTCAAACAAAACTAGTACTGCAATAAGAATAAATTGTCTCATTATAATAATAGTAATAACAATTCGTAGGTGAGGTGACACCTGTTATAGGTTCACATTCACATATTATGCTTGCATATGGACATAGTGGGTAGGAACACTTCATATGCGGGTCCTATTCGCATTTGACCTGTTTATAAATGTTCACTTACATCTGTTCTTGTAATCCAGAAAACGTTGTTCTGACGTTGACAGATTGTTACCCAATTTCAATCTCCATAAACAAGTCCAGTAGCTCCAGTCTCCCAGAGCTATGAGACGAATAGAATAAACATTTGGTCTTCCTAATTCGATATCTCGCGAAATTGTTTTCGCTCTTTACGATTCATCAATTTCGAGGAGTAATCAAGCGAAATTGGATTCGTTACGGGAACGGGCCGCAATTGGCACTTTTACACGTCGATTTGAATTCACCGGCTGAGATACGACTGATTGTAATGTTGCTCCGAGTAAACTTTGCAGTGGTTTTATTGGCTGGGTCGTTTAAAAGCTGTTTCAACTCCGATTACGAATAATAAGTGTAGCGTATTGTCATTTGGGATGTCATTATTAGACTTCGTTTTATAATAAGCAGGATCTGCTTGCAGCGTGTCGCCATTATTAACGTCTTTCCTAGTAGTGACGGCCGTCAACTAGTAGCATGCGCTAGGGATGGCGATCTGAGATCGATTAATCGAAGAATCGATTTTTGGCGCCAAAAAGATCGATTTTTTAAATCGATATGTTGTACTGAATCGATTCAGTGAATCGATACTTCACCCTTGAAAATCGACATTCGAATTTATTTTATTTTTTGGTATAAACCAGTAATATTAACCATATAAGACTAATTTGGTATAAACCGTATAACCATATAAGAGTGCTGCCGGTTAAAAGGCTTTAACCGGCAGCACTCTTATAATACGGGTACATTCTATTAATTGTAAATACTTTTTTGGTTTATACCAAAAAATTAAAAAAAATCGAATGTCGATTTTCAAGGGTGAAGTATATACTGTATATTACTGTATATCGATTCACTGAATCGATATACAGTAATATACAGTAAATCATAGAAGAGGCTCTTTCTTCTATGCAGTATTTTTTACTTTGATGCTATTATTTTCAGTTTGTTCTGTTAGTTGTGATCATTAAATCTAACTAAGTATGTAAGTCATTTAAATTTACGTTTAGATAATTTTGAATTTATTTTATTGAACTGATTTTATTGATAAGATATCTTTAATTGATAATTGCAATATTAATCTTGTTTTTAGTAAAATTGATACAAATTTACATTGTAAACGCAAACTTGAAAAAAAGATCGATTTTTTAAGAATCGATTTTGTAGGCCTCGATTTTTTCGTGAATCGATTCATTAGACTACGATTCGAATCGATTTAAAAATCGATCTTTTTCGTAATGAATCGCCATCCCTAGCATGCGCCCGACAAGCGCACCGGGCTCTATTCACCCAGCTGACAACTTTATGTTTGTAACCAAGGCATCCTCTATTGTCTAAGATATAAGGATGCTGATCCTCTGTTCTATGGATAATGAGGGGCTCGTTGTTTTGCAAGTCGTGTCGATTACGTGCCGCGTTGTTTAGACGTCTCCTTTTGTTTACATTAACATAATACGTTGCAGCAGGTTGTGCTGAATTAGGTGAGGAACTTATAAAATTAACAAGAGACAGGCCTATTAAAAACTATAGTTTTATGATAAAATGTCATTTTGTCATGCTATTCCTATAAAGTTAAGCCCGTCACACACGTAGCTATAATTTATATTAATATAAATCATAGCAAGGCATGTTATGATATATTTTCTTTACAAATATTCGACTGACCGCACACGCAGCTATAATACATATTTCTATGACGTCGCCAACATATGCCGTAATATATATTATTGCGTATTAATATAAACTACGGTATCAATGAAATGAAGGCTAAAATATATATTATAGCATCGTCTCCGTGTGTGGTAGCTTGCTATAATATATATTATAGGACGGTATATTAATATATATTATAGCTACGTGTGTGACGGGCTTCAAACACGCAAAAACTGCGCAATCATTGTTTATCAAATCACTGTCCATTGTTTACGTTGAAGTATTAAAGTTCTGGTGTTGGTACATTACGATATACTAGTATGTTTTTTCTCAAACACATAAAATATTAGATTTTCCAGAACGGTTTAATTAAAGTTTGACGCATGTTGTTTTATTTTCGGCTTGCATTTATAGATTGATAGCTTAGCCGTGAATGAAGCTAAAACAAAATAAATGATTAATAAGTTGGAAGCCACCCAAAAGCTCAAATAAAATGTTATTTGTATAGAGTTTCATTTTATAACTTCCGTTGGTAAATATACGCAGAAACATTACTATTGCAGCAGATTTTATGTGCTTTTTTTTTAATCGGGCGATGTGCTTTTATTGAAAAAAGACTATACAATTCTACAGTTACCTACTTATTATATATTCTAACTAAATATACTGCCTCGGTGGCGTAGTGGGCGCATGCTCGACTGCCAATCAAGAGGTCCCGGGTTCGATCCCCAGGTCAGGCATGTTAAATATTGGATTTTTCCATTAGGAATTATCTCAATAACTGCCTGGAGTCTGGAACTGTGCCCGGTAGATGGCAATAGGCTCGCCCCCTATTACATGGGACCAATAACATACTGGCGAAATGTGGGTGTATCTACTATGGGACTGAGTCCTGGGTACACCTCTGCCTACCCCTTCGGGAAAAAGACGTGAATGTATGTATGTATGTATGTATGTATGTATGTTAAATATACTGCGCTAGAACGCTTTGAAAATCTATAGAGCCTACATGTCAGCATATAGAAAATACAACTGCTCTAACCACTTATATGTATTTGTCTACAATATCCATTTGAACGGTGAACGATAAAGCTAAAAATGCTCTTCAAGTTTACTCTCATCAAAAGACGATACCCGTTGCCGTTTTGATTCGAACAGCAATGCCATTACGTACCGAGATTGTACTTCAGTTTTATCCACTTATCTTTATCTATCCACAGATAACACTAATGCGTTCTTGTAATAGCATAGCAGAAAGGGAAGTGTCTGAAACGCGATGCACAATGCACGTCGAGAGTATCGCTTGTAGGCTAGGTCTGTTCGAATTAAGTCTTGTTCTTGGTCTTGAATCTTCTGATGTAGAACATTTTTTTTTTAATCTTCTAGATTTTTTAATAGATTCTCTGTAACTCATCAGGCGGCCAGACGGGCCGCCTAGCTAGGCTTGTTTGCCTACGTCATGAAAAAAGAACGGACGCTACGACATGTTGTGATACATACGAGGACCATATGGATTATTTCGTTTCCTTAATGGTTGAACTGACACATTTACCCCTTGAAAATCTTGATCACTGCAGCAGTAACTCGTAACTCCAGGTCCGGTGCCGTCGCAGTAAAGGTCTCCCTAGTCTCTACAGTGCGCAATCTTGTTAGACGAAACGAGCATGCTCTATCTGGTTGCTGAACTTTCCGCGTCAGCGGGCTTGTATCCAGGAACTTCGGCGATTAAACAATTGAGGCCGGTCGGTCGGTTGGCACGCCTGAGGGGCTAGATATTGCGCCTCTGTTCGTCGCTTAGAGCCACTTGGACCGAATGCACGTGATTGATCGATTTGCGACAAATCTAGCGACTAAGCGTGCAAATCTGATCAGTTGCTTTGTTCTCTAAAAAACTAATATTAGATTTATCTCGCTCGGTCACAATAACATGCAGGTAAACTTAATTATGTTCTAAAAAAATTCTAATGATAAATTTAATGATTTTGAAAAATTTTATCACTTTGCCTGACATGGGAATCGAACACAGGACCTCAAGCTCGGCTGTGGCGTTGCGACCACTACACCAACGAGACAATCCAAATATAATGAAGATGAATTATGTTGAGTCCAAAAACTGTAGCCGGAAGCAAATCATGCATACGGTTCCCGAGAATGGAGTATTTAGCGTCCAAAAAACGTTTCACGAATGTTCCTCGTATACGAGATACCATCTTCCTGTCGAGTTTACCAGAATTTTAGTGTATTTGAACGTAGCGCATGCAAAAGCGGAATGTGGACAAGAACAAACTTATGCGGGACAAAGTTATTGTTTTGTGTTTGACTTAAAGTACTACAAAGCTTTGAATATTAATTTATTTAGATTCAAATGGAAACCTTTCTGTTAGGAAGTGGTATTTACTCTCATTAAACAAGAGGAATCATTAAATGCAGACTCAACGAAATGTAAGGTAAATTCACAAGGTGAAGTGAAATGAAAAAAGGTCAAACAGTCGTAAATGGAGCAGTTCAAGAAAGTTTTTACTAATATTTAATGGTCGCGTGGTTGGACATTTTGCGTGTGGCGACTCGGAAGTCATTTCCCCCCGACGTCAATAATGGGGCTCGATCATCTGTATAATGGAGGAAAGTGTAAAATTTAAAGCTACTTGTCCGCGCTCCCTTGGCAATTTTTCGACGGTGTCGTTTGGAATTAGGGTTCCACGGAAAATGGGCCTATAACGTGAGATTTTTCTATTTTCGTTGTTTTAGGTTTACTTTATTTTATAAAATTTTAGTCACAAACAGTATAACAAGTTAAGTTATAATGTAGAGTCAAAACAGTTGATACACTTCATGAAACACGGGCGGCAAAGTTCCGCTAGATGAAGTAGCAGAGGCTTGTTTTCCTGCCCACCCCCGTCCGTGACTTGGCTCTCCCGGCCGACGGTTGGCTTGCTTCCAACGGCGTCTGATGATGTCCTTCTCACGTTAAATTAATATTGGCACTAAGTGCTGCACCTTGTCGCCGATCATGCCTTAGAACTACAAAAAAATTTTCGAACAAACCTCGACAAGTTACGATGTTCCACAGTTCTTATTAATTGCCACGAATTTCAAAATTGGCAACGGACCATACTTCTGTCTCGTACCGAATATTTGTCAAATGAATGGTCGTGTCTTGTGCAAAAGCGACAACGTTTTGTACAATATCTTTTATTTAAAGAATTTTCTGAAACGCTGTATGAGTCGATATTAACTATAGTGCGTATTAACTTTCATAGCCTTGTCATAAACGTTACGTCTCAATCGAAAGTATTTACGCGGTATTGAATAGCTTATGTAAGCAACGCTCGGGTAGATTGGTTTGCAGCAAAGGTCACGGTTCCTCTTGGCTGGTTGCGCAATTTGACTTGATGATATTCAAGTCTGTGATGGCAACACGATACTGACATTATGTCGTGTTGACACTGAGCAAAGCTGTTTTCATGACGAATCAGTAATCGTTGCAGTTTTCTTAATATTAGCCGCTTATTTCGTGATTGTTTTAGTATGGGTCCTAGATTGCTGCAAAACTGAATTGACATTGACTGAATTCTTGTGTTGCTCGTAACCTACTGGATTTTTCGATAATTACCATGAATTTTACACACCGAGTCTGAGATTTAATCCTCGCCATTTTATTAATTTATTTTGACTGGATGATTGGATTAGTTGCTAAAGGGTAATTAATGTAAGTAAACTCTACCTTCTATACCTACCTATTTGGCTGAGAGTAGGAAAATTTTTGATCTGTATCTTGAGTCTTGATGCGTTGTATAATATATGCGTTGTCGTTTTAGAATTGCAGGATTCGTTAATAAAAGATTCGACTTCCCATAAAAAATTACCCATAGCATTTTTTTCGCGAATCTTATCACTTTGCAAGTTGTTCAATTTGACAGGTAGACAGACACCACCGTAATGTTACTAAGTGACACCTGACTTTACCTATCTAGTTAAGGTCCAGAAGACTGTATGGGAATTATCCAATATTAATTTCCTATGATTACATATCGTAATCCTGGTTGAGTTCAATAATTCGGTGCTTAATATCCAAGTCATGTTATAGATTCTACTAATCGTTAAGTTTAAGAGCAAATGGAATCAATAGATAACTCCTAACTCCCTCATATCAGTTCCGCTTTGTGGCATATCCTGCGATCCAGAATATCGAATAGCGCTGATAAATTGGTCCTTGAAATACTCCACTTCGGTCTTTGATCGGTTGTAAACTTAAGTACGCAAGTAGTAATTTAATGAGGTTCTCTTCGTTGCTCAATAGACCTTTGACACATCCTTAATGCTATTATATTTTTTATTTTTTTTGTACACTGCCGGTGGGTAGGGAGAGAATAGTTTTTATTAATTTAGCAAAGTTTATTGTTTAATGTATTATTTAATGTATATATTTTTATAAATACTTTTTGTATTTATATTTATTAATTATATATTATATTTATTTTTTTAATATTTATTTATTATACCTATATTATAGTATTATGTTCAATGTACCGGATAATGATGATAGTGATGAATACTTGTCTCTCTCTTCTTCAGGCAGCAGTTGCAGCCTTGACAGTTTTTCTAGCCTTCCTTGTCTTTCTGATACCATTGATAATGAATTTTCAGATGTACTCAAAAATTTAAATATAGTTCATATAAATGCGCAAAGTATTCCGGCACATTTCCCTGATATGTTGGCATCATTTAATACGAAAAATCTTCATGCTGTTTTAGTCTCCGAGTCTTGGCTTAAACCATGTCTCCCTTCTTCTTCCTATTCTTTGCCTGGTTTTCGTCTTATTCGTAATGATCGCACAGGTAGTAGTGGTGGTGGTGTGGCAATTTACTTACGTTCACACATTCCCTTCACCGTTGTTAGTAAGTCGTCATAGCCTCCACCTGCAAATGCTGGCGAACATATCTTCATTGAAATAACTCTATCTCAAACAAAAGTTCTACTCGGAGTCTATTACTGCCCTTCTCTTCGCATTAACTTCTTCTCTTCCTTCGAAAATTTATTAGAGAACCTTACTCCTTCTTACAGTCATTCCATCATAATGGGTGATTTTAATACTTGTCTCCTTAAAAATGACTATAGATCTTCATTACTAAAATCCATAACTTCATCAACTAACATGTATATTCTTCCACTAAATGCTACTCATCATTTTCCTAATTCATTACCCTCTCTTCTTGACCTCATTGTAGTCTCTTCTGTGCAGCATGTTGCTAAGCATGGCCAGTATCCTGCTGTTGCCTTTTCGTATCATGATCTACTTTTTCTGTCTTATAAAATTCGTCCTCCAAAAGCCAAACCCAAAATTATTCTTCAGCGCAACTTTAGCGGCATTAGGCAGGAAGAATTTTTATATGATGCGGAGAATATTGATTGGTCTCCTGTTACTGATTGTGCATCTGTAGATGATCAAATTGCTATTTTTAACTCCTTGATCACACAACTTTACGATGTACATGCCCCATTTAGAGCGGTAAAAATTAAACATCTCCCTGCTCCTTGGCTAAGTACGATATAAAGGCAATGCAGCATAAGAAAAATATTGCAAAAGCCAGGTACAAAAGTAGACCCAATCAGACAAATAAAGAGAGGTATGCTCGAGCCCGGAATCGCTGTAATACAGTGTGTAGGGACGCTCAACGCCGACATATTCACAAATCTGTACAAAATGAAGATCCTGCAAAAGTTTGGAAATTTCTTCGCTCACTAGGAGTTGGTAAATCTCGGCATGACTCTATCCCTCAGAACTTGAACATTGATTCTCTTAATAACCACTTCTCTTCTTCATCTAACATTGACGATACGATGAAACTTTTGACTCTACAACATCTCTCTTCCTTACCATCTCCTGAGCATGAACCTTTTGTTCTTAATCAGTTTTCTGTCTGTGACGTTAAGAAGAGTATAATGTCAATTACGTCAACTGCTGTTGGAGGTGATGGCATCAGCCGCAATATGATTATCCCGATCCTGAATTCAGTCCTTCCTATTCTTAGTCATATTCTGAACACTTGTGTAGTCACCTGTAAGTTTCCTTCTCTTTGGAAAGAGGCACAAATTATCCCTTTACCCAAAAAATCTAATCCTGTATCTTTCTCTGAATACCGTCCAATTTCAATACTTCCTTTTCTATCAAAGGTCTTTGAACGACTTCTTCACAACCAGCTCTGTTCCTTTTTATCTAAGCACAGTCTTTTCAACCCCATGCAGTCTGGTTTTCGAACTGGTCATAGTACAGCTACTGCGCTCGTTAAAATCAGTGATGATATACGTTCTGGTATGGATGAGGGACGGTTGACTGTACTGACCTTACTAGACTTTAGTAATGCCTTCAACACCGTTGACCATGACATTTTACTTGCAGTACTACGCTCGATTAACGTATCTCCAACAGTAATTGATTTGTTTCATAGTTACCTGTATGGTCGCCGGCAGCGAGTGCGCTTGGATGACACCTATTCTTCCTGGTGTGATACTTCTGCCGGAGTACCTCAGGGCGGCGTTCTATCACCTCTTCTCTTCTCAATTTTCATTAATTCTATTTCGCAACATATTACTTCTTCCTACTACTTGTATGCAGACGATCTCCAAATTTACTGTCAAGCACTGTATAGTGATTTAGCAAGTGCTATTATTACAACTAATGCTGATTTACGTAGCATCGCGGGATGGAGTAAATCATACGGACTTATGGTAAATCCAGCGAAAACCAACGTTATGGTTGTTGGCAGTTCCCGGATGATCGCAAAGGTAGATTGGTCAGCGCTGCCATATGTTGAATTTGATGGTGTCACCATCCCTTACAGTAAAACTGTGAAGAATCTCGGAATTATCATGGATCAGTGTCTCACCTGGGGTCCTCAGATGGAAACCGTGAGTCGTAAACTATTCGCGTCTGCTGGTTCCCTCAGAAGACTCAGGAACTTCCTGCCTATTGCTACTAAGATTGCGCTAGCGGAGTCCCTACTGCTCCCAGTTCTTGACTATGCCGATGCCTGCTATCTTGACGTCACGGAGGACCAGCTAAACAAGCTTGAGCGACTTCAGAATCTCTGCATACGATTCATATTTGGTTTACGCAAGTATGATCGCATTTCTCAGTATCGCAATAAACTCAAGTGGCTAAATATTCGCTTTCGCCGGAATACTCATATCCTTTCTTTACTTTATTCTACTCTTTTTAACCCCACTGCTCCGCGCTATCTAAAGAACAAGTTTCAGTTCCTGCACATGCACAGCTCCAACCTTTACTTACTCAGGTCTTCGGAGGATCTCTCTTTAAAGATGCCTCCACATAGGACTTCCTTCTTTGATCGTTCTTTCACAGTACAAGCTGTACGCTTATGGAACGGTCTCCCAGTTTCTATTAGACGTGCTCCCTCATTATCCGTATTCAAGTCTTGCGTAAAGAATCATTATCTAACTCAACAGTCTGTCGGTCTGTCACTACCATAATATTTTGATTATTGATTGTAGTACTTACTCATATCTATCTATCCATGTATGAAAGATTATAGGTAATAGTTATGTATATAATACTAGTATATATATTATATGTTATGATATTGATTTTATATCTATGTAGGTATATATTATTACGTAGTAAAGGTATTTTGTATATTATTTTATATATTATATTATATTTATATTAATATTTAGTTTATTATATATTATATTAAACAATATTATATTATTTACACTTGATATATTTAATTTATAAAGATACGCCACCGTCTTTTTGCTGCAAATGAATCCTCTCCATCCATCGGTTGTCTGGAAGAAATCGCTTATTAGCGATAAGACCGCCGCTTGTACATTTAAGTATAGTTTCTCTGTATCCTTTGTATTGGTTCTTTAAGTGTGGTGTACAATAAAGTATTATCTATCTATCTATCTAACGATATTAGAATTCATAATTGCGTTTATTATTACTTGGTTACAGTTTTGCCTTAGCAAAACACTCGGTAAATAAATAATATAACTTGCTTAAACTACTAACTTGTTTCACCAATGTCTATTTACATAAACTATAATTGAATAGAGATCAAGAAGCGAAAAATCTCTTTGTCCAGTCCAGTATCTTGTCTTGATTCAGTCTCATAGTAGGTACAAAAATTCGCCAGTTATGTTTTTGGTCCCATGTAGGGGGTAAGCCTATTGCCATTTACCGGGCATAATTCCAGACTCCAGGTTGTGTCAATGAGATAATTTCTCATGGAAAAATCCAATAACACTGATTGACCTGGAAATCGAACCCAGGACCTCATGATCGGCGGGAGAGCTTGCGATCATTAAGCTACCGAGGCAGTCCCCTCCGAGGCGGTCCCCTCCGAGGCGGTCCCCTTCGAGGTAATGTGCATAGGTATAACAGTTAAAATCGCACGCACACAAACAAAAAAGTGGAAGAAGCCAAAGTCGTATGACAAGATCGTAGCGGAGAGAAATAGTCTCTGTCTACCCCAACGGAAACATGGCGTGACTGTAAGCACATTACCTTCTTTTTGTTTCTATTATGTGTTCAAGGTGACGAACGTGCAGTGTTGCGTAAGTCTGTATCAAAAACTTAGGTAACACTGCGTTTGCAATAGGGCCGTGTATCGCTCAACATCAGGCAAACTTCGTGAATCGTGCGCATCTCGTTTAACCCTTCGTATATCGGAACGCGGATTCACGCGAGATGCAATGCTACATAAATAAATTCTATTGTCTGGAATCCCTGCAGCTCAGGAGTCAAAAAACATAAGTTCCCATCCTAAAGTGTCTAAAGTCTAAACTCTAGTCGAAAACGTAAAGCAATCGAAAGAAAGTTAACATGAACTTTGACTCGCGAGGCGGTTAAATCGACTGAACTTGCCTCATGCCTCGACAAAGCGTTTAACTTTCGCCATCTCTACGAAGTTAATGATGTGAGCATTTCATATTTGGCCATGAATAATATTATTCCCACTATAATTCGAGTCCATTAATTCAAGGTTGTACTTAGTAATCGCAACGTTTTACTCTGAAACTGGAAAGTTATCGTGAGTCTGAATTTTACTCTGACTGACTGTTAGGAAATTCAATGACTGTTAAAGCAATTACAACACTGTCGTGTAATATTGTAGTGTCTCGTAATACTTTATAACAATTATAAATCAAGGTCATTTAAACTTTTCCCTTTACTCAAATATTTCTTATCGCAGATAAATGCCGGTAGAATTCGGTCAGCTTCCGCGGTTTGAGGCGAACGCTGGAATTTTGCCAGTGGCCGGTGCATTGTTGTTCCTATGTTAGTAAATTAATATCGGTGTATCTACCTACTGCAGACAGCGAGTTCTTATTAGATAAAACCTAATTTTCGACATCAGAAGTGGAATTTTGGATTTAATGAAGAGTAAAATCATTTCATCACATCAGAACCATCACCATCAGAAGTGGAATCATTTAATGAACAATGGCATTTTAGATTTAATAAAGATTAGGCACAAGCCTTTTCCCCGTTTCAAATCAATAACAAAATTATCAATAGACTGCATTGCAAGTAACTCGTATAAACAAATATTTAGGAGTGCTCCAGAAACTTCCACATTTCGAATAGAATCGCTATTTTGGAAGAAAAGCAAAATTAAAACATTTATTATGTCCCTTCCCATCTTCTGTTTCCTGGTGTCGTTGCCAAAGCATAGTTACTGTAAGGAGGGCATTATGTTTGTCTACAGTCTACAGCAGCCTGATTCACCGTGGAGATACTCGTTAACGGAAAACGCCACCTCTTAAGAATTTGATGCAATCGAATGAAAAAGGTACCAAATCGATGTTTCATATTCTCCTGTTTCCTTCATATATACCTATAATTCACGATAAAATTATAGGTATATCCTGATATTTTAAAGATTTAGTAAACTATGTCCCTATCCCTTTCTTTTAAAAACATTCATTATTTTTAATAAACGCCTAACAGTCATAGTTGTACTCGCGTGATTAGAAGTTCACTACAAAATTTGAAATTATTATGTTTGTAAACATTAGGATCATAGGATCACTTTTTACGGGATGTTTACCAATAATAATTAATATCGGTAAACTAGATAAACGTCGAATCATGGTAATTATTCCGTAAAAAATGATCCTAATGGTCACAAAAAAAAACAACAAGAGTTTATGGAAAAAAACACAGACATATTTTTCGAATGAGTTAATAATATTTGGAGTAAACAGAGGAATACAAAACATCGACTTGTTAATTTTTTCATAGGATTGTGTCAAATTATCTCGTAGCTAGAATACGCACTTAAAAGCACAGAATGATTGTGTATTCGAAGTTAACATTAGGTATAGGGTTGAAGAAAATCCAAGACCGGTTTTCTGATCTTGACACACTTTATAAATTAGCATGGCAATTAGTACTTGTACCTACTAATAGTTGTTAACTGTTAAACAATGGGTAATGAATAAATTTTATGTTGGTAGTGTTAGAGTCGTGTTTTGGCCGGGGGATTACAGGTCAGCCACTTAGTGTCGGACTTGTCATTTTTTAGGTCATAGAATATCCAACCCTTTTGCATTTCTAGTATTTTTTTAATGATTATACCTTTGTCTGCCTGTCCTTTGTCTCTCTTACCTGTTCCTGAGGCTTTTGGCAAAACAAACGCATTATTTCTCGCAAAAAAAATATTATAATTTTTAGAGAATTATTTCGAATAAAGTGATCGTGTTTCAAGTCTAGTTGACCACCTATATTATCGATTTGTATAAAAAGTAATAACGTGGCCATAAAGTAGGATCGTACATTATTGTCTAATACATTGTTAATCGCTTATTAGCGATAAGACCGCCGCTTGTAGATTTAAGTTTAGTTTCTGTGTCCTGTAATGTTATTTTCTTTGTGTGTGGTGTGCAATAAAGTATTATCTATCTATCTATTGTTAGTTTTGCCATATCACGAGCTCTCCGAGCTACGTAAGTACTTTTCATCGTTTGAACATTAGTGAGCTTTACGTTCAAATGCACGTAGTTTTCATTTGATATCCACGACTTATGCTCGGAGAAAACAATGCTAGTACAGAACAGAACATTATATTGTTATTCTGTCTTTCAGTTACTGGTGTATCGGCGCAGCGTCCGCTTTCCGACTAAGTCCTGTATGTCCTTAACTTTAGCTTAACTATCTCAAGCAATCTGTTGCACTGGTACAGACTTGAGGAATTGTCGGCGAAGGTCTAGCTAGTAACAGTTACTTCAGTCAATTGAATCCTATTTTCTCATTTTCCAAGGTTATACCAGACAAAATGCTGTAGTAATTACCCCAAGGGTGATTTGGTTAAAGGTAAACTGTACAACTATTATAAAAATTACCAATAGGTATAAAAACTTAGGGAAATAATATTCGACTTTTGACTCACCAGCTGATCATTTTATATGAGTAATCGTGTTGTTTTCACAAATTGTGTTATTTAGAATCAGTTCAAGGGTCCGGGGTAGATGCACCCCGTTATGAGAGGTATCACTACACATTTTTGTTACACATTATAAACCACACACGTATAGTTGGAGGGATGAGGTCGAGAAGAACCTGAGCAATCTCTACGTCACAGAACAGATAATAATACTTCGTATAGAATGGACACTGTCATCCGCCCACCAATCTGCCTTCCTCACCCCGCGAACGAGAGTGAGCCCTCCACGAGCCCCGCTTCTATGGGAAATCATCTCACGCTCACTTTTGCACGTGTACAAAACTCCATGTGTGCAGTGTCTGTTCAGTAGGTAGTTATAGCGTGGCTTTTATATGGGAATTGAGTCGAGTGTCCGGAGTTTGTCCACGTGGAAGAGTGGCGGGAGGTGGTGCAGGACAGACCGAACTGGAGAATCTTGTTATCGGAGGCCAAAACCCACTTTGGGTTCTTGCGCCAACGCATTAAGTAAATATTATAAACTACAAATAATCTTATTAAGTATTTTTATTTGTTCAGCAATGACTTCATTATTAATAAGCGTAATAAACATCATAATACATTTTTGAGATAGCAACACATCTTTCCCAATTTCAAAGGATATTAAAATTCAAAAGTATTTATCAACAGCACACTGTTTTACTACCACAAATACAGTTACATTCTGTATTGCTCTCTCGCATTTGGAAAGAGGATAATAAGTCAGTCAGTCATTAAGTTTCACGTCGCAAAACGAAACGATAGTGTGTAGTGCTGTGTAAAACCGGTGACACAATAAATTTGGCGTCAGTTAATTAGAGAAATTATCTAGGTAAGTTCTTTCACCTTTATTAATGTATGTTATTGCCACCACGAGTTCCTTTACTTTAAGAGAATTCATTTCTTTTTGTCTCTATCACAATAAAAAAACGTGCAAATATAAGCTTCCTAGGATTACGGCTGGGCATTGAAAAGAGTGATAGCCAGTTAAGACTTACACAATTATACAGATTAATTTTAAAGTTAGTATTTATATTCAGTGTCAGTTCTTTATACGATCTATTTCATTGTGATTGATGGCGCTATCGTTTACATCACAGCATTTTCTGCCTCATCTGCCTTGCTTAGTTCCACTTTTGGCCACATGCATTAAAATCGTAGAGCCTACTCTACGATTTTACTTAAATAATCCAGCTCTACCACTCTAATCGTTCAGAGTACAAACCAAAACATATTATGCAATGTACGCCGTCCAGATGCAATTATCCGGCTGTTGTCGCATGCATGTGCATAGAGCGTCATATGTCACGTGATGTCGACGACACGCCGGTTCTCGCCTGTATATTCTAGGCGCAATTAGACCGTGACGTGAACGCAACTCACGTTTCAAGGTTGATCTGGTGCTTTGCCTGTGTGAAACCATGTTATTATTGATAGGCGATAGGACCCATACTAGCTACCGTACTGTACCTAATACTCGTTTAAAAGTATGAAATTATTGTCCAATAAACCTCATACCTACCTAGATGTTACGTAACGACGAGTCGTCTTTAGACGCGTCTAAAGCCGGGTATACTTGCGGCGGCCTCGGTCAGCCGAAGCTGAGCAAGTGGCGACCGTGAGTCGAGACGTGATCCGCCTTATACATATAGAACACATAATATAATATCTGAACTGAACCTCACAATAGAAATCTGTTAAGTAGGTGTCAAAACGGGCCTTTAA
Organism: Hemistola chrysoprasaria; assembly: GCA_947063395.1. NCBI lineage: Eukaryota > Metazoa > Arthropoda > Insecta > Lepidoptera > Geometridae > Hemistola > Hemistola chrysoprasaria. The sequence goes on from OX346725.1 coordinate 10,668,840, forward strand.
ATAATTCGTGCAGTTTCAGAACATTATGATAATAAGTAAGAAACTGAGTGAAATGTGAAGCAAAATTAATTTGAAAAGTTTAGTGTTCTTCTTATAATGATAATCTTATTTTTTGTGAAGATGATGTCATGTAATTTATCGAAACAATGGAATATGATGTGGAGTTGACAATAAACTCAGAAAAACAGGTTTGTGTAACATGCGGGCATATCTAGCAATCATTGGGTTTACCCAATGAAGGAAAAACTTGCCTATTTAGGTATTCCAAGGGGAAAATTTCTAAATATGGCAGAATTCAAAATGTGTAGATAGCTATGTATGTATTAATGCTTACCATCATAATATTATCAATTATGATTTATGAGGTCATAAATACAACGTGATTGTAGTGTTATATATATTTAAAAATGGCTTCCTTATTTCTAATGAGTACAATAATTATAATTTGTGTGGGTTATCCTTTGTGCTCGCTTTTAATTATAGGTAAAACTTGACATTCATATCTTTTGGGAACTTTAAGTATGTAACAATACCTTAATGGTAATTCACGAGTTCAAAGGTGCTTCTTTACTCTCTCTCTTACTTGTTACTAAGAAGTAATCAGTGGTTTTTTACCAGCATTTAATATTATCAGAGCGCAGGGGAAATACAGTTGGTATTTCCTTCATATTATTATTTCAGCGTTCTCAAACAATAACTGTTTACCTACCAAGTCTGCTAGTGCGGAGCTTCTCAGAATCCTAATGCAATATCCGACGGTTAACTAGCAATTATTAAACTTCATCGTTGCCGGTGGCCAGCGGATTGTGGAGTCTCCGGCGTAGACAAACTGCTGGCTCAGTTCGCCGTCTGCAACGTGCGCCGCGTTCGCCAAGCAATTTGTAATTTCTGTGTGTAATCAACAAACCGTGAGGCGAGCCATTAAGCTCGTTTGAACTCACTAAAGTCAAATGGAGCGCCTGCTGAACAGTTTTACCAATATTTGCCCCCTTCACCCTGTTCGGCCACATTATATGTTCAACTTTATCAATTATCGAGTAATGTGGGGAAGTTTGCCGGGACTTCACGCGCAGTCATTCGGTTGTTCCTCGACTGGAATCGACCGTGATAAGAAACGCCGGGATTCCTATCCAGCCGACAGGAATACGAATGTAGCGTGGAACAACTTGAACCTTCTACACGGGATTAATGCTTGTGGAAGTTATATTGATAGGAAAGTTGAAGAGTTTGGTACCTCTTAGGGAGTCTTTCACATTTCTGGCTCTCGCTCGCAGGTTGAATATCTACACTTAATAAATTACGGGTGTCGGATAACGTTTACCTTAATTACTTAATTACTTATTCAGCAAATTACCTCTTGGTGCAAGCAAATTGCATATAAATTTTACAAGATCGGGTTCTCTTACCGGACATGCGAGATTGTTTCACCTTATGACCCTATGTAGAACGCTTTGCAATGTTCCAAATATTGCAAAACTCAATACAAACACGAAAACTTAATGCAACCGCATTACCACAACGTTTTAACATTATTTACAAAAAGAACATCTCAATAAAACTAAAACTGGTTACATCATCGATATAATCAAATCTTCCTTTCACTCTGTCAGGAGGCGCTTATTACCTCGTGTTATAGAGAATCCGATCAAGTTGAGGCAGATTCGCTTTCTCCCCGCGTGTGTCTATTATGTAAACATCTCCGAAACAGCTATCGTCTGCGAATCTCGTCGAGATTGCGATGCTCTAAGGCGAAATTGAACGATTTTCGGTGACAAAACTGCACCGCAATATTACTGAGATACGAATTTACTTGCTACGGTGCTATCATCTTCTCGTCGTATTTCGCGCTGTTCTTAATTAAGTGAAGTTTTAGTGGATTTGAAACATCGATCTTTGACATCGATTGAGTTCTAAAGATGAAACTAGTTCCAACTTCCAACCCCTAGTTCTCTAAATCCACATAGTTGGCAGGACAATAAATGGACATTTCGTGTCGGATCACCTGTCCAAGTTTCTTAAGAAGCGGTGGCATCGTTTGTCAACGTCATGTCTCGCCAAGTCTAGGAGAATGCTCGGAAGGCGCCCATTGTCCGCTCGTCCAGTCATCCTCTATTTTTAACCTTCAAAAGCAGTTTCCTTTGAAATCTCTAGTGGAAGACGTGTGTTGTTTACTTTGCTGGAAATCTTTGTTGAGTCACATCGGCATGTTCCATTGTGCACTATGGAGTTAAACCAGCTTATCTTCAGAATTTTCATTAACTTTTCCTTAAGTAATTGTAGCAGAGACGGTAGACAAAAGCCATTTGAGTTGTTTGAGAACAGCTTCGTCGATATTCTTAAAAGATTCGCGACCGCTGAGGTAGCCTTCATTCTTCAAACTTATAACTTAGGCACTCAAAAGTTCGGTTCAGCCTTATGGTAAAGAAAAGTTTGCGAAAGGTCAAAAAAGTTTTTCTTGTGTTTTTCAGGTTTAATCGTTGTTACTTTAATTTTCAGAAAATTAAATTTTCGGAAAATTAATATTATTATTCTTGATAGATATTCTATGTAAAATTAAATTCTGACCAATCACCTTCATAAGTTAGCCGTAAAGTTAGCCATGTTCTCCTTTAAATGTGCCAAAGTTGCTTTGTTCTTCGACAGATGTGTAGGTTTACCTTACATTTCCCTCTCAAAACCCTTTGAATCCTTCAATTGCAATCAGAAAATTTATGCGCATATTTACCGAAAGTTCCACCCCCGAAAACACTTTGCCCTATTCATGTTAACTTCAAGAAATTTCCGTTTACACGTAAGCTCCGTACGTCCTTCAAGTTTGCAACAATTAGTTACTTATTGTCCTCATTTAAGTTGTTACCGTCGAACAAGTTGGCAAGCGTGGAGTGTAACTTTGGGCGGAACTTGTTTAGAGTGTCAATGGCAGTGCAGCGATATTCACTAGGCAACTCTGCAACTTTATTGTATAGCGTTGAATTACAATGGCACTGCACTCTATGCATGCGTCGGCATCGCACCCAACTTCGTCATAGTTAAGTAGCTAAGCGAAATGTTATGCGGGGTTGTTGGGGACGCTAAGTGAATAAGTGCGCGCCACATGAATAATAGAAAAAGTTTTGAACCGAAAATGTACCCTGAATATTATTTGGTGGTCTTGATGTGTTTAGGAGCTGGGTGTCGGGTTTCATATCTTATATTATAATACATAAGGTACTGGTTCTCATGAAGTAAAACCCTTTTATCTATTGAGCAAACGTAAGGAATGTGAATGAAGAACGTAGAAAAACCAATGAGAATATTTCTCATACTGTCGAGATAATGACTAAGAGTGATAAGTATTGGGGGCGTTGTTCAACAACACAAAGGTATTGAATTGAAAAGTGAGCATTTATTTAAACCAAAAAAATTACATGGCATAATATTTACAAAATTAAACTAGAACAAAACATGCGCTAACCAAAACTCTCTAAAAATCTAGACCTAAAAAACGGCTTAGCAGATATAGATTTTGCCTAACGTGGAACGTAAAGTGGAAAGTAAAGTAAAGACATTTTTGGCCATGCCGTAGATGGCGTTTAAATTGACCTAAACCCTGAACTTATCTCTTAAACGGCAAAGAAGTATAAGAAAATGAAAACAAAATACCAAATGAGCATAACCGAGTATATATACTCATATTGCGAAATGTTCAATAACGTGAGATGGGGAAACTCAACGGGGCACAGATAGTCTTCATTGTATTACGGCAAGACGACAATGCACTCCTTGTAGACCAATTACACAGATGTGCTTGTGAGGAAATAATATGGCCTCTTTGCCTTCTATTATCACTTACTCGACAGTGAAATGTATGATGATTGATTCTGTTCGTGTCATTGGATCTTGTCATTGTGGCGCCGTCACGGTTAGGTGAATCTTATTTTGGCGCACGAAGGATTGTATGACATTATCAGTGTGAGATTAAGAGTTGGAGCTGAGGCGTATGATGTATGGGATTGTTCATATATCCGCCAGCTTTATTCCGTATCAAATATATGAAAGTCTTATTAAATTTGAGAATGTGTAATAAGGCTGGGTAACTAATAGTATGTTAGAATTCTCTTTAAGTTTAAAGATTCATTGTACATTTTGCAGTTTCTATTTAGTTTAGGCAAAGGTAACTCGGGTACGATTGCGTTTATTACTCCACATTATTATCTGTTCTGTGCCACTGTTTAGATATATTTGGCTCGTGACCATCTTGCAGAGGGTTTGGTCGCTCGGCGTGCACGCTATAAGCACGCTATAGCCGCGGTATTAAATATAGTTCAGTCGAAATGAAAGAACAAGGAATTATTATAATAACAACATTTTTTATGTTGTTATCTACCTTATCTACCTAATTCTTCTAAATATAAGATATGCTAATATCATGAAAATACGAGCACATTGAGAACTTTAATGAATATATTCGTAATCTGGGCACTTGAAAACGTAAAAATTTGCGATGATATCCAGGGCAATAAAGAAAGGTTTTTTTTTGTAGAGCTGTGTAATCAAACCCTGGTCTTAAAAACGACGCTAATAACAGTAACTTATCGTTTATAGGCAAAGTAACATGCGACAGCTTGTCTAAAAAGGTAATTAATATTTGTTGTTACACAGTTCACGGAAACATGACCAATAAAACGGAACGGGTATTGTTTTTACAATAATAAAATATTAATTTAATTAATGATTTATGCAAACAAGCTACGAGTGTTTTGCTTTTCAAGGTTTAAATCGCGTTACGGTAATAATTTATAATGAATGTTTACTTTGCCATTATAATTTATGATATTGAATGAATTGATAATACCGTTGTAATATTAAACTGAGCTTTTAAGATGTTTGCTCACTGTACTGGTACGATATAGGACTGTACTGGTACGTATTTGGCCAGGCGACGGATACGGAACGGTGTACCTTGGCCACTATAACGTCTCAACACTGTCATCATATAAATTGTCTACATATATAATGTGAAGTGCACGGTAAGTGAAAGACACGAAACTGTCTAGAGTGGGCAAGGTCTTATACATTTCCATATAATGTTCCTGTAACGTACCGGTATAGTGGGCAAAGTGATTTAATTGTATTTATTTACATGTGATGTTCCTTAATCGATGTTCGGTCCTGGGGTCATGGACTGCGTGGTATTATAGACTATCACCAACCGCCTTCTTTATCACGTCCGACCATCTGGCTGCTGTTTTAGCCCAAAGCGCGCTTGCCTCCTATGCGACCCAATATTATGAACTTCTCCAGAAGAGAGCACTTTTTTGAAGTCTAGCTTTGTAAAAATGGCCTCGTTAAATGGGGAATGTCTATTTATTTTTGTTTTTTGTAATTTCAAAACCATTTGGAGGAATAAGGTTGCTGATCACTACCCATTACTTAAAAACAGAAAATAATCACGGATTATTATTATTTTCGGCTTTAATTGAATAACCTTCATTTGACCTTAGATGACGTCACACGTAGATTAATGGAAAAACGTGCGAGCCTAAAAAAAAAAAAAATGTCCTTTTATGTCATTAAGTTGTCAAATGTCGATGTATGTAAACATAACCTATATCTAGCCGACTGCAAAATCTTAGAAAGTTACTGTGATTTTATTGTTTACTGGCAGCTTCTTGTAAAGACCACCACTTTACTAGAGCTGTGACTTGACTGGGCTTGCCCTGACTCTGAATTGACCATATTAACTTGAAAATTTATATAACTTGACACTGGCAATACATTCGTGTGGGTCCATAAAAGAAGAAAAAAAAAAGCAATGAACAGTTTTTTTAGAAAAGTGGGGTTATAGGTGTGTGATAATATAATGACATTGACAATCTGAATTTCATTGCCTTTTTTTTTTTTCTGTTGAGGCCGCAGTCACCGTCTATAAAGCTTATGATGACGTCATCATCACCAAAAATTCTCAAATTTTTAAAAATGTTTTTAAAAATAACTACGACGAAAATAGCAAAAATATTCAAATTAGTTTCTTATATTGCTCTATATTTTCATTATCTAAAATAAAAATGGAGGTCAAGATAATTTGGACATTCCCCATTATATGTAGCACTCGTATCACGTCATTTCCGATATTCGCTGAAGGTTGCGGTTTCCGATTCCACTTGCTATTTTGCAACTATTATGATTCTAATTAATAAGTCAATCGACAATAATATTTATGTGTGCTTGCAATTGAAATGGCAAGACCTAAGTCTAATTAAAAATCAACGTCCAGAAAGCTCTTATAAAATGCCTTATCGGATAATTTGAAGGTATAGTTAGTAGAACTAGATCAGTGCAGAATTGGATCGTAAAAGGCGCCTCTGTCAAGTCCCAATTACTGCCTGATTGAGGGCCGTCAGCCGGGGAGGCTATTAAACCATCTTTTGCTGCTATTTGCTCTGCACTTCTAGGCTCGACTGTACTTTTAGTTAGTATGATGAAGTGATGGCAATTCTCGTGATGACACATCAAAGTTCAGCACAAATCTCACCAAAATTATCTCAATTATAGAAATGAAGAGAACAGGATTATAGAGATTTAAGTCAATAGTCCCGGTTCAAGGCACTTAACTTTCCTTTTACAGGATGTCCGCAGTCCGCAATAGACTTAATTTGGACTAAGTGTTGGAGTAATTTTAAAGTTTACTCGTAAGTTACTGCATTATTTAACTGTCATTCTTTAACTTCACTAGAGTGACTAAAGTTAAAACCGGTAGTAAAACACGCTAAGTAAAATGTACCTCCGTCAAAACTTGCTGAACTTAATTTAAGCCAAATGGAAAGTTGGGACGACTGGTTTCTGTCGAGTTTTAATTTTATAGTGCAGGATTAATGCTGCTAATTGATTCATTGCCCACTAGTTTGCTAAATTTTAGATTTTAATGCTTTCCAAAATGCACTGCGCAGCGTTTCTATCGACAAAGTAATACATAAATTCAGTCTTAAGGTTAATTCACACATAACTGCGGCCGCGGAACGGGTCGAGAGCACTACGGGTAAAATTCCTTGTATTAAATATCATTTAATATGGAATATGAAATATGGAATGACTGCCTCGGTGGCGTAGTGGGCGCATGCTCGACTGCCAATCAAGAGGACCCGGGTTCGATCCCTAGGTCAGGCAAAGGCCTGGAGTCTGGAACTGTGCCCGATAGATGGCAATAGGCTCGCCCCCTGTTACATGAGATCAATAACATACTGGCGAAATGTGGGGGTATCTACTATGGGACTGAGTCCTGGGTTCACCTCTGCCTACCCCTTCGGGAAAAAAGGCGTGAATGTATGTATGTATGTAATTGGAATACAGCACACTGACAGATTGCGTAAGTCGGGCGCGTTACCTTGTGTTGACATCCGATGTAGTCTAATGTGTAAACAAAATTTCACCTTTCTGATTCTGCTGCAGTTATTTGAAAATATGCTACTTACAAAATTATAAAAAGTTGACAAAACTTTAAAAAAAAACCAGTATTTCTTAAAAAGATGCGCCGTTCCAATTAAGAAGGATTTCTTTAAATACAATGTCTTATCACGTCTTATCCGACGTTCATTATAATTATAGTGTTCTCTCTTGTTTAAACCTCACAGTTACTTAAGAATATTTCAAGGTTAAAAAAGCTTAAAGAAGGCCTGTGGTCGTAAATTTTCAATTACCTCACGATTGCGTCCAGCACTATCCATATCCATCAGGCTTAAGTAATCAACTGTGTCCGAGAGCTCCAGCGACCTACATCCTTCTTATTTAACGAGTGTCATGTGATCTATCGATAAGAAATTACACTTTAAGGCTGCCTTTCCAAAAGAGCTGTTTAGCTCTGCAGGGCCTCGTTTTCAAGAGCCACCTAGCAGTGGTTGGTAACGAGGTAATCCTGTCCGAGGTGAGCCTGTTCTTCTTCTGTTCGGGCGCAAAAGTGTAAAAAGACGGGGAAGGAACTACAGTTCCTTTTCTTCTAATGTTCTACAGTTAGCTAATATAATTCTAATCAGTTCAGATTACTTTCAAGACAATGTGCCTTTAATTCCTCATAAAATATGTGGCAATGTGTAGGCAGCTAAATTCTAAGAGTGAAATGTAATTCCGTGTCGAAGTAATATTATCATCGTCTAACGTATTAGTTTCACCGTATATTCGATATTTCCTAATAAATTGAGAATATCAGGTCTCGTTTACGTCATCAGTGTAATAAGCAAAGCCTATTAATTTATGCGAGATCTACTCTATTCTGTAAATTATGCGTTACTTTGGTTAATTTGACAGATGAAAAGCGTAGGTGCCTGACAAATTAATTTATTAAAAGCCTGAGTTCGGTGAGATATCTGGCATTTCCTTACTTATCGGAACGCAATAAAAATTATAGCTTTTATTTTGAGCGAAATAAGGTGTATTTTAATGTCATTTTCGAAGCAATGTAATTTCTTTTGATGTTAAAGATAGATGTTACACGTCCGATTTTGTAAAGTTAATAGATTCGTCGAAATTACACGGAATGGTTTGCTTACAAGATCGGTCATGTAATTAAAACCCGAGTAGGTATAGTAATAATCATGGGGGCTATTCCATCCATCAAACAGAGCTACTTGATGACATTTCGTTCAGCTTAACGGGATAGTTGCACTTTCTTAAGGGGGTTTCTCTTTTATACAAAATGAAAATTCCCAAATATGGAGAAATAGAGACTAATGTTCCACTCAATTGATTAATTATTACTACACCGTACTGTTCCATATTATACAATGGATTTTGACCGCTGGATTGTCGTTTCAATCTTGACGCGCTAACTTGACCTAATACATATTTGGACTACTGCTGTAGAAGTACATAATACAGATAAACTGTGTTTGCATCTGTGACTCAGTAACTAGTTACACCATTATGTATGCGTTATCACGTTATCAGCGAAAGCTGTTAATACGTGACATGTTTATTAGATAATGTGTCATAGGTCCGCATAATAATTTCATGCTTCCTGTCAATCAATTCCATAAACAGTTGTGTAGTGGTAGGCCTCTTTTGCAGGGGGCCGCCTGGGGAAGTACCACACCTTTGCCAGTTATTCATCCGCCAAGCAGTAATGTGCAAACATTACTGTGTTCCGGTATGAAGGGCAATGTTTCCAGCGAAATTACTGGGCATGATGAGATTCACCAACTCATATCTCAGGGTGACAGGCGCAGTGCAGTGCCACGCAGAATTTTAAATTTTAAAGCACTGGGGGGCACTGTGTCTGATATGGGCAATCATGAGGCTTACCATCAGGCACCTGATTTGCTCGTCTTGTTACTCACTATCATAAAAAAAAAAAAAAAAAAAAAAAAAATTCTTTTTGGGACAAATGGGACGTTAAGACTATACCTTTAACCTACATCTACATTTTAACCGACTTCAAAAAAGGATCCGATTCTCAATTCGACTGAATGTTGTATATTTGTAACGCGATTACAGTCAATTATGAGCAGATTTGATGATTTGTTTGCTCATATAAAAATGGTCCCATGTAAATTTCATCAAAATTGATTCAGAGATGTTTTGTACTACAACTACTAAAATATAACTACATAATTAAAATTTATGTTCTTGGATATACCTAATATGGTTAGCATTTATCTTTATTCCCAATAACAATATTTGGATACCTTACAACTGAACTTGAGTGGATTTTCGATGTGTTCTATAGCATAGCGGATAGCGTATTCAGATAGGGTAAAAACCTCGAGTAACATCTAAGTTCGAGCACGGGAGCATCCTGAAAATCAGCAACTGCGTCAACTCCGTGTTGACGTGGTTACATGCTGAGGATGTTCCTATTGCCTAATTGGTATTTTTATCTATTTTTTATTGTATGTATTGTGTAAAAAGGGCAATAAAAGTTTTTTCTATTATATTCTATTCTATTCTAAATTGTAAGTAATAGGTACTTAAATGTATTTTTTAAGGTACATATTCATTTATTGATTTTTATTAAATATTCCTATCATCGTGTTATCTTCCTCAGCAGTATGTGTGTGGGGTTAAAGCTTTGCGATCAAACTCAAAAACTCAAACTCAAACAGATTTATTCAAATAGGTCATAATCTGACACTTTTGCACGTCAATAAAGATAAACAGTACTGAGTCTACCGTGCGTTCGGAAAGATACCTCTACAAGAAGAACGCACAAGAAACTTGTAGGGCTTAATTTTTTCAACAGATAGTTTTACAATATTTGGTTTGGTTACATTCGTTTTCTTTAAAGGTGCCGCGAGGCGGCTATGCAGAAGTTTCCAGGCATCTTTGTCCTCTATGTACTGGTTGGATCTATGTACTATGGATCGGTTAGCGAAATGATCTTGTACGTCGGTACCAGTAAACGTTTGATTCATGCATTGGCACAGAAATCTGGACGGGCGCCCGGATATTGTCCCAACATATAGCGGCGATACTACGATGCTGTTGTATGGTAAAGCTTACCATTTAATATCTCAAGACCCGCGGCTATTTCAGTATCACTTTACATAAAGTTGATTGAAACATAGATTTGAATTGTTATATCCGTGGATACGTGTAACAAAAATTTTATTTATATACCTGACCTGACCTGCCTGTCTTACTTCCATATTTAAAGAATAATATTATATTTTCACAATTTTCACATCCCGTGGGAGCTGTGAGACCCGGCAGAGGGGCATATCTGGAGAGTGGGCAGCAGCGCTCTCCGTTTCCAAGTATTCCAACTACTGCGATCACCAAGCCGCCTGCCAAGCGTGGTGATTAAGTACGGCAAAATCCCTTATATGAAGAGTTTATGGCGTTCTATGGGGGAGGCCTATGTTCAGCAGTGGACGACTTCCAGCTGTTGATGATGATGATTCATCAGACAACAGCTCATTTTGTAAAATTGGCTGTTTGATCAGTTTGTATGGGATGTCGAATGTCGAAATTTGTAATATGTGTCGATGTTTTTGTAGGTCATATTCTCAAATTTCTAAATCTTCAATACTAGTTTCAAACTTCATTACTAGTTGTTTAGTTCGATGGGTATTCAAATAAATTAACCAATGTCAGTATTACGGGAGCTGTATTTTTAGTAAATATACCAACTCTGTGGATAGTAGCTTCTTGTTAGTCGGCTTTACGAGTAGATTGTGCAAATAAACCGATGGTCAGCATGAGTGGAAACACTGCTCACTGCTTCCTCTATACTTACTTTAATATTGATTGCAGCGTGATTCCAACAAGCGTATAAAATTTAAACACTTATTCATTTATTCTATAGTACTGACGTCAGTGCATATAAAAACTGTGCGGTTGAATTTCGCTAATCGCACGTTTTTCAACGATGTGCATGAATTTTTTCTCGTTGTATGTATAGTTAATAGAGCCAGCACTGATAGATTTACTTTAACTTTAGCCATCGGATGTTTAACATGGTACAGATTAATGATGATCTTGTTCATAGTCGTGTGTTATTAGTTTTGATTAACAGTAATCAATAATATTATATTTATTTATATCATCGGTGTCGAAGTAAGTTATACAATACTCATTATTGGGAACTAATTTAAATCTAAATTCCTGCTATAATATTATTATTAATTATTATAATATAATTATTATTGTATAAATGTGAAAGTTTGTGAGGATGGATGGATTTTTGTTACTCTTTCATGCCAAAACTACTGAACCGATTGGGCTGAAATTCGATATGTAGATAGTTTAGACCCTGGAATAACACATAGGGCATAAGGTGTACACTTTGTCCCGTATTCCCACGGTAACGAAGACTACGCGGGTGAAACCGCGGGGCACAACAACTATAATATATTATATAGAGATAAATCTGAAATCGCAAAAAGTAAAATCTATTTTTCCGTACATTTTGTTTCGGATAAGCAACATTTTTTGCAGAGGACCTGATTATTTATAAGTTTTATAAATTCTAATATCTATATTTTAAATAAAACCTTTGAATACAAATTCTGCGAAACTGCGAACGTAAGCATTTCCGCTACCGCTAGGAAACTAGGAACTTAATGCAAACGGCGCATAAGAAATCAGGTCCGTATCCCCAGTAGTTGTGGGTAATAAGTCCCCGGTTAGATCTGAGCTCCCCACAGGCGGCACTAACTCGTGATCACAGTTCGGACTAGTTAGATTGCGGCTCTAATCCAATTCGATGTTCATGAACTCGGCTGTTGATATATAGACCCGGAGGGTCGCGACACAAATGAGAATTTAACATTTGCTCCTGATTTATGGCGTTTGTTCCGTGATTATCGTTCGCCTACGGGCGAAATTCAAGTGTTTATGTAAGAAATGCCTGCTATGTAGGGCACATAGCTAACAGTTTATGTGTATGAGAGGGTGGGAGCTTGCTTTTAGTTGGAGGCGTTTCCACACAGAAATATACTTCATTGTTACGGTTTTTGGTTCTTAATTATGAGCATTTTGTTTATGTAATCTAGCATTAGTGTTAATTTTATCTTATAGAGGATTGCGTTGGGAAGTTATGTTGCTTCTAGAATGTCTTATTTTAGAATGTCGGTTGTGTTTCTACACAACCGACACTTCTAGCAAAAACAATACTTTTAGTACAGTCACTCAGGGAATGATCCGAGCATTTTGTTTTTTTTTAATTGATTTTTTTAATTTAAGTCATGAGGTCCTGGGTTCGATGCCCAGTTCAGCCTACCCCTTGGGGAAAAACGCGTGATTGTATGTTATGTAAATCTTATATACCTACACATGACCAATTTTTAGTTTAATTTGACGCTTAACTCAATTTTATGTTATAACATAATCGATTTTCACGCATGTGTATATAGCTTTATCCTATTTGATTAAAATTAGATTTTTTTCCATATGTATTGTTAACTCTAAAACAGCGACATTACGGGGCTGGCTGTCATATTACGCGTCAAGGTAATATAAAAATGACTAAAAATGATTAGTATAAACAGATATAACGGTCGGTTAGTCATTGGTTATTGTTAAAGATAGCTGGTGCAACTTCAACTAAATGATTTCCTGTCAAACGCCCTCTTGTTTAAATTTAATTCTAAAACTTACACCAATCCTAAACTTTATTTACACGACAATGTTTTAACTTTTCTTATTTCTTGTTTCAGGTAAGTCCAACAGGGCGTCAGCTTTAAATCTCATTTCGAGTGACAAAGTATCGGGGCGTAATGTCCGTCACAGGTCGACGTCCAATTTCGCCGCAACTACTCGCGGCCAATTCCGCCGGGCACCGAGCACGAGCAAAAAGCCGCGGGTGCAATAAGTGCCGCCATCAATGTCGCGTTAGCGCCAACACAATAAAATAGAAAGTCAATTCGTTCTGTAGAAAAAGTCGAGGAACACGAGCGGGGGTCGATTCGACATCGGCGTTAAAGCCGACAGTTTCTGTTCCCTTCGAGGGCTAACCTGACTATTTCTTTTTCTTTAAATCTCATCTGCAGCGTTTGGTTTTATGGAGGAAGTTTTTATCGAGTATTACGTCAATTGATGTGATACACACGAATTATCAGTCTTTTATTACAGTCCTTTAGATTTTATAATGTTTGTCTATGTTCTACGTTGATAATATTTTCATACTTTTTACAATGAACGGGTAATTAGGTGTGCTTCAATACGTTGAGTGGAATGTCAGATCATGAGAATCTGTGTAAACAATATATTTTATTTTATACGTCTTCAATCTCCAAGCTGTGTTTGTTCTACGAAATATCCAAATCATTTCTATATGCAAGTCAATATTCCGTCATAATTGTTATTATATTCAGAAACGGCATCCCAGGAATGCCTTATTACCAGAAAATAGCTCGTACGTATAGTATTTAGCTTGCAGACTTGCAAACTACAGCAGTAACATGCAAATATGGTGCACTAGACTCGCGCGTTCCCTTATCGATTCGCTTGCGAAATTCTGCATAATCGAAACCGCCGTGTATTGCGTAGACGTGGTAACATTAAGTTTGCATAATATCACCAAACGTGACATAATTTAAATTTTTTGAGTTTTGACGTCGGGAATGTAAAACTGGTCTAGAGATGTTATATAAAATGTCTAATGAACATTTCCTGGTGTCTCGCACTGCTATAAATGTCACGTTGTGATTTACTTGACGACTTGCAGTTGCTCGTATCACGTGCCAGTTTTAATGGATGTATTTTTGCTTTGTAAATTAAGATGGTACTGGCAATGTAATCAGATGTTTTCCTAGTAAAACTATCTCTTCTGAATTCAATATTTCAATTCTGAGCCAGCATTATCTAGTACTACATTTACATCTGCTATGAACAATGAAAACTCCACGCAGTTTAAAGCTTTAGAAAGGCGACATACCAACAGTTGTCATTATATCTTCAAACAACATTGTTTCGCTGTAACTTGACATTACACAGTACACTTTAACGGGCAGATAAATTATGTCAACCTCAACACCGTACGTGATTTCGTAACCGTCCAATCATTATGACAATCGCGCACCACGCGGCCGCCTAGCAGTTGAGCCGAAGACCTCGGGCCGTGGGCTATGCGAAATCGAGAGTCCGACTGCTGGCCGTTCACTTTCACTGCCACAAAGGCTGTATTTAGCTTTATCTTATTATTAGCAACGGTCCGCTTCGTTTGTTTTTCGAATGTTACTTGTATTTGTGGCCAGTTTATCTTGTTTCGTGGTCAGATCACACGTAGTTACGACCGCAGCCGAGCGGAGGTGAAGTGTTTTGCGCGTTTCGATTTGCAGCCATTACATTGTTGTGATTTGTGTAATAGTGTCATAATGTGTCTCTGAGTGTTTTAACGGATTTTGCCCATACTGGATCTATTGATTTGAAAACTAAACGTAAGTGTGTACTCTTCTATACCTATTTAGTGTTAATTTTATTGTCGTTGACCATTAGTCACGCGTTAACAATTTATTGAAGCTATACACAACCAATATAATTAAAATTTTATGTTTACCAAACAAAAATATACTTAACACAACATGCCTTAAAATGATATTTTATAATTTAAGCATGAAATTAATTTATTATTAAGTTGAGTTGAGCTTAAATTAATTTGAAATAACTCTTCATTTCACTATGAATTGTTTCCAATAATATCAAAATTACACACATTGCGACATTTTGTTCGTGTACATTTTGTTGTGGCTTTAGACAATTAGTGGTTATTCCTCTCCTTTGTGTGTACCTACTGTTCTATACAATAGCCTGATCGTTATTTCTGAAACAATTGTCACCCCTTAAAAGCTTTTATTGTTATCAAAACCATTATGAGAATATGGGTACATAAATGTTAATAAAATTGCCTATGATCAAAGTTCAAATGTGTTATTAAGAAATAGTTATTTAGAATACATTTCTCGGATTTAAGGGGCATGATTTTATCTTAAAGGTCGAGATAGTGTTTGTACAGTTTGAATATGTCAATTGCCAATACTTCGATACTCTTTACATGTAGTACAAAGCCATCTTAGATCCTCTCAAAGCATACAAGATTGTGAGATGTTCCTGTCGTCGCCCGTCGCGCCGCGCTTTCTATTCCGAACACCTGCCAATAAAATTTGATGACTGCATTCTCGTATCGTATCGATACACATTCGCGTATCGTTTCGCTCCAATTGTGGAGTTTCCAATGGTGCTATTTCAGGTTTTTTTTTAGTATCGCCACAGTTATTTTGGCGTTATTGAGGCTGTAATTCCGCACGTGTACCAAATACACAACTATAGCACACGTATACCTATATATCGAATTTATAATTTATCGATGAAACAATGAACGCTAGTTTCGATTTGAGCTCGTGTATGATTTATCGGATACAATAGAACACCTCTAGTATCTATCTATCAAATAGTTCATAATGGTACTCCTGAATAAATAGTCCCTTCGCTCCGTCCTTGGATGTTTTACCAGTGTAGCGTTTATTGAGACGTGAATATTCGTCCTTCAAAGCAGGATATCACACAATAGTGTCGGGTTGTCGACACCTTGTTAGTGGGGTCCCCTTCTGAACGTTACCGTCACTGAGAGTTGGGTCGCATGGATATTGTTACGAACGTTACTCTTCCATGGGACAGATGAGTCCTATTTAATTGAAATTGTACCATGTACTTATAAAACATTAAGAGTAATCATTTTCCCCGAATTTCCCGGAACCTCTCTCGATTTCATTAGATATTTACATTTATTTTTGCATTGCTTGGAAAGAGCTCTTCCCGGGGCTTGAATGAAGCGTCGCAACGTATGTAATTATTTCTTGAATATATTTAATATGAACTAATGGATCATGAGAAAATGTCAGTGGAATTTTAGCCTAATGTTTTAGACAGTTGTGTGTTTTAGGGAAAATTGAAGTAAACGCTTTACCAATTCCTACCGTTTTATTCCATTCATTTCAAATAAATTTTGAGCCACAGGTAGTTCAGTTCGACGAGCAGACGCACCTTCCTAAGTTTAACTACACGTTTTATAAATACATTGTATTCTCGTATGGTAGATCTGACTGGAACACCCAGCCAGTTTCGTGTGTAGCCCGCGCTCGGACAAACCGCCTCGCACCAGCAGCAGCTCCAATCGCTCAACGTCAATTCGACCACCGACCCGATCTCGCAACCTCAATGCCACCTACAAAGAAATGTATCCCATTTTTCCAGGAGAAATGCAATTAGAAAGGGTGCATTTCTCTTTCAAGTCTCGTGTTGCGCTTAGCGACGGGCCGCGCTCTTGGATTTTTAATTTAAAGCTTGCGTTACTTTTATCTGCGCGGTGGGAGTGCCGCACTCACGCTCTTGGCTTCTGCACGAGATATTGCTCTTTTTATTAGGATTGTTGTACTACAAATTGGTTTCGTCCTGGTGTCCCGTGTTAAATGTGAAGCTTGCTGCTTGAGTGATGTGATAATATAGAATGAAGGTTTGTTATTTCTGCAAATATAAACCAATGTGACTGCCTCGGCGGCGTAGAAGGCGCAAGATCGACTGCCGATCGAGGTCAGGCAAAGTATTAAAAATATTGAATTTTTTCATTAAGAATTTTCTCAATAACTGCATGGAGTCTGGAACTGTGCCCGATAGATGCAATAGGCTCGCCCCTTATTACATGGGACCAATAACATACTGGCGAAATTTTGGTGTGCCTACCATTAGTGATTGTATGTTATGTAACCAATTTTTGATAATTTCCCAACCCTTAAACCGACTTGCACCAGTTAACTTTAACATTAACTAAACCCTCATTATCTCTGATAAGACCAATATTACGCGTACGCGTTGCACCGTTTAAACAACTGTTAAAATGACGTCTATAATAACGTTATAAATAACGTGCAACGCGTAATACTGCTATATAATCAGAGATATGAGGATTGGTTAACAGGATAGAGGTCTTAGCAGTTTGAGATAACACTGTGGAAAATTTACCAAATCGATGTTTGGGATTCCCCTGTTTCCTCCACATATAGTAAACCTATTTAATATATTTATTTCATAATATTTTGAAGATGAAGTAAGCTACTATTTTATTATAGAGCAAAACTCTTCATTTTTCACACAAACACACAGACAAACAACCACTTGCACAAACATGCGCGCGCTGCAAATTTAATTAAACATTACTTACTTACCTAATCAAATTCTGTGCTAACATTATTCAACCTACATTTTAATCTACTTTGCTTCTAAATTTAATAATAATAATATACTAATTTATAAATTAAAAAATACCTAGGTATAATTTGTAAACTTACCTTGCTATAATTTGTACAACTACTCTGGCTACATCTGGAAGGGACTACAGGCCCACAACACAAGAGTTATCTTAGTATGGGTCTGTATGACACATTGTGTTATTGTATTCACAGTAATATATTCTTTTATAATTCTATTCTAGAGAATATTTATTTATTTTTATATTTTTTAATGGTTAGAGTCTTCTAGCTATTTTTTAAGCCAACTGTATGTTTTATTGAGTCAAATAAAGTTATTTGTATTGATTTTCTGTAGTGAACGCCTAGTCATGCGAGTAAAACTGCTATTTTTTGAAGTTCCTGAAAAAAAAACGAAATTTTATAAGAGAAACTAAAATGACAGGGACAGTTAATTTCACAATAAAAATGTCAGAATATAAATTAATTATATTCGGAGGAAACAGCGGAATACAAAACATCGATGTGGTAAAGTCATCATCAGTTGCAATTTGTCGTAGGATGTTTGGTTTTAGCGATGTTTCTTATACTCTAATGCCAGACGAAGTTATATTGAATTTAACAAACAAAAACTCGATATCAGCCGTAAGCGTTCACCGATTCCTAATAAATTGGGACCGAAATTCATATCGAGTGAAAGGATCGCAGATTGCAAACATTAAATCAGATTGAGTCTGGTTGGGCAAGCCTTCTCGGTATCCACTTACGCAAATTTGCTTTGCATCTGATATTCCTTGTACTGTAACACAATAACATGATATTGTCTTCAATTCGAATACTTCTAGTTTTATTAATTTTTCTTCTTCGCGTTTTATACTGGTTCTCAAAGATATTGCTACCTCTTTCTGCTTAGTAGTTTAAACGCTGATGAACAAAGTAGCTAGTAGACGAAGTACTTTTGTCTGATTCACAATAATTCTGATGCGAAGAAAATAGCATCTGCACCTTTTCCTAATATTCCTACTGTTATCCTACTAATGTTATAAATGCGAAAGTTTGTGAGGATTGACGGATGGATGGATGGATGTTTGTTACTCTTTCACGCCAAAACTACAGACCGATCGGGTTGAAATTCGGTATGTAGGTAGCTTAGGCTAAGCTACCTACTAAGGTCTAAGTCTTAGACCCTGGATATCACAAAGTCTACTTTATTCCCAATATTCCCATGGGAACGATGTTTACGAGGATGAAACCGCGGGGCACAGCTAGGTAGTCATTTTATAATTAATCCAGTGTTTTTTTGTAGAGACCGTTCTTTTAATCTCTTAAAGGCACTTAACCCGTGATGACATTAAGATATTTTCTCTTATACTACGGTTACATAGAATATGTGCGTTTACGACTATCTCACGTACTTTATCGCTAACTAGCAAACGTGAGTCACAGTATCTTGAGAAGTCCAACATCCTGTGAGATCATGAAATTCGCACGCTATTCTTCTCACGATAGTTTTTGCTCTGTTCACATCGAGTCACGTGCAAGTTAAGAATATAACACGACACTCTAACCCACCGTGCTAATCGATTTTGAGTTAAATTTAAAAAAAAATAGTTATATAGTTTTTTCAATTTTTTTTAAATATCCATGTAATTGGAATCTTGACTCGTGAACACGTGAGATATTGTTGTGTTTTATTTTCTTGCCTCGAAATTATCCAGGTCATACAGGTCTTCCGCTACTTTGGTTTTGGGCATCCTCGTTAGTTGAATTGCACTGATTCATGCACTGTTTTATTTAATATGTTATATTGGAAAATGAAAGTTGTTTACAGTGCGTCGTGCGTCAGCCGTGTATTAATCTAAAATCCTAACCATAAATCGTCACGGGACCACTTAAGGTGCTACTTATAAACTACAAATTCTCTGTCTTTCGCCTTACAAATCGTATTTTTTTACGATTTATGTATCATACTCCATCTAAATAACATTCTATCCAAAATTGTATCTAGATAAATGTTAGATGAGCCAAATGAATACGAGTGAAAGCGACACAACCTTTTGTTGTAAAACACATATACCGACACGTATGTCCCTTCCATCCGTCCCGCGTATTGTTTATCCAAAAATTCAGTAATAAATACTATATTTTGGAACAGCAATCACTGGCATCGGTCATGGGTGAATTACTGGTGAAATTAAACTCGGTCTGTAGCTTGCGAAATTCATCCGGCCTTTTGAATAATGCAAAGGCTTTATTGGAATAAACGTATGCTGTGCCTATGTTATGTCACGGCTTTTTGTATTACCTACCTGTAACCTGTCTGCCTGATTACCTCATGTATACTATACACCCAAATATACCGAGGATTTGATTTAAACTTGTTAATTGTTCGAAATGGATTCTATGAAATTTCCCGAGAGGTAAGCCCTCATAATTGATACCAATTACCTAATTTGAAATATTGATACCAAAAGGGTAGTAATGCTAAAATTACTCACCAATCATAGAGAACACATAACTAACACCATTAGCTTTCACGGGAAAATAATTAGGTAGGCAGGTAAATGGTAAATAATATTATTATTTAGAACAAAAGGATATCTGTATTTATTAACTGTAATTTTTGAAATGTCACAAAAGGAGCCATCGATATCATTATTTAGAACAAAACAGTTATCTCTGCGTTATTAACTGTAATCATTGAAATGTCACAAACAATACAACAGTATTTATTATAAATCAAAAGCTCTCAATTGAACCCTTTAAATTAACCTTAGGTAAATTAATATTCTGTTCATAATATTTTGACGGCTTAAGATTTGCGACACGAATCCTCAATTTGACAGAGTTCATCGTAATTTAGCTGTTTGTTACATCAACACAAGTCGGCCTAACTAACAGCATTCATTCTATATCAAATAGCGCCTTCTCTTATATTAACCCTTGTCGGTTGTACCTCCATTTGGAATCAAACTGAATTAAATATTTAAAAGAAATTTGTCTAACTAAAAAAGGAAAAGAATTAGCGTAGAATAATTTATTTGCATTTCTCTAGTGCTTGACTGAGTTTGTGTCCGAGGTATGTGAGCTGTAAGGGAGGACATCCGTATTGTCTCGCTGTTCCGTGCCACTATACTTCTACGGATTATGATATGCAATTTTTTATTTAGATAAAAGCAATAAAACGGATTATCGTAACGAATATCGTAAATATTTTGATCTGTCGCGGCGTTCAATTATGATTGACGTCCGTATTGTCCGAGCCCACTGTAGCTCTTAAAATTTTCAACGATACGTGCCGTAATACAATGAATTATGCTTCAATGTGTCATAGGCCTTGTTTGTTTTTTCTGTCGATTGAGCTCCGTTATTTTTTACACGCCATTCATCAACTGCCGAGCCATTTAATCTAAACATCATGAATTTTTCGAGCTTGACAAGCATCGTATGCATAACAATTTTATTGCTTGAATTTTCCACTTTTGGATATTGTGACATATTTTTGTTTTTGTTTTCTTATTCGTTCCGGTAGAACTAGCACCTTAATAACTATTAAACTGGTTTGACTAACTAATCTACTAGCAACGCTACTAGAAATAATTAAATCTCTTTCTTGAATTTTTCTGGCAGCCGCACGAGAGAAAATTGCCACGTTGTCATCGTCTCTTTTATAAGTAAAAACTTTGTGCATTAAGAGGAGACATTAAACTAACGGTCCGCTGCTCCCCGCGTGCCTCTTTCATTTAAATCCATCTGAATTAGCGACGAAGCGGGAACATTACGTCGACGACTCTTTGTATTAAATCTCGCGATTATGTTTCTCTATTGTAATGCGCTCTGCTTCGAGTAGTTATATTCTATTTTGTCTTTGCACTTGCTGCAAATATTTCAAAATTTTGTTTGAATGTTTAGTTGAGTTCTAAAATGTCGTATCGGATTGAATAAGTTTCTCTTTCTGTTGACAGTAAGACAAAAGACACACCTACATATCTGCAAATAATTCGGTCAATGCAAATCCTAGGAACCCAGACGTCTACGTTTATCCGGCGACTGGCAACACTAGCGGAAATTCCCCGCTGTTGGCATTACATTGCGGACTGCGGCTGCAACTGACTGCCGCATACAGGGCGATATATCTCGGTTTGCAATCAACCCGATGGAAAACACCCATTGAATTAATACGAGAAAATGTTGAGCTATCTAACACTGTGAGTGCACTAAATGTCGTCGGAATGTGCAATATCAAAGCTGTTGATTAACTAGCTTCGGGCTTCGATCAAAAATGTTGCTATCAATTTTTAGATCTAATTTATTCATTGGTTTCCTACATCCTCGTGGCAAACATATCGATGATTCAAACGGATAAGCATTTTACGGCTGTACTTTCTTTTCGCCAGAAATGCAAGCTTATATAAGACGCTGTGTGGGTATAATTATTGTTTTACTTTCACTGTGATATTGCATCTATTTGTTTATGTATTTAGGTTTTTAGCGTGGTTTGGTTTTAGTTTCATCATCATCACGTCCATTGCTGAACAAAGGCCATATGAGGGATCATAGATTCTATCTAGACCGGTTGTAAGGGGCCTGCATCCAGCGTGATCCTGCTGTCTTTATCAGATCGTCTGTCCACCTTGTGGGTGGACGTCCTACGCTGCGCTTGCCGGTCCGTGGTCTCCATTCCAGAACTTTATAGCCCAGCTTTATAGATCAGCCATCAGTTCTACGTGCTATGTGCCCTGCCCATTGCCATTTCAACAGTTTAGTTTATTGACGTGACAATATTAATAATCGACTCGTAAAAAGTCCTGGATGAATGTGTGAATGAGGATATGCGTGAAAATGGACTGAGTGCAGAGATGACGGATGATAGACTGGAATGGCGGAAGAAGATGCGCTGTGCCGACCTTACCTAGTGTGGGATAAGGGCATTTTCCTGCCCTTATTATGGATGGATATTCCACTCTTTCATCATGCCACAAGGTGGACAAACGATCTTAAAAAGGTCGCAGGAACACGATGGATGCAGGCCGATTACAACTGGACTGGATGGACATCTATGGGGGAGGCCGATGTTCAGCAGTGGACGTGCGGCTGAGATGATGATGATTCGACTCTTTACGTTTTGTAAGCACTGAGCTTCACTGTTTTATTATCATCGGCCTTGTACTACTATTGTATGTTATATTATATTTATATTGTACTACTATATGGAAGTTTTCCAGAACCACGTTTATATGTTGGCAATTTATACGGTGTACCACGCGAAAATGTTATCTTGCTCCTTAGGATGGCGGCAGGCGGTACGAACGTTACGAGCCCATACAACCTTCACTCTAGAGTCTACGCTCTAGACTCTAGAGTACCCATTTCGAAAGGACGTTATTTCCATTCCATTTTAGTTACTATTAATAATTGTGACCTCCGGCGCCATGGCTCCACAGTTGCATAAACTGGCATAAACTGGCAACATCGAGTTGCCAGTTTAGCGTTCTCGTACGCGTGTCAGGTTTTTCTCTATCTGCCTCGCGTATGACGTATGGCGAATTGCAAACAAATATCGCGATATGCGCTGCAAAAAGCGAGCTCCGCGTTTTTCGATACTGTTTGTGTTTGTTTTTTACGGATAACGTCGCGACCGACGCGTTTACAGCGGAGTGCGCGCGTCATTTGTGTAATCTACGTTTTATTTATTATTTTTCGTCATATAATAAGTTGGTGTAATTTTTCAATTTCGACATCGGTGATAGTGCAACTCTGCGTAACGTGGTCATGTTAGGTTCGACGCGTGTTATCTTCGAATATAATTTATTGATATCGCTAAACATAACCGCATGATTTAGTATCGATATTAATACGGCCAAAATGCATGTGAGTTGTTTCAGACTGCTAATCCACAATTATTGGCGTATGTATTACGATCACGTTGCTCATTTGTTTGGTAGCGCGTGACTACCGTAATTACGTATTGTGGTTGTTGATAGTGTTTGTTTGTTTGCTGATGGCAGGACTCGATGTCACGAGTCGCGACTGGCTTTACTCTATGTTCTAACACGGCTGCACTTCCTGGCACTAATTAAATTTTTGTTGACTCAAAAACATTGTTATTACTTACGTAGCAGTCCATAGTAATCAGTTGATCTACAGCGATCACTTGACTTCGCAGCGCCTCTATAGTTCCTGTTTATGTTGACCATTTCTTCGTGTCGCGCAAAAGAAGTTCTGGCGTTTAGACTTTATCCCGTTTCGAAAGTGTATTCTTGTTTGTCACCTTCGTGTAATATAAGACATTTGTGGGGCATTCGTCAGGTTATTGCGACTTCACATTGGTGACCCGAACATATTACGACTAGGCCACACAATTCGAAGAGGTGACTCTTTTTAACGGAAAAAAACCGGGAAACCGCTGCTAGCTGGTGGGACCCACTGACTTCAACAATATTGGTCTAAATAAAAGGATTTGACGGCCGGTCAAAGTTAGTTGGTGTAACTGAGACTTGGCGTATCAACTGATTAATTGATTGAATTTCGCGTAATTTTTTCGAACTCCATTGTAGGCTTCTGGAATAAGAATATTTAGTTTTTAATCTGATTTTTAGTGTCAAAAATAACATGCACAGTTCACCGCCCTTCCGCTCGCAAAATTGCATGCAAATAGGAAATGCTATTAGGTATTATTTTTGTTGGTGACACCATTTTGTTTAGTGATACCTAATAGCATTTCCTCTTTGCATGCAATTTTGCGGGAGGGAGGGCGGTGCACTGTCCATGTTCTTTTTGACACTAAAAATCGGTACTAAAAACTAAATATTCTTGTCCCAGAAGTATCAACTGAAGTTGTTATTATAGTAGTAAAGTTCCTTTATCACAAGTACCGGCCCACTCTTTAATATAAATTTGGAACAGCCATTTATTATTGTGTATCGTTAAATAAAATTCATCGTAAAGCAAGAAGTTATAATTCAACAATAGACTCTAATATAATAACTAATCGTCTTTTCTCCTCGCAGTTAAAATTAACTTAACAAATTGGTCTTTAACAAACACTGTTGCCGGGCTAACAGTTTAAAATACGCCCGGAACTGGGTAAAGCTAATTTATATTAAGGCAGTGAATTATGCAATGAATTCCCGTTTGAAATTTGTCGAGCTGAGTGAAAATTGTCGGATAAAGTTCACCTGGAGTGCGGAGTGCGCACTGGGTGAACTCAATGTGAGCTTTTACCTCCAGAATTTACAACATAGCCAGAACGGTCGCTCTATTGTTTAGTGGTCAATTTACTTACACGGGAGATCAGGGTGCATTTAAATGGCCTAGTTTAATTTATGCAGTTACGTAATAACTTGAGATGGACGTTATTATTGCACGTTGTGCTCTGAGTATACAATTTAAACAGTTAGGATAGTATTTGTATATATGAAGTTAAGAAGCAACAGAAGGTGCAGTGTACCGCTTGGCAGCACCTTGCAAAAAAAGGTTTTAGTCTATAATGGTTTGTTTATTAATTGAATTATAATTTTGATTAGAAAACCAAAGTTTAAAGTGATCAAATTCCAGAATCATAACAGATTCACTAGCTCGCGTAACGAAGTAAAAATTATTAATAATGTATGCTTCAAAGATGATAAGGCTGAAATTCTTAAACTATTCCGATAGTTTTTAATTACCTCCGTTTTCCTCTACTTAACCGGGATTTAACCGTTTCAAAGCTTGGCTTAAGACAGGTGCGCTCGGGGGAAATCTATTTAAAACTACCGCAAAGGCTCTATGAAATAAAAGCGAGATGTCGAGATACGGGGAAGATTAATAGTCTTGTCGAAATGTAAATGTTGAGTGTTCTCCGAACGTAATGGACGGTTATCATTCATAGATTTCCATCAGGTCGGAAACGCGGGAAGTAAAGTCCGTATCGTGTACGGAATTGGAAGGAAGTTTCTGTGAAAAAAAAAGGGAAAATAAGGCGACATCCGAGCGGGCCGACGGTCATTACGTTAATGCGAGACTAAACTTGATTGATGGTGGCTTGGCGAATCAGCTCTCAAGGTTGGATGTCACTTCGTGTGTTGTCCACTATCGTTTAGCTGGAGATTCTTTTTAGTCAATGTATTTTTATTAAGTAGGTAAAGCGAAACGTGTGCCCATTTTACTCTAAGCTTATTGTTCCATTTACTTTCTTTGAAAGTATTTGCATCAAGAGTAGTTTAAATTATATCTTTCTGCGCTTTTAGATTGTGTTGCAGATTTGCCTATTTTTCAAGGTTTAATTAAGTTTATTCACGTAACACTCCTGGTAGACCGAATACCTACTGCTTCAATGATTTACTTAATTACCAGCAATGAGTACTAGGTAGAGAAGTAAAATTTAGTTTTTAGTTTTATTTAATATTTAACTACTGTGCTTTACCGCCTTGGGGTGCCGGCAATAGAATAGTACCCCACCCTTTTTACCCGTGGTTGCCGTAAGAGCCGGCTAAGGGTTATCAGATCTAGAGGACGGGCAGCAGCATCCTCTGCATAAAAGCCATCTAACTGCGCTCGCCAATCCGCCTGCTAAGCGTGACAAAACCCCCCTATGGGGACGCCAATGTCCAGCAGTCCAACTTCCTACGGCTCAGATGATGATGATGATAAATAATACTTCATTGCATACCAAGAAAATGTAATATATATTACAAATAACATAGATGCGCCAATGTCTTCTGCTGTAAATGAATCCTCTCCTTCCATCGACTGCCTGAAGGAAATCGCTTATTAGCTATAAGATCGCCGCTTATGCATTTAATTAAAGTTTCTGTGTCTTGACCGTAAATTGTTTGTGAGTGGAGTACAATAAAGTATTTTCTATCCATCTATCTATTACGCGGTAAACAGCGCTACAAATATAATTTGTCTATCTGAATGCAGATGGTTCAAAATCATTACTACGCTATACCCTACACTCGTTGCTAATTGCTAGCTTTCAAGTATTAATATGCGCCGCGTAGTCGTGTTCAGATTAGCAGAAAATCACTGTAATTCAATGGATAAAACTAATTTTTCGATGAAATCACGTCCTGCGCGCATAGATTTGTAAGCCGGCTTCATAGCAGACCACAATGCAAATTGATGCGTTTATATTTCATGCGATTTGCGTGAGCTTTTATTGTCCATAATGTAGAGACCAATCCTTTATATTATGTGGTAAAATTCTAATGAAATATTAAATTGCGAAAGTTTTTCGGAATGTGGGTTAGTTGCCTCTTTACGCTAAAACTTTTTAACTTCTATATTGCCGGGTAAATAATTTTATTCGCAATAATATTCCCAAACATAGCCATCTTATTATCGCCGTTTAATTTATTACTTTATTTCAATAAAGTTAGGTTAAGTACTAAGTATTTTTAATGGCGACGCGCGTTCTAATTTTAGTAGCATTTGCTTATTAATTTATTAATAGCGATACTAAAATTGTTATTTATGGACATTTAGAAAGGCCTATAAAATAAAATCAAAATTGTAATGCAAGGTCGACGTGACCCAAAAAAAAAACAACTCCTTTGGTATGTAGCTTAGACCCTGAAAAACACTACGTAACTCATGTCTGTAAAGCGGAACAGGCACGTAAAATTTACACGTGGCACGTGCAAAGAGCTGTTATGCAAGTGTGCCAGCTACATTCACGTGTATCATGTTGCCCTATTTTTCTACGGTAAGAAACACAAATCAATATCTTCAATATTAATTGCAGCCGCGATTCCGTGCCAATGCCGCCAGAAGTGTTACGATAAAAACGCGCTAGGTCTCTTCACGCTCCGATAGAACTAGTTCACGATGTTATTGGGTTGGAGTAAGTGCTATCGATTGTTGAAGATACAACCGTGTTCATATAATGTTGCTGTTCGAAATAAGACATTAATTACCTGTATTTGGGCTGATATTTGATTGTAAGTTATTTGAGGAATTGAGGAAACCGGTTCTGTTAGACATATAATATAGCAAAACGCAACTTAACGCGGGTTTCCTAGTTACACTGCCCGAATCATTTCATACGGTTTCGGTTATGTGAACAACCAATATTGTCAGAGTTTGGCAGCGGTGTCAGCGGTACTCTTTATATTCTGCGCACTGTTCATACTCTTTACACCTCAATACATCAGCAGAGCTAGCATGCAAACCGCGAGATGACGTTTATCGACGCGTTTTCTCGATTTAAAAAGTCAAATGTCACTTTCTCTATAGTCAAAAGATGGTGATGATGGATGAAGCATGCACGCATCTGTCGATTAATACTCGTCGTCGAAATGGATTTGTCTACGGTCGATATATATCTATGTGGGAGCACCGCTAACGTTCATTCATTTTCATATGATTTAGTCTGTTTGGTTTGGAAATGTAATAAAAATAAAAGTACATGCATAAAAGTCTTTGCATATAATATTAAATTAAAAATCCTTTATTTTCAGACACATTACGACCATAATATCTAAACCTATTTAAAATAGTAAAATAATAATAAAGTAAAAAAAATACTTTACCTAAGTACCATATATAAACTAAAACATAAAAAGGAGGTATTAAGTGGCTATACGTTATATTTCGATTTTGATCAAATAGTTGGTGTAGATTATATCAACAATTTAACATACTTGAAGCATTTCTTTGTGGTATGTCTACCGTGACAAATTTACTCTTTCGTCAAATCTGTCGACGAGAAAATAGTCGATCCGACGTGAGAAGATCATGTCGTGCATGCTAGCGTATGAAGACAAAACGCACCACAGATAAAATTAATAAACGTGAAAAGTGATTATATCGCGAACGATTCGAGTTTACAGACGTTATATTATATCTCGTATACGGACCGAAGTCGACAAAATTAGTAGTCTCATTCGTGAGATATCTCGTGGCTTAGCATCTTAGCCCTGCTGGAATACTCCGTGTATTAAATTATTAATATCTGTATCTCTGTATCTGTAACATCCATTAGTGATATAACTAGCTCATTCACCTATCTTCATCAAACAAGACGTCCATCTGAAGCAGCTCGCAAGTGGGATCTAATGCGTAATACCTATCAGTAGTAATTGCTTGAGGATGCACATACATAATGCGGTAATGGACAGCCCGTGTACCGATATACCACCTGCACACGATTTACCGGTCGGCGTGACTGTTGAGGCGAACCTCTTACTGCTTACTATGGTTTATGCGAAGTGAGTTGATTAAGGATTAATTGAAAAGCAATCAGAGAGATAGATGGCAGATACTCGTGAATAGACAAGCTTTTGTTGGTGCACCACAATAAGTAATCTTGAAATTAAGATACATGCATTCTTCTTCTTGTCGAATAGATCGATGGTGTCAAAGTAAGACACATTCGCACTTGTCCACGGACACTGCATTAATAGATCAATAAAAAATAAAAAAGATGCATAATAAATTATAATAAAAATGAAACTAATATCGACAGGATCCGTGCAGTGCCGTGCAGAATTTAGAATTTTAAAACACTGGGTGGTACTGTGTCTGATATGGGTAATCATGATGCTTACCATCAGGCACCTGATTTGCTCGTCTTGTCACACAATTAAAAAAAAACCATAGTTTTATACTGTTCTGTAGTGTTAGTGCCTCTAATAATCTCGCTGTTACGTTTTTTGCAAATGATAATGGTAATGCCAGATCATAACAAACTGCTTAGCCATCTGGCATTTAAAATTAGATAATGACAATATCACGCGTAGTTAAATCTATTACGATGGACATTTTGTATCCCCATTCTTGAATCAATTTTATCACAATGACTCCCAACTTTTCATCGTGAAAGCTATTAAGGATATCTTCATTGACGATCTAGAGGAGCATTGTGCTGTGAAATATCCAGCAGCTTCGTGAATTGACTTGCGTTGAATGGTGCAGCGGAGTGTCACAGTAGCTCGGTTCTATTGTTGCTTGTGACTTAGAATAACCATCCAATACTAGACCTCTGGAGCGTGCTTGATGCGGATTTATGCGCGGCCACAAAAATCTACGTAAACCCCGCCTCAGACCGATGTCAGGAGTCGGGAATCCGTAAAGGCACGGAATATACATTGGTTAAAAACGTGGAAGATTATGAGGAAAATGTTGCTACCTTTCGTTCTAAGGAGATGTTTTAAATATAACATAATATACCATCACGCCATTTTCGTACACCATTAGGTGGGTACACCATTTCGCCAGTATATTTTATGATATTGGTGTACACCATTTCGCCAGTATATTTTATGATATTGGTCCTTTTTAATAGGGAGACACAGTTCCAGTCTCCAGGCATGTCATTGAGATAATTCCTAATAGAAAAATCAAATAACCTGGGGATCGAGCCCGGGACCTAATGATTGGCAGTCGAGTCGGCTACTACGCGACCGAGAGTTGTAGGTAGATAGGTAGATTTTTATTTTACGTAATAATTGACTTATAAGTCCTCGGAATGTATCTTCCGTATATATTGTATCTATCTTTCGAAAATGGCTGTGCTTAAGTTTCAAGCCGAAATTGATATTATGCTTTGGTTATTACCGGAATTCACGAATGTGACCTGGCAGCGATTTCGAGAGTGGTCTCGAAGTCACCGGTCGTCCTTGCCATTACACGTTCTACATCACTGGTTGATTAGATTCCATGATATACTCGTATTATGCTTAGTTCTGTAGAACTTATTGAGTTCCGTATTCTGTACTTAATTACTAGCTGTGGTGAGCCGCGGTTTCAACGGCGTATTCTTCCTTCCCATATATAGGTAACATCTGGATAAAGAGTGTGTTGTAAACTATCTATATACCAAGTTTCTGCCTAATTGGTCGAGTAGTTTTGGCGTGAAAGGGTACCGTAGTTTCTATTGAAGAACCTTACAGCCCCATCTTCTATTAGTTCTTCTATTAGCGCTTATATCCTCACCCCGCGAGCAAGATTGAGCTCTTGGCGAGCCCCGCTTCGCTGGGAAATCTTGCGCGTGCACAAAACTCCATGTGTGGGCAGTGGAGTATGGAATTGAGTCGAGTGTCCGGGGTGTGGTAATAGTGCAGCTGTGAACTATGAAGAATAGGTTAATTCACACTTGACAGCGCATAAAATAGCATAATTTCACATTTGGACTGGGAGTCATATGCTAATTTCGAAGTAGCCTAATAAAATTCGTTCTACAATAATTTACTGCATAATAAAGTCATAACACAAATCTTACTTTGGTCTCGGCGTGAATTCAAACCGTTTATGAGAAAATTATTTAGGACCGTCGGGAATTTACATAAAGATAGTGCCGAGTACTTAAATTGTTTCTGGGAGTTTGATTATATTGTTGGGAATTTATGATTCAGAGACAAAATGGAAATTGGGAAAAGTGTCTGCCAAAAATGATTTAAATGTCAAATAAATAAGGTAAGGCAGAGGTGTACATACTTTATACCCAGGACTCAGTCTTATAGTTATGGTACGCCCATAGTTATGGCACGCTCATATTTTGCCAGTTGATTTTTATTCCCATGAAATAGGGGTTGAGCCTATTGCCAACTGCCGAACACAGTTCCAGACTTCAGTCATTGAGAAAACTCCTTATCGAAAAAACACTTTTTGTTTGACCTGGGAACTGGGAATTGAAACCGGGACCTCATGATCGATAGTACAACTTGCGAACCACTACGCCACCGAAGCATTTTTTTTATGGTAGTGAGTAACAAGACGAGCAAATCAGGTGCCTGATGGTAAGCATCATGATTGTCCATATCAGATACAGTGCCACTCAGTGTTTTAAAATTCAAATTTCTGCGCGGCACTGCACTGCGCCTGTCACCCTGAGATATAAGTTGTTGAAACTCGTCATGCCCAGTAATTTCTGGTAACATTACCCTCCAGACCGGAACACAGTAATGTTTGCACATTACTGCTTGGCGGATGAATAACTGGCAAAGGGGTGGTACTTCCCGAGGCGGCCCCCTGCAAAAGAGGCCTACTACTACTTTATTTAGTAGAATTTTATATAATTTATTTTTACCAGAATGAGCCAATTCATTTGTAGACGTTATCCACGTTAAGTTAGAATTGAAGCTTTATCTAATACAGATTTGCTTTAACGAGGCACATAACAACATAACATACATTCACGCCTTTTTCCCGAAGGGGTAGGCAGAGGTGTACCCAGGTCTCAGTCCCATAGTAGATAGGTACACCCACATTTCGCCAGTATGTTATTGGTCCCATGTAATAGGGGGCGAGCCTACTGTCATCTACCGGGCACAGTTCCAGACTCCAGGCAGTTATTGAGATAATTCCTAATGGAAAAATCCAATATTTAACACTTGCCTGACCTGGGGATCGAACCCGGGACCTCTTGATTGGCAGTCGAGCATGCGCCCTCTACGCCAACGAGCCACATACATTAAGCGAAACGTCTTATCTCCTCCACCACATTTTTTTCCGTGCAAATGAAAATACCCAAAGCTTAGATATGACGCCCAGACTCCCAAGTCATTAATAACTTGCTACAAATAGCGCTACATTAAATAAAAATAATGCTAGTCTCCTAGATGCCTTTTACCGCGTTCTTTTCGAAAGTGAAAGGACTTTGTTCAAAACATTCAGCTGGTATTCGATTTGCAATCTAATAGATGGGACTCGAACAGAATGCTTTCTATTGAGAACGGATCTCTGTTTGTACATAAAGTTCCGTGATCGCATTTGAATCACTGAGCTATTATTTAACAATTTGTGTGTAGGTTGTGCTTTGTATTTGGAACTAGAACGCCGTGTACTCGTATTATAGAAAATCCTTGTGAGCTATAAACGAATTTCCCTAAGTCTTCTTATATATTATAAATGCAAAAGTTTTTGAGGATGGATGTTTGTTACTCTTTCACGCTAAAACCACTGAACCAATTGGTCTGAAATTTGGTAAGCAGTTAGCTTAGACCTAAGGTCTATAAACACAAAGGGTATATTTATCCCAATATTCCCACGGGAACGAGAACGCGGGTGAAACCGCGGAGCATAGCTAGTTACTAGATAAAGATAGACAGACACTAGAGATAATTAGTTAATAGCCGTCGCGTCGGTTTAAACTATTAATTGTATGTACTTTTTTTGCTATACACACTTATTCTTATCGTATGTTTTTCGAGCGAAAATGTATCTACCTATAGCCAAATAGCGCTGTGGAGTTACCGGCTTTAGAATAGTGCTCCACCCTCTCTACCCGTGGTTGCCGTAAGAGCCGGCTAAGGGTTAACAGATCCAGAGGACGGGCAGCAGCGTCCTCTGCAATAAATAAACCATCGAACTGCGCTCGACAACCCGCCTGCGAAGCGTGTCGAGTATTGGCAAAACCGCCCCTTTATGGGGGAGGCCTATGTTCAGTAGTGGATTACCAACGGCTGAGATGATGATGATGATGATTATAGCCAAATAGCCATCCAAATGTTTTTATTGAAAATTAAAATTGAATGCATCTCATATTACTTTTACTTCTATATTTATATCGTATCGTATAGTATCGTAGGTTCGACTGCCAAACATGAGGACTCGGGTTCAATCCCCAGGTGAGGCAAAGTGTTTAATGCCTGGAGGCTAAGGTTGTGTCCGGTAGATGGCAATAGACTCGCCCCCCTATTACATGGGACCATTATCGTATATATACTGACGAAATATGGATGTACCTACTATGGGACTGAGTCCTGGGTACACCTCTAGGTACTTATTTATGTTACTTTTTACTTTTGTAGTGGTAGGCCTCTTTAGCAGGGGGCCGCCTGGGGAAGTACCACACCTTTGCCAGTTATTCATCCGCCAAGCAGTAATATGCAAACATTACTGTGTGCCGGTCTGAAGGGCAATGTTACCAGCGAAATTACTGGGCATGTTGAGATTCAACAACTAATATCTCAGGGTTACAGGCGCAGTGCAGTGCCGCGCAGAATTTTGAATTTTAAAACACTGGGTGGCACTGTGTCTGTTATGGGCAATCATGATGCTTACCATCGGGCACCTCATTTGCTCGTCTTGTCATTCATTATCATAAAAAAAAAAAAAACTTCTATATTTAAGGCCAGCATTAATAAATCATAAACTTTCGTCTCAGATTTAAAATGAAATATATTTTTATATATTTTGGAAATATCAAAAATCACTGTCTGTGAAGTATTTAATAGACAGGTGGAAGGATAAAGTCCAATGACATTAGTTCGTTCAAAATAAGCTTTATTTGATTTGGTACAAACAGAAGCGATAAGCGTTTCATATCACGTAAAATATAGAGCCATTAGCTTAAAGAAGAAGAAGAAGCGTTTTGTTCTAAAGCAGTTGTCCTAACGCTGGTGTTGAGCGATCACCAAGTAGAGTGATGAAAGAGTTGGTGAATCCAACGGTCAGAGATTCATTATTCATGTCTCGTTTATAGGACAACTGACTAACTGATAGCTGCCTTATCATGGGTTAATTCCAAACAGATCATATGGACGATACGGAGATTAATTCTAGGTAACCGTAACTATTATCATATATGCCAATAGAGCTACGATACACATTACTGCAGTTAGCACGCATAATACCTCCTTGCATGTGCCTCCTTGCTCGTATGTATATAAACTGGCTACCTAACGCCATGTAACTTCTACGTGGCGGAAAATCTGCATGCTACTGTTCTGTTTTACAGGCATGTGTATCATAGCCCTATATTAACATTATCACCTCGCCCTTCGTCTGAAGTTTACGAGTACATACTCTTTCATAACATACCCTAGATGAGAAAAAAAATCAGTGACAAGACTACAGTTCATGACTCAGTCCGCTCACTAGTTCCGATCTCGGCCCATGCCATTAGTTGAATCCACTATGTGTTGGGTCTATAAATTGACCGCTATTGGGTTACCCTGGGCTCGAGGCTTTTAGAAGTCTTGTTTCTTTGCTTCTGCTCGACAAACATACGCACGTGATGTGATTAAACGTGATTGCTTTAACTTTATCACATATATGAGATAAATTATTATGTATTATCAAGAGTGAATTATTAACGATATTCCATGATTAGAGAACGAAATTGTAATTTTATATACCAAACTATAAATATACCAAATTGTAACGAATGAGGTTTTCTTTATGAGACCTTTTTTAACCACAATTTTAGACAGATGGCGTTACTAGTTACCAAAATTATGAAATTGAACCTACTTAAGTGAACACTTGCCAGTCCTACTTAACAGTCTGGCAGTATTTCAATCCTCTAAAAATAACTCATAATTTGCATTAACACCACTTAAAAATCGACAGAATAATTTTGTGCCGCCATTAAACTTTCAAATCGTTTGAAAATCACGTCTGGTAAAAATAACGGTGTCATTTTAAATTTTGGTTAGGAATATTAAAATTTCTATAACAATTTTAATACTTCACTATTTGACATGAACTGAAATAAATTAAACCTTCCGAAGAACTTTAAAAGGATATTCAAATGAATCGTTAGTAACTAAACTGTTGAGTGTTACTTTGACCCACTTGTGAAGTTTTGAGGGGCGATTAGAAGGTACGCGAGTACAAAATGACATTTTACCCCAAATTACGGTAGAGCAACAAATGGAACGTTTGCCTAATAGTTGTTTACTTCGAGGAGCCACTTATACTAGGGGAATAGTTTTGCTCTACTTTATAACAGTTATTGTGGTTAGATTCATTATGAATTATGATAATACGGATGTCAACGGTGCGGAGGAACGGTTTCCCATAAAGAAATATTCTTTTGGGTATGTTACCATGACCGTACCCTCTCTTGTCTTGATCTGTCTTGGTTCACTGTGGTCAGAAGGGCAGTGGTCAGGGTGATTACTGGCCATGTGTGACTAAGAGCTCAATCTAGGGTGACGAGTACAGTTAAATGTTGCTTAATGTTGTAAGTTGTTGTTAAATGGTAGGTGTATACCTATACACCTACCTATATATTATAGCAATGCTTTTGAAGCCAATGTATCGTTAACATCAGGCTAGCGTCGTAAAAAATCTCGAAATTCGCCTAAGCATTTGTTACTTTTGATGGAGGTAATCACGACTACACGATTCTCATGATTCACGGTCGTGCAGATTCCGCTCTGCATTTGCACGAATCT
Organism: Hemistola chrysoprasaria; assembly: GCA_947063395.1. Lineage (NCBI taxonomy): Eukaryota > Metazoa > Arthropoda > Insecta > Lepidoptera > Geometridae > Hemistola > Hemistola chrysoprasaria. The sequence continues at coordinate 10,704,598 of OX346725.1, forward strand.
ATTATACGACATTTCCCTCTTCGCATAATGCCTAAGATACCATCAACAAATTCTAACCTTCAGACACTTACAGCTTTATTTTTTATTTCTGATGTCCTTATGTTAGTCATTGTTATTCATACGTATATAAATGAAGTAGTCATCAGTTTTTTTTTCTTTTTCGACACATGCCATACACCTATAATATTATTGTGCTTCATACCATGCCATAATACACCGCACCATAATAAAGACTTTAGTGTTATATGAAAATAAGAGAAAAATGCCCTGGGACTTACTGTTAGTAATTTTAAAATGGCACTGTATTATAAATTATATAATAAACAGAATATAAACAGAACGTAGTAAATTAAGACTCGTATTACAAAATTAGGAAAGTATTTTTGCAAGCTATGTGAGACCACTAATGATGTTTCCACGTAGAAGGAGCAAAAAATATTTCGTACTTAATGAATGAGTCTGTATCTAGTAACTTGGAAATGAGAACGTAAAGAGATAAAAATGGACTGCACTTTATTCAGAAATAAACATAAATTCCAGTCATATGCCTTTTTTAATCTTCTTCTTTGAATTGGGATGATAGAAAAATCCTTCTCGTGTCTCCAGTTCGATATTATCCTGGAAATGCAGTAGCATCTAGAAATACAGTAAAGCTAGGCTGCTTTGATCAAACTTCTTTAATAAAATGTCCAACCTCAAAATCTCTCATTAAATGCATTCGCAATCGGAATATCGGACAAACAAAAGATGATATTCATCATAAAACCCCATCCCACCGGCAATGTGAGGGTACTACATAACTTTAGGGAGGTTCATGTGTGATGCCGCGTATGGACATACATATTTTAAATGAAGGGACCGACACATAATGCGGACGCCTCGCCCGGACTTTCTTTTAGTCAAATGAGGCATAATAAAATAATGGCACGAAAAAAAGGTTCGTGAAAGTTATGAAAGGGAGATCCAAAAGTTTAGTGGCGTCCGCCCTTTTTACATTTTGTTCATTCTACTTTTCTCCGGCCTTGTGTTATTATTTATGTTACGTTTTCGTTTGACCGCACCACCTCGACTGCGGTACTGTTTTTAATTAATGCTACCCATTCCTCCTACCTTTCTAGTGTTACAACAATTATTTTACCAACCTCATTATGAAGTTTAATGCCGGTAAGAAAAATATTCTCCGTGAGGTTTCAGCTTTCCACTCTGGTGCGGTGTTCCTCTTTTGTTGTGCTCGGTTCTTTTGTGCTATTGTGATACAGTCTGAACAACTTCCTTTTACTTTTTTGTCTATTGGATACCGTCAATTCGTTGTTTTTCGTCGATTGATGCTTTATTTACAACGATCACGGGGTGATTGATACGATTGCCGAGCTCCACTCCAACTTTTTCGTTTCAAGTTTTTGTTTCTGTAACGGTCTCGGGTTTACCAACTTCAAGGGCTTCCGAAGTTGTCGGGAGTTGTTTACACAAATTATTTTCCGGTCCTAGTTAAATATTATGCAGGAGTTTATTTATTTACAAGTTTTATTATTTAACTGCAGAAGGCCTTCAAATTTTGGCTTTTAAAAGGTCCATTAAAAAGTGCCAATATCGGTAGCATTACTTGTTTATTTATTGGTTGTTATAATATCGCCACTTATCGGCGTAGCTCAATAAAATTCAGGAATAAAACATGCGAGGGCCCGTATCTGGTCGTTAGTGGAACAGTTAGATCGTTTCGGTATTTACCATCGCTCGTCCATCATGTTTAATCGCGTCGCGTACGCTCGTACCAACAGAATGCTACCGATTTTTTTCTTATAGACGTTCCAGGATGATTGTAATGTTTCTGTTCGCTTTTCTGGGTCTATCAAAAACTCATACATCTTAATGTTTGTTATGTTGGCGGAAATTGACGTATACATCGATCAAAGTAAGATTATGTCTTTGTTTTAAACGTTTATCTATCAATACATTTTTCAAAGGATCTGTGTGTACATCTATGCTTTGTTGTATTAAGTTACTCTTCTGCTTCTATAATGTTTTGGTTTTCCTTGTCGTGTTTATGCGTTATAATCTTAATTTCGACAATCCGCACAATATCTGACCTGATAAACTATAAATATTTCCTCTGACGATAGCCACCAGCCTCTACCATCGTTCAGTGCTGCGACACGTGTCTCGTTGACGTTTTGTTTCTGTCGTCGTATCGATGATGGATCGTTCGCGGGGATTTCTCTGCGACGTGATCGCAATATTTTTTCTTTAAAAATATTATTATGTCCGTGTTTTACAACCGCATCGATACGTTTATGATCGTTAAACGTTGTTGTATTTTCATCACGTAGCGTTATTTACTGCATCTGATATGTCTCTGTCGTTGTCATCATAACGATATTGTGTGTTTTACTTATTTTCACCACTTTTAGAATTATCTTATTAATGACCATGGAGTAGCATTCGTAGTATTTCCTCAATGACAGCCTGGAGTCTGGAACTGTGCCCGGTAGATGGCAATAGGCTCGTCCCCTACGAAGTGTGGGTGTACCTACTATGGGACTAGGTCCTGAATACACCTCTGCGTAACCTTTCTGGAAAAAGGCATGTTGTGTAAATTTAAGAAAATCGATAATAAATTTGGTTTCAAGTTGCAGACATTACTTTTAATGAACATGTCTTGTACGTTTAGAGGTCTTGCGATACAGTTTTTGCTCAACGTCCCACGATACAATGTCACGCTTCGTTTTATTAGTCTCAAACTTAAGCAATAAGGAAATTGCATATCACGACATCAAAAGACGTTCGTACCATTCAGTCTTTGCTAAATGTTTGGAAGTTTCGTGATCCGACCGACTAACGGCTTTCTGTTTAATGTGATTACTCAGAACGTTGCGTCCCTTTCAACCCTACCAAAGTTTTCATACTCGTATGTTCCTTGGCAACGGTCTCTCGGTATTTGTATCTTCATTTTAATGGAAATGCTAGAAACTGGGGCGTTATGCTAGGGTAATTTTATTTTTAGATTGTATTGCTTATTTTCTAAGAGACGACTCAGACAATTGGGCCTTCGCAGCCAAGGCAAGGCATTTTATTCTTCGTTAAATAAAGTAATTAGTAGTGTCCAACCGAAACACGATTTTCAGCCGAAACCGAAACCGAAAACGAACCTTCGGTTTCTATTTCAGTTTCGGCCGAAACCGAAACCGAAACTTTATCAGACATGTTAAAAATCTACTGTTTACTGAAATTTGGCTTATGTTATACACTTGTGCAGACATTTAATACGTGTTGAATGAAATACAAAACAATAATGTATGTAAAAGTATGTGAAAGATAATTACTTATTTTCATTGATTACTTACTAACTTACTTATTACTGCTATACAATAAAAAAAATACGCAAAAACACGTTAACACTTCGTAGAACAAAAATTTGCCAATAATCAACACTTCGATTTTGCCAATACTCGACACGCTTAGCAGGCGGGTTGTCGAGCGCAGTTCGATAGTTTTTTGCAGAGGACGCTGCTGCCCGTCCTCTGGATCTGTTAACCCTTAGCCGACTCTTACGGCAACCACGGGTAGAGAGGTTGGAGCACTATACTTAAAAGCCGGTAACTCCACGGCTTAGATATGTATGTTACGTACCAATCGATCCGCTCATAATGCTACCAAAAGAAATGAAGTATCTGGGGGTCTCACACAGTTACATCATACAGAATTAATATATACAGAATTAAAATCATCCAACAACAACTTAATTACCTAAACAAATGTATATTGTAAGTAATAAATGTGTGTGAATAAACATACTTTTACATACTTCTCATAATTTAAAAATACGTGTTAATAAGTCAACGGAAAGGACTTCAATGTCTAATTAAGATCAATAAAATATGTTAGACAAAAACAAAAACAAACACGTACCACTGCCACCACACGTAATCACTGTGCGCGAAAAATAATACAATATAAACTAAACACACGACGAAAACACGCCGGACTGGCCGGCGATTCGATAACTGACGATGGCGGGTGACACGCGAGATACGAACTCTCCCGAAGTCAACCGAGCGACGCGCGATAGTTCACGAACGTAGAGTTTCGGTGTGGCCGAAGATTCGGCCATTTTTTGGCCGAAACCGAAACTCGTGCCGAAACTAGATTTTTGAGCCGAAACTGGCCGAAACCGAAACCGAAACCGATCCTTCGGTCGGTCACTAGTAATTAGTAATAAGATCACAATGTTTAGAGATCCCCCCTTATATGCTTTTACTCGGACTGTTTTATTGAGCTATATAAACATTCGCATGAATGTATGCTGACAAAAACATTAAAATGCCCTGCCCTGCCAACCTCGGCTACGGTATTGGTATATTTGCTTCGCAAAAATTGCCTCTTTTACCATTTTAATTTTTATCAAAGATTTTTGTGCCGACCCGAAACAAGGAATACCTGTCCGTAAAATAAATTATTAGAAACATTAACGAGGGGGAGTCTTTTACCTATTCATCAGAGTAATTTGAAACCAATTCATTAGAAAATGCCTCATAATTGGGACCGCGGCGTGACTTCGTAAACATTTCCGCCGGATTCCCGTTAACAAACCGCCCGTACATTAAAATATGTATCTTCGTAATTGATCTCGATGGTATTTCCATATTTGCTGAATATCAAAGTAATGAGACCTTCAAACTGTGGAAATTAATCATAGCCAGTCACGGAATAGGAAATGCTTGGTGCGATGGAATGCCGTTCATTAAAGGTTGCGCATTGTACCGACTAGTTACTAAACTATGATGCATGGAGCATAGAGATACCTTGAATCCATCGATTATAATATAGCCGGCACATTGGTATTTATTTATACGAAAAAAAAAGCTTGCGCAAGAAGCATGTCCCTCTTACTGGATGAGGTTGGCCACACATTACACACACCAGTAGGAAAATGATATGCTAATTGGAGACTATAATCAATCATTTGTGCGCATGAGCATGTGTCTGTTTTGTCTGGGTGTTATAAGCGTATATAAGAACATAATATGTATATCAGTCTTCTGGTTACCATAACACAGTCTTCTAGTTTGGGACCAGTACCATGTGTGGAAGTTTTCCCATATTGTATTTATATTTTATTATATCCTGCCAGCCGCGATATTCGATAAGACGTTAAATCTGATTAGTCAGATAATTTAAGTGACCGACATGACCCTCTTGAAGCAGATGTTTACTACGTGACTGTGTAATCCGTACCTAATGTTAATATTGTGTACGATTCCAAAATCTTTTTAACAATTCGTTCCGTAGCGTCAGCAGCAACAGAAGAAAACATGACTTGAGTCGTCTACCAAACGCAAGTGTCACGTTTTCAATTAGTGTGCTCAGAGGTGCCCGGATTATAGATATTGCAGGGAACGTCACTAAGGCGTCGAATATAGAAGCGACCAGTAGATCATCTCCGTACAAAAATACTAAAAGAATTAATCTTAATTGAAGTGTTACAATTATTATTTCAAAAATGATTAATTCTTATCTAATTGTATTTTCAAAGGCAGACAGAAAACCGGCCTTCAACTCTGAAGTCAATATGAACATCATGAAGTCAATATGAACATCATGAAGTCAATATCAAACAGTTTAAGACTGAGAGGCGCATCAAGCTGTAGTAGTTTTTACCCTTCATTTAAAAAGAGACGACAAAATAGTATTTTTTTTTATGATAATGAACAAGACGAGCAAATCAGGTGCCTTATGGTAAGCATCATGATTGCCCATATCAGACACAGTGCCACCCAGTGTTTTAAAATTCAAAATTCTGCGCGGCACTGCACTGCGCCTGTCACCCTGAGATATTAGTTGTTGAATCTCATCATGCCCAGTAATTTCGCTGGTAACATTGCCCTTCAGACCGGAACACAGTAATGTTTGCACATTACTGCTTGGCGGATGAATAACTGGCAAAGGTGTGGTACTTCCCCAGGCGGCCCCCTGCTAAAGAGGCCTACCACTACAACTCTCTACAATACTCTGTTGTCGACTATGGTCGTAACTAAGACCCGGCTTTACGTGCCTTCCGAAGAAAGAAAGAAAATAAAAATAGACCTCACTCGTAATAATGATTTCGATCTTTGTGATCAAAGCAGTAGTAATAAAAAAAGTATTTTCATTTGAGATAATTTACTTTATACCATTCTTGAGCCTAAAAATAAAGGCTGAGAATAAAATCTTCCAGTGTTTAAAATGTATAGAGTCCTCTACAGAAAATGTGTGACAACTTGATCTTCTGCAACATCAATACATTACGAACGAGTCCATTCATCCGTCTGAAGAGATAATCGTGACGATTGGACCCTGAGCGTTCTCAAGGAAATAGGAGTCCTTGCGCTGTCTACTTTGATGACGAAGTATATGCGAGTAAAGCATGCTTATTGAAGCATCGCAGTGTTCATTTCCCTGCTCATTTGAAGGGAGTGAGACCGCTCGGGCGTGTGGGTAAACTGAATAGGTAATATATTTTTTTATTTCTTTGCATTAGAATCTTTGCAATAGAAGCATGCAATTCGTTCTGTGAAAATGTGAACCTAGTTGTGTAATATTTTTCTCTCAAGCACTTCTTTGTACAGTTTAATGAAGTGGAATCTTCAATAGTTTGTCGATCTGAGGTTTTCGTTTATAGATGAAAAATGTAAATTTTTGAAGTATTATGCGATACATAACTTATTCTTGGAATTCGTTATTCCTTTTGAAAACATTTAGGGTTTATTTCTTTCCATCACCTCGCGTATAAAATAAAATCACGCCTTTTTACCAAATGGATAGTAGAGATGTACCCAGGATGGAGTCCCATAGTAGGCACACCCATACTTCCAAGTTATGCTGCAATTATGGCTTCCATTGTTTCAAACATCCCTATGAATAAAAAATGAACGTTATCAAACGTATCCATAGGTTTTCAATGAAGATATCAGTATTAGATTTAGGTTGTATCATTTGATAAAGGCTAATGAGGCAAGCACATAATATACCCCTGCCTTGGCATTCACGGCTCAGCAGGGTCTCGCAACAGTGGCTCTAGAGTTACTACCCACTAATTAGTACGGAGCGAGCCATTTGCAGATTGTTTACGTACATAACTACTCTTAATAGCATTTTAAATCAAGTAGGTATGTGTCCGTTGGCAAACAACTAACAACTACAGTTTGCTCCAGTACTTAGTATCATGTTAACGGATTTTTCAAATTTAATTTTGGATTACAGGTACAGGGCAAATGCATTTATTTGCTATTTGCTAGTTTCAAGTTTGAACAAGATTTTATTGTTGTATTACTAAAAGTTATTTTTTGGTTGTACTTATACTTAGTATTAACTACTTAGACTGCCTCGGTGGTGTAGTGGGCGCAAGCTCGGCTGCCGGTCATGAGGTCCCGGGATCGAACCCCAGGTCAGGCAGTGTTCAAAAGTGGTCCTGGGTACAGCTCTGCCTATCCCTTCGGGAAAAAGGCGTGATTGTACGTTATGTGTTAATTTGATATCATACCTATGTAGAGAAAGGAAGGAAGTAGTGTTGTGCTATTGTTATTATGTCTCGCAGCTTAGCTTGCGCTAATTTTGATTATAAAATGTATGAATTTTCAATTGACATTTCGGTTGAAGATTGGCCACATACCGACTCAAAACAAGGCTAACTTTTACAATTTCGTTTTCCAGGAAAACTTCATAAGCACGACTCAGTTGGTACTTTCATTGAGACGTCTATTAAATTAATCATTTTTATGTGTTTATTAGGCGCAAGGGCGCAAGTCGACATAACAATGTTACCTATATACGAGCATTTGTTTTTGTTTTTATTGTTGCTGTAGGAGTCATTAACACTGATGGATGTCAGTCGTTAAAATTAATTGCGGCATTTAACTTAACAGTTGAATGAAGAAAATGACCTTTGTTTGGCAAAACATTATGCCAGTTTACTGTTCTGGATTAGAAAAACGGATCTCGTAATTGGATAAGTGTTTTTAATTTATGTTGCTGTGTTTATCTTTAGAATTGAGACATGGTACACATAGTGGCTTTTACCTAGGGCACCTGCCTTTGTCACCTGACATTGACGGATAGATATCGCTGAAAGGGTCGCTGAAGTATGGTTTCCAGGAGATGCTGCTTCTTGGGTAATATTCAATTTGAAGAGGGCGAAATATATAACCTTAAATTAGCGCAACGAGCTTATGGAGAGGGCTATGCTCAGGATTTATTGGCGAGATCAAATCAGAAATGAGGAGATCCGTTAGACGAACGAAAGTTACCGACATAGCCCATTAGCAAGTTGAAGTAGCAATGGACAGGGCACATAGCACGTAGAACTGATGGCCGATGGGGCTGTAAGGTTCTTGAATGGAGACCACGGACCGGTAAGCGCAACGTAGGACCTCCATCCACAAGGTGGATAGACGATCTAATAAAGACAGCAGGAACAGCGTGTTCCTGCTCTTTATGATGCAGGCCGCATATATGCAGGATGCAGGCCGCTTAAAAACGGACTTGATGGAAATCTATGAGGGAGGCCTGTGTTCAGCAGTTCTATGACGTCAGAGATCAGCCATAGGACGTCTTCTGCTGAACATATCATCATCTGATGATGATTATGATGTAATGTAGAACCTAACTAATGCATCACACATTCAATGCTAACTGCGTAATGTGTTTCAAATATGGCCAATATGAAGTCATCATAATATGAGCAAGACCATTTAGTTCAATACTTTCGTTACATTCAAACGGACATAATACGCTATGGCTTCGAGTTCTAATAGATAATGCATGCTCTCAAACTATATTATCATTATCCTTTTTCCCTATCAGCTCTCACCGTCTGTCCCTACTTCAGTTCGCATCTGAGAGTGAACCACCCGATTGGAAATAGCTTTACCAAAACATTAACTGTATACCTAATTAGACCTAAGTTGGATATTAAAATAAATTCTATAGTATACTTCACGAGAACCCTTCACACTAGGTAGGGTAATTCATCATGATTCAACAGAAATATACTCTTCTCTTTGTTGAGTCAAATATAACAGGTACAAAAATGACATGAGAAATAACCCAGTGTTAAAATAAAATCAGTCTGTGCTGTCCCTTTGCTGGGCAAAAACTGTTACCTCGAAACTGGTGTGTTTTCTTTTTGTAGCAGTGTATCTTTTACGATTATTGAATAAAATGTTGATATTAAAACTTATTTCCACTTTGGATGAAAACTGTGATGTCAACTTGCTCGCGTAGTTAAGAAAGACCGGGAAGATGGATTCCTGGTCTTATCAATTGTCATTTGTCACTGTCACTTTTGACACATATTTATATTGGCGCAGGCGTTACACATAAAGTTTATTTGCTAAAAATGTCTGTTGGGGCGGCAACAGAGACATCCCCCAAATCCTTCCATGTATTCATCTCCTGCGCCTTGTCATGTCAGCCCAGCCAGTCTGGTACGCATTAAGGTCGTCTTTTCTTTTTCAGGGCCGGCTACGACGGTGCCGTCTCTTATGGTACAGAATGATATTCTATAAGACGTAAAATTCTAACAAGCCAGAGATTTTATGTGAACACCAATGTCACCCTATTGTCCAAAGATGATGCGTATATCCAAATTGCCTTTTGAAGTGGCCGTACCAATCGAGCAGTAGTAATTACAAGTCGGAGTTAGTGTGTGTAATCACGCACTTCCTTGTGCCCCGGATCTTGGGATAATACGAGGATTCTCAATTATCTATTGAATAGTTTTGTGTATATTGGTAAGGGTGGAGATGATTACAGCTATGAATAGAATTCCCTTTAGATCTGTATTGGAAACGTGTTTGGGCGTAATGGATACATTGTGATAATTTGAGGAACTGAACCAAACACCAATCTGTTCTCTGGCATATTCAATATATAAATACAAGGTTATTGGTTATCAGCCAGCATAACAATATAAACAGTCATTTTGTAAGCCAACTGTGAAATCGGGAAAAAATGGGGTTGTAACATCCCTAACAATGAGGCACTCTAGTCTAGTCCCACTATCTTATTTGTTCAGTTAGATGCGTCGCTAGTAAAGCAAATTTGGTAATGACGCTCCTTAAAATGGCGATTGATAAGCCGTAGTTCCAATTTTTCCCATCTACTCAGCTAAGTTGGTCGCACTTATTCGACTGAACATTTTCGATGTCCGCACTATCTTATTTGTTCAGTTAGATGCGTCGCTAGTAAAGCAAATTTGGTAATGACGCTCCTTAAAATGGCGATTGACAAGCCGTAGTTCCAATTTTTCCCATCTACTCAGCTAAGTTGGTCGCACTTATTCGACTGAACATTTTCGATATCCGCTTTCAAGTTGACACGAAAAATTTCATCAACCTTTCTCAAATATTACGTGTAACCTACTTGTGCATATTATTAGCGTAACTATGCGATAGCGTATCACCAGTAACAATAGGCATACAGGAATAGACACATGCCAACCCTCGTCACACATTCACCAACTCGGATGAGGGTCCATCCATAATTGGTCGAGTGAATCTACCTTGTTACTTGTTACTGAGGTGTATATGACATATCGGTTGCTTAGTCTATGACAGGTGAGACTTTTACGTCTCGTAGAATAAACTTGTTTTAAAAATTAATAATTCTATTTTCAAATTTACTATTGTAAAGTTTTGCACGTAACTAAAGCTAAAAACTAATGACCTGACTTTCAAAGTTTTCGCACGGTAGGTGCGAAAACTTTGAAAGTTGATGGATAGATAGTAAGATAAGCTCGTTATTGGTGCACCGCAAACAAAAATGAAGGGTATACCTAATTAATTTACAATAATAGTAATACTGACTGCCTCGGTGGCGTAGTGGGCGCATGCTCGACTGCCAATCAAGAGGTCCCGGGTTCGATCCCCAGGTCAGGCATAGTGTTAAATATTGGATTTTTCCATTAGGAATTATCTCAATAGCTGCCTGGAGTCTGGAACTGTGCCCGGTATATGGCAATAGGCTCGCCCCCTATTACATGGGACCAATAAAACATACTAGCGAAATGTGGGTGTATCTACTATGGGACTGAGTCCTGGATACACCTCTGCCTACCCCTTCGGGAAAAAGGCGTGAATGTATGTTATGTTAATAGTAGTAATACTATAAGTACAACAACTGGTGATAATTACAAAGAGATATCTTCCAGACCACCGTTCAGAGAGAGCATTAAGCATAATTTTAGTGCTTTCGTAGTTTTCTTGACATTTTGGTATCAGCTTACTAGCTGGTACTAAATTACCATTACTGCTATTGCTAATTTAAAAAAAACAGCTTGATATCAGGTCTGCTTGGGTATATTATCGCTGCTTGTTACACATTACAGTTTCTAGTTATTGCGTCTGTGTTAATCGGACGCTATGTGAGGATCGATCTCATTATATTTATTTGTATGGGTGTGTAGGGTTATCACCTGATGCGTGTATGGGGGCATACACGTCGTCAGGCCGGCTGAGTGTAGGGTTAATGTTATTTAGCGCCTCCTACGGATTCTGTGAACGTTTTGGCAGTTTGATGGAAAGTATACAACGTATATAGGCAACGATTGGTTTAAGCAGAATCTATGGTATGTGCGGGGGCGCGATGGCAACACCGTGCACATCAGCTAAAAATTCCGGGTTACACAGTCAAAAGGCTCATTTTCATTGGTCGTTAACTTGGATGTTATACCGCATGTGGGGAGTGCGGGCTATCGACTAAGAAAGTAAGCTATCTATAGCTTGACAGAAATCTCGAAATCGCCTTAAAAAATCATGACAACATCCGGTCCCTATGGCATGCGGGACCAGAAATCTCCCGCACCCCGCATGCGGACTCTAAAGACTATTGAAAATGAGCCTAATGTGCACAAAAATCAACTTACTTTTCCCTTTGAAACTACGGTGAAATAAGACTTAACATAATATCATACTTCAAACAGCCGACTTTTTTTTTTTTCAAATGTCCGATTTATTATGTCTTCCCTCCATGTTCCAAACTATTATATGTCTATTATTACCATATTGCGTATGAATTTAATAACAGGACTAGAACTATTATTTCGACGTACGTACCTAGCTTCGACTAAATTATTCCCCATCGCATATTGTGCCAGAATTCAATATGCAACATTGCTCAGAAACAGAATTTCAATAAGCAATTCACGACGGCAGACGGCACAATCCATTAGAGCTTCTAAAGCTCGTCACACACGACCAGGTCTGCTTAAACCAGAGCAGATGCATCGTGTAATATGAGCGGGAATTCTGCAAATGATTCCGATCGAACTACATGCACAGACAACTCACCCTGAAAGACGATGCTATTTGCCCATTATGTCGGTACATTAAAGGAACGTTATAGAGCCATAAGCGGCAAAATAATATTCTTTGTATTGAAAAATACGAGACTTTGCCCAATAGATCATTTTGTGACCGTCGCGTGCAGTGCGTTAGCTTTTCGTCAACGATTTTTATGATAACAGTGTTGATAAGTTCTTGTGGGCAAGGTACACGGTTCCATATCCGTCGCCTGGGCGGATACGTTCATATAACGGTCCTATAGCTTATTGGTATAATGGGTAAACAGCACTAGGGGATATGCTTTCGCCAAGGTTAGGGACCTCTTTTCGTTTTCCATTCGATTCAATGATGACCAATTCAATGTTTCTGATGAACTTTTCAACCTGATACCCGGCGTCACGGTTCTATCACCATGCTAGCCGCAATCGCTTGAGCTCATCCGCACATAATCGAAACGTTCTTTTCCGCCCCATACGTGCAAACTGTGGAATGATCTTCCTGCTGCGGTCTTCCCGTTAAGCTACAACTTGGGGCTCTTCAAAGGGAGAGTGAATAGAGTCTTGACGGGTCGGCAATACTATAGCCGGTAAAAACCGCTCAACATCAGGCACACTGTCTGCTTGTGTGCCACTTATGACATAAAAAAATTTTGCTCATGACGTGGACTATGTATAACATTTTTGAAGTCTGTACTATCCAATCTACCCGATCCCGCCCGCACCCCGCCATGTATTAGCGATTTGGTTTTCATATTTAAATGCATAAAAGCTGGGTCTTTTATGTTGACTTTTCTATGGACATGTCATATCGTGTGCCAGTGACACTAGCGCGTGACATGCCTTCTGCGATTTTATCGGGAACTAATCATAGTATACTGAATACTGCATACAACAGTACTTAAACTCATCGGAATTTGAAAGCAAATATCACCGACCAATGAAAAGTCAGTTTGGGCTGTTTCCCAACATGTTTGCAGTTATAATTGCGCATGACACGTACTGCCATTTGAAAACATTACCGTTATTTATACAGTGTTTACTAAACACCAAAATGTGATAATAAATTCCTTAGCAAAAAGTTTTTACGCCATTGCTTGTCTATCAAGGTCGTGTAAGATATTATGTTTAAGTAGGTATAAGTTATCCTTTAAGTCCCACGTAATAGGGATTTTTTTATTTTAGTGAGTGACAAGACGAGCAAATCAAGTGCCTAATGGTAAGCATCATGATTGCCCATATTAGACACAGTGCCACCCAGTGTTTTAAAATTCAAAATTCTGCGCAGCACTGCACTGCGCCTGTCCCCTGAGATATTAGTTGTTGAAACTCGTCATGCTCAGTAATTTCGCTGGTAACATTCCCCTTCAGACCGGAACACAGTAATGTTTGCGCATTACTTCTTGGCGGATGAATAACCGGCAAATGTGAAAAAAAAAGGCCTACCACTACCATACAACAACTACGAATAATTTTTCGAATGTTTCGAACGGCAGCATAGTCTATGCTCTATAGACACTAACCTAAGCTTAAATATTATAAATAACATGCCGTGTACAAAGTTCGATAACTGCTTCACATCGGGTTAATCATGACGGTAACTGACGGTTTATCGTATACAAACTTGTGACCTTCTCATGTGGGCTAGCCTTTACATTAAGTTCGATAAGTGCACAATATGGCAAACAGCACATCGGATCATTGTTGATTAACTCCAGTGCGGGCTAGTTGACTTCACTAAGCGATTATTGTATTTCGGTATCTATCTGATAAGCTATTAACCGCTGAGTGTTGAGGGACAGTTACTGTTCTTGTCGGGTTCAAAAGAGCTCTCATTCGTGCCGTTCTATTAACTTGATGAGTAAAAAGCTACATGTAATTTGTTTGTAGTACCTTTATAGTCGTGTATTGATTATAATTATTGCGTAGTACGAGTAAAAATAATATATTTTCTGTTATATAAATATACATTTGTTTCTTTTCAGGTAAGAGTCGTCGTTAGTGAGATATCGGATTTCCTCGAAGCTAGTCATTATCTTGTGTAAGTTTCCCACAACAAACAAACCTATTGATGTCAAAGCCGCGCTACAAATCTCTCGTTACCGGCACAGCAGTATAACATTTTCTTTTTTCACCTGACGGTAAACCCCTGTTCAATTACGTTGCATTAGTTACACAATTACTACGACGAACGAGCTTTCTACTTCGTCAAAATCCATTAACTTTCATATCTGTAGTCTGTAGGCTCAAGGTAAGCTTTCAGTCAGTAACATTTCCAATTATGTCGCCAGGAAAAGTTTTGAAACTGGCCCCTTATATAGACCTTGCCTAAATGGTATACGGTAGAAAATCGCTCGACGCCAACTCTCGCTAAAGGTGCTCCGACTTCAGCTCTAGATATTTAATCAGTGACAAATTCCACGCTAGCCGATCAGAAGTCGAAAAAGTGCTCGTAGTAAGCACGAAATTAACTTTAAGAGCAAAAAGTATCAACGTTAAGCCGGGCTCGGACCGGGGATTATCTGCTAATTCGAATGCCAAATCAGAGTGGAACAATACTGGAATAATTTACTTAAAAATACAGCCAGTGAAAATGTAAAAGGCGATACTACAGAGTGTTATGTACGGAGATAAAGTGAGCGCTCCCATTACGGTAATGTGAAGCTAAAACTTGACGGATTACTACTCCGCAAGGGTGAATTTTTCCACTGTCACACTACCGAGCGTCGGTTCTTGGGGACATTAACAGCATTAGAGGGATTTCCTTGTCCGTGTAATCGAAATTCTTGGTTAAATGAGCGCGCCCGAGCGGATGCTGTTTTCCTGTCCGCTGGCCCTATGTCTTCTGGACTGAGAAATTGTTTAATCTCTGCTTTCAACCGTGCACAAATGAGGATGTGTGATGTAGTAAGTTTGATCTGTCTACCGTCGATCTAGAAATTGTTTGGTAGCAAAACCGAGTAAACGATTATTCCTAAAAGCTAGGTTTTATATTACACATCATATCAAATTACTAAAGTTAACGGTAAGAACAATAATACCTACTCAGAGAAGTAATTTTCTGAAGTACCTTAATCTTAGAAGGTTAGTACCCTTTGGCTCCGTGGTTTTGACTTTTGACCTCGAAGGAGGAAATGGAAGTCGACAAAAGTAATTTTAAGTAATCATTGTTTGAGGAAAAGTGAAGTAATGGAACGATTGGCCTACAAGGGGACCAAAGTTAATATTTTACTAGGACGAAATCGTTTCTTTTTGCTCGTAAGTTTTTGTCGCTATAAGACTAGAGCGCAATCAATGCCTTGGATAAAGCTATTCAAAAATCTACGTATATTTAAGATTAGAATAAATAACATATATATAACACAAAAT
Source organism: Hemistola chrysoprasaria (assembly GCA_947063395.1). Taxonomy (NCBI): domain Eukaryota; kingdom Metazoa; phylum Arthropoda; class Insecta; order Lepidoptera; family Geometridae; genus Hemistola; species Hemistola chrysoprasaria. The sequence goes on from OX346725.1 coordinate 10,720,277, forward strand.
CACGCCTTTGTCCCCGAAGGGCTTCATTAGAGGTCAATCAGAAGTTGATTCCTAAAAGATATGTAGGGCTAGTCGTTAAGTCGTGTCGGAGGCCTAGTAGGAATCTGTCGACCTGAAACTGACAATATGGGTAGTCCACATAACCTACATGAATTGATTCAAGCAGTGTAATTGGGGTAACCCTTTCTGTTAGAGTATAAAATTTAAAATTATTTAATTATTTATTTATATCGAAAATAGTGAATGCAAAGTAAACTTAAACACTAACATCTAGAAGTGATAAAAAAGCCTATAAACTATTTGTGTAAATATGGAAAATATAAATCAGAGGTAGGTATCAGCAATAGTAGGTATACCCATATTTCGCAAGTAAATTTTTTTAAGTGTCATGTAATAGGGGGTGATCATTTTGCCATCAATCGAGAACAAGCCTAGCTAACAGACTGTTACTTAGAAAGTTCCTAAGAAATAAAAAAAAAACAATTACATTTTTTGCCACTACACTAACGAGGCATATACCTACGTATTAAAAAAAGAATGTTATAGGTCGCCGCACAAGCAGATCGGCCTCCTGATGGTAAGCGGTTTCCACCGCCTATGGAAACCTGCAACGCCAGGGGTTTTGCCGGTTTGTAGCCGACCCTTCAAGACTCAATTCACTCTCCTTTTACATCACAACTTCTATAAATTAATAAAATTAATCCCGATAATACATCTCAACATGCGCAAAGCCTCATTAAGTACGGAATAAATGAAGACTTAGTACGACCTTAGTAATGAAAATCCAATTGAACTAGTTTTTGCAAACGAACCGAGCAACTATCTAGCGCAACGACTGCAGAGCTGGAGGTCGGAATCTATTGTTTATTGTAATGTTCTACGGCTAGGCCATTATCGTTGCTGCGTCGTAACGCTACCGCGGATAAATGCTATACTGTTGCTTTATATATAGGATGATTGTTCCCACTTCTGAATATAACTGGGAGGTTACTCTTTATCGAGTCATATTATTAATTTGAACACGCTTCGTTTGTTGCACAAGTCTTCACATATAACCACTTTTTTAAACGTTCTTGAAATGGTTTTATGACAAAAGTAAAAAAAATAGTTCAAACTCCCCATAACTAATGACCTGTAGAAAAATAAATTTCGGGATTCATCCAAAAATAAACAATGCAGTTTGTATGAGAAGTCGAATGGTTTTAATAATAACATACAATCAAACCTTTTTCCCGAACGGGTAGACAGAGGTATATCCAGGACTCAGTCCCATAGTAGTTACACCCACATTTCGCCAATATGTTATTGGTCCTGTGTAATAGGGGGAGAGCCTATTGCCATATACCAGGCACAGCTCCGGACTTCAAGCAATTATTGAGATAATTCCTAATGGAAAAATCCAATCTATAACTCTTTGTCTGACCTGGGGATCGAACCCGGGACCTCATGATCGGCATATCCTTTTGAAATTCCCGTTATTTTTCTAACGGTTCAGTAACTTAACCCTCTTGAGGTTTATTAAACCTTTTTGTAATAGTTGGTATATTATAGAAGTTTTAATGAATATTTTGAGTTAGAAGGTCCATCGAGTCACGAGTTGGTTCACCCTGTACAAAGCACTGTCATGATATTAGTACAAAGGCATCATTATACCCGCGACGTCGATAATGATTCGTAGCGCAGTAATTAATGCCGTTTGCATTTGTGCCCCGGCCAATAGTCGGGTATTTGATTTCCGAATGGAATCTCGGATGATTTTAATTCAATTTATGTCGCGATACGGCAATTGACAATTTCTATGGTACCGTGGGCCATGTATAATGTGGGGGTAACACGCCATGCAGTCATTACTCTGTATTTGCATAATTTAGTCGGTTATGGTTTGAAGACGAGAAAATTGTCCAAATATATTTCCCGTTACAATGACAAATAGCAAGAATTCAATTGAATTATGTTCTGTCTTTCGTACTAGTTTAGCACGCTTCCAGTGGGAAGCACACATTTTGACTGATGAAATTGTTATTTAGACGGACTTGGGAAATGTTTAGGTCAACAGTTGGTGCTACGTTTTATAAATCAGAAAAGCAGTTGAACAGGTAATTTAAGTCTTTGCTGTAGGCCCCAGGCCGTTTTGACATCTATTTATTATGGCGGAACGTGTGTTTCATTATAGGCCCCTTCATTATAATCTTAAATACATATAAGAGTGTATCAATATTAAGGCGCGGTGCACACCTAATTCGCCCTCTCGCTCACACGTACCCACATTTTTGAAGATATAAAAATAATACAAATAACAATACAAACTTTCAGCAAAAATCCAATTAAATCCATACAAGTCTTCAGTGTCTTATTTTTTTCTGAGCTTTTTTTCTCTGTGCAGGTTTTTATATATGAAAACTTGTTTGGATTAAATTGGTTTTTTACTGAAAGTTTGTGTTGTTATTTTCTAGTTCCTAGTAGACTTTATTTTACGTAATTACATGTAGTATTTTTATATCTTCAAAAATGTGGGTACGTATGAGCGAGAGGGCGAATAAGGTGTGCACCACGCCTTAACGTAAAATAGCTCAGAATCGTTTAGTAACTACAGCACATCACATCTAAAAAGTACAGTTTCACGTTTTATCTCTTCAAGCAATTTTCGAGCTGAAATAACTTTGGTGTAGCTCACAGCAACCTTCAATTAATTCAATAACCTTTGCCGTAAGACCATGTGGTATTATAAATTTTATCACAAGATCCAATTCTTAATCACAAAATTTAAACGCAAATCCTTCAAACAAGGGAAAATAATAACTGTCAAACGGTACTTCTAAGATTTGATAGGCTATATAAATATATTTATAGTAGTTAATATCTATATCACTAATATTTTAAATTTGTCGAAAAATATTAGACGAGACTCTTACCGCAGAGAAGGCCTATTAATACCCAGCAGTTCGACCAGAAGTGAGCAAAAAATTATAGACGATCAAGATTAAGTTTTACTGTTGCAGGTATCAAGTTCCAAATCTTAGATTATTGACCGGTCTCCGCATGCTTTACGACTAGTTACCCTTGCCACACTTGTCAAATACGGCAACTAAAACTACGCCGAAATCTACGTATCCGAGCCTGTCCAATACAATTTTTCTCGCACAGTAGCACTCCTTGCAAACTGTTTTTTACGCAAACTAGTATTGTTTTACGTACACTTCAATTTGAAGGCATTTTCAATGTTTTTGTTTTAAGGTACTCGTAGTGCTAGCGCGCGCGGATACTTATCAATAGTCTTAGTTCCAAATGCAGAAACAGTACCTATCTATATCCAATTACAGATCTTACGTCATACACACGCACGTAGTCCATTCTCAAATTGAGCCGTGAACCAGACATCTGGTTATAACATTAGTCAACAGTTAAGAGCGATCACTGTGTATTGACAGAGGCTGTTTGTGCGTGCCTAATGCCAAAATACGATAACACTTTATAGGCTTTGCTATTCCTGGGGTAATATTGTAGACTGCTTTAAGTAGTTTCAAACGGCATGAGAAATCCGCATGGATAAGTATGGTGACTTTGCCCAATATTGTAGCAAGATTTGTTCTGTTAGTTTTTTTCCTAGCCTATACTGTCCCACTGCTGGACAAAGGCCAAAGGCCTTTGAAGGACTTGGTAGAGGCCAATTTTTCATTTATATTCCTTCCATAATATGTGTTCCTGTACCAGCCAGCTCGCCGGGTAGGCACAAAATAACAGGCCAGCGAGAAAATTAGAGAGTTTATTTCTTCAAGATGACGAAAAAAGTCTCGTAAACCTTTTGTAAGCCCGCAGGACGATTTCCCACCTAAGTCCTATGTAACACGGGGATTGTTATAATTAAAAATTTGCACGCCAACTGCACACCGACTGCAGTCGAGCTGCACGGTTTGTTTGCCATTCAAACTGCAAATTTGTCTTCGGAGTACATATTTAAATGCAGGCCGTCTGTGTAGAGCCTTAAAATAAGCAGGCGATAACTACAGCTGTAAGGGCAGCATTTACTAGTAGACAGTAACAAGTGAGAAAGAAAAAACAGATGCATTCTGTTCGGCTGAAAGAGAAAATTCTAAAAAGGAAATAATCGTATTATTTCCTTTTACCGTATACGTAGTGGAGTCCGAATGGAGAGTGCGGTGAAGAAATGTATTAAGAAAAACATTTGATTCTTTTCCTGATTAATGATTCAGACACGAATTCTCGGCCAGTAGACGTAGTTCTTAGCCCTCAGCTAACACTACCAAATGTCTGCCTTTGAGCTTTGAGACGAGAAATGAAACAAAGCTATGGTGAAATCTATCTCACCATAGGCTTTTTTTCATTGCTCGTCTCCACGACAACATCCACGGCCATCTCCTCAGAGCTCATCCGCAAATTATTGACACGTGGACGTCGGCGCTATTTTTACGTTAATTTATGCCGCATAAATTACGTGCAAACTGTGGAATGATCTCCCTGCTGCGGTCTTCCCGTTGAGCTACAACATGGGGTTAAATGTAAAGTGGACTCCTTTTCCGCACTTAGACTCTATATCTGGTCCGTTGTACGTGATACAACATGGGGTTATTCAAAGAGAAAGGGAATAGTGTCTTGAAGGGTCGGCAACAAACTGGGAATACCCCTGGTGTTGCAGGTATCCATAGGCGGCGGTACCCGCTTACCATCAGGCACACCGCCTGCTTGATTGCCAGCTATGGCACAAAAAAACAGCACTGAATGCCTGTGTATAAGAACAACAAATATTGAGACCCACTAAACTAGATCCAATAAAAATGATCTAGACAATAACAATGTAGAAAGAGAACACAAGGGGTGTTATTCCGTAGTATATTCAAAGTGAATCTGTCTCTTCCGAACGCCATCGTCAATCAACAGACGTCGTAGATGCCGCGTGTGCATACATATTCAGTTGTCACGTCACTAGTCTCAGGCACGGAGTGTTTCTGATTGTCATAATGAAATGCGGACTACACACTGCATACGGATTTGGTCGGTTTGTTTGTTTGATGCTCGTCTCGAGTTGTGTGAAGGATTTGTCATGATAATATCTGTAGTTAAAGAAGGGTTATGGGGTCTTACAAACATCCTTAGGATCTTTTTTACCCGGTATAGACGGCGTTATTACGCATACCACCCACGCCCGGGGACATGAGTCTAAAACTACCCACTAAAAATCCGGGGATGATCCTGTCGGACGCCATGTATCGGGGTTGCGGGCAAGCCGAAGCGCTCATCTGCAGGACCAAGCCTACATATACGTGGAAAAAAAACCCTGCTGAAAAACGACAAGGGTCTGATGGACCAGATCGGTCCGGCCGGTTCGGTTGAGAGGGTAGTGTAGGTTCATAGCATGCTTGCCCTACATACATTTCACCCAATCGATGAGGCGTATGTTGAAAAGTATAAGGACTCTAGCCACATTCTCAAACATTAAAAAAAAAGTTCCTGTCCAATTCTGTCTGTAATAATAATTATTTCTAACCTTTAATCAGTAAAACGTTACATTGTTGTTTATCTTTCATTCTCACCGTTTTATGTACCTTTGACCTTTTCACAGTGGACAGCCAGACCCGTAATAATGATTCCATGAATAATTGATATTGTTTCCTTTATAGGGAACAGAACACAAAAATTAATGTTACGTGGAACAACCACCGACATTATGTGCCCACGGCCAGTGGTTAGTGGTCAACTACGATAATATATTACGGTGTGGTGATTAATGAGTCGGAAACTATAGCGCTGTGTATCATTGATGTGACAGGTTTATAGGTCTTTAATATCGGTGGCTAGTCATTACTCAGAAATATATTTTAATAAAGTAATACTTGCATGCTGCCGTGGGGTGCCGGCTATAGAATAGTGCCTCACCCTCTCTACCCGTGGTTGCCGTAAGAGCCGAAGATGGGCACCAGCGTCCTCGGCGTAAAAGTCACCAAACTCCGCTCGCCAACCCGCCTGCCAAGCGTGGCGAGTATTAGCAAACCCCTCTTTTATGGGTAGGCCTATGTTCAGCAGTGGACTTGCTACGGCTGAGAAGAAGAAGAAAAAGAAGAATACTTGTATACAGTTACGATTTGTACCCGTTGGGGTAGCTAGAGATTAACATCCGTATTCAAGAACAAATACTATGATGGCCCGAACGCGTAAATCGAATTGAAAACTATTGGCTGCCGTGACAGACGCCGTGAGAAATTCCTTTCTTAGCACAATACCTTACATAAGTATTGTTCTTGAACACTCGACCCCGGACTCTCGACTCAATCACATACAAAAGCCGCGCTATAACTACCTACTACCCAGACACTGCACATTTGGAGTTTTATACACGTGTAATAGTGTGCGTGAGGTGTTTTCCCATAGAAGCGAGGCTCGTGGAGAGCTCAATCTCGCTGGCGGGGGTGAGGAAGGCCCGATTGGTGGGCGGATGACAGTGTCCATTCTATACGTAGTATTATTATTTGTTCTGTGATACGGGTGTATTTCTCACCACTTGCTATCACCATGATGTACAACTTTCGTGTCTTATACATATATATCACATTATTTAATACATGCTCGTAGATTGTAGGTACTTTTGAAGGTGTAATCCTACTAATATTATATATACGAAAGTTTGTGAGAATGGATAATGGATGGATGGATGTTTGATAGTCTTTTATGCTAAAACTACAGGACCGATTGGGCAGAAATAAGGTATGTTATAGATAGTTTGGACCCTGGAATTAAAAGTATTTAGTAGTAGTTAGTATCCCGATATTCCCATGGGAACGAAGACAACCGCGGGTGAAACCGCGGGGCACAACTAGTAAATAATAAAGATACGCCATTATTCCGCTAATTAATAAATATGAAAGTCTGGGTTTGGTTGTTTGATTGATTGGTTTATTTGATCAGTACGTTTTAGCGGGTGATATAACAGGGCACAGCTAGGTAGTACATCTCTATATCTAAAAACCAAAGTCCTGGCTGAGTGACTAACCAACTTACCTAAATCAACGCCATTATAAACATTTTCTCCAGTTTCCAGGATAATAGGAAAAAAATGCTATTTTAGCATTAAGTTAGTCCTAGCGTTGTGCTGAATTATAAATAAACTATCCCTTGGATCTAGAAAGCTGAGATTTGACACGAAGTTTTTTATTATCATGTAGACACGAAAAGAATTCCCGAAAATCAAACAGTGTCGAAGACGCTTACTTATACCTATATGGAATAGGTGCGAGATTGCGTGCAGTGTACACATAGATCGTAGGCTAATACAAGACGAGAAACTAATTTGAATTGGTTGCCAATAGGGTCTAGTTTCGATAAGCCTTGCATTGCTTTAGGTTTCTATGTAATTTCCAAGTGTATTAGGGCCAATGCCGCACCGAAATAATCTACTCAGATTTAGTTATACTGTCGTCATATTGGACGTTTTGCGGAGCTAAGACTCGAAACTCTGATGGCATTCCATTACTAATCTAAACATATTAGCTTCCGTGACATGTTGGCTATGACAGCTCAATTTAATGCCGTTGTAAGGAAGGCGTCAAAATCAAAATATTATTTATTGAAATGGCTTTCATCACGTGATTTGTTAAGGAAGCTTTTAGTGAAATGTTTGCTGGATATCACCACTAATATTCTAATAAAATTCAATGAAACTAGCAAGATATTCGCCTGTTATTGGATATGCCGCCCCATTCCATCTCGCTTATCATTTCCTTACAAAGTTACACAACACTGCAATGCTTTCTTCACCCTGAAGTTATAAACATGAGACTTAATGTCCAGTTCCCCTGCACATTGTCCAGGTAGCCATAGCGAATCATGGCAGAATAAAGATCATCAAAGACACAAAGGTTCCTCATATCCAATCCGTTCACAGCTTACGTATAAAGTATCTAAATTCAACGCTCTCAGATACCGTTTCGATAATAGTTCTGCGGTAAATCTGTCGGTATGCCCGACAGTTCGGAACGTGTTGTGCAACACCTCAGCCAGATAACCGGACGTCGAGCGGAACTGTACCAGGTTTTGATGCAATCGGACGATTTGATTGATGACTGTCGACAGTCCCTTTGACGCGGCGGTGGCTACATCTGTACGGAGTACGGATACGTCGAAACAGGAATTTGAATATGGTAAGTAGCAATTCAAATCTGTGATGACATCCAGGAATGTAATTTCCAGTTCAATCATGTCCAGCATATATGGAATATTGATCATATATTTACACTGGATAATATATTGTAATAATAACAATTACAGTTACACCTAAAGAAACCGCTGGCCAATATCATCTCTGTGATTACAATTTAACGTATCCTCACTGTCTGCAAATTGACTTTACCCTAAAATTGGCTACATACGGGAGCCAAACACATAAGCCGCCGTAAACTAAAGCAGGAATAGCTGCCGAGTCGAATATACACACTGATCTGTTTAATATATGACTCGTAAATATATGGAAGAGAAGGAAGCTTCCGTGACTAATGCTTCCCAACAAAACGCTCAATTATTTATTTGATAAACAACTGAGGAATTCCTTCAGTGGTTTAGAGTAAAATCACGTTTGACTAAGCGAATCCAGGCACAATCCGCTCTGATTGAGCTCCCTTAGTAACTATCACGCAATCTGCGGCGTGACTTTGAACTGTAGACGCGGCAAAGGCATATCGAAACCAATTAGTCGACAGTTGTCATGTTAATTAGAGATGTTAATATACCAACGCTTCTGTATGCTGTTAAATTAATATGGTGGAACATGGCGGTTACGTAGGGCTGGTGCTTTTTGAAAAAAATATTGCTATCCGACTGCGGGAAAACTGAGAAGAAAGAGTTATTGAAAGAGTTTTAGTGAAGATCTTACGCTCCATCGGCTATCGGTGTTTGACATCTTTATGACACCCAGACAACATAATATCTGGGTGTGATATTAGCGTATATAAGTGTATATATCAATCAGTCTTCTGGCTACCATAGTTAAGGCTTCTAGCATAGTACTTTATTTGTAGTGGTAGGCCTCTTTTGCAGGGGGCCGCATGGAGAAGTACCACACCTTTGCCAGTTATTCATCCGCCAAGCAGTAATGTGCAAACATTGTTGTGTTCCGGACTGAAGAGCAATGTTACCAGCGAAATTACTGGGCATGACGAGTTTCAACAACTAATATGTCAGGGTGACAGGCGCAGTGCAGTACCGCGCAGAATTTTGCATTTTAAATCACTGGGTGGCACTAAGTCCGGTATGGGCAATCATGATGCTTACCATCAGGCATCTGATATGCTCGTCTTGTCACTCACTATCATAAAAAAAATTGCGACAAAAAGATCGTGTCTAAAAAGTTTTCCACTATATTGATGATATAATTATTAATTAATTTTATTTTAGTAGAAATTAACTCTGAAAATTTTTATTTCGCACAAAAATCAAACAAAGGGCCACAGCTCAAATAGTTACTCACCTCCAATAGTCATTTTATGAAAGCGCAGAATGGAAATCCGCAGAATTACTTCCATAAAGCGGTGCCCTAGACAATGTTGAGATTCAGGAGCACGAATATGACTGGTTTTACGTAGCTTTTCAACTTTTATGGCGAGAATAAAGCATGAAAATGTCGAGATCTTGCTTACGGTGGGGTAGTTTGTTTTGATTATGACCTATCGGAGCACGGAATCGGTGTGTTACAATGCACCGTACATTTATATTGCTTATGATTTTATGACTATGGGCGTGTACGTGTATTCGATACAATTTTCATCAGAGTGAAAAGTTAGGGCGTGAAAAACATTTTTTTGGACTTCGGTATCAACTTGGCGATCTGAAAACGCTGAGATATGACTTCACTACCGGCTGGCTACACAACCCGTAAGATTGACTTGAGCAGTGTAATTGGAGAAACCCGTTCTTTTACAGTGTAAACTGTAATATTATTAACGATTTTCAAAAATATGATACCCCAGCCCTGTTTCAGAGCAATCACCAGAGGAGAAGTAATTACATGTTCATTAGCGACTGGAACGACACGCCACATCGCGTGACACCCCTACGGAGGATGTGCCTTGTAACTACGTGTTACCAAATAATTATATACTTAACGGGAAGCTTTGATATGACAGATGGAGAGGTGCCAGGGTTGTTACACGAAATTTGCAGACGTTTGCGTATGCCAAAAGATTATTGTCTCAAAGCTTAATTCAATTTATAAAGCATGAGTCTCTCTAAAAGGAAATTAGGTACGTTAATAAAGTCTTCAAAGATCGGCGTGCTTATTTTAATTGCTTAATGTCTGCTGTCAAACTGCATATACCAAAAAATGACGTTTAACAGCAAACTTTACAGCTGTTGTTACGCGATTGCAAGTTCGTAATAGCCCCCCGGTTTTAAAGATCTACCAGCATTGACCGCCTGGTGTTACCGGTAACAGTAACTTAATTGGGTATTTGGGTATGTCAGCATAAACGCCGGCCGCGCCCCTTTTCGTTTCTGATTAAATTCAATGATATTACTATGACATTTTTTAGTGTGAACGATCGAATAAAAACTGGCTGACCTCCCCGCACTCCACCACGATTTGGCTATTGTGTATTCTAAAATTTATGAAACGGGGTCATGAAACTTTCTGAATATCCGCTAAGTCCTTCTAAACCTACAGCATCTTTTCAAGAAGAGCGAATAGAGCCTTGAAGGGTCGACAACATAGTGCCAATACCCCTGGTGTTGCAGATATCCATAGGTATAGCGGTAACCGGTCACTATCGTGAGCGTTAGATAGTCAGTTAGATAATTTTTCAGGATTTTTAAGACATATTACTAACGCATCTCCAAGAAGAAATTCTTTAATCTGGCTTAGTTCAGTGGGCGATGTCAGGCCCACTGAACTAAGCCAGATTAAAGAATTTCTTTACACACCGTGTGTAGCCTGGGCGGGTCGCTAGCACCTCCGAAAAGCGTAACAGCTCCTCTATCTACTGAAGGATACTAGGATTCTTCAATAAATACAATATAATTTAATTCCGGTCAGCCATCTTCTTTACAGCTACATCACCGAATGTCCCTCTATCATCCCACCCCCGGCCTTGCCATCGCTCGCTCTTTCCATAGATTCTGTTTAAACCAATAGGTGCCATTTATATTCTATAAAACCACCAAAACATTCATAGAATCAATGGTAGGCGCGTTAAACATTGTTTAACTCAACCACACCCGGGACACTCGACTCAATTCAATTCAAAAATCGCGATATAACTACCTACTACATAGACACTGCACACATGGAGTTTTGTACACGCACAAGAGTGCGCGTGAGGTGATTTCCCAGCGAAGCGGGGCTCGTGGAGAGCTCAATCTCACTCGCCAGGTGAGGAAGGCCAGATTGGTGGGCGGATGACAGTGTCCATTCTATACGTAGTATTATCTGTTCTGTGCCTCAAACCTACAATTATAGTCTCTATATGTTAGTAATTTCAATCATAAAGCTTGCACTACGATCTCAGCATAGATTATAACCTGAAACCTAGCTTTCTAGGTTTAATGCAAGCATGTCATGCAACTCAAGTAAGCTTGCTCATTGCTCATAACTATCGCATCTAGTTATGTTTGATACGCGTGAACTAGTTGCATAATCACGACGTGTAATATTGCATCTTCATAGGGGCTTGCGACACACTTGATTTTTGCTTTAAATCTTTAAACAAGTTATTTTTTATTGAGTTTTGAGTTGTGTTCAATATTTTGGTCTGGCGTTCAGAATAGATAGACACTGAGTTATTAGTTAAATTCTTCTGGAAGTGTTATTGTACTGATCAGTTAACTGCTTCGGTGAGGCGTAGTGGTCGCAAGCTCGACTGCCGATCTCTTGATCGGTCCCGGGTTTGATCTTCAGATCAGGTAGTGTTTTTGGATTTTTCCATTAAAAATTATCTCAATGTCAGCCTGGAGACTGAAATTTTGCCCGGTAGATGGCAATAGGCTCGCCCCTTATTGCATGGGACCAATAACATACTGGCGAAATGTGGGTGTACTTACAGACCTGGGAGACTGTCTTGGTTACATCTTTGCCTACCCCTTCGGGAAAATGGGGTGATTGTATGTTTTGTTATTCAAAAGTACTTTTACAATGGAGTCAATTCTGAAATTGCTATAAAAATCTGATGTTTCATTCATTTTGTTTAATGTCAAGGAAAACTTAGTAAGAACAGTTGATTTTAACGACGGCACAATTAATCCACTTTGTGAGGCAAAGAGGAATAATTGAATTTTACAGCCGTTTTTATAACAACATTAGGAATAAAAATGGGTAGGACGAGTTGAAAAAATATTTAACACTAGCTGATCAAACGTCATTAGATGTCAAGTAGGGAACCCGTGCCCAGCGGTGTTACCCGCGTAGTCTTCGTTCCCATAGGAATATCAAGAAATAAAGTACCCTATGTGTTATTCCGGGGTATAAGCTACCTACATACCAAATTTCAACCCAATCGGTTCAGTAGTTTTGGCGTGAGAGAGTAACAAACATCCATCCATCCATTTTCACAAACTTTCGCATTTATAATATTATTAGTAGGATAGGATTAACAACTCTCCAAATCCGTGCAACTTGTACGAAATAAGGTATGAAAAGTGACAGCAACGTAGCGAAAGCTTTCAAACTAACGTGAAAGCATATTCTTTGACACTTATCCTACCTTCACACGTAATATTACGTACACAAGAGATAAGGATACATCCTTTAAAAGCCAATAGTGTTCCAATAACCCATGTTATGTACCTACTCGATACTTGTCTACGATCTGTAGGTAAACAACCGTGGCGTCGTGTTCACGCATTCCAATACTCCTTTATAAATTGTAGCATTACATCACAGACAACTTGACCTAAAAGATTCTCTAGAGAGGTATACGTTCGCCAAGGTTATGCAGTAGACTGTATTATAACCGGTCTCGGTCCATTTCGTTTCTTATTATAGAGTCAAAGTTTTATCATGACCATGATAAATGATATTTGATGTCAAACAATGAATGAATGATAACACTTTATTGGTACCACAATTATACAGAAAAAGGCAAAAAGAAAATTTAAAACTAGAAAGAGTAACAACTGGCGGCCTTATCGCTCAGAGCGATCTCTTCCAGACAACCATGCAGAGAAAGGATATACAGAACATGAAGGGACAATCCAATAAATGAAAAGACTAGTCCATTCTATATGCAGAACGCACACCTAACTGTGGCTGGGTTCGAAGACTTAGGGCTTTAGCAGGGCTTAATACTCGTAAAAAAACTTTGTCTGTATTTCTAAAAGTTTATTCACATTCACAATGATATGTCAAAATCGTCACATTTCATTGTAGTGGTAGGCCTCTTTTCAGGGGGCCGCCTGCGGAAGTACCACACCTTTGCCAGTTATTCATCCGCCAAGCAGTAATGTGCAAACATTACTGTGTTCCGGTCTGAAGGCCAATGATACCAGCGAAATTACTGGGCTTTACGAGTTTCAACAACTAATATCTCAGGGTGACAGGCGCAGTTCAGTGCCGCGCAGAATTTTGAAGATTAAAACATTGGGTGGCACTGTGTCTGATATGGGTAAACACGATGCTTACCATCAGGCACCTGATTTGATCGTCTTGTTTTACTCACTATCATAAAAAAAAACATATTGGCGATTTTGTTTTTATACTTAAATTCATAAATTTGTGTGTCGTCTGTGCATTACATAAACGGAACAGTAAACGAGAATCGACGTTTGCGTGCTCGGCCCGAGGCGATAAGTAAAGAAATGTCGTATATCTCCGGCGATTCTCCTAACAATGAGGCTGCGTATGGCCGCTATAAGTTACAGATGTTTGTGCCTGCCAACGCTACTATATTACCGCTGTACTTTACTGACTGCTTCCGCTGCCATGAGATATAAATTTGATACAGATTAAGGGAAGATATGAGTGTAATTGGGTAATAAATATTGGGCAGATCATTGTTTATCATTTTATGTACTACAATGTTATCTATTCGTATTTTTCTGTGGGGTTTTCTTGAGCTTGACGACTTTGGTCTAAAATTCTCACTCCATCCCTATAGTTGTAGTTTTATAGTGGGTGTAGTGGTAGGCCTCTTTTGCAGGGGGCCGCCTGGGGAAGTACCACACCTTTGCCAGTTATTCATCCGCCAAGCAGTAATGTGCAAATGTTACTGTGTTCCGGTCTGAAGGGGAATGTTACCAGCGAAATTACTGGGCATGACGAGATTCAACAACTAATATCTCAGGGTGACAGGCGCACTGCAGTGCCGCGCAGAATTTTGAACTTTAAAACACTGGGTGGCACTCTATTTGATATGGGCAATCATGATGCTTACCATCAGGCACCTGATTTGCTCGTCTTGTCACTCGCTATCATAAAAAAAAAGTTATAATAATATAGTCTCGCACTATAAGTTCACTTCGACCTCTTATGGGAAACTGTTGCGAAGTTGTATTGAAAAGATTAGATTAATCTGGCGATTGGCAAATCTATCTACACTATTACAAGTTTCGCGTGCGTTACAAGTTTCTTGTGCGTTATTCTTGTAGAGGTATCTTTCCGAACGCACGGTAGACTCAGTACTGTTTATCTTAATGGACGTGCAATAGTGTCGGAGTATGACTTATTTGAATAAATCTTTTTGAGTTCGAGTTTTTGAGTTTCAATCTTAAAGTCCCATAATAGGTACATCCACATTTAGCCTGTATGTTATTGGTCCCATATAATAGGGGGCAAATCTATTGGTATCTACCAGGAGCAGTTCCAGACCCCAGGCAGTTATTGAGATATTTCCTAATGGAAAAATCCAAACCTGGGAAAGTGTTTCATAGAATTTATATAAAAGAATAGAATAAAATAGATAACTCTTTATTGGTATCACAATACAGAAAATACAATAATTAAAACTAGAAAACGTGTAACAATTGGCGGCCTTTTCGCTCAGAGCAATAAGGCCACAGGGATAATAATATTTAATTTTAATAAAACCCTTTCTTTTATGTGTTGGACTAAACTGGCTTTAGACCGCAATCTCACCTGCTGGTACAGATCTGTTCACTCACGAAGGCGCACCCCTCCAGGGTAAATTTTCGGTGTGCATTAATAAGGTTTGAAATTAAAAATTCAATTTACATTAAAAAACTAAACTAACTATTGTTAATACAATAATAAAAGTACTAAACACTAAAACTAACTATTGAAAAGAACTTTTTACATTCAAAAGGTGTGGAAGGGCGCGCCTTCGTGAGTGATAATGCGGCCTAAGTTGAAGCACGCTTGTTCAGCAAAAACATATTCGCTCTTGACTTAAACAAACCCCCGTTATAGTTTTCGGGAAAAACGGGCGACGGTAGCGAGTTCCATTGCTTCGCTTTTGTCATGACAAATGATGAGGCAAATCGCTTCGTACGAGGTGAAACCCTACCAAAACTTAAGTATACGAGGACGTGTTCTCCCATACCATTTCTTTTCCCCTATTTTTAAGCAGGATTATCCCGTCGGCAACGTTTAAGCCTATCGAGTCGTTTATAACCTAATAAATAAGCAACGAAGAGCGGAACTAAGTGATATATCCGACGGGTGCATTATTGATGAGGCTACGGTGAGAATGGGAGATAGAAGACAGGAGACTGACTGGATTATATTCTGGCCAAGGGATTTGGCTTTGAATAACAATTTTAACACCGGTTTAACTTAACTTGTCGATACAATTTGTTAGTAGGTAGGTAGTTAATTTTTGTCATTTGTTATATTTAGGTTATTTAGTGCATATATAATTTATTGCAATTTAGTGCATATATAAATCAGAAGAACACACAGATGCTGATTTTAATGGCGATTTAATTACAGAAAACGCGACCTCTTAGCAATTGGAATTGGAATTCGATACATTTATATCCTGATATTTTGAAGACATGAAGTACTTAAATCATTTTATTTTCCTTTATAAATTTTAATTATTTTTTGTGTTAAACGTTTTATAATCACGCGAGTAAAACTGGGATTTTTAGAAGTCCATACTTTCTAGTGGACCAAAAATCGGGAGTTTATTAAGAAAACTTAAATTACAGGCACATAGTTTAACTCAATAAAAATAATTTTTGAATGTAAATTTATAGAATGCCTTAATCAGAGAAAACGGAGGAATACAAAATATCAACATGGGAAGAATTGTGAAAAAATTCTCATAGCTAGGATACGCTCATAAGAAGTATGTCCAATTCGAAACTGCACAAAGTAAGTGGAAATTAATAAAAGGGATAAGAAAGCGTGATAAAAAAAAGTTAGCAACTAAACCATTCAAGATCATTTTGCAATAAGTAAATTAATTATTATAAAATACGAGAACCAAATGCGCTAAGAATCAATCTTGCACAAAAACGGCAGTGATATTTATGTCAACAGTGGTGCATAATCGATGAGCCATCTAAAGTCGGTAGAGAAACAGGATGCTAAAGGTAACCACGGTATTCTGGTTCCAGTCGACAGATGCTGAAACTTCGACGAAATCGAACAATTGTTTCTGAACTAGACAATTGTTTATTTAGGCGATCTTCTGCTTAGATGTTGACACTACAACAGTTAGTAGAAAATACAAGTTTGAATATGTATTGTGAACATTTTGTATTAACGGATATGAGTATGGTCCCGTCGGCATGGTGCTCTCTAAGACCGAAAACGAGAGAAGCAAGAAGAATTATTATCTTGTTAGGAAGGAATATATTTTGAGCTATTTGTGTTAATGTAAGTTAATATTTCTAACAACTATTACATAGTAGCTTAATTAGAATGTATGTTACTAATTAACAGTCTTGTTCACTATATAACAAACGATCATAACTGTACCTAATTCATACAAAGTTTTTTGCGCAATGACCGTTTAGAAATTAGAGCATTAAATTAATTATAGTACCTGCCAAAAATCGAGTTTCTTTTATATTTATTTTTCTTGTAGTGGTAGGCCTCTTTTGCAGGGGGCCGCCTGAGGAAGTACCACACCTTTGCCAGTTATTCATCCGCCAAGCAGTAATGTGCAAACGTTACTGTGCTCCGGTCTGAAGGGGAATGCTACCAGCGAAATTACTGGGCATGATGAAATTCAACAACTAATATCTCTGGGTGACAGGCGCAGTGCAGTGCCGCGCAGTATTTTGAATTTTAAACACTGGGTGGCACTGTGTTATGGGCAATCATGGTGCTTATCATCAGGCACCTGATTTGCTCGTCTTGTTACTTACTATCATAAAAAAAAATATTTTATCACTTCTTCTGTAAAAAAGTAATAAAGATCTTGATAAAGTAGACGTAGTGGCACCATTATCCGGCAATAAGTTCCTAATCGTACACCATCATGTGTACACTGTAGACCCATCGATTATTGGCCTACCTTACAAAATGTATTTATAGGTAGGCACAAGTGGGTGGCTCCCCTAAATCGAATATTCCACGTATGTCGCTTGTTTGCCTACATCGTTTTGAGTGCGTAGCATTAAAATACTTTTGCCTTCTTTTACATATAGAATCGGCATATTTTGTTACATATGCTAGCTTTCATGTAAGCAAAATTGAAAGCTTGAGCAATTCATGAATACTGGTACAACAAGCTGCTAAAGTTAGATATATTTGTTCTGACAGTTAATTTGCTTAGAAAAAGCAGGCCTAGATGTGGTTTACTTTCTAACAAAAAAGGTTTGTAGTTAATGGGAATAAATTTGTAGATCCGTAAGTCGAGGGCATAGCTTTGTGCTGTTTTAATCCAATGTTTGAAATGTACGACAAATTATGGTATTTCATGATCTCCCTGCTGCAGTCTTCACATTGAGCTACAACATATTGCTATTTCACCTAAGGCATAAAAATCTGCCTGCTCGTATGTTTGCCCACCGATTTTCTTCAACCGTTCTAAGCGACCTGACATTAACGCCGCCCCATCTAGAATGGAACTTAACTCGCAAAGAGTAATGCTTATCAAGACGCTGTCTCCACTCTAGAACATATCTACCCGTTGTTGATTCTGTGGCGTATTAAATCACGCATTTTATCCGAATGCGTAAATACAAGTATGTCCGGGACCTAATTGCATAGTAGATTAAATCCAAACTTCGACAGTTATGTTTTAGTCCCATGTAATGCGTAACAGTTCTAGGCTGTCCAATAACACTGCCTGACCTGGCGATCGAACCAGGATCTTATAGTAATCGCTTACGAAGCACTACGCCACCGAGGCTATCTTTACCTATCTGCGGTAGGTATTACAAAAGATATCTCATAATATTACCAGCAAATAAACTTTCCTGCGAATACAAAGTGCCTGACAAATTCCTAAGATGATAACTATACCATTGTTATTTCCTCTACGAAATAATTAGCCTATTCACGTCGCAATTGTGACTTTATTTACGTGCAGTAGCACAAGTTTTCCCCGCGGAAATATTTATGAGCTTCCGGACGTTGGCATACCTGACGCGGTCTACTCTACAATCAGTAGAAGAACTTGCTACTAAGATTATTACCATGACTACATAATGATGACCCCATACGAGTATCTTTACAAGTATTTACGGATATCTTAAATCTCTACTGAAAAAGGATAATGTTTAAACTAAAAAGTACATACTCGTAGCTTTTATGTTTAAACATTATTCTTTTATCCTACTAATTATATTTATTTCGAAAGTTTGTATAAATATATATACACAAAAATTATTAGTGAATTGGCCTGAAATCGTAGAATTGACTGAGATTCAAAATGTCTCTAAGACTTATTTAAATAAATTTGCTTTGAGTTTGAGTTTGCCAGTGCACATTTTTTGAGAAGTGTTCGTTCCGCGAATGCCGCTTATTTTGAGATGACTAATTGTAAAGAGTGCTCGGCGTGAGAATAAGCGCAATAAATATCTAAAAGAGCACATATTGCCAAGTGCACGTTCTGCACAAACTCTGTTTAGAATGGAATAGAATAGATTTATATGTAATAAGGGCTAATATTATGTTAGTGCATAACCAAGTAAAAGGTCCTCTTATAGAACAAGAAATTGAAAATAGCCGGAGACCGTGAACATACTTAGATACTTAGTTAAAATGTTCATAAAGATCACACCAAATATTTATTTACCAACAATCTTTGTAGACGCTTGAAATATCTAGACGAGATGCAAAACTGAAGGTGCGTAAATAGCGTTAGAGTATAAATCTGGAGGTTTACTGCCACATCGCCGCGAGCTTCTTTACTGACTATTAAACATTCTGCGGACTGGTTGTGTGTGCCCGAGATAAACAAACCCTAAGGTAAGGCGCGTACAGTTTCAATGTTTAATTATGTTTCGGAGGATTTTGGCGCCAGGGGAAAAATAATTATTTTAGATAGATAGATAATACTTTATTGTACACCACACTTAAAGAACCAACACAAAGGATACAGAGAGACTATACTTAAATGTACAAGCGGCGGTCTTATCGCTAATAAGCGATTTCTTCCAGACAACCAGATGGATGGAGAGGATTCATTTGCAGCAAAAAGACGGTGGCGCATCTATATAAATTTTATTTTATTTTATAAGGCAGCATTATGTCTGGTACCGTACCGGTGAAAGGGGTCTATGAGTATTTGGTTGATAAAATAAAATAACGAGAAAAATTTACTTAACGTGATTCGTCTTCCACACAAGATGAAAATACACAAATATGAAGAAATAAGGAATAATTTCCCACTCAATTGTTTGTGGCTGGCTCTTAATCTGGCCTTTATTTGCGCCAAAACATATTTTGTCAATGAAAACTTAACAGTTTCTTCGTATTTATGAGAATTGTAAAAAAAACCATACGGTTTTCTTTAAGAAAATATGTTTTCACCAAATAAAGGCCAGATCCAGAGCCTGCCACAAACAATTGAATGTATGGAAGACTAATCACCTTAAACATTAGAATTTAGGATTTCAAGTTATGGCTCGTCAGTTCCTTAACTATGTAGTTGAAATTCTTCAAAGCCCTGTGACAACGGGCGACTATCAGTAGAGTTAGGGTCCCGTTTGCACTTTTTGGGTCTGAGACGGGAAACCTTGTAATATAATATTCCATTACCTACACAGTCAATACAAATAAATTGACCACACGAAATATTGTCAACATTTATTTCCAATAAATGCTCTAACGCCAATAAGATACAGATATATGAAATATCTGACATCATTAATCTTGCCTCTACCCATTCAATTGACTGGTTATTTCTACGGATAAATTATTAAGTTCCATTTTTGTATGCCATTTTGTATGGAGCCCGATGATAAGGCACAGCTGGTGGGATATTACCAATAAAGGTTATTTACTCGTTCTATAGAGCGTTGATCTTTTATAGATTAGGGGTGAACGAATACGGTTAATTACACCGAATGCTGAAAGGAACGTGAAATGTTGACGAGCTTCACAAAATTAGAGATCTATCGCTGAAGATTAAACGGATTAGGGGATCGTTATGTTATTACATTTTTATTATTTATTTACCTCACTTTTAGGTCGTTGATATTTTATCGATAAACTAGTGTAAGCTCAACGGCTTTGCCCGCTCGCAATTATGAAATATGGGAGTTTTATACCAAAACATTGACGCCCTTTTTGGACCCCTTAGACTATGAATTTTTAAAAATCCTTTCTTAGCACACGTCTAGACAACGAAAATAATCTTAATTCCAAGTTTCTAGTCTCTAGTATCATTGATTTGTACTCACTGATTTTATTATATTATATAGTGATTAAATAATAATGATAATAAATAGTTAATTTTCCAAAAATAAAATATAATATGAATATAACTTAACAAATTAATGAGATACCTACAGTTTTTATGATAAAGGTAAGTTTATGATAACAATTTTAATCATCATTTGTCTTTAGGCTATAATGAAAAATCTCTAGCCCCCACACTAGGATACCCTAGTCTCTTTCCAAGTAATTATAAAACATTAAATAATATGTTTAGGTAGGTAAGAGTAGATAACCTATTTTTAAAACAATCAAAATAAATCACCACGTAAACCTTTACGTTAAAACATGTAATTATTTTTTAATTTAGCGAAGTTAAAAGGATAATTTAACATATAACTGAATATTATTCTAGTTTTCGCTTATGTTTTTCTCCAGTTTCCAGCACTCGCATATCATCGTTATAAAAGTTGAAAAGTTCGTAATAGTGATGCTCTGGCGCCTGGCGCTTAGAAGCCATAATTAAAAGTTTCCGGCTAGTTTCACCTTTAAACTTATCTCATTAAAACTTACCACCTGAAAGGAAGAAACATTCTTCTCGCCGCAACCGAATCCCAAACAACCGCGTAAATCAAAGTTAACTCTTTGTTCAAAATATACGACAGCTATACCTCACAACGCACGCCGCTCGGCTTTATTACATCGTTGAAACGTGCAATTTTCTCTTTATCATAACGGCCGTGATATCACATAAAGCCAGAATATTAAAAATGTTATTTATTTAGATCCCGAAATGAAATCCCGAAAATACTTTATTTAGCGCGAAAAAGGTACAATAAAAATTTCATTTGCTCCGTGTGACACCTGACTTTTTACGCCAGCTAATAATATTTTCGTATATCTTCCGTTGTAATATCATTGTCTACTTGCGATAGTATAGATATAATAAAATACCAGTGTTATTCTTGGGTACACGGGAGCTCAAGGCCTCTTCGGTGCTCGGTAGGGTTCCATTCCTCGCATTTTTGTGGAGTCTTTGGCTTCGCGTGAAAATGCGAAATTTCAGTCTCAATGTCGGTAAAAAGGTACGCTTTGTGGTCGGACACGTTTTGAACAGACTGTTTTCATATTCATATTTCGCTACAGGTGGTCCGCACTCGGTTGCTGCAGCGAACCTAATATTCTGACTTATTTAAACTATTCCTATATTATACACTGTATATGACTGCCTTAGCTGGCGTTATGGGAGCAAGCTCTACTGCCGATCATGAAGTGTTAATTGGATTTTTCCCCTAGGAACTATCTTAATGAAAGCCTGGAGTCTGGAACTGTGCCCAGTAGATGGCAATAAGCTTACCCCCTATTACATGGGACCAATAAAATATTGGGAAATGTGGGTGTACCTCCTATGGGACTGAGTTCTGGGTAAACCTCTGCCTACTCCTTCCTCCGGGAAAAAGGCGTGACTGTATTTTGTTGCCATGTTGTCATTTAAACTGTATATTCCCTTCATTTTAATAAATGCTAGACTTAATTCGACTGGGGCATCTTTACACGTCGTCGCTTTCGGAATATCGCTTGCTTTAACGAAGATCAAAGCGTGTAAATCTTGTCGGGCGAGCGTCCACTGCACCGACGCGAATGATAGCCGTGGTACCTGTTTGCACTAACTCTGCCGTTCTATTTCGCACTGAATTTTCGGAACCCGACAGCGGACAAAACTAGACCGACCCAGGAATTATAGGTCGCGTTGTTTTTGGCACAATCCGCGACGATTTATGCAACGTGGAGACATCAACTGCACTCATAAAGCGTGCATGCAAGCTCAGAGCCCAACTGATTCATGACTCCTCGCTTGTTTTGGAATATATAGTTTATAGCTATTTATGGCTCGTCTCCGCGACTTGGTTGCGCTCATTGCTAATTTAATAGTAGAGAATTAGTTTGCGGTGTTGTGATGTAAGTGGCGTGAAGGCGGGTGACAACGGAGACTCGTTGTGCGCTCGTCTTGCTGGTTTGTTTTAAACCTATTATATTAATTGTTTCAACCGCATCTACTTTTTTCCACTGCTAGGCTAATGCCTAATGATCTTACCGATATTCAGTCATATTTCTTTCACCACTTTTGCCACGCTCGTCTTAATTACGATGATACACATCTTGCCATTGATCTGACAATACTTCTATGACCAAGTATCGTCCTCTGCTCAGTGCCTTTTTCCTTCTACTTTCACATCTCTCGTCATTAGGTCTAGCATGTCTAGAGATTACATTTCTTCCTCATCGTATTTGTCGCATTCGTGATCGAATAGAATGCTTATCTCCACTGAGAAATAATGTTCATGCCAACCCCTGCTAGAGACTGAAACTCTGCATTTTCATTAATATAAGCTATTTATATTCTACTGTCAAATGGACTGCCAGATATTGCTAGTAAATTCGCCGTGTATTGAAAAGACCACATGCACATAAGTGGGCAGTCCTGTACCAAATGCACAAGTAGACCGTGAATATTTGATGGGCGGTCGCGTGTACACAGACCGTTTCCTACACGGACTTCCACTCTTGAACCGATATCCTTCGGTTCCGTTTAGAATCTGTCTCGACTCCGGAGCGAACACGACATACGGCTTGACTTCGCTCACCGAATATAAGGGAAAGGCGACTGTAAAATTAGGCCTGTCATTACGTTGCTTGTCATTGTATTGTCCTGTGGGCCATGCACGAGTTATTTGGGTTCGTGCTGAATTAGTATCGTCGTTACGTGAAACTCTATATGTTTTTAATTCAGCGCCTCTTACTTTTGACCACTTGAACAATGTAGTCTCAATTAGAAACATCTACTATTACTTTTATAAGTTTAACAAGAAACATAACATACAATCACGCCTTTTTCCCGAAGGGGTAGGCAGAGGTGTACCCCGGACTCAGTCCCATAGTTTGTACACTCACATTTCGTTAGTATGTTATTGATCCTACACAATTGGGGGCGAGCCTATTGCCATCTTACCGGGCACAGTTCCAGACTTCAGGCAGTTATTGAGATAATTTCTAATGGATAAATCCAATATATAACTGCCTGACCTAAGGTTCGAACCCGGGACCTCATGAACGGTAGTCGAGCTTACTCCCACTGCGCTACCGCGGCAGTCACAAGAAACAACGCGCATCTATTGGTTGATACCACAGCGTATAATAAAAATAACGCCAGGTGTGATAGAAAGTCGCGATATTGAAGTAGCCCCAAAAGACTGCTCATAGACCTTAAACGAAAAGCTTGTGCTCCTAGCTTGCTTGTGCGAGAAAAGTGAACAAATTAACGCTAGAATTTTACTCATTACTGTTTTTTGTGTACAAATTATGAGTTAACATTTTCTCCAGTTCCAAGATAACTGGTAAAACATGCTATTCTGGCATTTAGTTAGTCCTAGTGTCCTAGTCCTCCGGTGTGCTGAATTATAATTAAATAAATGATTTTATTGAAGTGAGGACCGCAACCTTCAGTTCAATTTTAGGCTATGCGGATAAAAGTTCAGCGACTGAAGTGGTGCAGGGGACACCACAACATTTCGTGCTACAAGCTTTAGAGCTTAGCACGAAATGATGTAAACATTTTATTATAAAGATCTATGTTTATTGAAGTTACATGTACGATTTAAGTTTCTGTATATTACATGTTTAATTTACAATGCATACGTATTTCTCAAACTGACAATCTTATCGTAATTTTTTTGTTGCAGGTAAGTTTGGAGATTCAACATCACGTGGTTATAGTGTCCCCCATAAAACTTAGATAAGTTACGGAATCGAACTCTTAGTTACTTCGAGTATCGTAGATAGTATAAGTCGAGCGGGTCCCCAAGTCCCTAGTCCCTAATCGGTAAGCTAAGCTTTCATCGGAAATTAAACAGTTCAGAACACAGAAGAACTGAGCAAGCTAATATACAAGTAGCATCATTATACTACTTGTATATCCGTTGTATTTATTTTTTGAATGCGGCTGACCGATTTTATATGAAACCACATGATCGCACTGACTTGCGGCCAGCGGTCAACCGCACCGGTTGAATGCATCCCAAGGTAATATTTTACAATAGAACCTCAGAGTAAGGATACCAAAGAGCACCAGTCGTGCAAAAATCTGTTCCAAGCCGCGAGTCTGGTACCGCCACAATATAGTCTGGTACTATGTGGTTAGTAGCATGGCAACCGTAGGCCAACCGCGTGATGCCAGTTTTAGGTAAAAAACTAACCGAATAACAACAGATACGTGCATGAAAGCGATAGCTTTTCATAATTTAGGCATGTATTTACAATAATTTTAGGAATTTATGTATCCACATTGCGTGTTTCTATTTTATTTTAATTTTTTAAACACAATAAAATGGACAACAGCGCTTTGTTCGAATGGAAAACTATGAAGTCGATTATATTTTAAATATTTTTGCATAATATTATCCGAACATAAATATATTTTTTTACATTAATTAAGGTTTGGCATTAATTACCTAGTGGATTGAAAACATTTTATACATTGAATTAAATATTTGTTTCTTTTATCTCAATAACGCACTGTGCATTATAATATTATACTTTTTGTTTCTAATTGGTTTACATTGCATAGTCCTCGTTAATTTTACAATTTATGATAACATTTTAATATTTTTGTGACTTTCGACTATTTATTAAAAGTATAAAAGTAATCATATCACGTAACAATTAAGAATAATATCGTCTAAAACCCTTTCTACGTGCTCGAATCAGGCCCACGAACCTGTACTCACTATTAAACCGAGATTCTATCATGTAACTTAATTATCTTTACAAACATAAATACATTTTAATTTTAAAACTTTTTGACCCTTTTAAATTTTATTTCTTGTAATATATATTTATAAAAGTTAAAAAGTATAAGTGTGATTAATTTACTTAAAAAAATTATATATTTAAATCACTAAATATTTTAGTGCATATAAGTCTACTCCAATGCTCCTATGTTCGCCCGCGTTGCTTAGTGTCAAATTTAACATTGAACTTCATAGGGTGAAAAATCGTTCAATCCAAATTAGGCTTTAAAACATTCAGGTAAATAGAGTTTAAATTCAAATAATGGAAATTCAGTAGATGTCAAAGCGCGTAATTGTCAGTGATGGACACCTTTTTGTGAAGCTTAAAAAAGAAAATGTTGAACTTAATGAACCGTTTTAAGTTTCAATGAAAATAATGCGTCGTTATTCTCCAGTAATGATAATCTCGTATGAAAGTACACTCGTTAATTCGATTTACTGAAGCTTAGCATAAACATAAGCTGTGTCCGTGTGGCATGTCACATCTGATCGCGTGTGCCTTTAGCGTGTAAAGTAAAATTAATAACCGTGGCATGTTATTAAATGTCCCAGTGACATAACTTTGTAGTGTTAGGCCTCTTTAGCAGGGGGCCGCCTGGGGAAGTACCACACCTTTGCCAGTTATTCATCCGCCAAGCAGTAATGTGCAAACATTACTGTGTTCCGGTCTGAAAGGCAATGTTACCAGTGAAATTACTGGGCATGAAGATTTTCGACAACTAATATCTCTCAAAGTGACAGGCGGAGTGCAGTGCCGCGCAGAATTTTGAATTTTAAAACACTGGGTGGCACTGTGTCTGATATAGGCAATCATGACGCTTACCATCAGGCGAGCAAATCAGGTGATTTGCTCGTCTTGTTACTCACTATCATAAAAAATATATATACCATTCGGATTGTTCCACCCTGCCCCACCAAGCCGCCCCTCTGGTGGGGCATACTTCGCGGAATATGCCCCACTAAATTGACTTGGTGGGGCGGATTCCGCGACTTGAAATGCCTAGTGGATTTTGCCCCACCAGGGTTATTACGTTACTGTTTGTGTAGAATTTTCATACGACTCCATGTGCCGGCTCAATAGCCGGCACTATTTTATAATAGTACCTCACTTTTTACCAGTGATTGCCGTAAGAGCCGGCCTTAGCCATATTCAGAGGACGGGCAGCAGCGTCCTCAAACCTCTGCGAAAACCATCAAAATGCGCTCTCTAGCCCGCCTGCCAAATGTAGCGAGTATTGGCAATGGGGGAGGCCTATGTCCAGCAGTGGACTTCCAAAGGAAAAAAATGATACTATTGACGTAGCCAAACATAGTATTAGGTGCGTGTAGCTTAAGCTGGGCTTACACGCTGAAGTCCCTGACAGCGTTGATACAACATGCTATTGATACAACATGCTGCAAAGAGGTAATACTTAAATGTGTGCATATACCAAAGTAAATTATACTTGCAAAAGCAATAATTGCAAGATACTCAACAAACATTAAATGTATAGGTAAGCCTATCATATCCTACGCCTTACTCTTAAAAATGTGTATTATATTTTCCGCAGTAGTGATACTACACACTCTGGGACGAATTAGCTAATAGCTTATACTTCTACCAAACACGATGTTTATTTTAACAACAATCTATCAAATATGTGTAGTGGAGCTCTATTAACAAGTAACAATAAATAAAATGTATCATTTTATTATCATTGGATCAGAAAGTTTGTAGCAAATATCAGATCAATCGTTCAACAGAAAAATTTCTAAAATTTGACACAAACAAACAACAAAAAGTCAAAAAGGTCAAGCTACAAAAGAAACTATTAAATATACAGTTTCATATTAAAAAAGTACATAATATGTAATTAGTTACGGCAGAAAATCGTGTGTGTGCGCATTTGGAAACACATTCGAAAACGACACAAGACTAAGAACTCAAGAATATAATTAAAAAGAAACTAATCACCTTAATAGTCCGACTCGGCGCTGCACCAGCGGCACTTAGCAAATGGAACCCCCATATTTTTCTCCCCAACGACATAATTAACCCGTATTGTTCGTAAAAACAACCTTTGTACGTCGGGCGACCCATACCCTGGTTGGCGGAGTCACTAAGTCACGTAATTGTAAAGAGGTGATAAGTCTGCTTCTTTATGTCTATGACTAGTCAGACGTTGTAGATGGTCACTTCAACAGTTAGAATTCTGTACAGTGCTCCAAAAGCTAAAATAGAAGGACGTCTATGAATATTATTGCTTATTGGATAAAGGTGCCATAGAGGAAGACGCTTTTAAGTGTAGTTTGGCTTGGACAGATTAATTGGTTTTAGCTCTCAAAGGACCAATTAATAGATATCATTATCAAGATAAGAAGAAAAGCCAGAATGTAAAAGATAAATGACAAACGAAATTGTAAGGTTAGAAATTATAGGAATATCTTTGCTCTTGTTTCCACTTTTTGGACATTTTTCTGATATCCCTGTCTTCGATTTTTCACTCAATAGGAAGGTGTGATTTCAAGCAAAAAAAGATCATAAGATATAGAGTTTCATTGAAACAATATCAAATCTACTTGGATATATTGTCGCCGTTTAATTGGTAGGATATGGCACAACGCAATGCCAGATTACATTCGATCACGTCTCGCAGTTAACAGTTTAGCGCGGATTTTTGGCCTCGGAACTTTGTGGAGAACTGCTGTTGTACTCATGAGCTATAGTTAACCAGGAGAAGCTTGTGTTAACCAATTGGTTAACTTAAATCAGTTTTTCATGTTCATCATCATTCATGTTTTTCTACCGCATTGTCTTGTGCAATGCGAATTTTCAAGATCGGTCGGATGTTAACAGGCTCTTCAAAGTCATGACTGATTATTTCGACCTCAATACTGAATCATGTGTGAATCCGATGGCCATTCTGTGTTATAAGCCCAGAAATCATAAAACTTTGGCATTTCATAATACACGATAACATAAAAATAATTAATTTTAAATAAGTTATTAAAATAATACTTCCGTATGTTTGAGTAGGTAAACCTTCAAGAGTTATTTAACTTTTGCCTTTTATTGTGCGCTAAAAATGCTATTGTTGATTTATTAAGGACACCAATTAGATGCGCCTCGCAATTAACTTGGATAATTACTTTTATAATAGCTTGCATTATCTGATTGTAGTCATACTGTTTCGCAACCTCGAATTACACAAAGATTCTTATAGAATGACTGAAATTTTAGATACATAGATACATAGAAAAAATAACATGATGAAAATTCAGTTAATTTAAGCCAAGCCTAAATCTAAAACAGTCCCAATAGGTTTTATTTCAAAAAACTGTCTGGCTTAATAATGAGCTAAGGTCTAGAAAAGAAATCCAAGTGTCCTAAAATAAACTACTAAGATACATTTAGAAAGACCTCGCCAGAGTACTCTCATAAGAGAAAACCTAATCCAAAGACATCGAATTACCCGAGAGAGAAACCGATGTAGTTCATTATTTATGGTACAGTAGGTAAACTAACGAAACGCAACCTTTCAGAGGAAAAAGTTACGAATAACGGCGATGTAAGAAACATGATAAGAAAACTACGAGCAACATAAGCAATAGTCGCTCAACATTAATTACTGCGGCGCAAAGCTTTACTTCTTTGACAAAGAACTTGTCCGGGCCGGATTTGGAAGAGTTCGAACCGTGGCCGTCAAGTTTCCCACCTTTTTCCTTTAGTTTCCTCCTATTTAATACCTGCGTCATAATTCTCGCAAAAACTCATCAGCTGCAAGTTTATTTAGTACTTCTGTCTTTGTTAAAGCGGTCGCTATAGTTTGCCAACTGCACTAGGTTCGGAACAATGCGAAAGTTTCTCTCCAAAGTTGAGATTGAAAACGAGACGAAATTAAGCATGAATTAAGACTTTTACAGGCGGAATTCAGAAACAAAACATCGGACGTTGATTAATTAGAGCGTGGACTGAACTGCATGTTGCAGAGAACTAAATTGTTCTTTACAAACGAAAATAACTTGTACATTTATGCATTTACGAATACTTACAATATAATTTCTCGAGAATTTTCTTCTAATCTTCAAAATACATACATACATACATACATATAGTCACGCCTTGTTGGGGTAGGCAGAGACTATTTCTTTCCATTTGATACGATCCTGACATACAACTTTCGCTTCTTTCACTTTCATCACTTTCTTCATGCATTCACTTCGGTTGTTGGACTGCCTCGGTGGCGTAGAGGGCGCATGCTCGACTGCCAATCAAGAGGTCCCGGGTTCGATCCCCAAGTCAGGCAGTGTTAAATATTGGATTTTTCCATTAGGAATTATCTCAATAACTGCCTGGAGTCTGGAACTGTGCCCGGTAGATGGCAATAGGCTCGCCCCCTATTACATGGGACCAATAACATACTGGCGAAATGTGGGTGTATCTAATATGGGACTGAGTCCTGGGTACACCTCTGCCTACCCCTTCGGGAAAAAGGCGTGAATGTATGTTATGTTATGTTGGTACTTTTGATCTGGCCTTTCCTTTAGATAACATCAACTTGTTCATGAAAGGTAATATTAATATCTGTAGTTAAATGTAGATATTATATTTAGGTGTGAATAACCGAATTTCAGATTAAGAAAATGCCAACCAAAAGAACGAAGATATAAAAATAATGCATGAATAAAGTCAGGAATGGAATAACCGTTCTGAGTCCTTATTGCCTCCTCAGCCCGTACTTCCAGAAAAACCTATTCCCTTAATGCTAATTAAATTAATGTGTCTCAATCGAAACTCATCAAAGGACAAGGGGATGATATCTCATCCAGTCCAATAACTTGGTCTTATCTCGCCAGAAATTCCCCAAAATCAGCTTTTCATTAATTGTAAGACAGGTTTATCTCGCCTCGTCTCTCGACACAGACCCTAATGTTACTTTGACGTTGATCTGACGCCCTATTAATTTATTAGGCTGATGCCGGTGTCGGTGCCCGAATGGCAGGCTCAAGTGGAAATTGACTTAGTTATTAGTGTCATATTTTCCTCGACATATGTCGGGGAAATGGCGAGGGTCCGTCCATTATGATAGGGACGCTTATTGGATAAAATGATAGGCTCTGACCTCAGAGACGTTTTGTGTATTTTCGTAATAATGGCCACTCGGTCTGGGAACTTTTCCGGTCCTCCACAATATTCATGCGAATGCATTTTTGATAATGCCAGTTGCCCAGTCGGGGATATTTTATAAGGAAATGCCAATTCCATTTGTTAACTTTGTTATGGGGAAGTCTACTTATGTGTGAACACATGCGTGGGATGTGATGAACAGTAATCCGATTCCATCGTATTACGCCTGAGAGACATAATATTAAAAGGTCATCCTGTTTCTAGCACTATAAATGGAAGACGAGGCTCATCGTCCAATCATAGTTGATACATGGAGATGAAAGGAAACAGCCCGTGTGTGTGTCTTGCTCATAGGGAACCGGAGGCGCCGAGGTTCAAAGAATTCTGGCCTAGTTACAAGAGAGCAATGCATTCCGCATCAATATAAACGCTCCGTTCCTACGACTAGTGACATATGAGTATTGCAATTTCCGAATGCGGGGTCGTTAGTTGGCACACAGAGAGAGATAGAAAACGCTATTGAGTGCTTGGGCAATGATTCACGGGCCATTTGCTCGTCCGATGCTCGCACAGTGGGCGCGAACGGCTACTGTGCAATTAAAAAGTGTCAATGGATGTTGACTCGCCGCTTTGCTTTTGTCTCGCCGGCAACTAGCTCCAATTGAAGCTTCCTTTTGTTTGGAGCGGTCCGTCTATGTTGCACAGCAAACTCAGCAAGATTTGATTTCGCAGAGCAAACGTTCGTATTTGTAATACGGAGATATGAGAATGTAGCTTGGGGCTTAGGAGATCCGACGACTTATACTTACACTGAAGTACACGAGATAGTATTGTTTGTTCCATATGTAATCAGAAGTTAAGATGAGTTATACTATTAAACCACGACTTTCCTGACATTGACTACATACATACGTATGTTTAAATAATTTATTTCCTTATTGATTCTACTATCAACTGTTATCGCAAAAAAATAACGCACTATTAGCTGATGCAAGAGCAATTGGTGTACAAAGATAGTGAAGTAATGTTAAACTAAACAATCATTCAATAAATTATGATCTTCCTGATTGTAGGCTCGGTTCATCTTCAAACCGGATTGCAATATTACCGTCAGAGTACGCAACAAGAAACTCACTCAGAAACGACGATTTAGTGGAGGCTTTCGCCAAGGTTATGCAGTGATACTGCATGACGGCCACTTCGCCGTTAATTTTTCATTAGATTCAACATTTGCGCATGGCATGACATGAACTATGAGACGTTTGAAGTCAAAAGATCCAAATAAAAAACTAGCCGCCCTCTCCCTCACACTGCCAGATATATGCGATGTTTACATATAATAGTACTTAATTAAACCCATTAAAGTGGCATCTTTAGATTGATTTTTCTGTGTCTGTGGAGTACCCAAAGCTCACATACTCGCCTGTTCAGATATGCACGTATGCATAATGCAAGCACAAATTACTGCGTCATCTGCAGACGCGTCATTGTTATCGGTCGTAACTTGACGTGACAGCGGCAGCCGTTTGTGATTGGTTGTTTTACGGTTATAGACGGTTAATCAGCAATTCTGGCAGATTAACTAAGGCTTAGGCGCTGTTTACATGATGTGCGATAGCTATTTGCGTAAGTTATGTCTGAATTACGAGGTTTGTGTGGAACATGGCAATGACATGGTTTCGGTTATCTGAAGTCTGCAGTTAGAGAAGTGAACACGAGTAAGCAGTATATCACAACAATCGCTACATATTAATATCATAATATTAAGCCTTTTTCTAAAGGGAAGGGGTAGGCAGAGGTGTAACCTAGGACACAGTCTCATAGTAAGGTTCATCTACATTTCAGTTATGTTTTTTCTTCATTTACTGGACACAGTTCCAGACTCCAGATTGTCGTTGAAAAAATCCTGACGCCAGACCTGGAAATCAAACCTTACCTACCTTACCTTACCTTACTACATTACCTTGCTACCTTAGTATTAGCATTAGATCTTGCTACCACTACGACACTGTAAAACCGATTACTACACTTCTTTAAAACATAAATACACCTATAATATATTTCTCGGCGTATCTCAGGCGTCACGTCTAAACCCCGAAACGCGCACGAATAAAGCTATTCAATTTAAAACGTCTGCCAACTTGAAGCCTTGGAATTCTAACTATTCACCCACTGGGGGAAATATGCTCCGTGTTATTGGACATTTTGTGTCGTTCCCGGGTTTCGTTTCTACCTATTTGTGGTATTCAACATGTTGAGGTACTTGAAGTTGAAATATAACTAATCTTATATCAAATTTTGCTTTAGTTGATTTTAAAGCCTAGGTTTTGTCGAGCAGTAATTAAGATTGTAGTTTGAGGATGTAATTATATAATATTTTAACATTTTGTGTATTATTTATCATCATTTTACTGCCCTTATTCCACTCTAGGTAGGGCTGTCTTAGCACGTCATATTTCGCCTTCCAATCTATCATCAGTCATTCTCATAACCCACTCCCTTTCCACGAATATCCTCATTCACACAGTACATCCTGGTATTTTGAGGACGTCCCCTCCTCAGAACACTACTTAATTCATCCTCATAGTCCTTTGCCAAAATGACTTGAAAATATGTTTTCGCGCAAATAAAGGCCAGATCCAGAGCCAATCACAAACAATTGAGTGAAAATTATTCCCTCATTCTTCATATCCGTGTATTTTTATTTTGTATGGGTGACGTCTTTAAGTCCCGTTTTTGCCATAAAATATAAAATAAAAATAAATAAAATAAAAAATTGTTTATTGCCTTCAAAAGATTACAAAACTTAACTTATATCTAAGTATTGTAACTGTGTAATAATATCTATGTCTATGTAATAATATATGTGTTTTAATGCTGGATGCAGGCCGCTTACACCTGGACTGGGTGGAAATCTATGGGGGAGGCAGTTCAGCGGTGCACGTCCTATGACTGAGATATTGCGCGTGGTATTTTGTTTAGGTAACTTCACACGTCATGACGGGCGCGGCTCGGGAGCACCGCCCCCTTATTACGAACAGCAGCAGTAGAAGTGTGTAAAGCGTTTTATTGCTTATTGTCATTTTTTGTATTCCGTTTGACAGCAACATTTACTGATGTTGTTACGCAATTGCATGTTCGTAATTCCACCCCCGAATGCGTTGCAATCCTTGTAATTTGTATGGATGACACTACAGCGTGCGGTTGTCAAACTCAAAACTCAAACAGATTTATTCAAATAGGTCATAATCTGACACTTTTGCACGTCAATGAAGATAAACAGTACTGAGTCTACCGTGCGTTCGGAAAGATACCTCTACAAGAAGAACGCACAAGAAACTTGTAGGGCTTAATTTTTTTAACAGATAGGTGCCGCGAGGCTGCTATGCAGAAGTTTCTTGGAATCTTTGTCCTCTATGTACTGGTTGACTTTATAATAAGCCTCCTTTGGTAAAGTAGATTTTATATAGGTTTTGAATTTACCCTCTGAGAGCCCAGTTATCTCTTTTGGGATTTTATTATAGAAACGTACAATCCCGCGTGTGTTTTACTTTAAAATGTAATGTTCATTGTAAGATCTTGATATCTAAATTGACGTGGATCATATCAGACATATATCAGATAATTTTATTCCCTGAAATACTTCAGCCAAATTAAGAGTAGGAAATTCATTAAACTCTAACACGAGTTTTCACACAGATATGAACTGTGAGCCGCAATTAAAAGTTTGCTCTGAGAATATACGCCAACATTTTGATTTAAAGTTTGCGGTTACGGTCGACACCCACATCGCGCTCGCTTTTACCTCAAAAGCACAATTTGAATATGCTTACTTGCGGATCCACATCGGAATTTGTAGGGATCTGAATTTTCTTAGTATATTGGATATTTATATTTATTTAGAGCGTAAAACTATACAGTTACAGCGGTAAACTAAACGAAACAGTTTTATCAAATTAAAATTAGAGAAATCACCCTAGAGAATATCACATTAATTACCGAAAAGAATAGAGTAAAAATCCTACTAATATTAAAAATGCGAAAGCTTGTGAAGATGGATGGATGGATGTTTGTTACTGCTTTCACGCCAAAACTACTTCGGTATGTAGATAGTTTAAACCCTGGAATAATATAATATATACACAGGGTACTTTTTATCCCGACATTCCTACGGGAACGAAGACTACGCGGATGAAACCGCAGAACACAGCTAGTAAATCATATAAAAACGCATTACGTGCCTTGCGATTTTACCAGCAATGGCATAAAATATATAGTTTGTGATTATATATCATTCTGTAGGTAAAACGTATTTTAAAATAGGTCCAGTGGTTTAAGAGTATATATCCAACAATACGACAAAAATACAACGAAAAAAAAAAACAAGTATTCTGTCTTTGTAAAGTTAAACTAGGTTAATTCAAGTATATTTCAGTACTTGGACTGGATGTAAAGGCTCTGCCGGTTTCCCAGTCCTCCTCCAATCAGACGATGCGGGAGTGTCGCTGGGTCGTTTTAGTGGGTATACCGGTAGCAACCGGGGAGTCCCACATAACGCTTCCATCCCCCGATAATCCCCCTTCCATCCCGCGTAACGCATTTTTTCACAGTGTCAACAAAAGAAAAGTATATTTCAGTACTTGGTCAAGTTTACTTTAGATCGAGAACGCCTTGTGTTTGTTTCATTGTGTTTCTACACTGGCCCAAGTGTTTATATGGTATTAGGTAAGGTATTCTCATTCTCAGGTATAACTGTTTCACACTGTCGTACTATAATTTATGAGATAAAGCTTAAAATGTCACAGTATTCCATTCACCGCAAATTGGCTACGTGTTAAAATGCTACGGAATATGTAATCGCTACGCCGTAGCACTGCTACGAAACTTGGAGTTTATGTTATTTCCTTATGTCAATTTTAATAAGTCTTGAACAGTGCTTATAAAGTTTCCTTGTTTGTTGAGAAACTAATCGGGAAACAACGGATTTCCGTTCCGTTAATCAAAGCTGCTTTAAAATTACACATTTCCAGCAGCTCGATTTCCAATCTGAAAAGGCCACAAACTTAGTTCATTGAAGCTTTACGAGGCCGCGCGAGTTTTGCTGCGCTTTTGTTGTCAAATACTTAATTAGCTCAATGGGTTTAGTATTAAAGCCATTTGCCCATTAAACTGGTACGTTACATGAACGTATCCGAGCAGGCGCCGGATACAGGACAAGGCTCCTTGCCGACAGTATCACTTATCAACACCGTTCTCATCTTTGGAACGGAGCATCTAAGTACCATCTTGACCCGCTAGATGCTTTATAGCGTAGAGCTGTCAGAATAGTCGACGACCTCAAGCTCACCGAACACCTAGAACCAACTAACAACTTACAGTCGCGTTGCAACAGCAGTAACATTTGAGTTGCAATTTAAACGCTTTCCACACTACTGCTGTTCGTATCAAGCACGCGGGGCTCTTAGTGTTATTTACTGGATTTACTGGAGTGTTCTGATAAAATTTTTCAACCTGATACCGGCGTCACGGTTCTGTCACCGTACTAGAACGGCTACACGAAACGGTGAAGTGGACAGCGTCTCAATTTCTCTACAAATAATATTTTTTTGCCGCTCTCGGCCCCATAACGTTCCAATAACATACCGGTATTGTGGGCAAAGTGCTTTAAGTGCATTGCAGCGGGATAATAGAGAGTTTAACTTATTTATTTGTGTATGTAAGCGCGTGTTTGTGCCATTGTGGACTAGTTCAACTATTATTCATGTTCTGTAGTTGAAGTTTGCTAGCTTATGTTTACAAGCACTTACATATGGCATATGTATTAACGACTATGACAATATAACCCTTTCGGGGCATAATAGTTAAATACAGGGTTACTGGTAATAAGTTAGTTCAAGGGTAATTTTATTCACCATGAAAATGTAGTAGGTGTCGTAGTGGGCGCAAGCTCGACTGCCGATCACAAGGTCCCGAGTTCGATTCCCAGGTCAGGCAGTGTTAAATATTAAATATTGGATTTATCCATTAGGAATTATCTCAATAACTGCCTGGAGTCTGGAACTGTACCTGTTACATGGCAATAGACTAACCCCGTATTTTTCATGACACCAATAACATACGTATAACCTTGGCGAATGGATATCATTTCATTATTTTAGGTGTAGTGGTAGGCCTCTTTAGCAGGGGGCCGCCTGGGGAAGTACCACACCTTTGCCAGTTATTCATCCACCAAGCAGTAATGTGCAAACATTACTGTGTTCCGGCCTGAAGGGCAATGTTACCTGCGAAATTACTGGGCATGATGAGATTCAACAACTAATATCTCAGGGTGACAGGCGCAGTGCAGTGCCGCGCGGAATTTTGAATTTTAAAACACTGGGTGGCACTGTGTCTGATATGGGCAATCATGATGCTTACCATCAGGCACCTGATTTACTCGTCTTGTCATTAATTATCTTACAAAAAAATTTATATATATCATGTGCGTCATATTTAAGTTGAGTTGTCTATGGAAACAAATTACTAGTTAACTATTATATATTCTGTAGCAGTTTGCCATCATTATTCCCACGTTCGTTATCAATTAGTGCGCCTTGCTCCGATCGCTGAAATAATAATGGGTGGATAAAAACTCTAGTGCAATATTCATTAGTGCATACGCTTTAATTGGACGCCAGCTGCGCTGCGAGGCGGATGATGTGAACCGTGGCGAGGGAGGACGGGATCAAGCGTGAGAGACGAAGTCGATACTATGTTTTATGTACTCTTATTTTATTTTTTATAGGTCAACAGAAATTAACTTTAAAAAATACAACATGAAAACTACACTATCAAAGTCCGAGCCGACACCAGCAACCTCGTAGGAGCAGGCAGCAAACATCATAAACAAACAACATTTGTTCTACGAGTTTTGATAATTTGTTAGATTTACTTTCATACAAAAATATAACTTTAATATTCCACTTGAATGTTCTTAACTCAACGCGCACCGTAACAGATTACGTTACGGTGATGGTTTTTAGTTTTCTGGTTAACTTTTGTAACTACCTGCGGAAAGGGACATGACTGAAAAACAGCGTACTTCATGCAAGCATGGAATGCAAATATGCTGAGCTATGTCCTTTTCATTGCCTCTTAGTACATCAGACTTAAGTATAAGTCCCTATCCCCGGCCAGGTCAAACATTTGTGTGCATGAACATGTCTGTTTGATCTGTGTCTGGGTGTTATAAGCTTATATAAGTATGTATATCAGTCATCTGGTTACCATAGTACAGGCTTCTAGCCTAGTTTGGGACCAGATGACCGTGTGTGGAAGTTGTCCCATATTATTTATTTATTTATTTATAGTCTATCTATTTAGTACATAATAATTGTTACCATATAAATAACTAAGTATATATTATATATTTCTTTGTACTCTGCTGTGGTAATGAACAAACTATCCATTCTGTTCTTATCTATTATTATATATTCATCTATAATATTATAGTAGTATAGAGATATTTTTACGTACCTTATTATGTATAGTTTTAGTTTATTTTTAAAACCACCCTCCTTCCAGTATATGCCTTTCCTCTTTCCGAATGGTTGTCTGGAAGAGATCGCTCTGAGCGATAAGACCGCCAGTTATTGTTACTCACGTTTTAAGTTTGATTTTGTTAATTTTGTGTATTGTGGTATCAATAAAAGTGTTATCTAAACTAATTATATTTTAGACTAGCTGTGACCCGCGGTTTCACCCGCGTAGTCTTCGTTCCCGTGGGAATATCGGGATAAAAAGTACCCTATGTGTTATTCCAGGGTCTAAGCTACTTACGTACCAAATTTCAGCCCAATCGGTTCAGTAGTTTTGGCGTGAAAGAGTAACAAACATCCATACATACATCCATACTTACAAACTTTCGCCTTTATAATAGTATTAGGATTAGGATAGAGAGAAGGACAGAGACCAGATACACAATCTATGTTCCATTCATTAATTATTCAAACAATGCAATAGTAAATAATATTTACTAAGCCATTGAGGTGTCTATTCATAGATAGCACTTTCTATGACTTTTTAAGATGGTTTGATGCAAATTTCAATGTTGTTAGTTAGGTATAACTCATATTATAATCAAAATTTCATATTTTACTGGAAAAACATGACTACAAATTATGTTAAAAACAATAATTATTGATGTACTCCAACAATTCTGCTAAGTGGCATTAATCATAGTCACAGGTAAGAGTTGAAACATTGATAAGGTTAAATAATTTATGTTTTTACGCATAACCCTTGTTTTGCCATAATATATGTGTTGGAACTTTTCTTGATACTTACCATACAACTTAGCATTCTCTGGTCCCCGGTCTCTCAAGCTTGATGTTGCCGTCAACTTCGCGGTAGCTACCAGAGGCTCATTGCATTCATAGTCGTAGTAATACCTTGCAGAGTCTGAAACAGCAAATGATCCTATTAGAATCATATTAAATAACACACTAATTTGTTAGTAATTATTCACTACGGTAGATAACCTCATAAGTTTAAAGGACGTTCATTAACGCTTAGGTTGGCATTGATATCATAATATTAACAATGACAATGATTGCTTGTAAAACACAGTTGGTAACAACAGTTTTAGTTGTGTGGTAAAGATACATTTTATGAGTTAAAAACTATTGGGAAGGCAAAAATATGTATAGCACATGAATATACAAATTTAACAGCAACAATTCAAACAAGTGAATACTTTTTTATTTTGGAAATAGCAGTGAAATTCAATAAAGTTCGTTACTCATACCTGCGTGCGACTTTGTAACGCTAAAACAAAGCAATACAAATAAATAATACACAGAATCACTCATCATAATTTCATACTTAATTTACGATAAAATATTCTAGAGATACACTGAAACAGTCAGAAAATAAAAGAAAACTGTTTGATCATTACGTTAGCGTTGCCACTATCATCAAGCCGGACAACACCCAAG
Organism: Hemistola chrysoprasaria; assembly: GCA_947063395.1. NCBI lineage: Eukaryota > Metazoa > Arthropoda > Insecta > Lepidoptera > Geometridae > Hemistola > Hemistola chrysoprasaria. Next base: position 10,759,931 of record OX346725.1, read on the forward strand.
TCTGTTCTACATTCATGTTCATACTTTCAAATTTCAAACTCACAAGAGCAAATTCATGGTTGGTTTGTAATAATGTCAAATTTACAAAAAACGTAGAGTTTATTGGTCAAATAAATTAATTCTAATCGTGTTAATCACCAATGACAGAAAACTGAAAACCAGGATCAATTTATTTTCTCTTTAGGGCAAGTGAGAACAGACTTCTCAAAATGTGTGTTCCTAACAATGACGTTGAATCGCTTGAGGTTCTTAGAGATAGTAATTTTAATGCTTACTTTAGGAAAACACGGTAAACCTATCGCCAGATTAGTGGTATCCTTTATTTTTTGGCAAAACTAATTAGCATCATAAAATAAATTGATAATCATATTCAATATGTAATAAATATTGATTAAAATAATAAATTATTTATTGAAGTGAAATCATATATATTTTTTACCATTAATAATATTTTCATATTTTGAACGCATTCAAGTTGGTTCCTCTTGTTCTGTGGTTGGAAATATTGCCCTACACAAAAATATAACTTTGATTCACAATCTTATTAATTTCCGCATGGAGTCATGGAGTCCCAAATTTGCACACTTCAGACTTTTGAGATAAAATTAAATCTATCGTAAAAAAAAAGCTTTAAACCGAATATGGGACAGTGTGCAGTTGTGTGTTGTATTTTTTTTTATTTCAATAATAAAAATAATTTCAATTACCGATACTTTAAATCAAAGACGATATTATAATTTATTACTTGATTACTAACATTTTCTCGTTATATCGTAATGCAATCACTCTATTGCAAAATATTATGTTGATGAAGTTTTGCAAATTATGCACCATAATATGAAATAACCGAGCGGAGGGAACTTTTAATTTATGTTATAGTAACATTTTCTACACAAATGACAAATTTGTCAAAAACAGTGAGCAGTCAACGTCAGACGTCAACTAACCAAGTCAAATCTCAAAAAAAATCCCAAATTCACAGTGCTGCCAGATGGGGAGGATTCCCTGCAAATTCAGGAGTTTTTTCCGATTTTGGGGGAAATTTAAAGGGTAGATATTTTTGGGCGGACTTTCGGGATAAAATAATGTTCATAAAACACCATTAGCGCTACCGAATGGCAATAAAAACTGCCGCAGTGGTTCCCAGAATACGGTCAGAATCACCAACGTCGGATATATTAAAAAAAATTAATTCTGTTAACGTGTAAATTATGTGAAACATAAGTATATGTGAATATGATTGTTTACTAATACTTGAAGTTATGGAAGATATTAATTATTATAATTTAAAAGAATGAAATTTCGCTTTAATATATATACAGTTTTTAGTTAATTTTAACTAAAAACCGTCCGGGGGTGTTCTTTTATAAAACGGTAATTTTTGGGGGGATTTGGGAAAAAGTTGGGGGGGTCTTCGTATACTCATCTGGCTACGGGTAACCATAGATAATACAAACAAACCGGTAGCACTGTAATTTCAGCGAGTCAGTGACAATGACAATATTTAAAGTACTCTGTGGTCGGTGAGCGTTTGTGGCTGTCAGGCTGACCATTTCCATCATAGATAATACAATATAAACTGGATTTCCATCATATAATACACTAGCGACCCGCCCCGGCTTCGCACGGGTAGCAGAAGTAGGTATAGTGGACGTTTATCAGGAGTAAATTCGTGATACATTGTATTTTAATAAATATAACCCTAATGGTTTACGCAGCGCACGCAAATTAATGACTATTTCTGTTACAATGACCAAACCTTAACACATGTTATAATTTATCGTGGGCTATTTTGAAGATATTGATGAGTACTACAAACCCCTAGTACATTAATTTATTCTACCACCAATACTTTTCACACCACATGAAAAATAATCACTGCTTCGATTATTGTGACTAAACCAGAAAAGATGGATATAATCTATGTATACTGTTTTGTAGGTATTGATAATTAATACAATCCCCTAGTACATTACTTTAATCTACCACCGATAGTTTTCACACCGCATGAAAAATAATCACTGCTTCGATTATTGTGACTAAACCAAAAAAGATGGATATAATCTATGTATACTGTTTTGTAGGTATTAATAAGTACTACAAACCCCTAGTACATTATTTTACTCTACCACCAATAGTTTTCACACCGCATGAAAAATAATCACTGCTTCAATTATTGTGACTAAACCAAAATAGATGGATATAATCTATGTATACTGTTTTGTAGGTATTGATAAGTACTACAAACCCTAGTACATTACTTTACTCTACCACCAATAGTTTTCACACCGCATGAAAAATAATCACTTTTTCGATTATTGTGACTAAACCAAAAAAGATGGATAGAATCTATGTATACTGTTTTGTAGGTATTGATAAGTACTACAAACCCCTCGTACATTACTTTACTCTAACACCAATAGTTTTCACACCGCATGAAAAATAATCACTTTTTCGATTATTGTGACTAAACCAAAAAAGATGGATATAATCTATGTATACTGTTTTGTAGGTATTGATAAGTACTACAAACCCCTAGTACATTACTTTACTCTACCACCAATAGTTTTCACACCGCATGAAAAATAATCACTTTTTCGATTATTGTGACTAAACCAAAAAAGATGGATATAATCTATGTATACTGTTTTGTAGGTATTGATAAGTACTACAAACCCCTAGTACATTACTTTACTCTACCACCAATAGTTTTCACACCGCATGAAAAATAATCACTTTTTCGATTATTGTGACTAAACCAAAAAAGATGGATATAATCTATGTATACTGTTTTGTAGGTATTGATAAGTACTACAAACCCCTAGTACATTACTTTACTCTACCACCAATAGTTTTCACAGCGCATGAAAATAATCACTTTTTCGATTATTGTGACTAAACCAAAAAAGATGGATATAATCTATGTATACTATTTTGTAGGTATTGATAAGTACTACAAACCCCTAGTACATTATATTATTCTACCATCAATGCATTTCACAGCGCACGCAAATTTATGAATATGGTAATTATATTATGTAACACCTTGGTTCACAATATTGCAGTTTTCTTACGGATCCCCATTTTTTTTCAAAATCTCATATAGCCTATGGCACTCACACTGAATTAAGCTATCCATAAGTGAAAGAATTTTTAAAATCGGTCCAGTAGTTTCGGAGCCTATTCGTTACAAACAAAAAAACAAAGTTTCTCTCTTTATAATATTAGTATAGATTTTTAAAGTCTTTTAAATAATAATAATAATAAAATAGATTTATTTGCAGGCACTCATGACCCATTTAACAGTTTGAAATGACACTCACACAATGTACATATGTCAAGTATTATATAAATTAAAATAAGATTATATTATATTATTTATAAAACTAGTTTGTGCGGTTACTTTTATACTCAAAGTCATAAATTATATTGTTAGTGTTGGTCTTTATTCTATTTCTCTCCATGTGAACCGATATCCAATGTTTTAACATGGGACTCTGGAGATTATCAGCAACTGCCTTTACAATTGCGTTACCTGAGGCATTGACACGATTCCAAAACGACGCTACTCGAGATCTTAATATTGCGAAGAAATCAGGTATTCCCGCATGAGAAAACATTGTCGACGCGCTGCAAAATCTGGGATAACGCATAAGAGCCCGGTATGCGTCATTATACTGGACTCTTATGGTGTCAAAGGACTTTCTGGTATAATTAACCCATAGTTGGCAGGTGTACATGCTGAGGCAGAAAGTTTTGAACAGAATGTCCTTGACGTCCCTACTACAGCGCGCAAACCTCCTCGCTAACATATTACTTCGCACCGATAGAGAGCGTCGTTCTCTCTCCATGTCGAAGTCGTCCTTCAGGTCATCAGTCAGCCAATGTCCCAGGTATTTAAACTTCTTCACTACTGAAATCTCTGCATTATTCAAAAATAATTTCGGTATTCTCTCCGGACCACCTCCCGATCTGAATACAACCAGTTCAGTTTTTGAGGCGTTGTACTTCAGTCCGTGGTCAGCTGCGTACTGTTCACAGACCGACAGCAACGCTCTCAATCCCTTGATAGAGGGGCTGAGGAGCACCATGTCATCTGCGTAGCTCAAGTTGTTAACGCATACGCTTCCAACATGGCAACCGATTCCGGTGCTCCTCAGCCGCTCTATCAAATCGTTAACGTAACAGTTGAACAGATCAGGGGAAGTCAGAGCCCCTTGGCGGACACCACATTCTAACATGTAAGTGCTAGAGGTTGAGTCGCCCCATCTTACACAATTTGTTTGGTTTCCATACCAATACCTCAACAGGCCCACGACTCCGACTGAGACTTTTGCCTGCAATTTGGCCCAGAGAATGTTGTAATTAACTAGGTCAAACGCACGGCTCAAGTCAAGGAAGCACGCATAAAAGACAAAAAAAGACAACTTTTAAAAGACAACTTTTATTAATTAGTCGTAATGGTTGGATTGGAAATATTGTTTCAAGAGTTTAAACTACTAAAATTCTCTTCGCTCGATACTATTTCGGGAAGCAATGTTTGCAAACTTCCAAACATTGTTATATTTCGAAATCCTACTTTGAACTTTGAAGCTTCAAGCTTACCTGAATTATTACGTGTTTTGGGGTACCTTAATAAAAGTACTTGGAAGTAAAACTAGTTTTGCACATGTGTTAAGGAACTTTGTAGGTATGTACAATGTACAGGGAAATGTCTAATGCAGAAGGAAAGGTGCATACAATGAGCAAAAACGCACGTACACGTATACGCGCGCGCTGTACTAGGTCTCAGGGCAAATCACTCGATCGTTAGTTGTGAGTGCACACTTGAGTTACACTAAGAAGTTACACATAGAGTGGAAATACGCGTGAAAAATCTTTCGCGCTTTTGCATGATCTTTTCTATTACTTTCTTCAAAAAATTAGAAAGATTTTTATCTCTTTTGTAAGAGAGATCATACAAAATATTAATTCAATTCTTATTTTGTGGCTTGTAAATGTTCTTTTTAACGTCTTGACTATCCTACTTATATTATTAATGCGAAAGTTTGTGGGGATGGATGGATAGATGGATGGATGGATAGCTGTTTGTCACTCTTTCACGAAAAAACTACTAAACCGATTGGGTAGTAATTCGGTATGTACTCGTAGATTAGAGTTTAGACCCTGGAATAACACATAAGTGCTTTTTATTCCGATATTCCCACGGGAACGAAGACTACGCGGGTGAAACTGCGGGGCACAGCTAGTATATAATAATATGATCTTTGAGGTTTTTTAGAGCTCGTGCCCAGCGTCAACCCTAGTGAGGTAGCGAAAATGTGCTAAAGCCGGCTTTCTTTTATATTTATTAGTGTTAAAACTTTTCGGTGCTCATACGGAGCTAGCTAATAAGTACATACTTAAGTTGGGGCCGACTTGCATTCCAGCGCAGCAGGAGCAATATAGAATGGAAGAAAGTTCCCAGCTGTAAGTACTAAATGACTCTTGAACTACACTTAATGTTTTTGAAATATGTGCTGTGACTTTCTCTTCGTATAATGTATACTAGTATCTAAAATTATTTTTTTAATATGGTTTTAAAATACTGTTACGATCTAAAGTTGAATATTGAATGATACATCCTACGTTATAACATCACGCCTTTTTCCTAAATGGGTGAGGTGTTCCCAGGACCCAGCCCGTATTAAGTGCTCTCACGCTTCGCCAGTTACACAACTGGCTCTAGGTTCCATGTAGAAAATTCCTTATGCAAAAATCCAATAACACTTGCACTTGCCTGACCTGGGGATCGAAAGCGGAACCTCATAATTGATTATTGTAAAATAATATTGTATGCAATCCCGCTTGTAAACTCTTTTTTTTCAACTCGACTAACATCTGTGCTCGAGCATGGGGTATGCTGAAAACCAGCGTTGCGCAGGGACACCTCGCGCAGCACAAAGCTGAGCATATCCCAATTGCTAGTAAAGTAATGTTATTATTGTTTCTTTTATTATTATATAAATATATAACTAGGTTTTTTTTTTGATAACATGATTTTGTACGTAATTTTCTTGTATGTACTGGCAATAAGTCGAGGTTGCGCCCACTACGCCACCGAGGCAACCTCATATCCAATGTCAACTCAATGTCTATCGTATCGTATCGGGTTGAATTATATTATATGCTTAAATTAAATTAGTATAACTACCTCGGTGTGGGTAGTGGTAGGCCTCTTTTGCAGGGGGCCCCCTCGGAAAGTACCACACCTTTGCCAGTTATTCATCCGCCAAGCACTAATGTGCAAACATTACTGTGTTCTGGTCTGAAGGACAATGTTACCAGTGAAATTACTGGGCATTACGACTAATATCTCAGGGTGACAGGCGCAGTGCAGTGCCGCGCAGAATTTTGAATTTTAAAACAGTGTGTGGCAATGTGTCTGATATGGGCAATCATGATGCCTACCATCAGGCACCCGATTTTCTCGTCCTGTTTACTGTTTACTATTATTTAAAAAAAAAAAGCTAGATTGCCGATCTCCTGACCAGCAATCTAGCCCGGTCCCGAGTTTGAGTCCCGAGGTTGAGGTCCCGAGTTTGAGCCCCAGGTCAGCCAAAGTGTTAAATATTGTATTTTTCCATTAGGAATTATCTCAATAACTGCCTGGAGACTGTGCCCGGTAGATGGCAATTGGCTCGTCTCCTATTACATGGGACCAAATAACATACTGGCGAAATGTGGGTGTGCTTACGAGTCCTGGGTAGACCTCTGCCTACCCGTTCGGAAAAAGGCAACCTCATATCCAATGTCAACTCAATGTCTATCGTATCGTATCGGGTTGAATTATATTATATGCTTAAATTAAATTAGTATAACTACCTCGGTGTGGGTAGTGGTAGGCCTCTTTTGCAGGGGGCCCCCTCGGAAAGTACCACACCTTTGCCAGTTATTCATCCGCCAAGCACTAATGTGCAAACATTACTGTGTTCTGGTCTGAAGGACAATGTTACCAGTGAAATTACTGGGCATTACGACTAATATCTCAGGGTGACAGGCGCAGTGCAGTGCCGCGCAGAATTTTGAATTTTAAAACAGTGTGTGGCAATGTGTCTGATATGGGCAATCATGATGCCTACCATCAGGCACCCGATTTTCTCGTCCTGTTTACTGTTTACTATTATTTAAAAAAAAAGCTAGATTGCCGATCTCCTGACCAGCAATCTAGCCCGGTCCCGAGTTTGAGTCCCGAGGTTGAGGTCCCGAGTTTGAGCCCCAGGTCAGCCAAAGTGTTAAATATTGTATTTTTCCATTAGGAATTATCTCAATAACTGCCTGGAGACTGTGCCCGGTAGATGGCAATTGGCTCGTCTCCTATTACATGGGACCAAATAACATACTGGCGAAATGTGGGTGTGCTTACGAGTCCTGGGTAGACCTCTGCCTACCCGTTCGGAAAAAGGCGTGATTGTTTTGTGTTTTTTTTAATTTTACGTTAAAGCCATAGGACGTCGGTCCTCCCACAAGGTGGACAGACGATCTGATAAGTACGGCAGGAGCACGCTGGATGCAGGCCGCTTACAACCGGATTGGATGGAAATCTAAGTGGGAGGCCTATGTTCAGCAGTGGAAGTCCTATGGCTGAGATGATGATGATGATGATGACGTTAAAGTAGAATGCATAAAAAGTAGAATCGTAACTACAGTCGTAACCAAAATATTGCCGCAGTCGTATTCATAAGTTACGTTTAGGATTAACACACACAGGAACAGTATAAAGTGTGTGAAATTGTGCCAGCACTGTAACATTGTTGGGGATAATGTATAGAGTTTCATAGTTAGCTTAAATTTTGTCATCAACTTTAGTACCACAGTTACTTTGTCTACGGTCATAATGAAACTGGCGAGAAACGGAACTAATGTATAGCTGTAAAAAGGAATCCGTCGAAACGCTCGAGCGCGTAGACTCTAGCGCCCTTTAATCAATCAACCCTTTAATCTCAGCCGTTGGCAGTTCACTGATAGACATAGGCCTCCCTTATAAGGCGGTTTTTGCCAATTCTTCACGGATTCGGATTGGTTTGGTTTTGGACGTAGTGCGTAACCGCTCTAACTTTATTCGAATATGTATAATGTTTATTGGTATAAGTTTAAAGAACAAATCATAAGATAATTGCAAGCACAAAAAGGTGAACTGTCAAAATCATCATGCTAAATAACGTGTCAAGATAAGCTCAATATTTTAAACTTAATTCAACACTTAAATGCAGACCCGACGCAAACTTTGTTTGTAGGGCTTAATTGAAATAATATTCTTTTGTGCCTGAGCCAAAGGAGATTGAGGGCGGGACTTGCGGCATTTTTGTTGTTTTTCCTCCTTGGGAGCAAATGAGAAATACTTTTCTCTTTGTGACATACGACGCCCGTTGTCCAACGGAGCTAAGTAGCTACATAAATGGCTACACACAAGCCTTATACCGTTCAAATGAGACGAAATTACTCTTACAGAACAGTAGAAAATAATACGAGTACGAATCTTGTTGTACGAGCATTTTTTGTGCGTTTTAAATTTATTTTAATTAAGCTGCAAAGCTATTACGTGGGAATTGTATTTAAATTAAACAATTGTAAAATGATATGGCCCGGTGCTCGAGTCTCCAGCGATGCCATATTGACTATCGATATATCGAAGTGTTGAAGTGCTTATGTATAGTAACGCCACTATATGTCGGTTCGAGTACAGGACCAGAATTCGAAGGCGTTCCCGTCGTAAAGAGGCGTAAGACAGGGAGACGTCATATCTCCAAACTATTCATAACATAACATATAACATACATTCACGCCTTTTTCCCAAAGGGGTAGGCAGAGGTGTACCCAGGACTCAGTCCCATAGTAGATACACCCACATTTCGCCAGTATGTTATTGGTCCCATGTAATAGGGGGCGAGCCTATTGCCATCTACCGGGCACAGTTCCAGACTCCAGGCAGTTATTGAGATAATTCCTAATGGAAAAACCCAATATTTAACACTTTGCCTGACCTGGGGATCGAACCCGGGACCTCTTGATTGGCAGTCAGGCATGCGCCCTCTACGCCACCGAGGCAGCCAAAACTATTCACTGTCGCAATGGAGGACGCCTACATCACTCACCTTCAGTTTAGCGAATAGACTTAGTCTTTAAAAATATAAAATATTTTTGATATGCTAAAATTCAATATGCACGTGAAATAGCTTAAAAAGATAATAATTTGAATTTATGCTCTACCAGAACGGGTTAACTCCAATTACACTGTTTGAGTCAATTTATATGGGTTATGTGGACAACCCATATTGTTTCAGGTCACCAAGATTCCTACAAGTCCTCCGACATGACCTAACGACTGGCCCTACATATCTTATAGGAAACAGCCGATAAGACTTCTACTAGCCCTGCTGCCTAAGATGATGACTCTGGCCCTATTATATAACCGGCCTCCTTATTACGGACGCAACAGAAGTGTGGAAAGCGTTTAATTGCTTAATGTCTGCTGTCAAAAGGTATACAAAAAATGATGTTTGACAGCAGATATTTAGCAATTTAAATTCTGCTCACTTATTACGGACGCAACAGAAGTGTGGAAAGACACTTCTGTTGCGTCCGTAATAAGTGAGCCGGATCCACACGGCCATCAAGAACCACACCAAAGAAAAATAATTTTTAACGTTTATTTTTGTGTTGAGGCTACATACAATTTTTATCTCTGTAATATATCTTGTCCCAAGGAGTACGATATGGTGTTTATCTTATTATTATGGTGTTTTTTTTGGTATGCAATAAAGTATTATTCTATTCTATTCTATTCTATTTATCTATGTGTCTTTAATTAATTAATAATCACAAAGACTGTAGATCTTCGCATTATGTCTACTATTCTGATGAGATCGATGTAACAATCAGCTCGATTTCCTTACAGCCGGCATTTTGTTCCATTAGGTTAATGAGCTAGATTGGCACATATTCTCTCTTATCAGCTATTTATTATCCGATGTCTGTGATGATTCGGTAATAATTTGGTATGTGAATTCGATTAATGTTTATTATATATAATGTTACCTAGATTATAAAAACGAGTTTAAGTACTAATTTCTAGTATCAAAACGTCGTAACTGAATGAAATTTAGACATTGACATGGGACCAGTGGTCTTCTTTAATATAACAATGAATAATGTTAAAAGTTGTGAAGCGTGATTTAGGATTGAGTTTAGAGACGACGGATGATAGATAAGATTAGATGTGCTGTGCTGTGCTGACTTCACATATTATAACGGCGTGTTTTAGGGTTTCGTACCCAAAGAGTGCCGAAGGAACCCTATTGCTAAGCCTCCGCCGTCCGTCCGTCAGTCCGTCAGTCACAGGGCTCTATCTCATAAACCGTAATAGGTAGACACTTGTAATTTTCACAATATATGCCGCTATGACAACAATTAGTAAAAATAAAAATAAGTTCATAATTAAAGGCGCTCGCCATACAACTAACGTATTTAATCAATTGTCATTCGGTGTATTACAAAGCGTTCTGTCTGCACCCTTGGGGAATGCAGCCAGGACTCTTTACTCAAGCATTATTGATTATTGATTTTGATTTTGTTATGTTGAGTATAATATTGTAAGCATCTACAGTCTACAGGACTGACATAGTCGCACAGCGACTCAGTCCTTAAAAAAGTACAGAATATAAAAAAAAACAATTGTCATATAAGACAAATTTACTTCAACAAGAATAAATTCTTATACTAATGAGAAAAATAGTAATAAGAATTTTATTTGGTAGATGAAAAAAGGTGACACGGATAAATAGGTAGGAATTAGGTACATATGGTGGGTAGGAACCCTTCATTTGCGAGCCCCATTCGCATTTACCAGTTTACGAGTACATTTACTGAAAATGCACAAGAAAAAAATGCAAAACATTATGTAAACGTAAAAGATTGTATAACTTAACTACTTACATCAATACATTCCCCTTTAATAGATAAATCTAACGTGTCTTTTATTAAAAATAAACTAAACTAACATAAGATTATCGATGAAGTGATAACGGCATGAATAAGAATATGTGTATAAGACAAATCTACATAAGTTATAATCTCATACAATAGTTAATTAAAATATTGCGCCTCGCATCAACCTTCGGCATACAATAAGCCGTTATGCAAATGCATTCATACTTGGCTACATACAACTCACTCAAACCACGTACGAATAGATACGGTACCAATGCAAGTCTTGTTCCAGTTGCGTATCACAACCGGCAATATTACGACAAATGGAAGCGGCCACGCTGTATCCCGGATAGTTTATTGCTGCAGATAGCATTAACGTTAAGGATATGACCTATGGCAGTCCCACCAGAACTATAATTTACGCTATTAAACGGCCTTTATTGACTCGCGTTATGGACCCGAGTTATGTTCCACTTGATCGTTACAAATTTCGCTCTATCCGCGCTGACCTCACCCCGATCCCTTCGACGTATTAACTCGATATTAATATTTTGAAAGCTAAGAGTATACAAATGAATATCCAGAATAACCGAACTATTATATTTTAGAAATGGATACGTGACTGGGCACCGGTAGTAGGTTATAATGTATCCGAAGCCCGTCGGCCTCCACGGTGCGAGATTATTAAATGTAGACCAGAGCGAAATGTTTTAGACACGTCTGCGGGTGATTTGTGTGTTTCTAAGTGCGGTGCATGTTTGGTGAATTTGTGGAGCGTCGCGCGGGCGACCGCGGGCTGCATGTCAGCGACAGCGGGCGTGACGGCTGACGACGCGACACAGGCCGGCACGATGCGACCCTCCCGCACTGTCCGCTCGCCAACGGCCTGCGTCCGTCACCGCACCACCACTCATAAATCCTGCCACCGGTGCCCGACTTACCATTCCTCCGACCGAAATTGAATTATACGGAGCCCTCGGATTTTATATCTATTAGAAGGAACGCTCGACGGTCCCCCGGGCGAGGATTTAGATACCGATAACTTTCTCATTTCCTCCGGGCAGCGACAAGCGTTACTTAGAAGCATATAAAACTCCGTCCCTGGCGACATAAAAGGCCGCGCCAGTTGAGAGTGTGACTCTGAATTGAGCCATCAATCTTTTTACCTGACACGAGCGCTTACACGTTTATACTGACATATTTTTATGGCGCTTAATCGATACGTTCCGCGATTTATTCGCTGACGGGCCCTTGTTTCCCAAATATTGATTGACCGGGATAAATCTCCGGTTTACAGATGATTTATGAAGTACGCAATATATTCATCATATTGTGTAGCTAAGTAGGATAATGTATGCCGATGCATCGGTCCATAGTTTACGCTATATGCTATTGCGACTAAGACGTATCTGAGCGATGATTAGCGAACCATGCATGTTCCCGCTGCACATAAACAGGCGACTAAGCGAATACATTAAAGGGAATATCTAATAAACGCCGACGATGGAAGGTTCATTAAAATAATTCGGTGGAAGCGCTCAGCGTGCAGATAGAGTTGATTAAACGCCGTGTACAGAGTGTACACCGTTCAAACCGTAATAATATTTTTGAAGTTCCGTGAGATACGGGCGGCTGCGTTCTGAATTTTAATCATGTTTCATGGAGGTTCGAGCCGAGGCGATGGTACGTCTAATCCGCGAGCGCTGCGCTGGGAGCCTGTTTGTGTAAAGTTTCCCATTAGGTACATTAGAGAGCTGCGGCAGAACTAGAACAAATGGACGACGGAGCGCGCTCGGATATCGTTACTGCGACTGTTATTGTAACGGATGTAACTTTGGATAAATGTCAACTGTTCTCGAATTTAGTGCGCAGTGCTGCCGGCTCGACCGAGTCGCGTTTTATTAGCTCGTTTTGCATACATTACACGAAGTGCTCCGATACATAGACTAACGGGAATACTTGCATAACAATTTACTTCTCTATAAGTTACTTTCGAATGCAACGCTCGTACTCTTCACGCGCTACATTGTGCACATTTGCTATGTTCAACTAAAATTATAGCTCACTCATTCACACAGTTCATACAGGTCTTATAATAAGAAGATATAATAGATATTTTGTTATAGAACAAGGACCTTTTTCCTGTGAAACAGCTGATATATTCTGTGTCGTTCATATAACATTTGTTATTTAATTACGTTTGCCGTTCCTGGAAATTGTATATGATGCCAGTTTAATATGAAGATGCGAGTTTCATTCTAAGAATCAGTAGATTGGTTGGAACCATCTCGTCCATTGACGAGCACTATGGCACATATAATAAGATCAAAGCCCCTCTTACATTACTGATACCCGAGGACCCGAGCAAGTGTCTCACCTGTAGGTAACTACTGTTCGATTTGAATTAGGCGCTCTGACAACATCACGGCATAGTTACCCAGCCAGAGCTAGAGAAATGCTTGATATAATAAACGGTACGTAAGTAACGGTCGGTCAGAGAAGTCTTAAAACAGCAAATATAACAATTCCAGGACACATTAGAGCTGTTGGTGCATTATTTTAAATTGATTGGAGGAAGACTGACGATGTTAAATTGGTGAAGTATTTCACTGCTGACAGAATATCAGCGTTGTAAACACTCAGCACAACGCTGAGGCTTTATGATGGTTGGTGGCTTTATATGGTGACTGACACTGTGACACACAATTTCCTCCCTATATCACTCACACTTTGTTTATATTGTGTATAATATAGGTATAATGTATCAGTAAGTAGGTGCCTTCCGTTAGGTTTACCTACCTTAAGATAATATCTTGACGTTTGTGTTTGTTATATTACCTTTAAGCGTCAAAACGTTTTTCTATCTTTCAATTTAAATTAATAAAAAAATTGTACATATTTCAAATGTAAAGTACGCCTAGGTCGATCCCTACCAACTTAACCAATCACACTCGCCTTATAAATATTTTATTATCTTGTATCCATCTGTAGTACTGTTAATTATTTTATACGTAACTGTATTGGTTTTGAACAAGACCTCGGGCAATTGTGCACGAGTTGAATTAAGATCTCAGATGGATCCGAATGGAAGTACCTGCGTCTAAATACTAAATATTGATACTAAAATATGACGTACAAATATCGCCTGTATTACTTTTACTTAGTATCATAATACCTTAAATTAATAAACCTTTCTAGCTCATTTTATGTAGAACAAAATTTAAGAGTAAAAAAAATAACGTCCATTACACAGGAATTTAGGGAAATTCATTCGTAAACGAGCCCCACTTTGGTCCTCATGCCCTTCAGTAGGTACCATTAAACCTGTTTCAAATTCTGAGAACTCAGTTTTAATAAATCGAGCCGAACATATTTAATCAGCCTTCGTCCGAAATATTAGGAGTTGTACAAATTTCGTACAATTTTATTTATGTTAGAAGTAAGTTTCTAACCCTAAATGTTAAACCCCTATTTGCGTTGTGGTAACGGGTAGCGGCAAGTATACCTAAGAGTGATTATTACTCGGTAATACTACCCTGGGCGTATTATTCTACGCGCGTGTTTCAAGTCTCTAATTTTATTAGAGCTTCTATTATTACAAACGGGTTGAAAGCTGTTTTGCCAGTGGATATTTTGCTAAAAGGAATTTTATGCTGTAGGTACTCTATTTTATACAGTTAAAATTTAGAAACAAATTCTGAGCAAATAACAGGATGTGATTTAAAGATGGGATGTATCATTATTGAGTCTTTTTGGTTCAGAAAATTGCCCCGCGGTTTCACCCGCATGCAGGCACAGTTCTAAGTCTGAACGATCAATTTAGAACTTGCTGACATCCCTCGCACCGGCTTGTATTGTCATTACATAGCATACAATGACGCCTTTTCCCCGAAGGGGTAGACGAGGTGTACTCAGAACGCGGTCTCATAATACGAGTAGGTACACCCGCATTTCGCCAATATGTTATTGGTCCCATGTAATAGGGGGCGAGCCTATTGTCATCTACCGGGTACAGTTTCAGACTCCACGCAGTTATTGCGAGATTTCCTAACGATAAAAATCCAATATTTAACACATTCCCTGACCAGGGACCTCGTGATCGGTACCTCTTTAACCTCTTGAATTGTCAATTTGTTTTAATACTAAAATTCATGAAGGCGGGGTCTTTTAGGATTTATTGTCTGTGTATACCTATATGGGTGACCTTTGGCTCTTTCATGTTCATATAATGTAATGTGAGAGTGAAGTGTACGAGGCAAATGAGTTCCAATATCTTTAAGGTTTGTGCCGCTACATTTACCCATTTCGTTAAGCCCGAATTTTGTCAACATAAAAAGTAATTTGTGTTGGCAGGTATTTCGTCAGTCGACACGCTTTATATCGACTCAGCTCGAGACAAATTACACAGAAATCCGGGCATTACGCTTAAATCGTGCCAATTTGCCGGGAGATCACGTCAACGTTACATTATGGCGGCCTTTTAAAAAATGACCCGCTTCCTCCTCCTATAATATCATGACGTTCGCGAGAGGCAGTCTTTAAACGCCTTTTTATAAGCGCCTCTTGAAACTTTGCATTTTATATGTTTGTTTAGCAAAAGAGCGGGAAAGGTCGGGCTGAAGTCGCTAATCTGTTATTTAGCGACCTTACTTTCTGCTGTGTTTTCGGAGTTTTGTAAATAATTATCATGTCTTTTGCCCTCTGCCTCGCTTGCGCTAAGTGCAAATTCGACTCGTAAAAAGGTGAAACAGGGATGTTTCACCTTTTTACGAGTCGAATTTGTGAGAAAATCACGCGGATACATGCCCTTACGATATATTTTGACATCCTCGTTGGCTCAGATAACTCAGTAGTAACGCTGCTTTCTGTGCCTCAGGCCCCGGGTTCGATCCCCGGCCAGGTCAAACATTTGTATGCATGAACATGTCTGTTTGATCTGTGTCTGGGTGTTATAAGCTTATATAAGTATGTATATCAGTCATTTGCTTATCATAGTACAGGCTCTGCCTAGTTTGGGACCAGATGACCGTGTGTGGAAGTTGTCCCATATTATATTATTATTATTTTCAGGCGCGACAAAAGGGAATCAATGTGTATGTTGTCGAGGTCACAACATTAGGAGGACAGACCAGTCAGAGCAAGTCTTTTGTTATGTCGATGGCTGAAATATTCTAAGACGTAAAAAAATACTGAACTGTTACCACGTACTTTGCCATCGATAATATCATACTCGTAGTATCTAATGTAGATAGTATTTATTCACATGGGAATGTAAATTTAAAAATCCAAACATGAAGCAAATAATGCAGGCAATATCCAGCGAGGCGAGCTTTGGATTTCCGTATGTTTGTTTGCTCTACTGTGCTAGTGTTTGTTATCAAGTTTACTCGCATTGTTTTGTATTTGTTTCTAAAAAATAATCATCAGTTGTATTGTATTGTTCGTTTTTAGGCACGCTGTACTAGATTGCATTGAGAGTTTAAGGCGTGGTTTTCGCGGTTGTGGGGTAGGAATAAAATTTTATGAGTTGCAGAAATGTTAATTATTATGGTGACTGTTGACAAAAATGCTCTGAATTAATTATGGTTTAATGCTTAATAACATCCATTCACGCCTTTTTCCCGAAGGGGTAGGCAGAGGTGTACTCAGGACTCAGTCCCATAGTTCGCCCACATTTCGCCAGTATGTTATTGGTCCCATGTAATAGGGGGTGAGCCTATTGCCATCTACCGGGCAAAGTTCCAGACTCCAGGCAGTTATTGAGATAATTTCTAATGGAAAAATCCAATATTTAACACTTTGCCTGACCTGGGGATCGAACCCGGGACCTCTTGATTGGCAGTCGAGCATGCGCCCTCTACGCCACCGAGGCAGTCCGAGGCAGCATTAATGCTTAATGCTGGTCATATTTATGCCAGGGTGTACATGTGCAGTTTAACTGTCAGGTTTCTTATTGTATATGAATAGCTATAAATATCACTGAATAAATAAATGTTGATAATAGTCAAAAATGTTAGTTTCATATATGATAGCGTATAAGATAGATAGGAATAAATCTCAAAACATCGAACCACAATTTTTAATCTGAATACTTCTAAGGCAAGTTTAAATTTATAAATAATGTATATGTCGTGTTTTAAAACATGTTTCAAAATTAAGCTGTTTTTAAACTAACTTAACCGCATAAGTGAAAAGTTTTTCAATTAAAGCCATACCACGCGTTAAGATATTGAAGTTTCGAAACTAATATGTAAGTATTCCATTAAAAAAATAAATCCTAAAAAATTTCACTAATACCAAACCTACTCACATATTGAAAGGGATTTATAGGTATATACGGATTATCAGATCAGGAGAGGACGACATGTTTAACTGTCATTCTCCTTGAATTGTATGAATAGCTAGGCTTTTTCGTCTCACTTTCTCATTTGGTATATTTATTCAATACTATTAATATCCTTGCCTTTGTATTATAGTCACTGTAGTTTCAACCAATAAGAGAGCGTTCTTTCTCGCGCAAATTTTTTATTACTTTCATACAAATTAATATAAAATATGCGAAGATAAGTCTCATTTGTTACGCTGTCACACTTTAACCTCTTGACTAATTTTGATTAAAAAATTTGGTATGTAAAAAGATAGTACCTTGGATAAGCCCAAATGGTATTTTGTTGTGCATGTTTTTGCCCACGGAAACGATATCTGATTGTAATGAAAAAAATATATATGTATATATATTACAGCACACAAGCTGCACTGAAATATAAAATTACTTATATTATAACTTAACCTAGTTTTTCGACTATAATGATTATAAGTATATGACTGATGTAAAGTCTACGTGGGTGAATTCCCGATTATATTAGAAAACCCTAGATCGTGCAGACAAACCTAAAACAAATTAACTTGGGATTCTTCGAGCCATTTCGTCGAAAGCTCTTTGTAAATGATATTTTGAAAGTTGTAAACAAGTCTGAACGAACAAAAAGTAAGATCTATCCTCGGATTCCATTCTACTCAAACAGTAAATACTTATCTATACTAATATTATAAAGAGAGAAACTTTGTTTTTTTGTTTTTTTGTTTTTTTGTTTTTTTGTTTGTAACGAATAGGCTCCGAAACTACTGGACCGATTTTAAAAATTCTTTCACTTATGGATAGCTTAATTCAGTGTGAGTGCCATAGGCTATATGAGATTTTGAAAAAAAATGGGGATCCGTAAGAAAACTGCAATATTGTGAACCAAGGTGTTACATAATATAATTACCATATTCATAAATTTGCGTGCGCTGTGAAATGCATTGATGGTAGAATAATATAATGTACTAGGGGTTTGTAGTACTTATCAATACCTACAAAACAGTATACATAGATTATATCCATCTTTTTTGGTTTAGTCACAATAATCGAAAAAGTGATTATTTTCATGCGGTGTGAAAACTATTGGTGGTAGAGTAAAGTAATGTACTAGGGGTTTGTAGTACTTATCAATACCTACAAAACAGTATACATAGATTATATCCATCTTTTTTGGTTTAGTCACAATAATCGAAAAAGTGATTATTTTTCATGCGGTGTGAAAACTATTGGTGGTAGAGTAAAGTAATGTACTAGGGGTTTGTAGTACTTATCAATACCTACAAAACAGTATACATAGATTATATCCATCTTTTTGGGTTTAGTCACAATAATCGAAAAAGTGATTATTTTTCATGCGGTGTGAAAACTATTGGTGGTAGAGTATAGTAATGTACTAGGGGTTTGTAGTACTTATCAATACCTACAAAACAGTATACATAGATTATATCCATCTTTTTTGGTTTAGTCACAATAATCGAAAAAGTGATTATTTTTCATGCGGTGTGAAAACTATTGGTGGTAGAGTAAAGTAATGTACTAGGGGTTTGTAGTACTTATCAATACCTACAAAACAGTATACATAGATTATATCCATCTTTTTTGGTTTAGTCACAATAATTGAAAAAATGATTATTTTTCATGCGGTGTGAAAACTATTGGTGGTAGAGTAAAGTAATGTACTTGGGGTTTGTAGTACTTATCAATACCTACAAAACAGTATACATAGATTCTATCCATCTTTTTTGGTTTAGTCACAATAATCGAAAAAGTGATTATTTTTCATGCGGTGTGAAAACTATTGGTGGTAGAGTAAAGTAATGTACTAGGGGTTTGTAGTACTTATCAATACCTACAAAACAGTATACATAGATTATATCCATCTTTTTTGGTTTAGTCACAATAATCGAAAAAGTGATTATTTTTCATGCGGTGTGAAAACTATTGGTGGTAGAGTAAAGTAATGTACTAAGGGTTTGTAGTACTTATCAATACCTACAAAACAGTATACATAGATTCTATCCATCTTTTTTGGTTTAGTCACAATAATCGAAAAAGTGATTATTTTTCATGCGGTGTGAAAACTATTGGTGGTAGAGTAAAGTAATGTACTAGGGTTTGTAGTACTTATCAATACCTACAAAACAGTATAATTAGATTATATCCATCTATTTTGGTTTAGTCACAATAATTGAAGCAGTGATTATTTTTCATGCGGTGTGAAAACTATTGGTGGTAGAGTAAAATAATGTACTAGGGGTTTTTAGTACTTATTAATACCTACAAAACAGTATACATAGATTATATCCATCTTTTTTGGTTTAGTCACAATAATCGAAGCAGTGATTATTTTTCATGCGGTGTGAAATCTATCGGTGGTAGATTAAAGTAATGTACTAGGGGATTGTATTAATTATCAATACCTACAAAACAGTAGGTATACATAGATTATATCCATCTTTTCTGGTTTAGTCACAATAATCGAAGCAGTGATTATTTTTCATGTGGTGTGAAAAGTATTGGTGGTAGAATAAAGTAATGTACTAGGGGTTTGTAGTACTCATCAATATCTTCAAAATAGCCCACGATAAATTATAACATGTGTTAAGGTTTGGTCATTGTAACAGAAATAGTCATTAATTTGCGTGCACTGCGTAAACCATTAGGGTTATATTTATTAAAATACAATGTATCACGAATTTACTCCTGATAAACGTCCACTATACCTACTTCTGCTACCCGTGCGAAGCCGGGGCGGGTCGCTAGTAATATATATATTCAATTAAAGTTTGACTTGGATTTTCATTAATCATTTTCTATAAAAGTTGTCAAAAGGAATGAATTGGTGTCAAGAGACGCTTTAACCAGGGGATTGTGTAACTTTATTAGAGCCCAGTGGTTTCCAATTGAGTGTCTCTAAACTCTAGGTGTCAATGGTTTCAAATTAAGAATTTGGGATCTTAGGCAGTATTTGGCATACTACCATTTCCCACTAGTTGCCCATTTCATTGAACATTTCATATTATTCCCATACACTGTCATAATACTCATAATTGCAATGACTCATCACTCAATTATTTAGCACCATTGCTTTGGTCAAAGTTAAAGAATTGAGCTCCAGATTGCAATGCGGTTGACACCTACCAACCGATTGATTAAATATTTATTACGGGTCTGATTTATTACTCCATAAGTCTTAGTACTTGTCTGACTATGACCTGACCGATATTCCATGTTAAATATTTAAAAATTAATTATAATTCATTGACGAGAATACCTAACACGTGACAAACGTGAACTGGCAAATACACCATCTTTCGAGTCTTCAATATTTCTCCAGCAAAGTACACCTGTATAAGTATACCTATAAGTACATCGCCACTTTACAACGGGGAGTGTTCTGGTGAACTTTTCAACCTAATACTGTTGTCACGGTTCTATCACCGTACTAGCCGTCATCGCCTGCTCATCTGCACATAATCGATACGTGGACGTCGCACACTGCACGATTGTCCCGTTATTTTCTTTCGCAAACTTGAACGGAACCTGCTGCGGTCTTCCCGTTGAAAAAATCTTATATTAGCCTAAGATTAATCAAAATATTGTGCTTGTTGTATGGCTTAGTAAAGTATTTATCTATCTGTCTATTACTATTAACATAAAAATGCTTGTTCACTAGATGCCATTCTGCTTTCAACAAAACGTTATACATTCTATAGTTATTCACTCATCAGTACCGATATCCATACTCTCATGATCCTCTATCTTCCCCCGATACATGTGAAGGGTTATCTACCGAGAGGCCATTGTATCGGAACTCTCAAATGCATGCAAGTGGCTTCGCAGCGATCCGCTTACATCATCGACAATATACATGAATAGATCTGACTTTTTGGTTGTTTCATCTTTACAGGGTTATTGGTATTCAGTTGGCATCATCTTGAAGGGTCATTGTACTCATCATTTGGAACTTTCACTATGGGAAAAACTGTGAAATCGTGGAAAATAATAATAAACAGCTGTTGTCGTCCTTGTCCTCACTTTGTTATTGTCCGGTGCAAGCCTAAACAGTTGTTCCATATTCTTTTAAATTCGAATGAAATGGCACCTTATAAAAGGATATAATAAGAGACTAATCACACTTATTCAGCTCTATTCAGCTTTTGTCCTTAGAAAACCACGATTTTCTATGGAGAGCATCTCATGTGATTAGTGCTCGTAAGTTATTTTCATCCTGATGTTGCCACGGAAACGATGTCTACGCGGATGACACCGCGGCGCGCTAGTACTGAAATAAATTCTTAAACTGCAAAAAGTATTGCGTGTAAAACGAGATATTGTATGAGACGTAAAAGACTTACTAGTCATGGACTTTAAGCAACCGAAATGCTAACCTTTTGTCTTACATGAATAATACATGCCATGCAAATATGATTCTTAAAACTAGTACCTTAAAGTTCTCGGGATTAAAATGTACGCCCGATTAATCTGCAATACGTGGTGATTCGAGACATATAATATTAAAAAAATATTTCAATACTAACTTTGGGGATTAGAATTTAGTCGGGTGGAGATAAATTATTTTCAGTTCGTTCGCAATGTCCGCGATGTGGAAATCCTTTCCCAAAGAGAACTCTCTTCTGCCAATATGTTTTGCTTGGCCCCGCGGTATTACTTAAGAGTACACTAGTATGTGTTTTTCAAGGGGTCAGTGCTATATTTGTAGATAAAATAAATTTCGTTACTCTCTACGTTTGTTTAATGTTTAGCTCCTCTCTAATCGAAATTAAAGTCGGCTTTCATCGATCCTACTAATACTATAAAACTCAAATCTCAGTACAATGTAAAACAGTTAAAAAAACGCTAGCTTGTTCTAACTCGACTCCAGCGCCATCTAGATGGCAAAAAAAAACAACGTTAGCGCTATTTTGTTGTGTATTTTTGTTCCGTTTTCACGCTATAACTACTGAACCGATTGAGCTGAAATTTGGTATGTAGGTAGCTTGGACCCTGGAATATCAAATAGGATACTTTTTATCTCGATATTCCCACGGGAACGACGCACAGCTTATATTCTATATAGGTATACCTAATAGCTACTCGTACAAAAGTAAATCTGACCTTATCAAATGGCCACCCCGTATAACATACGAACGTACGAGTGTAGTAGTAATCAGAGGTACATTGAGCCACTAAGTCTTAGTTAGGAGGAGCAATAGGAGTTATTTACACGGTTTATTATGCAGGGACACGGCGACAGGCGACCGTACTCCTGCCACTTCCCACAGAGTAAGATAGTTCACCCGCTGACTATGAAACTAGGATTTGATATCTTTTTAGGATTTCGTAGCTGCCTCGAAAGGAAAAAAGCAACCTTTATACCTGTCCGTCTCTCAAGATACTTTTTTACGAGAACGCGTGAGTTGAAAGTAGAAATTGATATCAAATACTCAGGTCTGCGGTCCCTTCGATCATCGGAAAATTAAACTTCTAAGTTAACGCGCTAAAAAGTTATGGTCATTTTACTGCATATTTCCATACTTTGCGCAACTAAATCGTCTAGGGTAATACTCCCAGTTGGCTTGACATTTAGTAAGAAGCAAGATCTTATAAAGTTGAAGTAAACGAAAAAACCGAAAAAAGCAAACAAACCCAAACATATATTATGATATTACTAACGTGTTTGCTGTAGATTGCAGCTAGATGGCACGGTATGTTCTTAGAATGCGGTAGCGTTTTGTTCAGGTAGCAAGGACCCCTACACTTAGCATACCTACTACCTACCAAGGTATGTATGCCTTAACAATATATTGTTACCAAGCTCTTTTTACAGGTTGATGTCTTTTGCTCCACTTTCGACATAACGCGAAAACTTTCAAAGAACTTAAAATTTCAAATAGGTAGGTATCTCTGTAAGAGTGTCAACGCCGCGCGACTTAAGACAATCCTACTAAGTAATATCATAAATTTCGTATCTCATTACAATGTTAAAAAAATCTAACTCGATCCCAACGCCGTCTAGCGCTGTTTTTTTGTGGGCATGTTTGTTCAGTTTCACGCTGAACCTACTGAGCTGAAATACGGTATCTAGATGGTTTAGACCATGGATATGGTATACGATATTCCTACGGGAACGAAGATTACGCGTGTTAAATTGCGGGGCACAGCTAGTGAGTTACAAAATCATCAAGTCTACCTCCGCCCTCGAGGTTATTACGGATATGCAGTTGCGGAAGGGATACCAGTGAAAGCGCAATTACTGCGGTGAAATAGTATATTGTGTCACAAGGGACCAAAATGTTGTATTGCGGGCGAGAGCTTTTTTTTGAATCCATAGCGAAGCAAAGGATTCAAAAAATCATAGCGAGGGATTCTAGCGTAGAATTTGCTCGAATTTAAATAATTTTATAACCGTGTGGCACACTTTGCTTTTCATACCCCTGGGCTATGAGAAAAGGAATTTATTTATCTATTGATTTGTTTGGTAGTAAATTGTTTACAAGAGTTTCTGCATTTAATTTTACACTTTTTGGTGTTAATATTCCACTCTCACTGCTAGAACTCATCTTTTATTCAATTTGTGTAAATCAAATAAAAATGGTCTGTAATATTTTGATAAAAAGCATTGATAAAAAAAATCGAATAAGAATTTCCCGCGTATTTTTATTTTTTGTTAACCAATGCCGACCAATCAGGCGCGCTTTTTTTATTACCGGCCAGGACATTATCGAAGCGAAGTGCGTTCAAACTTTTCAAATAAATAGTGTTCCATATTCAAAAGTCATTTGGTCACTGTTTATAAGTGCGCCCAAATGACCTACTTTCCGCGCACTTATCCAAGAAGGAATCGCGTATTTTCGAATAGATGGGATGAAAAGTATTTTTCGGTAGTGCGTATAGCATAAAAAAAATTACATCAGCAAGCATTAATAAATCTGACGCAATTTACGCGTGTCGCGCTCTTATCGCAAAGTGCGTACCTAATTTCGATCTTGAAAAACAGCAATAAATTCCATAAAAATATCTAAACAGTTCTGCGATACTGTGCCGTCGCAGTGCTACGTAGCTCTACACTTGAAGCTACGAAGCTCTACGCTTGATGCTACGAGCTTTGTTTACGCGCGGTGCTACGAACTTTGCTACGACCGCGGCGGCTCTGAAATGTTTCATTGCACAAATTATAATATACTCGTAATAAGTATGTAACGCTTTTATATTTTTACTTAGCTATAAAATTAACTGTTAAAGCGAAATTTATGTGCCGTGTCTTACCTACCCTAAAGCAATTATACAAATTGTGTAATTACTTGTACAACTGATGAATATTAAAACGCCCTCCGTACCATTGATATGGAAAAATATTGGGTTTATTCGTTTGCTATTTCGTTACTAATTCGATTTTTGACGGACTTGATATTAAAAACATAAAATATTATTTTTTAATTTTAACGCATTTTATCGCTTTTAAGATCAAAAAGAACTATTGGATTTTTGCACTAAGTAGGACTTTTCTCAATCCTGGAGTCTGGAACTATGCCTGGTAGATGGTAATAGGCTCGCCCCCCTTTATATATATTAATTTGAATTGTAACCACCGTCCTTCTTGCATTTTAAGTATAAGTCCTATCACCGCATGGATGCCTGGAAGAGATCGCTCTGAGCGATAAGGCCGCCAATTGTTACACATTTTCTAGTTTTAATATGTGATTTTATTGTTTTTTGTATTAATTGTGGTACCAATAAAGAGTTTTCTATTCTATTCTATATAGGTACACATAAATACTTTGGGTCTGCCTTCTATGGGACTGTGTTCTGGGTAAACCTTTGCCTAACCCTTTGTAAAAAAGGCGGGATGTTATGTATGTATCCATGAATGTAGGACGTAAAGCTGTTTTTCTCTGCTCAAACTCAGTACACTGTAAAAAAGTTACCTTTGTAACAAAATGCTAGCGAGTTCTAACTCGAATCCAGCGCCATCTAGCGCGGTTTTAGTTAGATGGCTGGATTAATGTTTATTCCTCTTTCACGCCAAAACTACTCAACCATTAGAGCTGAAATTCGGTATGTAGATAGTTTAGACCCTGGAATAACGCATAGGGTACTTTTTATATCGATATTCTCACGGGAACGAAGACTACGCAGGAGAAACAGTGTGTTTAAAAATTAAATAAAAAATTTAATACCAGGGTCGGTTATGAAAGGGTATATATTCAGATGGCGGTCGGCTAATAGAATTATCCCAGCTATATATAAGGCTATAACAATGAATTAATTTTAACGGCCCTTTAGCCCTTTTAATATCAACCGGGTGGCGAGTGGCGAGTGCGTGACACATTAAAAATTGTGACGCCGTTCACGACTTTCAAACTTTAATAGGTACTACTTTGTTTTATAGCCATTTTACTTTCACTTCCTCGGTGGCGTAGTGGGCGCTAGCTCGACTACCGATCATTATGTCCCGAGTTCAATCCAGGTAAAGTGTTAAATATTAGATTCCCATATGGATTAACTCGATAACTACCTGGAGTCTGGAAATGTGCCCGGTAGATGGCATAGGCTCGCCCCCTATTATATGGGACCAATAACATACTGGCGAAATGTCGGTGTACGTACTATGGGACTGAGTCCTGGGTACACCTCTGCCTACTCCTTCGCGAAAAGGCGTGATTTTGTGTTATGTTACTTTCACTGGAAAAGTATACTGAGTAATTACTAGTAAATGTCATGAAAGTGAACGAAGCGAAAATTGTAGGTCCGGATCGTAGCAAGTGGAGGGAAATAGTCTCTGCCTACCCCACCGGGAACAAGGCGTGACTGTATGTATGTATGTATAGATAGCATCTTCTTTAAGGATGATCTCTCCTGCCTTCTGAGCCGCCGTGGTCTCCCTTCGAGAACTTAACGGCCCCATCGGCCATCTGTTCTACGTGCTATGTGCCCTACCCATTGCCACTTCAACTTGCTAATCCGCTGGGCTATGTCGGTAACTTTAGATTTTCTACGGATCTCCAAATTTCTGATTCGATCTCGTAGAGAAATTCCAAGCATAGCCCTCTCCATAGCTTTTTGCTACCACAACGATCACGTTTCAGAGCCATAAATCATCACATACTCGTACTAACACACTCTTGTATATACACTTTTTGTATATACACTGCGCCTGTCACCCTAAGATTTTAGTTGTTGAAACTCGTCATGCCCAGAAATTCCACTGGTAACTTTGCCCTTCATACCGGAACACAGCAATGTTTGCAAATTACTGTTTGACGAATGAATAACTAACTGGCAAGGTGTGGTACTTCCCCAGGTTGCTCCCTGCAAAAGAGTCCTACCACTACAAATACAATAAATACTCACGCACTTATATTACAATATGATTAATCTATTGCTAAAAACTCCTTGACAAATGCATACAATATTGAAATAATACATTCTCGTTGCGAGCGTGAACACCTTAAGAAAACTTAGAACTAAAATTTTTATAACAAACAAACATACTTGTTGTGTTTAATAACAAAGCAAACAAACGTGACTTGTGCGGCTTCTTGTTCACAGTTTCTCAGAAATGTTAAATGTAGGTGTGTTTATTTTGCTAGTTTCCGCCCTGAGGGTAGGTTTTGAACCGGGGATAATATGACTGTTACTAAAAGTCTATCACTAGTCAGATTCATAGGTCTCATAGAAGTATTGTGACATCCACTTCGCGTATTTTTTGATATATATACACCACACACAAACCAGTTGAGTTAGGACATATAGGACAGGGGTGTGTGCAGACAACCTCCCCGTGGTGCATCCTGGGCAACGGCACGTCTGGCAACAAACGAACACACGATCGTCTGTTGCTAGACGCCGGCCGATATGTTGCCAAATGGGCTGTGGTGGGTGCTCTTCAATTAGTAAACCGCCACGCCCGGTAGGGGTGCTTCCGCGTGTCCCCATGAAGTTAGCATGGGGCACAGCTAACGGTGCAGGCGGGCTCAAATAAAATGTATTTGAGATTTTTGACAGGGAAAACTAGAGAGATTTATTTAATTAACCTCTCTAGTTTCCCCTGTGCAGATCCGCCTCTGCACGGGGCCAACTACAGAATCCCTGCGCTTGTTGCGCGAGGCGTTGGAACGTCTTTCGCGGCCACCCACACGTTTTTGTATTTGCTAATTTAGAGGTGCAATATAAATGAAAGTTGGATAGACCCAATCTTGTCATGTCTATATGGCAATACAGTCGATGGTTTTAAAGGAAACATAAACATTCTACCGCGGCAGAGTTTTATAGCGGTACTCTTGTTATACAGGATATTAGAATTCTCCGTATCTCTGTAGGTGACACGCGGATCAGTGATGCGAGACGCGTACTTAACGTGGCTCTTTTAACCTCTTAACAATTTCCAAGTTTTCGTACGTGAGAGTGAAATGACTTAGAAGTAAATTGGTTTTTGATTTGTTCAAGTGATTAGATGATATTTAAAGTTGTTTAGTAGACTAATCAATGTAGATTTTGAAACAGAAATAATTCTGAACCGTTATTAATTTAAAATATTTAGGGGATTGTTTTCACCCCCATCCTTTAAGAGCATTTTTTCTGAACATATTATCAGTATTTATTTCAAACAGTTCTGAATTATTTCTATTTGTATGCGTATTTTTGTCCAATATGACACCTATAAGTAGTAATCTTAAAAGGCAAAGTGTTTTTACTTAAATCTGTCCTAATAAGACACCTTTTTCGCAAGTTGACGAAGCTAATAACTTATGCGTGTAGTTATATAGGTATTTATTAAAATCGGTTTAAATGTCATCTTCAATATTAACATAATGTCAGTAAAACTAAAGTTTAGTTACAATCGGTAACATAGTTAATCTTAACAACAAGTCTGGTTGGCTAATTCTCGTTCTTCGTCCCATACACCGCTTAATCTTTTGTAGTGGTAGGCCTCTTTTGCAGGGGTCGCCTGGGGAAGTACCACACCTTTGCCAGTTATTCATCCGCCAAGCAGTAATGTGCAAACATTACTGTGTTCCGGTATGAAGGGCAATGTTACCAGCGAAATTACTGGGCATGATGAGATTCAACAACTCATATCTCAGGGTGACAGGCGCAGTGCAGTGCCGCGCAGAATTTTAAATTTAAAACACTGGGTGTCACTGTGTCTGATATGGGCAATCATAATGCTTACCATCAGGCACCCGATTTATATAGTATATAACTTATTGTAATTACTGTCCCTAATATATAGTATATAACTTATTGTAATTACTGCCTTAAAAGATATTGTCAAGATACAATTTGATGGAATGTAAACTTTTTAGGCGTTCAAATAACCGACAGGTGACCAAAAACCTGGCTACTAGGTTCGCTAACGAATTAGTTTGGTTATACAGAGGGGTCCTAGCTAGCTTACTAGGCGCTTAAGGTACCTTCAGGGGCGATATATCTAGGTCAGTTAGGTTTAAGTTAATTTTAAGTTAAATATATACTCGCTCCTATATACATTTTAATTTTTTTGTTTAAAAAGTATACCTTATTATTTGGTTGAAGTTTATTTATTTAAAAGGTGGTAATTATTTTATAATTTATAATATATTTATAAATATGTAATTGTTTTCATTCAACTGCCTCGGTGGCGTAGAGGGCGCATGCTCGACTGCCAATCAAGAGGTCCCGGGTTCGATCCCCAGGTCAGGCAAAGTGTTAAATATTGTATTTTTCCATTAGGAATTATCTCAATAACTGCCTGGAGTCTGGAACTGTGCCCGGTAGATGGCAATAGGCTCGCCACCTATTACATGGGACCTATAACATACTGGCGAAATGTGGGTGTATATACTATGGGACTGAGTCCTGGGTAAACCTCTGCCTTCTCCCCTTCGGGAAAAAGGCGTGAATGTGTGTTTATGTTGATGTTTATATTCATTCAAAATATTTTTGTAACATGTCAGTTGTAGGTGTAGTAGCTCTTTTGCAGGGGGCCTCCTGGGGAAGTACCACACCTTTGCTAGTTATTCATCCACCAACTAGTAATGTGCTAACATTACTGTGTTCCGGTCTAAAGTTACCAGCAATGTTACCAGCGAAATTACTGGGCATGTCGAGTTTCAATAACTAATATCTCAGGGTGACAGACGCAGTGCAGTGCCGCGCAGTTTTGAATTTTAAGACACTGGGTGGCACTGTGTCTGATATAGACAATCGTGATGCTTACCATCAGGCACCTGATTTGCTCGTCTTGTCACTATCATAAAAAAAAGTCAAATTAATTTCCTTTTATTAATAATACCTTACCCCCGAGGCTATTGAGAAAACGTTCAAAATAACGTGAAATATATAAAAAAAACGCTGTTAAAATCCCGAATATGCTCGATATTTCTGAAGTGCCTCTCAATTTATTCATGAAGATATTAAAAAATATCTCAAAGGCAGTGGACACAAAGAATTATGTTCAAAGGTTTCGTCTTCTCGAGGGCGAGAGACGGATAAATATCCAAATAAAATTTCATAAATATTTTTGATATATTCACGGTCAGGCTTTTCGTGCTTAGCCCGCGTGGCTTATCTGGATTATCGAGAGAATCCTGCGTATTTTTTGGCTCGTTCGCCGTTTGTGTGTCCGCTTATTGTTTCCTATCTGCCACGTGATTTGCCCTTAGCCGCGCGGCGCCGGAACTCCGGCAAATATGTTTAGCGCGCCCCTAAATTCCTTTTATATTTACGGAGTACGTGGAGCGTAAAAAATTAAGCTAAATAGAGCGAACGCCGTGAAGAGAATTGCTCTTTATTAAAATTGAATATCTCCACGACGCCTTTGTTTCGACAGGGGTACGCGTTACAATTAGGGGAGTGCCTTTTAATTAAGCTTTTCATCGGAGGATAATTTGACTTGTCTGCTTACAGGTAACGCGAGGTGTGATGACATAGGGACAAAAGGCGCGCAGTGTGTGTAAATTTTGTAAATGTGGTAGTGTGAAGTGGGGGAGCGCGAATGTGGTTGTGATTGTGTGTGTTGGGTCGGTGTCATGGTGACGTCATGGCGCGCGCTCGCGCTACTGGCGGCGCTGCATGTGTGCGTGGCACGAGACACGGTCTACCACAACCAGTTCGCGGTGCACGTACCCGCCGGAGAGGAACACGTCGACGACATTGCCCGGAGGCATGGTTTCGTCAACCATGGACAGGTGAGCACACAACTCTTTAATTAATTTTATTATTTACAAGCTTAGTAACTGCCGCGATTTCGTTCCAGTGAGAATATCAAGAATACATTTAAAAATTTTTACTGCGATGGTTTTACTGGACGTTTGGATGGTTTTTCAAGTTTGAAAACTAAAACAACTTTTTCTTTACTGAATATAAAGTAAAAAACTTAATTTTCCTTAAAACAGGCCCAGCCGTGTTGCTTCTAAACGTACGTAAAAATATTTTACGTATTTATGTTCACAACATAGATATACTTAACCAACTGGAACTATACCCACGTTCGCGTGACTGTCTGTCCGTACATCCAATTAAGTTCTCCCGTTGATTAATGGTAATACTCGTGAAGGGGCTTTTACTGTGTGCCGTCTTGAACTTTGCATGACAGCCTTTGCCCTTTGAGACTAGACTTCTCAGTACTCAGCTTACACTCGTAGACTTAGGCTTATATCTCATGTGGTCTGAGGTCACACTGTCTGTGGTCGCATAGGCTAAAGTATCAACTGACACGCCTTTTGGTCTTCTATCTTAGGTAACTGACATGCACAGAGGTGTTTGTGCGAATGTGTCCTACAGTTAAGACGCAGCTTTTGAGTTCAAACGACTGTAGCTTAAACCCTAGTTCTGCGCTTCCTATTCAGTTGATTTAAACACTTCGAGTCTGGTCTACAAAGCCACATTTTATACTGAGTTTAAAGGTAAACGGGCATACACACCAAACTGCCGACAGCATGATGTTTTCTTTGGGTCCGTTAACGAAGTAAGAGAGAAAATCATGCTGGTGGCTTTGGACTGTATTAAAAGTTTTAGTTACCATTGGTGGATGGATGGAATGTAACTCGAAACATACATTTACGCCTTTTTCCCGAAGGGGTAGGCAGAGGTGTACCCAGGACTCAGTCCCATACTAGATACACCCACATTTCGCCAGTATGTTATTGGTCCCATGTAATAGGGGGCGAGCCTATTGCCATCTACCGGGCACAGTTCCAGACTCCAGGCAGTTATTGAGATAATTCCTAATGGAAAAATCCAATATTTAACACTGCCTGACCTGGGGATCGAACCCGGGACCTCTTGATTGGCAGTCGAGCATGCGCCCTTTACGCCACCGAGGCAGTCAAAACTCAACAAATGTAACTCGAAGCCAGTCCAATTATGCTTAACCAATCTAAATGCTCTAAGTAGCACTAATAAGGTAACACTTCAATAGGTTCTCGGGCATCGCATCATAGATGGTAAATGGAATGGAATTAGCGGATGGGCTTGCAAAAAAAGGACCGACAACCCCTTAAATTGGACCTGAACCATATTGCGGTATAACAAAACAACAAGTCTACAGTCTACTAAATCAGGAGGCCAGGGTAATGTGGAACTCTGCAGAGAGACAAACACATTCTAAAGCCGTCATCAAAGGATACTAAAATATCTTAGGAGCTCCTTCAGCTCAGTAGATATAAAACCTGTGCAGTAACCAGAATTCTTACTGGCCACTGCAAACCTGAATATCACATGATGAATATGGGCTTAGGCCAGGCAGCTGAGTGCAGATTCGGCCTCAAAGAAGAGGAAACGGCTATGCACGTCCTCTTTGAATACGGGCCGCTCATGTTCAATAGAAGTATTCACTTGGGATGACACATAATATGCCCCTTGGCGATACTACACATCACTCCCAGGAAACCTGAAAATTTCTAGATTCAGCGGGCTTGGGTAGTTGGTCTTGGGCAATTTAAAATCCATACGGGCTGCTACAATAGATCGTGGATATGACGAATGGTCGAAGCGGCTCAAGGTCCCTATGAATAGCATAAAATAATAATACCATTGGTGAAAGCCTCTCAAAAACCTACAGATATTGGTATTTTTCATATTTTTTCTTTTGCTGTGTTTTCCATGATAGTTCGTTATATGATTAAAATATATTTTCAAAACAAAGTGAAAGGAGCTTTGCTTCTAATATTTTTATTGTTTAGTAGCCGTAGCAGCTAATTAATAAGCCAAAGAGCTGTTTTGACTAAATTGTGGAGTACCGACTTTATTACGTTTACTTAAGAACATTTTCGCTTTTCTTACTACTACGCTTATCTTCTAGGTAGAAAACTGTTTATTGATACACCACAAATAGGAAAGCTTAAAATTAAAACAAGTTGTGTCCCGCGGTTTCAACCGCATAGTCTTCGTTCCCGTGGGAATATCGGGATAAAAAGTATCCCGTGTGTTATTCCAGGGTCTAAACTATCTATATACCGAATTTCAGCCCAATCGGTTCAGTAGTTTTGGCATAAAAGAGTAACAAACATCCATTCATTTTCACAAACTTTATTTATAATATTAGTTGTTGTTAATCATCAATTGGCACTCCTATCGCTACGAGCGATCGTTCCAAACAGTGCATGGAGAGATCAACCAATAGTTACCATAGTAATTGATTTCAGTCTAGTAGTCCCAGAAGACTGTATGTGGAAGTTGTCCCATATTATTATCGGTATTTGTATTTTCGAGGCTCTAACACAAAGCATCACCTCTATGATTGATCGCAACACTGTACATAAATGAAAACAGTTCTGTCCATGTTTACTCATTTGTTGTATTTAGTCAGCGTATTATGCCTCATCAATCACGTCTCTTCCTGATTTTTATTACTCATTTATTCCACGGAATAAATGTTATTTTCCTTCCTGTTCCCTTTTCCGTTGCTGTCTTATTATGTAGTTGTTGATAAACGAGCGTGATAAAAGTGTAAAAAAGGGACGCTTCGATAGTGGTGATTGGGTGACAGTCGTTTCCGCTCTGTAAAGAAATCTACCATTTGGTACCATGTTTATGTACCATGTTTACTACCTACTACGTAATATTAATTTGTCTTAACTTATCCGTTGGATCAGTTAGTTGTAACTCTGACTTCTGAGCCACAGGTCCCGGGTTTGTTCCGCGGGCAGGTCTAAATGTGGCCGAACATTTAAATTTATTGAAACGCTCTTGCACAGTCTAAGCTAGGGCGTTTTAACAGGTACTAGCTATTAAGCTTCTGCTATCACCCTGTCATATATTATATTAATTATGATCCTAGACAGAAGATGTAGTGACAAAGATAGAGAAGATATAGCTATAGCAGAAGTAGTCACATCCTACTCCAAGGCGTGACTGTATGTATGTAGACAGAATATATATATATAATGATATAATGATTGATAATAATGATTCGTTCAACTCCTATTAAAGGTGAAGATCTTAAACCGTTAATAAATTGAAATCCCCAAACGACAATGCAGAAAACTGTTGCTTTTCGTTATCTTTATTCCATTCTCTCAGCTCTATCTGATTCAATTGAAGTCTAAACTTTATTTCATTCTGCGCAATAGCGATATAAAAAGGAGTAACTGCTTATGACAGACTTTGAGCTTTTTGAAAACTTCCCGGCTGGCATACCGCTTCAGTGGTTCTTTTGATGCTTAAATATTAACCTCTAGCGAAACTTTGCGAACATGATACCCCCAATGACTGATTTCTGTGAAAAATTCGTATGTGAAAACTTCCACTGCTTTCCACGGCTATCTTTTTATTTGACTTTAATTAATATAACTGTGTGGAGCAAACAAAAACGACTCATATAATACCATAGCCAAACATTGTTAGGATTAAGTACACATCTCGATGTGTACGTAGTCATTGTTCAACTGCTGACGCGCTCACACTCCCACATTCACCGCAAACAAGGAAAGTAAACGAATAAAGAAAGAACTTTGATCATACAACATTGCTCGATGGCGTCGCTCATTCATTTCGCTTACATTTCACCTCCGGAAAAATACCGAAACGGTTCGGAAATAGTGTCAAATGTCGCGAAACGCGGCGCCCTGCGTTGTCCAAAAAACTGTTGACGACTACGTTTTCCCAAATTAGATTTCTATCTCCAACACGGAGCCGATGATCGGAACGAATGGAATTGAATTCGAAGCCGGGAAATGTGTCGGCTCGGTCCGACTCGTTGCTACTCCATCGCATCGTGCTGCCGATACGGTGACATGTTACTCGAAAATGTCTCTAACGCAGTACGCCTCTCACATAGCTTTTGAGAATTAATCCATTTTCAAATTGTTCATCTATTTTTATTTCGCTCCTTTCCATTCATCGATGTTCAACGATTCCCCACACGATGATGATCATAGTCACTTAAGCCGTAAGAAGCCCACTGCTAGACTTAGACCTCCTTTAATGTGGGGTTTGGCAATAATGGCAACGCACGGCAGTAGAGTTGGCGACCGCTACCGCTAGCATGTAACCCCACGGCTCTCACGGCTCTTTTCCATTAATCAGTCGAAATTAAGCATTGTGTGTGACATAGATAGATACAATACCTACTGCTGACTGCTTACTTTGTTTTCAAAAGCGACACATTTCCACTTACAAATAAATTCAAAGTAGCTTTCCTCAGTGAATTTTCATTCTGCGAGTCAGCTGGGAATAACTGGATACTGCATGAATCACATTAGGAATGTTTCTTGTCGCATTATCTAGTCGTGTTTGATTATCTGTGCCGCTTGTCTGTGTACTGTGTACTATATTAAGGCTTAATGTGCTGTCAGATCTCAAAGGAATTAGGCATAATTTCTTGCGATGGAATGAGGTTTCAATTGGTTTGACAATTGCAGCTACCCAATTAAATTGTTACTAGAACAATTGTAACTGTTTAGGTAATCCTTATCCGTATCTGATATATCTGTGAAAATCCTAAACGCGGTAATACATAACATAATATAACATCACGCATTTTTCCCGAAGGGGTAGGCAGAGTTGTGTAGTGCCATAGTAGGTACGTTTTTGTCACGTATTGACCACAGGTCTCCTCTAACAGAAGCGTATTATTTACATTATATATCATAGCCTTATGCCTAAAGGGGTAGGCAGAGGAGAGAACCCATTCCCATAGTAGGTACCAACACCGACACTTCGCCAGTTTTTAGTCACATTTGAAAGGGGCGAGCCTTTTTCCGTCTACCGGGCACAGTTCCAGGACTCCAGGCTGTAATTGAGATAATTCCTAATGGAAGAATCCATCGGCAGTAAAGTTTGCGACCACTACGCCATCGAGGCAGTACGTTGAAATACATCTTCAATTAATCAACTATAACACACAATCAGATTACAAACGACGTAAACATTCGTATAAACCAGTTCGCCGCATTCACCGACTCCTGTCAATAACAACACAACACTCGCAAGAAACCCGATCTAATCTAATATACGTCGAACACAAAAAGGTCTCTAATACTTCTAATAATTACTGCGCTAAGTTAACCATGTCGTTAACTCAGCGAAAAACTACATAAAAACTTTAATTTCGCACAAAAACGTCCGTGATGCGAGAATAATAGTTTTCGTTTACATCTCGTTTTTATAGTTTCCGTGTCGAAAAGGAGGCAATTTTTGGACAGTTTCCGAAGTATTCACGAGTGGGGGAGGCCGCGGGAATCTCACCACTCACCGCCCTCTCAACCTTGACTCCACAAGGAAAAGCGAATCGTTAAAGTGGAAACTATTCATCCGTGCAACGCTCAAGAACAGTGTGCGAAAACAGCGTTAGATAAATCTTTGAACGCGTGAGTAGGTGAGCAAACCTGCGCGGCCCGGAGCGTACAAACACTCAATGGAGCCGTCATTGTTAAGTGAGTGTCGTCAAACACTATGTGTTTCCTGAGACGCCCGTGAACCGCTGTGTTTGACGTGCTCCAGCAAATCGACCTAGAAGAGCTCTCGCTTGTGTTGTCGTTGCTAACAGAATCTTACCCAAGCCGCACCGCACCGCACTGTCTCTACTAGAGGGTTTCATTGAGTATTTGGTAGAGAGAAGACGCTCTACCATATACTCAATAAAACACTTAAGATGGCACACTCGAGCTGGAAAACCTTTTTCACGTAACATAACAAGTTACAAGCTCAAGCACATCCCCCTCTACCAAATGATTAAGGATGTTTTGATGATGTTATTTGCGAAGCTCGAGTGACTCGTTTCTGGCAATTGGGCTTTATTGTACTTTTATTCGGTAAAATTCAACAGTTACGTATTATTTTTCTCGGTCAGTAGGATTTAAATTGACGTTGAATGTATGGTTAACCACGTTATTGTACACCACCACACTAGCATTTTGAATTAGGTTTATGATAATGAGAATGATGCCACAAACCGCAAATTGGCTCTCACCATTATAGATATATCATATAAATATATTATTATACTGTTTTATGTGTTTTATATGTATATAGGTATAGAACTAGTATAATATTTAAATTAATGAAAATAATAATAGAACTGTTGTTACGTTTATTACCTGCTTTACGGCTACATTCGTACTTCAAGTTTTAATTTACTAGAGTATCTTTCAATTGCAACACTAAAAGCGTAGAATAATCAAAATGAAAAGATACTTGAATTTTGCGCTTTTTTTATTATAGGCTTTTTTCTCCTCTAGAAGGTTGGATTAACACGCGGCTTTTGTGTCTTTGCCCTTTTGCTTGAGTGATAAACGATTCGCTGATATTTATCGTTATATTTCGCATCAAAGTCCTACACAACACAGTCACTGTACTTATTATGAAAAAATATTATTAAGTGTCGTATCGGTAGAGATTTAGCGAAGTTGTGACACATTACGCAGATATATCTGCAGTACCGATTGTCCATTCTAAGGACCCAAGCCAATCTTACCTGCACGTGG
The DNA here is from genome assembly GCA_947063395.1 of Hemistola chrysoprasaria. Classification (NCBI taxonomy): domain Eukaryota; kingdom Metazoa; phylum Arthropoda; class Insecta; order Lepidoptera; family Geometridae; genus Hemistola; species Hemistola chrysoprasaria. The sequence continues at coordinate 10,797,170 of OX346725.1, forward strand.
TACACCCTGCCGACATACAAACGAGTTTCTGGCAAACTGTGGCCACCTATGGTTTGGTCAAATATTAACTGTTTGATGGCCCTGCAACCGACCGGGCAGCACACGTATTGACCATTCGTGTGAGTCTTGGCGGTAAGGTCGAGAGAGTAATGAAGGTTCTGGACATGCATGCACTACATAAATTATGCAGCTGCGGTAATGCCGCACATGTGGAGAGGTCACTTGACTCTTCAGCCGCGAGCGCAAATGCCGTGGCCTACGTTTTCGATGCCTGAAACATCTTTGATATTTTTTCAATTAATTTTAAAATGGTTAGTTTTTCTAGGTCAGACATTAGTTACAAATATGTCGATATTCCTTACATTAATGGCAAAGTCTACGCTAACAGTAGTTTTCGTTTCGCGTCACGTACGTCAATGGCTCTCAATGCTAAGGCCCATTCTTTCTATTCGTTTTGTAAGTATTTCCAACCGTTACCACTATGTTCGACCCACGGGCGCGACCGTGAGATGTGCCGTCAATAGGCTACTTGTGGATTTAAGTTTATTTCTTGACCCGATTCTATTGTTGAACTTATCCGTAATTGAATCCTGAAATTCTACGAATTTTCCTTAAGATTTCTTTGAAAATGTTTCTATAAATAATTTTCGAAAGAGAGAATGGCTTTGTTATTTCACTTAACCGGGCAAATATAGAAGGATTTGGGGAAGCTCAGCAGATCTGGTGGAACTAAATAGATTATAACTACAAGACCTTTTTATTAAATTAGTAATGACCACGAAGTAAAGAGTCTAAGTGAAATGACAAAATTGAAACTGGTGTTAAACTAACACAAAGACAAAGATCTTGGTCAAAAAGAACAACAGAGACTCTAGAAGACTTTACGAGTATTGTTCTGTTAATTCTACAGTATTGTAAGTTACATTGTTCCCCCGGGATAATAAATGCGCCGGTTTTAAATAACTGACATTTAACACTGCAAGGAAATTCCTTCCCATTCTATATTCACATTTTCTTCTACCATCGAAATATAACCAAATAGACTTTAGTATTCTTTTTATCCCATTCCACAATATGATTAAACGTATAAATGTGTAAGTTTGTTTGCGTTCACACAACACTGCTGTGTGTACGTTTATTAAGAAGACCCATGTAATAGGGGGGCGAGACTATTGTCATCTACCGGTCATAGTTCCAGACTCCAGGCAGTTATTGAGATCATTCTTAATGGGAAAATCCAATATTTAGCAACTTTTACTTGCCTGGGGATCGAACCCGGGACCTCATGATCGGCAGTCGAGTTTGCGCCCACTACGCCATTGAGGCAGCATGTATGTTTTAACAAACACAACTTGGTGTGTCAAAACAACTATTTTAATTTTACCACTTTATATTTTTATTTTATGATTTAGATAGCGTTATAGACATTGAAATAGCACATTGGGCTTTGCGGTATTTTTAGCGGCTGAAAGCTCAGCTATTTCCAAATAAATAAAATATTTTCTTGAGGAATATCATTCAGATTTTAGGAAAATTGCCTTAGGCCATAGTGACAGGTCTATTTCCAAATAAATAAAATATTTTTTCTTGAGGAATATCATTCAGATTTTAGGACTATTGCCTTAGGTCATAGTGACAGGTCTGAAGCACCAAACGTTAGAAAATACGCTAAGTGCGAAAAGGAACTGCGATATTTTTATCTATAAGACTTGAAAGTCCGATAAGTCAGAGACTAAAATACCGACAGCATTATTCCCCTGGCTGCTACTATGACCACTATGTAATTAATTACCACTGACGTGTTTACTTAATGCGCGATAGGATCTAATTTCAGTGAAATGCATGTTGCAGCGGACTAGTCGGTCAATAAAGTTGTATGCTAGGCTAGTTTATGTAGTAAATTACGTCATATTTACATACGACAATGTATTGCATTAGGAGATTAAGTTACTATACATGTTTGAGCAGGGCAGGTTAGTATCGAGTTTCGAGTTATTGTTATACTTTAAGACTACATCTTATTAGAGTTTACGGTGCATAATATTGTCTACTAGGATAATGTTCCCATAAGCAACTCATCAACCTCATCACCTCGCACACTGATTCGGACTATTCGACGCGGTCAGGTGTGCTACGTTTCATAGTAGAGTTTAGTTTACAAATCAATTCAAATTTCATCAAATTTGTTTGTTTCGTTCGGCGCGCTCGGATTATGTGCAATTGTGTAATGTGTAATTATGTGCGTTCACCTTTAAGATGACTGCGGTTGTTCGGTGTTTTTCTATACATAAACCTTCACTAGAAATAAAATGATAAGTTTATATAAAATAAAATGATAGAAACATCGGTAATTTTGCTTAATTTGAGCATGTAAATTAATTAAATGGGTTCATATTTTGAGGAGGAAACGGCGAAATACAAAACATCGATTTGGTAAAAGTGTCATAGGTTTGTGTTAGACTCTTCGCTCTTGTATTCCTTACTAAAAAGACAGTTATGCCGCGTCTGACGGTGGCTGTGGTTTGTTTAAAAACATTAGTTATTGTGGCTATATATATACTTATAATCCTTCTCTAGAGCGGCAAGCTAGCCCTTACTGTGATATATTTGGTGTTGCAAGGGATGAATTGTTGCAGATGTATTGCTCTTTTCTTTAGGTTTGTTTAAAGAATGCATAATTAAGTTCAGCACCTTTCTCTCCTAATATTTTAAATGCAGTAGTAAACCATAGTGGTTATTATGAGGCAATGAAGTAACACCTCCGGCAGTGCAGACGCGGCGCGGCACAGCCCGACATAATTTGTTGTTACGTTCAGTGACTTTTAGCGTCGGTTATTTTCAAAATAATTAAGCTTTAATGCACTGCCGACACGGTAAATATGCTGCGCATTTACCTTAACTCGGTTTTAAATGGAGAGATATCTTTATACTTACTATTCAAACAACAATGTAAAACTAAATTAAGCGGTTTACGTTTCTTACTATTGACCGATGTGTTCATTGTTTAAAGCATGATTGTCTCGTGTCAAGCTTCAAGCGGTCAATCTATTCGCAAAACACAAAATGTTCGACGCAATTGTTACGACACGGCTTGGCTCTAGCGGTAGCACAATAGCCTATTATGCGCTATTATCTGTATTTTACAATCACATTATACCACCGATCGCATTACGTTCGACGTAGCGAACAAGGCGGCGGCCGACGCGACGCTTCTTTGAAAGATATAATGTAATATTCCCCAGTGAATAGGGAGCTCTGACAGGTGTGCCAGGCGTACACTTCAAATCTCGCTATGAAAAATGCGCGAACTCCACGGAATTACATAATGCAGGAATGTGTCGACGCGTCTATCTACGCGACAGTACACTTTTCACATTCTTTGTGTACGTAATAAGAGTTTGGTACGCGGCAGATGCTCCAAACATCCGTATTATTCAAGAGCGGGCGCATCCCCTTACACTCGACGCGTGTTTATTATGTCTTCTTTCTATCCCGGTAAATATGATTTTCATTGTGCGTAATAAAGCCATAATAAAGGCGGTCTTGGAGCGGGACGGAAGGAAACCTCGACCTTTCCTGTGGGCCTCGGAGACGGACGGGATATTGCCCAGAGCGCCGAACGCGGCCATAGTCTCAATTCTCCAACTACCCTCCGCGTCGCGCCGAAAATCATAAAATATGTTTATTAAATGAATATACTTTATGTTTACTACGCGCATGAATAGATATTAGTATTGAATACAAATATAGAGTTTCATGTGAATTGTCATTTGCGGCAAGAAAATATTGCTAATAATAAAAATGTTCTTCAAGTTAGAGACCACGTTCAGTACAGTAATTGTTCTGTCATGTTATACTGGTATATCAGATTATTGATTCGATAGAAAATTTCAATCTCAATAATACAATCCCCCGCAGGCATTCCATGAATTCGTCGATCCATATATATGAGATGGATGATCAAAACAATCGAATATTGGGGAGGCGTTCAATTGGCAGGGGCCAAATAGTCTTCGATTGAATTAGTCGTTCTTAGCCCCTTTTAGCTGGGGATTGAATGCGTACTACCTGTTTCTTAGTGCCGGCAATATCTCACGGGGAAAAAACGCCATTTGTTATCACGCCCCTTTACGAGAAGATTTCAGATTGAAAGCAGCGGGCGGTTAAGGGCACTTACAAACGTGCGGATAATTGACTGATTTGTAGTAATATAAGTGAGTGTTCTTGAGTGTTTTCGTTCGTGTATTTTTTATGTCAGGAATCTGAATTTTAATTTTTGTAGAAGTTGAATTGCAATTTTTTTATTTGATACCAAAAAGCATGTGATGACCTAATAAAGGCCGCAACGCTGGATGCAAGCTGCTTACAACCGAACTAAATGAAAATCTTTGAAGGAGACTATATCCAACAGTGGACGCCCTGCGCTTGAAATGTAGAAAAAAAAATACAGTTAATTGTTATAAACAGTTATAGATATCTCCTTCTCTGTTGGTATTTTTCGTCAATTATGATACGTTCTATAGTTTTCGATAAATTCGTTAGTTAATTATAAAATCCATAAAACCATCGTTATTTATTTACAGTCATTCATTACCACTACACGACTTGGTACATATTTTATTCAAAAGCTTTTTAATGTTGGTACTTTCATCGTGGGAATTATCACGTGTTTCTAACAGTAGTTACACCTAATACGTAGGTACGTGATAAAACTCAAACACGCAACATAGCCGTGGGGTTCGTACGCAACCATTATATTTCGATCCCTGATATATCGGGATTTTGATACATTTACAATGGCAGGGCCTGCAGTTAGGGGCTTATCTAAAATGGCCCGGTCCGTAGTCAGTTTCATGAACATGATCAACAGATCCGTTTATGTTTTGTTGGTACGTGGGTGAAGCTTAATGATAGTAATTCGATAGATGTTTCCTGATACATATACTTGTAAAATATTACTGTACAAATAGCTAAGATTAGGGTGTCTTTCACCATCCTCCAGTAAAGTGCCGAGTTAGCTATTCGTCTATTAAAGTGGCGAATAAGGCGCAGTGCTAATTTCATAATTAGCACTGAGCAGTCGTTAGGTCATGTCAGAGGCCTTGCAGGAATCTTGGCGACCTGAAACTCTGATAATATGGGTTGTCCACATAACTCATATGAATTGGCTCGAGCAGTGTAATTGGGTTAACCCGTTCTGTTAGAGTATAAATTCAAATTATTATTTATTATTATAATGTCCGAGTTATGCTAATCGGTACATAAACTGCATTGATTTAAATAAAAGGGGAGATGAGGTAACTGGCTTCTCGAAAATGCAAAGCTCAAATTAGATCCCATTAGGTCCACGTACGTCAGTAAAGGTACGTCTTTCTATCTTTGTTGTTCATTATATTGCAATCCAAAACTTCACACTGAGCAAATTGCACGAGCCAGTGGTTGAGTAAAAGCTGGGAGAACGTTCCCTATCTCCACTTTAAATTGATTTGTAATACTAATTATCCCTATATCTTCATATGCACTATATTATTATTGTTACAAGTAGGACTAAAACGAATAAAAATTACAAGACGTTCCGGTAGTCGCGAAAGGTCACGGACGTATCACAATTTGGCTAATTTTATAGCTTTATAGCTAATTTTATAGCAAGATATACTATTGTTAGAATAGTGAAAGATAGAACATTCATAGGTAGTTCAGTGATACACATGGATATTTTAACATAACATAACATAAAATCACGCCTTTTTCCCTAAGGGGTACCCAGGACTTAGTCCCATAGTAGGTAAACCCACATTTCGCTAGTATGTTGTTGATCCCATGTAATAGAGGGCGAGCCTATTGCCATCTACCGGGCACAGTTCCAGACTCCAGGCAGTTATTGAGATCATTCCTAATGGGAAAATCCAATATTTAACAACTTTGTCTGACCTGGGGATCGAACCCGGGACCTCAAGATCGGCAGTCGAGCTTGCGCCCACTACACCACAGAGGCATGGATATTTTAAACTTAACAAAAGCAGTTTGTTAATATTGAAATTAGTGCACTAATGTCGTTAAAACAAGTTGACATTTTAATACATGTAGATCGCAACAAAGGTCGCATGTCAATAAATGTTAATCCAACGTTTCCGTGACTGTATCAATTTGACACGAATGCCTGTAAATACTGCTTATTCGATGTTTAAGCGTTTTCATCTTATAGAGCATTTAGAGTGTGAGTTGTCATGTGTACGCACCACCTCTACCGAGGCAACTATATGAAAGATTTGTTCATAATGTGTCTTGCTTTGTGTTCGTGTGTATATTTCATATTTTGTTATATTTAGCATAAAAAAAAAATTAAAAAAAAATGTTTTATTCTCAGACATTACATCCATAGTCCACATAATTATACTTACTAAATAAAATTTAAAAATTAAAAAAATTAAATTAAAATAAAATTACATGAAATGACACATTAGTCTGCGTAATTTGAGTTAAGTATCTACACGATCGGGCGGTTCATACACTGATTTATTGAAGACATGACTTTAGGAACGATATAAACAAATATGTGATTACCCACAAATACCCAACAATATGTAGATGTATAAATGTGTGATTTACCTCATTTTTGCCTAAATCATGCGAAACAGAAAAAATGTAGAGCTGCAGTTGCTCTTGATGTTTCCAATGTTCTGTGTTCTAAGCTTTTCATTCATCACACATTTTATTTATGGAGTTTTTTAACACTTCATTTTAGGTTTTTGACTCTAAATAAAGCCTTTACTCCATGAAGCTTTCAGCTTATGAATGTAACATAACCTACAATCGCGCATTTCTCCTAAAAAGGTAGGCAGAGGTGTATCCAGAAATTTAGTCCCATAGTAGGCACACCCACATTTCGCCAGTATGGTTATTGGTCCCATGTAATAGGGGGCGAGTCTACTGGGTACCAGACTCCAGGTAGTTATTGAGACAATTCCTAATGGAAAAATCCAATATTTAAAACTGCCTGACCTGGGGATCGAATTTCCATAACAAAAAATGGTCTACTGCTATTCAATTAACAAATCGATAAAAATAATGATTTACGGTACTCTCCTCTGCCTGCCCTGCACGGTTGTCTGGAAGAGATCGCTTTTAGCGATAAGACCGCCAATTGTTACAGTATTTGGTATCATGTATTTTTAATTTTAAGGATTATTTTTTTGTGGTAACAATAAAGTGTTAATCTATCCATGTTTAATCTAATAATGATGGCTAAGTATTTTCAATGTAAAACCCAATCCTCTTGACCCTACAAGTCTACTCCTATTTTAATATACCTACTTGCTATTCAGAGCTGAATCGACAGCCTACTCGGAATACAAGTTATAATCAATGTATGCACTACCCGAGGGCTTGGTTGCCGATCACCGATATATGCCTCGTATTTTACCGCGAAAATACCCGCATTTTTCACCAAATGTTTACTATTTACAAGCGTGCGGGATGGGTCAGATCGGGACCAAATCTGATGAATATTTAGAACTCTAGTACACCCCTATCCATTGATACGATTGTGTCGTAACATTATCCTCGGCCTCGACTGCTTCGGTGACGTATACTCTACTGCCGGTCAGGAGGTCCCGGGTGCAATCCCTGGGTCAGGCAGTAAGTTTGTGCCCGGTAGATGGGATTAGCTCGCCCCCGATTACATGGGACCAATAACATACTGGCGATTTGTGGATGTAACATTATCCTTGGCCTCGACTGCCTCGGTGACGTATACTCTACTGCCGGTTAGGAGGTCCCGGGTTCGATCCCCGCATCAGGCTGTGTTAAATATTGGATTTTTCCATTGGGAAATTTTTGTGCCCGGTAGATGGCATTAGCTCGCCCCCGATTACATGGGACCAATAATATGACGAAAATAGGGTGTGCCTACTATGGGACTGAGTCCTGGGTACACCTCTGCCTACCCCTTCGGGAAAAAGGCGTGGTTGTATGTTATGTCATGTAACATAATTTGCTTTTTCCGGTAAGATATTGAAATGAGAAATGACGTCTAAAGTCTATTATTAGTTATAAGATTTCTTTTAAATTTATTTGTTACTTTTTAATTACACAAAACTGAATATTACTATTGACAATAACATATTATAATGATTAAAGGTAAACATTACTAGATTATTCTCTGAAATGATGCGCACATAACATGAAAAGAAAATCAAATCTAAGTAGGCATATGAAACAAAATCAAAAAATAACATACAAAAGCAATTTTTTTTTATTTTTCCACGACCAATGTGGTATAGAAGGTCTGTTCAGTTATATTGTCAGTTGTTTAAGGTAACGTAACAAGCCCCTAGAGAAATAATGCCGATTTTTACCATTAATATAGCTAAATTGAATACGGCCACGTTGGAAGCAATCAATTTTCCCATCAGAACATTGAATGGATGAAATTTAACTTCTTTGTTGTTTTTAATCCGCGGCCAAAAAGGAAATACGATACGTTCTATTTGATTAGTTCGGGCGCAACGTGTTTGTGTTTCAGTCACTGCAATAGCAAATTCTTTTTCTGTATTTTTTTTGGGTACGTTAGCTGTCAGCACCAATTTCACTTCTATTTTTGGCTTTTGATTTTTCATCGACGCTTTGCCACTAGCTCAGACAACTCAACATCAAAAACGAAGTTTTGGCCTGTGTTTATGCAGTGTCCTTGCATAACCACCACCCATTTTCGTTGCCCATTCGATATATATATATATATATATATATATATATATATATATATAATCATTGACTGCCTTGGTGGCGTAGAGGGCGCATGCTCGACTGCCAATCAAGAGGTCCCGGGTTCGATCCCCAGGTCAGGCAAAGTGTTAATTATTGGATTTTTCCATTAGGAATTATCTCAAAACGTTACTGCCTAGAGTCTGGAACTGTGCCCGGTAGATGGCAATAGGCTTGCCCCCTATTACATGGGACCAATAACATACTGGCGAAATGTGGGTGTATCTACTATGGGACTGAGTCCTGGGTACACCTCTTCCTACCCCTTCGGGAAAAAAGGCGTGAATGTATGTATACATAATCATCAGCGTTGGTCCGTAACCTATCCAGAGAAGGAAAACTCGGCATGGAGACTATGTCAGGCACGGAGTAGGGTACAACCTGAAATAAGTGGCAGTCTCCTGCAACCAAACTGGCTCCGCACGTATCGAAATGTAGTTCCTACGGACACAGCCAGTGAGGTCCAGAGGGTGGTGTAGGCTCTGGGCAAACCTACGTTTTCTTAAGTCGTCCTAGGCGTATTATGACATTATATTGTGGAGTGTTCTAAATGCTATCATAATATGACCTAAGACTTACTGTTTAAATCGTCTGCCAAAGACGCCAAGGTCTAATAATATTCCTTGGCGTCTTTTAGGTTTAGTTGTCTGTGGCCATTACGTATTGTCACCCGTATCAGGTGTGCATATTTGTTTCAAAATCTTTGTTGCTTCGGTCTCTCTAACTCAATAATGTTTACCTAGGAATTATATCTTTTGACACAGGATATCAAGCTATTAAGAATAGCTACTACTATTGAGAAATACAAAGAGAGCTATTTGTGTCAACATGTGCGCATTCAATATTGATAAAAAAGATCAACTCTATATACACTTACGAGAATATATTATGTACTATAGAGATAGAGATAGAGTATTAAGCAGGTACGCGCCGGAATAACATAACACCGTTTGAAGACATTGATCTTGTAGAAGCACATCTTTTATTAGCATATGATATAGAAAATAGCTTTTTAGTTTTTATATTACGGGTTTATTTTAATGTGGCTGTCATAAGTTTATTTAAGCGTACGATTCATATTGTCAAATAATCTTCTTTCGCCTCATTTATTAATTTTTTTATAACCAATTCGAATTCACGACCAAAATCATGAAGGACGTTCATCAACATCATCTCAGCCGTAGGACGTCCACTCACTGCTGAACATGGACTAACCCATAAGGGGGATTTTGCCAACACTCGCTACGCTTGGCAGGCGGGTTGGCGAGCGCAATTTGATGAGTTACGGGACGCTACTGCCTGTCCTCTGGATCTGATAACTCATAACGGTCTCTAGCGGAAATCATCTAGGAAGTGCCCCACCCTTTCTATCTTATCCTATAGCCGAGACACCACGGCAAAATCACGTCATGAAGGACGTTACCAAAAAAAGATAGCAGAGATCTAAAGTTAAATTAATGTATAATTCAGTTTTAATCTAAGCCAACGTAAATCCAACGGTGACAGTACAGACGAGAGTGCAAAAGCGAGTGATGTGATGTTCATTATTTCATTTCCCAGCGGACGCGGCGCGTAGCTGTATCCCGTTTGTAGGAAACAAAGCCATTTCCGCGACACGGCGACGATCGCCGACGCACGGAGACGTCCCGGCAGCCGGTGTGGTGCAGACGTGCGACATTTTGTTGCACGAATTTAATTAAAATACGTAGTTTTCAGAATGTAAAGAACTAATACATGTGGGATGAAAAATTACACCCTTCGAGTGAGATTTGAACACGCACCTTCCGCACCAATTGGCGTAGTGGGCACTTGACCAATAGAGCTACCGTGAAGGTACTAATCATCGACAACTAACTAAGTAACTAAGCTGTAGAAAGTATTTGTATTTCATTTAATGAGAACTAAAATGGGACTGGCCCCATCTCTACCTACCCCTTAGATGAAAGGGCGTGCTGTTATGAAAATGTACTTAATGTAAATTCCACACGTAGAATTGAATTTTCATAAAATTTTCCTGTTAGCGAAACTCTTTTGTTTAATTATTACAAGAGATGTGTCGTAATTTTTTATGCATGGAGGATTACAACTATTCTTTTAAAAATGTTTTTCATTTGGTACCTTATAATTTTGTTAGTAGGTTAATTTAGAATGACCTTTTCTTCCTTCCTTCAGACCTGTAATAATGAACGAGTCCATTTTTGGAGTTGCGTATCTAAAAAGGAAAAAAAGAACTCTTATAGGATCACTTTGATGTCCGTCTGTCAAGACCCTTTTTTTCGGCAACGCGTTGAGGTATCAAGTTGAAATTCATATCAACAACTATGGTCCGCGGTCCCTTGCATCTGTAAAAAAAAATCAAAGGTTTAAATCAAGGCAATTAAAGATACGGCCATTTTACAGCACATTTCCTTGGGTTCCTCTCTTGGGTACGTCCCATTTGCCTAGCATCATGAATGTTGGTAAGAAACAAGACCTTTTGTATGGTAAGTTAAGTTTTTTATGTATGGACTCTATACATTACAATAAGAGTTTTTGCCAACGCTACGGAACAATAATTTTCAAGTACTAAGTACTGAGTGAGTGAGTTTTGTAGTTTAAAATACTCTAAATTTGTTTGAAAGGCTTTTTTGTAAATAAAATAATAAAACGAACTTACACAAAGTTATACGTCTATGTTGCCTGCCCTTCGTTTATTTGTGTGTCTATTTCATTCAAGGTGGAAAAATCATAACGTATTCCTTTTATCTCGTCTGCTTAGTTCCATGAACCTCAAAGAGGCTCGGCATCTCAGACGCGTGTCGATTTAGCATTCCGAGTGAATTTGACATCCACAATGTTTATTGCCGTAACCGCACCGCAGGCGCTTTGTGAGAATCTTTTTGTGCTGTAATTTATCTAATTTGGGACAAAGCGATAATACGCGGGATTGTTCAAGTCGTTTCTGATTAATGCTGTTCATTTTGTTCTCATTCTTCCTGACGGAAAAAAGAAAACGAATATTTCAATCTTAATCCTAAAATGTTCGCCACGAATGTACAAAACCTTTCAAAAACTTTGGTGTTCGAAGAAAATCTCAGACAGATATAAAATATGCGTAAATTCATTTGAAGATTAGGTAGCCGTGTAGGCTAGTTAATCTAAATTTTTAGACGTACGCAAAAAAAAAAAATTAACAAAATGTTGTTAATTTTTTTTGTGTTTCGCTAGGATTTTATTGCAATGTCAAATTGCTGTACAAAAATTATCGACGAGGATGGGATTCGAACCCACGCGTGCAGAGCACATTGGATTAGCAGTCCAACGCCTTAACCTCTCGGCCACCTCGTCTTGTGAATGCGTTCGCGAAATTTTTACCAACTTTCTATTTAAGTTATTCACTTTAAGTTTACACAGCTGTCCGATCGACCAAGTTCTTTCGAAAACCAATGAAGGTGTCGTAAAATACAGCCGTTGCTTGTTTTGTTGTTCGCATTTTATATAACTTTTTTCCGTTGCAAATTACCATTAGGGCGGTTAATGGTTCCACGCTCTCTGATGTTCCAATTTCTTTATAACATCGGGGGGAAATAAAGGAGCGCAATTTCTCATTTTCGTGGAGTTTTTGTTTAGCTAATCAGCTTGTAAGTAATGAAGTCGAGGCGATACGTCCGGCTGCTTCCCAATTAGTGTCCGACTGTCTATTCAACTTTATTCTGTGACTTTGATACATGTGGGGATACTGAGCTCTCGTCCGTCAATCTCTCGGTGTTCTGAAAATGCTTTGTCCACTTTAGCTTCTCTTGTATTTCGAACAACATTGGGAACTCTGTTTGATTTTTTTCCCTTTATTGCGTGTTTCGTTTAATACCGATAACATTATTGAATAGTTTTTTTTTATTTGGAATCAGTTTGACTAAATCAGAGGACACGCTTTCTCCCTTACCAAAACTCTGTCTTTTCTTTCATAAATTCAGTTAATTTCTAATCTTACCTGTCAATTCTTAATAAGTTTAATGAAATTAATCAAGATAACGCTGACGGCATAAAAATGAGCCTTTACCATATCATCTCAGGGTTGTTATTAAGCTTCATTAAACTGCGTAACATTTCCTTCATGGGTCTAAGCACTTATTAAAACTTAAACTACATCTCAACGCCGTCCCACGGATCCAAGCAAATTGCTCAGAATTAATTCAGCTTACATAGACGCTATGTATTTGTGATTCAGTTACATAGGCCCATCTGGTTTGTATATTATGTAAGAATGAATATGAAGTATAAAGTTAACCAATACAAAGAAAACATGCATGGATGCATGAAAAATTTTGTATAGCCCAGCAACTTTGTAAATACACCAAATTATGTTATAAAATGAGCTGTACGTAGAAATAAATTAACCGTTCTTTTTATATTATGCGTTCTTCGTGTAGATGTATATTGTTCGAACGCACAGTTGATTTTTTACTTATTGGCTGTGCATCGCGGTTTCACCCGTGTAGTCTTCGTTCCCGTGAGAATATCAGGATAACAAGTACCCTGTGTGTTATTCCACTATCTAATTTCAGCACACCCGGTTCAGTAGTACTAGAATAGTAGTAGCGTGAAAGAGTAACAAACATCCATCAATCCATCTATCCATCCTCACAAACTTTCGCATTTATAATATTAGTAGGAAGAAGGATAAGATTAGCTTTTGATGTTCAAAAATGCCTTCTTGAGACTTGATAACTTTTTCAATTTGAGTTTGATATAAATAAATGTGGCCGTTGTTGTTGTGACATATCTATCGAAGGCGGGTTGTGCACATTGTTTTTATGTGCACGTAGTCAGGAGAACGTACGCACATAGAAACACTGCATGTGCAATCTACACACAAGTAAGCAAAACAGCGTGAAATAGAACGACCGAAACAGATTTCTGGCAAGATTAATCAATGTCCATGCAAAATGCAAATCAATCTGTAGCGGCAATATAATGCCTAGCCATTGCTCATGTTACCTATTATAGGTATATTGTTACTTTGAAATATGTAACCACATCCACTACATTTACATGAGACCAATAACATACTGGCGAAATGTGGGTGTACCGACTGGGTCCTGGGTACACCTCTGCCTATCCCTTCGGGAAAAAGGCGTGATTGTATGTTATGTTAATTTTTGGTCACGACTAATCAATGACGCAGAAGGTACAATAACATTAATTAAATGCACTCTTTCTTATATCTACGAGAAGTAATACCATACAAACATGTAAGTTATAATAGTAAGCATATAAAAATAATACCGAATACTAATAACATCGAAAGCATATTGTAAAGCGTCCTTGCCTCAGTAGTTGATAATATTATGTCCGATATCTTGAGTTTATATGTTTATCTTGAGCCTTAGTTTCAAATCTCATTGACATGTGGACGTTTCAGCTAAGCGCTATCGAGCTTTGGATGGTACGTTAAACTGTATGTCCTGGACTTCTCCTAAAAGGTTTGTATTTCTCCTAAAAAAAGTAGAGGTATTCTATTTAAGCATAAATTGTAAAGTCGCTCGAAACACGGTATCCGATGTTTTGTTAGGCGTGCACGGAGATAATTTTTTTTAAGTCCAACGTGCACGGGCCCCATTGATCTTTAATCTAAAGGTATGGATAGCACCAGTTCATCTCTGAAACCATCTACTGAAGATGAGCTCAAAGACAGCCCCTGCTAGGTGCTAGCACTAAGGACTATTGTGAATGGATGGAAACTACTTGATTTGGCTACAGATAACTTGGCTATTGCTAGAGACTCCGGCAGCTAGCACTTCCGTCTCATGGTGAAATATTACGGCAGGCGATGGCAATTATTACTATAATTTTGAAGAAGAAGTGAGAAAATAAGTTCAGAAACTGCATTCCAGTTTTCACGATAGTGCGGTAACAATAACTGGATATCATTATTATTCGCCAAGCGACAGCCGACGGTCTAGGAAATGAATATTCTCCCGCTAATGGACCAAGTGTACTTACTTTCTTTCATTAAAACTTACATAATGCTGGAACAGGTTCGCTCCTGAATTATTACACCAGCCTTTGTGTATTTTGTAGTTGAGTTACAATGGCCACCCATGTTTTAATCGACCTTAGGGTACTTCCACTTTGTTTGACATTGCATCGGTTAATTATGTAATTGAGTTAGTAGGTTCTGCTTGATACATTATGCTTTAACTAGAGGTAGCTGAGAACTAGAGGTAGTAAGATGCTTTAACGACTTTAGGCTCATAGGGATTTAAAAATTCGTTTAAGAACCATTAACTTATAATTATAGTATATAGTATACACCTACATAAGTAAACCTTCCAAATATCAAGTCTCCACGCTAAGCGGTTTAGACTGTGTATTGCACTAAGTATACTCGTATGCTGTAAAATAAGTATCAGAATCTTCATATTTTTTTCAAATAATAATCCAGACAGTAAAAAACACCTAAATCAAAATTAAGTAGAGGTTATAAATATAAAGCAAGCCATAAAGTCAGCGCTAATAAACAAACGCATTATTAAGTTTTTACTTCAGTCGTGTTTTTGCTAGCTTCGATTAGTTTAAGACCTGTGCGGATGCTATTAAAATACCTAAGTTACAGTATAAAAGAAGTTTATATATTAACGAAATATTGAGTCCTGGGTACACCTCTGCCTACCCATGTACGCATAACATGAAATATGCCTCTCTCAGAGGCGTGATTGTGTGTTATGTTATTAATATGCAAAGAGATGTTCAAATAAAAATGAAATGTGGCTCCGAAATCGGCATATTTCATGTTTCTTGGAAGAGAAAACGATTAACTTGCCGAAAGATGCCGAAGATTCTAAGTATGGCTTGTAAAATAAAACATCACTTTGGTTTCAATAAGAGAAAGACGTGTCCCGAGTCTGAAGTTGACTGAAATTTTAATAGGTTAGGTATATTCTTATATCTGACGAAATAACTGATAGGTTCTAGAATATTATTTCATGTTATTCGAGAAAGTTCAATATTCAATATTCAAAAATTGGATTCCAAATCTGATTTCCTGCAGGAACCTTTCATAATATTGTGTCTTTGAAATAACTTTGTCTCCACGTTTATAAGATCCGAGTTTATTCGGTTAAAGAACAAATATAATATAAAACAGCCTCCAGTTATTTAAGATGACGGTCTGTCGGTTAAGTAACTAGTGAGTCTAATGTTTTAAAGTAGTTATTCAAATTTGATATTTTCTTGATAAAACAAACATGAGGTTAGGTCTTTTTGTGTGTACAGTCCCAGGATATCTATCATAACTAAAACATAAAAGTAATCTTTCCATTCAAATTTATTCTTAGAAATAATTCGTAACTAGAACGATCTATCAAATCCTCACCAAATTCGATTAAGGCTGTTGCCAACTCCACTCCCATTTCAACGAAATTACAAAGAGGCCCATTTATTATACCATCAAATTTCTGAAGGACCAAAGTTTTGTGCCGTCATAATATAATAACATAATAACTTTCAATGTAAAGGTAAACAGATCTCGGGGAATGGAATATCCTTTTGTTATAATAAAACTTCTTAAGCCATACAAATATCGGTAGGTACCTACTTTTGTCCACCAAGTGGTCTAAACTACTGTCAGATGGCAGCGTACCCAAGATGCTGGCGGCATTGCCACTGCTTATACGTTGGGCCAGATATTCGCCAGCATTGTGATCACTCGTCGCCTTGTCAAAGCGCACAGGTATATATTTTTTTTCAATTAAAGGTTGGTTCACACAACGCGAGCGCAGGTCGAGTTGTATTCCGTGAATTTGTATGAAGACGACACACTGAGGTTGCGCGGGTCTGCTGCATTCACTTGTGTCTGAAACTCGACCCCGACCCTCTTACGTGTGGACAAAGGCCTTTAGTGATAGCGTTTATTTTATTTTAACTAGATTAGTTATTAGACTAGTTCAATAAATATGTAACAATGTTCTGCTGACGCTACATGAGCAATGTTTTCAGACAGATGTTTATGTTGGCTCGTTACAAGCCATTGTTTCTGGCCTACAATATTGACGACGCGCTCATACATTATGTATCTACGTTTAGGTAAATAAAGCGGTACAAACTTCTGCATAATGAAAGGGCTGGTAACAATTGAAATTCTAGTAGACTTGACGGCCCACATTAATTAATCTCAAGTATAACGGTCTCTCTATACATCCTAAATTGATTGTCATATTGTAAAAAGTTGTCATATTGTTAAAGTATTGGAGACAAGGAGAACTTATGTTATTTACATTTTTCGGAAATGCCTTTCAATATCTTGAAACTCAGCAGAAAAGATTTATACTTCCTTTATTCAGAGGAAACGAGAAAACAAAAGCTGCTAGATATCGAGGAAGCTCACAAATCCATACACCATCGACCCGTATGCTATTGGCAAATCGGGTACAAAACGTATAAATTATCGATTCCGTTTGGCTTGACGTGTGTCAACGTTCGCCGTTTACAGCGGCGCGGCTAGCGGCTGATTGGTCTCTCATTTAGGCCGATTGTGCCTCACGAATACATAATTTGCGTTCGCCTCAGAGCGGTGCCATTAAGATAATCTCCAGCCTATCGAGCGTTATAGGCCATGTGGGTCCTGTCATTGATTACCTGAATGCTCTTAAGTGCTACAGCACTGCGTTCAGTGCGCTAATGCCTGCATTATACTATTAATTAAAACGGAGTATGTTAGCCTCTAATTAATTTAATATGTGTTCAAATTAACAGGAAGCTTTACGACAACGTTAAAGGAGAACCACATTGAACGATAAAGCAGCAGAACAAAATGAAGCTTCAATGTTTGCTGGTAAAGCTGAACCAGTAGAAACGAGCATTTCCACTATCAGTCATCGCCGCGCCGTGCCGGCCCCCGAACAAAGTGGCAATTTTCTACAGAACATATCTATTTTTCAGTAACTTCAAATAGCTTTCTTTAACTTTCCAAATCAAACACCCAACAAAGTTCCCCGCTGTCTTATTACTTATCTAATTGTGCATATAGCTTGAATCGTTGTAACAATTGGCCCACGGGGATGGAGGATTGCGTGTCGAAACGGCCATTTAAAGTGTCTTTCAAAGTAATGTGGGTATTAGAGGCAGCGATGCGGAATGTGGAATTCTCTCATCGCCTCGTTATAGGGATTCAATGGTTTCTTCACTTGTGCGCTGATGCGAAAGATACTCCATATGAAACCATAATTTCATTTTATTAAGATTGACGACTTTGTCATATCAAGGAATACAAAACTTTACATTTCTTTCGTTTCTTTAACATTATTATCTCAAATGAAAGTGATGATCTAGTTTACTTTAAATCCGTTCTCAAAATTTGATGTTGCTAACCTTAATTTCGGGGGTTTTTATCTGCACACTATTCAGAAACCGTCGTTCCATATTGCGCAGGTGCACAGTATATAACTAGAGCGACAACATCCCCGCTGCAGGTTACTAATGCAGATTGCGTTCAGAAGGTCATATCTAAATCACGGGATGGAACATAACGTCGGCACTTTATCTTAACTCAACACCTGCCCACCCCCCTTCAGCCCTGTTTGAGTTATATCAGCGGTTCTCCTTTTGTTGTTTACGAATGAGTTTTTCCACGTCGGCCGCGGACCGCCTTCGACACACCTGCTTCTTTCTCCCCGAGCGTTATTAGGGTTCGGAAAGTAAACAGCAGAAGCCCTTGTAATTTGGCAAGGTAGGAAGGTGCTTCCGACAACCCTATGCCTTGACTTTGTGATTCGGTGTCAATATTTAAGTATTGGGCTACACCTATGCGTAATGCGTATACGAAAATTTGAGCGCACTATTGTTTACTGCTGTCGCGGTAAATTCTAACTATATCGAAACAAATATGAGTAAATGAGTGTAGGAAGCAGCATTAATGCATATTTCACGATTCGTTATAATGTAAAGACTCGAAGGCCCTACATTTCTAATTGATGAATGCTCACGCACTCCACACTTTTGTTATCGCGAAATGTTCGTGATTCAGCCAGCCCGGCGCGGCCCCATCCCCTTCGCTTACGGCGTCGCATATTCACAATTATCAGCAGAACCCCAACTTCTCACGGTCCAACGCACGCCAGATAACTTTTATTTATCGTACTCATTTTATGCGTATTGTAAGCGAATAGTACGCGCTCGCTCTCGGAACTTATCGCGCCTAATGTTGCGTTATTTTTTTTCGTCTCTCCACGTCTCCGAGATGGGACTTCGGGGGGTGATGTTTTTATTATAAACACGTGTCGGGACTCGGGAAATATTTGCGGGTGTTAAGGTAATGTGTTCCGTTGATATACGCATGTCGTTTACGTTTGAATTGTCTTATTAGTGACGTCGAGGCGCGTTGTGGAGGCGTTCCGGCCGCGCGACTTTGCTGATTTATGTCTGTGTGAATTTTTTGCTTTGTGGAGGCTTTTGACGCCGGTTTTTACGAGGTATTTATTTGTCTGCCGGAAGCGGTTCTGAATTGCAATTTTTTAAGCTCTAATCGCTAGTTTTCGACGTTGATCCTAATCGTTACGACGATTTGCTGTTTTTGTCACTTGTGAATTAGCTTAGAACAGATTTAGGTTTTTATAAGATCTCTAGCAAAAACAAAGAGACTCATGCAGGCAATATTATAGTAAATATAAATTGCTTACAGTGTTTTGCCTAATTTCCTAGTGGCTAGCCTGTTTGTTTTTAAAAATAAAGACATATAAATTGCTAAATTACTCTGTTATACGCTCACAATACCAGCATGTGATTCGTAAACCAAGGACTAGATTGACCATGACAGACAACTGTTATATTATGAGCATTAAAATATTTAATAAAAACCTATAACACCTATAACAGTATCATTATTTAAAATTTTAATACGTTCTCGATATAATCAGACCGCCATATAACGACACAGAAAAAAGACAACTGTTTACGGTAACCGCTCTCAGCTCTGTGTCCGTAAAATCATTTCATAAATGAAAATAACAACCAGATTCTCGCAACGTTTTGATTGGAATTTGTCGGCATTATTGGCTTTTTGGCGATCGGCCAAATCGACGTGTCTGTTTTGGTTTTTTGCCTTTAACCGACGCGAAACGGCTAAGGTTTATAGGTGTGTGAATGGAATATAGTCGTAGCTTTTGCCTGTACGTATTTCTTCTTGCGGATGTCGGAAACAGTGTGTACCTACTTAAATAACCTTAATATATTGATACGTATTGTTGCGAATTCGTAAACAAAAGAAAGAAAATAAAGGTTTATTGATGAGTTATTTTTATTACCTGCAATCCCATAACTCCTTCAACAGTACTCGTACTGTGTAGTCATTGGACTAACATTTATCTTTTGTGTATTATAATAATCCAAGTGATAATAACTTACACGCTCATTCGCCATCGCCCCGTTTGTAAATACGCATATTATAGTATATAAAACCCACACCGTATCCGTGTGGTTCTCGACTATATAGTAGGGCCACCCCTTTCTCATCCCGTAGAAGCCGTGAGACCCGGCAGAGGGGCATATTCGGAGAATGGGCAGCAGCGCTCTCCGGCACCAAGTATTATATATAAGATATATATCACCAAGCCCCACATATAAATAGTATGAATAGGGGGTTCTATGGTCAGCAGAGGACGTCTTCCGGCTGATGATGATAATGATGATGAACACCCAGACACGGATCAAATAGACATGCTCACAAATGTTTGATATGGCCGGGAATGGAACCGGGGGCCTGTGGCTCAGAAGGCAGGGTCACTAGTTACTACTTACCATTGAGCAAATATCGGCCGAGATAAGTAGGTAGTAGTGCTTGAGCACCACTAAAATACCTCAGTGTTGTAGTCCCCAGGTGGTCTACTTGTTTGCCACCTATGGCATAAAAAAAGATCTTCGAAACAAGTTAACTGCGTTCGGCCGTATAGCTGTTAAGAATAGAATTAAGAATAGATCCTTATTTATCATAGTAGTTAATATGGCAATCTAAATTAACTTTAACCTCACCATTATTGGTTATATAGATATCCGTAAAGTTACTTGCATAAATGTGCCAAAAATTAACTTCAAGTTAAAACTAGTAACTTTGTAACCAAAACTTAATGCGGCATTCCACAAGGGTGCAGAGTGAGGTATGCCAGTCCAATAATATTGTCCACAGTCGCTGAAGTACCAAGTCTCAACTAGTTTCAAGTTTCTCATTAGTATGTATTGCTCTTCTCAGAAATTAGTGAATTCGTGGTTGGTCGGGACTTAGGGACAAATGAATTGCAGCACCTATTTATTTTAGAGCTGGTACCAAGATGTAATGAAATTAAGTTAATGGTTTGGGAAGAACACAATGGAAAAAAATCAAATCAAATCAATCAAATTGTGTCGGTACGCGCTGTATGAGATTCTCAAAAAGAGCTGAAAATAGTGTGACCATTAGAAGCACATAACCACGTTCATGAGCAGCAGTAGGGTTCCCAAAAAACTAAAGTCGTAATCAATTCGAACAAAATTAAAAAACATTTGCCCCGTTTTTTGTACGCGGTACGAATTCCCATAATATGTATATCCCATAGTTTACTCGTATATATTCTGAGTAGATTTAAATTAGACAAAACCTATATGTGTGCACTCGTTGTAATCTAATTTCTCCATGTGCCAAGAAAGGTAGAATGCGCTTGAAACCCTCCCCACAAAGAATAATTACAAAAACCACTCAACACCTAACTCGATATAGTTTTAATTTCACTAAGTACAGCTCTACAGACCACAGAGCTTATCGATACTCTGCCAATTTATGCACGCCGGGCGTTTTATCTCGAGCAAAAAGCTCTAGTTATTCACAATGTACATTTACATCTGCTATTTGAATATGGATAAAGGTGATACTCGGATGGAATACTAATCTCTGTAAAACGTGTGTTTTGTAACAGAACAACACTCTCGAGATGATCATCCTTTAGCAAATATGCAAGTTACATGTGAGAGTCTGCCGGCAAACATAATATCACTATCACCACGTGTTCTCGGACCAATGTTTACCTTCATTAATTAATGAAATCGGTGCAAGAGCCCGCACTCTGTACGAAATAATCATTGGACGATATGAAAATTGCGATTGGTCAATTAATAAAATTGCTCGCTTTCCGAGTGCGGACGACCGACCTATCTTTTGTAAATTATTGCGTATTGAAATATTTAAAAGACCTTTGGAAATACGCGCCATTAAACCTCATTTTACTGCGGACGATTTATTAATGTTATTGCTATTTCATTGATTATTATCCTTGTTCAGTCTTTGCATAAAAACCATTGATATAAAGAAAAGGAGAGATGAGATACTGGTTTCTCGAAAATGGCAAGCTCAAATTAAGTAAAGTAGGGTCGTACGAGCGCATAATGTTGTTGCCTCAGTCGCACCTCGGTCTTAGTTACGTCTTTCTATCTTTGTTGTTCATTATATTATGTCACTGTGCAAACTTCTTACTGAGCAAATTGCACGTGACATTTATTGAGTAAGCGCTGAGAGAACGTACCCTATCTCCCCTTTTTTATATCAATGGTAAAAACGGATGTTTTTTTTATTTTATTAATAATAATTACTTATCGCTTCAGTTGATTCTACGAGGATGCCTCAAAATGATGTTGAAATTCAATCGAAAACTTTCGACTTTCTTCTAAACACGAAGGTTTGCAACAAAAACCAAGCACACAAATACTATTACCTAATCCCGACTGCTTCATGGATAAAAACCTTTTCAAGTACTACAGACTAAGTTCTGAACAACTACTATAAGGGAGTTTAATAAATACAACGATACCTTCAGGGTATAAGAACAATTTGCCGCGATATTGTCGCGGTCGGTACGGGAATGTTCGCTAATGCCCTCCGACGTTAAGCCGCCAGATTATCCTGGGTAAAGCCCTGAAAGTCCCAGTGTTCGACTGGCCGAGTTTAGGGCCTTACCTACCTTCGACAAATTGCTGGTTCCCGGTTGCGACGTAATTAAGTTTTCTACATGAGATTTAATGTTCATTTTTAAAAATAAGGATAAATATTGAGTTGTCAGAAAAAGTACATCGAGTTTCACTTTTACATAATGATAAATTTATAGTTGTAAATAATTTATACTTTATTTAATTAATTTAATTTTTATTTTATACCTATATAATTTACAAGTTATGACCAGTGTAACTCGTTAGGTAAATCTGATTTCTAGGATATAATCATGAGAACGCTTCTGATACTGCGGCGCAGTCTGGTTATCAGAAAAAGGTCCTCGCTTTCTCATGATGGCAAGGAACCCGTCGATGCGGGTCTACAGTCTACACGAACATACCTGACGCACTACAGAAGGGCGGTGGTTTCAAAAGCATTCTCAATTGTTGTTTTGACACGCAGAGCGCTGTAAATAAGTGGGTATCACTTAAATATTTTTCGGCACAGGAGGCCGAGTTATCTCTGCAACCGACGTATCAGATAGGGTTCTTCGGCATGGGTATGGCGGGCAAGGAGAATAAGACATCGCACGTACAATATAATCAGCTTTAATGTAAACTCTTCTGTACAACGGGTAGAACGACGATATTATAAAACAGTATTGTTTCACGTGGACAGAGTGTTCCACTGGGTAACGAACGCTGCAACCGACAAACGTAAAGTGACGCTGCACGCCGTTCGTCCGCACCTAGGACGATTTAACCACTGGACGCGAATTGTACATAATGAAGTATGAAAACACGTTCAACCGATTTTTGCGGGGGGAGGAGGATTTTACACATTGCTGACTTTTACGAAGATATACACACACTACCGTAATATTCGTATCCATAATTGCGCGCACACAAAGATTTACCTTTGTGTATTATATTGTTGCACTATTCTCGCATGTAGCATTGTCACTGTCTAAGAGCAAAACAACTGACAATTGCGATTAAAATGACAGAGAGAAAAATTGGGTACTTCCCACTTGATCCCCATCTCCTTGCCCACCACTAGTGACAACTGCAATTTTTATTTCAGAATATGTATTCCACTCGTGACATGTGGGAATTGCCTATCATACATATATTGATTCTTACATCCTCAATTCAACCCTCACCTTATATAAATGTTGAACTTCCAGCTACCGTTAGAATAATTATAAGTAATTTACGCTAGCCATAGAAAAGAATACTAGACGGGGCCTGCTGGTGAATCCATTCATTCTGATTACGATATTATAATAATAGGTAGTATGTATAATGTACATATTACGGTAGATGTGATTAATTGAAAATTATCAATAATTATCGATCAATAATTATTTTCAATAAAACACATTTACCGTAGCATATAATATATACGTATATATACATATATATACGTACTTGACAAAATATTATAATGATGCAATTAATGACGTTATAATAATATTATGAATTTATAACGTATAATATTATGTGATTTATGAAACATATTCTAAAAATATTTTTTTATTTTGTCCTACTTGCCACCATTAGTGACCTAGAAAAAAGTCCCAGTGTTGACCAAAAAGGTGTGGACAGCGAGAAGTACCCGTAAAATTATGTCACCTACACTAGTGCTTGACATAGTCGATAAATTGCTATCGAGGACGAATGAAAGAACAACGAGTTTATGATAGTCTGACAATAAATATTCAAATACGATTTTGAAAATACGGTTTTTTTTTATATGGGTTGGCCGAGCTGTTGATGAAACCAGATGATAGCTTGTCAGACGCGGATACTATTACTATTTAGTGCTACTATTAAGTTGCTGATAAGCTTATCCCCGCCATTCAGTAGGCTTGATTTTGCCTTTTAGTTAATATTAGGTCCTTACATAGGAAATTGGCATTTTGTACGGGAGGAATATATTATAGTAAATTGTTTTTTTTGTAAATTATATTTAATTAATCAAAGTATGCACCGTTGTTATCTATGCATTTTGGCCATCTCATGGGTAGTTCATGAATCCCTTTAGTAAAAAAACCATGGGGGCGAGTATCAATAAACTCTTTGAAGGCGGTTTGGACTGCCACATCGGAGTTGAATTGTTTTCCTTGTAAGAAGTTGTACAAATACCGGAAAAAATGGTAATCTGTTGTAGCGAGGTCCGGAGAGTACGGTGGATGTCGCAGACATTCCAATTGTAGCTCATCTAACTTAGTGGTTGTTTGTTGTGCAGTGTGTGGTCTTGCGTTGTCGTGAAGCAGCAGTGGCCTAGAGCGTTTGACTAATCTCGGTTGTTTAGCAGCTAGTTCTTCCTTCATGGTTTGCAGTTGCTGATAATAGATATCTGCCGTAATCGTTTGGCCAGATTTTAGAAAGCTGTAGTGAACGACCAAACACGCACAAGTATCTTTTTCTGAGTCAATTTTCGTTTAGGGGAAGATTCGGCTGGGACTCCAGGGTTCAGCCATTGCGACAAGCGCTTCTGATTATCGTACAGTATCCACTTTTCATCACAAGTAATGATTCGATTTAAAATCCCTTCATTATTGTGTCGGTTGAGCTCAATTTATGCTCAATTTATGAGGTACACATCGTTAATTTTTTTTTACTTTCCCGATTTGCTTCAAGTGTATTAATACAGTTTTATCGATATATGTCATTTATTTTTATCGATATTATTATACCTACCTAAAACATTGTCAAGCCCTAGTAAATTTGACTTTGACGTAAATAATCCAGGTAATTTAGATAGGTGCTTTTTGTTCGTGGTGTATAATACTTCATGACCGTTTATTAAATATAGTCGGATTAAGTTGGATATATTTTTTCAATTAATATTAATTTTTGGCATAAATAGCTGTATTAATAAAGAAAAATTAAACTTACAAGTGAAAAGAAACATTAGTTGCTCGACCACTATAACTTTTACACCATTTAACTGCACGTTTCGTCATTTTTTTAAATATGTTTTTCTCCCGATGGTGTACGAACGACTGTGACAGTAAAACTACAACGATGTCCGATGTTTCATGGTATTAACCTGCGGGGTATTAGGCGAGAACGGAATGAAGGCGCGTCCAGTGGTTAATTCGTTCAAGGTCCGCACGCTACCTCTAGCGCACCCAACGGACCGAACGCGCAACTTTTACCGAACGCTGATTGGCCGACTTCACTTGGCAACACGCCTATCGACCAATCAGAAAGCAACGCATGTTACCTGTGTTACACAAGAGATGGCGCCACTTCCATCTAGTCCACCGAACTTAAACTATATGGCGCTAAACTAAATAATTATAGACGTAGGTATACTAGGCGCCGTCACGGCCGGACTGACACTCGCACGTCCTCGTGCGTTCATCTCGCTCATCTATAACAAAAACACCAAAGTTAGCTCATTCCATATGCCACCGCTCGTTCATTCTGCCACAAATGGGTATTTCTTATGTGACTTAAACGGCTGATGATGCGATCAGTTCCAGCTGAGACACGCAACGGCACAAAACTAGAGATGCCTACCAGCAGTGCAGACCGGATAACAGTGCCTCTTCGATCTACGTCTACCGCAGTAGCCCATAGGGTTCGACCCAGGCCACTGCATCCCTTCGACTCACTCTGGACTCGCCGCATCAACTATAGCCCGGATAACAGCGTCCCTTCGATCTACAACCCAGAGTACGACCCGGACAACTGAATCCCTTCGACTATCTTTCAACACTCACAACACACACCGAACAGCTGTGTCACCTCCAACCAAAACTGATCACATCATTCAGTTTATGCAAATTGACTTCAGTACAAGCGTTGCAGTCTTTGGTCTGTTTAAATTAAATTTTATCGTCACTAATTTGAACACTAACTCCTTGTTTAAGAATATCTCTATCCAATATAACAGATTCCGAAATGCCGTTGGACGGAACATACATAACATAACATAACATTCACGCCTTTTTCCCGTAGGGGTAGGCAGAGGTGTACCCAGGACTCAGTCCCATAGTAGATACACCCACATTTCGCCAGCATGTTATCAGTCCCATGTAATAGGGGGCGAGCCTATTGCCATCTACCGGGCACAGTTCCAGACCCCAGGCAGTTATTGAGATATTTCCTAATGGAAAAATTCAATATTTAACACTTTGCCTGACCTGGGGATCGAACCCAGGACCTCTTGATTGGCAGTCGAGCATGCGCCCACTACGCCACCGAGGCAGCTCGTGGACGGAACAATATAAAATAAAACCGGCAGTTTAACACCCTCGACTACTATTGCGCTAAGAATTTGAGATTCGCATACAATGTTCCCTTGACCTACCCCTGTAAGAAAGATTTTATCGTTGCGCTTAGTACCCGGAAATTTCTCAATCAAATCAGATCTAATCAAAGAGCATGCAAAACCACTATCAAATAAAAATTGGACGAGCTCACTCGATGATTTTGCTAGTGTACTACTCGCAGACTGGTGGCTGCACACGTGGACCTCTTTGACCACCTTCTCCGGGCAGGCTGGGGCGATGTGGCCAGATTTGCCGCACACGAAGCAGGACCTCTTGTCAGCAACCTCCTTGGAAGTAGACGCAGGATTCTGGGCAGCTGGAGGCTTCTTGCAATCCGCCTGTTTGTGTCCTGCAGATCCGGAGCGGCGGCAGTTTCCGACGCCGGACTTTGTGTAGCAGCCAACAATAGAGAGAGCAGCGCTTCCATCCCGTTGAGAACGTCACACGTGGCCGCTCGTTGTTGCTGGTCTTGTCGATTCTCCTGGATATTTAGCCCTTCGCATCCCACTTCTGATTTCGGCACAGGAGGCCGAGTTATCTCTGCAACCGACGTATCAGATAGGGTTCTTCGGCGTGGGTATGGCGGGCAAGGAGAATAAGACATCGCACGTACAATATAATCAGCTTTAATGTAAACTCTTCTGTACAACGGGTAGAACGACGATATTATAAAACAGTATTGTTTCACGTGGACAGAGTGTTCCACTGGGTAACGAACGCTGCAACCGACAAACGTAAAGTGACGCTGCACGCCGTTCGTCCGCACGCTACCTCTAGCGCACCCAACGGACCGAACGCGCAACTTTTACCGAACGCTGATTGGCCGACTTCACTTGGCAACACGCCTATCGACCAATCAGAAAGCAACGCATGTTACCTGTGTTACACAAGAGATGGCGCCACTTCCATCTCTAGTCCACCGAACTTAAACTATATGGCGCTAAACTAAATAATTATAGACGTAGGTATACTAGGCGCCGTCATATTTTAGAATAGGCCAGTAAGAAAAGCAACCGATGAAAAATGTATTTAAATTTCGAATTAGGAACTCATTGGGAACCTATAATGTATGATAATTTTGACAGCAGTTTAAAAGTGTCTGTCGAGCGTCAAAATGTATTCTAGAGAAAACATCTATTTTGAAGCTCGACAGACACTTTTAAAATTGCTGCCAATTTGTAAAAACAAATGACATATGAGTTTAATACACATTACAGATTACCAATTCGAAATTTAAATACATTTTTCAATTGCTGCTTTTCATGCTGGCCTATCCTAAAAACTTTTGGTGTGCCCCTTGTATTATGCTGCTCGAGGAAAATGACTGGCAATAGCCCCTAAACAATGCTACTTTCTCATATGACCATCGAGGTAACCTGAGGGAAAAGATGCGGGCAACTTTGCTTATGTCGCAAAATACAAATTCTAGCTGCATCCTATAGCTGCAAGCAAACTGTAACGTTAGTTTCAAAGCTCTGTCTGTGTGGAATTGGTCTATTCCAAAATACATTTGCATCTCGTTCATAATAACAACGGGTTATTTGCAATTCATCTAAAACCTAATGAGCCTGCTATAAATTATCGAATCAGTTAGAAACTAATTTTCCCGCAAAGTAAACAGACATTTCGATCAAACCTCGAATAAATGTAATCAAATCACAAATGCTTCAGCGAAATTTATATGATGTAAAACCCGTAATGCCTTCCAAATGTACCCATAGAGCTGTCATAAAACTATCTAATAATATCCTTGTAGAGTTTAATAAAAGTGGGGACACTAACGCTGCGTCATAAAATTGTAAAAATAGAGCTGGAAACCAGAAGCTTGGTATAAAATCTGAAACGTGGCATTCGATATGCGTCCTCTAATCCTCAGCGCTATGTAAGCGAATCGTTTTGTACTTAGAGTGCATCTCAACTAAGATAAAGAAGGAATTGGCACGTCTAAAACACGGAAGATATTAAAACTGGAATTCATTTATGCCAGGAGTGGTTATAAAGTACTTCTTTATAGAAGCTAGCGCTGATTCTGCGTGTGTCATTATATATATATGAGTCAGATTCTGCTCTACTCGATGAGTTTTATGAGTAACGCCTGATGATAACATTGCTCAGACAGGCTAGCACTGAATTATACGTGCTCGGGTCAAAAGCTATCTAAAAAATTCGTGCCTTAATGTAATGAAAGAGAGTTAAGATGTGCTTTAATACTTTAGAAATGACACACTTAATTGATAAAAGTTATGGTAAGGCAAAAAGTATGCATCGGCCGGGAATCGAACCCGGGCCGCCCGCGTGGCAGGCGAGCATTCTACCACTGAACCACCGATGCTTGTAGTTTAGTTACTAAATTAAAGCATGACTATTGAATGAAATAATAATTATCACAATAGTTTTTGATAACCCATAATTATTTTGTCACGTACAGCAGATAAAATCTACCCACTCGTATATATATAATTTTCATTATTGTTACGCAACTTCAATTTTATGTAAGGTTTTGATTTTCTGAGTAACTACACATTTAGGTATACCTACATAAAATATAGGTGTATATATATATATATATATGTTGTATTAAAATAACACAAGGTCACACCACTGGTCCAAAAACAGGTTACACAGGTAACGGACGCGTGTACCATAAAACAGAAATACGGGGTTTTAACGTTTTTTGCGTACAGAACGGAGAAATTTCGTTTTATTTCTATTTGCGTCGAATGCGAATGCGATCGGATTTCGTTCGTTGGACGCTGACAGTTTTTACAATATAGCGAATTTCGCTCGCACCTGCTTTTTGGAGTGGAAAGTGGTTTTTCGACGCTCGCCGTCAATATTTTAACAACTGAATGGTAAAATTTAAATTAGGGAATATATCTGTGATTCAGTGGTTTAAGCGGCAGACGGCAGATGCTGATTGGGTTTGGAAACTGAAACTGTTGAATTAATACGAGTAAAATGTTTTTAAAGAGCTTTTATTGGGCCGGTTAGAGATTTTCATTACTCATTGTATCTGATCATCGGTATCGGACACTTTGAAACTAGGAATAGACAATCGAACATGGTACAGCCGTACCACTTAACTACTTAATCTGTGACCTGTACCGTTCGGTACGGCGTTCACGCCACACGATCGAACCGCTTTGATGGGCAAGCTACTGTGCCACCGTACTAAGTAATAATAATTATTATAATGTTCGCCGGACAGTGCGCCAGACGATCGAACATGGTATGGTGGCGAACCAGGTTCGGGTCACAGATTAAATAGTACAATGGTACAGCCGTACAAAGTTCGATTGTCTATTCGTACTTTAACTGGTCATTGTACCTACGCATCATTTGGAACATCAATTTGTTTGAGACAAACCTGAAATCGCGAAAAAATCAGCTTATACATAAAAATGTTGCTAGACCTCAAACAAAATGTATGGACGAGTTGTTTTCGCGTTTCAAGAGCTACAGCTGTCTGTGAAACCTGAAACTGATGTCCAATCATAGGTCCTTGATATAGATTGGACACATAATAATCAATAACTTCAGAAAAAGCAATAATGTGTAAAATGTTACAAAGCACAATGCATTGTGTTCGGACACTTGAAAGGCTTCAGAACTCATTACAACTTTAGGTGCGGGTCAATCGAAGCTCTGATGCAACAATGAAATATTACCGCTTCACTGCATTTGACCGAACTTTTTGCGCAGAAACCATAAACTCTGCAAGTTTTACGAGAAAATCCGATCTTGGCGCGATCGGGAATCGGAATTTTATTCGTTTGATTTTGCGATTATAAGTCTGAGTGTTTAGTCATTCAACAGTTTCGAGCTTGTTTGCTTATTGAATAATTGCCATACCCTCTTTATGCGTATATAAGATGAGCAATTGCCACTGATGTGAAGCACTAAGACGAGATTCCCTTGAAGTACAACCGACAACTTCTCGATTGCCTGCATTACTGGCATCACAGACCATCTTTCACAAATTCTCGGCAACTGGCTATGAATATCTGTGTAAAGCTGTCTTTATGATAACTATATTAAGTCAATCAAATAAGGCTAAAGAAAAATAAGTGTGTGAAGATCTACACAGCATAATGGAAAACCCTTAAAACTAAATGTGTCAAAACTCCAAATACGATACTTGAGAAAGAGGATGATATTTGAAAGTGCATTTGCTATACGGTCGTATATCAGATGTCACATAAGAACGTTTCCCAGTTTAATATGAAGGTGTGGGCATCAGGTGTGGTGCCGGTTCTCGTAAAATTGTTCAGGAGATATGGCGATGGTGAGAGTTTATCGTAGCTCGTAGGTAACAGTGGGTTTGGTTGCCTCAACGATATATGGCTAACATAGGTTTCTTTATCATAAAGTGTTCATTAAATTGTAATAATTGGTCTAAGCGTCTCTGCTCATGGCGTAATTTATCAGCGCCGATGCACCGCGTTTAAGCGATTCAAACGCAATCCAGTCCACGCAACGCAGTCCAGAAGTCTAGAGCTGTATTTTAGCGAATGTATTGGGACTTTAAACGCGTGATCTTGAAATGTGCGTTGTAAGCGCTGATGAAATACGTTATATGCAGAGACTCTGAGTCTAGTTCTAAAAACTGACTAGCTGGCCGGTTTGCTCAGCCGGTAGTGGCCCTGCTGTCTGAGCCGCTGGTCCCGAGTTCGATCCCCGGTCAGGTCAAACATTTTGTGTGCATGAGCATCTCTGTTTGATCTGTGTCAGTCTTCTGGTAACCATAGTACAAGGCTCTGCCTAGTTTAGGACCAGAGATGACCGTGTGTGGAAGTTGTCCCATAAAAATTTTTAACGATTCAGTATTCGATTTTGAGCATTAAATTACTTACAATATTTGCTTCTCTGACTGACGAGCATTTGGTTGTGATGAAACAGTTCGATAATAGTACTTTACTATAACAAATCGTATAGTTATAGCACAGAACAGATAATAATACTACGTATAGAATGGACACTGTCATCCGCCCACCAATCGACCTTCCTCACCCCCGCGAACGAGATTGAGCCCTCCACGAGCCTCGCTTCTATGAGAAATCACCTGACGCACACTTGCACGTGTACAAAACTCCATGTGTGTACTGTCTGTGTAGTAGGTAGTTATAGCGCGGCTTTTATATGGGAATTGAGTCGAGAGTCCGGGGTGTGGTTATAGGTTGCAGTGTGAATTTATTATTTGAATATTACAAACAGGCTTCCATTTTATTTACGCGTATTGATGATGATAAAATTATTAATGAGTTTTCATTATTGGTTATAGTTTATTAATAAGGTTCCGTCATTGTTATTTCAGAACAGGTGGAAATTAAGCGAATGACTGATTTAACTGAATTATTGAGGCAGAAGCTCACCAAACAATGCCTTTTAAAATTTTTGCAATGACACTTGATGTGCCCCACGGATTCATGCGCTGAAAAGTGTCTTATGTATCATTGCAAAATTCATCATAATTGGTTCAGTATTTTGTACCCTATGTGTTATTCCAGGGTCTAAGCTATCTATATACCAAAATTCAGTTCAATCAGTTAGGTTAGAGAGGGTGTGAGAGAGAGGGTGTGTTTGTGTTGTAAAACTATACAACACAAACACACCTTCTCTCCCCCACCCACACACATACCCTCAAACACACCCTGTTTACAACAAAACAAGTTTTCGCATTTATTCGAAATCCTATACTAATGTTAGTTGGATTTCGAATAATGTTGACGTTAACTTAAATTCAAAGATGGATAAAATAAATGAATAGAATAACTATTCACGGGGTAAAACTGAAAGCACCTCATTTGTAGGCAATAGTTTCAAGCGACCTATTCCCGTCGCCCCTTCGGATTGGCTCAATCAGCCGCTCAAATGAAGCCCATCGTCTATTACTTGACAGTGACAACCCTCACTCCTGACCGAGAAATGAACTGCAATTTGCACCTTTGGCTCTGTGGCTAGTCTGATGCGCATTTACCTTTGCCAGTCTAAGCAAAATTTACGTTTGGAGGATGTACTACTACTCCCTCTTCAATGTTTTCTCTAGATTCGTATAAATACAATATAAACGCAAAATTATTTATCTATAAACGTGCTTTCAACATGTAGTTGCTGGAATTTAATTCTGACTTCGTTAGCAAAACGTTTTAATTGCATAATAACGAAGTAATTAACATTAACAGGAAAGTGGACCTCTTAGCAGTTTGACACTATCCTATGGAAAGTATACGAAATCGATGTTTTGTATTCCCCTGTTTCCTCCGAATATAGTAAATCTATTTGATACATTTATATTCTGATATTTTAGAGATGAAGTAAAGTATGTCCCTATCATTTTATTTTTGTTTATAAACTCTACATTTATTTATTTTTTCATTACAGTGAACGTCCAATCACGCGAGTGAAATTATTGGAAGTTCTTCACTATAGGTATACGCTCTTAAGGGCGTGTTTTGTATTAACACTTCGTTAAGCACGTTCCGTAGTCTAAAGTAAACAAGTACTAATAATTATATTAAAGTTATTTTATTTTTAAGCGGTTTTATTGTGTTTTCATCAGAACTGAAGCTCTGTTTAATATCAGCAGATTAATATATCATCGGAAAAGGGGTAAAATTTAAATAAGGTATTATCCAAAAAAATCCCAATCAAGCATACAAAAATACTTAGTGAAAATAAAACCAATTACAAATATTGCACACTAACTGTGCCCCGCGATTTCACTCGCGTAGACATCGTTCCTGTGGGAATATTGGGAAAATAGAACGCTATTGTGTTATTCCTGGGTCTAAGCTATCTTTATATACCGAAGTTCAGTAGCGTGAAAGAGTAACTAACAAACATCCATCCATCCATCCTCACAAACTTTCCCATTTATAATATTACTAGAATGGTAGTAACTAAGATAGGTAAAACGATTTATCGCGTTTGAGATCAATTTCAAGGAGAACCAATTTCTCACACATTTTCCTAGAATGTACAATATCTCAAGACCTGCAAATGCACAACGTCATTTATTCTTGCAAGCAAAGAAGCAGCACCGAGAGGCGAGATTTCAAAAGGGCTCTTTGGTGAGTGGAGCTCTCAGTACCGTGAATAACTGAAGCCATGGAAACTGTCGGTCAGATGACGAGCACCGGCTCGAATGCGCCGCGTTAAAATACATTTTTCTTTGAAAGTTGCAGAGCAAGCCCCGCCGTTCGCCTTCACGTTACGTTGTCAGATTTGCGCTACAGAAAAAAATAGGTTATAAATTCATAAAGCCATTTTCAAAGGCACTTTTGATGCTGCAAAAGAAAGTAAGAAGTAACTCTGTGGAAACTCTGACCATTCATCATAAGCCAGCTTATCTTTTTGCCAGTTGTTTTTTTTTACAATTTTTCGTAATGAATGTGACCAAAGACCAAATCGCTATGGTAGTTCAATAAGAGCGTAGTCTTGCCTGGGAAGTTTTCCGGGAGTTTTGAAAATTGGCGATTTTATAGATGTTGATGTGCTTTTTCCTAATTTTTCTTTGGCACTTAGTTTCTTTGCCGCTCGCGCCACCATATCGAAAAAATTTCGTATAATAATAGTTTCTAAATTACGGAACTATAGGCCCTATCGCATAGCATTACAGCATACATTAGCGTCCTCTTCATTTACTAAAATTGTAGGCAGTCTGTAAAATCATCATTTACCCTGAACAAAATTAAAATGGTCTATTTCTACTTTTAAAAAATACGTCTAGTACACCGATGTGATTTCAGCTGCGGCCATAAATCTAACTTTTTTATTACTGTTGTTGTTTTATGAAGTGCATTCGCGATCTTTAGCTGACGGCATGAAAATGATTTCGACAATAAATCATTTCCATTTTATGACCAAATTTTTAACACTAAGTACTCTGTGATAAATTTAAAATAATCACTAGCTATTTGCTTGAATAATTACTACATTTTCATAACAGTGTTGTTAATTTAATAATAAAAAACGAAATAAAACACAAAGTATTTTATGTCACTGATTAATTTGTAGTTTAATTCCTCCTTATTATCTTTTCTAGTTCTTTAAGAAAAATAAGACAATCACTTCTACGCTATGCTTACAAAACTCTGACCGAAAGAAATCTCAAAGCTAGCGAGTTCGCGTACCTAATAATAATAATATATAATATTATTGCAACATTCCTAGAAACTATCGAAATGGCACTAAACCTTCGGCTTACCTGACTCCACATTGAACAGTTGAAAGCCAACGCCGATATAAAACGTCGGGCATTTTACCTCGCGGTACGTTACCAACACTGACAACTTGAACCTAAATACGATGCTTTGGGTGGGTAACCCTTCACCAAGGTTATGCAGTGAAACTAAATTACAGTCAGCTCTGCCCATTTTCGTTTTTCATCGGATTCAATATATGCGTATAATATGAAGAGAGCTATGACATGTTTGAAATTTGAACGACCCAATATAAACCAGCCGACCCCCTTTCGCGCTTCGAATTGGCGATTTTGTTTTCACACTAAAATTTATGAGCCGCAGGTCCCTGGTTCGATAAAACTCAAACTAAAAAAATAAAATCAACTAGGTCACTATCTGACCTCTTGCACGTCAATAAAGATAAACAGTAATGAGTCTACCGTGCGTTCGGAAACATACGCAAGAAACTTGTAGGGTTTAATTTCCCCAGATAGGTCAAACATTTGTGGGTATTATGATGTCTGTTTGATCTGTGTCTGGATGTTAAGCGTATATAAGTAGGCATCCATTATACGGTAGGCTAGGTGTCATTAAATAAATAATTGTGAAGGCATGCGTATATGCATAGTGTAGGGTTCCATACCTAGGTACTAACAACATACAGCGCCATCTATTAGTTCCTTGTGGAAAGTATGGAAATAAGCAGTAAAATGGCCATAACTATAGAAGAATGCGTTAACTTCGAAGTATGAATTTTTTAACAGCCACAAGGTACTGGTCAGATCTGAGTAGTTGATATCACTTTCAACTTGATACCTCTACGCGTTCCCGTTAAAAAGTGTTTTGACAAACGAACAGACAGACAGACAGACAGACAAACCGACAAACAGACAGACATATAGACAGACAGACAGACTGACAACAAAGTGATCTTATAAGGGTTCCTTTTTTTCTTCGGAAGACTTGGAAGTTGTTCCATATTACATTAATATTAATATAAGAAGTTGTTCCATATTACATTAATATTAATATAATGAAAACAGGTCTTTAGGTTGAATGGTCAGGGGTTACAAACGAGTGGTATTGACACGTGAAAGTTTAATACGTGTAACGTTGTCTGTCAGATCGTTATTCAGTGAAGCTTTAGCGAGTAATGTTGATATGTTTGCGGTGAATTCAGTACGGTTCAACTGTTTGCTCTTACCAATTTATTATTTGCTTGATCAAACTCTGCTTTATTTACACGTATCTTGTTTTGATACTCAAAGTATTCAAATGACAACAAGCAATGGAGAGGGCTATGCTCAGATTTTCTCTACGAGATGGAATCATCAAGGAGATTCGTAGACGACCGAAAGTTACAGACATAGCCCAAAACCAAAGCGTTAGCAAGTTGATGTGGCAATGGGCAAGGTCCATATAGCATGTAGAACTGATGGCCGATGGGGCTGTAAAGCTCTCGAATGGAGAATCCGGACTGGGAAGCGCAGTATAGAGATCTCTAGGACGCAAGAAACTGGATGCAAGCCTATTACAACTGGATTAGATGGAAATCTGGAATTGGGAGAGGCCTAAGTTCAGCAGTGGATCTCCTACGGCTGATCTTGTTTTGATAGATTTGCCTTCAAACGTTATATTACAGGTTCAGGATAAAACAGAATGAATAAAAGAAGAAGAGACCTTCGCCCAACAGCTTATGGCTGAAGCTGCGGAGTTTTACTCGTATTTTCTTAAAATACGAGTAACCCCCGCAATGTTGAGATGAAATACTTATGCACGATAACTTCGAACGAATATTCTTCTTTTTCTTCAGCCCGTGTGATAAATGCTCGACATAGTTTTATGTTAATCTACCACTGAGAACTCTTCGTTAAGCTTCTGCCGCCTGGTATTATATAATTTATCGTGACAGTGGTTTCACGGCCTGCTCTAGTAATTCTAGAAATTCTAGAATACAATTTAACGTTGAAACAATCTTGAACTCTGCGAGTCCCAAGCTCGTTAAAACCTAATAAAGGAAAATCTGTTTACCAGTAAGTTCATTTCGGCATAAACCAACGTTAGGAACATTTAGTGAACGACCTTAGCACTAATAACCGGGGACTTAAAGGTCGCTGAGGTAATTTAGGTCAAACGAGCCGAGTTCGCGCCGTGCTGAAAGTTGCATCTTCTAACAAAAGGTTATGCAGTTTTCTCTCGAGGTTTTCTATTAAATTTTGCAGAGATAATGTCTAATTTTGCAGTCTATAATATATATATACTTATATGTTGTGTTTATGTTATTATATGTAATAGCCTAAGACTGTGCCTGCTTTAATTTCATATTATGTTGTCTGTAAGTTGTACAATAAAGTGTAACTCAACTCAATTCTGTAACTATTGGTAGGTAATTTGGGTAGATCATTATTCGTAAGTGCTATGGTAGTATCCATCGATAATCAATGGTGCAGTGGATGTTAAAGATGTGTCAATGGACCTTTTCTTTCTAAAATGAAAATCTTTTACATCCTTATCGTTGGTCATTCCATTACAACCACTGACCGACCACCGACACCACTAACTTTCCACTTTATTATTTTTCAAATTTAAGATCAATCTTCAAGGCTATAGCTATGCGTTTACTATAAATATTATGAGCATAATGTAATCGTTCAGTCACTTAATTTAGAATTGTATGCAGATTATAAAAGATATCGCTACAAATCCAATAATATGGAGTGCAAATAAAATGATGTCCGCAACCGAGCACGGTTTCCGGTATCTGACTGTGGCGGTGGCAATGTGTCATGCTATATCGGACACTAGTAATGTTATTCATAGTTCGACTGCGACTGACGCAGTTACTTGCACACGGCTGGTCACGATATGATGTGTTTGTGTAAATCTAATGGAGAAATGTGTAAACAATGAACGTTGTTTTATGATCAATTTACGATGATAATAAGTATCTTAGAAACAAATTTTTCGTATCCAGCTTCGAGCAACTGTCCCGACCCAAGTCTGCGCAAGTGACTCGGTGGCAAAGTGGTCGCAAGATCGACTGCCGGTTGAGGTTCCGAGTTTGATCCCTAGGTCAGGCAAAGTAATATTGGATTTTTCCATTAGAAATTATCTCAATAATTGTCTGGAGTCTGCAACTGTGTCTGGTAGATGGCAATAGGCGAAATGTGGGTGTATCTACTATGAGACTGAGTCATGGTTATAACTCTACCTACACCTTCAAGAAAAAAGTGATTGTATGGCATTTATGTTTTGTATGTTTTTCTCCGCAAGTGAAGACCGTGTCTTTGGCCAAAGACCTGAACTCGAGGCACGCTCTCCACTTATTGGCAGACTCTTGGTAATATTGAACGGATTTGATGAAGGGTGAAGAATAGACTGAAACAAGATATGCGTAAACTTTATACCGTTCTATAAAGAAATAAATAAATAAGCCGTAAAAGTTTAAATCCTTTAGTTGATTGATAAAAAGATATTGCATTCGTTCAACATTGCAACACTATCACGGATCACGATTCACGATAGCTATGTGAACTCGAGAATGGCGCGCATCTTATCATTTCAGTTTGCCATTTGGTTTTTATTTCCTCTTCTATGTTATTTGTTCTCTTTCGTAATCATTCTTTTTATTCTGTGGAATTCAACACGTTAAGGTAGTGATTGATAGACTTGAGCATTTCCTAGTTATTATGCACAATTCGTGAATATAGAGAAGTACTGTGTCAAAGAGCCTTGCTTGGCTCGCCGAAATGCTCACGGTAAGTGAGTAAAACTTCGAGCATTGTGCTCTATGTTCATGAACTGAACATAGCTCAATGTTCTGCGCGGATATACTCATTACTCAATAATCTATCTCCACCATTAAAGTCCAGCTTGGGAATAGACTAGAATGATTCTGATCTTAATTAATAAAAGTATATTGTGCGTTGCAAAAACCATGCATCGGCCGGGAATCGAACCCGGGCCGCCCGCGTGGCAGGCGAGCATTCTACCACTGAACCACCGATGCTTACGACTTCAGCTATTAATTCTAGACGTGCTTATTTCGTCAACTATAAGTAAAATTTTCTAAACTATACAAATTAAACTATTGTTACGTTGTACAAACTAGAGTTTCAGATAATAGTGCCACCAACTTAGTTGTTCAGGTGGTCAAAATTAGAACTACGGCTTGTGAGCCGCCATTTAGAGAAACGTCTTACCAAATTCTCCACTAGCGACGCTGTTAACTGAACAGATAAATAAGATGGTGGGACTGTAGAATGCTTATTAATGTTTATTACGGTTCTCTCCTCTCCCTGCACGGTTGTCTGGAAGAGATCGCTCTTAGCGATAAGACCGCCCATTGTTACACTAGTTATTATTAATGTTATTAGTTTAAAGAACTTCTTGTTGTGGTGTACCAATAAAGCGTTTATCTATCTATCTTATCGCACAACGATATGGGATATTTATGCGCACTAACAAAAACTCGCATTAATTCCAAAGTTCTCTTTTAAATTAGCTATGGGTGGTTTAAGCGTCGGGCGAATGATACCTTCGCAAAATATGGTATGGGATGTGTAGCACTAATCTCTGAAATGGTAAATGGCTCATTAAATATTTTGTAAAATTAATTTATATGAAACTTGCTGTTTCCCGCGGTTTCACTCACGCAGTATTCGTTCCCGTGGAAATATTGGATAATGTGGTATCCCAGGGTCTAAACTATCTAACATACCGAATTTCAGCTCAATCGCTTCAGTAGTTTTGGCGTGAAAGAGTAATGAACATCCATCCATCCAGTCATCCTCACAAACTTTCGCAGTTATAATATTAGTACAATAGTAGGATTATTAATATGACTAGCAGGAAGTAGGATTCAGAAATATTCACTTCACACATCTAACAATGTTGAAAGCGGATTAGACCAAAGGAGAGTATGTAAGGGATCATATATATACATCACTTAATATAGAATAGGGTAACCAGGGTAAGTCGGTTACATGGCCGCGCGACGGTTAATAACAGAGCGCCCTACAAATTAATATCACTGATTTGGACCCTTGTCAGCGGGAGCCGAATTCACCAGGCCTCGGGTCGCCGTGCCAAGACACGAACGCGGGACGAATACCAACCTCTATCTCCTTAAAATCTACATGGCGTGTGAATGACGTTTCCTTTTCAATAGAACGGGAGTCTTTTTGGTGGATTTTATGAAAAAAAGTAATTACTGAGGAGAACTCTGAATTAGCTCTTCTGCTATTAAATGACGTTTCGCAGCATAAAAACATAACATACAATCACGCCA
Organism: Hemistola chrysoprasaria; assembly: GCA_947063395.1. Taxonomy (NCBI): domain Eukaryota; kingdom Metazoa; phylum Arthropoda; class Insecta; order Lepidoptera; family Geometridae; genus Hemistola; species Hemistola chrysoprasaria. The sequence goes on from OX346725.1 coordinate 10,837,621, forward strand.
CATTTCGCCAGTGTGTAATAGGGTCCCATGTAATAGGGGGCGAGGCCAGTTCCAAACTCCTCCAGGCAGTTATTGAGGTAATTCTAATGGAAAGATCCAATATATAAACCCGGGATCTCCTGATTGGCAGTCGAGTTTGCGCCTTCTACGCCACCGAGGCGGTCTTTCTTGGCTACCCTGAGTTGATATAGTATTTTAGACACCTTTCTGTGATGAAAAGGGAAGAGAAGTACTAGGATTTCATCTATTGAATCCCAAGGCTACGATAGTAATAGGCATTGGCCGGCATATCGTTACGCTACTTAGGACCAATAACATACTGGCGAAATGTGGGTCTACCTACTATGGGACTGAGTCCTGGGTATACTGGTCTCTGCCTACCCCTTCGGGAAAAAGGCATGATTGTGTGTCTATGCGGCCAAGGAAATTACAGGGCAGGGTATGCCTCAGTGTTTCCCTATGGGCAAACGGTATGCTCAGTTATTTCTCAGAACACTGCCCTTTCAACTGTAACTGAAGTGAATCACGGTAGAATAATAAAGAAAGCTCGTACGAGACGGGTTTTCAAGGGACTCAAAGTTAGGAAGCTTGTTAAATCGTTTACTCTCTTTAATTTCAAAGGAAATTAAACTCTGCCAACATTGAACGAAATTCAGTGTCAAAACAACTCCGCTCACGTTTAGAATGTGAGACCACGCTCACAGATGGCTGGCGTCGCATCCGCAAAGAGCCCGACGACATATTAATCTCTGCTTGCGAATTAGAGATTTGGTACCGAGTTTAGTGTTAGTATTTGGGCGGAAGATTTATTGTATGTTTGAAAGCTTGTTCATTTTGATGCTAGTTTTACATTATTATTATGCAAAACAGCAAATCACAAACATTGTTACATCTAAAAAAGTAAACTTGACTCAGAAGAATTTAGCCTTAATTTTACTTAAACTAATACATAGTTTATCTTCTTTGCATGCAATTTTGCGGGCGGGAAGGCGGTGCTCTGTGCATGTTATTTTTGACACTAAAAATCGGAACTACATACTAAAGATTCTTGTTCCAGAAAGTCTACAATGGAGTTCCGAAAGTAACGCCAAATTCAATCAATTATGTTAAACTAAGTATTTATAATAAAGATTGAACATTTCTTTTTAGATTATTGATAAGTCTCTCCGTGCACCCTCCAAAAAGATACTGCACTACCTAAAAATAACAGCTTTGGAAATGTGGCAACTTTTAAATTATAGTGAGTGTAATAGGAACAGTTTGCAAGAAGTGCTATTGTGCTTCAATAAATGTGTTACACAGGCTCGGGAACGCCGACTTTAACGTAGTATTGACAAACACGACGGCGGTAGTGGTATCTATTCAAAATCATGTATCCGTAAGGTTATATATGGTTATAACGTACATATTTACATGCATACTGTATATAGGCTAATAAAAACATAACCATTCCATTTCGAATTTTGGGTAATTTTTCTAGCAAAATAAATTATACCGAATGTCTTACCTAATAAGAAATTTACGAAAATGTGCACAACCTGTAAGTATAAATAGATTTCCTTAACGAGATATTTGTACCAGCCTGAGTGAGACCTGTATTTATATTCTAAATACGTCCACCAAAATATTCTTATTCAAGACAGCGCATACATAAGTAATTTCAATGTACAAAATTATGTGATCCTCAAAAGGAACAAATTTTACAGCTTCAAAAGAAACTTGATGCGAACGAAATTACTACCTACATAGTACTATAGGTATATATACTCTTATTATGTAAAACATCTGCTTTCTTTTAGCCAATTCAATTCTATAAGCCTTCGAATTTTTTTAAAAATCCGTAGCGTATCGTAGCTTATTTAGTTGGGAGGCAGCTGGACTGCAATAAACTCAACCGCGCTTCTTGATTAGCCGCTAAACATAAGTAGGTATTAGTGAAGTCATACCTACAAGTTGCCGAGATCAGGGGAAGATGTCGAAACATTGTTCAAGTGAAGGTAATTTTGATTTCCCTGCCATTATCACGAATTAGATAAACGATGCAAGAAGGAGGATTAGTCGCCAAGGTTAAGAAACTTCCTGCCGGTCCTTACGTTGGCGCTACCGTTCTTTGGACACGTAAACCCCCGCTGTCATCGTTGACGATAGTCGTGGATATATTTCCTCTCCCAGTTTGTTTTCTCTTTCGCTCTAAAACATAATGTATCTGCTGAATCGTTTACACTTATCATATTCCATTGACAAGTACTGCCTCTGCTATCCTGCTGGGGACCTGAAAATTTTGACTTACTGTAAACAGACTCGACAAGAATTCCCAAAAATATAATGTAATTGTATTCTAAACTTAACTTTCTATAGGTATCTAATAGCTAACAGTTCTAAAGATCAAAGGTGCCTTAAGAAAGTTTCGTTTGGAGTTGTTTTGTTGGAAAACAATTTGAATTATGCTCAATGACTCGAAATCCTGGGAATGTAACGCGAGTATCTCTGGCGGCGGAGTTTGGAACTTTGACAATTAATTAAAAGTTTTAAGAATCCCACCCGACGACCCCCCTCATCATGTGTCGCCAGATGGGTATCTTGCCATTATTCTTTTTAAAAAAATACGATATCAGTTGACTTACTTACGTACATGCGGCGATGAAGGTTTGTATCTATCCGTATTCTAAAATGTTTATATTTTGTTAGATTTTGTTTGCGTATCGTTGTTCCTTATTGCTTTCTCTTTTACCTACTAGATTTCTATATTATCAAGAAATGTCATTTTCCAATATCACTACAAAGTGGTGTCCAATATACTCGTAATTGCACTACTATAGCTGTGCCCGGGTAGTCACCCGGGTAACACCGTTCCCGAAGAAATATCGGGATTAAAAGTACCTACCCAATATTTGATCACCCTCTTACAGACACACACACACCCTCTCAAATACACACGCACTGAAAAACTTTTGAATTTATTCTATAGTAGCACATACTATCACATCTATAGAAAAAAAACATAGTTCATTTCGTGATTTCTTGAACTTTTAAGAGGAAACGACGTCGGTGTCACCGTAAGATACTTGTCGAAACGGAGTGAAAAAATATGAAATTGGTGCGTATCGTATTGCTATAGCTACATTCGATATAAGTGTAGCGTAATAGCGTAGTAGTTCTGGCTCTACGGATCTTGTCAAAGTTCAGAGCCCAAGTTCTCGTCTTAGGCTGCGAAACAGAAACTTAGGTAACTAATCTAATTTACTATTTCTGAGCTGGTGAGTGATGAACTACGAATATTTACTACTAGTTATTGCAAAATGCGTAGTTAGTCAGTATAGTAAATTAGTTTTTCTTGGTTCGCTCTCTTAGCTCTCTTTTGGAAATATAATTATTACTCAGTATTTCGTGTTAAGCTGTGCCATTTCCATTTACTGCTTATCCTCTTTTTTTATTGACTTTCAGTAGAATGTCATGGGTCATTCAATTGTCATCCAATAAATAGTTGAAATTAGACGGAGACAGAACTGATTTTATAAGTGTGTGTTTTGAAATTGAAAATAATGTAGTATTTACCTATATACTAATATAATAATAAATAATAATATGGGACAACTTCCACACACGGTCATCTGGTCCCAAACTGGGCTAGAAACCTGTACTATGGTAACCAGATGATTGATATACATACTTATATAAGCTTATAACATCCAGACACAGATCAAACAGACATGTTCATGCTCACAAATGATTGACCTGGCTGGGGATCGAACCCGGGCCCTGCGGCATAGAAAGCAGAGTTACTACCAACTGAGCCAACGAGGCTGTATATGTGTATATATTATACATAATAACTGTTCATCGTCAAAGGAATCGATTATTCTAACTTATAGGGGCGGCGACTGGAATTCCCCATACAAACATTATAGTTAAATCATTTGAAATCAGAGAATATTATGTCCAACATTTAATGACGTTATTCGGAATGAGACACTAGTTATCTAGGTTCTTAATTATATTTAGTCTAAAATACCCATAATTTGGAGTTATATTTGAAAATACCTATATTCTGTTAAAATACCTATATTTTGAATTTCTATTATATTTTAGTCCAAAGTACTTCTATTTTGGATTGAAATATAATTAGGAACCTAGATAACTAGTGTTTCATTCCGAATAACGTCATTAAATGTTGGAAATATGCTCCAATCTCAAATTATTTAACTAGTACGTTTGTATGGGGAACTCTCCGGTCGCTGCCGAATTAAGTAAAATTCAAATAACATTTATTTCCGTAGTGAGCGTAAGCTGACTACATCGGTGACGTAGTGGGAGTAAGATTGGCTGCCGGTCGTGAGGTCCCGGGTTCGATCCGGCACGGTCAGGCAAAGTGTTAAATATTGGATTTTCCATTAGAAATTATCTCAATAGCTCTCCTATTACGAGTACATGAGATCAATAACATACAAATTGGCAGCAATTTTAAAAGTGTTTGTCGAGCCTCAAAATAGATCATTTTGTTTAGTCAAATTCATCATACGCGCGACAGACATTTAAAATTCCTGCCAATTTGTAAAAACATATGACATGAGTTTAATAAAATTCCTGCCAATTTGTAAAAACATATGACATTTGAGTTTAATACACATTAGAGATTCCCAAAGAGTTCCCAATTCGAAATTGAAATACATTTTTATCGGCTGCTTTTCTTACTGGCTTATTCTAAAAACTCAGTGATACCCACGTATACATCGCCTGAAAGAAATTACGCTATAGTCTCTAAAGCGGAACCACTTTAAAGCATATTTCCACGTAGCAAACGCTTAAGCGCTATAAAAGTGAACAATATCAAGTTGAGCTGATAATAACTTAATCTGGGGTCATAAATCCGTGGCGGTGCATTCTGAGCGGGTTCATAAACTGTGGTATGCGTGAAAAATAGACCTCACCGTGAACTGCGACTGTGGAGCTTTAAATTATCTACGTAATAGAGGTGAATGGTCATCCACGTTGCTTTTTAAACGCTTTTATTAAGCTTTACCAGTTTGATTTACCCCTTTCGTGTTGATCTATTAAACTGATCTTTAGTATACACGCCTTTAGTTTTGATGACAATACAACATACTTACTGGCGAAATGTGGGTGTACCTACTATGAGACTAAGTCCTGGGTACACCACTGCCTATCCCTTCGCGGAAAAGCCGTGTTGTTATGTTATGGCAATACAATACGATCTGTAGAGCAGAACAGCCGGAAACATACGTAAACATTATTTATGTAATAATTAATAGCTAAATAAAATATTACGCTATGGACTCCCTCTAGAGAGTCTAAATTAGTCCAATAAAAACGCCAACGTAATAATGCAATTAATAATGTAAACAAAAGGTCCAAACGGTCCCGTTTGGAGATGTCTATTGTACAAATTAAAAAATATTAATATACACAAAAATTAAAAAATAGAAACATTTTTGCCCATGTTGAACCTACGCTTCGCTCGCGCTTCGTGCTCGCTTGGTATCGTAATTATGAGTGTGTATATACACGCTTTTATCCCCTCTACCCTCTGTTTACCCTCTGTACCGTAAGAGCCGCCTATGAGTTAACAGATCCGGAGGACGGGCAGCAGCATCCTCTGCGTGAAATTATCGAACTGCGTTCGCCCCCAACCGGCATGTTGGTGGCATCAGGTTGGCACCTTCATTGGGAAGGCTTATGTCCAGCTGTGAACTTCAAAAGGCCGACATAAAAATAAAATACGCGTTTTTGTAATACAAATAACTTTATATATTCAACAAATTATTGCTATGTATTTTTGTCAATCCACTCACATTAAAATTTCATATCAAGGCATAAACTTGGGTCTCTGTTCTATTGCGCACATATATTTTCAGTTATACGCTACCTTTCACCGTATTTATAGCGGTTGTATATTATTTTTACAACTCGTATAATACCTAAGAAAGCATGCTTACATTGCAGCGATAAATAAACTAAGCCAATACAGTTAAGTGGTGTCTTTTAGCCATAAAATAGTGAACAATAGGCTACCACAGCTTGAGGCCGCTAAGACTTTACGACGAGTAATAAAACTTGGAATATGTTTCATAAAGAGTCGTTAAATAAGCTATCTTTCATCTGCCGTTTATCTTCAGAGTTATCTAAGATACTGGTGTAAATGACGTGTAGATGAAAAACATCAGAGACGTCTCACTTTAAGTAAGTTTGAGTTACTTTGAATTTGAGTAGTAGTTTTGTAGTGGTAGGCCTCTTTTGCAGGGGGCCGCCTAGGAAAGTACCACACCTTTGCCAGTTATTCATCCGCCAAGCAGTAATGTGCAAAAATTACTGTGTTCCGGTCTGAAGAGCAATGTTACCAGCGAAATTACTGAGCATGACGAGTTTCAACAACTAATATGTCAGGATGACAGGCGCAGTGCAGTGCCGCTCAGAATTTTGAATTTTAAAACACTGGGTGGCACTGTCTCTGATATGGGCAATCATCATTACCATCAGGCACCTGATTTGCTCATCGTGTCACTCTCAGTATCATAAAAATAATAAACATATTCTCTCTCTCTCTTACCATAAACATAACATACATTCACGCCTTTTTCCCGAAGGGGTAGGCAGAGGTGTACCCAGGACTCAGTCCCATAGTAGATACACCCACATTTCGCCAGTATGTTATTGGTCCCATGTAATAGGGGGCGAGCCTATTGCCATCTACCGGGCACAGTTCCAGACTCCAGGCAGTTATTGAGATAATTCCTAATGGCAAAATCCAATATTTAACACCTTGCCTGTCCTGGGGATCGAACCCGGGACCTCTTGATTGGCAGTCGAGCATGCGCCCTCTACGCCACCGAGGCAGTCTCTCTCTTACCGACTGGCAAAAACCCAGGAACCCAGGAAGAAGAGAACCGGAAAATCGCGCAGTTTGCGACGTCCACGTATCGGATGAGCTCTCAAGTGATGGCGGCTAGTACGGTGATAGAACGGTGACGCCGGTATTAGGTTGAATAGTTCTTCAGAACACTCCCCGTTGTAAATGCGGTAAAAACACTAAGAGACCCGAGGTCTTTACGCATACTGAGTGATACAAACTGTGTAGGGTTATTGAACGTCTTAAAATCCCAGATTAACTAGCATTATTAGAAGATTTGATCAAAAGCAAAAGCAATACAAACACATTGTATTCCACACACGTAGCCAATTAATGGAGCTATTGACGGCGTATCCATCCGTGTGTAATTAATAAGGAGCGTAATAAAACTAACATCTACCAGGAATACTTTCGATGTAGTTACTGCCAATAAAAGATACGGTAGCTCGTTTTCTCTCCAAATAATCAAACAGATCAAACAATTGATAGGGCCCTAGGACACTCCCCTTCTAGGGTGCCAGGGCAAGTCTGAAGTCTAGGTGCCCTTGTGCTAGTCGCCCTTAAACTTCGGGTCGAGCGCCTCCTGCGCTCACCACTGCCCGGTAAAGCTGTAGAGGCCATATGAGTCCAAAAGCATAGTCATTTAAAAAAAAAAATCTCTCAACAGGTCTCCCGTTAGATGTCGCGGATTTTTTTCCGGTTATAAATAAACGGAATTACTCATTTGACAAAAAAACTGGAAAATATTGATGGAATAGGTACCTAGTGATGATGATAAGTGAAGAAGATTGTAGCACTGTCACTATAAAATATATATTATAAAATCCTAATGACTCACTGATTGATGAAACACAGAGATCAAACCACTGCTCCTAAAAACTTGAAACTTGGAATGTAGGCTATTTTCGTGATCTGAACGTGTGCTAAGAAAGGATTTTTGAAAATTCACATTCTAAGGGGTCCAAAAAGGGCGTCAATATTTCGTTATAAAGCTCCCATATTACATAATTGCGAGCGGGCGAAGCCGCTGAGCTTACACTAGTTATAGATAAAATTAGTCGTTCCCGTAGTCTTAAAACAAAATTTAATGAAAAGACGTGTGACTCGCTTTGATTAGTCGGTTCTACTAAATGTTGTTGTTGACACCTCGTCCACATTCACTTTAATTGACTTCAGGCGCACTTAAATATATGTTGTGAGTGCACGTATCCATGTGTATTGTTTTGTAATTTAAGAAATCATCGTGCCGCAGTGTTTTAATAACTCTGGGGAGAAAAAGATTTGTTCCAGATTTTGTCAAATTTGGACGACACCCTAAGACTTTCACATTTATTTGTTCACTAGCTGTGCCCCGCGGGTTCACCTGCGTAGTCTTCGTTCCCGTGGGAATATCGGGATAAAAAGTATTTTTTATGTTATTCCAGGGTCTAAATTATATGTATTATCTATGGTCTACATAACATAACATACATTCACGCCTTTTTCCCGAAGGGGTAGGCAGAGGTGTACCCAGGACTCAGTCCCATAGTAGATACACCCACATTTCGCCAGTATGTTATTGGTCCCATGTAATAGGTGGCGAGCCTATTGCCATCTACCGGGCACAGTTCCAGACTCCAGGCAGTTATTGAGATAATTCCTAATGGAAAAAATCCAATATTTAACACTATGCCTGACCTGGGGATCGAACCCGGGACCTCTTGATCTATGGTCTAAACTATCTATATACCGAATACCACTCCATACATCAATCTTACCAAAAGCGTGCTAGATGGCGCTGGAGTTAGAGTTACAGTAAGACTCGCAAGCGTTTTGTTCACATGTTAATAACGTATGTTTTTTACATTGTACTGATTTTTGAGATTTACAGTATTAGTAGGAAGTAGGATGGTATTTTTCCACGCATTAGATAATTTTATTAAGATATCCCCAAGCGAAATAGTACATCACCGCCTCTAGCCAAGTGTGATCGTGATTAATGTGCTTGAAATTAATTAAGTTACATCCCCCAACTTCCTTACACGGAAGCATTTCCCTTAATTACTTTGTAACTATTTACAATTACGTGGTTCTACTACGTCACTTAACTTCAAAATTAAATTATGGCGGAGTTGGTTGTTGACACGCTGACTTACGATCTTCATTTTGTGGCTACACCCCTACTTACTCATGATGATCTTATAAGGTTAGGGCGAGCCCACAATATTGCGTTGAGTCATTGAAGAAGCGAGAAGTCAGCATTAAGTAGATATAAGAGCAGATATTTGCGATGCTACGTCGCAATGCAGTGTTGCATCGCTTCGCCTTTTCGACGCCTTTCAATTGAACAATTTGACACGATCGTGACGATTAAAACGATCACGATTTAAAAAATACCAAAACAATTTTACATTTTTATTACCCTGTTTCCTCCAAATATAATAAAGCTATGTTATCATTTTATATCTTGATGTTTTGAAGATCGCAAAAAGCCTAAAAGTAGCTAAAAAGATCCAGACTATCAATGCATAGCGTAAGAATTATGACTACCTGTACTATTATAATAATAAATATTATACATAAATAGGGGATAAATTATCCTGTGGAGCCGTGAGACCCGGCTGAGGGAGGGACATATTCCAACCACTACGATCACCAAGTCGCCTGCCAAGCGTGGTTATTACGGCAAAATCCCCCCATATGAATAGTTTATGGCGTTCTATGAGGGAGGCCTATGTTCAGCAGTGGACGTCTACCGGCTGATTATGATAAATTTATCATGGCACTGGTAGTTTTTCTCAATGAGCAGAAGAAGCAATAAAGTTCTGTTTAATTACATAAAACGCTCGTAAAAGGAGTTAAACATGAATAATTCTACACAGCGAAGAGTTATTAATAATTTACCCAGAGTATTAAGTGAAACAGTAATATTGCTTTATTATTAAGCACCGCTGGCAACTTCAGTAAAATTATTTCAATTTTCAACCTTGTCGTGTCGTGTGCCTTATTTCGAATACATAGATAACTTAGGCTGTGTTGCACTAGCTAACTTTAACATTTTTTTTGTATAGTAGTAGGTATCTTTCTCAGACCGCCTCCTGAGGAAATACCACCTTTGCCAGTTATTCATCCGCCAAGCAGTAATGTGCAAACATTACTATGTTCCGGGTCTGAAGGGCAATGTTACAAGCGAAATTACTGGGCATGTCGAGCTCCAACAACTAATATCTCAGAGTGACAGGCGCAGTGCAGTGCCGCGCAGAATTTTAAATTTAAAAACACTGGGTGGCACTGTGTCTGATATGGGTAACCATGATGCTTACCATCAGGCACCTGATTTGCTCGTCTTGTCACTCGCTATCATAAAAAAAACTAAAGCGTAACTGACCCTCATATATGCGTAAGGCCGCCTCCCCGGCCCGAAGCCGAATTACCCCTCGAATTGCACAGTTTGGAGGGTGATTGAGGACGCTCATCACTTTTTGGTGGACTGTGCACAGACAGAGGCCATTTAAGACAAGACTCGTTGAAGAATTCGATCTGAACTTTAATAGTGTAGGCATCTTGCAGGGTATCTCGGCGCTTCCAAACTACAAGGCATCCATGGTCCTCTGCAGGATGTCAATTATTGTAATGTTTACGTATCATTCATATGGAATTTGATGTAAATAAATTGTAATTTAAGCTAAGGACTTACATTATATAGCCGAATGTCCGCTCAAAGCCCCGAAAAATAAAATTAGAATAAAAACAAAATAACGTTAATGTGCAACGTGTATTACTGGTATAACTAGTGATATGAGGGTCGGTGAAGTTTTAGTTAATATTAAAGTCAGCTAGTCCAACTCAGCCTTATATATTATCTCGTTTCTCTCATATTACAAACTTGAAGCGCATGCACGTACATTCCTGTCAAATGATTCGATTCAAAGGACTTTAAACTTGTATCATACGTATTTTGAGCAACAGAGTAATATTAATAAATGTGATCAAAATTGAAATACTTTCTGTTGGTGCGTGTGTATATGGTATATTAGATAATTTATAAAAAAATTATGACTGTAATCGCATCTTTTACGGCGGTTTTATTATTCTATCTCTTTCCGTCGATGAAAGAAATAGACAGAGAGTTTACATCACAAAGAAACGTTACAAAGCAATTTCCGCCTTTATAGCACAGCATAGTTTGAAAGCAAATTTGAAACGAAAAAATCGATGGCATACGAAGTAAGCACCTGTAATAAAGGTCCTTGAAATGATGTACAATATTCATTGTCTTAAATCATTTCAATACCTCTTCATAACAATCGAACTGTTGGCAGTAATATTCCGGTCCATTAGCTTAACCAGTTTAGTTAACAGCGAACAGTTCGTCAATGCGAGTGAAGGCTAGACTAGACGTAGCCGTCTAATGAGATTAATGCAACTACATTAATGAGCTATTCTAGCTCAGCTCCTTACCTGACTAATTTAGACTAATGAGTACCAATCTAATCTAAAAGACTTTCAGACAATTCATGGTAAATTAAAGAAGAATTAAATGTCATTGAGATGTACCCTTAATTACTTAAAACTAATTACAATAAGTCTGTAAGAGATTGCTTTATGCGATAAGACCGCCGCTTGTTTACCGTTATATATATTTTTTGTGTCGTTACTTCTAACCTTGTTATTTAATTTGGTATGCAATAAAGTATTATTCTATTCTATTCTATTCTATTCTATTCTACAATATAACTGTTCTATTTTATAAAAAAATTAAACCGATTTGTCAGTCATCATCATCATCATCATCATCATCATCATCATCATCTCAGCCATAAGACGTCCACAGACCATAAGACAGCGTGTTCCTGCCGTCCTTATCAGATCTGTTCAACTTGTGCGTGGATATCCTACGCTGCGCTTGCCGGTCCGTGGTCTCCATTCGAAAAATTTTCAGCCCCATCGGCCATCAGTTCTACGTGCTATGTGCCCTATCTTCACCCAATTCTATATATATCATACATTTATATCATACACACCATATAATAAATAAATAATATGGGAAAACTTCCACACACGGTGATCTGGTCCCAAACTAGGCTAGAAGCCTGTACAATGGTAACCAGATGACTGATGTACATACTTATATACGATTATAACACCCAGACACAGATCAAACAGACATGTTCATGCACACAAATGTTTGACCTGGCCGGGGATCGAACCCGGGGCCTGCGGCACAGTAAGCAGAGTTACTACCGTCTGAGCCAACGAGGCTGTTAATATATATCATTTCGAAATATCCCGACCAAAATCTCTTACCCAAGGTCAAGCATTATTATTTGATATAATTGTAATGTTCCAGTATTGTGTCAAAAATGTATGGAATTCGACATTACAAACCCAAAAATACTTAGCGTTTTAAAAAACAATTACAAACTTAGCCCAGCAATAAATGCTACCAAAAAATCTGCTTACAACATCGTAAAAATAATACTTACCTCCATAAAAATTAATGTTTTTTATGACCTAAATATTGTAATGTGAAAAAATAACCTCTGCAGTTTAAATGGCAGAGAAACACCGATGGCGGTGGCGATAGTGATATCGCGTGAGGTCGTTTTACAATCGACCATTGAAAGCCTTCAAAATACCACCTAACTCTCTATATAAACGAGTATACTGACTACGTAAGGTACTAATTTCGTACGAAGTCGATACGAATAAATTGCCAGGGTGCTAATGTTTTTATAGCGTCTATTAGGGATTTTATTCCACTTTCGGAACAGATTTGGTTGAAATTAAGCGGTTTTAATATCACTTCAGGCATGCCAAGTCTTTGTAGATTAAGGTCGGAGAAAAAACCATAACATCACGCCTTTTTCCCGAAGGGGTAGGTAGACGTAAGTCTCATAGTACACAGGTACATCCACACTTAGCTAGTTATGGTTTTTTAGTCTTATCTTTCCCACAATATGCCTAAATATCTTCCTTTATTGTTTCAGATTGGTTCACTCAAGAACTACTACTTATTATCACACCACAATATCCACAAGAGATCGACAGAGCCCAACGACGAGCATCACAAAAAGCTGAATGATGAGCCACAGGTAAATTTATTTTAAAATATTACTATTTGAGGTTTTACCAGCACTTCAGAATTTTAGGAGAAAATAGGCTCTCCTTAGTCTAAGCTTAAGCAAAAGCTTAGTTGATATAAATTAACTTTTCAGATGAGATAGACCTGAAATAGAGCCGCCTTACGTACCGAGGTAAAGGGCTTGCTCCAAGTTTTATTACAAACTCAACGTAGTGTATTATATTTTAGGCACAGCGCCTAATGATCAATGTAAAGTTACACCCTTAATGAAGACTTGTGCTTTCTTATTCCACCTGTTTACAGAACGAACGATCTCATTATTTTTACTGTTTATATACAGAGTGAAAACATATCTCAAGTGGGATTATAACGAGTTTTGACGATGTACTTTTTCTCAACCTGGAGAATTGTATCACGAAACGCATTTATAAAGTGAATATTTTATGACAACCTATACATACTCAAACGGTCGCCGCGTGGGTAAACAAATTTTACTTTTGATAGGGCTGTCACTCTGTCACATAATATAATATTTTTAATCTTTTAAATACAGTATGTTTTAATGACAATGAAGTCACACACACACACGCTAAATAAGACTTAAGACGTTTTAGAGACTTGGAGGGTGCATAATAGGTCTTTATAGCTAAGTAATCCATATGAATATGAAAGGCACGAGAGGCATTTTTAAACGAGTGTAAACGAGAAATAAAAGTATAGCTTTGCCCTTTTGAAGCATCCAATTAGAGTGACCACCACATCCTAGTTTGTGGTACAGCAAAAAAATAAAATATCCAGTTACTATAATTGGTTATTAAACAATACCTTTTGAAGCATCCAATTAGAGTGACCGCCACATCCTAGTTTGTGGTACAGCAAAAAAATAAAATGTCCAGTTACTATAATTGGTTATTAAACAATACCTTTTGAAGCATCCAATTAGAGTGACCACCACATCCTAGTTTGTGGTACAGCAAAAAAATAAAATATCCAGTTACTATAATCTTATATCTTTAAATGAGCAATTCTTGTATATATATATAATTGGAATCTCGGAATCGGCTCCAACGATTTTCATAAAATTTAGTATATAGGGGGTTTCGGGGGCGATAAATCGATCTAGCTAGGAATCATTTTTAGAAAATGTCATTTTATTAAAAAAAAAAAAATACCGAGCAAAGCTCGGTCATCCAGGTACTTGGTTATTAAACAATACCTTTTGAAGCATCCAATTAGAGTGACCACCACATCCTAGTTTGTGGTACAGCAAAAAAATAACTTTCAAACAAAACGGGGTGTTGCAGCAAAACAATGTAGGAAACATTTTATTGTTCAAATGGACGTTGCGGCCGCGGGCGTAAAGGGATGTTCGTTTTGAAAGCACATACTGTTTTCTAAATTCCGAATCCATGGTGTACTAACATTTTTGAACGCTGAAACTTCGAATGAAATACCTAAAGGGTCTAACATGAATCAAATCTAACATGGTTTTGCGGCCTTCAGAAATCATATTTTATAAGGTACATTAGTATAGATGTAGATTTTTATTGATAAAAAATAAAAATGATAAGAATACATTATTTTATATTCTAATTCTTAAATAATATGTACTAGATACTTGAATATTATTTAAAGTTTGGAATGAATTCCTCGACCGTATAGGGTGCTTTCTCAATAAAGAAAGCTCGAGTCATATATTTAAAAGTGTGCACGGTTTTAGCGTCACGTATAGGCTTAGGGAGTGCGTTGTATACCTTGACACCAATGATCCTGGTACACTTTCTCGATTTGACGAGCTTATGTGTCGGGACCATTAGGTTACTGGCATTCCGTGTAGCGATGTTCCGTGTAGCATACAATACAATACTTTTATTGAGACCAAAGTTAGGTAAAATGAATACAATGGTACAACTTAAAATAATTCTTATTGGTTGACAATCTTATCGCTAATCGATCGAAATCGATACGGTGCACGATCGCGTGAGTAGGTACATTACATAATATTATTATGTTGAAAATGTATCCCCCGATAAAGCAGCCATTTTTATCGCCGTGTCAAGTTCCCCTGAAACTAACAAAAGCAAAAAAATAAACAAAATAAAACACGCAAACTAAAAACGGTAAAGTTACATCCCTAATTTCACGCAATGCACAGAGAAAAGGTAGGAGTTACGCATCGCGGGACGTAAACAAGATAAAGGAAGGTCCCGTACTCAGTAGACGCATTCGGGACGACAAAAAGATAAAGGTGCCGTGCTCACTAGACATAGGCACATGAGCACGACAAAAAGATTAAGTGAGGTCGCGGACTAGAGGGTTAGGGAAGCACGGAACTTGGGGTGTTTAGGCTGAGCACAGATATTACAAATAATTTATGTAGGGACTCTTATGTTTGCATATAGAAATATAGACCAAATGACCAAAAAATTGTTCGGATGAAACCATACCACTCAAAGAGGCCGAACCAACAGAAATTGTGCATATCATAGAAACGACACAAATAATCTTAGATCCCGTACTGGTGTAATGTGTAATGTGTAATAAACTGGTGTAATCATACTACAGGGAAGACATGTTGCCTATACCTTGCATTAGAGGATAATGAGTCCGATATTAATGAACTACATACTAGATTTCGCGTTCCGAACACTCAATTTGCTCGACTAAAGTGCACTTCAATTCATGCACCTTACTTTAGTATAGCTTCGACATCCATGCAGTGTGAACGCGTACGGAGCTGTGCTAATCGCTAATATTACGGGAAAACATTTGTGTATTTATTTTTCGTTTGATTTGATTACAAATTGTTAATGTATTTGACCTTAATTAAAACGCAACTTTAACTTTAATGAACTAAGTAACAGAATTTGAGAAAGATCTTGTCTATCGCCGAATATACGTCAACTAGTAGATATGTTAAAGGGCGGCGTCGAATTTTAGGCCTATAATAATTAACTAATTCATCTTTTGTTTGCTACTCTATCTCGATCTCATCCTTACTAGGCTTTCAGCCCCAGTACTAAGGAATTCCTCCGCTAATCATATTTTATTAACTCGTTATTGTACTCAGTACAAAGCACTAGCGAAGCTTTGTAGAAATAGGAATTATGTACTATGTACGAGTATATCAAAAGGAGTTTCATATTGATTAGCAATTCTCGTTATGAATCTTGGAGACTTACGTAGCACTACAGCTTTCCAAAAAAAGACTCGTTCCCTTAATAGATAAAGGTAGCTTAGTTTAGGCATGCAAATGTTAAAATATAGGGCAATAGGCAAGATGATAAATTTTGAGAACCCCCTTATTGTGTAGGCTTACTATAATATCCTAGAAAAACTATATAACTGTAATACATTAGTTTTAATACTAATTATTGCATTTTTTAAATATTCTTTGAATACGACGCCAAAACGCTTTTAGTTCGAACATAGCTGTACACTGTGCATAAGTGAATGACCAACATTCACAAATCAATAAGACAACATTACATACATTTTCATCGCACTTAATGTATTGGTTTATATACCGAACCATTCAGAACAATTGGACCCAAACGTTCAAACTTCCTCAGCATTTAGACCTCCCATGGAGCAGGTACTGGTACTGTTCCAATAGAGTGATGGCATGTCGATCACTTAGGTTGTGACTAGTCAGTCTGTTAAGGCTCTATAGAATATCGCAAATCTCTTTCTAATTTATCGGCAATAAATGATCTATATATAAATTAATAACGATAGTATTTAGTCAAAGACCACGTTTCAGATCCTTAAGTCATCACTGGTTACACATACTGGTCGAAGACCTTCGACTTGAGGTACTGAGGTAGTTTGGACGAGAAGACATTGCGTAGGCTTCCGAACGCTGCTCAGCCTACTTGGATTCGACGATTGACCACTTTCTCGAAGTTGGACCTACCGAGTTGGACTGCTTCTTCTCTGTCCGAGTTAACAACTTCTAGAACCGTGTTCCCAACCGATACTGGGGTCAGCACAATATGGGCACAACATCAGGTCTATTTCGGCAAATTGTTGAAGATACTTATCACAAAATAGAGGTAAATGCGAAACCAAAACGGGGCACAATATAATTCACAATAAACGTTTCGGTTAAGGATGCCCTTTCAAAGTATTCATAATATCCTGTTTTCTTTGGTTCCTGTTTCATTTAATTAATTCCCGGGTTGAAATTAGATCATTCTTGTTATTCGCATTTCTGTTCCGTCCGTGATTATATTGTGTACGTACGCTCACGTTTACGTTTAACTTTTAATTAAGTGTTGGCTGTTTTTTTAGCTGCCGACAAAAAGGTAGGAGTTATGGTGTTTACTTGTGTTGTTAATGCGCTTTTTTCTCCCTTGCCTCACCTTGGAACATCATGCTGTTGATATTGTTATGTTTCTTGTTTGTATACTTACTACTATAAACACATAAAAAAGTCTAATTTAATAGTCTCTCATTTTATAAATTTGTTAGACGATTTCAAGGATGTTGGCCGTAAGGCAATGAGTCATTTAGGCTTTTACAATATAATATGCTGATGAGGAATGTCTTAAAAGTAAAATTAGATGAGTGGCGATAAGGAAATGCCGGTCAAAAGTAACAATAACCGATAAGCATGTATGGAGAATGTGATGAAAGCGGAAGAAGCGAAAGTATTGTGTCAGCATCATAGTAAATGGAGAGATATCTCTGGCTATCTTATGACTTAGCTCCTTAGTTTGATATTGTCCATCCGACGATACTTATATATATATTATGTTCGGGAATAATCCACGTCATTTAAAGTTTTATGAGAGTAGCAACGCTACGCAAGTGCCGTGTCTATGGCTCGAGTTAAGGGCTGTCAGTGTTAAAGGCATTTCTGTCATCTGTCACCTGTTAATGTATTGTTAACATCTGTAAGTAGGGCGCATTACATTAATCCGCCTACATCATTTGTAATTTTACAATAATTGTGAAATAATTGTAATATTACAATGAGTAGTTTACAATTATTTCACAATAATAATTATTACTTACTAGGGGCTCATATAATTAGAAGGAGTCACAAAATTCACGATAAAAATGAAGACAATAAAAATAATTAATATCACTAAACAGAAGTACTCGAACAAATTAGGGGAAATTATAAGAATGAATAGAACAAATTGTTCTAAGATAATTTTTTTTCTCATTGTTTTCAGACAAGAAGCTCTTTTTTATGTTTAAAACTTGATGGCATAAGCAAAATAAAGTACGTACCTAATGTGTAAAGTCAACATGAACAAAAACCGTCTTTTAAAATTCAGCATTGTTTTTCACTGGAATTTTAACGATCGTTGTTATCTCAACAATTTAAGCTAGTGGAGCTTCACAAAATAATGTTGCGTTTACTCAACAACCAAGGACTTAATCGTAGAGCATTCAGTAACTGGAGTTGTCAACCGTACGCTCCTCATCTGGCGCGGTACATGAACAATCTGTTCATGTATTTGATATTTCGTTTTGTGTACTTAGTTTGAATGTGTGTGCAGATTTCAACTTCTTTTTTTGTATTAAAAAGCAAAGTTCTGACTGGTTTACTGACTGACACACTCACTCATCAATCCCCATCCATAATCCTTGGATCTTGGATGAAAATTTGCATTATTAAGTCTACACATAGACAAAAATATGAAAGAAAGAAAGATCCTGCGGGTAGTATAACGTTATTTCGTTATAAGTACCTATTGACGCTTCATTATCTGCATTACTTTGCGTGAAAATGTGTGCTGTAAATTCCTGTCGACCTCGACCCCCGCGATGTAGGCTAAAAAATATTGTACTGGAAGTAGCGTTTGAAACTTCCTGCGCTCTATGCTCTATGACTAAGGAGAATAGAAACGCCAACGAGCCCCATGATGCATCCCCGCGTTTGAATTCAACTATGGAAATGACATCGTTACGCTCCTGTTTGCCTTTTGCTGTTTTTTACGTTAGTGGCAAAGCAATTTGCATCCCAAGCAGCAGTTGCACATGCTTCGGGAGTTTCATCCAGTCGCGTCTAAAAATATGACGTTTATTAGCATCATGCATGTTCGTTGCAAGTATACGACGCAAGCGCTGAGAATACGAGTATGCGAGGAATTCTCTACGAAATATCTTACAAGGGTTGCCTTTTCCTATACGACTACGTTCTTGGTACCGCGTAATATTCTTCACTATCATAAAATTAAAGTTTATTCCTTTAGACATAGCGTCGGGTAATACAATGTGTTAATACTTTGGAAAGTTCTCGAGTTCTAAAAGTGAAGTGTCCGACGGCTCTTGTTCTCCGGCGGAAAAATGGCTTTATTTTTCTCTTTAATGTCAAAGTATTCGCAAAAGTGCTCGGATAGCGCCTCTTATGTTGTACGTTATATTTTTCCTTGCGATCGGGCTTCTCTTGTCTGACGTCTGACAATGTATGTGCTAAAAGTTTGAATAGACATAACAAAGCATACAATCACGCCTTTTACCCGAAGGGGTAGGCAGATGTGTACCCAGGACTCAGTCCTATATGGGTGTACCTACACCCACAATTCGCCTGTATGTTATTGATCTCACGGGGGCGTGCCTTTTGCCATCTGGCACAATTCCGGCTCCAGTTATTGAAATAATTCCTAATGGAAAAATCCAATATTTAACACTGCCCAACCTGGGGATCGAACAAGGGATCTCATGATCGGCAGTTGAGCTTGCGCCCACTACGCCACCGAGGCAGTCACACAGTCACGAGTCACGAACATCGTACTAATATTATAAATGCTAAAGTTTGTGATTATGGATGTATGGATTGATCTGAAATTCAGTATGTAGGTTAGTTTAGACCCTGGAATAACACATAGGGTACTTTTTATCCCGATATCACACGGAAACAAAGACTACGCGGGTGAAACCGCGGGGCTCAGCTAGTATAATATAATATGTCCATCAATATTTATCAATTTATATTAGGGGGCTTTACATATAAATGCGGCCGGTAGCAACTGGATGAGAAGAACTGAGGACTGGGCTCAGTGGCGAAAAACGGAGAGGCCTATGTCCAGCAGTGGACTAGCATATGACATATAAACGCGGACGTGGGTGGGACGGTCAATTTGTATGTATTCTTTATTCGTATTTGTATGAAGAACAACACAGTGACAGCGCGCACACCTCGTTTTTTCTTGTACCTGAAACCCGACCCGTCCCGCGTGTATGTGTGAATCAACCTTTAAAGTTTGGTATTCAAGCGTTAATGTTTGCGCAGTGAAACGTAGCTTCATTGCTTCCCAAGTCACTTGCCTCTTTGACCGCGCACTAATATATTAGGGGAAGGAAGCCCTTCATGACTCCTCTTGAAAGATGCTAATCGTGTCATAACACTCTAGGCTTTTTGAGACAATGCACCTATTTGGCCAGACTTACTTATACTGGCCTACGTCATCATACGTCTCATAAATTTATCATGCACATGTCGTACGATAATCTGACAATTGGATTTTTGCAGGTATATCCCAAAAATAGCTCGGAGGATCGAGAATTATTCGATATGTCTGATCCTACGACACATAATTACGTATTTTTTTAATGAGAATGAAAGTGAATGCCAAGGTATCTGTTGAATATATAAGTAATCATTTAATTATTGAATTGGATACAGCATTTTAAGAGAAACATATAACTCAGTTAGCTCTTGGATCAAACATATTGTGATAAAATTTACCCAAAAAAAAAATTAAATCTTAAATAGATTAGCGTGAAACAGCCAACGCCATGCAATCAGTATAAGCGCTGCGACTTATTTTGTCGTCGTGAGGGAAATTGCCTTAAATTGCATTAATTTAATGAGTTAACATGTTGGAAATTGGTCTAACCGACAACCATAATTTGCTGCTATCGCTTTCCTGGAATTGGTCGCAAAAATTTTACTGTGTTTCGTAATGTTTAGTATTTTAGTGGTTTAGCGTCACACATGGATGGTCAGTTAGTTAGTATGTGAAACAGAATTTTTTAAATTGTTGTTTGATGAAAGCTGATGACTATATTAACTTATCCCCTTCTTCAATCCCTAGCAATTTTCCTGGCTATAGCCACGGTCTGCTTTCCGCCTATTTTCCCTCCACTTCGCTCGGTCTTGTGGTTCTTCGTCGGAGAGATCATTGGAACTCAAGCTTCCCTTACAACGTCAAAAAAGCATCACTTCGCGAGGGTTTGTTCCTGTGACAATAAGCTCTAAGCACCTGTACCTTACCTATTCTGATGGTCTATTAAGAGGATACATTAGGGGTGATTTTTCCATACAAACGTATTCCCGTGTTTCCTCCCTAGATAATTGCGTCAGAGCAATGGTTTTTTTTTTTATAAAATCTAGGTTTTCAGTGAGCATGTCCCTGTTATTTTCATTTTTCTAAAAACTCATTATTAAATGAAATATGACCCTTTAAAAACATGAAAAACTGTCCCAGTTTTACTCGCGCAATTAGACGTTCACTAGAAAAAAATGTAGAGTTAAGGAAAAAAAATAAAATAACAGGGACATAGCATCTATTTCCTAATTTTCAAGATATAAATTTATGGATAAAACTAATTATTCTCGGAGGGAACACGGGAATACAAAACATCGATTTCGTCATTTTTTCGTAGTTATAATCGCTTTGAGCTGCAGTTGTCCCTTTCGCGTTCTACGGGGTGCCGCAGGCGGTGAGGGGGGGTTCCACTCACACTTATACAAGTAGGGAAGGGACTCATAGACATAGTATTTTGAAAAATCCTAGTGATGTTCATAGAAAACGAGTTTAAACCAATACTTCTTACGAAAAAATAGAAGACTAATAGTATGTAACAATATCGATTTAAATGCAATTCAACTATAATATCAATCTTCATATGGCCCATTCTCGTTCAATTAGACCGTAGGAGAACCTAATGTTGAGATGTCTAGTGCATAGCACTTGTTTTTATGATGATCTTTCATTGTCTTCTATACTGTTAAGTAGGTAATTTGTTAATAAATATTATATAATATGTAATTGTATTAAAATGTATTACTTTATCATCATAATCATTATTGGCCTTGTACGAGTAGATACATCTTTAAAAAAGAGATGGTTCAAGAGCATTATCGCAAGCTACGGCATTTGCGTTCATGGGTGAAGACTCAGTGAAATTTTCTAACACTTTGCCAGTAATATTTTAAATCTCTTGTAGTAGAAGTCGTACCTATTGTCATCTATTGGGTTCAGACTCCAAGCTGTCATTCAGTAAACCCCTAATAGAAAATCCAATTACACTTTTTGGCTGACTTGTGGATCAAACCCGGGTTCTCATGATCATATGATTGGCTCAAACACCACCTAAATGGTTTTCAAGTTTGTAGTTGATAGCGATCAACGGTTCGAACGGATCGAATTTTTGCGGTCGACATGACTATCAACTGCTCACCCCTAACATCACTCATTAGGTTGAAGAAATTAATTTGAATTGCGTTTTATCGTAATTTCATGATGAAAAACACAAAATAATTAAGTATGTACGTATTACCTATACTCAAACGGATGGCAAAGGCGCAAAATGTATTTGCCGTTTTATACATAAATGGTGTATTTTTCGTAGAGCGTTCAAAAATAAACGTCCTGCCCCTTTTGCTTTTACCCATTTTCAGAGAAAAATACTGAAAGAAATTCATACAAACAAGCCAAAACCGTAAGTACTAAAGCAAAAGAATCAATACGAATAAGGAAAGAAAAATTTCACCCACGGGCGGGATTTGAACCACGCACTCTCCGCACCAATCCGTGGTGGGCGCTCTACCACTTGAGCTACCGTGGAGGTACTAGTCGTCGGCGAAATTGTTCTATCCGTTCTACCTAACGCTCTAGGGGCGTGTGTTTATCTATAGGTGATGCATTTCGCAATCTACCCACCGACAAGTCTAATGTTACAATTAGAATTCATATCGAAATTGATAAACACTTCCTTTTTGCTTAATATTTTAAATTTTTAGACAAAGCGGTCTACTCGCATGAAATACAATACGAATACAATAATAATTCTTTTCTTATTCGAATTGTATTTCATGCGAGTAGACCGCTTTGTCTAAAAATTTAAAATATTAAGCAAAAGAATCAAGTCCGTAAACAACAGCACAGGTCGAAAATTATTTAGGCGAACTATTATTAGGTAGATATTACAATGAAAAGTTATATTTTCAGCAAACGTCTAGACTGACAGGATGAACTGAAAAAGTCAATACTTACCTTCGAAGATAATATACAATAATATAATATCACAATAATATAAATACAGATAATGAAGAAAAAAGTTCCTAACAAAAAAATATTCGGGCAAAAATTACTACTCCTGTGACTGGATTCGAACTCGCATTCGTTGATCGATGACACGATTTTGTGAACGCTGTCTGAATACTGCAACCACTGGTCCATTTCATACTAGACGTAGCTAATGAATTTAAGCAATCATCTTTACTAGAATGTAAATAAAAATAAAAGTCTAAAAGAATACCTACGATAAGTACCTACCTAATTTGAATACAAGCGTCACAAACTTTACTACTGACATGAATATGCGCGCGAAGTCGCAATAATAATCTTCTTACACACACATTCATAGCTCATACTTTCAGGAGCAGAGCGACGGCGATAGTTTTTACAAAAACCGAAATTTTAAATTCTTCGTAACTCAGGTTTCCCGTTAACTAACCTGCTTTTGTACCTTTCTGCGACACACTGATTTTTTTAACGCTTACAAAACAAAATACATTTCTGTAGTATTTATCTACATTTTTACGACATGCAAACATTTTTGGAATTCAAAAGCATAACCTTTACAAATAAACACCCATACGCTTCCATTGTCTTTCAAACACATTCCGCCTGTTGGAAACTATCAAATATGAAACGTACAAGAAAATAAGTTTAGTAAATGGGACTGCCCGTGTGCGTCCAACCTTAAACTGATAGGAATAGATGACCTCCCGGAGAGTTGCTGCTTCTTTTCCGCTATCCATAAATACGAATGAAACAAAAAGGTCTGCTTTGATATTGACGTTATGATTTATCTTACATCTCGGGGTTGTGCGGCGAAGAATTGTAACGCGGAGAAGAACGGACTGTTTTTGACCTTTGTTGATGACAAATTAAATTATATATAAATAGTTAAGATAATTAAGAAAAGCGATACGGCTATGGTCAATACTAAGTATTCTCTATTAAAAAAAATATCGTAGTGTTTTAGTTTCTTAGATTAAGAACGCCAAAGTTGACCGTTTAATACAAAAATTACGTTTGAAATGTGATAGTTAGTCGTCTTAAGGCTCGCGCACATTAGGGCGGGTCGAACCGCGCCGCATAGAATGAAAAAAATCCGCCTACATAACTCTCCTACATCTTCCAACTATCGTACACTTCAGCGGGCCGCACCAGGCCGCATCATCCGCCTTTAGTGTGCGATAGTTCATAAAAAATGTACGAAAGTGATGTAGGCGGATTTTTTTATGCGATGCGGTGCGGCCTTTTGCTGCTGTAGTCTGCGCGAGCCTTTAGGCTACAGTCGTCAGATCGTGTCAGACGCCTTCGGGTGACATAAAAACTCTGACACCAAGATTCGGAAAGGTTAATAATTGTCTATGTTTATGAAACATTAATATTTAGCAGCGGTGAATAAGGAAACTTGTAGTTTTAGGGTTCATTCCCAAGTGATATGTATGTATGAGGCGACCTTCCCATTTCCAATCATCACATTTACACATTTTCCTGTAGTAATGTTATTTTAACGCTATGACTTCCGGCCAACAAGTGTAGCTATAACGAGGTCTCTTTAGAAATGACCCTTTTAACCTTTTTTCGCGGAAATGATATCATTTAGAAGGACGGCTTACATTGTTATTAGGTTTTATTATATGGTTGTATAACCTAAATCTGATGCGTAGGTGTGAGCTCGAAGCGTCTTTTGTATTTTTGTAATGAAACCAAATGAGAGGTTGATGGTATTTTCACGTAGACGTAATAAAGCTCACGATAAGCTTTTAAATAAAGGTTCCATGGAAAGATTGATCTGGCTCGCGGTCATTGTGGATTATTGCCCAGGTTTAACAAAATTTAATACACAATTTGTTTTTAAAAATAATTTTTATTCGCTGCAATAAAAAGCAATAAAAGCAAATCTGGCAAAAAGGATTTGAATTTGGTATAGGTTGTATGGTCTACCCATAGCCCAAATAATATGTCGTAATTTACTACAAGACCTCCAACACGACTTCACGACTGCCCCGATGCATCTTTTAAGAGACAGCCGAGACCTACAGTGAACGAGCTATCTAATATAATATTATATGCCACAGAGTGCAGGTGGAAAGTCCACATGTATAGTCGCATTTACTGATCAAAGTTTCTAATATCAACTTACGAATCATTCAGTGTTAGACCCTTAGTCAAGAGTCATTTAGAAATAAGGAAAGGCCAAGTCGAAACTATCTATAACCGACAAGCATGTATGAAGAATGTCACTAAAGTGGACGAAGCGTAAGCCTTATTTCAGGATCGTAGCAAGAGGAGATGTGACAAGGCGTGAAGAAAGTATGTATGTATTTAGAGATTCGACTTTTGAGTTAACGACAAATTTTCTTGTTCTTAAAACTTTCTGGACACTTGAGTACCTAGCGTCCAAGAATACGGCCCTCTGTAACCGTTTGTCGAAGTGTACTCGGACACTGAGCTAATAAAACTGGTAGGCGTGGCTTCGGTCGACGCCCGTCTCCTTTCTCATGCTGATGAGCTGGTCCGACGATAAGATGCTTTATATTGGCGCTGTTACTTTTGGAAACCCGCTCGAGCGTTGGACACAAGATGTTAGATAAATAGATAGATAGATAATACTTTATTGTACACCACACACAAAGAAAATAACATTACAGGACACAGAAACTAAACTTAAATGTATAAGCGGCGATCTTATCGCTAATAAGCGATTTCTTCCAGACAACTGATGGATGGAGAGGATTTATTAACAGCAGAAAGACAGTGGCGCATCTTAACAGTTTGTACTACCAATGATGTTCATAATATATAATTAAAATAAATTATTTAATAATAATAATAATACATATATATATATATTTATTTATATCCTAGAACCGTTTAGGCGTCCAATATGGAGTTAATTGCATTTAAAATGGCGTCCACCTGCTTTTGGCGTCCCATATACGGACGTCATTTTGGTTGACATTGCCAAACCACGCGTCTTGGTCTAAAGTACTATGTGAACATTGTAATAAAAAAAAAAATTGGACTTCACTTTACAGCTACAATACATGAAATTGTATATCGCTTAGTTCTCGGCAATTTCGTTTGTAACGTGTAGCGCTGTTGTAGCGCGAGATATACATACGAGTACATACCTTTGACAACAATGTAACGAATGAATGCGACCTTTGTTATTGTTTATTACTTAGAATTCGGCTTATCTACTTCCTGGCCGCCTGGCGCGTTTATACCTAGTGAACTATGACTTGTTCAAAATCAAAAGTTCAGAGGTAACATACATCTTCTATACAGATAAATAAAATTGGAATGTCTGTTTCTAATATTAAAATAATCGTTTTTTACTAAGTACATAGGTATGTATACACGATACATATACCAAAATAACCTTTTTTAGAATTTTTATCTGTCTGTCTGTTTGTTCGGGGTAATCTCTGAAGCGGCTGGGCCGATTTTGACGGGACATTCACTGGCAGACTTTAATTCTAGGAAAATAATTAGGGTTCCGTATAAATCAAATAAAACCCTTATTTTTAATTGAAGGGGGGAATCAAATGTGGCGTGGGCGAAGCCGCGGGCGGATGCTAGTAAAACAATAAAATTACAGACGAATTGAGAACCTCCACCTTTTTTTAATTTAACATAACATACATTCACGCCTCTTTCCCGAAGGGGTAGGCAGAGGTGTACCCAGGACTCCGTCCCATAGTAGATACACCCACATTTCGCCAGTATGTTATTGGTCCCATGTAATAGGGGGCGAGCCTATTGCCATTTACCGGGCACAGTTCCAGACTCCAGGCAGTTATTGAGATAATTCCTAATGGAAAAATCCAATATTTAACACTATGCCTGACCTAGGTATCGAACCCGGGACCTCTTGATTGGCAGTCGAGCTTGCGCCCTCTACGCCACCGAGGCAGTCATAATTTAATTTGGTTAAAAAATACAACGTTTCATAACAGCACGCAACAAAGTATGCACAGCAAGGACGTCAATTGTACATAAAACAAGGGGGAATAGTCGAAATATACGATGACGCCATATAGGCGTAGATATAAATGTGGGTCTCAATAGGTACCAGAATGAACAGAAATTGAATATTGATGTATAACTATAATCTTGTAATTTTAAATTCATCACACAATATTTTATAGGATTATAAAGCAGTATATGCAAAGATATGAAGACAATTGTCATTGAAACACATGGACGCAAAACTGATGTAAACTGGGGGGACGCTGAATTGGAACTGGGATGTAAATATATATATATATATATATATATATATATATATATATATATATATATATATATATATATATATATATATATATATATATATATATATATATATAGTATGATGAATGAAGAGTATGATAATATTATAATATCCAGACAAATACATATAATTATATAATATAATATATATAATAGAGTTTCGACCTATAGGTATTTGTTTCATATTGGAATTAAGAAACAATCAATTAACTATATAATATCTTAGATAACTGATAACAGGAAGGCTATCTTTCCGAAAACGGACAATTTTGTTTAATTATTTCTTCGCTAATATAATGCTACTAGCTAAGTTGCATTATATTGCTATTGTTGTTTCACTCCGCGGTTTCACTCCGCGGTTTCACTCGCTGAAAACTACCCTATATATTTTTCCGGAGTCAAAGCTATATTCATTTCAGCCCAATCGGTTCAGTAGTTCTGGCGTAGAGACGTAACAAACATGTACATGACACACACATACCGTCAAACTTTCGCATTTATTCGTATAATATTAGGAGGATTTCCTATACAGATTCAAATTAAAATATAGTGGATGTCTTTATATATATACTCGTAAACTCGTATATATCTATCCTACTAATATTATAAATTTCAAATTTCAGCATAATATAAAAAAAAAATACGTTTTTAATAGGACAGGTGAACAAAACGCTTGAGAGTTCTAACTCACCTACAACGCCATCTAGCGCGGTTTTGGTTAGTTTGATGGCTGGATGGATGTTTGTTACTCTTTTACGCCAAAACTACTGAACCGATTGCGCTGAAATTCGGTATATAGATAGTTTAGACCCTGGAATAACATAAAAGTACTTTTTATCCCCATATTCCCACGGGAACGAATACTACGCGGGTGAAACCGCGGGGCACAGCTAGTGTGTTAATAAAACCCATTTCATACGAGTAGGTATGCGTACAAAAAACCACGTAAAAATAATGTGACAGCTATATATATATAACGACAAACAATTCACGATTACCCATCAGCCTGCGGCATCAGCTTTTAAACAATGCGTAATTTTCATTTAAACGATCGAAAAAAGCCTTTTGAAACGGCTCTGTACGTTGTTTTCCGAACAAACACCTCCATTTTAAAGCGTACATAACGATCTGTTTGTTGCGTTCATAACGTAAATTTTAAGAAAGAATTTTAATTAGATTCTGAACAAATACGACCGGTGGAGCGCAAATTGGGTCGTATAACAAAAGACAAGGGTCAGTTGTACTTGTTCAGTGATGAAATACAGTGTGGGCTAACAGCCTAAACTCTGAATACGTATACGAGCATAATATGTGAAGGTAAAGAAGAACGAAGTCGTTAAGTATATTTAAAACATTACAGGTCCTTACTGCTAGTAGAACATTAGCGACCGTGACCGCTTTTTTCGGTGTAAATCTGTTTAAACCCGTCTGGTCCATAGACCTGCGACGCCGCAATAGACCCCGGCTTATTAGTTTAGGACCCTATTACGTTACGGTGTGCAAGTACAAAGAGGCTTTATGGAGGCTCATTGGGTTTCTTTAGCTGTATTTTTTTTGTTAGAGGGTAGTAACTATGTTTGGTTTCTCGGCGGCATCTGGCGTTTGTTCAGCTGAACTCGCTGCAAAAACAATAACGCCGTGGCTGTTAGCTGACTCGCTCGTCTTACGATGCAAGAAATCATTTCTGTCAACGTCAGCAATGTGGTTTTTACATCCTCTTCGTGTCCCTTGAATCAACATAAATGGGGTTCAAAGGTCGGAGCTTTGAGGCGACAAGTCTTTATGTCTTCTATAAGAGACTCATTTTACAGGCACCGAAGAACAATTATAATTGTAGACTGTACATTGTGAATTTGATGGTGACTTTTAGGCTTTAAAAATACCTTTTTAAAGATGACAATTTGCCTGGGTATTATCTAAACATTAATCTCCTATTACACTTTAATCAGTTATTGAAATCGCTTTAAGGTGGTTGGGCCTCTGTCATACAAACTAAGACGGTCCCTTAAAGTTTGTATAATGACTATGATAGAAGAGATGTATAAAAGAGTAGAAAATAATGGGGGCGCCACTGTATTTATCAATAAGAAAAACTCTTTAGTCAACACGTACACCTTAAATTAGTTCCGTTTCTACTCTTTTGTGTCGAGCTATATAATTCATTAGTGTTTTATTTTAGGTATCAACAAATTATAAAGTGGCATTTATCCAGTTTTACTACAAAAGATACGTTATAAAACTGCAAATAGGTATTTATCGGAATTATGGAATGCTCAAAGAAACACTTTAAATACCTATTTGCAATTATAAAATGTATTTTTTTTAGTTTATCTGAATGCCACTTTTTAACTAGTTGTTACTTAAAATAAAACTCTAATGAAGAAGTCATATCTCTTCTATTATTAATCATCGTCATTGGTTTCTCAAAGTTTGTATGGGAAATGATGTCGACCCAACCACCTTAAGCAATAAGACCGTCACTTGTAGTGTTAGACACTAATTGTTGTATATTCTAAAATACCTGTTCTATCTATCTATCTAATGACCACCAGAGCAGAAATATTTATATTTGTACTACATGTTTGTGTGGTTGTCTGGAAGAAATGGCTTTAAGCAATAAGACCGTCTAAGCCTAGCCTAAGACTAACTAAACATTATTTTCCTAATATTTTTAAGTGTAAGGTGTCTTTATCTATCTATATATCTATGTAGGTATCTAATCTTTCGTTAAAACTAATTAATACGAAGTTGTACAGATCAAACTCCTATAAATATAATACACGCTCATGCAACCCGCGGTGTTAGTTTAAAAGTTTTTGCAACTTCCGTCATTAAAACTGCTGCTGAAACTCCCAAATTGTTTGCATTACGCGCTTGTGTTAAAATAACACATCGCGCATGATCGAACCGTTCACACCCATTAATTAAGCCGTAATCGTGTTACGTGTTGATTAAAACGTTTTAATTAATTCCGGCTAAACGGGATTTATATTTTGCATTGTTATATCTTCGCATTTTTCATAATAACGGCGAGACTAGGAAGAAGCGGGCACGCGGTATTTTTTATTAAATTACTCGGGGCTTGTGACAAACAGTAGAAGGTTTCTGCTTTCGCGAAATGTTGGCGGGTTGCAAATTTAATATACATGATGTATTTTTCTTATCTCCTTTTACATCATTGATCGATACGTTTTTCTACGTAACCAGATAAAATTTTTAATATATATTTATTTTACTCTGCATATCCCTGCAAACGTTGCAACTGACGTCGAAAATTAACCACTACCCTCCGTTTACTTCCGCTTCACGTTAGAAAAGTATTTCTATTTAAATAGCGACAGCTCCGAAAAGATTAGGAGATTATCTTCGTTCGCATTATTTAAACCTTTCCCCACCTTCCCCTGAACGCATAATAAAATAATATCTTTAATATTTCGTTTTTTTTTTTGGTAAGTCTTATTACTTAAATAATATACAATAGGTATCTGTATTTTTCGCAGACCGCGGGCTGGTGAGCGGTTACCGCCGCCAATGCATACCTCCAACACATTGGTGTTGCCAGTATGTTGCCGACCTCCCAAGACAATATTCGCTGTCCTTTTGAAGTATTTTTGATATCGTAGTTAATTAAGCGGATCTTATTTTACTTAAAATAATTTCGCAGCAAAAATTATCCTCTGATACGCATTCAGTTACACTATAAAGTTTATGTGGTACGCCGCGTTGGGCAGAAGCTGCTAATGAAATTAGAGCACCCAGCAACTAATAAGAGAATATTGCTCTCACACAATTTTTCAAATTTGTTTTTCCTTTCTATTTTAGTTGTTTAAAACCTTTTTTGATGAATAAGAGAGCTTGATCTAATTATTAACTTTGAATATCACGAGCGAGTGATTCTATACCATCGAATTTAAATTAAATATATGTTTAACCATATTCTATTTTGGCAAGACTATCTTGGTGGTACTGAATAATTTATTTGCATTTCTTTGCTCTAGCGCATGCATCTTCATGCGCTCAATTGATGCCAGACTTAAAATTTTTAGCGATGTAAACATTTCCACGTCTTTTCATAAAAAATGAAATACTAGTTCGGTACTCAATCCTACTAATTTAAATTTAAATAATTATAAATGCGAAAGTTTGTGAGGATGGATGGATGGATGGATGTTTGTTACTCTTTCACCTCAAAACTACTGAACCAATTAGCCTGAAATTTGGTATGTAGATAGTTTAGACCCTGAAATAACACATGTGGTACTTTTTTCCCGATATATCCACGGGAACGATGACTGCGCGGGTGAAACCGCGGGGCACAGCTAGTCCTTCATAAACATAACAAAAGCTGTAAGTAATCATAAAAAGCCCATAGTCCATATGCTTCACCATCGGTCAAAGGCACAAACATTAAACATAGTTACGCCAACGCACGCATACACTGAAAATAATTGGATTCCGTTTGTAAGCGGCACGAAACCTTCGAGGCTCTTACGTTGCGGGCTAAAAATAAAATAAAGCGCGAATATCTCATCCCTAAACATAGCGAGGTCGCCGGTCCTTTCTGATGGTAATGCTCTTATACCGTGCCACACTACGGCGCTACCGCGCCGCGTAACCAGGGTTTTAGAGGCGTCGGTTTTATATGCGACAGGGGAGCGGCCCATCTAAAAACGTGTTATGGCATCGCTAGGGGATTGATAACTGATTACTTTTCGTTAGTGGCCAAATACTTCTACGCTAGTATGTGTTGTATTTTCTTGTTGGTGTAGATAGAGGCTTTATGGCATCCTATTTCCAGTGAGCGAAGTGTATTTTTATAAATACCTATATGATAACGGTATTTCCGTACACGAAGTAACATAACATCTACATATACACATCGATAGCCTCGTTGGCTCAGATGGTAGTAACTCAGCTTTCCGTGCCGCAGGCCTCGGGGTCGATCCCCAGCCAGGTCAAACATTTGTGTGCATGAACATGTCTGTTTGATCTGTGTCTGGGTGTTATGAGCTTATATAAGTACGTATATCAGTCATTTGGTTACCATAGTGCAGGCTTGTAGCCTAGTTTGGGACCAGATGACCTTGTGTGGAAGTTGTCCCATACTTATAATCATTTATTAATATGATATAGTCAAGACTTTTTCCCGAAGGAGTGGGCAGAGATGTACCCAGGACTCAGTCCCATAGTAGGTACACCCACATTTCGCCAGTATGTTATTGGTCCTATATAATAGAGGCGAGCCTATTGCCATCTACCGGGCACAGATCCAGACTCCAGGCAGTTATTGAATTCCAAATGGAAAAATCCAATATATACCCTTTACTTGACCTGGGGATCGAACCCGGGACCTTCTGATCGGCAGTCGAGCTTGCACTCACTACGCCACCGAGCCATTCACCCAAATTGAATCGAGGCGATACACGAAGTAAAGGACTCATTATCTGGATTTATTCATATTATTTTTCTGTTTAAATTATTCTTTCAAAATTAATCACACTCGTTAAACCCTAGAAACTCGTCTAACGTAGTCTGTCTCTCCTTGTTGCGTATCACTTCCAACAGCTGTGAAATTGCATCTCCTGAAAATGCTGAACTTTAAACTATTTCGGTTTAAGGCGATAGCCAATTTGGGTTTTACTTGGCACCTGTGAGTCTCGTGCCACCATCTAGCTTTATCTAGTTTGCGAGAAAGGGATATTGTGTTACATACGTAATAGGTATATAACCTTCGCGGTAACATAACCTCTGTGGAAGGTTCTCTTCATATAATGAAGCGAAATTCCTGCTTTTAACGGCCTCAAGGTCAGACCATAGCGTTTTCATTTCAACCCTTACTATGCTCAAAATTAGAGCTAAACTTGCTACATATTACATAAATTCTCTCATTCTAATAAAGTAAAGCGGTATCAGACGAAACTATTATAGTGCACGATATATTTTGTCCTTTATAAATGGTTGAACATTTCTCTCGTTTCAAACTGAGATAAAAGACAGGCTCTATCTTATTTGAGTGCGATTCCACTGAAAACATCCCTTGTCTTACTCTGGCCTCAGTTGGCGTACGTCCAGCGGATAACAATCTAGTAATTGCATCTTATGGGGGCGCTAATTGTGAGCTTAAAGTGATACTTCCTAATGGACGTCTTCCTTCTTTTTGTTGGCAGTTTGTGGGCACCGAAACATTTGGGTTGCCTTTTGTTGCTAATTATATTTATGTACTTCTGTTTCAACAAGACCCATACAAATCTTGGACTTATAACTTTTCCGGACTTTTTTGTAAAATGAGCGCGCCATACACAGCCTGTCTGATGGAAAATCAGTCATCGTCGCATATTGACCCTTACATCAGATATTGTCGGTATTATATAGAAAGTAAGTCCCTCAGGAAATATTGGCAGCATATTTTCAAACTGTAAATCTTTTCAGGTTCGGTGGTTCGAGCAGCAGAGAGAGAAGCGAAGAGTGAAGCGAGATTTTTCTCCATACGACCGAGCTGCCTTCGCGCAGCTGTCCAGAAGATTACCAGCACACCGCACACATCACAGAGCGCTTGCTTCAGCGGCGTTCTTCCCTGATCCATTGTTCAAGGAGCAGTGGTATTTGGTAAGCATGAAGTACACTTGTATATATATTGTTGATTGTTTGCTGTGAACTCACTGTCGCATCTTTTTGTCTTGTTCATTACAACCAAGGCCTGATCGGACGATTATGATGACAGCCCAGACGTACTTCAAAAAGCGCTTTACGTGCCTTTTAAAGTCCGATATTGTAAAGATATGAATTACCTCCAAACTACACTTCTCATTGAATGCATCATTGACTGTGTTCTCATAAGTTTTAATGTAGCCATTAGTTTCCAAAAGTTGTAAACCAAACGCACGTTCATTTCGGCAGTTAGTTAGTAAAACATCCTCGCAACAAGTGCCACTTATATTTTAATTATCCATTGTTACCAGAACGGAGGTGCTAAAGATGGTCTCGATATGAACGTGGCACCCGCTTGGCAAAAAGGCTACACGGGGAAGGGCGTAGTGGTATCCATTCTAGACGATGGCATCCAGACCAATCATCCTGACCTTGCTCAGAATTATGTAAGTTAAAGTTTTATACGCATTCGGATAAATTAAGATCCTTCTATTTTATACGTTTTTATACTATTTTTTAACTCTCCTAAACGAAAAAAGTTGAAGAAGAATTTTAAAAAACTTGTGCGCAGGGGTGTACCGGTGTGATCTGTGACTGGCAAAGGTATGGTTGGCTCATTACTTCTACAGTTAGTTACCTGTAGAAGTTAGTTACAGGACAAAACAACTCTGTGGATGTCATCTACCCCACATTTTGGGGACTCAGTACTATAGTATCGTCTTAAATATAACAAATATACCATATCTTAAAATATCTGTATCTAACGACGTTTAATAGCATCATTGACTTAAACCAGTACAAGTCAGTGTTCGGAAGATGACAATCAATACACAGCACGGTCGGTTCGCTCTCCGGTTTAAAGCAAAACTTTCGACGCTAACATGCGGGCGCCCTGTCTGTAATGAAGCTTGGTAACTATTAAGCTTAGCAGATGATAGTGTTATCGTTGTCAACCGTAGAGAACTTTCCTACCCTAAAATTATAGATAGTGTTATAAATTATTATGTTTTATTTGTTAAAGGTTTTTAAGTCACAATGAAATTCATCAATCATCGAATATACTGACTATTGAGGAACACTCAGATAGGAGCGCGTTATTGCGCGATGGATTTGAAGACATAGATAACCGTAAAAATATTGATTACTCTTTTCTATTACAATTTTTTTGGTGGAAAACAAATAAACAGACGTTTTAATTTTCTAGAATTCATAGGTGGGTAGACAAAAAGTCCTGATATTAAAGTCACGTCATCTTGTTCTATAGGATCCCGTCGCTTCAACGGATATCAACGGCAACGATGACGACCCCATGCCTCAAGACAATGGAGACAACAAGCACGGCACCAGATGTGCAGGCGAGGTCGCCGCAGTGGCCTACAACCAAATATGCGGCGTCGGTATCGCCTACAACGCCAGCATTGGCGGAGTTAGAATGTTGGATGGAGTAGTAAATGACGCAGTAGAAGCCAGGGCTTTAGGCCTTAACCCCGATCACATCGACATATACAGCGCTTCTTGGGGCCCAGAGGACGATGGAAAGACTGTCGATGGCCCTGGTCCTTTGGCGAGAAGGTACATATAGTAAGATTTAAACCCAATAAGGAAACGTTTTATGTAATTTTGACATAATTTTATTTTTCCAGGGCTTTTATCTATGGTGTGACGAGTGGTCGACGCGGAAAAGGTTCCATCTTCGTTTGGGCATCAGGAAACGGTGGTAGACACACTGACTCGTGCAATTGTGATGGTTATACGAACAGTATATTCACGCTCTCAATTTCTAGCGCTACTCAAGGTGGATATAAACCGTGGTATCTCGAAGAATGCTCTTCTACTCTCGCGACAACTTACAGTTCTGGTACACCTGGTCACGATAAGAGTGTTGCTACTGTGGATATGGATGGAAGACTCAGACCTGATCACATTTGCACTGTAGAACACACAGGAACGTCCGCTTCTGCACCTTTGGCTGCTGGAATCTGCGCTCTCGCTTTAGAAGCAAACCCTGAACTGACCTGGAGAGATATGCAATACTTAGTAGTTTTAACATCCAGGCCACATCCCTTGGAAAAGGAAGGTGGATGGATAATTAATGGAATCAAAAGAAAAGTAAGTCACAAATTCGGTTACGGCCTAATGGACGCCACGGAAATGGTCAACTTGGCAGAGCAATGGGTATCCGTTCCTCCTCAGCACATTTGCAAATCGCAGGAAATAAACGAAGATAAACAAATTGATTCGACATTCGGTTTCACTCTGAACACTCATATGGACGTGAATGGATGCAGTGGTACCGTGAATGAAGTAAGGCACCTTGAACATGTGCAATGTAAAATATCGCTGCGGTTTTTCCCTCGAGGTAACTTGAGAATCGTTCTGAGATCACCAATGGGTACGGAATCGACGTTGCTTTTCGAAAGACCGCGCGACGTGGTCAACTCCAACTTTGATGATTGGCCATTCCTCAGCGTTCACTTCTGGGGCGAACATGCTGAAGGCAGGTGGACGTTACAAATCATCAACGGTGGTAACAGGCATGTCAACCAACCGGGTATACTCAAAAAATGGCAGCTTATATTTTACGGTACTGCGGTAGAACCAGTGAGATTACGTTCAAAACGACCATCACCCATAGCTCCGTTCTCATTCCCGACCGCCGCGGACGGTTACGAAACTATCGGTGATTCTTTTTACAATACTGACGCGTTTGCCAACTATCAAAACTTTCCAAGTTTATTCGCCGCTGGCTCCGATCCGGAAAAAGCGGTAGCCCGTCTCGACGGACATAACGTCCCTTCACCGCATGGGGAGAATGTCCTCGCCGATAGCAATGACAGGCGCGTCATGCACGAATGTGATCCCGAATGCGATTCTCAAGGATGCTATGGAAAAGGACCCACGCAATGCATTACATGCAAACATTACAGATTGGACGATGCGTGTGTTTCTCGATGCCCACCGAGGAGTTATGCGAATCAGGGGGGAGTTTGTTGGCCATGCCACGAGTCTTGCGAGACGTGTGTCGGTCCCGGGCAGGATTCATGTCTGACGTGTGCTCCGGCTCATTTACTTGTTGCTGATCTAGCTGTCTGCCTGCAACAATGTCCCGATGGATATTGGGAAGATACTGAAGCTTCGACATGCCGACCTTGTGCCGCTCACTGCGCAACTTGCTCCGAAAGAGCTGATGTATGTACTTCTTGTGAGCATCACTTACTGCTCCACGAAGGAACCTGTCTCGCTTCATGCCTCCCGTCTTATTACGAGACTGAAGATTACACGTGCGCTAAATGTCACAACTCCTGCGATACCTGCGAAGGTCCTGGAGAAGCTCAGTGCGTGACTTGTTTGCCTTCAAGCTACTCTTTAGATGGACGTTGCGTCACAGCGTGCCCGAGTGCTCATTACGCTGACAAGAAGAGGAGAGAGTGCATGAAGTAAGTTTATATTTTGGAACTGATCTACTAAATTTACGGGTAATTTTCCTTATAACCATAAGGAAAATAGGTTCAGTCCTTTGATGTTTATCGACTCTTTTGTTGGTTTCAAAGCCGAGTGTAATTTAATATGTATAATGTAACGTAATCTTGTAACGTCAGTATATCAGTCAGATACAACAAGAACATTGAACTGATGCACCTAAATATATACAACTTTTCACCAACTTACAGCACGTAATACTAGGGTCAAAAGAATTTTAGTCAAAATCATGATATTTTTGTTAATTCAGCCACAAAATTATTTTAAAGTATTACGAAGGCCAACTAAAGCACATAAGTTAAAGCCATCTATTTCAATTTGAACTCTATTGGCGCACCTTTCCAACCTGACGATCTTCTTCATAACTTACTTATTTATATATAGTTCAGCACAAAGCTAGGACTAACTTAAGGCTAGCTTAGAATTTACTGTCTTGCGACGTCATAAGCACTACTTTTTGACTTATGTACTTTAGTCCGCCAGCCCTAGTAATGTAGTTTTTAGTTTATTGGAATATGCTTAATAAATAGTTTATAGATAAGATGATGATCAGTATCCAATGATGGATCAGTATTGAAGAAAGGATTTTTTTTATTTACACTTGTTATAACTTTTTTGTCTACAGATGTCCAGTGGGTTGTGCGACGTGCACGAGTAGTTTATGCCTGTCTTGCGAGTCCAATTGGGAGCTAAACAAAAAGGGGAAGTGTGTCCCTCTTGGGTCAGATCGGTGCATATCTGGACAGTTCATAGATAGTGTAGGATGTAGACAATGTAATCCTGCTTGTGAAACATGCTACGGGGAAAATGAAGACCGCTGTTTGACTTGTCCATCACCTAATTTGCTGCAAGAACACAAGTAAGTTTGATTTTGTTTTATCAAATGACTTAAGGTTTGTCACCAATATATTTTTGCTCCAATAAAGGCCAGATCCAGAGCGAACCACAAACAATTAAGTAGAAATTCTTCCATATTTATTCATATCTTTGTATTTTTATTTTGTATGACCTTTGGTGACCTTTAACCTTAAAGACTTAAATTATGACTGCCTCGGTGGCGTAGTGGGCGTAAGCTGGACTTCCGATCATGAGGTCCTGGGTTCAATCCCCAGGTCAGGCAGTGTTGTTGGATTTTTTCTGGAGTCTGGAACTGTGCCCGGTAGATGGCATATTTGGCTCGCCCCCTATTCAGGGACTAAGTACTGAGTCATGGGTGTACCCGGGTAGGCAGACCTCTGCCTACCTTTTCGGGATATATAAAAAAAGGTCGCTAGACGCAACAACAACTGCTCTTTTTTGTTTAAAATAAAATAAGTGTAGTCCCATTTTAACCTATGGAAATTTCATGTTGTTAAATTCTTGTTAATATTTAATTTAGTTGAAAATTTAAACAATAACAAAAAATTCCAATAAGAATAACAATTATTTATTATGTGAAAAGCCGAGTAATTTTTTTAATAAAATCAAGTTCAATAAATGCAATCAAGAATTTTTTATAAGGAAAATCCATATTATGTTTATTTTTAAAGGGAAATGCAAAGAGGTGTTCTTTCGTTACGTATAATTTAATCCCATAATGATTATTTGAAACCAGATATCTTTATTAGAATGGACTTTTTACCGAAAATAAGGACAAATTACCGAATCTCAAAAGATCGGTATATATATAGCAAAATATAAGCAAGTAAATACGTATATTTGTATAAAACCATTTAACTCTGTTTGGAATTTGTAATTACAGACATAATCCGTTTATAAACAAACTAAATATGTACGAGTAATGCAATTTAAGCAGATTTCGAAATAGGATTTCAATTAAACCACATTGTATTATAATATTCAATATCTGGATGACCGAGCTTTGCTAGGTATTTTTTTTTTTTAATAAAATGAGATTTTCTAAAAATGATTCCTAGCTAGATTGATTTATCGCCCCCGAAACCCCCTATATACTAAATTTTATGAAAATCGTTGGAGCCGATTCCGAGATTCCAATTATATACAAGAATTGCTCATTTAAAGATATAAGATAAGATTATAACTTGTTGTAAATTACGTACATAATTGTACCTTCAGACAATAAACATATTGCTCTCCACAGGAAGAGTATAATAACATTATAAGGAAGTAGGCACATAATGTGGAATGTGGGCCCAGTCTAGTGCAGCGACTAAGGGAGAGAAAGAACCGTGTAGAGACACGGTTTTTTCTCAGTTTATATTCGTATAAGATAATAATAAAATTGCATAACATACAATCACGCCTTTTTCCCGAAGGGATAGGCAGAGGTGTACAAGACTCAGTCCCATAGTAGTTACACCCACATTTCGCCAGTATGTTATTAATTACATGTAATTGGGGGCGAGCCTATTTCCATCTACCGAGCACAGTTTCAGACTCCAGGCTTACACTGAGATAATTCCTGCAGCATTAGGTTCAGATGGGCTTAGGTTGGGACAAAGGTTACCATGTCATTGCACAATATTGATAAAGTGACAGGATACTAAATTTGGAATCGATCATACTGAAAAAGGCTCTCTCCCTTCAGCCGCTATTTAATACATATTTAATAATAACATTTAATAAGAGCACTCTCGATAAAGTCAACTGTCAAACAAAATAAATTGTTAAGGCATCCATCCGTATGTATGCATAGTGTAGGGTTCCATACCTAGATACCTAAACAAAACGCTTCCAATCCCGAAAAACAATCCGCCCACAGAACATGCAGCGCCATCTTTTAGTTCCTTACGCAAAATATGGATATACGCAGTAAAATGGCCATAGCTTTTGATTGCGTTAACTTAGAAGTATGATTTTTTACAGCCACAAGGAACCGCAGATCTGAGTGGTTGATATAAAACAATTTCAAACCTCCACGCGTTCCTGTTAAAGTGTCAGTTGACAGATGGACAGACACACACACAGACAGACAGACGGACAACAAAGTGATCCTATAAGGGTTTTATTTTCCTTTTGAGGTACGGAACCCTAAAAACAACCAAAATAGGTCTATTGGTTTAGGAGCTACGAGGCTAATAACAGATATATAGACACGTCATTCTTATAATACCCCCTATTTCGGTCAAGGGTAAAAAATACAAATGATTAATTTATGAACCTTTCAAAGAGAATAAATACTTTCTAGCAAACATATAACGTACCTACCTATTTTTTTATCTAATCACTCGGCCTCAAAAACCCGACCTTTTTTGTAATTCATTTAATTTTCATGTTGAAAGCCCTAACGAACGTTTCAAATCATTTAAACGTGACTGGACTTCTTACACATGTTTGTACAGAAAGGCCTATAATTGTGGATTTTTTGATCTTTAACAAGTTGCAGGTACATGAAGTAAATTTTTGATTATACCTTGGATAGAAAATATAAATTTAGAAAATAGGTAAACTCTGATTTTGGAGCTTAATTCTACGGTGGCTTTTCATGTTATAAATGCTTTATGATTTCCCGGGAAATTATTTATACAAAATGTAGCGCTACTGATGACCATGTGGCCCTGGTTTCGATTCCCAGGTCAAGTAAAAGTTTTGATTAGTACTTTAATACTGGATTAATACTCGGTTGATGACCCTAGTACATGTGACTTAAAAACATAACCTTCGTAGTGTGGATGTACCTATGGTAATTAGTACACCTCTGCCTACCTCTTCGGGAAAATAGTGTGGTGTTATCACCTTAAATAGCAATTAGGCTAATGTAAATTACGTCGATATCGGTCCAGGCAATTGGCTCACATGTAAGTTCTCAGCATAATGTCAAGGAATCCTACTTACCAGGTTATATATAAATGCGGAAGATTGTCGGTGTGTATTTATTTATGTACGCTTGGTAAGTCTTCACGCCAAATCTACTGCACCGATTGGGTAAAAAACCATGAGAAACTATATATATTTTTTTATGATAGTGAGTGACAAGATGAGCAAATGAGATACCTGATGGTAAGCATCATGATTGCCCATAACAGACACAGTGCCACCCAGTGTTTTAAAATTAAAAATTCTGCGCGGCACTGCACTGCGCCTGTCACTCTGAGATTAAATATGAGTTATTGAATCTCGTCATGCCCAGTAATTTCGCTGGTAACATTGCACTTCAGACCGGAATATAGTAATGTTTGCACTGCTTGGCGGATAAATAACTGGCAAAGGTGTGGTACTTCCCCAGGCGGCCGCCTGCATAAATAGGCCTACCACTACAAAATGATATATAATTACATACATTATGATATAAAAATTTTGTAATATTATCTATTAAAGATTTTGTTTAATTTATCTATTTAAAGTGTATTTTCCATATTTTTAAACATTTAAATAAAAGCTTGTTTCTAAAAATATTTTAGTATAAATTTATTATATTAAACGTCTAACTCGAAACTCGAAACCCTTTAGACGCATCAATTATATAGGTATGTAATGACTTCAACGTCTGATATCCAATTTTATTTTTTAAAGCAAACCACATCACTCTTCGTTTGAATGATAAGTGTTTTGGTACATTACGTTAATAGAACTCCTTCGCAAAATATATTAGAAACATTTTAGAGGTAAAGTACTATAAAGCATTTTAAGTGAAGATTTAAAGC
This sequence comes from Hemistola chrysoprasaria, assembly GCA_947063395.1. Taxonomy (NCBI): domain Eukaryota; kingdom Metazoa; phylum Arthropoda; class Insecta; order Lepidoptera; family Geometridae; genus Hemistola; species Hemistola chrysoprasaria. The sequence continues at coordinate 10,879,822 of OX346725.1, forward strand.
TTACCCACGTCTCTGCTCTCGTCCCAATGAATGTCAATTTATAGGCACACTTCTTAAAACCGCTTTTAGCCAAGTGACGAGTAAAATCGAAATATTTTATATAGATACTCAAAATACAAAACATTTACTTAAAATACATATGCATTTTTTACATATTATTACGAGTTTTTAACTACTTCGAGTATATATCATCATCATTATCGTCATCATCTCAGCTATAGGACGTCCACTGCTGAACATAGGCTTCCCCCAAAGATTACCATCCAGTCCAGTTGTAAACGGGCCTCCTCCAGCGTGTTCCTGTCGTCCTACAGCCCCATCGGCCATCAGTTCTACGTGCTATGTGCCCTGCTCATTGCCACTTCAACTTGCTAATCCGCTAGGCTATACCTACGTATCTTTCGTTCGTCTACGGATCTCATTTCTGATTCTATCTCGCAGAGAAATCCCGAGCATAGCCCTCTCCATAGCTCATTGCGCTATTTTGAGCCTGATAAAGCCCACACTCAGAGACCACGTTTCAGACCCTTAAATCATCACTGGTAATACACACTGGTCGAAGACCTTCGACTTGAGGCACTGAGGTTTATGAGGGAAGACATATTGCGTAGGTATCCGAACGCTGACCAGCCTAGTTGGATTCGTGTACATATTAGCTAGAAAAATGAACACAGTTTTGATCTGGTGATCTGGAGCCTCGCAAACTGGGTCTTCGCTCTATCATAAACAGGGATCAGGATAAATTTTGATATTTTTTATAGAGAATAGGGGACCCGGCAACCCCAGGACAGAGATAATATAATTACACCCGTCCACAGATGCGTGTCGGAGTGCAGTGAGGGGTACTACGCGGAAGCGGGTCGCTGCTCGCGCTGCGTGCACGGATGTACAGCTTGCGCGTCCCGGCTTAACTGCACGACGTGCGCTGGTTCCTTGCGATTGCAGTCCGGATCTTGTAGGACCACTTGTGCTGATGGGTAAGTTCCTATACATCATCATCATATCAGCCATAGGACTTAACACTGCAGGACATAGTCTGCCCCCATAGATTTTCATCTAAACCGGTTTTAAGGGCTTGCATCCAGCGTATTTCTGCGGTCGTGTGTTCCTAGATTTAGTTTTTATTTGTCCGTTGTCCGTCTCAACCGACGCGCCGCATCACGGCCAGCCGCTAGTGCGAACAAGCACTGGGCTTCTTTCACTACAACCACACAAAGGCAACCACGTGGTAATTTGTGTGAAAATGAATAATAAAATGAATTGACGCGGATCTCGTGTGTGATACCGACCACATAGCAGCCACGGAGCAAACATACCTCAATTATTTACATTTTTTAGGGACAACATAACTGCAGGAAACTGCAACGACACTGTTCAAACGCAACCACTACTTTTTGTCGCTGCGGAAATGACAATTACTTTTAAAGTTTGTATTTAAACTACATTTGTCCAGGTTGTCTGTAAGAGATTGCTTTATGCGATAAGACCGCCGCTTGTTTACCGTTATATATATTTTTTGTGTCGTTACTTCTAACCTTGTTATTTAATTTGGTATGCAATAAAGTATTATTCTATTCTATTCTACATAATTTGGTTTTCTCTACACTCTCTCTTTTGGTACATATATTTTAATATATGTATAAAATATAATGGCTAATAAATTGTAATGGCAGAAGAGTACGTGCTGTGCCGATCCCAATTAATAGAATAAGGCAGGAAGTTAAAAGATTAACATTTTCTTCATGGAACCAGATACTATGCAGACCGCGGAACGTGTTCCAAGTGCTACCTGTCTTGTCGCACGTGTATTGGGCCGCGACGGGACCAGTGCGCCTCGTGTCCGGACGGCTGGAGATTAGCTGCCGGGGAATGTCGTCCTGAATGTCCTCAAGGTAATGAGGATAGATTTAAGTTTTTTAAGTGATTTAATTTTTAGCATATAGCCCGGGAGTTGCTGTACCTGTTTTCTATTGCATGTTCCCTATTATATGGAACAAAACATGGGGACAACCCCCGTACGGGGAGAGTACGGTGCGGTACCCGTACGGTCTGTGAACTCCTAAGCAGGACCACGGCCACAGTGGAGGATGGCTTGCCCGCAGTTAGCAGGCGAGACGAATCAAATCCAGAGAGCGTAGGTTGATGTTTAACTTTATTGATAAAAATAATGATCTTAAATACTACATGACCCTATGTACATATATCTGATTTATCTTCTGTGTGCATGGTGAGTCTGGTTTGAAGCAGCGTTTCTGTAGGCTATTCCAAGAATCCAGACGACGTTCTTTATGTCGTGAGTAGGTTGAAGTGGCCATTCCCTTCGGCGAAAAGGCGTTATGTTACGTTTTCTACCTGCATACCTTACCGTCCGTCCGTCTCCATCTAGACTTTGACCTATTATTAGCCCAAATCTTAGAAGAACCATTTGACGTTTCATCTTTTCAAGCTTTGAGAGAGAAGTAATAACTTTGCATAGGCGTAACTCGCACAATATCAATAGCTTTCACAATGTAAAACAATGGATTATGATTTTAATCACAAGATGTACAATTCATAATGACTAAATATAAATTAAAATCTGAATAATAACCGTCAAACCGTCCTACTTAAAATTTCTGAACGAGAGTCCAATAAGGACTAGCTACTACAGTTACTATACTTATGTGATAGTGTAGTGATTATACTATAGTATAGTGATCTCAAGCCCTACCGCTAAACATGAGATTCTGGGTATGATTTCCAAGCTAAGTGCTATTGGACTCTCATTTGGAATTTCTCAATATCAGCTCGGAGTAATTAATTTGTATCCAGTTGATAGCAATAGGCTCGCTTGTTACATAGACTTTAATACATATATCATGTAAAATATATCTTGATTGACACCTAATAGCTGAACGAGAATAAATTTTTGGACCATGTTTCCGTAAATTAAGTTCTAATACGGCTATTGATTCATCACCATCATCATCAGTCGGAAGACGCTTGGCAGGCGGCTTGGTGATCGCAGTAGTTGGAACACTGGTTCCCGGCTCCGACGGGATGATGTAAGGGCATTTGATTAATAATTTTAAATTATTAATTACCTGTTATGATACTTTTGTGTATCTAATTTAGGGAAATATGACCAAAAATAGATTTTGGTTCAGCTGTCACGAATCAAGCTATGTTTTACAAGGTATAAGTAGCGAAATGCCGGTGTGTGTGCTATCTAATCATTCGGGAAACGACGTGATTTTATAATAAAAATAATTTGTATTTATACTGTACAGCATGGGTTACCCCAATTACACTGCTCTAGACAATTCATAAGAGTTATATGGACAACCTATATTGTCAGAGATTCAGATCGCAAAGGCCTCCGACATGACCTAACTACTGCTCCCTATATATCTTATAGGAAACAGCCGGGGCCTACAGTTTAACGTGCCATCTGACACACGGTAGCGCCCAAGTGAAAAGTCCAAATGGTGAGATTCGGATTTAAAGCCAGGCATATATACGCTGGGCCACGGATGCTACATCTGTGAGCTCAGCTGTACCAAAACGTCCCTCCACCAGGTTTCTACCAGACCCTCGACGGTTGCCGTCACTGTCACCACTACTGCCGTGAATGCGACGGCTCAGGCCCTCTCCACTGCAAATCCTGCCCTCCACGCTTCATGCTAGACGGCGGGCTTTGTATGGAGTGTCTCGGATCTCAGTACTACGAGTCCAGCAATGGAACGTGTCGGGGCTGCCATGATACGTGCAGGACATGTAACGGGCCCTCGCAGTTTAGTTGTACGGCGTGCGAGAGGCCGAAGAAGCTGGATAGGTATGGATTAAATTGTTATTCATACCTTTAAAATGAATCGACAGGAATTTTACACAATCCAATTCTTTTTTTTCAAATATAAATTTATATCCTGTTATTTTGAGGGGGAAATAAGCTAATAGGTACGGATTAAATTGTTATTCATACTTTTAAAATGAATCGACAGGAATTTTACACAATCCAATTTTTTTTTTCCAAATATAAATTTATATCCTGTTATTTTGAGGGGGAAATAAGCTAATAGGTACGGATTAAATTGTTATTCATACTTTTAAAATGAATCGACAGGAATTTTACACAATCCAATTCTTTTTTTCCAAATATAAATTTATATCCTGTTATTTTGAGGGGGAAATAAGCTATTTATCCCCTTATAGGGCTCTTCAACAGGAGAGTGAATAGAGTATTGACGGGTCGGCAACATACTGGCAATACCCTTGGTGTTGCAGGTATCCATAGGTGGCTGTAACCGCGAGCCATCAGGCTGCCCGTCTGCTTGTTTGCACTTATGGCATAGCAAAAAATGGTTTTCTTTTATGAAACTCTTGGTTATTTCAAGTGAACTTCTTCAATGAACGCTGTAGTACAGTATATTTTAAATGGGATAATTATTAATGCAGATAATTAGCTAAAGATGAGGCTTTAGGGCAGTGACCCTGTATAACCTCGGCGAAAGCATGTTGATAGAGGTTTTTGACAATTTCCATGTTTGTTTATCGACGCTTTCGTTTTCGTTTCTTTCAGCGCGTTCGGCTCGGTTAGATGTGCGTTCATCTTAAGGTTGGATTTTCTGTGACCTGAAGATAGAAGATTAAAAACAAACTTGAAAATTGCCAAAAACCTAAATCAACATGGCTGATCAATACAAGCCCGTCTACACAATTTCAACCCTTTGACGTTCATGAAACATTAAGAGCTCTCGGGATATCTTGAGGTCCTTTCAGCCCTCACTCGGCGCTGCTCCGACGCCTTTAAAACACGTGTCAAGTGCTTAGAGCTCTTGAATCGACATACCTGCCGCTTGGAGGGCGAGTGAGGTTTAGAAATAAACAGACTCGTTTCTTGTGAAAGGACTTGTTACTTGTAAGCAAAAGGCGGGTAAAATGGGGCTTTAGGACTTGTTACGGTTAAGTAATCTGTTTGTTTTTTAGGGTTCCATACCCAAAGGGTGCCGAATGAACCCTATTACTAAGCCTCCGCCGTGCGTCCGTCCGTCCGTCATAGGACTCTATCTCATAAACCGCAATACATAGACACTTGTAATTTTCACAATATATATATTTCTATTGCCGCTACAACAATAAATCATCATCATCATCATCATCACTACCGAACATAGGCCTCCCCCTTAAAGGGGGGTTGTTGCCAATACTCGACACGCTTGGCAGGCGGTTGTCGAGCGCAGTTCGATGGTTTTTTGCAGAGGACGCTGCTGCCCGTCCTCTGGATCTGTTAACCCTTAGCCGGCTCTTACGGCAATCACGGGTAGAGAGGGAGGAGCACTATTTTTAAGCCAATAATAAAATTAAAATCAAATTATTAATTAAAGGTGCTCTCCATACAACCAACGTGTTTACAAAATTGTAATATAAGACTTACTTCAATAAGAATAAATATGTGTTTACTAATTAGAATAATAGTAAAGAGAGTCAAAGGTGCATTTGCCAATCAAACTATACTTACAAAAGAATTGCTAAACTCTCCAAAATGGATATCAATTTTTTTTTATTTATGATAGTACAAGACGAGCAAATGAGGCGCCTGATGGTAAGCATCATGATTGCCCATATCAGACACAGTGCTACCCAGTGTTTTAAAATTCAAAATTCTGCGCGGCACTGCACTGCGCCTGCCACCCTGAGATATTAGTTCTTGAAACTCGTCATGACCAGTAATTTGCATGGTAACATTGCCGTTCAGACCGGAATACAGTAATGTTTGCACATTACTGCTTGGCGGATGAATAACTGGCAAAGGTGTGGTACTTCCCCAGGCGGCCCCCTGCTAAAGAGGCCTACCACTACAATCAGTGCTGGTCAACTTCAATTTAAAAGTTATTATTAACTTTAGCCCTTATTTAATTTAAGTTAATTTTCTCAGGTTAAACAGCCAATGTGTCCCGTGCTGCACCAGCAGGAATGCAGAAGATGAGCTTGAAGACACAGACACAGATTGTTGTCATTGTCACCCTGATACAGGTAAACATAACATACACTCATAATTTTAATACTAGGAATAAATACAAAATACTAATACAAATAAAAATACATTCTTAGGAAATAGTGTACGTTTCTATAATAAAATCCCCAAAGAGATAACTGGGCTCTCAGAGGGTAAATTCAAGACCTATATAAAATCTACTTTACTAAAGAAGGCTTATTATAAAGTCAACCAGTACATAGAGGACAAAGATGCCTGGAAACTTCTGCATAGCCGCCTCGCGGCACCTTCAAAGAAAACGAATGTAACCAAACCAAATACTGTGAAACTATCTGTTGAAAAAATTAAGCCCTACAAGTTTCTTGTGCGTTCTTCGTGTAGGGGTATCTTTCCGAACGCACGGTAGACTCAGTACTGATTATCTTCATTGACGTGCAAAAGTGTCAGATTATGACCTATTTGAATAAATCTGTTTGAGTTTGAAAAAACTCACGCCTTTTTCCCGAAGGGTAGGCAAAGGTGTACCCAGGACTCGGTCCCGTAGTAGATACACCCACATTTCGCCAGTATGTTATTGGTATCAGTTAGATTACAATGATGTATATTATAAACAGGTGAATGTATAAACTCATCGGTGGCCGGTAAGCGTCGTATAGCGGAGTGGGACGCGTATCACACCGAGGAGAGCGCGACCGCTGCGCCGAGCGTCGCGGCCGCCGTGCTCGCGGTGTGCGTGGCGGCCGCCGCCGTGTTCCTGGCCGTGCTGGCTATCTTACAGGTTGCTCTCACTATTCTTATGACCAAGGGCGTCGCCAAGGGGGGGCAGGGGGGGGCTGCTGCCCCCCCCTAGAGAATCGAAAAAATTTAGCCTTTATTGTCAATGTTGACATTCAAGTACCGCCATGCATTAAGCACGTATTTTTAAATACAGAGCCATCTGGGTCCTATTTCATAAAAAAAATAATCTACAAAACTGTAGAAAATCTACAAAATTGTAGGGCTTTTCTGTTTCATAGAAATTTGTAATTGTTAATTGTATACAGGGAAATACCTGTTGTATATCTACCGTCTACCCAAATGGTGAATTTGGGTAGAAATTCCTTGACTACCCCCCCCTTGATCATCGGCTGGCGACGCCCTTGCTTATGACAGCCTCGTTGGATCAGATGGTAGTAACTCTGCTTTCTCTTCTAACTCTGCTTGGAAACTCACTCTCGAAAAAAAACACCCTTTTTGCGTATATACCAACTCATTTTGTTGGCACACAAAATGGGACCTTACTTTGTGATGCCAGCGTTCAAATTCTGCTGAGCACCGCTGTTCGAAACCGGTTCGGCGTCGAGCCTGAGGGTCCACTCCCCAAACGTATTAAAATAAGTCAAATTTAATAACGGCGTGATAGTGTGAATTAATTAAATAAATTACTTTTGGTTAGTAAGTGTATTGATTAATTTCTATGTTATTATCACTTCACTCTATATATTAGGTCCTTACATATGAAATTGGCGTTTTGTAACAATAAATTTTTCATAGGTGCGTGTCAAATTCCTAGAAGTCTGTGTACGCTCATAATATTATATAATATGTTACAAAGCTATAACAAGATTTATTTGATGGACAGTTCCTTTAACTGACTCAATTCTGTCTTTGTTCATTTCTCTCGACGACGGACGAACGGCGAATGAATAAATGAATGAGTGATCTTAATAATGAATTATGAATGAACGATGAATGAATTATGAATGAACAAACGAATGAAAGTAATTTCTGACCAAACGACAATACATAAATACAACTTTTTATTGTCAGAATTTAATGGCTTCTGCTTAAATATGATTAAACGTAGTTTTAGGCAAGACATTGATACATTTATGACTTACTAAAATATAAGTCACAACACAAAATAAAGGGGGTATAGCATATTGAAAATAAGTTGACAAAAGTGTCTAAGCGAGCTCGTTCGTTAGGATTCAAAGATTCAAAGTTTTATTTCAATAAACATGTGTAGGTATATTATTCAAATATTTTGTTAAGTTATAAATTAGTGTCAACATGCTTATGGCTATTGGCGTTTGAAAATTTATAAAAATGATTAAAATTTGATGTCAAAATATAATAATAGGATTAAAAACGAAAAAATGCATGCAAAACAAAGGGTATGTCAAAAATATTAACTAAAATACAATTCTCATGTCAAATAATTATTAAAAAGAAATGAAGTAAAAAGTCAAAATTTATCATTTACAATATGTATGTAAAAAACGCTCGCAACATCTCCAGATTACGACAAACCACTAGTTTTACTAAGTCTGTTTTATTTACCCCTGATTGAAAAAAGAAGGAGTTTTATAAGTTTAAAGTGTCTGAATGTTGTATCGTACGTAACTCCAGTATGAATATACCGCTTTTTATGCCGTTTTTTTGGTTCCGTATCTCAAAAGGAAAAAGGAACACTTATAGAATCACTTCGTTGACCGTCTGTCTGTCTGTCAGTCTGTCTGAGTGTCCGCCAAGATCCCGAGAAGGAATCCGATCCCGAGAAGGAGGATCCCGAAGGAACGCGTTGAGGAATCAAGTTAAAACTCATATCAACAACTAAACTCCACGATTCCTTACTGCTGTAAAAAAAATCTAACTTCTAAGTCAAAGCAATCAAAAGACATGGCAACATTACATTACAGCACATTTATTATGATATATTTTTAATTTAAGGATTATTGTTTATGTTGTACCAATAAAATGTTTATCTATTTATTATTTCCATACATTGAGCAACGGACCTAAAACCTCTAGGGTACGTCCCGTTTGTTGGGAAACAAGATCTTAACACGTAAAGGAAAAAAACCCAAAACCGTAAAATATTGTACAAAAAATAGATGATTTTTAACATGTTTGCAATTAGATGACGCTGTATGTTCTTATAACGCAGCAGCGCTTCATTCAGGTATCTAGATACGGAACCCTACGAAGCATATTTAACAAAGTACGCCTTAACAATTTATTTGGTTTGAAATCCAACGTGAACGAGATTATTTCTAGTTTTCTTTTGTGTCTTTTGGTTACATGATTTTTTTTTTGTCTACAGATAGCTAAACCGCGAAGAAGCGAGCAACCGAAGCGGTCACGCGGTTTAGTTTATTCTCCCCTCGCGTGTACTGACGAGGGTGAAGTGACCATTCTATCGACCCGCTCGACGTGTCCCGTCGAACAGCGAACCGAACACGAATCACTTCTCGAACATTCCACGTAGCGCGCGCTGTGATCATAGACGTAAGTTACACTTGGGCCCACTTGACACACCAACGTAAGGGTTGAGTTGACCTAGGGGATAAATAACACTGTTCTTGTAAGAATCATGTAGATAGGTTTTTTGAGATGCTTAAATCAATACACTGAGGCTGGGTTTTTTGATCACTGGTTAAGTCGACCAATGGCTAATTTTTTTACAAATAGTTAAAATCGGCCAAATTTGTTTTATCATCATCCCTATCCACCCTATCCTATCCTATCACTATTTAATCTAATTGAAAAAATAGTTAACTAGGAACTATTTTTTCTACACGCTCTAACCATTGGTTGGGAATTGAACTATAATTAGGTTAACAAATGGTTAACTTAATTGTAACCAAAGAACAAAAAACCGGCCCTAAGGCTGGGTTTTTGATCATTGGTTAAGTCAACCAATTTTTTGACAAATCGTTAAAATTCGGCAAAATTTGTTTTTTCATCCCCAGCTTACTATTTTTTATACACGCTTTAACTATGGGTCAGGAATTTAGCCAATGTTAGTTTAGCAAATGGTACCTTAACTCTAACCAATGAACAGAAATCCGGCCCTAAGGTTGATTTCTTAATTCCTGGTTAAGTCAACCAATGCTTTGCAAACTTTGACAAATTGTTATAATTCGAAAATAACCTCAGTTAATTTTTCGGTCGTGAACAAAGACCAAAGTGTATTGAACCTATTGTTTCGGTTTAACCCTGGGTTAGCTTAGCTCGAAGCAAGTTGGACAAACTTGAGTAGGACAAAACCAACGCGATACGTTAGATGTAGGCATGTAAGTCGCTACTTACGATTATAGTAATACAAAGTTGTCCAGCATTTCATCATTCGATTACACTAGTCGATATCTTCATCTCTCTCCTTCACAACACTAAATGAATCTCTCTCAATATGAACGAAAGAGACACATGTTATAACATAATTCAAACTTATCATATGGAAACACAAAAGAGTCATTTTGCAGTGGAGGTAAAAGGAATAAAGGCAAAGTTGGTTTTGTCTATAAATTGTTGAAAATTGATTAAGCACTCACAATACTTATTTAATGCCGTTAATTGTTGAAATATCTTTCACATTTGTTGAAATTTGTAATGCTGTCACTTCTTAATTTCAAGATTCAAGTGACTATCGAGGTTCAATGACTATTACAGGTCGCCAACATTCTTAAAAGTTGGAGTCACAATACGAAGGATAAGCAGATATGCTATCTCGGTCGCTGTTGCACTTGGTTTTCGTAATGGTTACAGGAGCGAGAGAGATAGCATCTTATCATTGTTTGTCCCACGTCTTGTGTTTCTGACTGCTGGAGTATTGGCGGCCAGTACAACTAACTTTTTCAATCATTCTCGATTACAATTACTGTAATAATGTTGAGGGAATTATTAAACGGTCCATTAAGATATAGTTTGGTAAAAGTACTCCAATGCCACTTTACTTTAATATGAAAAGAGAAGTAAATTAGGTTTACTATTTATTTTTAAGGGTTTTTATCAGTGCTGTTATGAGGCCTTGTACTAATCATTCTAATTCAAATTCCAATAGAAAAACATTTACCCGTACAAAAAACGCAATAACTGTTTAATCTAACATTAGAATTGGATATTGAATGATAACTGTTTATTACCACAATAATACAGAAAATCTAAAAAAACGTAAGACTAGAAAGAGTAACTGGCGACCTTGTCGCTTAGAGCGATTTCTTCCAGACAACCATGCCATGGATATTATAATATTCTATTCTAAATGTTTAACGAACACAATATTAAGATTTAAATCAATATGTTTATCAAAGCAATATTTATTTGTATCGTGTTTCATTCGACTAATTCCATAATTAAATTGCATTTTATTACCATCCATGACACATAAATATTCACTATGTATATGAAAATTAAAATCAAAATACTGAATAAAAAAACGGGTAAATGTTTCAACGACTTGGTTTTTACATACAGGGATTATAAAAAACCTAACAAGTATATGTCACAAAAATGTATATTGATAATTTCACAATTTTTTTTCATTGAAAATGTCTCAAATTTAATATATTTTATGTTTTGTTTTTAATTACATTACAGTACTCACAATAAGATAATAATAGAATAGCAAAATAATTATTATTGTCTAAATTATAGTAAGTAATATGTGTTTTAATAATACAAAATATTCAAACTTATGGTTAATATATCATCTTTATTGTCGTTATAATATTATTGATAGTATAAATTGTAAGTTTGAACATATTGTTCGAAAAACTTGATCATTCTCAAATAAACATTAATACACAGCTACAGTATTTAGAGGAGTCACAAAAACCTTATTATTTCTTTATTAGTGTCATATAAAATAAGTAATAAAATGTTCATTACCTACTTTCTTTCATATGCTACTTTTCTTTGAATTATTTTACTTTGAATGTTGAACTATGTTTAGTTCAATGTAAAAGAAAACACAAAAAAGATCAATAATGTTTGATTAAAACAAATATTTTACATCAGAATCTCTAAAGTCACAAATAATACAATTCTATAAATTTGAATTCAATCACTGTTAATTTAAAGTTTCGTTAACTAGTTAAATTAGAAGAAGCATAGTACATCACTAGTTAATTCAGTCGCGAGCACTTATTTGTAAACTTTTCAATGCAATGCAAAGGCAAATGTAGTTTCAGTAAGCAAATTTATATATGTGATGGGTTAACTGGATCAGAATTATGTAAACACTTTTATCATTTCATTGTAAACATATTTCTGATCCAATTTAAAGTTTGCATGATTAAAATTTAAAGCTCGTACACTTACTTTTGTAAGGCACAATGCATTACAAAAGTGAGTTGGATATGGGTAAGAAAATTTGAAATGTTAACATTTTAGAGCTCGCGACTGCACAAGCTGTGAGAATGGCCAGCGTTAGCCTCTCCTCGCCGTTTATATTGTGATAATGGGACTTTTAGTGATGCCGCAGTGTATCGGGGGCAGTAATACCTTCACTGCCACTATTCTCTTGAAATATTGGGGCTAAGCTCCACTTTGGGGCTTCTGACATTTTGTCCTCGAAGTTCCTGAACTATTGCTGCACTTTTATTTTTTGTAATATTTTAGAGTTACGCGCATTTTTACTGTACCTTAGAAATTCTACAACAGGTTATAGATTTAAATCCATATCTATAAAAAAAATTCGATGTAAAAAAAACCTTTCAACTATTTTTCGTTACGTAATTATATTATGTAAATGTTCTAAAATGTTACTTTTAAGCATATTCATTGTGGTCTTATTTTAACGAATGCAACCCGATCTTGCTGTAATATTAGAGAGTATCAATAACCAGGTCTTCCAGTTTTTAGAACGGAGAATTATATTATACTCATATTCCAATAATAATTAATTAAGTTCTACAAACTTTGAGTACCTACGTATCTAATTCAATTTTACTCAGTTATTTATTTTATCGTTCGTTGTTATAATAGAAAATTTCGTTGTCATAATAAGAAATAGATTTGTCTCGTTAATATGAAATTCGTAATAAAAATTCTTTAAATTATTGTAATACAACAGTTTTTAATGTGATAAACATATAAAATATCATTGACCTTTCTTCACCCGTTGGGAAACACATCGTTCATACAAAATAAAATTGTTTTCACGTAAAATGTATTATCTCAACTAAGCTAATTTAGCTCTGTTTGAAACTTGACACACAGCAATATATTTTATCAAAACATTTTTGCAATTTATTCTCCGATACCTTTTCCATTAAAAATGTATCAGCAACTTGGCTTTCAAAGAAATGAAAACTTTTAAGAATAAATGAAGCCATAGTCAATGCCATTTGTTTTCAATCTCACCTTGAGAAAATATTTCTTTGGTCCTGTAATAGGTGTCTGAAAAAACTCTTTGAAGCTCTTTTTATTCGTGGTAAATTGTATGGACTACGTTTTTTCCCTATACATAACAATATATTTATCATAATATTTAATTATAATTTAGATTGTAGACCGAAAGTTACCAATAGGTTCTTAAAATTGTACAATTATAAAAACATTAACAATATCAAAATACTATTAATAATTGTTTTTGTCATTTTCACCGTTTATTTTTAAGTAGCTTTTTATAATTTAGCTGTAGTTAGTAAACTGATCGTCGTATTCTCGAACCGATATGGTTATATTGTAATATCATAGATTAGTAACAATTAGAGATTATTATACAAAATTGTCACAAAAATTGTAATTGTAATTATTGAAATTGTTAAAGTGTAATAATAAAGCTTGTATTATTGTTATTTGTATATTGTAATTGTGATACTGTTGTCATTATTTAAACGAGTCAAAGACCTACGGTTACCATATACCATCACAACATAATATCTCGTAATATAAGGTTTAGGTAAAATATAAAGAAACTAAGAAAATAAAATTGAAAACCCGCAATATGCTTTTTGGCTTATATTTGTCAATTATGTACAGTCTTATATAATTTATGAACTTTAGTTTATTATGTAAATTAATTATATGTAATCTTTATTTTAATTAAGGCTTAGATAAGTAACAGAGATACATCTTGACATCTGATATTTGCCATTTTATTTATTTGTTAATGTGTATAATTTACAGTAACATAAATCTCAATACAGATATAAAAGAATTAGATTCAGTTTAATCATTTGAATTAATTCGTATTACAATTTTATAGTTTGTTTTAATGGGAATATTTTTAATTAAGAATATATTTTTGTATGAAACATTCTTATGTGCAATTAATATTTGTAATAAAAATGAAGTCTTTGTCGAATTTATTTGTTTTATTTAAGTCCATTTTTACCTACAAAGAAATGCGATAAGTGCCTTAAGTGGAGTTAAACCACATAATAAATAGTAATGGGACAGAAGATACACTCCTCAAAATCATTTAAATTAATAACGACTCTAGCTCCGACGCAATAAAGTGTAATTCAGGTTGCACAGCGCCTAACCACCTATCGATATATACAAGCTGCCTCTCTTTCTATAGCGTTAGTATCTCTTAATAAGCTATCTATTGACCTAATACTACTTACTACTACTACCTACTATACTTCAAATTATTCTTCTCTATTACTTATATTTACTTATGACTTATAAACATACATTCACGCCTTTTTCCCGAAGGGGTAGGCAGAGGTGTACCCAGAACTCAGTACATAGTAGATACACCCACATTTCGCCAGTATGTTATTGGTCCCATGTAATAGGGGGCGAGCCTATTGCCATCTACCGGGCACAGTTCCAGTTATGTTCAAGATAAGTGAAAGGTCCTAATTTGACAGTCATATTCCAACATAATAAAGTTGAAATTGCGTTATAATTTCACGGGTTGTTGTCACAGGAAAGTATGTTTGCATTAAAGACGCTCGGTATAAAGGGATAAAACGATATCTTCGCAAATATTTGTGGTCCTTTCCCTTGACCCGTGGATCGGAATGCTGGGGGAAATCTGCATTTTGGTGGCATATTCCTTACCTACTTTATTTGGTAACGATTCGACTACTGAAAGGATAGCATAAGTCGACAAATTTAGTAAGGAGGCTACTGTGAATGTTAGTGTCTTTACACTAACTTTCTCAGTACTTTTGGGTATACTAAAGCGGGGATTACATTATTCTAGAGAGAGAGAGAGAGAGTCGGCGTAAAGGTAATCTGGACAATAAATTTACACTAAGCCTTTCTAAGACAATATGAGAAAACTTCCGCGGACGCAACCGTGAATGACCTTGAGCCTTCAGACGTCCGAGACCGATCGAGTTTTCCGGATATTCGCCTCAGCCGAAAGAACTTCCGAAAGAGTGCCGCGTCCATCAGTCACGACATACAGACGCGGCTGATAATATAATTAAACCTTATTAAGTCCCGCTATGCTCTACTAGAAAAATACCTAAGTACCAAATAATCCCGCTATGCACGGAACATTATTTTGAAAGCAAGAATTTACAACTTGACACTGGGAATACTGTGGGATACTGTACTTCGTGTGGGTCCATAAAAAAGAAGAAACAAAAAAGAAAGAATTGATTGAAGTTTTTGTCACAGATTTTTATGCGTGTCCTAAAATGAACATTGTGTTGGTCAGTAGGTACCTGTGTAGAACAGATACAGTTCGATTAACGAAACTTGGCATGAACAACATTATTAATATTAATGACCATAGTGGCTGAATAAGTGTATCGCATCGTGAATAGTGCCTCTGTATCTCTTGTTAATTGTTTTTGTGACTATAGATATTGCATTAGTGTATACCTACCTTCTTAAAATTCAACAGGTTTTCTTAAGACCTCTAGGAATTGTTTCTTTTTGTATCAGAAATCAAGTTTAATTTTTATCGCGGATGTTTCTCAACAATGTCAATTTGTGTTTTGCCTTCTAGTATTACAATACTATATTGAGAACATAATTAATATAAATACAGGTACTTATTGTAACACATCAGAATTTAAATATTCTGTGTTCGTATCGAAAATCATTTCTCAGTAGCCCCGCAGGTGACCCTACTATCCTCCAACTGAGGTCGCATACATTACACGCAAAATCATATTTGCATATATTGGCCGCATTAACATTTAGACTGGCATGGCTCATAAGGACGAATACCTAGTCCTCTTGTGCCTACATGGTATGATATCATTAGAAATTCATGGACAGATGTGCCGTGTCTATTCCGTATAGATGTCTCGACTATTGGGATTTGTTTATATAATATTATACAGTAGAGTTCTACCGAGCGCATTTTCAGCCTAAATGTCGAAAGTGGGTGCACGATACCACCGACATAATATTAAGTAAACGAATTAAAATAAGTCCCATTCGAGCGTAGGTAATTCGTAAGGGGGACTCTAGCGAGAATATCTGGATAAAAAGTACCCTATATGCTCAGAGTAGAAAGCGATTCAACGTCTCATTGCCTATATGTTATCCCAGCCCGCCTAGCATGGCACGGGGATAATCAGTTTTCCCCGTTTTTTCTCTCTTTCGCGCCCTAACAATTCGTATCTCTCTCGGTCTCGTTCTAACCCCCTGGGACTTCGTTTTCCCTGGTCACTGTGCTACCGGGGCAGGGCTGTATAAGCCCTATAAGCTATCCTATCATACCAAATTTCAGCTCAATCGGTTCAGCGCTTATTGATTCCTCATACAAACTTCCACCTCCCTTTTCATCCCCTTATAGGATGATTTCTGGGATAAAAAATATACAATACAATACAATACATATCAATCCTGGTGTCCTATTGATTCGCATAATGTCTTTTGTCATAAAAATTTTCCGCATACATCATTTGTCATAACCTCCTGTAGTCATAATATTGGAAATACATATTTTTTTGTAGTAATACTGATAAATTGTCCTAAAATTTAATTGCTATAATATTTTTGTGTATAATAGTTTTTATTCCTATTGTTAGTTGTCATAATGGTTGTTATGTATAATTTTATACTTAATAATGGTGTACCTATGTCCTAATTTTCATTGTTCATAATTGCTATTTTATATAATCGGTATTGTACGTATTTTAATTTGTAAATCCACTGATATTTAATTTGTTGGCTCCTCTTTCTGTTGTAAATATTTTGCACTCGTTTTCCATTGTAATTATTATTTCAAAATTCATTTAAGCACTTTGTTCCAAATATTAACACTGAAATTTGACTTTTGTTATTTTTATAATAATAATGAAACTACCTTTATTTTTATGCATAATCAGTAATAGCGTCATACTATAATTATTTTTTTATCGCAATGTGATATATCAACAGTTTGCTAGCAGATTTCCCTGGGTCAACAAAAAAAAAAGGTTTAATTAATATTATGACAAAGTTAACATTCGAGCAATATATGATCATGGCACATAATTTTAGTGATATCAATAGTTAGGACATTTTAGGATAATGGCATAAAATAATATGGTTATCAACGGTTAGGACATATAATGTTAAAGGTTTCAAATGTTAGGACAATTAAAACTATAACAAGTTTTAATAGGAGTATTGACGTTATGACTGGTGATCATTAGCACACATATATTATGGCTTAAAATTTTATTAGTTGTAAAATTATGGCTAATAATAGTATGCGAATGAATAGGGAACCATCAATCCTATGTCCTTTACCGGGACTAAAACTATCTCTAACTGTGACTAGAAACTGAGCAGGTTCGCAGTTCCTAGTGATCGCGGAGGCCCCCAAATTTCTACCGGTCACCCTCTAATTAATTATTAAATTATTGATTGCCTAAAAGATATTTCCTGACACAGTATTGCATACCGTTTATATTATGTAGGTACATACATATCACCTGAACCTACTGTACCTACTTATCTAGAAATCATCTATTACAAGTAAGGCCAAACGCGACGGGCAGAGGCCCGTTATGAAAATCAGACCATTACCCGTCGACGTTAACAAGAGGCCTAAGTGTAATATGATCAAAGTTAATAGTAACGTAACATATAAGCTCCAAGATTGCGCTTAACCTGATGGCAGCCCAGAGAATGCAGTGAACAAGTGCTTTAAACTCCAGTCAAGAAATGGTGCCCGAGGGACGGCAGGTTAACTACACCGTTATTCTGCGCTGCTGAAGTAGTTTGTGAACCTGAATTTATCTTGGATAATACAACCTGGAGAAAATATATTTTATTTTTAATACTTAACCCAATTTTATGTATTTAGGTACATTATACGAGATTTTAACTGACGGCAAAAAAGTGGTAGGTAGATGTCGTATTTTGGCATTATTTGTGATCTGAAACTGTGGCTCGGATCTGTAAATATAATTCTAAAACCAATGACATATTAATTTTGAATAATTTAGTTTTTTTTTATTGTATAGTCAGTAAGGCTTACTGTTTGTTAAATATTTATGCACAAATAAACGTTTTTATTATTTTATAATGCTCTAAAATACGGGCTCGGTCTTTTGATAGGCGTACACGGAGAAATTGTTTTTTAAGTCCAACGTGCAGATGCCCTTTTGAGCTTTTAAGTTAAGGGTATATCGGGTCCACCTCTGTTTTCCGAAGTACCTACCTATGCCTACACTTTCAAACTGACATAATATATTTACCAATATTGTGGTAGTTTTCAGTATAGTACCTTGCTACAATAATTTTACATTTGTAGGTAGTACCTAGGTTCTAGAATATCCGTAGAGGAACTAACGTTACCAATGGGCGGATTAGCAAGTCTTCTCCTTTTCGAGTCAAAATAGCTATAATGTTTTATTTTTTAATGTTTTACTACATTGGTCCAGTATTTTGCCAAATCTACAGCGTTTTGGGTTGATTGAAAAAGGCCCTCCATCGTACCTGATGTGTGACAGTTAGGACATTGCAAAAGGTGCGCCATGGAACAGCCCCACAGTCACACTTGTCGCTAGAGAAACCCAACCTAATCCAGTTTCCATCTTCCGACACCAGCTCTACCAAACTGGCCAGGGAAGATTGCCACCCGGTGGATGTTTCTCTGCAGCTGACGGGGAATCCTTCTTCCACCGGTGGAAGATTAGCAAGTTGAAGTGGCAATGGGCAGGGTACATAGCATGTAAAACAGACGACCGATGTGGCTGTGAGATTCTTGAACGGAGAGCACGGACCAGTAAGCGTAGTGTAGGATGACTTGTGGGCACAAGTAACGCCGATGAATAATCTATGGAGGCCAGCGGTGGACTTCCGACGGCTGAGATGATGATGATAAGGTAGATATAATAATTGAAAGTGTTTGTGTATTTTGGATCATTTTAAACTTAAGAACACTTTTTCTCTGAATTATAATATAATTTAATATATTATAATTCTATGAAAAATTTACCAAATCGATGTTTTGTATTCCCGTGTTTCCTCCGAATATAATAAAACATTCTATAAATTTATATTCTGATACTTTTATAGTGAAGTAACCTATGACCCTGTTATTTTAATTTTTCTTATAAACCCTTGGTTTTTTAAAGTGAACTTCCAAAAATAGCAGTTTTTTTCGTGTGATTGGACGTTCACTACAAAAAAATGTAGTTTATAAACAATAATAAAATGATAAGGACATACGATACTTCAACTTTAAAATATCAGGATATAAATATATCAAATAGGTTTACTGTATTCGGAGGAAACAGGGGTGGGAATAAAAAACATTGATTTAGTAAATTTTCCATCGGAGTGTGTCAAACTGCTAAGAGGTCCTGTATCCTGTTAAAGTGATATTAAACATAATAAGTAGGTAGGCGGACTATTTTATTTGTCATGAATGAATTCGTGATGACAACAAAACTCTATCGATACCACAATAGTACAGAAAATAACAAGGAAGAAAACTTAAAACTAGAAAGGGTAACAACTGGCCTTATCGCTCAGAGCGATCTCTTTCAGACAACCATAGAGAAAGGAAATACAGATACTTAGGTACCTACCTACTGAAGGATCATAATATTACTCCGCTTATTTACCTAAATTAACTTTTCTTAGTTTAATGACCATAAAACTCTTAGTACAGCATTATTCGCGTAAAGTGTAATGTTTTCCACTATACCTACCGACCACCGCGGCCGCGCTCGCTCGGTTAACTGGTGAAGTTAGTTTTAGTTTAAATACTTTGTTACCTCGTTTTAATGTTTACTTTAGGCTATTAAAGTTCGCGTTAAACCTGTAAAGTTTGGAAATGCTGGAAAGTCGGGAATTTTTCAAACTAAAATATGAACTTACAATTGAAGCATTTCCGTAGGTTTTGCATTCAAAATATTATGAAGTATGAATAGGGTTATGAAGTTTTTTTGTAGAAAGGTGAGGTACTTATTACCTTTGTATGTATACATAATATTATGCCCGTATCTAGGTATATTATGTACGGTATAAGTTAGTAATAATAAACGTGCACACTTTATATTGGGTAGGCGGATTCAAGCCTAAAACGCCACCCGTAAATGAGCATTTTTATTCTAAACTACGGTTACATTTGGAACACTCCCCCGCCCTACAAATTGACATTTGGCGTGACCCTCGCTATTTCAATTTACCACGCATTCGTACCTCAATAATATCGCCGGTTTTAACATACATTTGATCGACCTCATTAACATATAGATAGAACCGAAAAAACGCTATCCAAATTGTACCTTTCTTTTTGTCCCTTTGGGCTCTTCCCAAAGATAAATTAAGGTCTTTTTTGTGAAGACTGTGACCAGCGGGGCGGGTCTCAGAGTTTCATTTCGGTTTTGTACACATTACGGAAGGGTACCTACGGAAGATTTGAATTAACTGGACTTAATTATATTGTTGTAGATTGTAAATTGTGTTTAATAAATTAAAGGGCTACTCTCTTATTAGGACAAATCGTACATGAGATAGGGATGGCTGATGGCGCCTCGCGCACGCTAATTACGGATTATTTACTGCCTGCTTTTACGGAGAAACGGCAAAAGTAAAACTCAATGTTACGAGCCAAAAACCTTTTTCGTAAATAAGGAAAAACAAAACGGTATTTCAATATGGTTTCAGAATAGTGTAATATTCCGGACGAACATTGCGCTGTGCAGTATTTGAATTTGTACGCACAAATTAATATGAAAATGAAGCCAAGTTACGCACCAGCGGTGTAGTCGGAGCTCTGAATCAATAGCGACCGAATTTATTCAATTAATAACCCACAAGCGGCTAGATAAAGTGGATAAATGTCTCATAAATTAATTTGCGGTTGGTTGTCGATAAAATGCGCTCACAAACACGTTTGGTGTATGAGGCTTTGTGAAGTTTAACGGCGGCGATTAGGCCCCTCTGCATAATATAATTTAAACTTTGGAGCGAATTTTAAATGGTTACGGAATTTATTTCCGGATATTTTAGCATTAATAAATCAATTCAAAGCTTGGCGCAAGAGCATTTGTGAAATTGTAGCATAGCGCTCAATAATATTATTACATTTGAAAAGTGATAATATTGTACTCTCACCATGACTATGAAAATTTAACGAAGGACTTCGCCACACTACGCGGAAATTCCGTCACGGATGTCACCACGTGGTTTAGGGTTAGAGTTATAAGATAAAGCATTCTTTAGGGATAGCGTTAATTGGGATTTCATGTTCAGGCGCTAAATATCGCAGTCGGATCTTCCGTTGCGTTAAATTTGCAACTGACCATTGCGGACCGATCTTCCGCGTATGCCGCTTGTCATCAATCATTATATGCGATCTAATGCAATCACGTTTCGCAACAGAAGTTCGGTGAAGGATTTTCCGCTTAGTGTAGTCAAATATTTACAGTTATTTCGACAAAGCGTTTCAATACCTGGAGTTTTCACTTAGGCATACAATTGTTTACACTGTAAGAATTTGTTTGTTTATCGTCAGAATTCCATCACTTGCCATAAATAACAAAATTCAGCGCCATCAATTCACCAAATTCAAAAATACACTTTGCGCAGAACAATATCGTCCAATTTTCAAGGCGAAACTTTTTTCATACAGCGCGAAACAACGTTAGAGTCGGCAAAAAGTTTAAGACACAAACAAACCGGCGCAAATGTGAAGCGAAGAAATACTGACGAGCCGAAATTGGTAAATCGCTTTCGGAATATTCGGATATTTGCGCTATGGAAAGCAGTGAGCATAAAACCTTGAGAGATGAATTTTCTTTTATTACAACTGTGCAATAAATAATATTAATCCTATAATACTTACACCTCGCCTCTCTCGGTACGACTCAGGATACGACTGCCTCTGCAGTGGCAAGTGGCAATTTCTGCTGCCGATTCCCAATGAAAATACCTAATTTAAATTACTTAATATTTAATATTTTAAGACTGGAGACTAGAAATACGATACTACTCGTAATATGGGAAGAAATTTTTCATCCAAGAGCGGGATAGAAAAATTTCCCCGATCACTAGTACTTCCACGGTAGCTCAATCGGAAGAGTGCCACCACGCGGATTGGCGCGGAAGGTGCGGGTTCAAGTCCCGCTCGTGGGTGAACAGCTAAATCTTACTGTAATCCTACTAATCATACTATAAATGCAATAGTATTTTTGTTAACCTCTTCATATACAATGCATTAAAAAGATGTAATAATACATAAATCTACCCATCACAATGAAAGACTTTCAAAGAAAGAATTCTGAAATTTTTAAGCACTTAAGCATTACTACACCTATTTGTAACACATTGTATTTAAACCTATATTTGTAATGGTTTTGTAGTGGTAGGCCTCTGTTGCAGGGGTCCGCCTGGCGAAGTACCCACCCCTTTGCCAGTTATTCATCGGCCAGGCAGTAATGTGCAAACATTACTTACTGTGTTCCGGTCTGAAGGGCAATGTTACCAGCGAAATTACTGCACATGACGAGTTTCAACAACTAATATCTCGGGCTGACAGGCGTAGTGCAGTGCCACACAGAATTTTGAATATTAAAACATTGGGTGGCACTGTGTCTGATATGGGCAATCATGATGCTTACCATCAGGCACCTGATTTGCTCGTCTCGTTACTCACTAACATAAAAAAAAATTGTAACGAGTGCAACCGTACTGTCAAAGTATTTAATATTACTAGGTATTCTAAGGGTTTTATGCTCGGTGAAACAAAGTTACATGAAAAAGATATCTTTGGAAAGAATGGAGGCATACATTATTTATGTAGTGTGCTATATCGCGCCATAGCTTTTGTTTACCACGAGTAGTTTGGCTCCCGTGGGAGGCTCGTGTCGCTGTCAGACTATCCGAATATCGATTACGTTCGAATACGGATATCATAACACAAATTCGGATACACGAGTACAGTCCTTTTATTATTTGCTCAAATGTTCCTTATATTTTTTGGGACAGTTTTATTTTGCTAGACGTAGTGACTCCTCGGTCAATTCCACATTAAGTTATTATTTGTAGGTTTGACTGAAGTAGTTCCTTCACTGTTCTTTCTTTTTTATACACGGTTTTTTGTTTTTTAAACAACACAAATAAGCAAACACAAATTTAATAAAACATTCCTGACTAATTATTATAAAAGCGGGATATATTTCAGTTACATTTATTTATATATAACAAAACAAAATACTATCGCAGACAGATTTTTTTCTAAATCGAAATCGAAGTCCAAAGTTTATCCGGAATCGTCCGTAATCCTCGGACATCCCTAGAACCAAGCATAAATTGAATTATCGGCCCCCACTACGGCATCGTGTCCAATGTCCAACGTTATTGAATTTATTTACATACACACATTTACATACAAGAGGGATAAAATGATAAAAAGGGACACATCAAGATGCGTGTTTATGATACTTTATGCTGGTAATTGGGTACTTTACTTTGCAAGTAGCAATTTTGAGATGTTTTTCGACCGCAAGCTTTTGAGCTCGACGAATATCCTATATTACTAATATTAATGGGTAAATGCGAAAGGATGTGAGGATGGATGGATGTTTCTTACTTATTCACGCAAAAACTAATGAATGGATTGGGTAGAAATTTGGTATGTAGGTAAGCTTAAAAATTAAAAATAGGTATACCTATAATTATATTTTTTTTTACAAAAATTTCGGTTAGAACTGATTTTTATTCGATATTATATAAAATGGGAATAGGTACACCTCCGCTACACCGTTCAGGGAAAAGGCACCCATTTTCTTGGCCACGATAAGAAACATAGATGTGCTACGGAGTTTCGTAGCATTTGGAGCAACTTACGCTGTGAAACTGATGTCATCCTGACCGATTTCAGCCTCGGCGACTGTGAAAACTGGACAGTCATATTAAATTTTTTTTGTGTAACTAAATAGCAGTAGCATAAGTAGGTGTATCTAGTAGGTATAATTGATAACTTAATCCTAGATCCCTGGTCCAAGTCAGCAGCTCATCATCATTTTCAGAATTTTCAACCCGTGAGTACTCACTACTGGGCACAGGCTTCTCCTAATTGTTGCTATTTGTCTCTCTGTCTTTCACCGCTCTTATAAAGGTTGGTCCCGCATTGTCCTGGTTATATTATTACTCCATCGCGTCATCGGTTTGTCAGGACTTCAGGTATCCTACTTACGGCCACCACTCTGTCATAGTCCTACTCCATCTGCCATCAGGTCTACTGGCCAGATGACCGACCGAACTCTTTTTTAAGTTTGCGACTCTTTCGCCCAGTAGCTACTAACACAAAATATTAAAAATAGAGAGTAGTATGCATACGACAGTTCTAAAATGACACACACATAGACACACACTATACGCGAGCAACATAATACTCTGATATGGCACGTGCGCCTCGGTAATATCTTCGCCTCCATTCTCAAGACGGACCGACTATTTTCTCGGTCCGTCTAAAATGTGAACAGTGTCATATAAATTGTACTGCCACTGGCATATCCGTCTCTTTAGAAAACAGACGATTCGAAAATGCGCGTGTGTGTTGCGAGCCTTTTTGATCCGTAGTACTCGTACGCACATTACCTTCTGCGTATATCTTTTTTGTGGCTACCCTATCAAATCAGATAAATGAATAAAGCATAGAATATATACCTCTAATTTAATTCCAAGCGTTATTTGTGCCACGTTCACATTAAACATGACACGAACAGGCTAATGTTCGCGTACGTTAATAAAAGTCAATTTCATGTGTTTATTAACCTCCCGACGATACGAGGACGATAACCGACACGACACGACAGTAATTATTATCACGAAAACAATTTGTGTAACGTGTAATTTTTTCTTGATTCCGAGTAATGTATGTGATACGAGTGCCTATGTCAAAATTATGCGTGTTTTTTATAAAAATTATAATTTGAATTTATACTCTCAGAACGGTTTACCCCAATTACACTGCTCGAGTCAATTCATATGGGTTATGTGGATAACCCATATTGACAGAGTTTCAGGTCGCAAGATTCCTATAACGCTTCTGACATGACTTAGCGACTGCCTCTGACATATCTTAACAGCTGGGACCTAGAGTTTAACGTGTCCATCCGAAACACAGTGCGCAGGCAGTGTTATTGGATTTTTCCATTAGGAATTATCTCAATAACTGCCTGGAGTCTGGAACTGTGCCCGGTAGATAGCAATAGGCTCGCCCCCTATTAGCCGAGTATACCTACTTAGGCAAATTAGAATTATTATGTATTCCGTTTTACGCCTAATGCTTAAGCTAACTCTGGCTAACGTAATTGCCCTTAAATTTCTAGTAACAGACTTAGGTCGGTAAATAGGTAGGTAGGTAGGTAGGTAAATTAAAAAGTCCGAATCGCAAAGCAGATGTTTATAAGAGGTTTTTAACCCAATTACTTGGAGTCTACGACTACGCCACGGGACATTGAAATGTTTATTATTATTTACTGCGCACTTAAACAACCTTCGCGGTTTATCGCGATGTGTGTTGCAGACTCCAACCGACGTGGCATTTAAAAGCCGTGACAAGAAAAGTGTAGTACATAATACTTAAAGGGTATAAGTAATTATCGACCTGTCAAACTGAACTAATATGTTTTTATCGAGTTAAATAAAGTTAAAGGTTATTAAAGATGCACCCCATTAAATATTACTACACATTTTTGTATTACGTTGTATAGACAACATAACTGACATTGCTGCAATGCGCAAGAGTCAGTGCTTTCTGCGTAAGTCTAATTTATAAAATTTGTGTTATTTAAATACAATTATGTTTTAATTCTAAAGTTTACAATTGCGTTTTTTCATCAATGAAAAAATTAATTTAAATAAATTACAATAAACAATAAAACTACCTTAAAAGTAAATATTAAAAACTAAAATTAAAAACTAGACTTAAAAACCAACTTTATATAAAATACTTCACCAAAATCGCCGTCGATTGGTAGCGTGCCCAGAAGGCTGGCAGCATTGCTGCGCTAGATAAGAGCCAGCCCTCTGGTCACGTGTCAGCTCTACCAATCTCCGGCTGCACTCTTTAAAGACCCTATGGGCGCTTTCCCCCCAGGATCCTAAAGTCTCAACCCCAAACGGCTCAAATATACATCCACTATTTATATTTATATATTTGCGCCGCTTGAAAGACTCAGCCGAATTGTGTTATTTTATATTTTTTATAAGAAATGACAGAAATTAATATATTCATCACTGTCATTTTTTTTATAAAAACATACAAATTAAAAAAAAATACATCACAGTACACACGTACGTTCCAGTTATCGACAGCAACACGCTCGTAAAAAACGTTAGCGCCTTTCATAAGTTTAATGGTCACGTGAAATATTATTTTGTCGTATCATAAACGCTACTTTTGGCGTTTAGTTTAGGTACCTACTTGATATAAACGTCTTTCTTACAAAAAATAAAAAAGTTTGGCCTGCGCCCGTGTTTTATCTGCGCTGACTAGCTAGCTTTCAGACGAACGTCGGCGAGCTTACAGACGAACGTCGGCGTAACGTCAACGTCTACGTGACGCTAACGCAGCGCTGTGGCCGGCCGCTAATTTGTATGAAAAAGAACAGTAGAATACACACGTTGGCGTCGCTCATCTGAAAGCTCGCTTAAAATTCTACAACAAGCTATTAAGTGTATGGTGATGCTACGAGCCTAGAGCGGCGGCGACGGAAGGCCTAAAATTTTTATTGACATAGAAAATCTATGGAACCGTCGCTTTGTGTCCATACTATTTTATAAAGTGACTACAGCCCGTCAAATCTAAGAAGTACCTTTCAATTCCGCGTGGTGGGCACTCTACCACTTGAGCTACCGTGGAGGTACTAGTGTCAGCGAATTTTTTCTATTCCTTCTACCCAACGTGGGTGAAATTTTTCTATCCATATTCGTACTGTATTTCAAGTGAGTAGACCGCTCAGTCTATAAAATATAGAACATTAAATTATTATTTATATCACAAGATACACAATTCTTCATCACTAAATTTAAATAAAAATCCTTCAAACAAGGCAAAATAACAACTGTCAAACGAAACTTCTTAGATTTGCTGGACTTTAGTGCGCCTAGTGCGACGCGCTCTAGTAACCCAGCAAGTGTATTTTTCAAACGTTCCCCGTCCGCTCGTTGTGGCCATACTATGGGCAGCTAGCGATTCAACGCGCTGGGCGGGGCGAAAGTGCAAAAGATAAAATGAATTCGTTTATAGTTTGCAACGCTTGGCGCCTTAGTGTGGCCATCGCATGCATCCTCCATTGCGTCCGCCACATAGGCTACCGCGCTAGGCTTGCAGTATAGCCATGCACGAATCCAAGAATTCTTCAAAGATCTTGTGTGAAGTCACTCATGTAGAAGAGCAGGTTGCAAACATAGTTAAGCACATCCTACTAAGAGCTACGTATCTTAGCTCAAAGCTCTTTGTGTCATCAAGTGTGTTTTAAAATTTGTTCAGCTTTTTAAACCTCAAGGATTTGCTTGAAAATGCTGAAGAAATACACTATAATAGAGGCAGAGTAATCTTGAGACTTCGTTCCCTTTTTCATTTAAAGAATTACTTTCTTATTTCTTATATAAATACAAGTCACGCCTTTTTTTTTTTAATCTATTTAGTAATGAAAAAAAAGAGGCTTTGATCAACGTAGATCATGCCACCCCCATAGAACTAATCTCTATTATATTTTGTAAAATAAATCAAATTAGTTTCTACGTTTTATACATAATAATACTAGTTGGAACACCATTCCAGCCACCTCCGATTGTGAAGTCACGCCTTGTTCCCTACGGGTTACCCCAACGGGTATGTAGACCCTTTTTCTCTCCATTTGTTACGATCCTGACATACGGCTTTGCTTCTTTCACTTTGATATCATTCTTAATACTTGATCATCGGTTGTAACATATAATATATACATATAATATATACGTATAATATATATAATATACATAATAATAATAATATATGTCATAAGTACTTTTGACTTGACCTTAGCACAACATAGATAGATAGATAAATTTGTTAATGTACACCTTACAGCGAACTTATTATGAAAAATAAAGTAGTTAAAGTTAGTCTTAGGCAACAAGTGGCGGTCTTATCGCTTAAAGAGATTTTTTCCAGACAGTCGAACATAATTTTATTAACAAAAATTGTTAATGAAAAACACGCCTAAGTCGACCCCAACCGGCTTGATCATTCACATTCGCCATATAAAAATCCTCTCCGTGTCCGAACCAACGGAGCATTCTTTTTTTTATAATTGTCCTTTCAATTCTTATTTCTTAATTCTTGTCTACAACATAATGATAAACTGTAATATTAACTAACTATTAATTAACACTTACATCCAAGGATAAGGTTAGTGCTGGTCAATATGTCAGCCAGAAAATCAGGAATCAGTACTGATAGTTTTTATTTTCATAGGAAACACCATGTACCTAGAAAAAAAGGCGGACAGTTTTATTAAAAAATAGTGAAACATCATAGTAAGCCAGCTCGCCCATGATCGTAGACGCATCACTTGAGAATGCAAAGTCGCCGAGGCCGAAACTGGCCAGGACATACAGGACGGTAAATAAAAAATACAATAATAATATATTATAAAAATAAAAAGGCTACGATTTTTATTTTAAGATATACAAGAACGTTCTTAAAAATAATTTCCTCAAATTCTGTTACATTAGTTCATTAAAGTTGCGTTATTTATTTGATACATTAACAATTTGTAATCAAATTAAACGAAAAATAAATGCTCGTTTTGTTTTCTCGTAATATTAGCACAGCTCACACGTTCACACTGCATGGATGCCGAAGCTACACTAAATTAAGGTGCACGAATTGATGTGCACTTCATTCGAGCACAGTGAGTGTTCGTAACACTAAATCTAGTACGTAGTACATTAATATCGTTGGCGGACGGAGTCTTAAACTAAAACGAAGCACCCTAGTAAGCCAGCTCGCTAATACAAACATGACGGCTCGCACACGATCGCCCGCCAATAATCCGAATGTGTGCGTCATGTTTATATTAGCGATCTGGTTCACACGTTTTTAGGTTCATGGGAAACACGATATTTTTAAAGATTATAAGTACCTTACTTATAAGTACTTTTGGGCTTTGGTTTTTTGTAGTGGTAGGCCTCTTTTGCAGGGGGCCGCCTGGGGAAGTACCACACCTTTACCAGTTATTCATCTGCCAAGCAGTAATGTGCAAACATTACTGTTACCAGTGAAATTACTGGGCATTACGAGATTCAACAACTCATATCTCAGGGTGATAGGCGCAGTGCAGTGCCGCGTAGAATTTTGAATTTTAAAACACTGGGTGGCACTGTGTCTGATATGGGCAATCATGATGCTTACCATCAGGCGCCTGATTTACTCGTCTTGTCACTCACTAAAAAAAAAAAACCTACATACTCGTAGGTACGTTCGAAATTTTTCATTTCATATTATGAATTCATCATGCCATCGCCTCATGTCGTACGTATGACTCGCACATGCCGTCAGTCGAACTTAATTTAACATCTCATTGCACCTACGCGAGGCAAGAATGATATTCCAATGTCAATAGCAGATCGCGGGATAAATTGCACTGCTTCGTCTTTCCTACGTACAGTTCGTTATATTTTCTTGGGTTTTAAAAGAATTTTTAAGAGAAAGTACAGTCACGAGCATTAATATAAAGTGAAGATTATGGTACGTTCTCCCAGCGCTTACTCAAAATGGCCTTGCAATTTGCATTATCTAAAATTGCACGTGATGTACTCACGAGTGAAAAGTGATGCTTTGGGCTTTGGTTTTTATTCAGGAACTATATCACCTAGTGAATGAACACGAGGGCATTGCTGTCGTCTTTTAGTCATTATGTCGTAGCAAGCACGTGAAACATCCCCACTGACTGAGGTGGGTGAATCTAATTTGAGAGCTCCATTTTCGAAGCCGCAGCACCTCATCTTTCCTTTTTATTTATATCTATGGTCACGAGCATTAAAATGTTATTCATACCGCCATAATTAACAGACTGACATACGGAAGCTGCAACGAAGGCACTTTGCGCTCGATCGGTCAATAATTGTACGGCTCTACGTCAACAGAGGCCACCTCGAACTCAACCAAAAGTAAAAGTAACAATAGGTATATATGTAGTGTAATAATTGGCGGTCTTACCGCTAAAAGCGATCTATCCCAGACAACCGTGTAGTGCGTGTTTGAACAACAAAAAAATTATGTGACCATTTATCAAATAAATATAAACCAGATATAAAACTAATGTAATGAAATAAATGTAAGACTTGATATTTTACAGCAAAGAGTCACATTTTTTAAAAACATAAAGGCTAATTTAAAGGGAACCCATCTTATGCTAGCTCAATTTTCCTAAGAATCCAGATTTTTAAGCTACATTTTGTAAAATTTACCTAACCTCGTGACCCTTTCTACAAAGTTATCCCAACTTCTCCTTGCATAATAAAAACTCGTAGCAATTGACCAGAGATTTTGCACCGCTCCGGAGAAACTCAAATTCGTTTAGTAATAGGAAATAAGCTTTTTCGTAAATTGTGAACAAAGCCTTAGAAAAGATCAGTTTATTTGGAATACAAATTCGATCCTTTGTATAAACATCCTATATTTATCTCGGCAGGATAAAAGTTCTAGAATTTTAGTGAGAAACAAAAAATACCTAAATGATTTTGGCATCAGGTATTTTGCTGTTGTTTTTTTGTATATGAATTATGGTTTCAATATTTTGTGGACAGACAATCTGATAAGGACTGCAGGAACACGCTGGATGCAGGCCACTTACAACCGGACTGGATGGAAATCTGTGGGAGAGGCTTATGTTCAGCAATGGACGTCCTATGGGTGAGATGATGATGATGGTTTTTAGTCCTCTAGTCCTCGATTCCATTTCCTCATCGAAGACTAATTTTCTGCGGTCTCTACAGAGTAATTCAGAAACAGTAAGCGGTATAAAGATAAGCTTTTGTAAAGCACGCCACTAATTTGAATTAAATATCTGGGTTTCGAGACGGCCGCTAGATAACGTATCCGCGTAAACTTTACAATGTACGATGCCAGGGGCTAGTAGGTACGTAAGTTCCACACAAAATTGTCTATTTATATTTAACAAGTTTCTGGGCGACCTGGATATTGGACTTTATTATTTTCTATCAGAAAAGATGACAATATAGAATTTAGGTGGATATTGCATTGATTCGTTCGGTCGTTTCCCAAATCCTTACAAAATAATTTTATTTTAATCGTACATAGTTTATTTAATAAAAAATATGATAGATATTACTCGCTGTTATATGTTATATACTCGGGATTTCTCTGCGAGATCGAATCAGAAATGAGGAGATCCGTAGACGAACGAAAAGCTACCAACATAGCGCAGTGGATTAGCAAGTTGAAGTGGCAATGGGTAGGCCACATAGCACGTAGCACTGATAGCCGATGGGGCCGATGGGGATTCTCTAATGGAGACCAGAGATCAGCAAGCGCAGCGTAAGACATCCACCGACAAGGTGGACAGATGATCTGATAAGGAGGGCAGGGACACGTTGGATACAGCCCGCTTACAACTGGACTGGACTGAAATCTATGGTGGAGGCTTATGTACAGCAGTGGACGTCCTATGACTGAGATTATGTTATATTACGACATGAAGTTTAAATACCATTCAAATGTTATACACGACGAAATACCATTTCACTCCTTCATTCTTCATAAGTGCATTTCAATGGCGACAGAAGCGTTTCGTAGATAGGGCACAATATACATATTTTAAGCTAGTGGTAGGCCTCTTTAGCAGGGGGCCGCCTGGGGAAGTACCACACCTTTGCCAGTTATTCATCCGCCAAGCAGTAATGTGCAAACATTACTGTGTTCCGGTATGAAGGGCAATGTTACCAGCGAAATTACTGGGCATGATGAGATTCAACAACTCATATCTCAGGGTGACAGGCGCAGTGCAGTGCCGCGCAGAATTTTGAAACACTGGGTGGCACTGTGTCTGATATGGGCAATCATGATGCTTACCATCAGGCACCTGATTAGCTCGTCTTGTCACTCACTGTCATTAAAAAAAAAAAAAAAAAAAACCTATCCAAAGATTTAAGGTTTGTACGAGTATATAATATTATTCAGCCACTAGTTTTATCTTTTTCATAGTATCACAATGTATGGTTCCAGGTCTTTTCCTGGTTATAATTTATTTTTACTGAATTATATTATGTAATATCTTATTAATTTTTCATCAGAGTGTACTACTTGAAAACAGAAACATAGTTCACCATTAGGAGACTCACCATCGTGCGGCGCGGCGTCGTGAGAATCGACGCTTTGCCGCTCCCTGACAAAAGACTCTGCTCGCGGAATCATCGACCAGCTAACACATCATTTGTAGTGGTAGGCCTCTTTTGCAAGGGGCCGCCTGGGGAAGTACCACACCTTTGCCAGTTATTCATCCGCCAAGCAGTAATGTGCAAACATTGCCGCGCAGAATTTTGAATTTTAAAACACTGTATGGCACTGTGTCTGATATGGGCGATCATGATGCTTACCATCAGGCACCTGATTTGCTCGTCTTGTCACTCATTAAAAATTCACTCACAAAAAAAAATATTCAGTGTAAATTGTAAACCTAGGATACAACAGGATAGGGTTCTGGGATCCCATTCTACCTGCCGATATTAATTACTGATTCTAGATACACCTCAGAGCAGGATTTCATGTGCCCGAACCATTTTCTTCTGCATCAAGGGTACAATGGAGTTTAAGTGAGATTCTGTGAGATTACAGTAGGCGAGCTGCGCCGGACACGTGCCTGTAATTAAAGTCGTCGGTGTAAACCAATTTGTGTCGGACTTCGGACGGCGGGCCGCTGTCGGATGGACGTCGGACGGGTTACCACGGTAAGGGACGGTTCTCACTGGGGAGTGCTTTACAAATAACTACGGCGTGAATGAAGTGTTTTTGCCCGCACCTTTATAATTTGTGTTAACAGGATACATTACCTCTTAGCAGTTTGACACAATCCTATGGGAAATTTACTAAATCGATGTTTTGTATTCCCCTGTTTCCTCCGAATACAGCAAACCTATTCATCATCATCATCATGCAGCCGTTGAAAGTCCACTGCTGAACATAAGCCTCCCCCATAAGGGGGGTTGTTGCCAATACTCGCCACGCTTGGCAGGCGGGTTGGCGAGCGCAGTTTGATGGATTTACGCAGAGGACGCTGCTGCCCGTCCTCTGGATCCTATAGCCCTTAGCCGGCTCTTACGGCAACCACGGGGAGAGAGGGTGAGGTACTATTCTAAAGCCGGTAACCCCACGGCAATTCGATATAAACCATATAAACCTATATAAACCTAAATAAATGTACCTATGTTAATATAAACCTATTCGATATATTTATATTCTGATATTTTAAAGTTGAAGTAAAGTATGTCCCTATCATTTTATTTTTGTTTATAAACTAAATTTTTATTGTAGTGAACGTCCAAAAAACCAGGTTTTATAAGAAAATTAAAATGACAGGGACATAGATTACTTCGCTATAATAATATCAGGATATAAATTTAAAGAATGGGTTTATTATGTTCTGAGGAAACAGTGGAATACAAAACATCGATTTGGTAAATTTTTCATAGGATTGTGTCAAATTCCTAGAAGGCCATGTTCGCTCTTAATATGTTTTGTTTTACTGCAACATTTCATAATATTATAATTTAGTAGCATCTTTACATCTTCATTGATAAAATTAAAAAAAATATTTAATGTATACAAAGCAAATTAAAGCAAAAATAAGTGACATTGGATTGACGATGTCTTTTTTCGATGTCGTAATTTATGTTAATTTTCGTTGTTGAACACTACAAGTTACGCTGAGGGCGGTATTTACGTTTAATATCTACAGCGTACGTTTACTTTATCACGTGTATACTGTGCCTAAGGTAGAGGTAGAGTGTTGCGGGCAGCCGGCTTAACCATCGGCTTTACCTGCGAGAGACGAGACGTATTTGGTGTGTTGGTTTGACCATAACTTTGGTACCTTATTCAGTCTACAGACATCTTGACCACTAACATTCTAATATAGACACAGTGTCGTCTAGCCTCAAAGTAAGTAAAACATACATACATATATTCACGCCTTTTTCCCAAAGGGGTAGGCAGAGGTGTACCCAGGATTCAGTCCTATAGTAGATACACCCACATTTTGCCAGTATGTTATTGGTCCCATGTAATAGGGGGCGAGCCTATTGCCATCTCCAGAGAGACTCCAGGCAGTTATTGAGATAATTCCTAAGGAAAAATTCAATATTTAACACTTTGCCTGACCTGGGGATCGAACCCGGGACCTCTTGATTGGCAGACGAGCATACACCATAAAGCCACCGAGGCAGTCAAAGTAAGTAAGCTTGATCTATTTAAATAAAATGTTTACCAGCCCTGACTGAATTACAGAAATGTCAATGAAGTTCTGTGCTAATCCTAATAATATTATAAATGTGAAAATTTGTGAGGATGGATGGATGGATGGATGTTTGTTACTCTTTCACGCCAAAACTACTTTTGATTGGACTGAAATTTGGAATGTAGCTTAG
The DNA here is from genome assembly GCA_947063395.1 of Hemistola chrysoprasaria. Classification (NCBI taxonomy): domain Eukaryota; kingdom Metazoa; phylum Arthropoda; class Insecta; order Lepidoptera; family Geometridae; genus Hemistola; species Hemistola chrysoprasaria. Next base: position 10,914,587 of record OX346725.1, read on the forward strand.
GTTAGACCCTGGAATAACACATGGGGTACTTTTTTATCGATATTCCCACGGGAACGATGACTACGCTGGTGGAATCGCGGGGCACAGCTAGTCTACCTATAAATGGCATAGGCTATATATAGATATAGCTATATATAGATGTTACGAAACAAAATGTGAAAATAGATAGTACTTATAGGAATATCTGAAAGTTATCAATCTATAGAGTTTGGGCTACGAACGAAGGATAGAGGATAACTTTTGTCGGGTTAACTATTATTATGAAACATAATATATAATCGTATATATATAGTGTATATAATTAGTTATTAGTTTCTTTATTGAAATCTCATCCATCATATCGTAAGGACTTATACATAGTTTAGTTTAATTTTGTCTATGTATATTTAAATAGTGTTATAAGCTGTTTATTTTTGTGTTAAATAATTTAAGTACTTTGAGTTATTGTAACATTTCATATTTGCACTCCACCCAATTTCTGTAACATTTTCTCTAGTTTTAGGATAACTGGTAGAAAATGCTTCACTAGCATTAAGTTAGTCCAACGTGGATAAGCCAACTTTTTAAGCGCGTATTAAAGATGCTTATATGCTTTGCTCTCAACGGGAACAAGGTGTAACCACAATGCTCTTTTTAAGGCTTTTATCGACGAGTTTGGTGACGTTAAAATATTTTAATTCCCAAAATGTGAGTAGGCAGGCAATACACGCATTAGCTCCGGCCACATAAATAAACCGTGTTGGCAGGTATCCGATACAATTTAATAGAAAGTTGCTTCTGGAAGCTGGCATCCATCCTGCGAAACAGTACACTACAGTACGTAAGGAACCTACGGTTGGTTCTTACTCACATGGCATGTGTTATGTGTTCGCCGACAGATGGACTACTTTACTGTGTAGGTACACTATACTTTTTTTTTTTAATTTGTGAGTAACAAGACGTGCCTGATGGTAAGCATCATGATTGCCCATATCAGACACAGTGCCACTCAGTGTTTTAATATTCAAAATTCTGCGCGGCACTGCACTGCGCCTGTCACCCTGAGATATGAGTTGTTGAACCTCGTCATGCCCAGTAATTTCGCTGGTAACATTGCCCTTCAGACCGGAACACAGTAATGTTTGCACATTACTGCTTGGCGGATGAATAACTGGTGTTTGTATGTCATGTTATGTTAAAATAAGTCCAATGTAATTAATAGAAGGCTTGCCTATTGCCATCAAGCGGACACAGATTTCAGACTCCAGATGGTCATTGAAAAAATCTTAAAAGATAATTCCAATTACACTTTTGGCCTCACCTATCGAGCCCGGTACCTCATGTTTTTATTTTAATTTATTCCCAGTTATCAAAGCGAACTGTTACATTTATTATTGAAGCTGTATACTGTAATACACCGCGTTATCGTGCTCCTCTTAATAAATCAAGAGGAATGTTATTAGCAACGCGTCTTGCTTAATATCGCAACTTTGTTCCCGTCTTATTAACAGGATTATGATTAAAGTGTATCATTATTAAATAACTTACCTAGTAAGCGATATTTTAATAGATACCCAATGTCTTTATATTATATCGGAAACGAAGACTACGCGGGTGAAATCGCGGGGCACATCTATATACAGAGATAATTTCTGATGGAAAAATCCAATACAACTTTTCCTGACCTGGGGATCGAACCTGGGACCTCATGATCGGCAGTCGAGCTTACTGAGCTATCGAGGACTTTGGACTTTGGAATTTCCCATTGGAAAGAGCCAAAGAGGTGAGGCGAGGTGTTAAAATATAGAATGACTAGTTGTGTCCCTCGGTTTCACCCGCGTAGACTTCGTTTCTTAGGAATATCAGGAAAAAAGTAGCCTATGTGTTATTGCAGGGTCTAAGCTAACTGCATACACAATTTCAACTAAATCGGTCCAGTAGTTTTGGCGTGAAAGAGTAACAACATCCATCCATCCTCACAAATTTTCACATTTAAAATATTAGTAGGATAATTCAATATTATTATTTAAAGCCACAAGGAAGCTCAATAAACTACTCAGGCGTAAAGCACATAGAGGAAAGTACCTTATATATTCAAATTAATGGTAGCTGGAAGCGTAGTACCTGTTTAATTTGGTAAACACCTGGCGGGAGATCGGTAGCTGCTTATAACTAATAATGTTTTGCAAAATACAAGAAGGGTAATTTGCCACATCAGTCACCGACCTCAAATGGTAACTTGGGAAACTGCGATGTAAAGGCGTTACTCAATTTTTACTTGTTATAAATTAAAAGCCAAAGAAATTGTTATTATTATTTATTAAATACATGTATTCTTCATAAAATATTCGTCAATTTGCTACGCCCAAACGGGTATCATGATTATGTACTACCATCTATTATTATATCATGAATTATGCAATAAAGAAATTGAAATTGAAATTGAGTTATGATACAAAATTATAACAAAAAATACATTGTTAACGGGGCAGCGACCGGAGAATTCCCCATACAAACGTAAAAGTTAAATCATTTGAAATCAGAGCATATTTCCAACATTTAATGATGTTATTCAGAATGAGACACTAGTTATCGAGGATCCTAATTATATTTCAATCCAAAATAGAAGTTCCGCGGACTAAAATATGATAAAATGCAAAATATAGCTATTTTGACACCCTATCGGTATTTTCAAATATAACTCCAAATTATAAGTAGTAAGATATTAGGAACCTAGATAACAAGTGTCTCATTCCGAATAACGTCATTAAATGTTGGAAATATGCTCTGATTTCAAATGATTTAACTATTACGCTTGTTTGAGGAATTCTCCGGTCGCTGCCTCCTTAAGATGTACGTATATAAGTATGTATATATAGTGTAGGTTCCATACCTATTGCTATCTACCGGGCACAGTTCCAGCCTTCAGGCAGTTGTTGTGATAATTCCTAATGGAAAATCCAACATTTATCACTCCTGCCTGACCTGTGGGGATCGAACCCGGGACCTCCTGAATGGAAGTCGAGCTTGCGCCCACTACGACACCGAGGCAGTTGCACTCATCCACCATCAACTTATTCGAGAAATTATACTCTAATGTGCCTTCGCCTTAACGCAGCCTGCCCTTATTAAAAGCGTTAAACGTCTGTAATTTAAATTTGAGTAATGTAATGTATTTAATACTGGCGCCGAACGCGACATTAAAACCTCGAAATTGCATTAATATTGCCAAAATTAATGCATTTCCCACGTTAAAATTACTTTCCTCCGGGATCTGGGAATTAAGTAACCCTTTGAAGGAAATTAACGGGTATGGGGAATATTCCATCACCCGTGTAATACAAGTAGTAAGTAGGTATACCTTTGTGAATGTTCGTTGTAATTAATTTTCGGGAAATAACTCTATTTTCTATACAACTGTACTTCTTTTGGCTATCGTTTGTATTGAGTGCCGTTTTTGCATTGTGTTATGGAGCGAATTTTCGTAATAGATAAACATTATTCAATGCTAACCTTGTCGGATAAAAATTTTCTTTAAGAAATTGAGATTTTCCTCTTATTTCGATATGAAAGAGATTATATATCTTTGTGAGCACGTAAAGAGTGCGCCCAATTCACCAGATTACACCAAATCTGTCTAAAGAACAGAGATATCGTGAAAATGAGAGAAAACCGCAAAAAGCGGATATCTCCATTCGCAATCATCATCAAAATTCTGGCGAGCAATTCGACAAAACAGTGAAAATTTTCCTTTAGGCACAAACACGCTAATTTCTTTGCATTCGAGTCACGCGCCAACGATTTTCAAGTGCCACGAGAAGTCGCCGCGAATTTTTATTTTTGTGATTTCTTAAGCTCTGACGACGTATGTTTTTTGTACGAACCCTGAAAAATCCCTTACTATGACGGTAGAGTTGCACCCTCGTAAGCCGGATTTGAAATTGTCGGAATATCTTCAAATTTTTATCAATCTTATGCTAAGGGTAACCCACACATTGGATCCGCATCCCGCTACGGAGTGCAGATCACGCATGCAGGTGTGAAAATGCAAATCTGTATCTCTATCCCCACGCGTGGATATGTTTTCAGTGTGTGAGGACCATGCATAAAGACATCACGCAAACGGAGGTAAGTACTTACAAACAACGTCACATCACGCGTTCCCGCATATCGCTGCGTGACGCAGGGTGGTGTGGGATTCGCTTTAGTACACATTATTACCTGATCCGTTTGTCTGATCGGATCATCAGACCGTTAAACCGAATATGTGTGCATACTCGAAAAAAAGTATGACGCGTGTCAGTGTCAGTCTGATCAATCAATTGAATTTCGAAAATCGGCTGAAAAATCGGATTTGTGTTCCAACTCTAAAAATGAATACCTACAGAAAATCAAGGTAGAAAAACCGAGGTAGGTTAAAGGTGAACGCACATCTATTCGAGCCGAACGCGCCGAACGAAACATTTTTTGGATTTTTTTATGTTCTATGTAACATCGCACAACAGTCCGCGTCGAATCGTCCGCAAAGAAAAAAAGGAATAAATAAAGGAATTTAGCAAAACATTGTATATTCCGACCCATTACCAAATATTATCCGGACTCCGCACTCCGGTCCACTACATTTCTAGAAATTATTTACTTGTTTAATATAGTAGGTTTCACCATTCGGAGCACGTCTGCATGGCTAGGTGCGAGGTGAAGACTTATTCATGGATGCTACATTAAAATTGCTACTGTTTATACCCCTTATTCCAACGTAATAAGGTTCAAAGTAGCTGTACAGTTTAGGCTTCGTGTTAATCTAGGTTAGACGTAATTTTTATGTTATCTTTCTACTTTGTGGAAGTATATCTGCAGTCTATGGTGTTCAATACTCGCTCGGTACATTTGCTAAATTAATTTCGTATAACATTTGAAAAATAGTGGTACCTACTTATTTAAACTAACTTTTTTGTAGCAGATAAAAAGATATTTTAGAATATTTTGAGCTCGAGAACACTAAAGCCTTAGGGTTTCGATCGTTATTGTAACTGCTTGGAATTGAAAATGGACGAGCATTTTGTCATTCTGGGCCAAACATAGGAAGAAGCCAAGACCCTAAACCATGTGGCGGTCGAAGGTCAGCAAACGTAGCGTTTTGAGGGAACATGTTTCTCAGTAGACCTTCCGGTGACAAATTCCGGTGATAAGAAGAGAATAAACTGTGTTTATTAATCATGTTAATTTTTTATTGGACAGCTACGGTCCAATCATAGATAAACTTTTTATTATTACACAATAAACAAGAAACCTCATCATAAAAAAATATATAGTTAAAAACTTCTACAATATATTATTATAAAGTACTTACACTATCAGCAGTACTGAAGCTCCATTTTTATTCACTAAGTCACCACACCGACCCACGGGAAAATCTATCAACCTCCCTGCTACACTCTGTAGTGTTAGGCCTCTTTTGCAGGGGGCTGCCTGGGTAAGTACCACACCTTTGCCAGTTATTCATCCGCCAAGCAGTAATGTGCAAACATTACTGGGTATGACGAGTTTCAACAATTAATATCTCAGGTTGTTGGCTCAGTGCAGGGCCGCGCCGCGCAGAATTTAGAACTTTAAAACACTGTAGTATCTGATATGGGCAATTATGATGCTTACCATCTGGCACCTGATTTGCTCGTCTTGTGACTCACTATCATTAAAAAAAATACACCCATTTAATAATGATATACATACTTTAGTAATAATAAAATAATTTTCATTATTTACACGTAATTCATAGCATCATTATTATGGTAATATAGCATCCGACACTCGAACGAACGAATATACGAACGAACGAACTCGAACGTTGTTAGAACGGGACAGAAAATATGCATTGTTCGGACTTCAAACATGAAAGAGTGAAAAAACGGGTAATACTAGTTATCACCGTGTCGTACTGAGTGACAAGCAATAAATAATAAGAAGTACGGCATACACCGCGGACTGCAGGCTCATTTAACTACAAAAGTAACACCATTAAGTATAAACCTAGAAATCCTAGAACAAAGAACACTTTACAACGAGCTGAAACAATCAAGATTCTAGACGAAATCCTTTGTATCGTCCTCAGAACAACCATTTGGTCTTTTTCAATTTACATTATACTTATCATAGCAGCAATGGAAGCAGAAACTTATAAAAATTGGAGAATTGAGAATCAGCGTAAATCTCAGCCCAGGAACCTGAAGCAGCCTTCGTTACGCCGTCATCCCATAGAAATCCAATTAACAAGGTACTAGAAGTTACACACCCGTGTCGCTGCATCAAGTGACTCATTAGTCAACTATAGCTGTTCACATCAATATATCAATATCAATATCAATATATCTTTATTGACATAATAAACATGGTACAGGTTTATTTTGAATCCATAGGCTCCCGAACTAGTATAAACTGTGTTTCAGGAGCCAGTGGCTTCTCCCATTTTTTGAGCTTATAAACTATATTACATCACTAAAATATGTAATTACATAACAATAATAATATTATATTCTCATTTAAGAGATTTTTATATGAAAATTACTAAAATACTTATTTTAATTTAAAAAAAAAAACGAAAAAATTTTTTGATTAAATTTAAAATTGGGCGGATGTGCCTTGAAAAATTTTAAACTGTTGAGTATGGGTGTGTGTTGGGGTGTGGGGGGTGTGTGTGAGTGTATGTGTGTAAGTCCCTCTCCATGACACCAGCCTCGTAAGAGTTGGGCATGGAGGGAATGTGTGAGTAGAATGAATGAGTGTGGGGGTGTGTGTATGTGTGTATATCTGTCGAGGTAGTGTGTGAGAGTGTTGATATTTATCTAAAAGTACAAATCCCTTAACATATTCTCTATTCCTTCATAATCAAATTCTTGTAGCCAGGTGAGTATTGCATGTTTAACTTGATTATTTGTCATTTTAGTTACCTTATGTTTTTTATTTATTTTGTTGTAAAGTTTAGGTACTACAACGTCAAACCGTTTTTGTGCAAATCTGGAATTTACACATGGTACCGGGCATATGTCTCTTACTATTCGTTTAGTATTTGGGGGTAATTCTGGTGCAGTTTTCCTATGATACCTTCTGATACTTTCATAAATGAACAACTTTCTTACACTAAGCACTTCAGCTTCATTGTACACTGATGTTGTGGGGTGTCTAAACGGTCGACGCAGGAGTACTTTCAGTACAGCCCGCTGCGCACGTTCTACTGTAATAAGATGCGTTTTGGCTGCACTGCCCCAGGCACATATACAATACCTCAGAAGACACTCGCATAGCGCTCTATATACTTGGATGACTAAGCTACGTTCTGCCACTTCTCTAAGGTTTTTAAAAGCATATATGAGGCGCCTAATTCTCGATGCCAGTGACAGTATATTATGTGCATTCCAGTTGAGTCTATCATCGATGATGACCCCAAGATATTTTATCGTGTTGACTCTAGCTAATGTCTTACAAGTGCATATGTCCGCTCGGGTATGATCTAGATTACATGGATATGTATGTATTTTTATACTGGTACTTGTTGAAAGAGCCTTATCAACTGACTTACTAAAACACATGTATTTAGTCTTATCAGTGTTTAATGATAGCAGACTGTTTTCTAACCATACCGTTACCCTTGACATGCAATTTTTAGCTAGTTTTGTCACTTTTGGCCATGTTTTATTATGTAGGAGAAGTACTGTATCATCTGCAAACATTAGCAAATCTAAACCGGGCAAATTAGTACAGGTATTACAGAGCTCATTTATATATAAGAGAAATAAAGTAGGTCCCAGTGTACTGCCTTGCGGTACTCCAAAGCTGCAGACTGCGCTCCCACTTTCATATTCGTCAACACGTACACACTGTGTTCTGTTAGTTAAATAGTCTTTAAACCAGTTTAGTACAATTCCTCTGATGCCTACATTTTCCAGTCGAGTCAAAAGGATAGGGATTGAAACAGTATCAAAAGCCTTCTGCAAGTCCAAAAATATACCTAAACACTTTTGTCCATCATCTAGATAATTTGTTATTAATGTCGTAAGTTTCAAAACTGCATCCTCTGTAGACTTACCAGCACGAAAACCAAATTGGTTTTTATTTAAAAGATTATTTTTCTCTAGGTATCGCATTGTTCTCTTTTTGATTAGCTTCTCTAGAACTTTAGACAGTGTAGATAGTAGCGATATAGGTCTATAGTTAGATGGACAAGATTTGACGCCAGCCTTGAATATTGGGCAAACAAGTGCCTTCTTGAAAGCGGTCGGAAAGGTTCCCGTTTCCATGCTTAGATTACAGATGAACGATATTGGGTTGGATAGATGATCAATAAATCTTTTCAAGAGTTCTGAAGTAACTTTATCCCATCCAGGTGCACTATGTGATTTCAAACTGTAAACTATTACCCTAACCTCCTCTGGATCCGTAGGAACCAGGCCCATGGAATGAATTGGGGAATCCGATGTTTGCGCAGTCCTTGCCAATTCATCCTCAGTTTTGTTCATCATGAGAAGAGTTTTATCAGCAAGTGTTTTACCAATAGAAGTAAAGAAATTATTTACTATATTTAATGATTTCGTAGGGTCATCGGATATATTTAAAAGGTTACTAGAAGGTGTCTTTGATTGGTCGAAATTACAAATATCCTTTACTATTTTCCAAGTATTTTTTATGCTCCCCTGACTTTTCTTTAACTTTTCTTTGTAATATTCTCTCTTCAGGTATTTTATTATTCTATTACATATATTTCTATATATATTATATTTTGCTTTAAACACTGTATTGTCTGGATTTTTCTTTGTTCTCATATGCATTCTATTTCGTTTTCTAATAGAACGAACTACACTTTTTGTGATCCAGGGTTTTATTGGGTGGTTTCGCTTAGAAATCTTTTTAATGGTTATATTTGTATTAATAATATTGAGAAGTTTAGTTGTAAATAGTTCAGTAGCCATGTTAATGTTATTACGAGTAGTATTATATAAATCCTGCCAGTGCTCATCAATAAGTAACTTTTCAATTCCTTCATAGTTAACTATTACTTTATTAACAACTATCATATTTTTATTTATTTTTGTATTATTAATATATAGTAAAATTGGCGAGTGGTCTGTTAACTGTTGCTCGAAAACAACAGTCTTCCACATCCCCACGGTTTTGACCATAAAGTGGTCCAAGCATGTAGAGATTCTCGTAGGGCAGTTTATACCTTGTCTAAGACCGTGTGATGCCATTAAATTTAAATACTCCTGTGAAGATGTTGATAGATTGTTTGGCATAATATCCAAGTTAATGTCACCAGTAAATATTATATTATCAGTATTAATATTTCCCAATACAGTATCAAGAGACTCTATGTAGTTATTTATATTTCGAAAACTCGGTGGGCGGTATGAGCAGATAACAGTATAATCAGGTGGGAGGTTAATCACCAGACAATTTCCTTCACAAAATGTTGGCTCATATGCTGTGGATCCTATTTCACATCGGACGTATGCCACAACTCCATCATTTTGGTTTATACTATTCTTACTCCAGTACATATTGTAACCATCGAGGGAAGGTTGTAATCTGTTTTTGCTCGTCCAACATTCAGTCAAGACAAAGACATCAACTAAAATATCCAGGCCAGAGACATAAGAAGCGAAAATATCAAAATTACAATTAATACTGCGTATATTTACTGTAAAAATCGTAAGTGAGTGACTATTGTCACACAGATCTGATCCAAGTACCTGTTTGCAGTCATTAGAGTCATTTAATAGGAAGCATTCAATGTTGTCAGTTTTATCTATCTCTCTGATAATAAAGGAGTTGTCATCTATTACATCAACTATTCACATTGCAGGATTCTTTGTGTGGCGCTTTTTGGTTCGGCGTAATAGTAGTGACAGGAAAAGTCTTTTGTATGTAAATAGTGACTTTTGACATTTCTATTAATTTGTTAAGAAATCTTCTGGAAGAGGAGTTATATCGGTGTGGACCGATCGATGGATCACACGACGATTTATTTTTATATCATAACTAGCGTTACTTAATTTCAATTCAAAACAATAAAGATTGGCTTTTTTTATACTCCGCAGGAAACATTAAGTTATGTGTAGAATAATAGGACTCATTGTTTGTTAACCAGAAAGAAACATATTTACATAAATAAAGGCATTTCTGATATGTGTCCGAAGCAGTTGTCTTTTATTATTTTTAACTAACTTAAAAAAAGATGGAGATTCTCAATTTGTCACCAAGGATTGTAACATATCGAATTACATATTGACAATGGAGGCCTGGAGTCTGGAACTGTGCCCAGTAGATGGCAATAGGCTCGCCCCCTATTACATGGGACCAATAACATACTGGCGAAATGTGGGTGTATCTACTATGGGACTGAGTCCTGGGTACACCTTTGCCTACCCCTTCGGGAAAAAGGCGTGAATGTATGTTATATTAAGGTTAGAAGTATAGACGGTTGGATATAGAAGTGACTGTCCCAAATAACACAATTCAAGTTTATTCAAAGTAAATAGGTACCCCCTTTAAGAAGAGCTTCAGGTGGGCGGTGGGAGATCGAGAGACGCGTGTTATATAGACGATCGATCTTATTCAGTTTGACAAGCACATGTGTTCTCTGAATTGAACAGTTTCTGAGCGAGTAGTGTTTGGGCCAATTGAGAGGCCAGAGCGGCTAAGAAAATGAGAATATAAAACGATTTTTCTTCTTTTTATCGTGTTAATGATATTGTGATATTATAGAATGCTCTCTCTTCCACCACTGGAGCAACACTACGGTGTTTAACTCCATGCACACCTTTCGAAAAGAAAATGCGTTATATTGCGTAAATATTGCGTTAGCCCAGTCTATTGCGTTTTCTGAGGAGTTTTTTGGGTTCTTCCCTAGAGCAGGAGCTTGGACACAGATTCAGTAACGATATATATATTTTTAATGATATTGAGTGACAAGATGAGGAAATCAGGTGCCTGATGGTAACCATCATGATTGCCCATATCAAACACAGTGCCACCCAGTGTTTTAAAATTCCAAATTCTGCGCGGCACTGCACTGCGCTTGTCACCCTGAGATATTAGTTGTTGAAACTCGTCATACCCAGTAATTATCGCTGGTAACATTGCCCTTCAGACCACAACACAAAAATATTTGTAACGCCTTTGTGCCACCGTTACTTTCGCTTTTGGCTCAGTCGAACGAATTTAGTTAATTGCTACGAGTATATTTATTTTTAATTTTCATTACGATAATGTGTAATTTAATTCTAAGCTAAGTCTTAAGTGCGACAACGGTCCTATGCTAGCACCAAGGTGATGGATTTTCAAGGGGAAAGCGTGGAGGCAAGAGTGACCGAGCTTAAATGCAGCGCCTGCTCTTTGTGACGCCAGAAAGCGACCAAGATTGAGTCCGGCGTGACATCAGCAGAGGTGGTCTATGATAACTTTAAAAATAAGTTAGCATAATAAAAAGGAACTAATAAACAATGCGTGATTCAAATCCTATTTTGTATAAATATGTTTGTTTTTAAGAACGGAAGATTTCATGAGTAGGCTAATATTTCATCATTTGCACCAAGTCAGAAGATCAGTATGTTTGCGAACAATCTTTCATATCGTATGACGCAATTTGGATTTTAAATATTATGGGCTTTTATCTTCGTTGAGTTGACGTGTGCTGTTGGCTACCTTTGGCTTTATTTGTTCATAAGAATTTTATTTATGTATATTATATTATAAACATATAAAATAACTAGCTGACCCGGCGAACTTCGTACCGCCATATTTTATTTCTCTAATCGCAACTGAGGAAATAAAACCCTTCCGGTAAAATCGAATTGGCTAAATTGAAAATAAGACTGGAGTACTCAATAGAAAAATTCATATTGTTGTACAAAATGCGTGGGGTGCTTATTATAATTACTACAGGTATACGTTTAGTATCGTTAAAATATTTACAGCAATGAAACGTGAAATAAAGTAATAGAATTTATATTCTAAGAAACAGAACACAGCGCCATCTATTGGGTGTATTTGCAACCTAGATGTCAAACAATATTGAAGAATTTTATCGATGAATCAACGTACACCGCCATCTATGAGAACTTCATACTAAACAGTAAATAAACACTTGCTTATGAAACAATTAATTGATACATTTTATTCTTTTACATTCACGACATAAACAAATAATTGAGATAACTATCCAGTAAGTTAAACCAAAATACGGGTACATGTGAAATTTCATTGAAATCGGTTCAGTAGTTTTGGAGTTTATTGGCAACATACATCGTGACACAAGATTTTTATATATATAAGATTTTCTTTTAATATTAGACATTATCTTGCGTCAGATAGGGTGAGGGCTAACCTTAGAAATGTAAATAATAAGGTACTAGAAATAAAGGTCACTAATAAAATACAAAATGCTTCTCCCTATCTCGCCGTCACCTTTCTCCCATCGACGCTGTCAAATGTGTAAAGCATACGTATGTATGCGTAGAGTAGGGTTCTATACCTAATACCTACCCTAGATACCTGAACAAAACCCTACAGCCTTCTAAATAAATATACAGCGCCATCTAATTGCAAACTATAGAAAACATGTTTTATTTTGTAAAATTTATACGGTTTTAGATTTTTTTTCTATAAGTAAAATCGTTTTATAAAACCTATAAGTATACATTCACGCCTTTATCCCGAAGGGGTAGGCAGAGGTGTACCCAGGGCTCAGTCCCACAGTAGATACACCCACATTTCGCCAGTATGTTATCGGTCCCATGTAATAGGGGGCGAGCCTATTGCCATCTACCAGGTACAGTTCCAGACTCCAGGCAGTTATTGAGATAATTCCTAATGGAAAAATCCAATATTTAACACTGCCTGACCTGGGGATCGAACCCGGGATCTCTTGATTGGCAGTCGAGCATGCGCCCTCTACGCCACCGAGGCAGTCCTATAAACCAAACCAGAGATTCAGTGTGCAGTGTGCAGAATGTGCAGTGCCGCGCAGTATTTTGAATATTAAATACTGGGTGGCGCTGTGTCTGATATGGGCAATCATGATACTTACCATCTAATAAATCAGGCACCCGATTTGCTCGTTTTGTTACTCACTAGCATAAAAAAAACATTATAATCTAAAGACCGAAAACATTGTATTACAAACTAGGCAGTACCTTTCACTAGCTAATAAATCATCTAAAAGCACATTAAGAAAATAGTTCAGAGGGTACCTATCATAATGTACACCAAAATTTCATTTTATCATACTTATTTAGGGTTATAACAAAACTGGTTGTCCTAACTTTCCTTTTTGCTCGTCCAGAAAACAAGGTCAAACGTGATTTATGCTCAAATAGTAGAAATATAAAAGTTTTTGGCGCTACCCTCATAAATTTTGTGTTTTGCGCGTCCACATAAAGACTTCTTTGTTTTTGATTGAGGCGGCCTCGTCTGCATGCATGTGATGGACCGTTATTCACGGGCATATGAACGGAGATAAGGTTCCTAAACCACGAGAGGCCCATATCTCTACATTAATGAAATTGAATTGACGTTCTGTAAGCGCAAAAATTTTCAGCAAAATAGATTTGAATAACTAGAATGTTCGTTTGTCTGTGGATTAGATTCTAAAATTAAAAGAAATTTGGGAAAGTTGCCGGAGGACTTTTTTTTATACCTATCTAAGAGATTTTTTCAAAAGTTTTTGTTAGTAATAGCACCTAACTGATCCGACAGATGTGCTCCTGTTACTGAAAGACCACATCTGTCTAGTTATCACAAAAAAGATTACTTATTACTTATTCCGTATATTCAGAAAGAGAGCCGTCGCAAAGAGAGCGATGAAAAAACGAAAAACCGCATCGATTATGTTCCGATTACAAAAGAATGTATATTAATATGTACGCTTATTGTACGTCAAGTAACCTTTGTGTTCTCGATCCTCAGGGAAGTCTTTTTAGATCAGGCTAAGCTTTCCTTCCACGAGGTTTTATTTACAAAAAAATGTTTGTTATGTATACTTATAATAATTACTGTTAGAAGAATATTAAATTCTTATGTAGAAACTAGTAAGCAAACCAATATTTTAAGTGTTTTAATTATTAATAAACATACATTCACGCCTTTTTCCCAAAGGGGTAGGCAGAGGTGTACCCAGGACTCAGTTCCACAGTAGATACACCCACATTTCGCCAGTATGTTATTGGTCCCATGTAATAGGGGGCGAGCCTATTGCCATCTACCGGGCACAGTTCAAGACTCCAGGCAGTTATTGAGATAATTTCTAATGGAATAATCCAATATTTTGACATTATCCAATATTTACACTGCCTGACCTGGAGATCGAACTCGGGACCTCTCGATTGGCAGTCGAGCATGCGCCCTCTACGCCACAGAGGCAGTCTAAATTAAGTCTAATTATTAAGTTTAAGTGAAAATAAATTGTTAAGGCATACATACATATGTATGCGTAGTGAAGGGTTCCATACCTAAATACTTGAACAAAACCCTACCGCCTTCTAAAAGAACATACAGGGCCATCTAGTTGCAAACTACAGCAAACATGTTAGTAATCCAAAAAATCCAAAAAGTAAATACATACTGAGATTCGAACCTTGCCCTACAGTTTGTGAAAAAGTGTCTTGACAGACGGACTCAGACAGACAGACAGACGGATAACAAAATGGTACTATGAGGGTTTCGTTTTTCCTTTTGAGGGACGGAACCCTAAAAATTGCGAAATTTAACTAATCAATGGTAAAAGTAAGCTTCCACAAAAGCAGCCGTAAAGGACACTTTAGTAAGCCAATTAATTTATCGCTGCAATGCACCTGTGCTAAATAAAAACCTTAGAAGTAGAATACAAGAGCAGGGAGGTGACTGGTGACTACTTATCAACTGAGGCCAGCAGCGGACTGTGTTGCTAGTTGCACTGTTTTTGCTTAAAATATAGGGAAATAACATAATACTTACTTTATTGCAAACCAGAAAATTTAATGGCATTAATATCAAGATAACACAATTCTTCTTAACAGGAAAGAGGACCTCTTTTTGACAAATCTCTGTTTGACATAATCCTATGGAAAATTTACTAAATCGATGTTTTGTATATATCTGTTTTCTCCGAATACAGTAAATCTATTTGATATATTTATATCCTGATATTTTAAAGTTGAAGTAAAGTATGTCCCTATTATTTTATTTTTGTTTATAAACTCTACATTTTTTTGTAGTGAACGTTCAATCACGCAAGTAAAACTGCGATTATTGGAAGTTCACTATGAAAAAACCAAGGGTTTATAACAAAAATTAAAATGACAGGGACATACTTCACCATCAAAATATCAGGATATTAATTTATAGAATGGGTTAATTATATTCAGAGGAAACACGGGAATATTTATTGAAAGTTATCGACGTGTTTAGTATCAAATGGATATTTACGATTGTAGGGTTATTATATAATGCGTGTATGGGGGCATACACGTTGTCAGGTTGGCCGAGTGTAGATTTGATGTTATTTTGTGACGCGCATGCTACGGATTCTGTGAACGTTTTGGTGGTTTTATGGAAAGTATTAATGGCAACGTGTGATTTCACGGAGATCTATGGCATGTGCGAGGGCGCGATGGCGACACAGGGAGGTGGATGCCAGCGCGACAGATGATTGTAGAGCGAGATTGAAGATGGTGGGCTTGGAATAAATCATGTAAAATATGCTGAAGTGTTCGAGTATTATTTAATGGAAAAGGCATGCTTACACGATGAAGACATGCTGCATCGACCTCACTTAGTGTGGGACATATGAAAGAAGATAATAAACAATAAATGCGGCATTTTTTTTATTTTTACACATCTAGGCATTTCTGGGGAGTGAGGGAGGAGGTAATTTGAACCCCTAATACCATCCCCCTGCCTATAGCCATGCCTACGTTACATACCTATGACATATACAATGTTATATGTGCATTATGTACGACCTTCTATATGATAAAATCGTGTACGAAATTGTAACTTTATCTATTTAATTTATCTTAAATCTGAAATTGCAGGTTGTAGCTACGAATTTGTAAGGATTTTGTTTAGAGAAGTTTGTTTTGCCAAAAAATAGTATATGGAAGTTAATCTTATATTTGGTAGGAATATTCTGGCAACTGGCAACACTATAGTCTCGGCAGGACGCGCGTGGTCGCACCGAGTGGACATAAATCCAACCGACGACAGAATCGCGACAAACACTCAGCTCTGGCTACCGCTATCTACTGTTATGTTTGAAATAGAGTAAATACCTACTCTATTTCAAATTTGAATTTAGCAAAGTAAAAACACGGTAAAGCTTTACCGTAGTAAAAGTGCTATTATTGTTTCTTCTACTTCTAATAGTACATTATACACAAGCGTGCTAAGTTGAAAATTACGCACGAGGTAGTATTTTTCGCGCGAGCCGAAGGCGAACGTGAATAAGATTCTTTAGAGTCTTTAGACGAGAAGACGTTTTTCAGCACCTTTAGATTAAGATTAAAAGAAACGATCGGTTAGTCTTGTAATTGGTCCTCTTCTATATTTGTTAACATTTTTAATAAGTAATATTAATTAAAAACTACGCAATGAAAATTGTAGCATAAATGCTTAGCTAATGAAATTGGCGCGCTGTTTTTATTTTTTCACGTGCCGCGCTCGTACCCGCTTAAATGCACTGGCAAATACGTATTAAAACGTAATAAACACAAAATAATAGTTTCAAAACACAAATTAGGTTAAATTGTTGTTAAAAAATATATAATTAGGTGAAATTACGATAAAAATTATTGGTAATAAATTATTATATTTATAATTCATTCAAAGAATTTTATATGCCAAAAATATATATTATATTTTTGGCATATAAACTCTTTGTGGCGATTAAAAAAAACGTAAAGTAAAAAGCAATAGAGCTTTAATGTAAATTAAAGAGCACTAGTGCGTAATATGCAGTATACAGACCCTAAACACGTTGAGATAACGGTCACGTTATACAAGTAAGGGTGTGAATATTATAAAATTAAATCGAGTTTTTGATTCCAAAGTAAAGGTTATTATGTAAAGCCCCAATATACATAACTAAAATCTTCATAATATTTGTACAATGAAAATCAAAACACACTTTCTCATAACAATAACGGAAATGTAGCTGATAAAAGCAAAGCAAAGCGAAGTGCTCTTTAAACCCGCAATTATGATTCCGGGCCACCAAAATTAGCAACAGAAAACAAAATAAAATATTAAGGAGGGAAAATGCCGTGTAATTTGGCAATACACTGCAACACTGGGAACAGGAAAAAGGGATATTGTGGTAAAGATCTGGCAATATTATAGCGGATTCGAATTTGAAAGGTTTATTTTTTGTATTTATATAAATCTTACAAGAATCATTGCATTCCACAAATTATTTGCCGTAAATTATTATAAAATCACGTAATTTTACGATGGTTGCTAACTGATCTAAGTGCCCTACTGGTAGTCATCAATCTTTTATGATCTTTCCACTATTATTGCAATCAGCCAATCGCTATTGATATATGAAATAAAGTCCATCAAATCTAAGTAGCATTTGTTAGTTTATATTTTGCCTTTTTTGAAGGATTTGAATTTAAATTTGTAATTAACTTGTAATTAAATTAAATGTTGGAGATATGCTCTGATTTCAAATGAATCAACTATAACGTTTGTATGCGAATTCTCTGATCGCCGCCTCCTTATTAGGATAATTTCGAATTGAAAAATCCAAATTTTAACCCTTTGCCTGACCTGGGGATCGAACCCGGGACCTCGTGATCGCCCACTACGCCACCGAGGCAATCATCATATATTATAAGGTATATATATCTCTTTTTCGCTTGACTTTATCGCTACAAGTCAGGCAATGCCGTTTCGTTCTTTGTCGGTATATTTTTATCAAACACTGTTAAAAGTAGCTCTCAGTGAAAAGAAATTAAAGAACTGTAGGTAATGATATTTCAGTAATTACAGCAGATTAAAAAACCGGGTAATTATCATTAGCTCAAACTCACAAATCTTTTTTTAATTCTATCCGTCCGTATATTTTAGCATTTAGGAGAAGTTTTTGTCTTCCACGCTGCAGTCATTAGGCCTACAGGAGTGTTGATGGATTTCTGATTTGCCACGTTTTTATATCACTTTGGCTGTTGGCCGAAAAATTCAAGTCTACTTTTTTTTATTTAACTCTACGGGATAAAATATGTGCCTTCCAATAATTTTGTAACAACTTTGAAAAATTAATAGTTAAGGCATACGTATGTATGCAGTGTAGGGTTCCGTACCTAGATACCAAGAACATACAGCGCCATCTATTAGTTCCTTGCGCAAAGTATGGAAATATGCAGTAAAATGGCCATAACTTTTGATTGCGTTTACTTAGAAGTATGATTTTTTTACAGCCACAAGGGACCGCAGCTTTGAGAAGTTGATGTCAATTTCAACTTGATACCTCCGTTCGCGCGTTCCTGTTAAAAAGTGTCTTGACCACCACGCGGAACCTTCCAAACAAACTAAAGTGACCAAAAATAATAAAAAACCAATACAAAACTAATAAAAAAATATATAAGAATATTACATATAAATAATATGTAAAACTATATAAACCCGCACATTCGACTCAATTCCCATACAAAAGTAGACCGTAGTTATATCATGAGATTAAACTACCTACTACACAGACACACTGCACACATGGAGTTTTGTACGCGCAAGAGAGTGCGTGAGGTGATTTACGAGCGAAGCGGGCTCGTCGAGAGCTCAATCTCGTTCGCGGGGTGAGGAAGGCCCAATTAGTGGACAGATGACAGTGTCCATTCTATACGTAGTATTATTATCTGCTCTGTGGCACAGTTGAAAAAATAAAGCCCTAAAATACCCCGGAGCCCAAGATTCTTAAGCGTTCTTCTTGTAGAGGTACCTTTCCCCCCTTCCGAATAGATTAATCCTATTCCGAATAAATTACTGCTTATGTTCATTGACGTGCAAGTGTCCCATTGTGACCAAATTGAGTAAAATATTTTGACTTTGACTTAGAACGTTGAGTAACTTACAAATCAGGGAAAGTTCCTGTTTGAACTGGAAACAAAAGAGGAAGTCGCCTCAATAAAAGCACGGTTAGGAACCTTTCACAGCGTACCTAACTTTTGTTCTGAATCAAAATCGACTGCTTAGAATTCCACAACAAACTACTGTAACCTTCTGTGAATACACATATGAACTATCATAAGATTATCGGATTGGATCTGATACGATTATCGGAATCCGACTGTCTAATGGGACAAGGTCTATGTCCGATAGCTATGAATCTGTGGTTTTTATTCGTGTAAAAAACAGCACGGTGGGCTTTCAGAGTACTTGTATCGTTTCAAGTGCAAGGAAAGCCCTTCGTGCAAGTGCGATCCCAACGACCATGAATCAGTACCGCATAATATCCTGTTTGAGTGCCAAGCCTTTGAACGCCAACGGGAGGACATAAGGCAAGTACTAGAGATGGATGTAAATAAAGAAAATAATTGTGATATTATGAAATGGCGTAAGAGAGGAGGTTTTTGAAGTATGCTGAGCGATTGATAAAGGTAGTGATAGAAAGGAATATGATGAATGCGCGATAGCGCAAGATGATGGATGAAGGAGTGTGAGTGAAACGATGTATGCAGAAACGATCCCTAACTCAGTTGGGTGACAAGAGCCTAAATTACAAAAAAAAAAATACACACACAACACTCATCGCACAAATACTTGCCTCGGCTGGCATTCGAACCCAGGACTCCTTTGCTTTGCAGGCGGAGTTACTACCATCGTAGCCACAAAGCCGACTTCACGATAAATTTTAGTCTGATCAGACAAACGCTCGTAATTTTGTTCGGAGGCTCGCTTCCCTACATCAGCTGTTCAGTTTGATCAAACAAACAAAAGCCAAATTACTCCCGCCATCCCGGAAACGGAAACCTGTCAGATATTTCGGTTTGGGTTTTAATATATCGAAACTACCCCCATTTCATCCGCCGGAACATACGGCCTTTATTTATTGGAATTTGTTAGACTAGATATATACTCAGTGACGATTGTGTTTTGTTTCATGCTTTATCGCTTATGCGGGCGGCACACATTGGTCACACTTGCACCAATGTTGACAAAAAATTGGCCAATTTTAATACCGCTCTGTAGATCCATCGATATTGATTACTTTATTGATTTTAATTTGAATTAATATTTTGTATCTGTCCTGGGTACACCTGCCTACCCCTTCGGAAACCCTTTAGCGATAAGACCGCCGCTTGTACATTTAAGTTTAGTTTCTGTGTCCTGTAATGTTATTTCATTGTGTGTGGTGTACAATAAAGTATTATCTATCTATCTATCTGTCTATCTATAAGTCAAAATAATTAGTTACAAAATGAATTTATTTTATTCAAGTCGTATACTTACTTAAAGTTCTGAATTGATTTATTCTTTTCTTTATTCTCAAAGCAGTAACTATAACGTATAAAAGAGTAGAAACGGAACGAATTTAAAGTGTGGATTCAATTGTTGAAAAAAAAGTAGCGTCCTTCTTATGTTCATACTTTTTTCTTAGAGCTATGCCCACCTTTACAAGAAATGATGAACATGAATCTTGTTGTTTTCGACTTATAATAATCAACTGACTTAGTACCTAGTAGGTTGGATATGCAGAAAGTGCCATGTATATTAATGGACTGTGCTATATATAGTTTTTAAAAGAAATTTGGCTCTATTTGACATTGTGGTAATCGTAACGTATTATGCCGCTGGCACACTACCGTGTGTCTACATATTTAAGATAATATTAGATCAACTAGGTTTTCTGTAAGTCGAAGTAATATATTACACGTACGCTTGGCGATTAAGTAGGTAGCTTTATTGCTTAGTCTTTTCTCAATAAAGGCACTCTGCCCTCTTATAAAAAAAACATTACTTGTCGAGTTAGATAATGATATAAGTTATACTAATTTATTAAAAACCAATATTTGTTATGTGTATTATTAATATACACATGATAAATAAAAATATTTTTCGTCCCAAAATGAAAGGGTTGTTTGCTAACAAAAAGCCTAAAAAGAGCATAAGTCAAATGGGTTAGATTTATGTTTACATTTGCTATATATCAATTTCTGAAATAATAAACGACTTTGCCGAATCGAACAATAGAAATAAATTATATTATTGTAAAGGTTGGCTTTTATTTGAAACTATGAAAATGGGTTACGGTTTTACGATTTTTCAATATTTATTCTGTCCCTATAATTTCATTTTCTTTATAAACTCTCTTTCTTTTAATTTCATTTCACGCGTTATTATTGGTAGATTTTCACTAGCAAATAATGACGAGTTTTATCAAAAAAGTGAAAAGATCCCTATATTAAGTATTTTACTTACAAATAACAGCATTTTATCGAATGGGTTAATTCTATATTTGGAGTATATTCGGAGGAAACATGGGAATTTGCCAGTTATTCATCCGCCAAGCAGTAATGTGCAAACATTACTGCGTTCCGGTATTAAGGGCAATGTTATCAGCGAAATTACTGGGCATGACGAGGTTCAAGAACTCATATCTCGGGGTGACAGGCGCAGTTCAGTGCCGCGCAGAATTTTGAATATTAAAACACTGGGTGGCACTGTGTCTGATATGGGCAATCATTCAAGGGCGTCGCCAGCCGTTGATCAAGGGGGGGGCTAGTCAAGGAATTTCTACCCAAATTCCCCATTTGGGTAGACGGTATATATACAACAGGTATTTGCCTGTATACAATTTACAATTACAAATTTCTATGAAACAGAAAAGCAGTTTTGTAGATTATTTTTTTTATGAAATAGGGTCCAGATGGTTCTGTATTTAAAATACGTGCCTATCGTATGGCGGCACTTGAATGTCAACATTGACAATAAAGGCTAAATTTTTACGATTCTCTAGAGGGGGGGGGGGGGGCTGCAGCCCCCCCCTGCCCCCCTTGGCGACGCCCTTGGCAATCATAATGCTTACCATCAGGTACCTGATTTGCTCGTCTTATCATTCACTATCTTAACTATACGATGCTTGGAGAACTGAGTAGATTCCTTTCTCAAGTATTCTTTTGCACAACTCAATACCCGCATTATAAGTCAAGGCACGCGGCGATCGCTGCACCCAGACGGAATAAATACCCCGATACATGAGATTTCTTCATCCCTTGTACTTGCACTGATTCGGATATTATAAAGCTAGTGGAAGAAATCTGTGCACTGGATTATGGTTAATCAAGAGTTAGTGGTCTAGTCACGGGAGTATTACATGTTTATTAAATTTTGCAATGACTTCCTTTTTTATTACCTTTGCCTTTACATACGTTCAGATAAGAAAATATTTTGTTAAAAGCCGGCCTTTAAATTAACGCTTCGGTTGATATTTACGTTCTGCCGAACCTGGGATCACCAGAAATCCTGTTTCAATATCAATATATATCTTTATTGACATAATAAATATGGTTCAGGTTTATTTTGAATCCATAGGCTCCCGAACTAGTATAAACTGTGTTTCAGGAGCCAGTGGCTTCTCCCATTTTTTGAGCTTATAAACTATAATATTATGTCACTAAAATATGTCATTAGATTACAATAATAATATTATTATATTCTCATTTAAGAGATTTTTATATGAAAATTACTAAAATACTTATTTTAATTTAAAAAAATATATTATTTTTTTTCATTAATTTTAAAATTGGGCGGATGTGCCTTGAAAAATTTTAAACTGTTGAGTATGGGTGTGTGTTGGGGTGTGTGGGGGGGGGGGAGGGTGTGAGTGTATGTGTGTAAGTCCCTCTCCATGACACCAGCCTCGTAAGAGTTGGGCATGGAGGGAATGTGTGAGTAGAATGAATGAGTGGGGGGGTGTGTGTATGTGTGTATGTCTGTCGAGGTAGTGTGTGAGAGTGTTGATGTTTATCTAAAAGTACAAATCCCTTAGCATAATCAATTCATAATCAAATTCTTGTAGCCAGGTGAGTATTGCATGTTTAACTTGATTATTTGTCATTTTAGTTACCTTATGTTTTTTATTTAATTTGTTGTTAGTTTGGTGGAAACGGATCTCGCGATCCATGGATCCTTCGCGCAATGATTTCATTCTAAATCAGCGTTATCACGGGATCCGTAGATATAGTTATATTTCACTAGAATAGTCAACACGAGGTTCTTAACACTCATTCTTGCTCTCGCCTTTGCAGACTTAATTTAATTATTTTGCAAATCTTTATTCATCCTTGTATAACATATTTTTAAATAATTCTTTGTAGTGGTAGGCCTCTGTTGCAGGGGGCCGCCTGGAGAAGTACCACACCTTTGCCAGTTATTCATCCGCCAAGCAGTAATGTGCAAACATTACTGTGTTCCGGACTGAAAGGCACTGTTACTAGCGAAATTACTGTGCATGACGAGTTTCAACAACTAATATCTCAGGGTGACAGGCGCAGTGCAGTGCCGAGCAAAATTTTTAATTATAAAACACTGGGTGGCACTGTGTGATATGAGCAATCATGATGCTTACCATCAGGCACTTGATTTGCTCGTCTTGTTACTCACTATCATAAAAAAATATATTTTTAAATCTAACATATTGTCTCGCACAACATTGTTTTTTACCAAAATTGTTGTGTATCAGCATATTATTCCCAGGGAGAAATATTTCCATTTATAAACGTAAATTGAAAGGCCCAATTTATATGGGCACGTCGAGACTCTAACGTATTTATCAGAATAGAAAGGTGTTGCGAATTTTTCATTCGCCCTACGATGAATTACGCTCAGTCCTTACAATGAGATTGCATTAAATATTTATAAGCTCAACATTTTAATATCAAAAGCGTGAATAACACCATATTCTCTGCGTTTCCGCAGCACCGCGGCGAGTAAATTGGCTAACCTTTTAAGTAGTCCTTTCATATGTGTACATTCTAAGCCACTTAGATGTTGAAAAAGGTGTCTAGACGTTGAAGAGGTTTTTCAGTTCTCGTGGACGGCAATGTTTGGAGTTGGTATGTAGCGTGTGATTTAAGTGCACACGCTTCGAGATTGTTGGTCATGGGAATTTAAATGTGTAAGAGGTTGTACTGAGCGGACGCCAATATTTTAGTTGCGCTTTGAATCCAATATTCCAAATTAAACTATAACGTTGAATTGCTTCACTAAAGACTCACAATCTCGGAACAAGCTTCACGGAACAGTGTCCTTCATTTACAATTCGCGCTATGATACTTATCTATTGCATTTATTTTTACAATTTACAAATTAACAATCGTCTAAATTAAAATAATTTAATTTTAATTTAGATGATTGTTTTAAAGCCTAGTTTGGATTGAAATTTTTTCTCCCTATGAAGTTTCAAGTTAAATTTGACACTGAGCTACGCGAGCGAACATAGGAGCGTTGGAGTAGTTTTACCTCACTGATATAATATATTGTGACTTAAAAAAATTTACTCACACATTTATTATTTTAATTGAATTATTCGCCCAAACACCCTTAAACAAGGTAAGATCTTATATTCCTGTCACATTACGTCAATAATTGAGATATTTGTTGTAATAATCTTGGTACAAAGGGCTTTTGTCCGTGAAAACATGAGTAAGACCTTATATGGATGAAACCACATTAAATGTGGTAGAGAAGTAAGAGTTCTTAAGTGATTCTGATCATTTAAAGCCCATTGCCTACTTTACAGGCCGTGAGTGGCAGAAATATATTCATTGTATAGAAATGTATGTGACCTTGCTCAATAATCACTAAAAACAAATTTAGAAACTATACCAATAACCATAGCAAAAAATACCTATGCGTCTGTAGAAAAACATCAGATTTCTTAATTAAAATAAAGTAGGCGAAGATAGTGTTTTACGTACTGATTGAAGATGGAGAATTACTAAGTTCCCGATATTGGAAATTTGAAATTCGAAATTGGAAATTCGAAACTGGAAATTCGAATTTAGAAATTGGAAATTCAAAATTAGATATTAGAATTTGGAAATTTTAAATTGGATATTTGAACTTGGAAATTGGAAATCAGAAATTCGAAATTCTAAATTGGAAATTCGAAATAGGAAAAATAATAATTTTTAATTGTTTTATAATGATTTTAAGTACCGTAAAACAAATACTGACATATTATTTACATATTACCGAAAGAAAGATTGATGTATTGATGATGGTGTTTAGTAAACACCATCATCAATACAAAACAAATTGCAATAATCTCCGATCATCAATGTATTAGATTCTTCGTAGCGGCTTTAAAACGGCTACAGATATTACAGTACAAAATAAAGTTTACACAAACAAGGGTAGAGTGTATATGTGTTACTTCTTCTCGCCAAAACTATTAAATCTTGAATCCATTGAGATAAAATGATTTTTCGGTTTTACTTACCTAATTACTTTTCTGAAGTTGTTATCTTAAACAAAAGACTTTAAACAGCGCAAAAAAAGCCCACTTTTTGTTTGCCAATTGTAAAAATGAACGCCAGTAATTATTCAAGAAGATGAATGCCTTTTAAGATAATATACCTCACGTAAAGGTTTATCTGTTTGACAAATTGCCAGTAACTGTACCTTTATAATTCAGGTAACAGGTATCACTGTAATGTAGTAGCATAAAGTCATGTCCGCTTTGGACGGTTCATATTTTTCTTTTTTCGGGTGGATGATAGGACAGTTTTGCTTTTGTGATATTTGGTTGGACCTTAAAAACCTTATTTATTTATTTTTATTTATTTAGATCAACATAATGTAGGTACATGTTATAGGTCTTAATATCTAGGTGTTAGTATCAACTACATATTAATACCCTGTTAGAGCGCTTGTGGTACATGTGCGAGTTAGCAGTTTTTTTATAAATTAATGGTTTTTAAATTTTTGTCAGTGTTATATATATAATATTTATGGTTTCATTTATTAGTTAAAAGTAATATAACAACATTTGAAATTCCATTTCTGTATTAAAATTTTATAAAATTATAACAATATTTTTTATAAGATTTATAAAATACTTTTTTATAAGATTTTATACAATTAAGAGAAGAATAATATTAATTAATATTTTGAAGTTTAATGATATATAGATTATTATTATATATCTAGGAAATAATTTTAAATTTATATTTTTGCAATGTCGGTATTCATACGATTGGTGCACATCTCGTAGGTATCTTAGATTTAGATATATTAGAATTTGCTATTTTTCGCTCTTAATTTTTGACTCACTGATCAAGTATATTAATAGCCCGCGCACGAGGTCCATAGCATCGGCCATGTGCTATTTGATTCTAATTCTATTTTGTTTTTGATAAAATTAGGTTTCACAGTTACATTTTAAATTTACTTACTAGTTACTAGCGTGCCCCGCGATATCACCCACGTAGACATCATTCCCGTGGTTCAATATTAGCCCAATCCGTTCAGTAGTTTTGGCGTGAAAGAGTAACAAACATCCATCCATTCCCACAAACTTTCGCATTTATAATGTTGGTAAATTTAATTAATTAATGTATATTATATATAATATTATGTTTGATAGAAGATATAAATAAACTAGAACACGGATCTCGCGCCCGGTCAATACCTACCTACCTAGCTATAAAAGATATTATGATAATATGTTGTAACACAAACTTATGAACATTATATGAATGAGTGTAAATAAGTGTGTATCTAATGTCAATCGAAGTTCTAACGTACTATTATTAGGTTGCCTTACGAACTCCGGACTCCCGGGAACTTGGGAAAACGCCAATACAATCTCATCGAAACTTCTTTTATCGGGAACTGGTTCTATCGCGGTTTCTTAAATAAAACAATTCGGCGCCATGATTGACTGCGAAATGCGAAGTTAGTATGACATTTTAGCTGTTATTCTTGTACATTAAAGTTATCTTAATTCTAACTGGTTGTGCCCACGGTTTAGGTATAAAGATATTTATTTCTCAAAAAGACAGAAGTCACTTACGAGATGAGAAAATAATTAATGTATAAAACTAAAAATGTGGGTAGTCGGCCGATCTTAAATTAGGTAATTATTCGTAACAACATTACTCGTAACAAATTTTAGCAGCGAGTTAAGTATTAAACATTCATGATATTAAATACACTATGTTAATATATTTTTACGTACTATATTTCTACGTAGGCATCGTTTTTGTGAGAATATTCGGGTTTATGGTTCTACCAGTACCTTAAAGACCCAAGCCTGCCTTGCACGTGGTACAGACATACAAACGAGGATCTAGAAGGGGATGGGTCTCTATAACATCGTGGCGTAGGATTGTCTAATTACCTATCTGATAAACCTGCAATTGAACCTACAAGTATTGTCAGGCATTCCTGTAGATTCTGCCGGTTAGGTTGAGAGAGAAACGGATGATGAAGTTTATTTTACGGTTTATTCAGCACAACACTAGGATAAACCTAATGCTAGAGTAGCATTGTCTATACCAGTTATCCTAAAATCTGGGGAAGGTGTAACAGAAATTGGGTGGAGTGCAAACATATTATACCTATCTATATAATACGCCTAAAAATAGGTCTACAAATAATTTAGTTAAGTTTCTTTCTCCAATTCTGTAGTATATATTATACGTCTATTATGCTTAGTTACTGCAAAGTGTGATTGAATTTGCTGCGAAGCACGAAATAAGCCAGAAGCCGTCGAAGTCCGGAGCTCATTCTAGCACCAACTCAGCCTCAGAGACAGCCAATCCTGGCGGTAACAAACTCACTGAAATTTATTCATAGCTTCCTTCGCTTGTAAATACGATAGCTGGCTATACAATTGGAATTTCATTTTGATTTTAAAACTAATCTTCGCTATGTCGATGTTTTTTCTTCAAGTATTGACGTTAGAAGTTCAATGCATTTTTAAGTCTGTGAAATGGAAAATTGAAGTGCTTTTAGATTGGCTCTTTAATGGGATAGGTTCTCATAGATGTGTAGGTTAGTATTTGCCTGTCTGCGAATGATTTATTTCGCCACATTCATTTAAATAATATAATATTTAAAAATCTTTTAGTTACCTCTAACACTAACAATCATCATCTCATCTCGATCACGTCACAAAAAAATCCGCGTCAATAACGGTCCATTTTTAGAAGCTATCATGCCATTGACATACACTTCAAACTTATAACACCTATTTTTTTCCAGTTAAAGGGCCAAGATTTATGATTTCAAATATAATTCCTTGAATACATAAAGATTTAAAGTGATTCCTAAAACAATTCGCTAATCCCCTAAATTCTTTAATAACCCTTTAACTAATTTAAAGGCTGAGTATAACGGTAGGCAGAAAAGGGTCCGTTTTACTATAGCGTTCACAATTTACAGCTAAGTACGTATAATGTAAGTTTTCGCCTATAAAAATTGAGGTGAAGCACCGAAATTGAGAAACAGCTTGCATTCATGACGGCATTTAAAAGTTTTAACTCGTTTTCAGTTTCATTAACGGTCGTGCTTCGGCTTAACCGTGGTAATTATGTACGCAATTTGGCCTAGGGTTTGCACGCTGCTGCCGTGCTTATGCTATGCCCAAGTTGCATAATAATGCGGCAACTTAAATAATAAGTGGTCATAGATGTATCCGGCAAACTATTAGTATACCCAAGGGAATCTAATGCTAATGTTTGTGTTATTGCATGTTGAATTTGCTGTGGTTTACGGTTTGCTGAATGTATTTGGATATCTCGGAACAACCCATCGGAGATTCCGGAGGTTCTGTAAATGTCTTGTCTTGTGATTTACATAATCATTTTCTCGAGCTCGTGAGAAACCATTGCTGGGCTTAGGCTTCCCCTAATTATCTCCTGTAATTGTCTTTCGCCGCCGTTCTAATCCACATTTACTATATAATCACTTCAGAGTGCCATTGGTCTGCTGTATTCGGTGTCTTAGTCGGTTATTTATTTAGTTCAACTTTTCATTATCGTCATCTCAGCCGTTGGTAATCCACTACTGAACATAATAGGCCTCCCCCATGAAGGGGGGTTTTTCCCATACTCGACACACTTAGCAGGCGGGTTGTTGAGCGCAGTTCGATGGTTTTTTGCAGCGGACGCTGCTGCCCGTCCTCTGGATCTGTTAACCCTTAGCCGGCTCTTATGGCAACCACAGGTAGAGAGGGCGGAGTACTATCCGGTACTACCGGATACTATACGGAGTACTATATATATATATTGAAAAGGAATTAATTATTTTTTATATTTTTATTTATTTTTTATTTATTTGATCCTCTAAAAAATTATTGGTAAATATTTTTAATGACAAAATATATTTAAAAAGTAAATGATCATGTAGCAGTGAGATACATAAAGCCGTAATATAATTAATATATTAAGATATATTGAGATTAATTATTATATAAAGAGATTTATATATGGGACATTAAAATAGATGACCATACAGATTTTATTCTTTGTCTTTGCTATTTTTGCAAAATTAAAACGATCATTTATTAAATAAAACAATCATAAAATATAAATACATGCCCTATTAAAATATATTAACTTAATTCGTATCCTACCTAAAATTATTTTTTCGATATTATTTACTGTCTTATTTCCTCACCATGGAATCAAATTGCCACAATTTAATTGCTTCGACTACGGTGAATGCTATTAAAATCTACCATTTACGTCATTTATTAGATATTTCACATTAAACAAACACCGTCACGCAAAATACAAATCAATTTTGAGTTCTAATTAAAGTGGAAATGTACAAAGGAACGCTTTTAGAGCAGACATATTAAGGCGCTCCGCCAACAAGGCAACTTCAGTTGAAGAAATCGTATTTGAAAAACTATCAACTTTTTGAATGTTTAAAAGTTGTGACAACTAAAATTGACAGTTTACTATTGTGGCAATTCTGTATAACATTTTGAATTTGTTCGGCTCGTTGCGATTGCCGATTGCCCGGCAACTTGATACAGCTATTTAGTGCAATTTCGACAGTTGCTAATTGCGTTAATTTTAAATTGTTGTTGATCAATTCAGATTCAAATGTTTACTCATCAATTTGGTTACAATATGACATATTATGCCAGTCGATACCACTAAAACCAGTAAGTAAAGTTCCTTAGTATACGTAAACAGGCAGTTGTCTGTTGCCGTAATATGAAACTCAAAGTTGCCCGGTGTATGCGGTGCGCATTAATAATTCAATTCGTTACGGTTTCTTTCTTTAGACTTGAGATGTTTTTTATATCTAATGTATTTGGATGCCTATTACTTATTGGAGAGTAATTTAATTTTTAAACCTGTCAACTACGGGCTTTGCGAAGAAAAACAAAAATTGAAATAATGGAGATCAGCTACGCTCGACGGTAAACCCGTAACAATTGAAAGAGGAATATTATCATATTAATAAACTACCACAATACCTCGACTGCCAATGACTGCCTCGGTGGCGTAGTGGGCGCATGCTCGACTGCCAATCAAGAGGTCCCGGGTTCGATCCCCAGGTCAGGCAAAGTGTTAAATATTGAATTTTTCCATTAGGAATTATCTCAATAACTGCCTGAAATCTGGAACTGTGCCCGGTAGATAGGCTCGCCCCCTATTACATGGGACCAATAACATACTGGCGAAATGTGGGTGTATCTACTATGGGTCTGAGTCCTGGGTACACCTCTGCCTACCCCTTCGGGAAAAAAGTGTGAATGTATGTAATAAACTACTCTAATAAAAAACAAAAGTTTGAATCACGGTCATATACACAGGTTCTGGAATAACAGTATAGTACTAATTATAGTGATCTGTGCAGTATAGTGTTAGTACGTCGGCTTAATTGTTGCAATTTTATTTTCAATTATCGGCCGCGAGAGACATGACAATAGATGGGTGTGCTGTGCAATGACAAAATAGCATTCTGTCTCTTTTTAGGGTTCCGTACCTCAAAAGGAAAAAAGGAACCCTTATAGGATCACCTAGTTGTCCGTCTGTCTGTCTGTCTGTTTGTCCGTCTGTCAAGACAATTTTTAACGGGAACGCGTAGAGGTATCAAGGTGAAATTCATATCAACTACTCAGATCCGCGGTCCCTTGCGGCTGTAAAAAAATCATACTTCTAAGTTAACTCAATCAAAAGTTATGGCCATTTTACTTCATATTTCCCATACTTTGCGCAAGGAACTAATAGATGGCGCTGTATGTTCTTGGTATCTAGGTATAGACCCTACACTACGCATACATACGTATGCCTTAGCAATTTATTTGATTGACAATGAGCCAGACCGAGTCGCTTACAGTCGCATGTCACTCAATCGGCGTGCACTCATCGATAGCAACGACGTACAGCGGCGTTGACGAGAAAGAAAAGTTATGACATTATCATACTAATTTGTCAACGTTGAAATTGGACTTCGTACTAAGACCTGTGTAACAAATACACATAAGGTATGTGTTACTTAAAACCAAAAGTGCCAAATTACGTAAATCTAAAAGTAGTTTATTGACACTTTTATTGTCATCTTGACAGCCTGGTTGGCACAGATGGTAGTAACTCTGCTTTCTGTGCCGGCTCCGGGTTCGATCCCCGGCCTGGTTAAGCATTTGTGTGCATGAACATGTCTGCTTGATCTG
Source organism: Hemistola chrysoprasaria (assembly GCA_947063395.1). NCBI lineage: Eukaryota > Metazoa > Arthropoda > Insecta > Lepidoptera > Geometridae > Hemistola > Hemistola chrysoprasaria. The sequence continues at coordinate 10,946,232 of OX346725.1, forward strand.
TGTCTGGGTGTTATAAGCTTATATAAGTATGTACCTATATCAGTCATCTGGTTCCCATAGTACAGGCTTCTAGCCTAGTTTGGGACCAGATGACCGTGTGTGGAAATTGTCCCATATTATTATTATCTACGCAGTGGCCCAAAGTTAGTGGCTCAAACGTTAACGTCAAACGTACTGCATCGGTTATGCTATACTTACTTAGAATATATATTATTATGAAATTAAAATTTTACACTAAAGAATTTTTTTTAATATCTCCTAACACATGCTTAATTTGAAAAGTTTCGTGAAAAAGGTTCACAGGCGTGGAGGCCAGAAAGAACGGATTTTTTTAACAACACATTTAATATTTTCACTGTGGAGATAAATTATAAGAACTTTAGATATTATTATTATATATATTCCATCCAATCCTACATTATAATACTTTATTTCCTATTTTTTCACATATTTCAAGGTCAAGACCAGAAATTTGTCTTTCTCTTAAATCTTTGGTTCTGCCTTTTAATAACTAAACGAAAAGTTAAATAAATAGGTAACAAACATCCTTTTCCCAGTGCACATTAGTTTTTTGCTGGAATGGCTCCGAATAGAAGCTTTGAATAGATTTCACTATCATAAATATTGTCAAATGCTAAAACATCATCATCAGACATTTTGCAACATTTGTGGACTTGTGACTTGTTATCTTGTGAATAAATATTGAAACGCTAAGCTGAATTCTACAAAAATTGGAGGTAGCCAAGGGCTGCAGATTTTTCTTGCAGGCAAGGGATGGCCTCTACAGCTTTACCGAGCAGTGGTGAGCACAGGGGACGCTCGGCCCAAAGTTTATGAGCGATTAGCTCATGGGCACCTAGACGGTAGGAACCTCGGCTTGGGTCTTCGCCAGAATACGTGGGGTCAGACTTGCCCTGGCAACTAACCGATCTGAAGGATATGAGATCTAGTTGGTGGGCCTGGTTTCCGGCACCAGTACCGAAAATGTAGCGACTGTTGCGTATATTAGTAGGATTGGGCGAGCCTAGGTGGTACGAATTGTATCCAGGTAGGTAATAAAATACCATACATTTAATAATCTGTAAAAGAAGCCACATGACGTCTAAGTAACCTCCTATGGGTTGAAAGATGAGCTCGCAGCAAAATTGTACGGAACCCCGCGGTTTAATATACGACGATACGGTCTGTGATCCAGTAACGGTGGATGAGCTTACAAATTGTTATTAAATGTAAGTAATACTTGGGTATGAATTATATCGAGTCGTTTGCACCTAAATAAATAGAGGGTTTGGAGTTTGGACCACTTAGATTTTCTGTAGGCAGGCATTTCGGACTGTGGATTTTCGAATAATTGTTCTTTAAGATTGTAAAGACCTAAGCTACCGTCATAATCCACCATGCCGCCGGGCTTTTTTTCGCTGACATGATCGTAGTGAAATTTGGTTGCTGACAAAAGTCGCCCGCTTCTGTCGGCTTATATGTGTAGAGCCCTTTAGTGGTACTTAGATAAGGTAGATACGAATAGTAAGTCAGTAGCTGTAGTAAGTATATTGTTACGTTGGTAATTTTATAAATTCCGTGGTTTTGTCCATTTTTTAGAGTTCCGTACCTCAAAAGGAAGAAAGGAACCCTTATAGGATCACTTGTTGTCTGTCTATCTGTCTATCCGTCTGTCAAGAAACTTTTTCACAGGAACGCGTGGAGGTATCAAGTTGAAATTGATATCAACTACTCAGATCTGCAGTCCCTTGCGGCTGTAAAAAAATCATACTTACTAACGCATTCAAAAGTTATGGTGATTTTACTGCATATGTCCGTGCTTTGCGCAGGCAACTAATAGATGGCGCTGGTATCTTCTGGTTCTTGGTATCTAGGTATGGAAGCCTACACTATGCATACATATGTATGCCTCCGCAATTTATTTATGAAGGTGTCTGTTTGTTGGTAAAAGAAAAAAAGGACACTACAACTTTATCTTATTTTTTGGTCTGCTCAAGAAACAGCTTCCGTTTACATATGAATATCTAGATGAGTTCTCTTACAGAAAACATATTAAAGATTCTCAAGAGAGCGTGATACTAAGAACAAAAAAGTTTGGTCAAACTATTTATTTCAATTTTATAAAGAGCGTTTTAAGAGCCAAATCGATGTTGGTACTCTAGACTAAAACTCTACTACTAACCCTCTAAAACTTAGTCTTTACCATGAATTGCAGCATGAGATCTGACCATTTAATCAAGTATTTTACTCAGTTAGTGCAACAGAATTGGCAAACGCAGTGAACATCACAAGTCCATTACAAATCTTTTTGGTGCAATGCTGCTAATGTTCACAGTTCACATTTCACTTTAATGCAACTGCTACATCTGCGTTTTAGTTCGTTAATTGCAATAAAACATACTATACGTGATATAACGCGCTAATTTCCGTGTTCACTCAGGCAGGTTAGCGGCAATTTTTTTATTAGATTAACTACTTCCTTGTTTCTAATTTAAGTATCTCATCATCATCATCATCATCTCAGCCATAAGACATTCAATGCTGATCATTGGCCTTCCTCATAGATTTGCATCTAATCTGGTTATAAGCGTTATTACCTTTAGATCTTCTGTTTTGCTCTCAGGTGAACGTCCTACGCAGCGCAGCTAAGTATCTCATCTAATTGAAAATGTAATAAAATGTAAGAAGTAAACCAAAACTATAACGCTTCTTTCACTTAGTGTGGACACGGATATTATAATAATTAATATGTAACATGTCAAAACTTTCGCATAATCACACTAGTATTATAAACGAGAAAGTTTGTATAGATGTATGGCTGGATGGATGTGTGGGTGTTTGTTACTCTTTCAAGCAAAAACTACTGAATGGATTAGGTTGAAATTTGATATATAGGTGGCTTAGACCCTGGATTAACATATTTTTTTGGCTATTCCCACGGGAACAATGAAATTTACGCGAGTGAAACCGCGGAGCACAGTTAGTATCACAAAATTTGTGAAATGAGCTACAGTTACTTAGGTAGGTAACCTACACACACGATATTGTCATGTTTTGTAGAAAATAATGAAGAGAGGTGGAGAATTTTCGAGAATATTGCCCTACGATAAAGTCCCTGCTGTGTTTGTATATTGTAGTTAATATCTCGCTCATATTAACTTACGATGTTCATACTTCATGATGAAAAATAGGTATGTTACCTACTTACATGTTTTTACGTTGAGCTAAGATTGAAAACCCTTAGCACGTGACTTACTTTTATATTTACATGAAAATTTTCGCTACAATATTATGAAAATATATCTGACCCGCATAGATAAAAATCCAGTGTAATTTTTTGGATTTTACTTAAAAAGTCTTGCTTAATTTTAGCACTTTTTTAACGAAAATCTCAAGTGTGTAAAATAATATGATTACTTAGTTAGTATATTGCTGCCACGCCCTGTGCCAAAATTTGTTATAATAATATTGATATCACAATACAGGAAATAAAAAAATATACTCTAAACAAACGTACTTATCGCTCAGAGCGATCTTTTCCAGACAACCATGTAGAGACAGGAATTACAAATGGAAGGATGGTGGTTTCACATTACAAACATAAATTGAATAATGCATCCAAAATATAATAAAAGGGTAGATATTATATTGGCAGATATTATTCCTGGTTTCCTATGTTTATTACCGTGCCTATGTTATTCCGGTACATAAACTACTCATACGCCTAATTTCAACCCAATCGTTTCAGTTTTGGCCTAACAAACACACACACAAAACATTTTGGACCTGGGACTTCTACCGGGACCACTACGCCACTGATATAAATTTACTGATATACATTATTTGTTATTAATATAGGTTTATTTTTATGATAGCGAGTGACAAGACGAGCAAATCAGGTGCCTGATGGTAAGCATCATGATTGCCCATATCAGACACAGTGCCAACCAGTGTTTTAAAGTTCAAAATTCTGCGCGGCACTGCACTGCGCCTATCACCCTGAGATATGAGTTGTTGAATCTCGTCATGCCCAGTAATTTCGCTGGTAACATTTCCCTTCAGACCGGAACACAGTAATGTTTGCACATTACTGCTTGGCGGATGAATAACTGGCAAAAGTGTGGTACTTCCCCAGGCGGCCCCCTGCAAAAGAGGCCTACCACTACAAAAACTCGTATTTAAAGTATAGGTACATATTTATTTTAAATACTTATATCGATCAAATGTAAGTAAAATGAATATACTAAACGCCTATTACCGAAGGTCGCGTAATAGCAGTATACTTAATTTTCCATCAAATTCAATGGACGACCTTAATATCCAACCTCAATACACATCCAGAGCTATCTCGAGGGAATCTTTGCTTCCAATAAGGGCTTCGTATTATAAGGGCATTGTATTAACTTCGTAGGGCGTGTATCAGAATTATTAAACATTGTCTTTCTTTGATAATAAAATGAGATTCTATTTACAGAGGCGTTACGTGTGTAATAAAATAAGAATAGTGTTTTTAAACATCGCATAAGGCGGGTTTAAATAGGTACTACTTCCATGGCTCATGCAGAAAGAACTATTAAACCTACATGTCTAATTTAAAATGTATCTAAAAGTGTTGGTCTAAACTTGTTCTTTTTAGGAATAAATACTGTATTTATTTTCTATGTCTTATAGAGGGAAAAAATGTGTGTAAAATCTTTTTCTGCTCCTAACTAATTTTGTTCAGCACAGCTTGAAAAGTAACATAACTTTTAAGGCTTTTAGATAGATAGATAGATAGATAAATTCTTTATTATTACACCACATCTTAAAAACTTAAAACTAAAATGGAACATAGGTATATGTCCATTTTAGTTTTAGCAGTTGAATGAAATAGGCACTTAGGTGTTAGAAATTAGGAAAGCTATGCCTGTAATATTTTTCAAAGTGGTTTCTTAGCTGTTTCTTTCTACAGTCAATTAACTGTGAATCAAGTCGTTACGCGAACAAATTGATTTAGTCCTAAAGAAGGGCTAGATCAAAAGTACCTACTTACTACTAACGGGCATGTATGAAGAATGTGATGAGAGTGGAAGAACCGAAAGTCGTATACTTATCAGAATCGTAACAAGTAGAGAGAAATATTCTCCGCCTACCTCAACAGGAACAAAGCGTTACTGTATAATGTATATACATTTATTGTGTTTAAAAAGGAGCAATACATATACCTACTAAAACTTTTTGTCTTCTATATAATCACAAAGTTATGTCTGTTCTCATAAAGTTTCTGCGAAAAGTAGATCTATGTAAACTGTCGGAATACAGGCCCAGAGCCCAGAGCACTTAGTTGCTACGAAGAAGAAGACTTGACATCTCAAAAGTTTGTTCAAAATATTATTCCCGAGACGGGCGCAATATCACAGTTGTATTTCGCGAATTTCACATGAGAAAAACGAAGACATTCGCGAGATGTGCTCTAGACAAGAGTTACATCTCTGAAGTAAGATTTTAATAACAAAATTGCTAACATTTGCTCGAACAAAAGCAAGGTTCGCTTTGCACTCGCTATTAATATAAACTTGTTTTATCTTCACGATATTTTCAACCCTAAATCTTTATATTAAAAGGTGTATTTTAAATGTACGGATTTAACCCAATGGTACATTAAAGTTTATCGCAGGATGTGTGACGTAATATTTCGAGTAAGCTTTTCCGTGACGTCATTTAAAACTTTGTATAGTATTGGCGTGTAACGAGAAACGGAGAATTTTAACTGCCTTTTGAGGTTTATTAAATTATAGCTTTAAATTGCTCTATTTCATATGGAGGTTAGGGAAATTTGTAGTCATCTAACAACTCATTCAAAGACTTTAAAGTGTTTTAAACCACATAGGTAGTAGTAGTAAGTACCTACTATAGATACAGAAATAGAAAAGAAATGTAAGTGCCTATAATATAGATCAATCTAATTGAAAGTTCCTTCATGTTTAACTCTATATTTTGCAATAGAAATCAGAAACTTATGACTACACATTTTATTGCAAAATGCTATGTTAGAATAGAATAAATTTTTTTATTGCATACCAAAATAAAATAAAAAACAGTGTTACAAAACAATTCACAGATATCATGGTAAACAATTGAGTATTTGAATTTTATTTTCTTTTGGCGTAAATGGAAAGATCATATATAAGATTCGTACCAAAACTATTTTTAGTTTTCTTTTTTTCGCTACAATTACAAAGTTATATCAAATTAAAAAATCATTTTTAATCCAGTACCGAAAACACGCCGATAGTACCCGAACGAGCTCGTGACCTGTAGTGACGTCAAAATGTTATAAAGTACCATACATAACTATAACATAATGACGTCACAATCATGGCGACCACTCGTAGCGCGTTCGTGAACAAGTGACTCCTATTGGAATTGTATCAATTTTGAATTGGTTGTAATTAATAAAAAAAAAAAATTTAAAGTCAGTTTTGAATCGGATAATACATAATTTTCATTAAACTTACAAAATAACTTGATAAATACGACATTTATTTTTTTTCAAATACTGAATTATCGTCTTAAGCAATTTCTTACAGACAACCTGGGGATGGAAACGGAGAGTTAAAATATCAAAACATTAAACAACGATTTAACGAGGGTTAGGATAATATTATTCAAAACCTATATTTAGTTTTAAAATTTTAAAACATAAACTATACCTATCTTAAACCTATAGATATAGGTAATGTCACAGAATACTAAAGGCTAACCCTTTACTGTGTTACTCTATTGTTTTATAAAAATAAATCGAAACAGCAAACTTACAAAATAATAGAGACTACAGACTTCAGTTTATCCCTTTAAAATGGGAACCCAATCCCATTTTAAGAGAAGGTGTTGATAATAGCAACAATCTCGGGTGCCGGCAAAAATCCCGGGATCCTACACGAGCGGATTCCACAGGGTTTGATCCTTGGTAGCGCGTGCCAAATCCGGCTACTATCCGGCGAAAATTGTCACTGGCAACATTCGAAAATACAACTATAGTTTTACTATTGGATATATTTTTTTAAGAACGCTGTTATCACGCGTGCGAATTAATCCAATCCTAAATTAAATTAAAAGTTTAGTACCTGCTAATAGCCGAATAGCTTTTATGAATTGTCAACCCTTTTCAACCGAATTTTGTTATCCAATTGGGGTGAATGTGGTGAGTATTTTGATATTGCGATTAATTTAAATCGTTTATTTAATTGATTAGTTTGGTGACAATTAATTTGAAACGCCTTTATACTATTTTCATTGTTGCTAGCGTTTTGTGTCGATTAACAAACTGTGATTATTTTAGACGACATAGTTAATGTAAGTAATGTTGGATATCACGATCGTAGCAAGCAGAGAGAAATCCTATTCTTTCCCATAATTATGATCCCAAATCTCCGTACAATGTAAAAAAGTTACGTTTTTAACCGTTGAACAAAACGCTTGCGAGTTCTAACTTAGTAATTCCAGCGCCACTTAGCGCGGTTTTGGTTAGTTAGATGGATGGATGTATGTTTTTTACTCTTTCACGCCAAAACTACTAAACCGATTGAGTATGCAGGTAGCTTAGACCCTGGAAGAACACATAGAGTACTTTTTTATTATATTTTATATACTTGGACTCAGCGATCTAATCGCTCGATATACAATCTGAAATGAGAAAAAAATTTCATCCACGGACGGGATTTGAACCACGCACCTTTCGCACCATTCCGCGTGGCGGGCACTCTATTACTTGAGCTACCGTGGAGGCAGTAGTCATCTAAACTCATAAAAAAACTTCTTATAAATAAAATGCATTTTAGTATAATATGAAATTTTAGATAACAAAGTATATAGCTTTTCTGTATCTAAAATTATTGTCAACTTACGTCACAGTACCTAAAAGCGTTTTATTATGACACAAGATAATAAAAGAATACATTTTTGCACCGACGCACTCCGCTACACTAAAAACTGCACTTTCTGCAATGGATTAAACCGTGTCACTTCAGCAGTGTTATTTTAACGTAAAAAGCTTCGTTACGGTTCCACTCTGAAAGGCTTTTATTTCGGAAATTATCTTTTGACGAGCCAACACTGTCTCAAGGATTTTATGGGGATATGAAAATTTTAGTATTACTTCAAGAGTTTTATACATTATACGAAGAGTAAGATAGGGGATGTGCTGCTTGACGTATGGTATCGAATATTAGCCGAATAAATATTTTATGTTCGGGTGTAAAATATAATGACGGTACATACACATTCCGGTTTTAAGCGGTGCCGTTTTATTGGTATGGGTGGAAATATTGGTTGTTCAATAAGTTTATTATCGTACAAACGATTTTGAATAATGGAAGCTTTGTTCAAAACATTTAAATAAACTCCCGCTACGCTATTACTGACTAATATATCAGTAATATTATTAATCTCATATCTCAGCACAATTTAAATAAGCATAAAGAAGATATAAAGAAAATTGCATGCGAGAACTGGATAAATAAAGCCAAAGATAGAGATGTTTGGAGAAATTTGGAGGAGGCCATTACTCAATGGAGAGGTCCATAATATATAAAGTAAAATTAAGAATTAAATTAAATTAATAAAAATAATTAAGAATTATATTCACAATTAGAAATGATATGTTATTTATGAATTTATTATGGAATAAATGGGCTATAATTAATCTCAGCACAATTTAAAAAAATCCTTTTTTATAAGGTGAATAAAACGCTACCGAGTTCTAACTTAACTCCAGCGCCATCTAGTTAACACAAAAAAAACAGTGTTGTTGTGTTTGTGTGTATGTCTGTTCCGTTTTCACGCTAAAACTACTTAACCGATTGGGCTGAAATTCGGTGTATTGATAGTTTAGACCCTGCAATAACATATAAAATACTTTTTATCCTGATATTCTCACGGGAACGAAGACTATGTGGGCGAAACCGCGGGACCCAACTAGTATTTTATATATTTATAGATCAAGCGCTTGAAATGTAATATGAAAATTAGATTTTGATTTTTTTTTAATTTTTTGAATGCGATTTGCATCACTATAGATAACACATACGCTCCTATAGGCGGTAGTAGGTGGAATAGAAAAATTTCGCCGATACTATCTAGTAGGTTCTTCCACGGTAGCACAATTCGTAGAGTACCCACCACGCGCATTGGTGTAGAAGGCGCGGGTTCAAGTCAAAAGCGCGGTATCTACGGGGAAAGTAAATCTGCGGGCAATAAATCCGCGCTCGTGGGTAAAATTTCTCTTTTCATTTTCTCATTGTACTGACGCTATATTATGTATATTATTTACTTACACAATTTTTTTTTGCTATATATTATATATATATTGTTTATTCAATAGAATTAATTTAAATAAATAACATTAAACAATTAAACTACCTAACTTAAAAGTAAACATTAAAAACTAAAATTTAAAACTAGACGTAAAAACAAACTATAAATAAAATATTTGACCAAAATCGCCGTCGATTGGTAGCGTGCCCAGAAGGCTGGCAGCATTGCCACGTTGTATGGCAATGCTGATCCGCTGTGCTAGATATGAGCCAGCCCTCTGGTCACGTGTCAGCTCTACCAATCTCCGGCTGCACTCTTTAAAGACCCTATGGGCGCTTTCCCCCCAGGGTCCTAGAGTCTCAACCCCAAACGGCTCAAATATACATCCATTATTTATATTAGTATATTTGCGTCGCTTGAGGGACTCAGCCGAATTGGCGGCAGAGCCAGCCTTTACTGCGGTGCCACGAAGGTGGGACTGCGCCAGAGTGTCGGCACATGTCGCGTCCCAAACTAGGGGCCGTCCCATCCTCCATGGCACGAGGGTCATGCCGTCGGGCCTCTTACGACGAGGGCGAGGCCGGTCGGTTCTAAAACGGCCGGTGCTCCCGCGCTGGCTAGGGCCCGACGGATGACATCATTAAGGCTGGCATGGCGAGGGGCACGCCCTGCGCTTCTGCCGCAGGATAATCCGTGATGACCCAGCGGGTCAACTGGGTCACCACAGCGACTATCTATGGAACCATATAATACAATTATTTTATTTAAAGAATAGTTAGGTAAAGAATTTTATTTACAATAAAATATTATAATATTCTACATAATATGCAGGAATCAAGGAAAATACATTGCATTATCAGTGTCGCTTATTTTTCTTATAATTTAAAACATTCATAAAATTAATATTCTTAGTTAGATCATATCACTGGCGTAAGGTCAGTTGTACATTGGAGTTGTTACATTGATGGTACGTAATATGATACAAGTTTGTACCTCTTGTACCACCAATGGTGGTACTAGTGACACTCATTTTGGATCAATAGAACTTATACAATAGAATGACACTTTTGGTCATAAAACTAAACGGAGTATGTAATTTTTTTTGTGTCATTAATTTTAATTTACTATAATAAACTTATTAAAGTTACCATCGATATTCCTAGATACCGCAAACATATAAGTTATAATCACATATTTACTTTTCGTGAAATTTTGCGGTTTTGAGATTTCTTCCATTTACTTGTGATAATATCTTGCTTGACTGGAACACAGTAATGCTTGCACATTACTGGCGGATGAATAACTAGGGGTAAGAGGTTTTTAGCCCGTTGCGCAAAGTAAGGAAATGTGCGGTACATTGGCCGTATCTTCTGATTTAGAAAATTTTTTTACAGCAACAAAGGACCGTATAGACTTGAGTTGATATGAGTTTCAACTTGCTACCTCAACTTAATCTTGAGAAAAAGCGTCTTGACAGACGGACATACAGACAGACGGACAACGAAGTGATCATACCTAGTTTTCTTTTTTCTTTTAAGGTACGGAACCCAAACATACAGTTTGTAAAGAATGCGAAGATAATAAGTAATATACCAATTTAGTTTTAATATACCAGTTAATTAATTCAATATTATGTGCACACACGAGACGCGAATATGTGTCCTATTTTTCCTTATTTAGAAACAAGATTTTTATTGAACTAGATACTACAATGCTCAGCTGGTCAAGGTTCTTTATACCTTGATAATTTTTAATATAATATTATACTTAGCGGTAAGAAATCGCCCTACGCTTCTTCATGTACTCATTTTATTCTGTCAATTTATACTGGTACCTACAGTACATATTTACTTTTTTTTATAATAGTGAGTGACAAGTCGAGCAAATCAGGTGCCTGATGGTAAGCATCATGATTGCCCATATCAGACACAGTACCACTGCACTGCGCCTGTCACCCTGAGATATGAGTTGTTCTCATCATGTCCAGTAATTCGCTGATAACATTGCCCCGCATACCGGAACACAGTAATGTTTGCACATTACTGCTTAGCGGATGAATAACTGGCAAAGGTGTGGTACTTCTCCAGACGGCCCCGTGTAAAAGAGGCCTACCACTAAAATTAACATAATCACGAATACAAATGCAGTAAGTAATATATAATCGAAATAGCGAAATAGTTTGTGATAACGTATGTGGGCTAACTGTCTTAAACGAATTATGGAACAAGAATCTTTAGTTTTTAGTTCCGATTTATTGTGTCAAAAACAACATAGTAACACAGTGCACCGCCCTCCCCCACGCAAAATTGCATGCAAAGAGGAAATGCTATTAGGTATTATTTTAGTTCGCGTCTACGCTCTAGACTCTTGTTCCAGCGTTCAGCGAGGTAACATCTCGAGGTGCGGCGTCGTACTAACGTTTGTCGCGCTTACAGCGGGGTCAGAGTCTATATCCTGATGACGCTTCGTCTAGACGGGGCACAGAGCTAATAATAAATAAATTTTAAAACATTATCTAATCGAAAAGACAATTTTCCACTTACATGTAGGGACTTTCTTGAACATTGGAGTCCAAACTAGGTCGTAGGGCGGTCGGATCATAAATCAATAAGTAATTTGCTTGAGACAGTGTAATGACTAGTAATTGGCCTTAACAAGGCAACTTCCATGTTTTCGGAGCAAAGCTAGTTATTAAGTGAAATTAATGTTACTTAAATTTTATTTGGTGTAAAGTTTCAGGGGTAATTTAGGATTTATGTCGCCGCTGTTGTTTGCAGCCTTGTTTTTGTGCTGGTGTTGTTTACGCTTCTTGGCGATGGATATTTTATATCTATGGGTACATATATAGGTATAATTCTAGCTGCGCCTCGCAGTTTCACACGCGTAGTTTTCGTTCCCGTGGGAATATCGGGAAATAAAGTACCCTATGTCTTATAACAGGGTCTGAGCTACCTAAATATCAAATTTCAGCCCAATCGGTTCAGTAGTTTTGGCGTGAAAGAGTAACGAACATCCATCCATCCATCCATCCTCACAAACTTTCAAATTTATAATACATATTAGTAGGATTAAAATTATATTGTAGACAGATAATGTTTCAAGAGATTTAATTGGTTTAAAAATCTTTTTTTTTATGTAAATCTTAAATATAATAAAATAATTTAGTCATTTGGCGTGGTGTGCATATACCACTAAGATAAATCTAAAATAAATATATAAACATATTAATCTGAATAAAACGGTACGTGCTGAAAAACATGCTGAGCACAAGCCGATTACCAAAACCACTGTTTCAATATTATTATTACGTACTAGATGTAATTACGTGTTGGTTGGTTAATAAACATATTTTTCTTTCTTTCTTCCTAAAAATTAATTTCAGGTTTTTGTGTTATGCACTTACCTATGTAAGTAGGTATGAGTATGTACCGCCGCTACCGCTTTATGTGGGGTTAATAATTCAACTGGTCAAATGGTCTGGTCGAATGCGACTCGCATATGAAGGGTTCCCACCACAGATCATTATATTAGTACTACGTATTCCTACCCACCATGTTCATATTACCTACCTATTTATAGCTGTCACCTTTCCTCAGATACCAAATAAATTTTTTATTACCTACCATTTATTATTACCTCCTAACTACCAAAAGTATTCTTATTGCAATTAAAATCTATTAAACACATTGGTTGTACGGAGAGAACCTTTAATTACGAACTTTGTTTTATATTTATTATTTATTCTTACAGAGGCAATAGAAACACATAACAATGTGAAAATTACAAATGTCAAGCTCTTACAGTTTATGAGCTAGAGCCCTGTAAACAGATGGACGGACAGACGGACGGACAGCGGGGGCTTAGTAATAGGGTTCTTTCGGCACCCTTTGGATACGGAATACCCAGAAATGAAAGTCATTTCTAATATCTTCCCTGACTCCCATCTTCTCAATATCTCTAGCCATAGAACTCGTAACAAGGTAGGTGTATAGAAGTCACATACCCGTGCGACCTTGTCGCCGTACTGGTGACTAATGAGCTACGTTTGCGTAATGCGTGACCATCGGGTCGGTGGTCTGCCTCGAGATCGTAGTCCTTTTCTATGTTCGCAGCCTTGGTCCCCCTTTATTTATTCCACCACTTTAGCCTGGCTATTCGTATACCAACTTCTACCTAATTTCTACACGATTTTGGTACACGATCTACCAGATGTATCCTAATATGGCACACTCCAAAGCTCATATATCTCCTAATTATGTTTTATAGGTAGTGACTGTATGAGTGAGAGAAAGGTGACGGCGAGGCGGAGACAAGCTTTTCGTATGTACCTGTACACATATAAAAAAATTATCGTTTTTGACATTTCTAGGCATAATAGCCTATTACAAGTTCTATGCTACTAGACTACACACTCAATAGACACAATTCGTGATAATAATGAACATCTAGCCTTTACCTATAAACTCTGGTCCAACAGCAAATCGGTCTCTCTAGCTATGCAAGTACGAGTATTTCCTAGTACCTAATAATGTGTCGTTTAAATAAATGCATCGATACTCGGTGTTCGGTAGCTTATTGCATTCGTAATGCTTGTTAGGTATCGGCTCGACTGCACTACCAATACTGTACGGACTAAGCTACCTGTTGTAAGCGGAGAATATAAGATGGTTTTTACGTTTTAACGTCGCGCGAAGGTTCTGAGCTCTCGGCATACGATACTAGTTTAATTCAGTGACACAAAAATAATAGAAGGTATATTGATTTAAAATTATTAAATATTTAGATATCATTTCGAAAAATGTTTTATTATAATTACTTAGTATCAATATTTTGTCAATTTACTATACCTACATAGTCACGCCTTGTTCCCGATGGGGTAGGCAGAGACTATTTCTCTTCACTTACGATCCTGATGTACGGCTTTCGCTTCTTCCACTTTCATGACATTTTTCATACATGCTCGTCGGTTGTATTATTTTATTTATTTATCTATCCTCTGCATTCCCTTCTCTTATCGCCTTATATTCCTCATGTTGCCCATCAAGGACAGTCCAGTCATACCTCTCAGGCTTCTCATCTTTACAGCATTAATCTTACTTCGTGCTTCTTCTGCCAGACCCAACATTCACTAGGTACCATACGTAAGTGTGGGAATCAGCATTGTCAATGTGATGTGAAACTCCGGAGATATTCAGACTCTTGTTGATTCTTTTTTGATTAAAAATCAAATTAAATTGAACTCATTTTTCATTTCTTGAAATGAAAATAACAAATATACTAATATTATTAAAGTACGGGATGTTTTGAGTGCTAAAAATTTTCTTATACTCAACAGAATTAGAGCTGCAAATTAAAGCTCTCAAATCAGGTCTGCGTTTTTGCCAAAAAAAAAAAAAATAACAGGAGAATGATAATAACTAAATAAATAAGTAAATAAATAACCTGTAATTCTCTTTGATATTATTATAGAAGATGAAATGAAGACTATTTTTCATGTAATGGTTAGGTAAAGACATAAAGGCAAAATATTTTATGATACTGACGACGAAAACCTAGCAACTGCGCATATTTTTGTAAAAACAGCCTAAAAGGCAATAAAATACGTTATTGACCTCGAACAAATTGTATAGAACCGCTGAATTTTTTTTACGATTTCAAAGTAAGCTCTTCAGTGAAACCTGTCTTGAATTATGAGTACATACATACATAAAACATACATTCACGCCTTTTTCCCGAAGGGGTAGGCAGAGGTGTACCCAGGACTCAGTCCCACAGTAGATACACCCACATTTCGCCAGAATGTTATTGGTCCCATGTAATAGGGCCATCTACCGCGCACAGTTCATGGAAAAATCCAATAATACTTTTGCCTGACCTGGGGATGGAACCCGGGACCTCATGATCGGCAGTCGAGCTTGAGACCATTACGCTACCGAGGCAGTCATATTATAATGTCGCTCGAAAACACGGGCTTATTAAAATACGCCTATTAGAGGACCGGCTATAGGTGTAGGTCTTTTATTAGGCGTAGATACGCTAACACCATTTTTTTTAAGTCTAACGTGCAGATGCCCCTTTGAGCTTTTAATTAAAAAGGCCGCCATTTATAATTATTATTATAAAACTTATTTCATCGCTTCCTCTTCTTCCTTGTTCCCCAAATCCAGTAGGTAGTAGTAGTATATCCCCAACAGCAATACGACACAATACCTTCTCACAGCGGCATTTGTTGTTCCAGCGATTGTCGCGGAGCTCAATCGAACACTTAAATATATGGCCTTATTTCTCAGTGCATTCAGGTCGGGAGGTGGCAAACGAACGCTACCTCCTGCCGAGATACATGAGAAATTTGTTCATATTTCTCTATTTGTGAGCTTAAAGCCGCCGCTGCTGCCCCCGCTGCCCCCGCCCCGCTCGCACCCGTGCAGCGGCCCCTCAATGAGGATAAGAAACAGCAACGGAAAAAAACGTCACGCAAGCAGGTTATCCCGCGCCCAATGGATCCCGTCATGCGCATGAACAAGGTCGACGATGGCGGCTTCACCCTCGTGGAGAAGAAGAAGCGTCGACCTCGACCCGCCCGCAACCAACGCGGCACTGCTCCCGCTGCGACTACAGTCATCCGAGTCGCAGAGCCCACGATGGCGATATATCTCTCCCGGTTTGATAAAACCACATCCGGTGAGGAGATCGCTCGCTACATCGACGAAAAGCGCACAGAACGAGCTCCGGGAAAGGACTTCTCCAAGATTTCGCTGTCGAGGCTGGAGGCTACGCGGACGCAGACTTTCAAGTCATACGTGCTCCGGTTTCCGGCGAAATACAAGGAGACGTTCCTGGACCCACAATTTTGGCCCGAAGGCATCGTTTTCCGTCGCTTCAGGGAGGCGAAACCGAACAATAATATCCCTAAGCCATAATTTATATATTAAATTAAGTGTTTTATATTTTTTATGTATGTTAGTCTGTAAGGTATTTATTAATATGGGCCTCTGGTGCGTATAATTTATTATACGCACTATTGCCTGAAATAAATGAATTATTATTATTATTATTATTATTATTATTAAAGGGCCGGCGAGTGACGAATTTCCCAAACAAACGTAATAACACAAATATAAAAAATCAGAGTATATATTTCAAACATTCAATGTTATTCGGAATGAGACACTAGTTGTCTAGGTTCCTTATTATATTTTAGTCCAAAATACTTATAATTAATTGGAGTTATATATAAAAAATCCTATTTTTTTATCATATTTTAGTTCAAAGTACTTATATATATTTTGTATTGAAATATAACTAGGAACCTAGATAACAAGTGTCTCATTCTATGTAACATCAATGAATATTGAAAATATAATGCTCTGATTTTTAATAATTTTGGTATTACGTTTGTTTGGGAAATTCGTCGGTCGCCGGCCCGTTAATTAATTAATTTTTAACATTGCGTGATTATGTAAGTGGGTAAGTAGAATACGTGACCCGGTTAAAGCTTAATTCTAGAGTCTTGGATTTAAAATCTTATTGACTTGTAGACTTATCGCCCGGATGTTACAGAGTTTCTTTAATACTTATAAAATCGCGCTTTGCGCTCTCGAAGGCTTACCGTGTTTCAGATGGCACTTTAAACTGTAAGAGACAACTGGTCTGGATTGGGTATTCCGTCTCCTATAAGATATTATGTAAAAGGTAAGTAAGTAATTTCGGAGGCTCTGTCGGAGGCAGTGGGAAAACACGTTCATAATTTAGGGCATAATTTAGGTACAATTCTTATTTATGTTAATGTGTACTGTACCTACCTGTTCACATTAAACTCCCGCAAAAACCCACAGAAAAATATAGTAGAGCCCGTCAGAAAAGAGCAGAAACGGAACTACCCAATATGAAATGACCGCTTAGTCTATAAAAATATAAAATATTATGAAACGGAACTAGTTTTAAGTGTAAGTATTGATTCAATTGTTTTCATAGTTGAAACATACAGTGGCGCCTCCATTATTTTCTACTTTTCTCTATCAAGCTATGGGTAGGTACTAGGTACTATGCGTTTTTTTAAATATTATAATTAAGTGACATACATGCAAACGGGCCGCCTGATGTGAGCGGTTATCGTCGCTTAAGGATACCTGCAACACCAGGAGTGGTGGCCAGTATGTTACTTACCTTTCAAGACTCTATTCACTCTCCTTTTGAAGAGCCCCATGTTGTAGCTTAACGGGTAGACCGCAGCAGGAAGATCATTCCACAGTTCGCATGTATGAGGCAGAAAATAACGGGAAAGTAGGTACGAAGTAGCATTTGACACTTCCAGAAGTGAATGATCTAAGCCTCATTGTTTACCATCTGTTTAGTTAAGGCTTCTCTCTGCACACGTTTACTCTACGGGAGTTCGTTAAGGCGCAATTGGTTCTCGTTTCAAATAGATGGTTTTCCGATTTCCAACGACACTGACGCTTGCAATTCTTCGCCTTATTTATTTAGTGCCTGCAATCTTGCGGTTTCCATAACTTGAGTCTTATTCGTTCCCGATTTTTAAAGGGAATTTTACTGGGGAATTATAGTTTTAATGCAAATACGCTTTAGTTTATAGTAACTTCGAGTGTTAAATAATATTTATTTACTATATTATTATTATCTTCATACAACTATACCACATACTTCGTACTATATAATATATACTATAAAAGTAGAAAACGCTCGACCTAGGTTTCGGACATATTCGATGTCCTACATCAGGAGATCACGCGTTAGCGAGATCGCAACGGAGACTAAACTGTGACTAAAATAACGTAGCCTTTGTACAATATAATGAAAATGTAATAATTTATTTTTATTCTTATTTAACAATGAATTAATGAAACGAACAATGAATTTTAAAACACTGTTTCCTCCATATATATCTAATAAACATATTTGATATATTTATATCCCGACATTTTGAAGATGAAGTGAACTACCTACGTCCCTATTATTTTATTTTGGTTTATAAACTCTATATCTATAACTTTATAAATTTTTTGGTAGTGAATGTCCAATTACGCGAATTTATCTAGGATAGTGAGAAGTTCACTGTACAAAAACTGAAAGTTTATAAGAGAAACTAAAATAACAGGGACATATTTTACATCACTATAAATATATCAGGATATAAATTTATAGAATGGGTTACATATAATCGAAGGATACAGTGGAATACAAAACATCGATTTGGTAATTTTTTCATAGGATTGTGTCAAATTTCTCATAGCAAGGATACGCTCTTACCATTATTATCTTAAATTTAGAATCTTATTATGAGATAAAATCTTAACTTTAGATTAACACCGATAATCAAAATAAGCTCGACTTCTTTGACGAGCGTTCTGCTCGTCAAAGAAACTTTGAACTGTTCAAATGCTTTCAACGCGAGAACTTTATTTCCACGTGAAGAGACATGACAAAGAAATATCTATCGCTTTAGAACCTTGCTCAATGAGTCGGATGTCGGGGTAATCGATTTAAAAAAAAATATTTATTATACGCACCCCTTTTACTACACCTTTTTTTAACACGCTGTATACTGCCTCGGTGGCGTAGTGTAATTCCCAAAGCCTACTGCCGATCATAATAAGGTCCCGGGTTCGATCCCCAATTCAGGCAAAAAGTGTTATTCGATATTTCCTTTAGAAATTTTCATAATGACAGCCTGGAGTCTGGAACTGTGCCCAGTAGAGGGCAATATGCTAGTCCTCTATTACATATGATTTCAACAACATAACTGGTGAATTGCTTATAGTTCGACACAAAAGAATAGAAAATAATGGGGGCGCCACTGTATTTATCAATTAGAAAATCTTTTAAGTTAACACGTACACTTTAAATTATTTCCGTTTCTATTTTTTTCTGTCGAGCTATACCTACTCCTCTGCCTACCTCTTCAGGAAAAAGAAGTGGTGTTATGTTATGTTAACAATACATACTTACAACCTATTCAATAATATTAAAATGTTCAATAAAAGAAGAATAACTCAAGCGGGGGGGCTCTGGTGTCTGTAGCTCAGTTTAAATACTATTACAGATACCAACGGTCCTACCTACCTACCTTGTTATATTTGTTTACATACACATAATTTGTAAGTACCTAAAGGCATGTATTCATAATGGTCAAAAATTTTTAATTTAATTTTACTTTAATTTTAAAGTTATTATTACAAGGTTAAGAGACCTATAAGAGACCGGTGACCTTCTACCCCCCTTTTCGCCCCATTAAAGGAAGATTTCTGGGATAAAAACTATCCTTTGTCCTTTCCTAAGGCTCAAATCTCTATACCTAATTTAATCTCCCGTTTAGGCGTGATTAGGTAACAAACAGACATAGTGACGGTCACCGCAAAATGAACTTAAGCGCGGGTCTGTGGCGCGGATCGGTATTACGAAAAGATAAAAACGCCTTAATGACCCAACAGGCAACCGTGTTCTGTCTTACACTTTCTGACCTTAAGAAGTTTTTTTTATGACAGTGAATGACAAGACGAGCAAATCAGGTGCCAGATGGCAAGCATCATGACTGCCCATATCAGACACAGAGCCACCCAGTATTTTTAAATTCGAAATTCTGCGCGGCACTGCACTGCGCCTATCACCCTGAGTTATTAGTTGTTGAAACTCGTCGTGCCCAGTAATTTCGCTGGTAACATTGCCCTTCAGACCGGAACACAGTAATGTTTGCACATTCCTGCTTGGCGGATGAATAACTGGCAAAGGTGTGGTACTTCCCCAGGCGGCTCCCTGCAAATGAGGCCTACCACTACAGCACTAAGTAACGGCACTTTATTATTATTTTTGTGTTCCCCCTGTTTCCTCCGCTGTTTTAATCGCTGACCCGAATGAGCTGAAATTTGGTATGTTGGTAGATAGCTTACAATAACACATGGGGAGCCCTACAAGTTTCTTGTGCGTTCTTCTTGTAAAGGTATCTTTCCGAACGCACGGTAGACTCGTTACCGTTTATTTTCATTGACGTACAAAAGTGTCAGATTGTGACCTATTTGAATAAATCTTTTTGAGTTTGACTTTGGGACCTTTTATCCTGATATTTCCACGGGAACGAATACAAGGCGGGTGAAACCGCGGGGCACCGCTAGTATTCTATAACTAAGTACTCTTTGATTTTACGTCAGTCAACCTCACCGACTTTGTAAACTGGAGCAAAGTAACTCTTCAAATTTCCTTCTACCTATTATTAAGTCACAATAGCCCGTTCAAGCCTATTGCGATTTTACAATACAAAATTGCTGGGTGCCCCACCGCAGCTACTCTAGAGCGTGCAATTTTCTCATTAAGTATGCACCCTCTTTCCACATATTAAGTACCTACCTGCAACACTTCAGTGGCCGGGTTTAGAACCGGGTGGATATACCATTATCAAGACTTCAAGGGTGGGTAAATGAAGCATGATGACTTGGTTAAAAGGTCTACCAAGTGATTTTCTATAAGGTTAGTAAGGGGAATTTGTCTAAAATTGTAAAAGCTTTTTTTTTTATTTTATAGTACCTAAGACGAGCAAATAACAGGGCACTGCACTACTTCCCCAGGCGGCCCCCAGCAAAAGAGGCCTATAAATACCACTACAAACTTCTTTTGCAAGTTGTTTGGGTCTAGGACGATGTTACTTAGGGCTATATTTCACCGGGACACCATGGCGGCGCAACCAGTTACGCCACCGTGGTGTCCGTACCAAACTAGACACCATACAGACACCAGAGTCGCCACACCACACTGAGACAGTATCAAAATGGACCTCGTAGAGATAGCACTACTGCTGTATGTACGTAGGAAAAGACAGTTCAAGAGAAAAGAGAAACAGTGGTGGGTTCATCCTTACTTAGCCGATCCCTGTAAGAAAGGACAGCGGCCGGACTGGCGGCCGAGTGAGTGAGACACCCTATAGCGCTATAGTAGTTAGTGGTGGCGTGACCTGGCTGCGCAACCAGTAACATTCTGTGCACGCGTCCGAGTTGGTGGCGCCGCCAAATTGGTTGCGCAACCAAATGGACACCAGGTGAGTAACTCTCTATAGAGCTGTATACATTTTGTTGGTAGCGGCGACTGGTTGCACCGCCATGGTGTCCCGGTGAAATATAGCCCTTATTGTGACAGTTTGAATCAAGAATCCCTTCTTAATTGATAGAATTTGGCGTTACTTTTCGGTACAACTCCATTGTAGACTTCTGGAACTAGAATCTTTAGTTTTTAAGTAGTTCCGATTTTTAGTGTCAAAACCAACATGCACATGCATTTTGCGGGTGTGCGGTGGGGTGCGGTGCGGGCGGTGCACTGTACATGTTGTTTTTGACACTAAAAACTAGATTCTTGTTCCAGAAGTGTACAGGTAGCTTATATCCTAATTACGTACGATCCTACGTGGACAATTTAACAGCGCTAATGACTGGCTAATTGCTTAGGTCTTAGGTCATTAGAGGCCTCACCCTAGGTCGCAACAATTACACTGAGTGCTTCTATTTCAAGCTCCCTACCCTTCATAATCATTGTGTTAGGGTTTCAGAGATCAATAAGCTTTAGTCGTGGCTTTAATACAATATGAATAGAGGAAGAAAAATGTCACCCACGAGCTGGACTCGAACCCGCACCTTCCGCATCAATCCGCGTGGTGGCACTCTACCACTTGAGGGTGAAATTTTTCTTCTCATATTCATATTTCTTTAGACTTTCAAGCGAATAGACCAATCGGTCTATAAAATATAATATAATAGCTGCACCCTGCGGTTTCACCCACGTAGACATCGTTCTCGTGGGAATATCAGGAATAAAGTACCCCATGTGTATAATTCCAGGGTCTAACCTACCTACATACCGAATTTCAGCTCAATCGGTTCAGTAGTTTTGGCGTGAAAGAGTAATAAACATCCATCCATCCATCCTCACAAACTTCGCATTTTTAATATTATGTAGGAAATAGGATTATTATCTCTAATCAGTATCAGGCAGTGACTGCCTCGGAGGCGTGGTAGTAGGTAATTATTAATGTTAACCCTCGAAATGTACACAGAATAGCAGTTAAGTATATAGGTATAACTAGCAGTGTCGGTCGAATGCAAACACCATGCAAATGTGATGCCCTCGCAAATGACTGTGCGGCGCCCTATAGACCGGATCACCGATCGGACAGGCTGGTAGGTGATGGGTGATTTAGTTACGAGTGTTTCATTTTTAAACTAACAAAAATTTCATGAATACAATATTAACTTTGTCACATCTTTGCTAGTTATTCATCCGCTAAGCAGTAATTTGCAAACATTACCGTGTTCCGGTCTGAAGGGCAATGTTACCAGCGCAATTACTGAGCATGGCGAGATTCAACAACAGACATCTCAGGGTGACAGGCGCAGTGCAGTGCCGCGCAAAATTTATAATATTAAAACACTGGCTGGCACTGATTCTGATATTCCCATATCAGACACATCAGATGGTAAGCATTATGATTTCCCAATCATGACGCTTACCATCAGACACTGAACCACAGACTGAACTGGAAAAATCAGTTTTTTTTATAAATACTTACCTCGTATGTACTTACCTACATATATCTAGTTAGATATTTATTGTGTTATTCTTGTTTTGCTATCGTAGAATTTAATGTAGAATTCGAAATGTACCTATATACCTAAAGGTTTTTTTTAATTATATAAACATGATCTTTTATCATACGTTGTGGTAAGTAGGTGTATTTCGTCCGTCGGAGCTGCGGATGACTGCTTCGACGTGCCCGCGGCCGTTTACCGTCGGTATGGATGTTTGCCGCCGGAGAGCTCTACGTAACCTTCGCTCCCCCAGGTGCGGGTGGTACCTATGCGTCGGCATATCCCACATATCCCCTTACGGGGATCACCTGCTCAGGGCTATCGTGGACTTTTGGACCACAAATCCCCTGAGCAGCAGCTCTGTCTGAGCGGCAGGGGAGTTTAGACTCTTATTCATACATTTTTCCCCGGGAAACAAAAAAGATATAGTATATTTTACGTACGGGGCGTTTAAGTATTAAGTACCGCAATTTGGGGGGAAGGGGGGTCGTATGAAACGTTACGACGCGTACACGGAGGAAGGGGAGATTCTTACAACGCGTTACATACTTACGTATCATTGTAAAACAATCTCTCGATTTATTAATTATACACGCAAACGCGATAAAAACAATAACAGAGGTAAAAATGGTCTCTTAGGTGTTCCGTAACGTTAAGGGAGGGGTGGTTACAGAAAAACGTTATTTACAGCTTGTTACATGGGGACCAAAATTAGGATCAAAAATCTTAAAACATTGCTTTAGCTAGGTACGTAATACCTATGTAGGGACCATGTAAGTTTGTAACTTGAACGCCTCCGTATAGGTATAGGTAAAAATATTATTGTTGTTTTATTATTCTCTATTTTTATTATTCTTATAAGTACGGCAGGAGTACGCTGGATGCAGGCCGTTTACAACCGGACTGGATGGAAATCTAAGGGGGAGGCCTATGTTCAGCAGTGGACGTCCTATGGCTGATATGATGATGATATTTTTACTTACTACTAAGTGGGTATAAGTAGTGTAGGGTTGATGTTATTTTGTGACGCGCATGCTACAGATTCTGTGAACGTTTTGGTGGTTTTATGGAAAGTATTAATGGCAACGTGTGGTTTAAGAAAGACCAATGGCATGTACGAGGGCGCGATGGCAACACAGGGAGGTGGATGCCAGCGCGAAAGATGGTGGGCTTGGAATAAATCATTTAAAATATGCTTTTTTTTTTTTTTTTTTTTTTATGGTAGTGAGTAACAAGACGAGCTAATCAGGTGCCTGATGGTAAGCATCATGATTGCCCATATCAGACACAGTGACACCCAGTGTTTTAAAATTCAAAATTCTGCGCGGCACTGCACTGCGCCTGTCACCCTGAGATATGAGTTGTTGAATCTCATCATGCCCAGTAATTTCGCTGGTAACATTGCCCTTCATACCGGAACACAGTTATGTTTGCACATTACTGCTTGGCGGATGAATAACTGGCAAAGGTGTGGTACTTCCCCAGGCGGCCCCCTGCAAAAGAGGCCTACCACTACAAAATGCTGAAGTGATGCTGAAGTGTTCGAGTATTATTTAATGGAAAAGGCACGTCTCCAGTAGTAACATATAAATAGATTTTATATGACCAAAAAAGTAAACAATCTACCCATTGCTCAGTGACAATAACCAGTAATTAAATCAGCCAGCCACATCCGACCTAACAAGGCCGTCCTTAGGGCGAGTTCAATGTAATTATTTTATTAGCAGCCGACCACGTACCGGGCTTTATTGCCTTGGACAAAATAAGATTATACGCACATACGTAATTTGCACGTCTTAGTAATATACAAGTTTTGGGTAAACGAGGGTCGTAACTACATGACCTTGGTGATTTAGGTTTCCCTTTTAGAGATGGAAACCAGCGAATAGGTTCAGCCCTATGAGCTTAAATACAAATAGATACGTTATACTCATTAAAAACAGCCCTAAACCGTGGCGAAATTCTGTTGTATCTACTCACAGAGGAGATCTCTTTCATCCTGATCTGTGTATCTACTTATGTAGAATATACGCAGTTTTGTTTCCATCACCTATTAAATTAAATGTAGCAGAGACATCAAACCCGGGGTGCTATTACGAACTTGCATCGCGTAACAACTGCAGTAAATTTTCAAACATCTTTCAACTTTCAGTTTGACAGCAGACATTAAGAAATTATATTCTACTGCTGTTCGTAATAAGTACGCCGGTTGTCAGATAGATACCTTATATACCAGATACAAACCTTATATGTACTCGTACGTGTAACATCAGACAAGGTGCGACTGACTTGACTCAAGCTAATCAGCTTGACTTCAGTTCGCCACGCAAGGCAAGGTAAAACGCATCCACCTCAGTTTATATACAAGTTCATTGCTTCAGCCTTCATAATATACCTATCATATATACCTAGGTACCATAGCTAATCTAATAAGTATAATAGATGTAGATACCTACCTACTTATTTACAAAGAATATTAGGTAGGTAGGTACTAGTGAATACTATTTCTCAAGAAAATATTGTATTCTGTTTTGAGAAATAAATGTCTTAAACCATAAGAATATATTAATATTTTATACTGTTGAGCATGAAGTCCCGAGCCCCGGGTTCGATCTCCAGGTCCGGCAGTGTTACATATCGGATTTTTCATAACATCACATACAATCACGCCTTTGTCCCGAAAGGGTAAGCACAAGTGTACCAGGACAGTCCCATAGTAGGTGCGCGCCCACATTTCTCCAGTATGTTATTGGTCCCATGTAGGGGGCGAGCCTATTGCCACCTTCCGGGCACAGTTCCATACTCCATACTGTCATTTGTCATTGAGATAATTCGTAATGGAAAAGTCCAATGACACTGCCCGACTGGGGATCGAACCCGGGACCTCATCATCGGCAGATGTGCATACGATCGCCAGACCTTCGGGAAAAAGACGCGATGTTATGTCAAATTTCCTAGGTACGTTGTCTAAAATAATATACACATTTAAGTTTTTTCTAAATACGAGTTACGAGTTAAAAAATAGGTATTTTTCCAAAATGGACTTAAAAAATAATATTCTCGTAGAATGTTACCTAAGTGTTTAAATGACAACGAACATATTTTTCAAATAAAAATTATTTATTACAAAAAAAAGGTTATTTTGAACATAATAAATAAAAACATTCATAGCCATTCCATTGATTAGGAATGTTGAAAAATGCACTATAATCAAAACCCATCGGGCCTTGGTAGGTAGGTATCGATACTACAACAAAACCCATCGGGCCTTAGTAGGTAGGTATCGATACTACAAGCGCCCGATGGTTTTTGACCCTTTCTACAGAGCGTAGGAGTATAATAAATATACGTTAGAGAATTTCACTAAAAAAGTAATCACTATAAATTATAAAATTCTAAATGACTCACTGACTGACATGCAACGCAGAGCCCAAGGCACTGATCCTAGAGACTTGAAATTTGGATTGTAGGTTCTTTTCGTTGTCTGAACGTGTGCTAAGAAAGGATTTTTGAAAATTCACATTATAAAGGTCCCAGTTTTGATATAAAACTCCCATATTTCATAATTGCGAGCGGGCAAAGCCGCTGTGCTTAATAACCTAGTAATTATAATACTTTTGGTTGCTTATTTACTTTAATAACATGTGCAATATTAATTATATATTAAAGTTAATTTTAATAGTAAGGCACTTTGATATCTTCCTAATTTACTAATCCTAATGTCTTTAAAAATTTATACTTAATTCGAGAAATACAATAATAAATGCCTTTATCTTATTTTGCAGTGTTTTTTTAAAGACAAAACTTAATTATTACAATTCAATTAAATTGGCAAGAAAATATTATGTAAAATGAGGAAACTTCCAATAATTAAATCTATTGTTTCAAAATATTTTTGTCATAATTCACTTACTTGTATTTAATTATTTTTACTCAGATCATTGATAAATCTGCGCGCGCGCTCCTACCATATACCGCACTACCTAAAATCAGTAGCTTCGAAAGTGCGGCAACTTTCAATTTGTGGTGTGCATAACACAATAGACATAAACAGTTTGCAAGGAGTTACCGGCTAGGGTACGCCGAATTTGGTGTAGTATTAGTTGCCGGATTTGAAAAGTATGACGGCGGTATCTAATCGAGATCTGTCAATAATCTGAAGTCTTTTTTCTTCAAACTAATTTATGATTATAAAATGTGCTATAAATATCAAAGAGACATCTCTTAGTATATTATAATATGACGAAACTTCTCGTGTATTTGCCATCACAAGATTCATAATATTAATAATAATATCATCAATTCAAATAAATCTAGTCTAAATAAAATACTCATTTCCATATATCAATAAATATTGTAGATAGCGCATACATACAACCTTGACACAGAATTAGCTGACTTGACAAACGACATAATTGTGTTAAAATGGGCACATTGTCACAATAGTAACAGCGTACAGAAAGCTGGCTTTATCAAATTTTTAGTTCACAGTTTCAGCAAATATAAAACTACTCGCTAGCGTTGGCATTACACAGACGCGTTCGTTAAACATGGGAAAAAAAAATAAAAATTACCTGTGGTATTCCGAGAGATTCCTTAAAATATTTTAAGCGATACCATGGAGTCTGCCTGTATCTATCAATTTTGTAACATAATCATTTGATAAATGAACAATATCATAAGTCAAAGGGCACACTATGACGTGTCAAGATGACAAATTGTCCGTCAAAAGGCGCACTATTGCCTTTGTTGGAGCACCTGAGCGGCTTGGAATGTGTTCTGCATGAGCATTGTGACGGTCATGGGGCCAACACCGCCTGGAACTGGAGTTATGGCTCCGGCTATGTTGACTACCTCTGTTTAAAGATAAAATATTGATGAAATATTGGCGGTGAAAGAAAATTTAAAAAGAAATATTTATTAGGTAGTTGAACATGCCACACACATGCATGCACAAACGAACACACACGCACATGCATAAATTCTAAGTAAGTACAATTCAACATGTCAAATTTCGATTCAATCACTTGGAAGTAAGACAAAAACTAAGATGTACGTAATTCTATATCGATGACAGTTATTAAAGGTCAAAGATAATTAAGACGACAAGATTCGTTATCCAAGCCACACATGCTCGTACTCACGCACATACACAATACACAGGCACACCCCCACATACGCAAGCACACGCACACAAACACCTGCTACATATTATACAGAAATTTCGACTCAACCGCACACTTGGAAGTGAGACAAAATATTTGATTTGTATTATGACCAATTACTCACCATCAAAATCGACATCACCAACGAGTTTAGTCTTTCCGTCATCAGTTGTAGTTCTGGTGATACCCACATCTATTATAGTAGCACCTGGCTTCACCATGTCCGCTTTTATCAGTTTTGGAATACCTGTGACAGAATGCACTGTTAGAGACAAGATATTTTTGAGAGTTTTGCTGATGGCCTACGAGTATGTCAGTGCCAAGGTGATATTCCGGGTTCAGGGTGACAGAGTTTGAAAGGACGGATATGATAATATGACTCTAAATGGAGTAATAGCGTGTCTAATCAAGTGTAAAAAGTGTGTGAAATTTACTTAGTTAGCCTTATAGTATTTTTACCGTCAAGTTTCAATATTGGCACAAAAGAAGTGACACATTATTTGGTTTTAATACATAAATGAAGAAGTTTGTAGTATTTGTGGTAATATTAATCTCATATTCTATTTATTTAAAAAAAATGGTGAGAATCGGTAGTACGGAGTACGTACTTATAATAACGACTACATAGTTTCTAATATAATAATAATAATTAAAACAGGGGGTAAACCACAAAATGTAACGTAATATTATCGGTAAACTTACCCGTAGCAGAAATTATAATATCGGCATTTCTACAATAAAAAGCCAGTTTATCCTTCGGCGTGTATCGATGGCAGATAGTGACCGTGGCGTCCATGCCGAGCCCATTGTCGTGCCTCTTGTCACTGTGGAGCATCATAGCGATTGGCATGCCGACGTTCTTCGATCGCCCAATTACTACGGCGTTACGCCCGAATGTGTCTATGTTGAACCTAAAAAAAAATGTTTGGTTTGTCTCTCTAGTTTTATCTATGGTCTATGTGTGGTTTGTAATATTCAATTCATCTAAGTAACTGATAAATTATTGCGTGTTTAAAAATCTGTGCATGCAATAATAATAATTGTATAGAATAATTTTATTTCGTAATTTTTTTTTTTACTAAATTCTATACTAAATTTACTTTTTATTTAGTTTAAATAGAGAGTTTAAATAAAGAGGAAAAATAACAAGACAGAAATAAAATAAACATGAGGCTAAATTGCTTTTGAGGCACAAATCTTATGAATAGTTTTGTTAATAATAGGTACTTTCTATTTCCACTAATAACTCATAAAAAAAAATAGGTTTACTATTTAAAATTAATAATGCAAAACAAAACAGGTAATTAAGCTCGGTGAACTGCAAACTAAGCTAAAATCTTTTACATTCCTAGACAAAGTAAATAAAACTTACCTATTCAACATTTCAATGACAGCCAGAGCGGTGGCCGGCACCAACGTAGGCATATCCAAACATAACCTCCCAACATTGACAATATGGAAGCCATCCACATCCTTCTCAGGAGCTACTGCATTACACACCCTCCTTTCGTTCATACTCTCTGGTATTGGCAACTGCACTAGAATCCCATCTACATTGCTATCAGCGTTAAGCTCTTGAATTTCAGCTATCAATTGTTCTTCGGTAATATTCACATCTCTTTTTATAGTTTCTGCATTGATCCCGACATACGCAGCAGCTTTCACCTTATTGTTAACGTATGTATGGCTAGCTGGATCCTCCCCTACTATAATGCATTTGAGTGAGGGTGCCCGGTGACCTAGGTTTATCCAATTTGCTATTTTCGCCTTAAGTTCGTCCTTGATTGTGGCTGAGAGGGCCTTCCCGTCTAAGAGTTGGGCCATTGCTCTGTTTGACAAGAAAATAAGATTTTATTAATGCTTACTTGCCGCTTGTACATTTAAGTATAGTTTCTCTGTATCCTTTGTATTGGTTCTTTAAGTGTGGTGTACAATAAAGTATTATCTATCTATCTATCTACTTGATTATATCAAGCGTGTGAGTGAGGGTGTACATCCTGCTGGTCCCAAGAGGGACAAATTCTAAAACGTAGATTGTTACACTAGGGGCTAAAGAGACCCATTGTATACAAGGTAGTTTTACTCTGGAGCTTTAAGCAAGGGAGTTATAATGGGTTTTATCGCCGTGTGTTACACTCTACTTTTCACTACGATCGTGAGAAAATAAAAAGGCTAATATTCTAAATGTGTGACACCAAAAAAAAAATATAATTTCGTTGGCAACAGACAAAAATTAACAATGATGGACTTTTTGAGCTAAAGCGAAAGAAAAGTTCCAGCGGTGACCAAGAAGTTAGGGACTTGCGGAAAGTACCCGTAGAGAGAAGTACTCTTGAATATCCATACAAAACCTATAAACAATTGAGTCAGCGAGAATTAAAATACAATGTCGACCATTAACCTAAATTCTAAATTGTAATTGATTTTCACTGACTATTGACTAGGTATGTTAAAGAATTTATTACACCAGTATGTACGTTCTTTAAATTAGTAATAATATAATGTAAAGGCATCCATTACATGATAGGTTTTGCCGTAAGTTTTGTCACAGTCACTGCTATGATTGATGGTTAAGGCTCGTCCATACAAAATGATATTTCCCAGATGGATAAAATAACTTCAAAATATTTCTTAAACAATTTTTATAAATGTAAAAAAACCATACAGTTTTCTACAAACAAATATATTTTGGCGCAAATAATGGCCTGATTAAGAGCCAACCATAAATAATTGAGTGGAAAATAGTTCTCCCTTTCACCATATTTGAGAATTTTCATTAAAATTGTGAAATTAGTAGTCCATCACTCAATACTACTCGACTGATGGCACTAACTGACACTTGACCTATTGTGTAATGACGCTTTAGATAGTTACGATAGTTAGTTTAGATAGTAATACTTAGATACAGAGTATTACTTTATAAGGAGGTTACCTTTGCCACAATTGGAATGGAATTTATTACAAGGAAAACCTGAGCTATGGACCCATTGATAAAGTAACCATTATGTTGTATGAACCGAGAATAAAAGACAGTAAGAATTAAAAACTGGCAGCAAGGCAGCATAGGTCCACCCA
Source organism: Hemistola chrysoprasaria (assembly GCA_947063395.1). NCBI lineage: Eukaryota > Metazoa > Arthropoda > Insecta > Lepidoptera > Geometridae > Hemistola > Hemistola chrysoprasaria. The sequence continues at coordinate 10,977,349 of OX346725.1, forward strand.
CAATGTGGAAAGATGTCCTAGTGAAGATAAGATGCAAGCCACTTACTACCAGACTAGATAGAAATCTATGAAGGCCCCTATATCCAGCAGTGGACTTCCTACGGCCGAGATGATGATGAAATAAATACTTTATAAGTACTACAATTAAAAAAACTGCAAGCCAATTATTAAGCTATTATAGGTACATATTCTCATTATAATATCACTTAAGTAGTAGGTACCTACAGCATGGGTCAGCAATAGGCGGACTGCAGTCCATATCTGGACCGAGAAACTTCAAATTCAGGACCACCAAAAGTCATGCAATTTTAAAAATAGCTGTGTTAAAAATAATATATCAAATAGGATCATGCCATATTTTACATTAGCTATTCATTTTCTTGACTTGTTATAAAGAAGATTTTTCGTCAACATGTCAAATGTAATACTTAATAAAAACTCTCTCGATCGCACCACTGGACTGTGACAATGTGACTTTTTATTTTTGGACCTCGATAAAAACTTTTAACCGGACCTGATTAGAAATTACTTGCCGACCCCTGACCTATAGGTATACCATGAATAATCATGGATAAAAGGAGAATAATAGAGATTTGATACTCTACACATGAACGTAGAAAAATGGCACGGAGTCTTATAAAACAAAATTTGAAGCACCATAGTAACCCAGCTCAATAACAACTTATACAAAAATTACATGATATGGTGTGAATGTGTAGTATTATGTTCGTATCAGCAAGCTGGCTTGCTATGCATGCTTTGATTTTTGTTTTATAAGACTCCGACCATCTTTTTTCGAGGTTCGTAGCACATGTAGAATTTGGTTGGACACAAACTCAGAGTGAAAAATTTAATGATACTTAAGTGAATTAAATGATAATTAAGGTGCTCATTAAATGACAAATTAAACCCAAACACACAATTAACAAATCTAGTTTACAAGCTTATTCACAAAAAGCGCACAACTATTAACTTTTTAAAACATATTTTTACCTGGGGAAGCCCAAAGAGTCAACGTAAGTATGACTTCTCATTGTGGAGTTTAGGAGTGTACTGATTACTCGCAGCTTAAGCATTTGCCTCATCACTTACTGTTGACGTACATAGTTCATTAGGTCAAGCCCGCTTAGATAAAAAAATATTTATTCTACATAAAAATAAAAAAATCCAGTAAAAACTGCATTCTTTTAAATAAAGAACATTCATCTCTGGTTCAAAAGGTTAGATATGGACACTGGCTTTAATTTATAGGTGTCAACCGCTTAAAACCGATTTTTAATGGCACAATTCAATGTGTAACTGGCCGTTTCCAGTTTTCGATAAAACAAATCAAAACAAGGCTATAAAATTGACAGTTATTTTTTTTTATTATCTTATTATAGTTGTTCACATGGAAACAGGGAATTTTTGAACCTAAAATTAATTTCCATGAAGGAAGAACACTAAGACTATGTTTAACCTTTGGTGCCCACATGAATACCATTACAACATAATATATTATGTAGTTGAATAAGAATTGTGTAATAAAGAGTAGAGGTAAAGTGCCAAGTCAACTAACGTGTAACTTCAAGAGGAAGTTTATGAACAGCAAGAAAACAATTTTGTTGCAAAAAGTCACATAATAACTGTTTGTTTGTAAACGACTGTCATTTCTTTGTAATTTGACCATAGTGCCACAATTTAACAAGTCTCATGAGGCAAAAATACTCGGAACTAATTATTAAGATTACATTCTAACCATTGACTTTTAAATTGAACACCGCTAAAAACATTATTGGCCATTTTACCTGTATGGTTCCTTTGAGAGTTGCACAAACACTAACAGTTCTGCCACGACAGGAAAGCAACTTTTGTTGGCTTCTTTAAACTACGTACACACACACGATTTGCTTGGTAAACAAACTTGAATGCGGTTTTCGTGCGTGCAGTAACATAAAATCACTTTTTATTTTTATTGACTGTTAGCAACTGACAAAGTTCTGTGCCAAAGTAGAGAGGTTAGGATATGGATAAGATTTTGAGGTTATGTGTCATGTGTCAATTTTGGCAGGTCAACAGGTGGAAATAAAGATGTACCTACCTACCTACCGATTTTTTATCCATCAGAAGATATTATCGATTAACTGATTAAAAATATTTAATTAATTAAATTTATTTCCTTATAGGTTCGGTATTAAAGTAACGCTATTCTTAGTAACTGGCATTCTTTATGTAAGTAACTCTCTCGTGACTACTGTTTCAAATTCGGATTTGCATCGATGGGTACCATTTGGTATATTTTTTTTATTTGTTACGAACTTGTTATTTATTTATTATCTCCATACCTAAGTAAACAAATATTATTAAGATAGACCTTATTAAAGTATCTACCTACCTAGGTAGGTACTTTGTAGCATAGGCTTGTTTTTATAATCTAACATGTTTATTAATTTATTACAGGTCGCGTCACGGTTTTATAGCGCTCGGATAAAGTGGAGGGGGGCTTTGGGCAGGTGTATTGGTCTAAAAGTCCTAACAGATCTAAAAATCGATTACTGCGCATTCAAGCTATTAAACCGTGACGCGACCTGTAACAGTTTGTATTCAATCTCTCATCGTGAAGTCTCCGAGACTGAGTTCAGGACGATGAGATGTGATTTGTAATCAGAAGTGGGCGCGGTTGTGACGTAATGACTACAAACTACAAGCCATACGATAAACTTGATGTCAATGTCCAGTGATAAAATTTATAAAACAATTGAAGATATTGCAATAAAAACATCTTGTTACATTCATTTGATTGTTTTAGGTGATAAATGTAATCTCACGTAAGTATTCGTCATAATTACGTAATACCGTTTACTATCTACCTATAACTAATGTATATGTCACCGATAAATAACAAAAACCGTAAATTAATCATTTTCCTATGAAATTGATAAACCTTCGTAGGATTCTAAACGGGAACTAAATTGTATTATTTTACGCCCACATTTTCGTAAATTGATAAACTTACCAATCTCACGCGGAAAATAATAAATAACCAATAAAAGACCGCCATGTGCGCTCTGATTGGTTGAATAAGTCACGTGTTCTCTCCACCGGCATTGTTCGCCGCACAACATAAACAAACCGGTTTGCTCCTGTGTTTTTGTAAAGTTTTTAATGTTATAACCATGTTGGAACTGTGAAAATAGTTTTATTTTGCTAAGTTTATTAAACTAAACCCATAATGAGTGACCTACAAGCTGCGGACAGCCAAAATGGTGAAAATAGTGCGGTAAATACTGGACTATTTGTTGACGAAGTGAAATTTACTACAGAGCTACGAAAGTTTTACAGTGGCCATGACCAAAATAGTAAAAAGTCGGAATGGACAGAGGAAAAAATTAAAAATGTCATTATAATGATAGAGAATTTTAATAAAGCTAAAATGTTGGGACGTCGGCCCACAGACAAAGAATACTATCACGCTAAGAAGTACGATATTATGACTTTTAGTGACGAAAAAGTCTTGATTTTGAAAAGGAAGTCTCAGCAAGATCCAGTAGTACAAATAGTTCCAAGCAGTCAATACTATCAACGAATTCTCGATACACATGTGGCTACAGGTCACGGACGGCGTGACAAAATTATTTATGCCTTGAAAGACAAGTACATGGTTCCAGTATTTGCCATAAATATTTTTCTCCAATTGTGCAAAACTTGTCTTTCCAAGAAAAGTTTCCCTAAAACCGGGATAGTCGTAAAGCCACTAATTTCAGATGACTTTAATAGAAGAGGACAGGTAGATCTAGTGGATTTTCAATCATCTCCAGATGGGGAGTACAAATGGATGCTTCAGTACCAAGATCATTTGACCAAATTTTGTTTTTTACGACCACTTAAGACTAAAGAAGCAAAAGAAGTCGCAATAGAGATTTTGAAGATATTTCTAGAAGTCGGTTGTCCCAATATCCTCCAAAGCGACAATGGACGAGAGTTCACGGCATCAGTATTGAAAGAAATTGTAAGCTTATGGCCAGCTTGCAAAATTGTGAATGGAAGACCCAGATATCCCCAAAGCCAGGGCAGTGTAGAACGCTCAAACCAAGACGTGAAGAATATGATTCGGGCTTGGATGGTGGATAATAATTCCAGTAATTGGTCAATAGGTTGTTACTTCGCTCAGTTCCAGAAAAATTCATCATACCATTCTACGATTGCAAGGACACCGTTTAAAGCCTTGTTTGGAGATGATCCAAGATGCGGTCTAACCTCTACGCATTTGTCTAACAATATAATTTCTGAGTTTGAAATGGAAGAGGATTTGGAGACTTTCTTAGAAACTAAAAATAACAATGAACATAAGACTGTAAATGATGATGAAAATAGAACTTCCGATCAAGAAAACCTTTCTAAAACTGTTCATATTGCCACAGAGTCAATTGTTATGACAGAAGGCGTGACTGAGACTGAGCGAGTCAAAGCAAGTAGTGAGCGAGTAATCGTAGTTGGCAGTGAAAGCATAGTCGCAAAAACGAACTATAGTTGGCACGACTTTGACAATATTGCACACGAAATCGAGAATCCTAAAACAGTTAGAGAATCAGATACATTGTTTTGTCACATATGTACCAAGGAGTCATCTGGGGCCCATACTTGTATTAAATGTAAACGTATTACACATGAGGAGGTGAAGAACAAAACCTCACTTTTTCATTTTTGTTTTAAATATTTTTTTTTAGTCTATGTGCAAAAAAATGTTGAATTCATTAAAGCAAATAAGTAAAACCTTATCTAAAACACATCTTTTCTTATTAAAAAATTCATTTCAAATAGAGAGTTTAGAACAAAACCACACTTTAGACGAGAAAAAAAACAGTCTCCTTCGATACTTTTCAAAAGCTCACTTTATTGGAGTACAATTTAGCGGTATCATTAAGACTTCATCAAAACCACATAAAAACATTGAGTTTAGATTAAAGGTGCTAAACATCTATGTCTGGTCTTTTTGCTAAATAGTTTATGGTAATTTTTATTTTTCATACGTGTGGCAACATTTTTTCAGCTATTTGACGTTTGACGCTTACTTTTCAAGTTGTCATTGTTGTCAAAACTATTAGGTTGTTAAAGTTTTTCGAGTTAGAACTTGTTGTATTCGGTTGTTTATTTAGGTGTTGACGTGCAGTTTTTACTGTTAAATTTATGTTGAAATGGATGAAGACGGGACTGCTGAAGTTGTAACGATCAATTGTGGTACAAAAACAAGGCCACGGCGTGGACGTAAACGAATAGCAATATCAACTTCCAAGTAAGTGACATTTCACATCAATTTGAGCGGGAATTTTATAAAGAAACCTAAATATATTTTCAATTACCTATTTTTCTGTTACAGGTATGTGGATAGTGATCCACTTGCACTTAATTTGAAGAGAAACTGTAAACATGTTACGAAAAGTGTTTTCAAATGCAATAAGTTAAGCCTTCCCATACTACTCAAGAACAGAAAGCTTTTTTATAAAAACAAAACAAAAGTAGCACAAGATACTTATCTGACAAGATTGGTCTCTTCATACACACCTCAAAGAATCAAGGAACCTAAAGGATCTCTTTCGAAACCAAGAAAATTATGTTCCAGTTTCTTTTTGACCGGACAGAGGAATAAGTTAGTTCAAGTTTGCAAAAGTCTGTTCATGTCAACTTTTTCAATCAAAAGTTTTAGGTTGAGAACAATCTGCAAAAATGTCTTTAATGGCACCCTTCCTAAAGAAGGTAGAGGTGGAGATCACAAAGAAAAAAAATTTGAGAAGAAACGACAAAGTGTCATACAATTTATTGAGAAATTACCTGCCAAAGAAAGCCATTATTCTCGAAGTAAATCAAAGAGAATATATTTGGATAGTTCACTTAACATCAAAAAGTTGTTCAAGCTGTATAACAACTCTGTCGGAACTGATCTAAAAGTATCATGTGGTCTATTTAGAAGAATTTTTAATGGAAAATTCAACATTGGATTCAGAGCACCCACAAGTGATCAATGTTCTGCTTGTGTACTGCTTGCAAATAAAATTAAAAACTGCAAAGATGCTCAGGAAAAACAAAAATTAATTACAGAAAAACGAATTCACAAATTACGAGCAAATGCTTTCTATGATTTAACAAAGGTAGATGATCCACAAACCTTTCGGTGTTGTTTTGATCTTCAGCAAGTACAACCCTTACCCCGAACTCCAATCCAAGATGCCTTTTACAGCCGTCAATTAAGTTTATACAATCTATGTATTGTAGATATGGAAGCAAGACATCCAACCTTTTATTGCTGGACGGAAAATCAATCTGGACGGGGATCCACTGAAATTGGATCAGCATTATTGCAACATTTAATGAAGCAGGATTATACAGGTAAAAAATATGTACGGCTTTTTTGTGATGGATGTGGCGGGCAAAATAAAAACTCACATATTGTTCATGTATTAATTTTTTGGTTGGTGAATCATGCCCCTCCCGAAATAGAAGATATTCAAATAACTTATCCTGTCAGAGGCCATTCCTTCTTACCAGCCGATAGAGTGTTTGGTCGCTTGGAAAAAGAAATATCAAAATTCCCAGTAATTACATCCAAAGATGAGTATTTGGATAAGTTCTCACAATTTGGGGATGTCAGTCTTCTTGGAAAAGACTGGAAGTTATTTGATTTGAAACAATTATGCAAGGACTACAAAAAAGTACCTGAAATCAGAAATTTAAAAAGAATACGCATTTATAAAAAATTAAAAGAAACTCGAGCTGGGCAAAAAATAGTTTACTTGACCAAATTATTTGAAACATTTAAATATGAGACTGACAACGACACCGGAGTAATATTACTGAAAAAAGGTAAAAATCATCCTAAACTGCTACAACTACAATCTCTGGGACGGGACATAGCAGATGCTAAAAAGAAAGACATTGACAATTTATTGGTAAAACAATTTGGAGATAAGTGGAAGGATATTGAAGAGCTTCAATGGTATGTTGGTATCTTGGATAATAATTCTTCACATTTGATAGAAGTTGGAGATGCCGGAGATGTCAGTGAAGATGAAGATTGTGATTGTCTTGAACCTGATACTAATATTATTAGGATTTAGATACTGATATTGGTGGTGGTTAAAGTGATGAATGATTTTGTCATAAGGCTAATTATATTAATTTGATGATTAATGATTGTGATTATTAAAATAAGAATGTGTATGCTCATACAGTAAGGAGTACAAAAATATATTTTTAAAAGTAAGGTTATCTTTTCAGTCGTTTTCAAAACCACACCTTTTTTTTTGGTAAATATCAAAACCTCGCTTTTCCACTAGTCTTGATCAAAACCACACTTTTCCAAAAATATTTAATCAAAACCTCACATTTCCAAATTTCATTTCAAAATATTAGCCAAGATTCTTATCATTTTTACCAGCCATTTGGTACATCAGATTGACTGTAACTCTAGCATAATATGACACAATTAAACCAAAATGCAGATGTCGTAGTCAGTTAGTTATTTACATTTTACTGTTTTCTTCAATATTAGAAAAAGTGGAAAAGTGAGGTTTTGTTCTTCACCTCCTCACATGTAATCTGCGGAGAATCAACAGAAAACAATGAAGAAGGATATGGTTCGCAGTTGATATGTAATTTGTGCGCTAACGAAATAAAGATTCTGAGAAAAAGACGTTGCAAATTGTTAAATTTACGAAAATGTTGGCGTACAATAATACAATTTAGTTCCCGTTTAGAATCCTACGAAGGTTTATCAATTTCATAGGAAAATGATTAATTTACGGTTTTTGTTATTTATCGGTGACATATACATCAAATCTAAGAAGTACCGCTTGACAGTTTTTAATTTGCATTTATTGAAGGATTTGAATTTAAACATAACATACATTCACGCCTTTTTTCCCGAAGGGGTAGGCAGAGGTGTACCCAGGACTCAGTCCCATAGTAGATACACCCACATTTCGCCAGTATGTTATTGGTCCCATGTAATAGGGGGCGAGCCTATTGCCATCTACCGGACACAGTTCCAGACTCCAGGCAGTTATTGAGATAATTCCTAATGGAAAAATCCAATATTTATCACTTTGCCTGACCTGGGGATCGAACCCGGGACCTCTTGATTGGCAGTCGAGCATGCTCCCTCTACGCCACCGAGGCAGTTAAATTTAAAAGTTATTAAGAATAATTGTATTTCTTTTAATAAAATTCATAATTCCATGGTTTTACTGCTACTGATATGGTATTTATTATACAATATTATCCTCTGATAGTCAGGACTGAAAAGTAAGTAAGTGAACTTCGTCTGTAAAATACAATGGTTTTAGAGTTCCGCCACTCAAAAGGTCACCCATCCTTATCTGAGCGCCAAATATGTGTTGCTTAAGTTTTCATTAAGGTACCTATCGGTAGTTTTATTTGAGCCCTAAATCTCTGTTTCAACCGTTACCTTACTAAGGTACAAGGGCGTCGGCAGCTGATGATCAAGGGGAGGGACCTAGTCAAGGAATTTCTACCACCTATCACCATTTGAGTAGACGGTAGATATACAATAGGTATTTGCCTGTATACATTTTACAATTATAAATTTCTATGAAACAGAAAAGCACTACAATCCTACAATTTTGTAGATTTTTTTAAAGTTTGGTAGATTATTTTTTTTATGACATAGGGCCCAGATAGTTCTGTATTTAAAAATACGTGCCTATCGTATGGCGGCAATTGAATGTCAACATTGACAATAAAGGCTAAATTTTCTCTAGGGGGCTGCTGCCCCCCCCTGCCCCCCTTGGCGACGCCCTTGCTAAGGTATATATAGTTTAAAATAAACGATAAAGGTACCACCCACTTAAGACATTGATTTACGTCATAGTGGAAGTTTTAATTGCCCAAATGTATTATGATTATTATTATCTATTAATAACATGTTTTTTATTTTCAAAGACCCCCAACGAACAACTGACCTAACTGTTTGATAAAAATGAGTTTTTATCTATTTTGGCTTAGGAAATACCTATAGTTTGCACGAGTAATTTACGTCATTTCTTGTTTTTTTTTACGACCTGTTTACAAATAAAATAATAAGCAAACTCACGTCTTATAATAAATATACATAATAACTTAATTAAGTCCCTATACATACACACATTCACGCCTTTTTCCCGAAGGGGTAGGCAGAGGTATATCCAAGACTCAGTCCCATAGTAGATACACCCACAAATTCGCCAGTAGCCAGTATGTTATTGGTCACATTTAATAAGGGGCGAGCCTATTGTCGTCTACCGGGCACAGTTCCAGACTCCAGGCAGTTATTCAGATAATTCCTAATGGGAAAATCCAATATTTAACACTGCCTGACCTGGGGATCGAACCCGGGACCTCTTACATAGATACCTATACATAGTGATACAAAAAGTGAAGTAATACTAGAGGGGGTCCATCTACCCGTTAAGGCGCTGTCCAAAGCAAATTCGCCCTCTCGCTCACACGCACCCACATTTTGGAAGATCTAAAAAATACTACATGTAATTATGTAAAATAAGAACTAAGATAGAAAGGTATATGTACCATACCTATTTTATCAACCACTATACCTAATACCTACCATTGCGGTTCAATTTATTGTGGTATCTAAGTACGTTTAGGTAAATAGGTACCTATTTATATATTATAAAAATAATGGTCTGCGGTTGAGATAACGATTGATAGGTAACCGGTTCTTTCTACTGATGTTAGTCCTATTATCTCACGGGAATTTTATTAAAGTAATAAAACAACCGCAGTCGATGTGACAACGCGATGTAAAAACATACAGCTGAGGCCACAATACTGCGTTGCGGTGTCGTTACGCAAAAACGACGTCTCACAGCAACGCAATGGCATGACAACGCAAAAATTTTAGCGGCTTACGACATCGTACGATAAAACGCTAAACTATTAGTTCAGTTTACAGTTCCGTAAAACCCTACAACTTTGCCCACTTTTTTCAATAAAATTAAGATATCTCATGTTTTTTCTACTGACGCATTGGTATTTTTCGCTATAGTCTGCAACATTGGGATGATGTGCATGGATTAGAATAGTGTTTATATTTTTAGGACGATATTTATTACATGATTTCGATGATTTTGATGGCGGGCGAAGTTACTCGACTTTTAGCCAACATTACCCATGTCGTTTTTTTTAAGGAAATTATAACTTTAAGATCAATGTTATAAGAACTAGTATAAACTTCAGGGCAATTTAGACCGTTTCCTTTCAAATTCCTACTAATACAGACAAAACTTTCCTCATAAAATGAGTTGGCAATGTTACCCGGGTATTTCGCAAAAAATTTGCCCGCAAAATTAAGCCCCTCACTCAGCAATTTATGACAGGATACTGAATGAAGTTGGCTGCAGACGCTATAGACAGTGATACCAGAAACATAATCTAGTTTCTACCAAAAATATTAATGCTGCCATAATGCAAGAGATTTTTTTCCTAAAAACGATTTTCCTTAAAAAATGCATTTTGGGCAAAGATACCCCTGGAGGCAAAGTTGTAGGGTTTGACGGTTTACAGTGAAATATGGATCGTACACGTGTCCTACTTCTGCTGGCACCAGACACAGGAAAAGAAACAGCAAACTGGAATAGACATAATTTCTATCAATAATCCCACTAATATTATAAATCTCCAATTATAAAATATAAATAACTAAAATATATAAATCACACATCACACACACACACACACACACACACACACACACACACACACACACACACACACATAATAAATATATAAATATAAATAATATATAAATTATAAAATAAATTACTCCAATTATAAATAACACTAAACACTATTCTAAATAATACTTTCTGATTTCTCTGCGAGATCGAATTAGAAATGAGGAGATCCGTAGACGAACGAAAGTTACCGACATAGCTCAGCAGATTAACAATTTCAAGAGGCAATAAGCAGGGCACATAGCACGTAGAACTGATGGCCGATGGGGCTGTCAAGTTCTCATATGAGACCATGGACTGGCGCAGCGTTGTACGTCCACCCACAAGATCAAGACGATCTGATAAGGACGGCAAGAACACGCTGGATGCAAGCCGCATACAACTGAGGCCTATGTCACAGAACAGATAATAATACTACGCATAGAATGGGCACTGTCATCCGCCTGCCAATCGGGCCTTCCTCACCCCGCGAGCGAGATTGAGCTCTCGACGAGCCCCGCTTCGCTAGGAAATATCACCTCACGCACACTCTTGCGAATGTACAAAACTCCATGTGTGCAGTGTCAGTGTAGTAAGTAATTATATCGTGACTTTTGTATGGGAATTGAGTCAAGTGTCCGGGGTGTGCCTATGTTCAGTAGTGGATGTCCTATGGCTAAGATGATGATGATTCTGTTTTATTCTAATAACTATTTTGTGTCAAATTTTAATGTAAACGGAGAAAACTTATATTATTCCCAAATTAACGAAACCTTAGCACACTTAAATTTATGCGCTACTATTTTTTTTCCTGACTAGCAAAATTGCTCTCCATAGTTCGTAGTCGGCCAGTGCTAAGCGGTTTTTAATGTCATCCAGAAACTAAATATAAAAGCAGAATATAATATAGCACGAAACTGATGTGCCTTTACACAAGGCGTTACAAAAAACTACATTTTGTGTTTTATAGATTTCGCAAATGATTTTGTCGAGTGAAGACCATGATTAGGCGCCACATTTTATATTATATACTCTGTGGCGCTCGCGATATTGGGGGGAACTGAAACGATATCGGGAAAAGGCAATGGGGAAAGGTTAGCCATGGGTAACTCAGCAGATCTTTCTGAGTCACGGCTCAGCTCACAGCTCATCCACTTGAGTCGGAGCTGTGAACCGACTCACAGATCAGCTCAAAAATCAATTCAACACATCTCGAAACTAAATGCATAATGTATTGAACTATTCAGATGAAATATCCAATATGATTCTAATGAGAGCCATCTAGCGAATACAGAGTAAACCTGACGTGCAGAACACATAAAATCAGCTCATAATTTTTGTAATGGGCGGTTTACACGGGCTTCGTAGCTAAGCGCTTAGTACTTCTCACTAATACTAAGTCCTCATGTGTAAACACGCTGACTAGTGCTTAGTATTAGTATTTGTGAATAGTGCAAGTGAATAGAAAACGTTCCTATTTACTAAGCGACAAGTCGATACTAAGTACTAAGCACTTAGCTACAAAGCCCGTGTAAACCGGACATAACTAATGTTACGAGTCAAAACGATGCGTCTTTATATATACCTAATTTAGAGATCAGCAATATTGTTGCCATTCCTACCTAGAAATATCATCTGTGTATTACCTAATATCCTATTATCAGCTGTGACACGATTTGTACCTATGGGAAGTAATTTTTCTGTAAGTATTAGAAAATCAAGAAATATAAATACAAGGTACCTATATAAAAACAAAACTTACAATATAAATCGCAAAATTATTTCAATTCCAATTAAAATAAAAGAAATCGCAAAAACTGGCAAATAACGTAACCGAAGACTGGTAACACTGGTGACAGAGGAGTTCAATTTATATCGAAATTAATTCGTCGACTTCGATAACTGCGTCCTTTTTTCTTTTTATTAACTTTTGTTAATTAGTTACCTTTCAAAGAGTTCTTTTATGAAGTAGGTATACTTTATAAAAAGTCTGTTATAAATTCTTCTCGTATTCATTAAGAATTCTTTGAAACTGTTGTTGATCTTTAATTTCGACTTAAAGTTTTAAACAAAAGAGGTACATTTTAATTAAAATGTCATGCTGATTGCATTCACTCAGGTATAAAATTCTTCTTGGACAGCTTTGGAAATCTATTTTTGTAAGTACAATAATAATCTCCTACAGGACTTATTTGTCAAGATAATAACCAAAACATTGTGCTACGAAGTTACTATTAAGGGCCGGTTTTTTTATCGTTAGTTACGGTTTAGTTAACCATTTGTCAAACTAACTATAGTTAAATTTCTAACCAATGGTTAAATCGTGTGGAAAAAAATAGTTAACCAGGGATGAAAAAACGAATTTTGTCGAATTTTAACTACTTGTCAAATTTTTTCCATTGGTCGACTTAACCAGTGATCAAAAACCCAGCCTTTAGTTACTATATTATGTAACTTCGTTCAATTATCATTAAGGAATAGTAGACCTGTAACGAAATGTATGGAACAGCAAATTGTGGATGAGAGGATTGTGCTATATGTTTATAGAAATATTATTATGTAACTGATGTATGACCATATTAGATACCTAGTAGTAATAAACGCCGACGCGATGCGCTCTGACCCGACAACTCCAAATTATTAGGTTAGGTCCATAATGAAAGTATTTCCAAATGGTGAGTAGGTACAATGACACTTGAGAATGCTAACTGATATTATTAGTAGCCGTGTCATTAAGGTATAAAAAAATAATTAAAATTTCAATGCCAGTGTAATGCGAAGGTGTGGTATTAAGAAACCATTAAAATATTTTATGCATCTGTAAAAATCTATATAAATAGGTACTTATAGCAAATCTCGAAATATCTTTTAGGAAGGGCATCATGATATAATATTAGTGTATTAAGGAAAAAGCCTATTTTTACAAGCTTTTATTTTATATGCCTAATAACAAAAATAAAATTATTTGCCAATACATTTTTGTTTCTCTCTCAATAATGTACATGAACCGCCCTCAGTAGGTACATATTCATCTCAATAAAGAACCCCGCACACATTACATCGAGCTTTGTACAAACACGGAAAATCCTAAGCAAACATTTCCCTCTGATTGATCCGTATAATCATCAAAAAATAAAACGAGCGAATCAAAGTAGCGGCAGTGAATCGTATCTTCAGATACATCAGCTGTTCGGAGACACGGTTCATTGAACTTTCAGATATATAATTTAAAAGTAATCGTGGTTATGTTATGGGAATATGTTCTGTTTTATGTTACTGCGCGATTTCTGAATAGATATATAAAATATAGATAACTACTTATACCTACTGAATTTGTGCTATTTTCAAAGAACATCAGAGGTCGAATCAGAAATAAGGAGGTCCGTAGACGAACGAAAGTTACCGACATAGCCCAGTGGATAAGTAAGTTGAAGTGGCAATGGGCAGGGCACATAGCACGTAGAACTGATGGACGATGGGGCTGTAAAGTTCTCGAATGGAAACCGCGGAGGGCAAGCGCGTAGGAAGTCCATCCACAAGGTGGACAGACGATCTGATAATGACGGCAGGAACACGATGTATGCAGGCCGCTTACAACCGGATTAGATGGAAATCTATGGGGGAGGATTATGTTCAGCAGTGGACGTGAGGAAACCATACAGATAATTTTAGGCTGGTATACAAGTGCCGGCCTTGTTGCTTAAAGATATAAGTGGCTGATGAAACACTTTTCAGTCTTTGTCTTTAGCTCTTGTTGTAGTAAATCATATAAAATCGACCAACGTATTTTTTTTTATGATAGTGAGTGACAAGACGAGCAAACCTGATTTCCTCGCTTTGCCTGATGGTAAGCATCATGATTGCCCATATCAGACACAGTGCCACCCAGTGTTTTAATGTTCAAAATTCTGCGCGGCACTGCACTGCGCCTGTCACCCTGAGATATGAGTTGTTGAATCTCGTCATCCCCAGTAATTTCGCTGGTAACATTGCCTTTCAGACCGGAACACAGTAATGTTTGCACATTACTGCTTGGCGGATGAATATCTGGCAAACGTGTGGTACTTCCCCAGGCCATTACAGACTACTATTAATTCAATCCAAAGTTAGTACATCAAATTTGTTATGTTTTGTCAAAATCTTTTCATTTTCGTTTCAATTTAACAGGTAAAAACGTGAATAGACACGAGTATTGTGTCCAAAGACCTCCATCGATTTAGTTTTCTTCGAAAACTTCTAAAACATGAACATAAATAATATAGGTTGAATAAGTACAATAGATAGCGACGCAAAACATTCGTGACCTTTTAACCAATAAGTACATGAATTATAATAATATATCAAACATAAAGGCACACATAAACATAAATAGACCGTCGTGTCTCTCTAAATATTATGTAGGTTTGTATTACAGTCTGACGAATTTAAGAAGTGGCAACACTTTACGAATTTTGCCATTATTCGTTAGAAGAAAAGCTTTCAAAGGTAATTTTATATATCACACAGAATTTTATTTACTGCGATTATGTTTAATTTATTGAATAACTAGCTGTGCCCCGCGATTTCACCCGCGTAGACATCGTTCCCGCGGGAATATCGGGAAAAAGTACCCTATGTGTTATTCCAGGGCCTAAGCTACCTACATACCGAATTTCAGCCCAATCTGTTCAGTAGTTTTGGCGTGAAACAGTAACAAACATCCATCTATCCAAAACCGCGCTAGATAGTGCTCTTTCAAACTCAAACTCAAACAGATTTATTCAAATAGGTCATAATCTGACACTTTTGCACGTCAATAAAGATAAACAGTACCTACTGAGTCTACCGTGCGTTCGGAAAGATACCTCTACAAGAAGAACGCACAAGAAACTTGTAGGGCTTAATTTTTCAACAGATAGTTTTACAATATTTGGTTTGGTTACATTCGTTTTCTTTGAAGGTGCCGCGAGGCGGCTATGCAGAAGTTTCCAGGCATCTTTGTCCTCTATGTACTGGTTGACTTTATAATAAGCCTTCTTTAGTAAAGTAGATTTTATATAGGTTTTGAATTTACCCTCTGAGAGCCCAGTTATCTCTTTGGGGATTTAATTATAGAAACGTACACTATTTCCTAAGAATGTCTTTTTATTTGTTTTAGATAATCTAAAGCTAGGTACAGCTATTTTGTCTTTATTCCTAGTACTCGCTCTAGAACTCGCAAGCGTTTTGTTAATCTATTAAAAACGTACGTTTTTACATTGTACTGAAATTTGAGATTAATAATATTAGTAGGACTTGAATGGATTTTAAAAGATATCATTTATAACTGACATTTCAAACACTTTCCAATGTTCGTATACATACAGTTATGTCGCACAAAGAAACCTTTTATAGATGAATTTCTACAACAAAGTTATTAGAAACATTCTTGAATCTACTACTTACCTACTCGTATTATTTTACTCAAGGTGCACGCAGTAAACTTGAAGGTTTGATCCGTTATAGTTTTTTAAATTCAATGAGTAACACGTGTGAAAAGCTAAGAAATTATAAGTTTTATTCATTCTGTAATCTATATAATATTTTCTTCAGATTCGGTCTAACTCAAACGGTGGTACTGTAGAATTACAAGGGCGGATATATAAATGAATAATTGATAGATCTACTCCATTCACTTCATGTCCACTGTATTTCAATTCAGTATTGAACACGCAAAGGTCTTTTACTTGTTACTTGTTATCGATAAAGAGGCTCGTTTAGGTGAAGAGAGTAGGATAATGTAAAATCCATTATAATAATAACAATTTTGGCTTCGAGCTTCGGCCACACGCACGCCTGTTAAAGGACCGGGCTTAGCCCAGGATTCTCAAACTTGCCAAATAACAACATAGTAATATATATCCGGCCGGCCGGAGTTAACACTGCCGAGGAATAGCCAAAAGTGGGGTTTGACTTGCCTTCGTTGGCCGGCCAGTCGCAAGAGCCTAGTGCTCGAGGGACGATGTGATGTGAAGCGTAAGCGGCGAGTTGGCGAACGTGATGCAACCTTCTGGTAATGCAAGTGATCGCTGTTTAATGTCCAGTGACAACTTACCTTCCCTAAGCTTTGCATCAACGTTGATGGCGGCCAATATGGCCCTTTTAGTGAGCGGTGAAACATCGCCTGCTGAATATTACATATGAAATGGAAGAGGCAAGAGCCGGAGTGTCGAGCAATAGCCCAGTCAATATCCATCAAGAAATCGCGCCCATCAAGTAGTTTCCATTCATGTCTTTGTACTCATCTTTTGTAGATGCTTTCAGAGACGGACCCCGATAAGTGCTATCCATTGCTATCCAGGGTCTCCGAATTTGAAACCAGACATAACGTCCAGTGGGGCATGAACGTTAGTTATAGAGACAGAAAAACTGTATGTGCAAGTCTTGTACTATTATTATGTTATAAAACAAATGATATCTAGAACATTTAGTTGGTAGTTTTCTAGCTTTTTATTATGAAAATTGGTCTAAAGTTTGAAATGACTGATTGGTTTCTTGAATAAATGATCAACGTTCAAGAAGGTACAAATTGAAGGTATCTTTCTGACAGAACACGCAAAGGTCTAGTTACTGGAACCAGTTTAATTTGAGGTAGTTACTTGAAAGTTCAAGTAGGTGTACATAACTATGTGATTGTGTATAGGTAGGACCTTTATTTATGTTTTAATGATTAAGATCTATGATAAAGTTACGTAGTACTTCGAATTATCTACATTTATGTCGTACATCCTCATTTTATTTAATTAAAATTAACAGTTATATGTACTAAAAATAAACTAACTAGGATGATGTCAAACTAAACAACTGTAAGAAACAAAAAAACAAGATGGAAGGCAATATAATATTTCCTTTCATATAAAATAAAATAAAACATTAAGTACATGATCGGCTAATTTGTAGGTACACACGAGAAGTTTATTTCCGTGACTGATGGACCCTCATTATAATCTACAAAAGTCCAAATCTTAAATTTATCAAAATACCCTGTGAAGCTGCAATCCCCTTTAATATACGAGTAATATTAAACTTTGCAATAACCCCGTGTAACTTACATACTGAACTCATTGCGCAGCATTTAGTTCTGCATATTAACTCCTGAACATTATAATATTGTTTGTGCTGTTATAGAAGTTACTGAAATTCATACAAGCTGAGTTGGCGAATAAATTTAAATAGTAATGAGATGTAGACTGTATAACCTAGACTAGAACATAAATATTATCGTAAGCTATTGAATGTATGACAGGGCTAATTGATTAAAAGGACTTATTGGTATTTAAAAACGTGTAATGATACTGAAGGACAATTTTATCTTATGACTAGCTGACCCGGTGAACTTCGTGTCACCTACAACCTTAACAATTTATTATTACTTATTGTAAATTATTTTTACCTCTCTATTACCATGTAGGAATGATATGTTCCCTGGTCGATGATTCCGCGGGCAGTGCGTCTTTTTAATATCTTCTCATGTTTATGGGAGTCTGGTACTATATAAAGCTCCTTGCTGTATCACCATGTGGGAATATCTCCCCATATTTATATGAGCCTGGTACTATACCTATAAAGAGCTCCTTGCTCTATCACCATGTGGGAATATCTCCTCATGTTTATGTGAGCCTGGTAAACACGCTGATAAGTTTTCTTAAATTGTCTAATTTTCCACGCAACTTTCTTATTTTTTCTTTCATAAAATACTTTTCCTGACAAAATAACAAACACAACAAAAAAAGAATTAGAGAAATCGGTCCGGCCGCGATGCACGTGTGATGCCGTGACCAAGGGAAGTGGTTATATCTTTGAATAGCGTTTTAATATCTAATGACATTAACTGGCCGTTTTCTTAACCAGATATGTTTTAAATTGTGCTTCTTTATCCTCTAAATATTTTATCAAGTTATTAACTGTGAAAGAGAAGATGCAAAGCGTAACCTACTCCGTTTTTTCCTCTAGTTATTTTCCGACATGTCTGTATTGAATTTCGCCTCACAGCTTGCAGTCTCAGATTTTAATTTCCTTTTTATTACTGCCGCTAGTTTCGACTATGAAACTCGAAAAAGACTTTAAGCAAGCTGTTAACGAGATATGTTGCGCTGGGTAAAAGATTTAATAAAATTAATACCTTGTAACTTAACCCTAGGTTGTATCCGTCCAAAGAAAAAGTTGAATCTGTGTTCTTATATTTTTGGTCATTATTATAGAGTATTTATTATTTTTTATTCAAAACGATTACGCACTATTATGTTATCAATGGTACGTAATAATTTCTAACTATCTCATAAGCCATGTGGATCTACAGTGTTATGGGCCGAAAAAGGCATAGGGGTACATATGAGCGAAAGCAGATTTTTGTATTTGGGCCTAACTTCCGCGGGACGATTATATGGCATAGATCGAAATAATAGAAAGTAATGTAACCAATATCAGACCAATATGTCAACATGGAAGCAGTAAAATTTCAATTAATAGAGGTGAATTTGATCCAAACAAACTTAATTAAGTGTGGTGCCGGGTCGGTTGCAGGACTAAACTAGGCACAGGCCAAGATATTATTGCTCCTAAAATCAATCCAAAAATAAAATAAAGATGCGCCATCGTCTTTTTGCTGCAAATGAATTCTCTCCATCCATCGGTTGTCTGGAAGAAATCGCTTATTAACGATAAGACCGCCGCTTGTATAAGTATAGTTTTTCTGTATCCTTTGTGTTAGTTCTATAAGTGTGGTGTACAATAAAGTATTATCTATCTATCTATCCAATCGAACGCTATTGGTACATTATATTCTGGTCACCAGATCTTGAAGAGCGGACACAAGTCGTAAAAACCAATCTTCAATCCCTAATCGATATTCCATTCGATTTTTCAAAAAGATTAACCCTGCGCTCTCAATTCATTCATTCGCTATAAAATCCGTACCGAGTTACAGATAAACCGGCCGCCTGATATGAAACTGATTTAATGAACGAATGAATGAATATCCGTTGAATCGTGAACGTTACGCTGAGAATCATGTTCACTTCACTGCTTTCATTAGGTCCACTGTAAAATGTTGGACTTTTTATGATGGTTTTCAGACATGGGTTGAAGTAGTCTGTCTGAAACTGCAGTGGAGTGGACGGGTCTATTCGAATGCATGAAAAGTTTGCTTAATAATTTAATCAACTTCTATCGTGGTCGTAAAAATGTTATGGGCATCTAGAGTATGTTTCATTTACATTGTTCAAAATCAACTCATATAATATACAAAACTAAATAAGTACCTAGGTAGGTTCATAGTAATATGTACAAGTTGCCTTCGGAGCCTCGGTTCCGGATTCCGTAGTTCGATCCCAGGTCGAGTAAAAGCTTAGTGCCCTGAGTATCTGCGGTTCGGTATCTGGCTGCTGGCGAAGGCATGTAGTAGGTAAATCTCTAAAAACGTTAACAATACTAAAAATTTGGATAGGACATCTTACTGCTCTACCACATGCCGCCCCCCACCTGGACTCGAGAATAAGTGGAATTATTGTATAATTAAATTTATTTATTAAAATGAAGCTCTCCGCAAAACACAATGTAAAACGACAACATCTTGTTACAATATGTATTAACCAGTGTAAAATATAATCCTTGTTACGTCACGTTCCCCAGAGCGAGGGGCGTAACTCTAAACTTTTGATAAAAGCGTACGGGGAGGCATCCCGGGCGAGTCGCGGTGGGGGTATCATTTTGAAGATCGGTGTTAATTGTATCAGGTAGATATTCAAATTTTGAAACCCTTTATTAAATTAATACGCAACACACGGTAATGCATGGTCAAAATTATCTAAAGAGGATCTGGTAGATCGTGTAACTATTAAACTTAGAAATTCTAGTATATATATGAATAGCGAATAAGATGTTAAAATATTTTAATATTCCCCTTGAAAACAACATTGTCATAATTTTGTAAAATACTAGTAACATTGGGCTAGAACATAACACACCTTTTATCCCGAAGGCTGAAGTGTAACCATCATAATAGGTACACTCAGTTTTCATTTCGCCAGGGACATGCCTATTAGTCATCAACCAGACACAAATTCAGACTCCGAGCTGCTCTTAAGAAATTCGTAATAGAAAAATTCAAAAACACTGCCTAACTTGTGAACCCAATCCAGAAAGAACAGTCTATTATTCGGATAGAACATTTTTTTTTATGACAGTGAGTGATAAGACGAGCAAATCAGGTGCCTGATGGTAAGCATCATGATTGCCCATATTAGACACAGTGCCACATACTTAGTGTTTTAATAATTCAAAATTCTGTGCGGCACTGTACTGCACCTGTCACCCTGAGATATGAGTTGTTGAATCTCGTCATGCCCAGTAATTTCGCTGGTAACATTGCCCTTTACACAGAAACACAGTAATGTTTGCACATTACTGCTTGGCGGATGAATAACTGGCAAAGGTGTGATACTTCCCCAGGCGGCTCCCTGCAAAGAGGCATACCGCTACCGACATAACATAACATACACGCTTTTCTACCGAAGGGGTAGGCACAAGTGCACCCATATTTCACCAGTATGGTATTGGTCTCATGTAATAGGGGGCGAGCCTATTGCCATTTACCGGTCACATTTCCAGACTCCAAGCTTTTACTGAGATAATTCCTAATGAAAAATTCAAATAACACTTTGTCTGACCTGGGGATCGAACCCTCATGATCGGCAGTTGACTTTGCGCCCACTATGCCACCGAGGCAGCCGAAGTAGTTTGGCTAGAACAGTACATCATACCAAATATGTTTACAAAGACCTCAACGCGATACGCACTGTACCCCACAATGAATAATACGCACAACGCCCCTCAAGAATCCTAAATAAAATCCCTACGCTTGTAACTATTGCACAGTTTAAGCTTGATCTTGTGGCGTAAAAGATACTATGAAGTTCAGCCTTTACGATGGTTTCGGATAAACAAGCACCGCCGAGATGCATAGCAGAGCGCGAACTTGTTTATGACTAGGAATTTTACTCAGCGTGCGGGAATGAAATGTGAAATAATCTTAAGCACAGTGTAATATTATACATACTATACTGTAAATATTACCTTATTTTCTTGATCACTTTTATGTTTTTTATCTGAATTGTCCTTTGATGATGAAACATTTGATGTATTTTGGTATTTTAGTCATTATTTCGCTTGTAAATCGTCCGCTAAAAAATTGTAAGCATGTCGTCTTAGTTTTCTCTTCATAATTCTATAGATTTTAGCTGAAATAACTGAAAATTTGGTTTGTTTACATTATTAATTTTTGCAATTTTGACTGACATGTTTATAATTGACACATTCAAATTGTCTAATGTCTTTAAATCTTAGTTATATTTTTTAAATTTTGTGAGGTTGAATACCTTTCTCAAAGGTTTCAACTATTTTTACTTGATGTCTGTAGAGGTTACATACCTTGTTAAAAAGTTTTAATTATTTTTTACTGGCTGCATGTATTTTTCTTAAAACTAAATTCAAAATTTGGGGTTTCGAAATTTAACTGGGAAAATTTGGATAAAAAGCGGAGTCCTGGATACTTTTGGTCATTCTCCTTCTGATTCTCATTCGGATTCTCATTCGGATTCTCATTCGGATTCTCATTCGGATTCTCAATCGGATTCTCAATCGGATTCTCAATCTGAGTCTCAATCTGATTCTCATTCGGATTCTCATTCTGATTAATCGTAGTCAGGCTCAGTCGGAAACTATACTCGGTCCGGTCTGAACCTTCTACAACTTGTTTTATTCAACACTTGGTTGACAACTTGGACAACTTGGAGCCAGGAAGCGCTGTCCCTTGGGGCCTCCAGAGGGGTACCTGCGAAGAAGATAGAATTGTGCCCTCCCCTTGAATCATCGAGAGGAACTCAGGTACGCCGACTCTCCCTATTATTCCGGCGTACCGAGGGGGAGGTGCACAATACCTGTTCGTGGTATTTCGTCGAGCTGGGGACCTCACCGACCTGAAGTCACATCTGCGGTCGGCGGCGCCCGGGGGGGGCGTCCTACGGTCCTCAAAGGAACCCTCTGCAACAGCTGCCGGCTTCACACCTCCTCCCTCAATAGTTTTTTAGATTCTTTTTTTATCTACTCGTAATCTTGTTTGTAAATAAATTTTTAATTTTAATTTTATTTTTTTGTTTATATTATCTACCTAGGTAATACTTGTAGGACTTAGGTAGGTACCTACATTGTACGTTACTACCATCGTAACGTTACAACAGCTTAAAATGTTGTTTGCGATTTTATAAGTGATACGTGTGATCTATGACGTGATCTATAGACTATCAACACGAACGTTTTATATTGTATTAATAAAATGAGCTTAAACTAGTCAAAATAGAGACTGTGCTTATAGCGATACTAGCTGCGTCCCGCGGTTTCACCCGCGTAGTCATCTTTCCGAATCGTATCGAATATCGAGAAAAAAAGTAGGTACCCCATGTGTTAGTCCAGAGTCTAAGGTAAATACCAAATTTCAGCCTAATCAGTTCAGTAGTTTTGGCGTGAAAGAGTAACAAACATCCATCCATCCATCCATCCTCACAAACACATTTATAATATTAGTAAGATAAGATAAGATAAGATAAGATGTGCCCTGGTTGATGATTCCGCGGTGAGTCCTGCGACGCCACTCCGACCAACAGTAGTCACTGTTGGTGGACTCCTAGCGGTGAGCTTGATGTTTCGTCGAGTCTTATTATGTCGGGCCCATTTTTTTCAATAAGTACAGTCAAGCACATATTTTATTAAACTAAATCCAGTAGACCACATAATACATAATATCACAGTTAAGTTACTTGAGTTTGAATAGCCTGACAAAACATATTTCTAGATAATTAAATAAACACTTATACCTCGACGCGATATTCGACCCATAATCTGTTCAATACAAGATGGTGCCGGTAACATTTGACAATAAACTATTGATATTCACAATATAATTAACTTATTATCACTAGTAATTTTTTAACTTTCTGGTTCATACTTATAAGTAGATTTGATTTTGTGTTCATGTTGTGTGCGAATAATTTAGGAGTGAAATCTAGTAATGTTTACCTTGTAATTTGTAAATTATTATACTCTGTTTTGTGTAGATAGATAGATAGATAAACACTTTATTGGTACACCACAAAACAATAAATTTTAAAAATTAAACAAAACAGTATTTTAAATAGTACAACAATTGGCGGTCTTATCGTTAAGAGTGATCTCTTCCAGACAACTGTGCAGGGAGAGAAGAGTACCGTAAATCACATTTATTGGTCAGTGGTGTGACAAAAATAATAAATATGACTTAAATTTACTTAATTAATACTAAAAAACACAAACTATCTATAAAATAAAATATAGGACGTGTTAAAAAAGGTATGATAATACTTAAGGGGATGCATCTACTCACTAAAGTGAAAAAGAAAGAAACTCACTAAAGTGTAAAAGAAAAAATTAAGAAATTACAACTTCCCATATAAAATGGATCAGGAACAATAAACCCAATGTTGTTTTTTTTGTTCTTATCAAAAATATGTCTATTCCAACATAATGACAAACTCAAAAATTTTTTTACAAAATGGTCACACTGACAATTTTGCACATGAATATAAACAATAATGAGTCTACCGTTCGGAAAGATACCTTAGATAAGATAACTAAGAAATTATTGATACTGTGACGTTAAATTTAAAATACACAACTGTCACAAGAACCATCTGTCAGTAAACAGAGTTTAATCTCCCTTTTTTACGTTAAGACTTTTGCCAATGATAAAAAAATAAATGTAGGTATGCTTAAAAATCTGAAGTTGAGTACGTAATTTGCGTCTAGAATCATTGAGTTTCTTAAAAAGACACTCCGAATAAAATCAAATTAAGCCAAGTTGGAGAGTCCAATTCATTTTTTGCATCGCTCGACCTGCAGTCAACAATGAGCATGCACAAATAGTCCAAATCTGTGACCCGTTACCGTATTAAGTGACAAGCGATAGAGGTTTGAAATAATATATTTATATAATAATATAATAATAATAATTTATAATAATATATTTTTAAATGTGAGTGATCGATCATTGCGTATTTTCTGGTAACCTGAATGTTGTCATATCGATCAATACACGACCAAAACCTTGACGTATATACTCCAAAAAATGTTACAAATGATACAAAGAGCTACAAATGATAGACAAGCTAGCGGTGTCCTGCGGTTCCTACTGCTAATTTTTAGAATATAACATACTATCACGCCTTTTTCCCGAAGGCGTAGGCAGAGCTGTACCCAGAATTCGTCGACACAGCATTTTCATGTTTTGTAATTTGTAATTGTACCGCTCGTGCGAATGGTACAGTACTAGAAAATCCTCAAGTCTATCACCACATTTAGGCGAGCCATCAATCATGAGTGATACAGACTGCCGAAAAACTAATTTCTTTCTTGAATCACGTCAAACATCACATAAGACGATAGGTTAACCTAATTCACAGCCGTAAATATAATTTGTGGCACCAATGGCAGCAAATCCTATCCTGTAATAGACGCCTAAAGCCTCGCGCACAAAGTGGGCGGGCCGTACCGCATTGCATTGTGGCATTGCATAACAAAAATCTGCCTACATCTCTCGTAGATTGACTATAATAATAATAATAATTTGAATTTATACTCTCAGAACGGGTTACCCCAATTACACTGCTCGAGTCAATTCATATATGGGTTATGTGGACAACCCGTAATGCCAGAGTTTCAGGTCGCCAAGATTCCTACAAGGCCTCCAACATGACCTAACGACTGCCCCCTACATATCTTATAGGAAACAGCCGGGACCTACAGTTTAACGTGCCATCCGAAACACGGTAGCGCCCAGGCGAAAAGTCCACTTGGTGAGATTCGATGCAGGGACTGTGGATTTAAAGCCGGGCATATTCTCGCTGGACCACGAACGCTACTATGAAGTATCGTAGTCTGCGCGAGCCTTTAGGGTGACTCTGACACGACGATCAGCTATAGTCCAACTCAGCAAGAAAAACTGGGAAGTCACTTATATCGCTACATGCTATCACTTGGTCCCTGTAATTGGATCGAGGCACCGGTCGCAGTTAAAGCCAGCCTTAATTGCACGAACACAGCCAAGATTCGGCCCGAATCGGCCGTCCATGCGCCCTCTGTAATTAAACTATGTACTAATTACACTTCGGCCAGATAAACTGTTTTTATAGTCACCAGTCTATGGGCTATTGCTACTTGAGGCCGCGTAATGGGTGACTGGATTACAGGCGCTAATGTCTTGGGAGTTTGGAGATTTCTTTTGTTATAGGTTAACTTGGAGGTCGATGATTCCATTTGAGGATTAACAAGAAAGGACCCATTCGAGGGAAAAGTTTTATTCCTTTAACAAGTCTATGGGAAGGCGAAACACCATCTGATCGAGCCTTGGTCGAGTGCTTGTCTCGACTATAGGCTGTAAAATCCAAGTGGAGACCGCCAAGCGCCCCCTTGTTTGGTTTGTGTTGCTAAATCCTCTACGAAAATGACGACGAAAAGAGGAATATTAATAAATTTATGTATTATAAAAAAACAAATTCCAACATCCACGCTAATTTTATCGAGAATTCAAAACTTATAAATACAAGGCGAAGGGCAATCACTCGAGGCACGGTCTCTAGCAAAATCGGCTACGGACTACTCGTACTTCGTCTTTCCACTGTACCTACAAATAAAATAAATTAAAAGCAAAAAACCTTTTTTAAAAAGCTTTTATTTAAACACTCTAAAAAGAAGAAAGGAGACCTTCTAATGTTTTTACAGGTTGCAGACCAATGCTGATGACGCCCATCTCACCAAATTACACAAGTCAAACTTATTTCAGCTTGGAGCTCATTTTTCAATTTACTCTCAATAAGCCCTTTCATTTGATACCCATATTGCAGAAGTGCGTTAAAAATAACTATTCCTTTATCTTGGATGATCCGCCATATTGGATTTAGAATGACGTCACATAATTTTTTGAGTTACTCTCAACCATCCCTTTCATTTGATACCCATATTGTAGAAGTGCATTAAAAATAACTACTCCGCCATCTTGGATGGTCCGCCATATTGGATTTAGAATGACGCCAAATTATTTTTCGAGTTACTCTCAACAAGCCTTTTCATTTGATATCCATATTGTAGAAATGCATTAAAAATAACTATTTCGCCATCTTGGATGGTCCGCCATATTGGATTTAGAATGATGTCACACAGCATATCGTGCATTGTCATCCAAACTTCAATAATACTTACATACATTGCAAGTTAAATAAAAGATTATAAAATGACTGAGTGTATTGATTCGCGTTTGTAGTGGGTTAGATAATAAGCTGTTTTTTCATTATACTGATCCTCACCTGTTCAACCTCAAACTGTATTTTTTGTTCAAACTAATAATAAAATGCTGCTACATGCTGCATGCTTTGTTTTTTCATTCGGCTAAAAAACCAAAACGTCTTCTCATATTCCAGGGTCCAAAGCAGGAATCCTTATCGCCTTGCACAGTTCACTGGCGAGCGTAAGTCCACTGCCTGCTTTATGATTTGTGAAATTTACTCAGCACGGGCCACTTTTATCGTAAGCTGTATAGGATTTTGGCAGCGAACCTGCGATGAATTTTAAATAGGTTGAGAAATTGAATTTGCTGTCGATTCGATCGATATGCTGTACCTACTAGTTATCCATTGTAGGTGCCTGACTTAATGTTTGGTATGCTGACATGATAAGGCAAGGTGAAGTGATGTAAGATTCAGTGAGATTAGACTTATGACGGAAGCTTTGAAGATAAGTAGGAAGGTAATCAATCATGTGTGTTTATTTTAAGCTTGGATAATTCTAATGCCTCTGTGGCGTACTGGGCGCAAGTTCGACTGCCGATCATGAGGTCCCGGGTTCGATCCCCAGGTTAGACAAAGTATTTTCTAATGGAAAAATCCAAATACGAGGAGGTGTTATTTCAGGTTCTAAGCTACCTATATACATACCAAACTTCAACCCAATCCATTTAGTAGTTTCGACGTGAAAAAATAACAAACGTACATCCATCCATCCGTCCATCCTCACAAACTTTCGCATTTATCATATTATAGCAAGTACAGGTAAGAAATTACTTCGCAATTTGTAATAAGTAGTTCAAGCTAACGGAAATAAGAAGCGATTCTCATGTTAAAAAAAGAACGTGATCAAGTAAGTGTAATCTATCCCTAGCTCTTATGGATAGCTCTTATGGAGATTATAATAAGGGTCTTAATCAAAATGAACTAATACCTACAGTTGCAAAGAAGTCTCACGCCTGAGGCTAGAACGGATATTTCGATCTTATCGGAAGAAACCGATCGCTCTCGACCGTTCAACTTTGATTTTATAGTTTTCTGTAGAGCTCTCAGATAAAATTGACGTGGAACCTCTAACTATAAAATAATATTGTAAACATTTGGGAGAAAATATGAATTACATTTTTTTTAATGATAATGAGTGACAAGACGAGCAAATCAGGTGCCTGATGGTAAGCATCATGATTGCCCATATCAGACACAGTGCCACCCAGTGTTTTAAAGTTCAAAATTCTGCGCGGCACTGCACTGTCACCCTGAGATATGAGTTGTTGAATCTCATCATGCCCAGTAATTTCGCTGGTAACATTGCCCTTCAGACCATGTGTAAAATGTGAAAAAGGTCCAAACGGTCTCATTTGGAGATTACTTTGTACAAATAAAAAAAATACTTTGCTAACTTATAAGAAATTAAGCAATTCGTGAGATTTCAAAAATAGCTGTTTGTTTGAAAATAGAGCTTTGAGGTTACGTGTACCAACTCTTTTACCGCATCACAAAATACCATCTAGATACTCCAACGAATCGTGATTTACATTGAAAATGAGATAGCTATATCACAATAACGTTCTATAAGAACTAATGCGACTGGTTCGATCATAAAATATATTATTTTTCACCGCTAAAGTGCGCCATTGGACAATTTTATGCGAACATTCCTTTAAAGTATTTCTTCTATAAATTTTGTAACGGATACGGGTATCGGTCTTGGAACAAGGAATTGTACTTTACAAGATATACTGTACGAAGTATTACTGGAACTGTGCACCTTTGTAGTTTCAACACACGTTTTCAAAGATTTTTCGTTCTTTAAATAATATTCCCTATGAGTTTTCCTTATTCCTACTTTCCATGGAAATTACCCGAAGGTATATTTTATACACGCACCTGGATCAGACAGTACCCTGACCACCCGCCGTAGCTGCCGCCGTTGGATTGGACTTTTCAGCCACGAGCGCAAATGTCGTGGCCACGCGGCCATGCGTGTTTCTCCGCATGTAGTAGTTGCAGAATCTACATACATCTTATCTTTTAAAGCGCGTGGATACGTTTTCAGTTTGTCTCCACAATGTGCAGCATTGTGCAGGGTGGTGTGAGATTCGCCTATTCGCCTAAGCAAGGAACAATGAATTAGTTCATTTCGGAGGCATTGATAGGAATTGTGCCCGGCAAGATGGCAATTACTACGTCGCTCAAAAACACGGGCTATACTCGGGGTGCTATTACGAACTTAATTTAGTAACAACAGCAATAAAATTTGCTGTCAAACGGCATCCAAAAATATGACAAACATTAATCAATTAAAGGCATTCTTCTACCGCTGTCCGTGATAAGCATGCCGGTCTTTTGATATGTGTGCACAAAGACCATTTTTAAACCAACGTTCAGAGGCCCCTTAGATTTTTTAATTAAAAGTAATAGATAACACCTACAGAAGTATATACAGAAGATGAGCTCAAAGACAGCTTAGCCTAGGTTCAAGAACTATTGCGAATGGATGGAATGTAGGTGCTTGCTTGAGCTAGGAGTGTAATTTCTCGATGGATGGTAACCTGGCTATTACTCGAGACAACAGCACCTGCTACTTACGTCTCATGGGGAAATATTTCGGCAGCAGGCGATGAATCGCCGCTCATTAAATGGGCCTCCCATAAAGACCGCCCTCCATAAAGGAATAAAGGCGAAAAGAAGGGCAACTTTGGCGGCTAAGCCCTTACCCTTAGGTAAGAGAGGTGTCCCTGGACATTAAACAGAGATCACTTGCGTCCCATCACGCTTGCTCACTCGCCACTTACTTCACAATAGGCTCGCCCTCTGTTACATGGGACTAATAACAACCTACATTTCACCAGTACGTATTATGCTCACTGCAGAGTATAGGCCTTTGTCCTGGGTACAACCTCTTAGGGGTAGCCCTTCGGGACAAAAGTGTGATGGTATGGTATGTTATATGTTATTATTACATTACGCGCGAAACGGAAAAGTCTAGTATAGGACGTCCACTGCTGAACATAGGCTTCCCCTATAGATTTCCATCTAGTCCAGTTGTAAGTGGCCTGCATCCTGCGTCAATACTAAAGGCAGGAGGAGTTGATTCGGCTCGTTCGTCGTTTCATCCCACACAAGTTCGTCTTATTGGGACGAATCGGCGAAACTTAAAATTAATGTATTCGACGATTTGTCCCATATTCATACGCGTTTGAATCTACCGCATTGAATTATTTACTCACATGGGTCATGCCTTTAAACTGTGGATAACAATTACTACAATTTCTAGTCCATCAAACACGGAATGGCATGTCGTTTACTTACTCAATACCTGTCTATGAATAGCTAGACGTTTTGATCAAGATTCAGAATGTGTTGGTTCTCTTTAACATAGATTTTTTGTAGACACAATTTGAAGCAGATTGTTATAGACGTGTCCACGATAATTTTGTAACCACTTCACTTTCATATTACGTAAAAATTTTATATGCTTTTTAGCGATTCTTTTAAAGCGATTGCTGCTCGTTAAAAATTGACGTATTAATTATAACAACGGTCTCAGCTGATAGGAGGGCGTTTACCTTGCGAAAAGATAAAGAATTTATCTCAAGCTTGAGACCGGTCTCCCGGTTTCACACGGGTAGTTAGCAAAACAGTTTTATATGAATCGTATTTAGCGGAATAATTGCGTAATATTGTTTACATATTAGTTTACACAGCGTACGCTATTGATAGTTTTTTTTCGACTTTTTCAATAAATATCGTCACATTTCAGGAGATTTATAAGTCTGCGATCCCTTGTGGCCGTAAAAAAATCATTAGTTCTATGTTAACGCAACCAAAATTTATGGCTGTTTCACTGCATATATCCATACTTTGCGCGTATGAAATGCGTATTCAAACTTTGTTAGAATTAATCCAACGTTACGGGCAACGGGCAAGGTTCGAATCTCAGTATATGATCACTTTTTGGATTTTATTTTATACCCATAAGATTTTATAAAACAATTTTATTTAAAGAAAAAATTCCCGAAACCGTAAATTAAAAATATAAAATTGTGATTACTTATTAACATGTTTGCTGTAGTTTGCTACTATATGGCGCTATATGTTCTTTTAGAAGGCAGTAGGGTTTTGTTTAGGTATCTAGGCTAGGTATGGAACCCTACACTAAGCATATGTACATATGCCTTAACAATTTATTTTTAAGTTAAATCATAAATTATATCATTTATTATGGATAAGGGTAACATGATAAAGATGTTATGTGTACATAGGATCGCCTTATTCTACCATACGGCTGCAAACATAAGTATTCCTATTATTACAATTATATAGATTAATGTTAATTTTATAGTTATAAGTAGGTCCAGAATTTAGTGTAGGTATAGTTCGACACAAAAGAGTAGAAAATAATGGGGGCGCCACTGTCTTTTACAAGATTAAAATCAATTTCATCAACACATACACTTTAAATTAGTTCCGTTTCTACTCTTTTGTGTCGAACTATATAACAATTATTTTAAATTTCATGTCAAAAAGATTTGTCTGATAAATACTCAGCCACTGAATAATACGCTTTGTTAAACCTGTATTTTTTATTTATTGCGGTCTCAATTTTGATGTGTTATTATTTTTATTGTATAGTTATGGATATAGGACGGGTTTTATTGATTTCGTACATATAATACTATAAATATAAGGATACAACTTGAACAGTGTTATGTCTATTTGGGTATTTTGTCGATGATACCAAATGCCTTCCTTGAACCCGCCTGTTATAATAATTTCATTGCCGCTAATTAGTTCTTGGAATTCGTAGGAAATATTGATCGATTGTTAGTCGGTTGTTGATAGTGATAGATGGAACATAATATTAAATTTTAATGTTCTAGAATATAGAGAGAGATCTAGAATATATATCTCTAGAATATAAAAAAAAAAATTCATTGATGCCACTAATAATTACAATATGACACCCATACTTCTTCAGTTATTTTGTAAAGATTCCATGCAATGGGGCGAGCTTATTGCCATCTACTGGGCACAGTTCTAGACTTCAGACTGTCGTTTAAAAGAATTCGTAAAGAAAAATCTAATAATACTGTTGGATCGAACCCGGGACCTCGTGATCGGAAGGCAGGCGACCTCTACTCCACCATCAACGTGTTTAATAAATTGTCATTAATATTATAAAATATAATACTTTTACTGCAATATGAATAAATTCATATACTATATTAATAAAAATAATAATAATATGGAACAATTTAAGAATAATAAGAATAATTAGAATATATAAGAATTTTATTTAGTTGGTGAGGAAATGTGACACCTATCTATCTATATTAATAAAAGTCTTTGACGTGGCTGATTAATGACAACGCACAGCCTTAAACTACTTGACGTACAGACGTGAAATTTGGTGGGTGTATTTCTCTTACTAGGGGTGTACTAGGAATTTTGGAAATTCACATTCTAAGGGGTCCAAAATGGGTATCAAAGTTTCCATCTAAAATTAGAATACATGTTAGAAACTTCAGTTATTGTAGGAACACTTCTTAAATAAAATAATCACCACGCGATTCAGATATTTTCAAAAAAATTCGTTATAATATACATTTTTTATAGAAATATCGGTTGTCTGGATGAAATCGCTTATTAGCGATAAGACCGCCGCTTGTATGTTATAAATTGGTAGTAGATATATCACACCAGTCTAGTTTTATTACGATCGTAAAATATGGTCACTGGATATCTGCAACGCAGCAAAAGAACTAGGAAAACCCTAGATTCCTTTATTTAGTACCTAATATCATAAAATATTTGTTGTCTCAAGAGCTTTGTTATTAAACTTTCAAGTCCGAAACGTCGTTAAGTTTTCTTCAAGTTTCTGCTATCCATTAATTATATGATAGTTTGTGACAGAAAGTCTTCCCGCAGAGATGCAGTGTGAAAGCCTTCCCGTGTATCAAAAGTTAACTGAAGTTAGAGTCGGAATACCTTCGATTCCAACTTCTACCTACAATTGTTACCTTCTACATTTGGACTAAAAGTTTGAAACTTACTGAGGTTTACTTTTGCAAACTCCATATCTATAGACGGACAAGCTATCTAAGTTACTAACATAACATACATTCACGCCTTTTTCCCGAAGGGGTAGGCAGAGGTGTACCCAGGACTCAGTCCCATAGTAGAAACACCCACATTTCGCCAGTATGTTATTGGTCCCATGTAATAGGGGGCGAGCCTATTGCCATATACCGGGCATAGTTTTAGACTCCAGGCAGCTATTGAGATAATTCCTAATGGAAAAATCCAATATTTAGCACTATGCCTGACCTGGGGATCGAACCCGGGACCTCTTGATTGGCAGTCGAGCATGCGCCCACTACGCCAC
Organism: Hemistola chrysoprasaria; assembly: GCA_947063395.1. Taxonomy (NCBI): domain Eukaryota; kingdom Metazoa; phylum Arthropoda; class Insecta; order Lepidoptera; family Geometridae; genus Hemistola; species Hemistola chrysoprasaria. Next base: position 11,010,822 of record OX346725.1, read on the forward strand.
CGAGGCAGTCTAAGTTACTACTCGTATATTTAACAACAATTTAGTTCAGTGTCTTATAAGCGGTTACGCACTAGTATTCTGTGGCACTATGTCCAAAACGAATCCGATCCGAATCCGTTATTTGGAAAATTGATCGAATTCGGCTTTTGCTTTTCGTACTATCTCTGATCTAAATCCGTGATCAAGGACTTAAATCGGACTCGATCCGGACGCAGTGCGCGAGTGTTCATACAAATAAAACTATGGCTCGCCTCCGAAATGGAGATTCATGGGTGACGGAGATATTTAACAGATTCGGATCGGATGCGTTTCGGACCTAGTGCAAAACCGCTGTAATACCAAATTCACATATGACTAGAATTGCAAAATACCAGATTTTGTTTAGTTAAAAACCAATTTTCGTTTATTAAATTTCCCATATAGTTGACTATTGTTGTTTAAAATCTATGTTATTAGCGTGTCAAATTGCTCGTCAAACGTGTGTGAAATTAACTTAGTCTACTTAAATTGTAACATACCGTTAACAGTAAATGATAATAACAAAAAAGTGACACGCTAGGTTTTCATACAAATGAGGCTTAGGAGACCTAAACCTCTTGAACACACTATCCATTGCTACTGGTGAAAACTGTATGAATATCTATTTTTCGAATTTTTTATTAAAAGTAAGTGGTGATGTGTATATAAGCAGCATAATATTTTAAATGGTTTTGTAAATAGCAAATAGTCTTTTACTAGTATTGAATTATTAGTAGTGTGGGTAGGTATACTTAATATGGGACTTTTAAGTCTGGTTTGCACTAGGCTAGTAATTTAGTCAAGTACCGAGTAATTTAGTAGCTAAATTACTCGCCTCTGCCCAAAAATCGTTCGCACTACGGTCGAGTACAGTACACAAGTGAGAGGTGTTTTGTAAGATGAACGTGTTGCAACGTAATAAAGTGAATAAGCTGATAAAGCTATTAAGAAGAGATGGATGACACAAGCATTCATTATATAAATAGTTACAAACAAATTAAAAGTGGTTCCGTCGCTCCAGCGAAACTACATTATGCGGCAGCTAATGAACTCGACTAAATCGATAGGTTCGGACTTGTTTTAGCCGATGAATGAGTGGGAAGTGACGCGTGGCGAGAGGTACTACACGCCGAAAAAAATAGAGCAGGATGGATCGACTTGACTAAATGACTTGCTAATATACTCGACAAAATTTTTGTTGCTCAGACACGTTTAGTTACTAAATTAGTCGGTACTCGACTAAATTACTAGCCCAGTGTGAACCAGGCTTTATTAGTCTTGGCAATACAAAGCATTATTGTTCTCATACAAGTGATGTTATGTCTACCCCTTCGGAAAAAACGCGTTATGTTATGATACGTCATGTTATTCCTATCAATAAACAGCGCTGATTTAATTAATTTTCCGTTAACATTCCGCGTCAAATTATTCAGGACAAAATTCTTGTATTTAGGCAATATTTAGGGGTTAATTTCAATAAATTGGAGTAATTGAATTTTCATAATTGAAACCCAATTTCTGAGAAACATTGAATAGACCAATCTTGTTCTTTATGGTTCAATGAACTTTTTAGAACCGTTTGTTTTGATTAATATGAATGACTTGCTGTGCCTCGCGTAGTCATCGTTCCCGTGGGAATATTGGGATAAAAAGTAACCTTTGTATTAATCCGGGGTCTAAGCTATCTACACACCAAATTTTAGTATAATCGGTTCAGTAGTTTAAGCGTGAAAGTGTTACAAACATCTTAAAGTATAACAACAAAACTTTCGTATTCTACTGAACCGATTGGGCTGAAATTCGGTATATAGCTAGTTTAGATCCTTGAATAAAACATAGGGTAATTGTTATCTTGATATTCTCTCGGGAACGAACAATACGCGGGTGAAACCGCGGGGCGCAGCTAGTTCTGCATATAACTGACAGACTGAGAGAATGACTCAGTGGCGTAACTATGGTCGCAATCAGGCAATATGGCTCGCTCCCTAGTACATGGTACTAAGAGACTAGACTAGGTCCTATATACCAATTCCTTAGTACCCCTTTCAGAAACAGAGGTGATGTATTATGTTCTTCAAATAAACATAAAATAAGTTCAGTGTGTCGTGTTAAGTTTTACAGTGTTGAGTGCCAAAACCGCAGAGGAATTCGATTTTGTGATTTCGATCACACTCAAAGCTTAGTTTTTGAAACTGGGCCAAGAACTTTGATCCCGCATGTGTAACTTAGTGCATAATATCATAACATAACATACAATCACGCCTTTTTCCCGAAGGGGTAGGCAGAGGCGTACCCAGGACTCAGTTCCATAGTAGGTACGGTGCACCCACATTTCGCCAGTATCTTATTGATCTCATGTTATAGGGGGCAAGCCTAATGCCATCATCTATCGGGCACAGTAACAGACTCCAGGCAGTTATTGAGATAATTCCTAATGGGAAATTCCAATATTTAACACTTTGCCTGACCTGGGGGTTGAACCCGGGACCTCATAATTGACTTACGCCCACTAAGCCACTGAGGCAGTCACTACTAACTACTATAATACTGTGCTTACTATGTAAAGGTGGTTATAGACTTGAGCATTTCCGCAAGCAGAACATTGAGCCAGTTTTCAATTTTATCAAGCTGAACATCGAGCATGACCCTCGCTGTTTTGTTCACTAACCGTAAGCATTTCGGCGAGCGGAAAATGTATTGTACCATTTTTGAGTATGGTACATTACTAGGATAGGCTCCAGTGTATCACTACCTTAAGGCTTCATATTATATGATAAGATGATACTTAAGTAATTTCACAAACGCTCATTAAAATTCAGATGCAAGTTAATTTTTCATTAACTAAAAGTTGCCCGTCAACTCGCTAAAAAGGTGTTTGCAAAATGAGTGTTCTTGCACATGGGACGCTTTGGTGTATTTATTTACAAACCTTCCAAAATTATTATATAGGAATAAAGTCGGTTTCAATTTCGTCACAACTTGAAAGGCACTTCTGAAAGGAAGCATAATTTAAAACATACTCTCTATCTGTCTCTGTCTCACATGGTCAGTCTTCGTAGCACGCTTATTATAGCCGATTAATTTATAACTTAATATAAAAAACGCAGCATAACCGCGGTGCTAAAACAGAGGCAACTCCGCTGGCTTGAGCACATGCATCGGATGGAGCCTTATCGTTTGCCAAGACAAAGTCTCCTCGGATAAATTGCGACAGTGATAAACGTGATACGTTAACGTTTAACGTTTCGTTCCTAACACCTGAGGAGTGTCAGACGATCGTGATGAATGGAAAAAGTATATTTCTGATGGAGTTGTCGTACTCAACAACGCCTAGTTCTTTTATTTTGTCGCAAAAGCGCGACAGGCGCCAAGAACGCGGAGGACTTCCTCCAGATTCACTCGATTAATAGTACTCGACTAGATATTCGAACATGGACGCTGAGTGATTAAGCATAATTGGGAAAATCGAATATGGGCATGGGCGCACCTCTACCTAACCCTTTGGTGCAACAAAGCGCGATGCTATCTTATCTTAACCACTAAACCGATAAACCTCTATACCAATTCAATGACTAACCAACGGAATTGTGAATGGTAGAAAATAATCAATTTAATAAAAATACCAGGGTATCATAAAATATAAAGAGGTTATCACGCACATTTGATCAAATCCCACTTCAATCATATCTCGTAACATAAATCTACGATGTGACGAGAATACGTTCTGTGGACGTTGGCTTCAGATCTTCAGACAAAACCAGACAAAAACCATTTAACTGCGGATTTAAATTTGCAGTAGCTATAAACAGTTCGTCACGCTTTGCTTGGTCAGTCACCTTGAAATAAATGAGATAGAATAAGACGAGGTATCGTGCAAGATGGAATGTGTAGATTTATTGTGAGGTCCGGTTGAGGTTTCTGAGTCGTATTTTTTTTCTTTAATAAAAGGTGTGTTTGACATGCTTCTTAGGTATTATTTATTTCACGATGATGTTGGCCGAAAATTGAAATTTTGACATTTTCAAAAGCTTTAAAACTATCGAAAAAAAAATCTAAGCATATACCTAATAATTTGTACTTTTCCTTAACAGGAAAGAAAACTCTCAGTTTAATTCATAGTCAACTTCTAAAAATCCCAGTTTTACTCGCGTAATTAGATGTTACGAGTTACTACACAAAAATTATGAGTTTATGAACAAAAATAAAATGATAGTTTACTTCATATTCAAAATATCAGAATATGAATATATCAAATAGGTTTACTACCTATATAACCTTATTTGGAGGAAACAGGGGAGTACAAAAAAAATATTTGTATACAAATTTCAAACTGCTGAAGAGGTTCCCTTTCCTGATAAGTTAATCTTTAATCACAGCATAAAAGACAGATGTTAAAAGAAGTTATGACTGATTCGCATAATTCCCGGTTCTAATCAGGCGTGTGTTCTGAAGTGCTTATTAGAGAAACCCGGCTGACTTGAGAGCTGTTTATTTATTACACGGACGGGCGGTTTCGTAGCGTTTTATACTGATTATATGCAGCTCGTTTCTATCCTTTTATTTCTAGCATGTATAGAATCTACCAGTAGAGAATAATAAATGAAAGAGACAGCGATTCCAAAAGAAATATATACCTTATTACGGAAACTGTGTACATTTCTGTAATAAAATCTCAAAAGAGATCACTGGGCTCACAGAGGGCATATTTAACACATATTTAAAAATTACTTCATTAAAGAAGGCTTATCATAAAGTCAATCGGTACATAGTAATATATTAATAGTATAATAAAGAATAGTTAGATTATATCCGTTTTGCCACGCGGCGTCCGCGTAGTCTTCGTTCCAGTAGGAATATCCTGATAAAAAGTTTGTCTTATTTCAAGGTCTAAACTATCTACTCATACACCGAATTTCAGCCCAATCGGTTCAGTAGTTTATGCGTGAAAGAGTAAAAACATCCATCCATCAATTTTCACAAACTTTCACATACTTATATTAGTGGGATATTAATAGGATACTGTTTTGACTATGTATGGTCTTTTTATGTTGGTCTACATACAAATCAATATTATTCTTGTGAGAGCAACACACAAGAAACTTTAAATGAGCAGTCTTAAATTAGGTGAGAAATACCTACGGAATCGGTCATTAATAACGCGAAGTAATGCGAGGTAAACTTTCTACGCACGTTTTTCATTAAACCCTCACCGGAGAAGCGAATTTGTTAAGCCAATGGTAGCAAGTCCATCGAGATAGAGGTTATAGAGATGACACCAAAAGGAAATGTTCAAGATTTTTTGGTAAGTGAAAGCTCACTGCAGTTTGTTTATATTTAATACCTAAGTTTGAAGAATCAGTTTGTGACATCACCGAAACGAATAGATAAATTTTGATATGGTTTGTTTGCTTGAAAGGTGATGTGATCACAAATGTATATAAAGCTATGTGTATATAGCTTTGTCTTATGAAAATCGGTTCAGCTGTTTGAAGACTATCAGCTCTTCTCTAATGGCTGAAGTTAAGTGGTAAGTTTTCTCTAAGAGCAACGTTTAATATGATCGGTTCTAAATTTATATCCTGACACTCTTCAACAATATTGCAGCGACTTGGTAACCTTGGCCTGATGCTGTAGGTTCAGGTTCAGATGGGCCAGTAGTCAAATATATATGGATAAGGTTCATTGTAATCTGCTCAATGAATATGTATAAAAAAAGATTTTTTATTTTTATTTTTATGATCGTGAGTAACAAGACGAGCAAATCTGGTGCCTGATGGTAAGCATCATGATTACCCATATCAGACACAGTGCCACCCAGTGATTTAATATTCAAAATTCTGCGCGGCACTGCGCTGCGCCTGTCACCCCGACATATTAGTTGCTGAAGCTGTTCATGCCCAGTCATTTCTCTGGTAACGTTGCCCTCCAGACGGCCCCCTGCAAAAGTGGTCTATCACTACAAAAACCAGGGAATTACCATGGTCTTAAAATGACAAGGAGAGGTTTTTTTATAATTCAAAATTTTCACTTTTGGAAGAATTTTTTTTATTTTTTTTTATGATATTGAGTGACAAGACGAGCGAATCAGGTGCCTGATGGTAAGCATCATGATTGCCCATATCAGACACAGTGCCAACTAGTGTTTTAAAATTCAAAACTCTGCGCGGCACTGCACTGCGCCTGTCACCCTGAGATATCGAGTTGTTGAATCTCATCATGCCCAGTAATTTCGCTGGTAACATTGCCCTTCATACCGGAACACAGTAATGTTTGCACATTACTGCTTGGTGGATGAATAACTGGCAAAGGTGTGGTACTTCCCCAGGCGGCCCCCTGCTAAAGAGGCCTACCACTACAAAAGATAGATGCAGTCTTCCCGTTGAGCTACAGCATGGGACTCTTAAAAAGGAGATTGAATAGGGTCGGGTAGTAACATACTGGCAATACCACTGGAATTGCAGGTATCCATAGGCGGCGGTAACTACTCACCATCAGGCGGCCAGTCTGCACCTTCCAAGCAACCGAATGTAACCAAATAACCAAGAAAACAATCAGTTGAAAAAATTAAGCCCTACAAGTTTCTTGTGCGTTCTTCTTGTAAAGGTATCTTTCCGAACGCACGGTAGACTCATTACTGTTTATCCTCATTGACGTACAAAAGTGTCAGATTGTGATCTATTTGAATAAATCTTTTCGACTTTGACTTTGACTTCTGCTGTTTGCCGCTTATGGCATAATATTTTTTTTTAATTTGTTACTTATTTGCTTATATAACGACTGAGTGAAGTATGGCACTTGCATGAAACACAATTTATGTAAGGTGTCACATCTATAACTTCTATCTCGCTGGCAAGTCTCGACAAGCAATTGAAATTAAACAGTGAAATATAACCACCGATCGTCTATGTTTTCATGGTGAACCTATTAAATAAAGCGAAAAAGTTTGCATGGGAAAAGTTTAGTCGGAAACATTTATTGATGAAATGAAATGCAATTTTGTATTGAAAGTTCGCCGTGGTTTTTGATAGCTAACTATGAGTTTATTAATAAGAGGTTTACTCTACACCTTACTCATATTTAAGTAGTTTATTATTCACATATTCTTTTAGAAGCGTAACTGCGTTATATTCAATCATCAAAGGACAATCTTGTTATTCAACACGTTTCATTATAAATATTTAAAAGGCCGCATTACACAGGTTTTATCGTGAAATCTAATTTCACGATAAAAACGGGACTAGGATTTTTTATTAGCGCGTGAGTACGTGACGATTGGTATTCTGATTATAATTTATAATAATTGAATAATTTTTATTTCAGTGTTGAAAATTAAATTACATTTAAATATGGGGAAGATCGTTCCACACTAAATATTATTTATTGTGGAACGATCTTCCCGTGGAAATTAAATGTGCACCGTCACTGGCCTCTTTTTAGTTACATCTCAAAGACCACTACCTTTCTTTATAAATAATTTGATATTTATATTATAAATTGGCTCACTTATAAGTAACCTTTATAAAACTGTGTATCCATATATTATATAATCTATAATATTATTATAGTGTTATGTATGTATCTATATAATCTAAGTATATTATGTATTGGTATATATTCTACGTATACATTATAGTATTACTACTAGGTATATATATTAGTAAGTATTTGGTATGTATTTTATTTATTTATTTAAGTATAATTTGTTTGAAACCACCGTCGCTTCATATATGTATTTCCTTTCCCTGCATAGTTGCCTGGAAGAGATCGCTCTGAGCGATAAGGCCGCCAGTTGTTACTTCTTTCTTGTTTAAAAGTTTTCTTTTTTGTTATATTGTGGTAGCAATAAAGAGTTTTCATTCATTCCCGACAGCCTCGATGGCTCAGATGGTAGTAACTCTGCTTTCTGTGTCGCAGGCTCCGGGTTCGATCCCCGGCCAGGTCAAACATTTGTGTGCATGAACATGTCTGTTTGATCTGTGTCTGGGTGTTATAAGCTTATATACGTATGTATATCAGTTATCTGGTTACCATAGTACAGGCTTCTAGCCTCGTTTGGGACCAGATGACCGTGTGTGGAAGTTGTCCCATATTATTACTAGTAGTTCGCCGCGAACTGAGACCTCGCTACTGTGACTTTAATATAAAATCGGTATGACAACTTTAACTTTAATATTCGTAAAAGCCTGCGGATGACTATAGTCCATCTAATATACGAAGTACAGTTTGACAGTTTTGGTTATTCCTGGATTTGAAACTCCTGGTCTAGAATGATTAGTTACCGAGATAATGCCATTTTTCCTTTGATAGCTGTCGTCAGAAACTAAGATCTTGATAAGATCTATCACTTCTGTAAAGAAAGTACTGGTCTAAAATGAGTAGTTTCCGAGGTGATGCCATTTTTAGTTTGGCAGCTTTCATCTTAAATAAAGATCTTGATGAGATCTATCACATCTGTGAAGAAACTCCTAGTCTAAGATGAATAGTTATACCGAGATAAAGATCATGTTAAATATCCCGTAATAAGTGATCCTAGAGGTAAAATCATTTTATAATTTAACAGCTGTCATCTGAAACAAAGTTGATGAGATCTATCACTTCTGTAACGAAAATGCTGGTCTAAGATGAACAGTTTCCGAGGTAATGCCATTTTTAGTTTTGCAGCTGTCATCTGATATAAAGATCATGATGAGATCTATCACTTCTGTGAAGAAACTCCTGGTCAAGGATGAGTATTTGAGTATTCAAGCTGTGGATCTAAATGAAAGGAGCCATTCAATAGTAGATACTTACTCATAAAGCTAGAAAACTATAGCTAATCAAATCTAAGAAGTCCCGTTTGACATTTCATACACTATCATACTATTAATAACTTTGCATAGGCGTAACTCACACAATTTCAATAACCTTTGCCGTAAAACCATGGAATTACGAATTTTATCACAAGATGTACAATATTCTTAATCACTAAATTTAAATTCAAGAAACTCCTGGTCAAGGATGAGTATTTGAGTATTCAAGCTGTGGATCTAAATGAAAGGAGCCATTCAATAGTAGATACTTACTCATAAAACTATAGCTAATCAAATCTAAGAAGTCCCGTTTGACATTTCATACACTATCATACTATTAATAACTTTGCATAGGCGTAACTCACACAATTTCAATAACCTTTGCCGTAAAACCATGGAATTACGAATTTTATCCCAAGATGTACAATATTCTTAATCACTAAATTTAAATTCAAACCCTTCAAACAAGGCAATACCAAAACTGTCAAACGATACATCTTAGATTTGATGAACTATAGTCACCCGTAGGCAAACACTGATTAGATAATAGTTACTACGCAGGTGTGTGCTAGGCCTTTCGCGCTCCTACTATAACAAAATAAGTCAAACAGAGATAGCAATATTCGGCCCGGGTTTTGCACTCCCCTCCAATTTCAGTACTGAGCGGTCTTCTCTCCTGATTCTTAAGTATTGATCAAAAAAGATTGAAATCTTGTAATCCCTATATCTCTAGAACCTCAAGACCGATTTAGCTCATGTTCGAACTTGAAAATTCTTTTTTTTTATACTACTTATCTGCAAAGTTTCATCAAGATCGGATCATCGGCTTACGAGTAATCGTGAGACAAACATACATACACACATACATACATACAAACATTGGCTAATATTTTTAAGCAAGTCCTAAACTATGTGTCAAAATTTGAAAAAAAAAATCGGACCATCGGTTTCGAAATTATCGTCAGACCTTTCATAAATACCTCGTAACTCTTATATATCCGGAATCCCTAGGCCGATTTTGCTCATTAATTAAAGTAAAAAAAAATATCACTTTAAACTACATGTCTACAAAGTTTCATCAAGATCGGACCAACAGTTCTCAATTTATCGTCGATCAAACTTACATACCAGAGGTCAACCCTTAAGCTGGTACAAGCGCAGGTTTTTCCCACTTGTCGACTCTAAGACCTCGCTTCGCTCGGTCGATTATTATTACTCATTCATTTATTAGGAGTGTGAATAGAGTGTTGAAGGGTCGGCAATACTGGCAATACCCCTGGTGTTGCAGGTATCCATAGGCGGCGGTAACCGCGAGCCATCAGGCACACTGTCTGCTTGGGCCACCTATGGCATATAAATAGACATTTAATTTATTTAGATTGCCGCGGTGGTGAAGTGGTTCGCGAGTTCTACTGCTGATCATGAGGTCCCAGGTTTGCTTAGAGGTAGGTCCACGCCCACATTTCGACTTGGATTGGTTCTGGGTACACCTTTGCCTACCCCTTCGAGAAAAATACTTTTTTTTTATGATTTGTGAGTAACAAGACGAGCAAATCAAATGCCTGATGGTATGCATCATGATTGCCCATATCAGACACAGTGCCATCCAGTGTTTTAATAAATATTCAAAATTCTGCGTGGCACTGCACTGCGCCTGTCACCCTTCCCTTCCCTTCCCTTCAACAGAAAAATTACTGGGCATCACGAGTTTCAACAACTATCAGCGTGACAAGCGCAGTGCAGTGCCGCGCAGAATTTAGAATCTTAAAACACTGGGTGGCACTGTGTCTGATATGGGCAATCATGATGCTTACCATCAGGCACCTGATTTGCTAGTCTTGTTAATTTTTTATGATAGTGAGTGCTATCATAAAAAAGTAACTTTACAGAACTAAGTAAGTAGGTACATTATTAAATCAGTCGTAAATATTGTTAACTTTTAGTAGATTTTTAACTATAGTTAAATTTATATTACATATATATATAATTTATATAAAGTTAAATTCCGATATTATTACCTATCCCAACATATATGTTGGGATAGGTAATAATATCGGAAGCAATTGCCTCACATTCTATGAATGGTAGGGCAGTCACGAAACAAATGAACAAATCTCAAGTCAATCTATCATTCGATCCTGTCTCCTCCCGTAAACCATATCCGAAAGAAAAACTTATACATCCAATAGTTGTTTAGTAAAAGGTTTTCCATGTCCCGGAATTAGTCACGTAGTGATGGCTGTCGGTTTTTGCCTTATTCCATGATTTATATCCCATTCTAGCTATTTGTTACAACAAAATGATGCTATTTGATATTCTGTGCTTACTTCGAATGCGTTTAGTTTCTGCTTACATTTGCATGGGAACAAGAAATGTTGATTTTTTTGCTTGGAGTGGGTTTGTTCATTTATTGTTTGAACTACATAATATATTTTGACAGCCTCGTTGGCTCAGATGGTAGTAGCTCTGCTTTCTGTGCCGCAGGCTCTGGGTTCGATCCCCGGCCAGGTCGAGCATTTCTGTGCATGAACATGTCTGTTTGAGAAAGATTGCATTGGTTTTAGTATATTTATATACCCAATACCAGCCCACATAATACAGATGAAGCCAATAAAAGCGGGTTTAAAGGTGTTGTTGGTTTAAGGGCCACGTTGACCTTAGGTACATTAAATAATAATAATAATAATTCATTTATTTCAGGCAATAGTGCGTATAATAAATTATACGCACCAGAGGCCCATATTAATAAATACCTTACAGACTAACATACATAAAAATATAAAACACTTAATTTCATTATGGCTTAGGGATATTATTGTTCGGTTTCGCCTCCCTGAAGCGACGGAAAACGATGCCTTCGGGCCAAAATTGTGGGTCCAGGAACGTCTCCTTGTATTTCGCTGGAAACCGGAGCACGTATGACTTGAAAGTCTGCGTCCGCGTAGCCTCCAGCCTCGACAGCGAAATCTTGGAGAAGTCCTTTCCCGGAGCTCGTTCTGTGCGCTTTTTGTCGATGTAGCGAGCGATCTCCTCACCGGATGTGGTTTTATCAAACCGGGAGAGATATATCGCCATCGTGGGCTCTGCGACTCGGATGACTGTAGTCGCAGCGGGAGCAGTGCCGCGTTGGTTGCGGGCGGGTCGAGGTCGACGCTTCTTCTTCTCCACGAGGGTGAAGCCGCCATCGTCGACCTTGTTCATGCGCATGACGGGATCCATTGGGCGCGGGATGACCTGCTTGCGTGACGTTTTTTTCCGTTGCTGCTTCTTATCCTCATTGAGGGGCCGCTGCACGGATGCGAGCGGGGCGGGGGCAGCGGGGGCAGCAGCGGCGGCCGCGTAGGCCATGGGCGACGTGGTCGTCTTCGCTGACGTTTTACGCGGGGTGCGGGTGGGAGCGGCGGGGCGCTGTCCATCGCGCACGGCGACAGCAGGCGACGACGCAAAACTGCCTACGGCGGCATTTTGCGCTCCGCGACGTGTGTTAACGTTAGAAGTCTCGGGTGACCTACTTACCGAATCATTACGTTTTATAGATAATAATTCGGCACGCAACTCACCGATGGTACTTTCGGAGACTTCTAACCTAAACTTAACTTCATCCAGGTTTGTCTTCAGGGTGGTAATGTCCTTCAACAATCTGGTGACATCAACGTGGTCGAACGTGACAGGTGGCAGCTTGTGGAGCTGCTTCGCCACGAATGCAGGCACGTCGTCCGGGTCAGTCGCCTTCAGCAGGTTGATGATGTCCTGAAGGCTCCGCTCCCATTTCTCGTCCCTCCTGCGGGTCGGCATCCGGTCCGCCTGGCCGAGAGTCTCATAGAGCAGCACCTTGCTCCTGCAAATCTCCTCTTCTTTAAAATTTGATTTGCAGATCTGCAAGATGCTGACCTCGTCCATATTATCGATGGCATGCTGGATGAACGCCAGCAGTTCGTTGGCTATGAGTTTCTCGGAACTCATAGCTTCGCGTGCGTGCAACGGCAGAGCCGCGCAATACGTGAATGTGAATTAAAATTTAGGTTCTATTTGTTAGGTCTTATAATAAGATTTTCAAATGTGCATAAATAATATTTTTAAGAAACATACTTTCACGCCTTTTTCCCGAAGGGGTAGGCAGAGGTATACCCAGGACTCAGTCCCTTAGTAGATACCACCCACATTTCGCCAGTATGTTATTGGTCTCATGTAATAGGTGACGAGCCTATTGCCATCTACCGGGCACAGTTCCAGACTCCAGGCAGCTATTAACTATTTTTAAGGATCGCCATTAATTATTATAAATTAAGCAATAAATTTTTGGAACGCGCGTCGAAATCAGGAAAATACTTAATATTATTTAACCTCACTATATATAAAACTAATTATAAATGAATCGGCAATAATAAGAAGGCTACTATGGGATTAGCAATATTATTGCGAATATCATTCTCTACCCGGTATTATTGAATAGACAGTGTAAGATATTCTGGGCCCACCTATACAATCGTTTCCTTTGAAGACTGCAGAGCATTTTGTGTTCATATTGCGTTGAATTCTATTGAATGAGTATTATTCAAAAGATACAAAGTTCATACTTAATGGCCTTTTTAACGGCACGACTATACCAAGCAAAATACCTGACAAACAAATATTAATATCACTCCTTTTGCAACTCTCAAGCATCTGTCGCCCGAGGATGGTTTCATGCATAATGCAAACGGCTGATTGTGGCGCATAAGGCCGCGAGTTCTTTACGAAAACATCTATCCTGTATTTGCTCGGTCGCGTCGCGTCGCGCACTGTTTTCCTTGGCATCGTGTTGCATAATGCCATCGGCGCTATTGTCTGACCAATTTTTCTATGAAATAGCAAGATTCTATTCATGATTCAACATAATTTATGGTTCGAATAATAATCGTTCCACTTGATTTGATTTTAGAAGTTTACACAATCCACTTTTTGTTACTGCGATGTAATGAAACCAAGCTTTAAACTGTTTGTCATTTATTTAAGAATCAGGTGACAGTCAATTACTTGTACCAATGCTGGAGATTCAAGCAGTTAGTTTATTTTTCAGTTTAAACCATTGATATAAAGAAAAGGGGAGGTAGGGTACGTTCTCCCAGCGCTTATTCAACAAATGGCACGTGCAATTTGCTCAGTGTGAGGTTTGCATAGTGACATAATATAATGAACAAAAAGATGGACGTATAACCTAAGACCGAAGTGCCATCGAGACAACAATATTATTCGCTCGTACGACCTTAATTTACTACCTTACGTACGTGGACCAAATGGGACATTATTTTAGCTTGCCATTTTCGAGAAGCTCTCATCTCCTCTTTTCTTTTTATCAATGGTTTAAGCTGGGTATTTTTATTTTCATGTTTTTATAGTTCGTCTAACTTTAATTGCATGGTCATACTGTAAAGCCAGCGCGGCGGCCCATGACTAAAGTTTGCAAGAGTACGGGAAAAATTGAGTAGGACAGGGTCGGTTACGTCGATTTTGACGTAGTTTTAGTAGCCGCATTTGACAAGTATGACAGCGGTATCTAGTCGGAGCGCGCGAGGTGATATATCAACTTTATACTAAGACTTGTTATGCACTTTACGGTTTCATTAATTTTATAGTCAATTTTCAAACTGGCATCCGACTGCATTTTTAACCTCCAAATGTGAATTCACTGCCAACCAATCCATTTAAAACACACAAAGGCTTTTATGTTATAGAGATCGGGTAACATTTTGAGATGAAGAATTTTATCTTTCTATTTATAATCCTGTTGGCAAACACTTTTATTTAACCTAATTATTTCCTTTGCAGATCTTTGTAATGTCTAAAATCACTATACATTTTTTTTAAACAGGCAAGTGCTTTTCTTATAAAAATAAACAGTAAGTACTTCAGCTACAATATCCTTTCTATAAACCAAATCTACAATTTACTGACAATTTTTTATTAATTTACCTTGAATGTTAAATTAGTGTTCTAGTACATATTATAATTCCTTTCCTTTATTTTGTCGCCTTAAAAAGATATGTACTTATTCCTGTATGTATGTAAAAAAATAACAGATATATATATAATACTTATTGTATTATATATATATCTGTTATTTTTTTTTAAAACCAAAATCTCGAATGTTATTTTTTAATACAATATAATAGTTATTGATGTGGAATGCTAAATTAATAAATACACTAGTATGTTATAAAACACTTCGAGAATCCACATTTTGACATTATAATAACGTTTTAACTCTGGACTGCCTCGACTGCCTCGGTGGCGTAGAGGGCGTATGCTCGACTGCCAATCAAGAGGTCCCGGGTTCGATCCCCAGGTCAGGCAGGGTTAAATATTGGATTTTTCCATTAGGAATTATCTCAATAACTGCCTGGAGTCTGGAACTGTGCCCGGTAGATGGCAATAGGCTCGCCCCCTATTACATGGGACCAATAACATACTGGCGAAATGTGGGTGTATCTACTATGGGACTGAGTCCTGGGTACACCTCTGTCTACCCCTTCGGGAAAAAGGCGTGAATGTATGTATGTATATATATGTTTAACTCTGGAAATTGTATAGAAAATTAAAACTATACATTATTATACGGCGTGTCCAGATCTGGCGCTGTTCGCGCACCACACGAACATTATGTTTTGCGTTGCGTAACATACCTACTTAATAATATTATTGTGACAATAAGTGTTTCAATGTCCTATGTTTTCATACAATTTCTAGAGTTCAGACGTCAATGCCGTATGCAATATCCCGTACTTTATTTCTATTTTAACTAGGTAATTACTTACTTTTTTCTTGTAACTTGTAAGTACAAATTAATATTTATTAATTATTGGTATTTAGTAAGTAATATTTATGACGACTGCTCACTTTAACGTAACGGAATAGTAATGTAAAAAGATTGCATGTAACAAAAAATATTCTTCGTTTAAATTAAAATTTATGGGTGGATCAATTCGTTAAAAGATTACATCGCTGAGTGCCGTGCACGGAGCGTTGACATCCGTCAACAATTTCCTATGAGAACGGTGTCACAAAGGAAACAGTCTGCCAACAGAAACGCACTGCCTACGTTACGCTCCTATTCCGTTCAGTTCTAGCGGTAGAGTGCTTAACTTCTCTTGAAATCTAAAATCAAGTACAATCTCTCCCAAAAGTCGATTGACCAATCAGCTGCTAGTAAACATATCAAACGAAAGCCTATCGGATTAGACGGTAATGAATTTAGCAGAGTGATTGATGAGCCAACTGCGATGAATCGTTGTGTGTATTACACACACATAGTAGGTACAGTCGAAAGAAAAACATATTTTCAGTTTCTACTATTGAGGTTATTTTCGTGGATAGACTTTTTTGATAACATTCATAATGATCGTAGGAGTCATTACACGATAAGTTTTGCTGTCAATTATGCCACAGAAATATATGATTGATGGTTAACCTTCCGTCTTATGTGGTGAGTAATCATAATAATAATATGGGACAACTTCCACACACGGTCATCTGATCCCAAACTAGGCTAGAAGCCTGTACTATGGTAACCAGATGACTGATATACATACTTATATAAGCTTATGATTGGTAGTAAAAATATGTCAATTAACAGTAAGATTAAATTTACATTTGGAGTATCTTGAGCCTCTGCAGCGATTATCAAATGCAGGCTCCCAGTTCCCCAGTTCAGACAGTGTTAAAATATTGGATTTTTCCATTAGGAATTATCTTAATAACTGCCTGGAGTCTGGAACTGTGCCCGGTAGATGGCAATAGGCTCGCCACCTATTACATGGGACCAATAACATACTGGCGTGTGGGTGTATCTACTGTGGGACTGAGTCCTGGGTACACCTCTGCCTACCCCTTCGAGAAAAGGGCGTGAATGTATGTGTTTTTTTTAGACGTGAAGCTTTTGTATTTGACAGTACAACGCGAATCACATTAGGTGTGTCCATCCGTTTCAATATTCCGTTTGAGTAATATATCAAATTGTGCTTCGCTTTGTCACAATTTGATACGCATGCTATATGCTCTACAGTGTATCAAATAATATACAGGCTGATAAAATGACGGACCACATTGACTGGTTCCAACACTATCATATTCTGGATAAACTACTCGTACTTATAAAAACCATATTGCTCCATATCTACATACCTAGCCATAACCACCTGGATTCTCCAGTAACTCCAGTAACAGATTTAGTATTTCTAGAATACGATCTAAAATTAAGCATCACTTATTTCAGATATTGTTCCTCATAGCTTGCATCCTAAACATAACATAACATCACGCCTTTTTCGAAGGGTAGGCAGAGGTTTAACCAGGCAGACCCCTAGAAGTCACTCCATACAATCGCCCGCGCGCAATAGCACAGAACAGATAATAATACTACGTATAGAATGGACACTGTCATCCGCCCACCAATCGGGCCTTCCTCACCCCGCCAGCGAGATTGAGCTTTTCATGAGCCCCGCTTCTATGGGAAATCATCTCACGCACACTCTTGCACGTTTCCAAACTCCATGTGTGCAGTGTCTCTGTAGTAGGTAGTTATAGCGCGGCTTTTGTATGGGATTGAGTCGAGTGTCCGGGGTGTGTCAATAACCTACTACTTCAGCAGGTGGGGGGCTAATGGCGGGGGGAGGTGAGTATCGCTTCTTAACTAATTCAATTCCATAGTAGGTAGGTACGGTACACCCACATTTCGTCAGTTTGGTTTTTCAAGTCCCATGTAATAAGGGCGAGTCTAATTATGCCGTTAACCAGGCACAATTTCAGACTCCAGGCGGACCGTGTAAAAATTTCTAAAAATAATCAAATAACATTTTTAACCTCATCTGGAAATCGAACGTTAAAGATCAGCATTAGCGAATGCGAACAACGCCACAGATGCAGTTATAGTTACACATAACTAGAGAAAAAAGTGGGTAACACTTCGATCCGCGAGACGCAATTAAGACATAAAATCACCAATCACAACCACTGAAACTTAGCAAACCTCAGTCCAGAAGTTCCAAACATTAACCGAACTAGGAAATACTCACGTCTGTCCGATAAACATTCCTTGTCTTAATGTCCCCAACCCCGGCTAAGAGGGCACTAGCCACTCGGCAAATTAACCGTTTTGCTTATACGGCTGTATTATTATCGGCGAGTTATTGAGTGTACGTGTACTTAATAGTGGTTGACATAGAATAAGTCATAGTTGTATAGTAAAGAACGCAGGGTAATATGAAACTTTTGTAATTGCTTAGGTTTTTGTGATTGTTTCTGACTTAAACACTAGCTTACTATTACTTACTTTTTTATCTCATTGAATCAAACTTTCAACAAGACTTTTTAGGGTATATTTTATCGCGTTTATTTACTTATTATTATGGTGGGTTCCCATCGAGTCACACTGTGACACGTTGAGACTTTTTTCCCCATCGAGTAACACTGTTACCCGTTGCAACCTTTTTGGTGATTTATACCGTTTCGAACACTGCAGTATTTACAGTCACAGAGAGATTTTAATAATGACATTTGGACCGTTAAAGGTATTAAATTTAATAAATTTTAGCACAGTAAGGATCACTCATATTTTATTGAGTTTTTATAAATTTTAATGTGTTTTAACAAGTTTAAAACTGGCTTTGATGACTTGCATGACGAAGTGACAGACGATTGACGTCTTGATAAATAATTGCACCAAAAACACAACTCGTATTAATATACTAAAGGGACTAAATTGGGAATATTCTGCTAAATCCATAGGAGCTGCTCTCAAATAAATTAACTAATGAGCCCATCCAACTCCGATATTGAAATCTGCGCCATGTGATCACAATCAATAAAATGTCATTCCAGTAATCCGTGTATTGACGTTGCTAGTTACTACTAAAACAGTATGGGACATTTAAAATATATTACAAAAGAAAATTTTGGCCCGTTAGCTTGTTTGGTAGTAAGTCAGTAAATCAGCTTTCAAACATTTGTACGTAAATTTAATATCTTCTGGATACTTTTATCATGGTACAGGCTCTTATGATTTTTTTGATGGGATTTTGCTAATACGATTATTATCATTTTTTTTCATAGTATGAGCTACCGACCCACACAGATATTTTTATTTATTTTGTGAATTTAAACAATTCACAACAAAATTTTAATAGACCATTACAATTACAACGAAATTGTGAACATGAGAAAACAAAGCAACGCCTATGATCAATGATGTAGTTGCAGTCTTTGTGCAGTGTGTTAAAATAAATCCTACTAATATTAAAAATGTGAAAGTTTGTGAGGATGGATGGATGGATGGATGTTTGTTACTCGTTTATGCCAAAACTACTGAACCGATTGGGCTGAAATTTGGAATGTAGGTAGCTTAGAGCCTGGAATAACATATGGGGTACTTTTTCCCGTTATTCCCACGGGAACGATGTCCAAGCGGGTGGAACCGCGGGGCACAGCTAGTGTATAATAAAAATGACAAAAATTATGTTTGAACGGCTTCATACAAAATGTTCAATATTTAGCCACTAGAATTCCCGACATCAGACAAACTAAACTAGCCTTACTGTCCACATATTATATACTGAGATAGAGAATTAACAGATCATCGTAATTTGTATCCAGCAGCAATCTACCTAATAATGCTATGAAATCGGTCCCGATCATCCCGCTGATTGGGGATAATGAAATTGTTGGTGATATTTCTTTGCAAATAACGAGGCATGTAAAGACCAATGGCCCATATATTAATCATACTGTATTTATATTATCTCGAGATCATAGCTTATCATAATGTTAGTTTCTTATAACTCGATATTGCTATTTTAGGTAATAGATTACACATTTTTAGAGGTTAGTACTAATCTTTACTATTCAGTTTGTCTCAAACTAATCTTTATCATCTTTGACGGCAGTCCGAGAGCCACGGGAACAAATTTAATCTAAGTGATCAGTCGTTATATTTCGCCATCGAATGAAATACATGAAAAATCTAAAATTTTGAAAGTGAAACTTCCTTTTGGATTTATTACTTTTTACTAGGTAAATTAAACTGCGTTTTTCATTGAAGCTAGCTTACCAATAAACAACACATTTTTTAATTAACTTTGAGAGTCATAAAACACTAAACGTCACAACGAATGCGCGGATAAATCAGAATTCATTTTGTTAGTGTCGATGACGAGCCAGTTTATAGGTAAGTCACAAATCATAACACAGTTACTGGCTTGTTGTTTTTTTTGTAGGCTGTAGGGTGTGTAACCAATGAGCTGAACCAAATTTTTTAAATTTATGGTACTTATTTACATATTTACTCGGCATCAAACTTCAAGATCGAGACCGTAATACCGAAATCCGGCACCGAACAAAGGTCAAAGACATCGGAATATCGACATCGACAACGAAACTATCATCGAAATCGGACATCGGAATTATAAGCCTATTAACATAATAATAATTTGAATTTATACTCTATTGAATTTATACTCTACAGAACAGGCTACCCCAATTACACTGCTCGAGTCAATTGATATGGGTCATGTGGACAACCCATATTGTCAGTTTCTGGTCGCCAAGATTCCTACAAGGCCTCCGACATGATTAATTATACCTATATTTTTGTTCAGATTTCTAAAGCTATATAATACAATAGATTAGATTAGATAACACTTTTATTGATACCACAATACAGAAAATTAACAAAATGAAAATTAAAAACTAAAACGTGAGTAACAATAATTGGCGGTCATATCGCTCAGAGCGATCTCTTCCAGACAACCATTCGAAAAGAGGAAAGGCATGTTTGGAAAGATATACTACTATACTAGCGATTAGTAGTAGAAGTAGCGTAACATTAGTAAGTATCGAAGATTTGCATAGCTTTGGGCTTACATTTTGGCGCAACCACGCGATGCGATAGTCGCGTCGCTCACTCGACACATGACACGGAAAAAAAATAATAATAATACTAATTTTGGACGCGTTGGATGGATCCTAAGACCACAAAATATTCAAAATACATTACAAGAAGTAATTGCTTTGAACAAGAGTGCAATCAGTAGTTACGCTACCACACACAAGCGCCAACTAGATTCATGTGTGCATATTGTGGATTTGATTTCGCCACTCAACATAGCCCAATTCAATTAAAACGGTTTTGTTGGCGTTAGATCTATGCGTGTGACTATATTTTTTTACTTTGTAGGACAGTTGGATATTTTTTTTTGTGATTGTGATTGAAACATACCCGGGGTGGTATTACGAACATGCAATCGCGTAATAACAGTCGTAAATTTTGCTGTCAAATGTCATTTTTTTTGCCGTTTGACAGCAGACATTAAGCAATTAAAGGCTTTTTACTCTTTTACTGCTGTTCGTAAAAAGGGGCCGATTTTAAACTAGATTTAAAAAATGGTAAAAAGAAGTTATATTATGCTTTGACGTTTACCTTTAAAGAAAGTGACAGTCCATACTTTATAATCAAAATGGTTTTTAACTTTTTCTTCAACTAAGTACGAAAACGATGGGTTATAATTTTAGTAGCCTACTTAATATTTTGTTTAAATATATATATTGGCCTTGGCGTCTTTAGACGACGAGTATAACAAGTCTGTATAGAGCTTTTAAAACACTCTCCACCGAGAATGTGTCGCCTGGGATGACTTCAGGAAATGTAGGTTTGCCCAGAGCCTACACCACCCTCTCGACCTTACTGGCTAAATCCACAAGAACGACATGTCGATACGTGCGGAGCCAGTTGGGTTGCAGAAGACTGCCACTTATCAGACATGTGTATAGAATGACATTAAAAGGCTACTTTTTCTAGACGGGTTTAATTGTTTAAGCTAAAAATCTAAAAAGCTAAGGTATGAGTTTAAAAGTTTTTATTTAATGTTCCTTGTCACCTTACGGATCAAATTTAACAACTGTATTCAGTAAAACCCAGATAAAACGATGGGATTTTTAAAAGGTCCAAATTTTTTTGTTTCATAACCACAATTTTTGCTTCTATAACACGTTAAGACAAATTAATACCAGGTAATTCTACCGGCAAATTAATTCCAAAAAAATTAAAATATTTTCGGTAATATTGTGTGTTAAAACGGTTTAGCTTAATCTTTGAGTTGATATTTAGCATATACAATATACACCTTGCCTTACTTATTGAGCCATAAACACCGAGCGAGCAAAGCGCGAGCGAAGCATCTCTATTTCAAAAAGCAAAAACTTCCAAAAAAGAGCATAATCGCTTTCTATTGTGTGTTCGGCTGTTCTCCTCTGTACAGGTCACATTTCTCAATCGATTTTCGTAAAGTTTTGTGAGCAAACTCTATATCTATATATCATTTTTTGGCGATTCAGTAGTATTCGGAAATTTTCTAATATGGCGGAGCCAATGTCACATCAAATCTGATACTGCGACGTCTCCAGCTCAGAGCCACTACTAGCTTAGTCTCATAAGTTAAAAAAGCTGAAGAAATTATCTGGAGTTAAATAAAATGCTGGAAATTATATCCTCCAGATTTCCTCACATTATAATAACTGATGGTGACTCTAACCATATCGTGTATGCGACCGACACCATTGCCATTGTAAGCTTTTTGACATGACAACGTCATTCGGCATCCAATTACGCGACTCTACCAAACGTGTAATTAGTTCGATGTTTTGTTCAATAAAATTTTGATTTTGATATGGAAATTGATGCCACTCATTATTTGTTTTGTTAATATTATGCTCAAATTGAAATACCTAACATAGATTTGGTTGAAACTCCTAATTTCGCATAAAACAGAAAATTTGTTCCACAAATTATCTTAAAAAAAACTCAAAAAACTTTGAATAGTTTAGGAACCTTTCCTGTGAAATCGTAACAAGTAAAAAGTAAAAAGAGTAACAAACATCCAATAGGCTGTTTCCTATAAGATATGTAGGGGGGTAGAATCTTGGCGACCTGAAACTCTGGTTGTCCACATAACCCATATGGATTGACTCGAGCCGTGTTTGAGGTAACCCGTTCTGTTAGAGTATAAATTCAAATCATTATTATTATTATTATTTTGTGTCTTTTTATTCACAAAAATTTAAGATTTCCGGTCGCTAACTACGAAATTTACGGGCCTAAGCCAAGTGCGATCCGTCTTCTACCGGTTATTATTATTATTAGTATTATACTATTATTAGTATTAGTATTATAATTATTATAGTATTAGCCGCCAGTTGTTACTCTTTCTAGTTTTTTATTTTTCTTTTTTGCCATTTTTTTTGTATAATTGTGGTACCAATAAAGTGTTATCATTCATTCATTCATTATAATAATAATTATTATTATTATCCATCCATCCTCACAAACTTTCGCATTTATAAATTAGTAGGATAGACCTATTTTGTAAGACTTCTCATTATTGCACAAGATCTCATATGCAGAGTGGCGTATTTAGAGATCCTTATACATATAGATGATCAAATTAATAGTAGATTGTTGAACGAGGGGTTAAAGAGACTTGTATAAGACAAAAAAAAAAATACGAGGTAATTTTACTGCAGAACTTTAGCGAGGGAGTAAATAGAAACAGAGTAATAGTAATGAGTTTTAGCGCCGTGTGTCAGTGACACTACTTTTCACTACGATTGTGAGAATATAAAATAAAAATTAATTATTAACTCAAAAAAATTTGGCTAATATCCTCTAAGTGTCAACCCAAAAATATATATTCTCGTTGGTTAAGAAAGAGATGTTAAATATAAATTACAACAATGTATATATATAAAATAAAAAAATAAATTAAAACGTACAATAACCTATTTTTTTTAAGACAAAATTTAAGATAAATTGATTTATCCCCTAGAGGGTGAAAAGTTATTTTAGCCCCGCTCTGGTACGTTGCAATGATGGACTTTTTGAGCCAGAGGAGTGAATAAAAGTATCGCCAATTGGTCTTATGGATTATATTATATTTTCCTATGGACTAAAATAATACACCTGACATAATAAAATCACATGCAAAGAGGACTTTTTCCCGAAGGGTTAGGCAGAGGTGTACCCAGGACTCAGTCCTATAGTAGGGACACCCTCATTTCTCCAGTATGTTATTGGTTCCATGTAATAGGGGGCGAGCCTATTATCATGTACCGGGCACAGTTCCAGACTCCAAACCGTTATTAAGATAATTTCTAATGGAAATATCCAATATTAACACTTTGTCTGACCTGGGGAGCGAACCCTAGACCTCAGGATCGGCTTCGCCACCGACGCAGTCTACGCACCTGACATTCATAGTCAATCTTAATTTTTGGGTAGGTATCCCCAAGACGTTGGCACTGACCCACAAACCAAGTTGTAACTTAACTAAGAGAGTTATAACTTATGTAGGGTGAATGTGCCGCGGCATTGTGTGGGCTTTATGTGTGGTGCACGTCACAAGAAACTTTGTATTATAATTTTTTAGTTATTTCGAAACGAAATAACTAATTTATTCATCCGCCTCGACATGACTGCCTCGCTGGCGTAGTGGGCGCATGCTCGACTGCCAATCAAGAGGTCCCGGGTTCGATCCCCAGGTCAGGCATAGTGCTAAATCTTGGATTTTTCCATTAGGAATTATCTCAATAGCTGCCTGGAGTCTGGAACTGTGCCCGGAATATGGCAATAGGCTCGCCCCCTATTACATGGGACCAATAACATACTGGCGAAATGTGGGTGTATCTACTATGGGGCTGAGTCCTGGGTACACCTCTGCCTACCCCTTCGGGAAAAAGGCGTAAATGTATGTTATGTTATGTTATTCATCCGCCAAGCAGTAATGTGCAAACATCACTGTGTTCCGGTATGAAGGGCAATGCTACCAGCGCATGGCATGCTAGCAGCACCTGGGCATGATGAGATTCAACAACTCATATCTCAGGGTGACAGGTGCAGTGCAGTTCCGCGCAGAATTTTGAACTTTAAAACTCTCTCTGATATGGGCAATCATGATGCATACCATCAGGCACCTGATTTGCTCGTCTTGTTACTCACTATCGTAAAAAAAAACCATCACGCCTTTTCACAAAAGGGTAGGCAGAGGTAAGGGGATACCCAGGACAAATCCCGGAAACTCGAATCAATTCCCATACAAAAGCCGCGTTATAACTACCTACACAGAGACTGCACACATGGAGTTTTATACACGCGCAAAAATGTGAGGTGCGTTCCGAGCTCACGGGGCTCGTCGAGAGCTCAGTCTCGCTCGCGGGATGAGGAAGGATTGGTAGGCGGCTGACAGTGACCATTCTATACATAGTATTATTATCTATTTTGTGCCGAGGACTCAGTCCCATAAGTGGTACACCCACACTTCGCCATTTTTTAAGTCCCATCTATCATTTTAATCTATACAATTTGTTACAAATAGGTGTAGTAATATATAAGGGGCTACATCCACCCGTAAAACTAAATAACTTGGAAAAGAATGAAGTGAGAAATTCATTCTTTTTTATTATTGTATATAATAATCTATTCACGTTTACAGGTATAGTCAATGTCGAAGCTTAATTAAACAGCTCGTCGCTGTCTCTACGCTGCAAGAAGTCGGCGTTTCAGTGCATTCGCTGTAACAGTGCTAA
Source organism: Hemistola chrysoprasaria (assembly GCA_947063395.1). NCBI lineage: Eukaryota > Metazoa > Arthropoda > Insecta > Lepidoptera > Geometridae > Hemistola > Hemistola chrysoprasaria. Next base: position 11,036,234 of record OX346725.1, read on the forward strand.
ACGTGACAGAGTTAAATGTGATAATGCTAGAAGTTAAGCGACTTAGACGCAATAGTGCTTGATTACAAAACGTTCCACGATCTGAGAATAAATAATAAATAATTTAATTTATTCTCTAACGGAACGGGTTACCCCAATTACACTGCTCGAGCCAATTCATGTGGGTTATGTGGACAACCCATATTGTCAGAGTTTCAGGTCGCCATGATTCTTACAAGGACTCCGACATGACCTAATGACTGCGCCCAACATATCATAAAGGAAACAGCCGGGACTTACAGTTTAACGTAGAATCCACGTAACAGGAACAAAGCAACATTTCACGTTCGCTCCTATAACTTGGGCCATGTTATCGTATCCCAACAGACTGGTCCGAGAGCAACTGCACGACGTGGTTAATTAAATTCTAGCCACCGGCCACCCTCACAATAAAACGAGGTACCCACCCTTAATAACATCAACGCATATTATAAGTCTCCGCGCTTTGGGAATAGAGGTTCTGAGAGAATAGTGGTTTTAATGTTGGCGGTTTTCTTTGGGCTATTTTTAGTGTGAACCTTATTTTTTTGTTATATTTAGTAGATATTATAAGTATTTACGGCCGTAATTATCTTTTTTTTGGCGTACATTTAAATCTTTTTGTATGAAAGCTTACTTTCAATATTATTCGCAGTGCGTACTGTGTACTACTTGAAGGTGCAGACACAAAGTGGGCGTTGGACTAGTGTTGTATCGGGAGTAGGTACGGTGACTTTTTTGAATGACCTATGCTGTTGGCCTCAATTGGTCACAACAGATTTATCGGGCAGTGATGAACGCAGCAGGCGCTCGAGCCAAACTTTAAAGGCGACTAGTTCAAAGGCACCTATAGACGGTACGAACCTCGGCTTGGGCCATTGCCACAATACGTGGGGTCAGACTTGCCATGACACCCCAGAAGGGGAGTGCCCTAAGGCCCTGTCAATAGTTTAGTCTGTTTGATTATTGGGAGATAAACTAAATGGTCTGAAGGATCTGAAAGATCTTGTACCTCACCGGCGAGGTCAGTGTTGTGATTGTGTGAGTTGGTGGATCTGTTATCCGGCACTAGTACCGAAAACGGAGCGACTGTTGCGTATATTGGTAGGATTGGGCGAGCCTAGCGTAGCCGATGTGACGGTGGCGATAGGGTCATCCGGGTCATCCAGGGCGTTGCAAGGGCATCTACGTAGGGGAGAAGTTCCAGTTTCAGCTTGATTGATGTATCGACTAGTTCGAGGCTTGGATTACGAAGGGGTAGGGTAGGTACTGCGGGTCTAATTTCTTGTATTTGTATTTGGATAACAACTCTCAGATAGCGTGTACGGTCGGGCGCTATCCCTGATTGTGTACTCTCTACCTATCACTACGTCCCTTCCCATTATCCAGTCCCGCTGTCTGCGTTGACCTTTTGAGCAAAGTGAATCAATTCAAAGTAAACAGAATTAGTACCTGAAACATAAGTGAATTAGCCCTGGAAAGCTTCATTATATAAGGAAATGCTGGTAAATGGCCACTTTGCTGAGAGCTCGTTCACGTAACGTATAAAGACTCGGAGACTAGACTGAAGTTCAGCATTTACCAGTCTGAATAAACACCGTTAATCAGGTTAGGAATTTATAATTAAAGAGTTTTTTAAATCAAAGTTGAAGTTCACTTTTCTTTTATCATCATCATCATCATCATCTCAGCCATAGGAAGTCCATTGCTGGACATAAGCCTCTCGCCATACTCATAGATTTCTATCTAGTCCAATTGTTAGCGGCTTGCATTCAGCGTGTTCGTTGATTTTCATTCGAGAACCTACTTTTTTATGCCTGAAATATATTAGTATGAGAAGAAGGAATTCTCTTCCATAAACCTTGCGTCCATTAGATGCAGGAAATGCGCCTAGTTGAAACACCACAGGTGATCAAAAAGATGGCTACTACATTGGCCCATGTATAAGTTTGGCCATTGAGAGGTAATGTAGCTAGTAATGTAGGAGTAGGCAGAGTGCCTATTTTGATGAATGAAATACTTCTACCTACTTACTAAATCTTCACAAACTAAATACACTATGCCATAGAACACTTCGAAAATCCACAGGCCGACATGTCAGCCAAGTGCTCTAAACCACTGTCAGATGGCAGCGCACCCAAGATGCTGGCGGCATTGCCACGTTGAATTTAAATTAAAACATTTAATAATAATTTGACCCACCTCTGAATCAATAAATAACTCTATAGAGGATAATATTATATTCCTAAGTAATATTATACAAGATAATATTCCCAACGAAAAGCGGGTTAAACTTCTAAAACCCAAAACTATTTACCTAAAATATGTACCGGCTTCCTTAACAAGGTTCCCCAAAATGTTCTTATTAAAACTTAGATCGTGAAATGAATAAAAAATGTAGTCAAATATTCCTTTGAGCTGGAACTTTGAACCAATTTCCCTTGGAAAGGGGTTCATTTGTAACGCTTTTATAACTGCATTGGAAGTGCGCCAGAAGCGAGACTGCATTTAAAACATACCTGCGGTTCTTGGAAATGTCTGAGCTCATTATATACACACAGAAGTTCAATATATAGGTATTTTCGATAGAATATGTATTATAATCTACTCTACAATAGGTAGGTAGTAATTTTTGTAGTGGTATAAGGCCTCTTTTGCAAGGGGCCGCCTGGGGAAGTACCACACAAAACACTGGGTGGTACTGTGTCTGATATGGGCAATCATAATGCTTACCATCCACAGTCTGCCGTGGAGTTACCGGCTTGAGAATAGTGCTCCACCCTCTCTACCCGTGGATGCCGTAAGAGCCGGCTAAGGGTTAACAGATCCAGAGGACGGGCAGCAGCGTCCTCTGGAAAAAACCATCGAACTACACTCGAGAACCCGCCTGCCAAGCGTGTCGAGTATTGGCAAAACCCTTTGTGGGGGAGGCCTATGTTCAGAATAGAATAGAATAGAATAGAAAACTCTTTATTGTTATCACAACTAGTACCAAAAAAACAGTAAAATCACATATTAAAACTAGAAAATGTGTAAAAATATAGTAAAGTGAGTATTAAAATAAAATAAATAAATAAATAAAATAAAATTATAGAATACTTCAAAACTACATCGTTTACAAAAAATATATATGTATTATATTTTGAATATCTGAGATTCAGCTTATCCTCCTTAGCCTCCATATTTTTTTGCTATAAGCATAGTTGACCTATAAAACCATTGTTTTCTTACAAACGCCATTACCCGGGTTTACTTAGGAACCGCCAACATTTCTACTATTCTTATAGCGAACCAGGTGTGCTCCTACACAAATACTTACTGAAAACGTCCTTACGACTCAGGGGATGTGGGGGTAAAATAGCACACGTCGAGAAAAAAATCTTCGAATAACTTTTAGGGGGGTAAGTATTATGTTGCCAAAACTGTGTACAAATTGCTAGGAATGTAAAATAAAAAAATATATAAAAATATCATTTATTTTGGAGATAATTGCGAATGTACAAAAAGGCGAAAGAAACGATGGTGCCTGCAATAGTCGTGAGACTGTGTGACAAACACCAATGCCCCCCTCCAGATATAATGAGGCAATTTGACAATCACCAAAATAAAATCTTATTTATCGTAGATTGGTGGATGCTACCCAATTATACTGTACAGTAATTAGAATCAAAAAATAAACATTCCGAGATATAAATTAATTAACACTTGGAACTGCCTCGGTGGCGTAGTGGGCGGATGCTCGACTGCCAATCAAGAGGTCCCGGGTTCGATCCCCAGGTCAGGCATAGTGCTAAATATTGGATTTTTCCATTAGGAATTATCTCAATAGCTGCCTGGAGTCTGGAACTGTGCCCGGTATATGGCAATAGGCTCGCCCCCTATTACATGGGACCAATAACATACTGGCGAAATGTGGGTGTATCTACTATGGGACTGAGTCCTGGGTACACCTCTGCCTACCCCTTCGGGAAAAAGGCGTGAATGTATGTTATGTTTTTAACACTTGGAAGGCATAAAAACAAGAGATCACTTATAACTTATAGTTATACATAAGTAAATAAGTTTTAGTTTAGTAACATTTAGGAAACGTAAAATGTGTGTACGTGTGTGAAGCCTAGGTAAAATAATTGTTGTGTTTGAGATATGTTTGAAAATAAAATGTTATTTTTATGGTCAACTGTTCTGTGTGAAGTGTTTCACACTTGCAGATGTTATAATAAATATATTATTGCTAGGAAAAATAAGAGTAAACACTTATTACATTTCATATCCTATTAATCCTACTAATGTTTGTGAGGATGGATGGATGAATGGATGGATATTTGTTACTTTTTCACGCCTAAACTTATGAACCGATTGGGCTGATAGTTTAGATCCTGGAATAATACAAACTTTTTATTCTGTACTTTTTATTCCGATAATTTCACGGGAACCCATACTATTTATTATTAGTTTGTCTAATTATTAATGCCATCGATGTTTTTTCATCAATATTGAATTTTCACCTTCATTCTATTAAATATTTATGCAATTACCCCACCGTCCTTTCCATACAAAAGTAACGTAAAAGGCTTTGAGGTTGTTGTGATAGCAAATAAGGGCGTTTATAACCCGTAATAAGTTTCGCCTTTATGCGTTATTTGTTTAGGCCTTTAATTCCTTATAGGTACTTAAATAATGAGACAGCACGAGTTGTGTGGTGGCTATTGTTTCTTAGGCGTAATATTATAATGGAAAGAGGGTTTAGAAAATTTTTATTACTAAAAGTCATATGAAAAAAAAAAACAATAAGGTTAACTGCCTCGGTGGCATAGTGGGCGCAAGCTTGACTGTCGATCATGAGGTCCCAGGTTCGATCCCCAGGTCAGGCAGTATTAAATATTGGATTTTTACATTAGGAATTATCTCAATAACTGGCTGGAATCTGGAACTGTACCCGGTAGATGGCAATTGGCTCGCCCTCGAACCAATAACATACTGGTGAAATATGGGACTGAGTCCTAGGCTCACCTCTGCCTACCCCTTCAGTGAAAAGGCGTGATTGTATGTTATAATATAAGGTTAATAGTAAATGTACACTCAAATAGTTATTATTTATTATACTGCCCATACGTAATTACCCCATTATCATTTTAACAAAAAATGCTATTTTTTTGTCCCATATTAAATTAATTGAATATAAAATTGGTGTAAAAAAGTCAATTTTGTTTCACGCCAAATCTTCCTCGACGTTGGCAACTTAGAAATTCTTTTTTAAGTTAATGAGAAGAGAAAGATCCAAGTTTTTCAATACATTACGGAGAAAAGCTCCAACATAAAGTTAGAGGTAAAATTGTTAAAATGTTGCATAAAAGAAGTCGCACGAAGCCCTCAACGCTTAAGAGGTCATGACATAGTGCTGCTGAAAAAAGAAAAAGTATGGGAGAAATTATACCCAGCCAGTTTTTTTATAGAGGTCTTCGCCTACTATATTGATGTTCCAGATTTTTCATCATAAATCTGTTAGGAAAAATTCTATGAATTACAGAATTAGTTCTAGGAACTATGAGAGTGTTATATTAATATTATTATTTACTAGCTATTATCCGTGACTTCACCCGTGTGGAAATTAGGGAGTTAATCGTTTTTAAAAAAAAATAATAAGTTGCTATTAATAACAACAGCTGTCTTCCAGTAAAAGTCCCATCTAAATAAGTCCAGCAGTTTCAGAAAACTACGAATGAAAGAATATACTTTTAATAATATATACCTTTATATTATTAAAAATTTATAGATTGAATAATTTAATTATTTAAAACAACTTTTTACATTTTCTGTAATTTTAAATTACTCATGTGTTATTTTATAATAAATAATGATATTATTGTATTGTATAGCGGATTAGTACGTAAGCTATGTGCTTATATCTTTTGGCAATAAACTTATTACTTATTATTATTAGCATGTCAAACTAGGGTTTTAACATCCAACCATATTCCATGGTTCTGGTCTGGTTTTGTAGGTGGACAAACACCCTACAAGCGAGGAAGGTATTATCATAGTTCTCCGTTACATTAAAAAGATTATGCAGTGTCATTTGCAGCATTTTATACGACTTTTGACCGCTGAAGCTTTATATCGAGCTAAGTGTTGTTTAATGACAATTTAATGTTGTAAATATGAACACTTTAAATGCAAAAATGGTGACGATATTTCTGAGATTTCTGTTTATGCTCGCAGTGAACATAAAGCTGAAGTTTATTTCTTTAGTACCTCTTAAAAATTCTACGATTTCGAGATAGTTTTCGTATAACCATAGTAAAGAAAACGTATTGTAAAGAATGGTTTAATACACGGACTCCTGTAGAATACAAATTGACTTTAAATTTTCAAAAGGTGAAAATAAAACTGAACACCGACCACTGCAAAAAGGAAACAACCGCGTCCGAACGATATTATGCAAAATCGAACACCAAAAGTGGACGGCATACTGCGAACCAACACCACGCAAGAAATAGCCCAAATAAATGTAGTATAAGCCAGAACAATAATCATTTGAATACGAATGTACTGATTTTCCGTGTAACATTTATTTTGTGGTGTACCTCTCAATATGGGCAATATTGCTTTTGCCCGATTCTGGCCAATAATATGCGACTTTTACGATTATCTCACCTATTTTTGCCGTTTTACGGCCCACTTTTGTTTGTAGGTTTACTAATGCGTTTCCATTTCCACGCTTGCCTATTTACATTTATCCAGCGGCCGTATAGAATACCAAACAGCCTAAAGATCATTTCCCTTCGATACCTGATACAATAGATTTTGCCAATTTGGTTAATGTATTTGCTTTTATAGGAGTTATTTATCTAATCCATTTTGTTTGATCAACTTTTCTGTTTTTACGAACTGTAGGATACCATGGTGTAATGATTTTCAATATAATTTAAAAACTACCATGAGCATTATAATATAATATATAAATTACATGTTGACCCTTGACCTATTCAATGTAAAGGAGTAAAACTTTAATTTGTGTCAAGTACACTGTTTTCAGGGTCTAGAAAAATTATTCGACGAGTCAAATATAAGTCTCATTGATATCATAATAGAGTCTCTTTGCTTAATTCAATTTATAAGAATTTTAAATATTCTTATGAAAACAAAACTGCAAATATAAAAAATATGGCATGAAAACCGAAAGCAGTCAGTGGAAATTCTCCCTGCATTTAGTGAAGTGACGAGGAGTTAAGGCTATGCTCACCGTAATCATTGGAATTACAACACAGGTGCAATTTATCAGAAAACATTATTTACCAACAATTCTACAACGTTACGTGCGAATTGCTTTAAAAAAAACTACATAAACCGAATGATTTTCGAAGAAACGAAGCGAAGGAAATTGGAAAAACTTGGAGTGAAATCAAACGCGAAGCTCAAAACCGAACGGGATGGTGAAGCACTGTGGACGCCCTCTGGCTCATCTAACGGACGTAAGAACATAAGCATACCTTTTTCTAAAAATAATTTACTGAATAATACATTTTTCATTCACAATAAAATTCACGCTCACAACAATATCAGTGGTGTTCAATAGACAATAATAGTAGATTGTTTGTTACACAAGGAATTAATGAGAACCCACAATATATACGAGGTAGTTTACTCCTTAAGTTTAAAGTAAATAAATACCGAGTTATAATGGGATTTTAGCGCCGTATGTTACACGATATTTTTCACTGCAATTGTAAGAAAATAAAATTATTTATTTCAGAAAACATCTTGGTTATAATACCTAATTATATCCTTACATGCGACACCAGAAAATTTTATTCTCGTTGGTAACAGACAAAAATTAAATAGAAATTTAATGTATACAATAACTTTTCAAGCTTTAGGGATAAAGCTTGAAAAGTTATTGTAACCTCGACTCCGGTACGCAACAATGACGGACTATTTGAGCAAACTCATTTCCTTAAAAAACAGCATAACCATAATATAATGTTATATTCATTTTCATTTACTTTCAACACAGCTTTAAACGCCTAGAACAAGAATATTTAGTTTTTAGTTCCGATTTTTTAGTGTCAAAAGCAAAATGCACAGTGCACCGCCCTCCCGCCCGCAAAATTGCATGCAAAGAGGAAATGCTATTAGGTATTCTTTTTGTTAGTGACACCATTCATATATCGCCAGCGTTTAAAATTATAAATAGACAACACGACGTGGTCTATCAAATTCTTTACTTTTTACATAGAAAACGCTCGATATGATTACGTTTGTGAAAAAATACGGAGTAACCCCGCACACCCAATTGGTAGAGCAGTAGAATGCGCCCCTTAGAGTTACGGTAATCTATTGGAACAATTTCTCAAAATTTATTGTTTCTCCGCTATCGTTGTATCCTATCACCACGTTCTTCCCCAACGAGAAGCGGCGCGAAGTGAAGTGCCCTCCCGGTTGTAGGTCGACCCTGTTTACACTAATTGCTCGAGACACTACCGCCACTCAGCGTTGTGTCTCATGTACCCTTGGAGTTCGGACACTTTTGGGCTTCTTAAAAACAACAAGAGTTTGACATTTGACTTTACGAAATCCTATTCTAATTTGTTTGTCTCTTCCAAACTTTCACGATTCGAGCATAAAATATCTTTTGGCGAAACAAGGCTTCACGCGCTAAAAACAATATTTATTTTACCTCGATGTTTCGGTTTCGTTGCATTCACCATGGAGAAAATTATAAATCTGGCTGTTTCGAGGAATCCAGTGATAAGCACGTGTTTTTGGTGCGATTTATCATGTGAGAGATCTGCGGGTATCGTGAGTTTTGTGTTTTGCGATTTGTGACTACTATTTTTTTATACATACATTTTCAAATATCAATTTTATTTAGATTTTTCTTAGTTCAAATGGAATTACATTTCATTGATCTCTATTATTTTTAAGCTTCAGTTTTCAACTTAACAAATTCTCAATGGATTTATATCGTTATTAAATTTATTTTTCCCGGTATTATAATTTTTCTCGGCCTTCATTTACCCCTATTGACCTTAATAAAGCTATGACAAATTGTACGAACATAACTGGAAATAAATCAAAGCTGTCCCATAATTTAGCATGAGCTGTCAGCTAACTATAAGTCCACTATAAAGAACGATTAGTCGAAAGCTGAAATAATACGTGATTAACCCTTCGTTCGCTGGAGCATGGTTGGTCCGATTGCAGACCAGTGTAACGGTGACTTAAGGCCCAATTCGACCGAAGGAAACTCGTGCGGACTAGTGAGTCCTTTGAGACTTATTGACTTTGTAATCAGAACTATTTATGAAATTAAATGGTATTTATTTTCAAGAAACATAGTCATAATACAAGGTGTCATAAGTCATAGTCATAATAATAATATACCTATAATATAGGTAGGTTTCACATATTTCACCAGAATCTGGTTTATATATTAGATGAATTAATGTGATAAAGGTTTAGATTGTAACATGGATTGATTGACAGCCTCGTTGGCGCAGATGGTAGTAACTCTGCTTTCTGCGCCGCAGGGCCCGGGTTCGATCCCCGGCCAGGTCAAACATTTGTGTACATGAACATGTCTGTTTGATCTGTGTCTGGGTGTTATAAGCTTATATAAGTATGTATATATAATTATTATATTAATCTTGTGCGATGAGAAAATGATCATTTATGTCAATGTATGTAATATGTAGGTAGATTAATAAAGAATTTAACTACTTAACTAAGACATTAATAAACATTATTATGAGCACAAGATTTTCTGAAAATGAATCAATATTATTTCGCGCAGAAACACGGGCTATATCCAGTCTTTTGATAGACGTACACGGAGACCATTTAAACTGCAGAGGCCTAAATCTTAATCTAAATGTTATCTAATGTAATGGATAGCACCTATCGGGGTCCATCTCTGAAATCATCTACTGCAGATGAGCGCAAAGACAGCCCCGCTAGGTGCAAGGACTATTGTGAATGGATGGAAACTACTTGATAAGGATATGTGTGTGATTTCTCGATGGATGGCGACCGGGTTATTGCTAGAGACTCCGGCACCTGCCACTTCCGTCTCATGAGGGAACAATATTATAATAATTGCACGGCATCACGGTCATTGTAATAAAACAACGTAAAACGCCATCGTATTTGAGCTCGTTATTGTGTCTTTGAACCAGTATGTTTTTTTCTAGATTTATTCTAGATTAGTTAAATAGGTAATAAAAGCTGGTTTGCTCAAAAATAAGCTTATATCTAAATGTAAATAGGACATAGTAGTTACGACTGTGATAAACAGGATGCTCCTTCCTGCCATGATGGCTTCATTTCCTGCTGTGCTGTCAATCGATAAGTTGAGTACCTATTCTCAGCCGTTTGTGAACCCCATGATGTTTTATCACTTCCCAGTTTTATAGTAAGTAGTTAGTAAACGATGTGATCGCATTATGCGATCGTAGAATGCTTGTCATGATAATATTATCGTAGCATAGTTTGACTTTAAAGGCGCAGCGGTGGGGTTGACCCGCCGCTGCGCATGCTGTGCACGGGCACGCATTTTAGCTGTATGGGTCGTTGATTTAAAGAAAAGGGAAAAGGGAGGAAAAGGGAGGATGAGTAACTGACTTCTTGAAAATTGAACGCTCAAATTAAGTCCCATTAGGCCCATGTACGTCAGTAAAGTAGGGTTGTAATAGTGACTAATATTGTTGTCTCGGTCGCACTTGGGTCTTAGGTACGTCTTTCTATCTTTGTTATTCATTATATTGTACTATTCAAATTGCACACTGAGCAAATTGCACGTGCCAGTTGTAGAGTAAGCGCTGGGTGAATGTACTCTATCTCCTCTTTTCTTTAATTCAATGTTATGGTTTCATTTGTTTGACAAGGTTGATCTACGTATCTACTGCAGGACACGCTATACATAAAAAAAATTACATTGTTTATATCTTCATATGTGCCATACATTTTGGTATTTAAATTTTATGTGTGTCTTATCAAACTGTTTAATGGGTCATGCCTGCAAACAAATCTATTTTATTTATTTATTTTATTTATAATATTATGATAGCCTGAACTAGGTTTTTAATATCAACCTGTGTTTCAGGCAAAAAAATGGCTTATAAGTACGATTTAATTTAATTTTTTTTAATTTTTAAACGTTTAATGTTTCAATTTTACTATTTAATTCATGCATCCATGTACCGCATGCACCGCGCGCATGGAGTTGACAGCATTGGACAATGTGAGCGCCATATTCGAGCAACCACGCGTGTACAATCATGTACCTAGTTCAGTACCGACGTAATAGTAAAGGTAAATAGTTAGAATGGTCACTGAGGAATGGTACTACGCCACTTTCTGGTAATCTTTGCGGGGGTGAGGCAAACAAGTACAGCACACATTTATATTACAATCGCGCAAACGAATGCAGTAAATATTGTGCCAGCGGTTGCGCGTGAAATTGTTTTTGGTAACGTGCATGGGGTACTGCGCGCTAGGGGCAGCAGAGGAAAAGTTCTCCACAGTGCTATAGGTACGTTGTTGTCATATAAAGAAGTGTGAAGTCGGGTAAACAGAGTAATCCTATCAATAAAGCCTATTACTAAAAACTAGTCAATAACAATCTACTCTCATGTTTTTCAAATTTATTCGCCTCCAGTGAATTTTCAATAGTTTTATTTTTCAAAGCCTTTATTGTTTTCCCTTGGAGCAAAGCCAAATGGATTTACTATTATGTTCTGTCTCAAATGAGAATCTTCGTAGTACTCATATCATTTAGGAAATAACAACTGCTGTTGAAGGTATACTGAAATGGGCACATCTAAAGCTGCGTCCAGATTACGCCAGACAAACGTTCAAATATTGGCTCGTGCAATGGCCGCGTACTATGTGTACCATCTTCGCGCGGCAGCTCATTGCCACCAGGGTCTGCCACGTGTAATTTCGACGCAGTTTATCGAACGCATCGCCCGCGAATCTTTCTCAAATACAAAAACCAGCTTGCATGTCGTTTCAGTAACCGGTATCCTTTTAAATATTACATCTTATATCCACACAAAAGTGCAAGCTGCACGTGCATAGATTGTGTGTGATTCACCATCTGTTAATGATAGATAAATATTAATGTACCTAGTTAATTTTAATTTTACTGAGCGAGAATGGTACGTGTGCTCTACCACCAACCACCAAAAAGTGGTGGTAACCAACGCGAGATTCGCAAGCGGTGTATTCGCGACTCATTCACCATGCATACGTTATAATGTCTGAAAGCACCTTAATCTTAAGACTCGGCTTGTAATAAAAAAATTATATGTAATACGTACTTATTTTATTGCAAGCTTAATTATTGTTGCGCCTCGTTGTTTTCAAGTCGGTTCTAATTTGCGACAAACACGTACAAGATTGATGTTCCGATAACGGTACTGTAAATGAGTGATGTTAATGGTCTTGTAATTGCACAAAAACTGTTTGGAAAAATAAAGCTATTATGTTTTCGTAAAATTAACATAAAATATAAATGCATATTATCATGTTAGGTAGCTTTTTGAAAGAGTTAGCGTACCATTGGTCAGTTTCCTTACTCGTCAATTTCACTAATTCACCAGTTTACTCATTAGACTGTTTCTGAATTCACCAATTGAGTATCTGAAGTTTTTTTTGGGTATAAATGGAAAGATCATATATATTTGTTTCGTAAGAAAACTATTTTTTTATTAATTTGCTATAATTACAAAGTTATATCAAATTAAAAAAAACATTTTTAATCCAATATCAATCAATTTCAATTTTAAAATGTCTTTATTACTTCAAATAAATTATAAGGTACGTACATGTACAAACACTAGTATAAATTATAAACTAGTATAAATCCAATATCGAAAACACGCCAAAAGTGCCCGAACGAGCTCATGACCTGTAGTGACGTCACAATGTGATAAAGTACCATACATAACTATAACATAATGACGTCACAATCATGGCGACCACTCGTAGCGCGTTCGTGATCAAGTGACTCTTATTGGAATTTTATCAATTTTGAATTGCTTATAATTAATTTATAATATATTTTTAAAGTGATTTTTGAATCGGATGATACATAATTTTCATTAAACTTTCAGAATAAATTTAAAAATATATATTTTTTTCAAATACTCTCAATTTTCTTATTTGCCAGTTTCACTAAATACCAACTAACTTACGAATTTTATAAGTTTTCTGTGGTGCAGTGAGTGAGTACTATTCCAAAGCCGCTAACCCCACTTCCGTAAGTGCCGGCTAAGTTTATCAGATCCGGATGACGGGCTGCTGCTGCTGCGCTCGTCAACCCGCCTGCCAAGCATGGTGAGTATTGGCAAACCACTCATTATGGGGAGGCCTATGTGCAGCAGTGGACTTCCAATGGTTAAGATGATGATGATGATGATGATGACTACTAAATAAAGTCCAAGAAAATATTATTTAATCTCAAAATACAAGGTGTTAGAGTAGGAAAAAAGTACCATGTGTTATTTCGGGGTCTAACCTAACTATATACCTAATTTCAGATCAATCAGTAGTTTTGGCGTGAAAGAGTAACAAACATCCATCATCCATCCATCCATCCATTCTCACAAACTTTCGCATTTATAACATTGATAGGATTAAACCCTCTTTATAATATGCTGCCCTTCTTGGCCTTGTATCTTGGATACATATTTGATTTTAATTATGAAGAAATAAGTACAAACACGTAAATCTAGTCGTTATTATATTTTACGCAAAAATTCTCAGCTTGTGGCTCACTAAAACACTGTTTACGTATATTCAAACAGTAGCTTATCTTTAAGAAAAATAAATTGTTAAGGCATACGTATGTATGCATAGTGTAGGGTTCCCAACCAAGACACCAAGAACATGCAGCGCCATCTATCGTTCCTTGTGCAAAGTATGGAAATATGCACTAAAATAGCCATAAGTTATGATTGCGTTAATTTAAAAGTATGATTTTTTTACAGCCACAAGGGACCGCAGATCTGACTAGTTGATATATAAATTTCAACTTGATTCCTCCTCGCGGTCCCGTTAAAAAGTGACTAGATAGAGGACAGACATACAGACAGTCAGAAGGACAACAAAGTGATCCTATAAGGGTTCTTTTTTTCCCATTTGAGGTACGGAACCCTAATTTTGCGTGTTTATGTACCTTAATGTATTATGTACCTCTTTACCTCATTCTCGGCGATTTTTTTTTTAGAAAAAATGAGTATTAGGTACTTCTAGAACTACTACTACTATTTCTAGTTCTAGTCTAGTCTAAAAATTGTGGATGTGTGGAATATGGAGTGAGCAAATATTTCTTGTCCAAATCATAAACAAGAACTTTGAGATCATAATTTGTTTAAAAATAAAAAATGTATGAAACCAAGGTACTCTATCGACTTACACATGGCTTACAAGTATAGAGGCGGCTAAAACTGGTATAATCCGCTCCTAACCAAACACCGTCGGAAATGAAAGCAATGGCCTTGCGGTTATGTTACAAAACATATGTAGGTACATGATAATATATTGTATGTACTAACATAACCAAATATGAGATCCAAATTAAGGCGATTTGTGAAATAGATGCCAGCATTTGCTAAAAGCAAATAATGTTAACATTTTTTTCTTTGAACGGTTTATGTATATACAAAAATATAATATTATATACTCTTGAGTTGAAAGTTTTTGGTCTGATTTCAGCAAATTGTATCTACTGTTATTTATGCACATGAGGCTGTGCACAGCTGTTCATCGCGTGAAGAGTCGGCCTACGCTTAGTCTTCCGGTCGCCGAAAGACGTCTACTGCCGAACATAGGCCTCCCTCATAGAACGGCACTCATGACGGATGCATGCCGTCTACATCCACCGCGAGCTTTCGATCCTGACCAGGTCGTTCGCTGATCTGACCAGACGAGACCCTTTCTTCCCCAACAGTAATCGATTCTATGAGCGATGTGGCTTGCCTATTGACACTTCAATTTGCATTGCTCAGCATAAACTATCTACTCAGTTCATATCCGTACATTATTGAGTTGACTCTTGAACTGAGTTCTGCTAAAGATATAAAAAAAAAAATTTAGTCTTTGCATCCACTGTAGTCGGGCTTTAAAGAAAATGACAAAACTTGACTACCTCGGTGGCGTAGAGGGCGCATGCTCGACTACCAATCAAGAGGTCCCGGGTTCGATCCCCAGGTCAGGCAGATTTTTCCATGAGGAAATTATCTCAATAGCTGCCTGGAGTCTGGAACTGTGCCCGGTAGATGGCAATAGGCTCGCCCCCTATTACATGGGACCAATAACATACTGGCGAAATGTGGGTTTACCATGGACTGTGTCCTGGGTACACCTCTGCCTACCCCTTCGGGAAAAAGGCGTGAATGTATGTTATGTTTATGTTACAAAACTTGAACCTACCTATTTTCTACTTGCAAAGATTTTTAAAATATGGTTTCATTATAAAATAATATCGTTTTAAAACTATCACAAACTGTTTGTAAGTTTCGCGTGGAACCAAAAGCAAGTTCACTAGATTGTTAGATGTTACTTCTCAACAAACTGAATGAGTTCTTGGTTTTCAATGCATTTGTGAGATTTCTAAGAGGAAGTTGTGAACTCGAAGACGATACTTACACGGGTTTTCTTGTGAAATTGTTTCTTGATATAGTTACACGGAAGTTTTCAATGAATGTAGTTGAAACAAAGATTAAGGTGCCATTAGATGGCTGAATGCAACAATTGGTGTTGCAGTTGTGTTCATCAAACAGCCAGTTGTTTGATAAACGTGTCTAGTAATGTACATTATACATGAAATATATCCTTGTGTGAGAACTGTTTTAAGAATAGAAAGGGACTAGGTTGGAAATCTCAAGCTTAAAATGGAATTTGCTATTATCGGTCGCCACTGGGACACCGAAGTATCGATAGACTGATGGCACGATGGAGTGACAATGTTGCCAGGACATGTGAATAAGAGCATCGAAGGAGAAGAAAACAGGAGAGCAAGCTTAGCAATACCCACTGTTTGTACCCGTGGTTATCCATCCATTTCATTCAATCTATCTATCTGAGCGCATGGTCGAGGAGACGCGTGATCAAAATACTGGTGTTTATCTCGTCCAACGTATATGCATTGCTATTCAACGTGGCAATGCCGCCAAATTTGGCATCAGAAAGTTATTTGTTGCTAACAAACATCCATTCTTACGATAGGTTTACAATTTTTTAATGTTTTCATAATGTAAATATGTAAATTGGTAATATAATATTATGCAAAGCGTAGCTCTGATATATAATAAGACAGTACTTTATAATTTAATGACCTATATGAAACCTATTGCCTGATGAGAAAGTTAATAAAAATCAAACAAACTCCCAAACGTAATTTATTTTGATTTTATTTCATAACGGTTATAAATTTTGAAATTGATCAATTCTTCTATCAGTTCTGTCTCAAATTAAATTTATATGAATAACCTTTATTAAAAATATGTTGCCATCTGACAATGGTTTAGAGCACTTGGATTTTCTATAGGCTGACATGTCGGCCTGTGGAATTTCAAAGTATTCTATGGCATAGTGTGTTGGTTAGGGTAGATAATAAGTAGTGGTATTTTACATAAAGGCACTTTCATCATCTCAGCCATAGGACGTCCACTGCTGAACATCCCCCATAGATTTCCATCCAGTCCAGTAGTAAGCAGTCTTGCGGTCATTCCTCGTCTGTCCATAATGTGGGTGGACGTCCTACGCTGCGCTTGCCTGTCCGTGATCTCCATTCGAGAACTCGAGCCTCATTGGCCATCAGTTCTACGTGTTATGTGCTCTGCCCATTGCCACTTCAACTTGCTTATCCCATTTAAAGCAGCTTAAAGGCACTTAGCCCTTATTAAAATGTAAGGTCCGTCTAATAAATGTTACCAAGCACACAGTACGCACAACGTACCCATATTATATTACTTAAACTTCCCTTGGAAAATTAATGCGAAACATAAAATCATAAATCATTAAAATAAAAACATGATATTCTCATGAAATTATTAAATATTATACTCGTATATAAAATTAATTTGTCTTTGTATATAAGGGGGAATTGTGTGGTAATTGATATTATGTTCTGTCTGTGTTTTATGAAAAACATATTATCATGAACACAATTTGAAAATGAGAAATGGCTCCTTTGTCGTTTCGTCCCACGTCAGGTTCGTCCCCTTGGGACGAATCGACGAAGCTTAAAATTAATGTATTTTTCGTTCGATGCACCACAAATCAAGAAATCTTATAAATTAAACAATACAATATGACAAATAGTGTAACAATTGGAGTTTGACGAATTAGGTCTAAAATGAAAAATGACCAAGTATAATAATGCCCACAATCACAATATAAAAATCTCAACGTAAAAGAATGGCAACGTATAAAAATGACAACGTGAAACAATGACTAAGTATAATTGGTAGTCTTATCGCTAAGAGCGATATCTTGCAGACAACCGTGCAGGAGGAGCTAGCTGTAAATCCGTGCCATACCGTATGTACGAGTACTGTGGTCAGGGGAGTGACAAAAAATATATGACTTAAATTTACTTAATTATTATTAATAAACACAAACGACAATAATGACTAATCGTATTAGTCTCCTCATGAAGTAGTATAAGTATCCTTAATATTAGGTTTCAGAATTTATTATTTTCAAACCTTTGAAAAAAACATCTCTCTTTTAGTTATATTTTTATTAATTAGACCAGCTACGTATTATTCGAGTATATCACAACATATCACCTCAAAATGCCATTATGAACAAAAATAGAAAAAGCAATTTATAAAATCACAGCAGACACACTGTTAACACAAAATATTGCGCTGTGCAAAATATTAATTAGGAATATAATTGAATTGATGTCCAACATGTCTTGCTAACGCCCTTCGGCCGGCCGGGTCAAATAAGTAATTAAATTTCGTTAAGCTAAGGATCCCACTTAATTATTGTTTCAATGAGCGTGCGGGCAACCTTTGAAAGGGCAAAGATTGTTTGATAGATATCTATTGCATAGGTTTAGGGATAATTGAAAACACTTGATGGATGACTTGGTGAAATTTAATGTGCTTGCTTGAATATACCTCACTTTGATTCGGGTGGTTGAGTTATTTAATATTTACTTGAGAATACAAAATGATTTAAATTTTAAACGTAAATACTTATGACTAACTTAAGTACGAGTACATACCAAATATTTACTTTAATACCGCTTTAAATATAGAATATAATTAATGTAGAATATAATATAATATGGGACAACTTCCACACACGGGCATCCGGTCCCAAAATAGGCTAAAAACCTGTACTATGGTAACCAGATAACTGATATACATACATACATAAGCTTATAACCCCCAGACACATCAAACAGATCAAACGGACATGTTCAGAATAGAAAAGATAGAATAGATAACTCTTGATTGCTACACAATTCAGAAAATAACAAACATCAAAAATTAGAACTAGAAAACGTGTTATAATTGTAACCTTTTTATGTAGAGTCAAATATTTAGCCAGACTTTTAATTATCTTAAGTAGTATAGGGAAAATATTAGGAGTGAAATAGATATGCCAAACGTATTTCGAGTCCAGGGAAATAGTTTAATAAACATACTGACCCTACCATCCTTGTACAATTTATGAGAACATCATGTATGTGCGTAAAAATATACATAAATTCAAATTAAATAGTGACCTCCATAATTCTAATACTAGGAATAAAGACAAAATAGAAAAACTTACATAGAGGTCAAAGCTTCAAAGCAAACGAATGTAACCAAACCAAATATTGTAAAACTATCAATTGAAAAAATTAAGCCCTACAAGTTTCTTGTGCGATGTTCTTAAAGAGGTATGTTTCCGAACGCACGGTAGACTCATTACTGCTAATCTTCATTGACATGCAAAAGTCTCAGATCATGACCTATTTGAATAAATCTTTTTGAGTTCAAGGTGAGTTCAATAGTCTCAATCCTTCGATTATAAACTAGATTCTGTTCTGTGGTTCTGAAAGTCTGATTGTACGTGGGTAATGGAATTGAATTGGAGGGTTCTAAAGTACTTAACAGTAATTTGAGTATTGACACCGAGCATAGCTACTAGCACAGTATAACTAGTAAGTAGTAAGGGTAAACCTACTTTTTTTTTACCTTTAATTTATTTCTTTCATTCAATTTATACCTAAAAGCAGATTTTTTGAAGCTGTCGCTTCAGCCACACTTGGAAGCACAGAAAACCAATTTTCTAGGCAACGTACCGCCAGAAATTCTTCATGTGCCAATCTCTGACATATCCTTACCCCTGAGGTTTCACGAATTTCAGCCCCGGTTCCACAAGAGATAGTTGCGAAGGTACAATAAGGATAGCACAAAAATAATGTCGCTGGTACTAATTGTCCTGGGGCCAGGGGACCGCGGTCACCGCTCGAGCGAGAAATTGTATTAGACTGGCAATAACAGAAGCGGAGTGTATTCAGGACGGGGGCAATGTTGCGATTTATTTAATATAATAATTACCTTTTTTATGGATAGAACAAACTATATTTAGTGTTTTTTTATTCGCTTTAATCACAAAGTTATATCAAATTAAAAAAATCATTATAATCCGAAAACACGCCGATAGTAACCGAACGAGTTCGTGACCTGTAGTGACGTCACAATGTTATAAAGCACCATATTTAATTATAACATAATCACGTCACAATCATGGCGACCACTCGTAGCGCGTTCGTGATCAAGTTATTAGAATTTTATCAATTTTGATTGGCTTATAATTAATCAGAATATATTAAAAAATTAGATTTTTTCAAATACTCAATTATTGATGTAAATAAACGTGACAAACAAATTCATGATGCGACAACTAACTCTAACATTAGGGCTAGGGAGTTAACTCCACAATACACTACGATGGTTTGAACCGAGCAGTGTGATTAGTGTGGTTAATATCCAGTTTTTAGATGATTGCATGACTGACGGAAGATTCCAGCAGTTTGTAGATGATAGTAATTATTATTATTCTGGAAAACAAATGGCCTGTCCACATAACAAAATTTAATTAATTAATTGGTTCATTTTCGTTTCCTTATATCGGCTATGATATGATTAAATCAACCAAATTACTTTCGAAAATTGCCTAATCTGGGAATCCCAGAATCTCATGTTCAGCAGAAGTTGCTACCACTAATCGAACAAATTAGTGACTCTGATGAAGAGTACCCCCAAAGGTCAGTTCTGAGTATGTCCCATTTGCAGAGTTATAGGTTGCCACTGCTGTGCGTACCTAATTTCTGGCGACCGGCGTGGAAAATTGCTAGTTGTACTTACTGCAACTTTCAACTTAGACTTGCTTTTAAACATAATTTATTTGCGGGCCAATAGAAATTCCAGACTTATTACGTAAATTCCCTGAAAAGGAGGCTATTTAATTAATTGAATTACTTGCACTTAAATAAGCTTTAAAGTAATTTTAGTGAAATTTTTATCAAATAATTGGAAAAAGCTTCAATAACTGTAATAATATTATTATCGGTATGTAACGCAATAAAGTTTTATGAAGATATTTGGTTGAAAAGTATTATCAAATTGGGTTTTAAAATTCAAAAGTTCTTTGACGACATCTAACGTAAGAGTTCAGTGAAAGAAGATATTGAGTTTCTCATTTTTTATTTAATGATTATTTTATACTATTATTATTATTATTGATGTCATCCATAGGGACCTGAAGCCGCTTCGACCATTGCTGATCTATTGTGGCAGCCCTTATGGATTATATTCACTACTTAAGCCCGCTGAATCTAGAAATTTCTAGATTTTCCGAGGAGTGATTTGTTGTATCTCATCTGGGCGAATTATTGGTCATCCCAGATGGATACTTCTATTGAACATGAATGGCCCGCATTCGCAGAGGACGTGCAAAGCCGTTTCCTCTTCGTCATGGCTGAATCTGCACTCGGCTTCCTGGACTAGCCCCATGTTCATCATATGTTTGTTAAAAGTACACTATGTGCATTTCCAGGGTCTAACTTACCCATGTACCTACCAAATTTTAGTCCAATCAGTTCAGTAGTTTGGGAAGTTTTAAGTTTTTATTTAATTTTTTTTTTCAAAATACGGGACCAACATGTTATATATATAAAATCATTATAGAAGAAGAAGTAATTTTGGGATGATAAGGTAACAGAAATACACACACACCCCAACAAACTTTCGCACTTATAATTTGTGTAGATTATTTTAAAATGTCTCTAGTTCTTAACAATCTTCAACTTATTAATATCTAACATTTTTGTGAAAATATTCATCGTCGACATTTACGAAAATCTAAAAAATATTAGATATTTTAAAAATGCATCAAATCTTCTTACGAATTTCGTAGAGCCATGTATTTTATATCGCTTAAATGAGATCCAAAAGCTGCCCATGAAATATGCATATTTACAAGGATATAAAAGAAAAAGTGGCGCAGAAATCCGGGCTCTTACAAAACTGATGAATATTCATGAACTTGTATCACTGATTTCCTTTTATGCATATTAATGTATACATACCCACTTAGCTTTATAATATGTTCTTATATATTCAGGGTTTTGAAATAAATTTGTTATATATCCGCTTCTCTACCCTATTTCTACTCTTCACGAGGAGATCACTAACTGATATTAAGTAATCAGAAACCCTGTATAAAATGTAAAGATTTTTTAAGTCAGACACTTTTTTATGTGTTTTTGTCCACTACACTGGATATATAAAACACAAATTAACATTTTTCAGACCCCCACGATACAGGCAGCGTCTTGTGTAGGGGTATTAGTTAATATTTATTTAATATTCCTCGCAGCACTCAGAATCTCGAACTATATAAAATATATCATCACTAATTGTAACTGATAGCCGATGGTGCTGTAAAGTTCTCGAATGGAGACCACGGACTGGCAAGCGTAGCGTAGGACGTCGAGACGACGACGACAGCAGGATCACATTGGATGCAGGCCGCTTACAACCAGACTAGATGGAAATCTAAGGGGAGGCCTATGTTCAGTAGTGGACGTCCTATGGCTGAGAGAGAACTGTGTAAAAAATGAGTTTTGAAACTCATTAGTTTAACACTTGAGAAAGTGTATTTATTATACGTAGTTATGAGTTATGCTGAAAAATATATTTTATTTTGATACTTTCTTCATTTAACTCTACCATGGCAAACCAAAAAGGGTTGTTTTATAAAATTACTAGTGTAAACAAAGTGGCTTTACAAAACACGGGAGTTTTATACCAAAACTTTGACGTTCTTTTTGGATCCTTTAGAATGTGAATTTTCAAAAATCCTTTTGTAGCACACGTCCAGACAACGAAAAAACCCCACGTTTCAAGTTTCAAATCTCCGGAATCAGTGGTTTGGGCTCTGCGTTGCATGTCAGTCAGTGGGTCATTTAGAAGTTTATAATATATAGTGATAACATCAATAACATAATATGAAAATTAATTAATCAATTTATAAAGTGGTTAAAAATGTTATTGGTATACATGCCTATATATACTATACATGCCTATATATACTATACATGCCTATAACGCCAGATAATCTAGGTTTAGTTATTTTTTAGTTAGAATAGAGCAGTATGTAGGTCGGTAGGTAGGTATTGTTTAGTATTTTTTCAATAAAGGCACTCTGCCCTTATTTAAAAAAGTTATATGTAATGTTAGATTTGAGTCTATATGTGATTCTTGTGTCATTTTCATAATGTGCCGGAACAAATTCTTGTAGTGGTAAGCCTCTTTAGCAGGGGGCCGCATGGGGAAGTACCACACCTTTGCCAGTTATTCATCCGCCAAGCAGTAATGTACAAACATTAATGTGTTCCGGCCTGAAGGGCAATGTTACCAGCGAAATTACTGGGCATGATGAGATTCAACAACTCATATCTCAGGGTGACAGGCGCAGTGCAGTGCCGCGCAGAATTTTGAATTTTAAAACACTGTGATATGGGCAATCATGATGCTTATCATCAGACACCTGATTTGCTCGTCTTGTCACTCACTATTATAAAAAAAAACAAAATTCGCGCAGTTCTCGTCAATCCCTAATTTGAATAAGAAAAAAGCAACACCCCAAACAAAACGGTGCAATTTTTCACCGAATCAATGTAATGTAACCCATTTTGTTGATATATTATTTCTCGGCTACGCCCACCTCATTCAATTTCCCGAATAAATAGCGTATGCCAACGGCATTGAGAATAATTCATTTACCTTTAAGTCGATACATATTGCTGTACACCTCGATTTATTCATGAATTTCCGGGTGCTTTAAGCACTCTGCCCACTATATAGGTTTCAGCCATAGAAGGTTTTGTAGTGGTAGGCCTCTTTAGCAGGGGGCCGCCTGGGGAAGTACCATACCTTTGCCAGTTATTCATCCGCCAAGCAGTAATGTGCAAACATTACTGTGTTCCGGACTGAAGGGCAATGTTACCAGCGAAATTACTGGGCATGATGAGATTCAACAACTAATATCTCAGGGTGACAGGCGCAGTGCAGTGCCGCGCAGAATTTTGAATTTTAAAACTCTGGGTAGCACTGTGTCTGATATGGGCAATCATGAAGCTTACCATCAGGCGCCTGATTTGCTCGTCTTGTCATTCTTTAATCATAAAAAAAAAGGTCCACTGCTGAAAATAGGCCTCCCCCATAGATTTCCTGTCCGGTTGTAAACGGCCTGCATTTAGTGTCCCTGCTGTCTTTCTCAGATCATGTGTCCACCTTGTGGGTGGGCATCCGACGCTGCGCTTGATGGTCCGTGGTCTCCATAATTTGAGAACTTTACAGCAGCCCCATCGTAGTCCAAAAACGCTAAACATAAAGGCAAATTATATAGGTACTCTTCGGTCTTCTGTATAATTTGGCGAGGCGTATGGTCTATATGGTACTGTAGCCATTTTGAAAATCGGCTTGCTCGGACGGCTGGAAGTCATCGTACCTGCGACTTCGTTCGATACGTCCATTATATAACAATCCTAAGACGTACCGGTATAGTGGGCAAACAGCTTAAAGCATGAGTTTTGGAAGCACGTTTCTGACCGATTGGTGTGGCCTTTGGCCTTGACTTACTTATGTCACAGAATAAACAATAGTACTAACGTACAGAAATCTCACGCCAAAAGAAATCACCCTTTTAGGTATAAGAATATGCCTACTCAGTCTGTTGGCATACGAAATTAAACCTTATCGTGTGACGCGAGCGTTCTAATTCCGCTGACACTGATCTGAGCACCGCTGACTCGAAACCGTATGGTGTCGAGCGCGAGGGTTCCCACCCGCCGATATACATAAATAGGTTAATATGTTATTAAATTAAATCAAAATATTAATATAACAGTGTGTTATGTAGTGTAAATTAATTTAACGACCTGAAGTAAGTTCGTACATACATACATACAGTCACGCCTTGTTCCCTTTGGGGTAGGCAGAGACTATTTCTTTCCACTTGCTACGATCCTGACATACAACTTTCGCTTCTTCCACTTTCATCACATTCTTCATGCATGCTCGTCGGTTGTTGGTACTTTTGACCTGGCCTTTCCTTAAGATAACATCAACCTGTTCATGAAAGGTACGCCTAGGTCGACCCCTACCGACTTGACCATTCACACTAGCCTTATAAATCTCCTTTGTCAATCTTCTTTCGTCCATCCTCTCCACATGTCCGAACCATCTAAGCAATCCTTTCTCTATCTTTGTCACTACATCTTCTAACACGCCACAGCGTTCCCTTATCACACTGTTCGTAAGTAAGTTCGTAATTATATTTATTAATTTCTATGTTAATATTTTATAAATTACTTGTTCTTTCTTTTATTTTCACAAAACAGTAAATATTATTTAAAACGCGTGACGGGGAGCTGAGTGGCAACCATTAGTCCGACCGTCTCCAAAGAGGGTCGTAGGCCGTTTATGCTTAAACTGTGGAGTGACACCCCTCTGCTTATGTGAGTAAACTTTAATTACAGTTGCAATTTGGCGGAACAGAAATTAAGGCGCTCCTGCATAGTACAGGGCAAATTTGAGTTTCGTGTTGCAACAGGCAAATAGCAACTAGCTGTTATCGTATTATAAAGTGAAGAAATTGTGCAGACATTCTTCTTGAAGGATTGGCATCATACTGGCAACATAATACCCCTGGTGTTGCAAGTATCCAAAGGTGACGGTTTGACACCTATGGCAAAAAAAAAACAGCAATGAAAAAACAGCAGCAAAGAAACATAGAACAAACTGCATGTTGAGCATTCCAGAGACTAACCTAAAAATAGATTAAGTAAAATTTGTAGTAAAATATTATTTTTTTCTAATGAAATTTTTATTTTATTTGAATTATAATTTTATGAAAATGAACTTTATGTATTTAATCAATACTTACTTATTATTGTGGTGTGTTTTGTATTATGGACAAAGTCTACTATAAATTATTTTTAATTTTAATATACTTACAGCAACTTTACTCGCTCGTTTCGATAATTGACAGTGACTGTAATGTTCAGTTGCTGCTATCGACGATTTATCAGTTTCAAATTGCCACAACTAGCAATTACCCTTCGGAAAAAAAGCGTGATATTATGTATAATATGTATATTATGTACTAGCTGTGCCCCACGGTTTCACCCGCGTAGTCTTTGTTCCCGTGGGAATATCGAAATAAAAAGTAGTCTATGTGTTATTCCAGGGTCTAAACTATCTACCTTCTGAATTTCACCCTAATCGGTTCAGTAGTTTTGGCGTGAAGGAGTGAAGGAGGACAAATATCCATCCATCCATCCAACCATACATCCGGCCATCCACTCTCACAAAATTTTGCATTTATAATAGGATTAAATAAGATAAGATGTACGAGTATTGTAAGAAAATATACTTCTAAGTTCTACGTAGATATTAGCTATTGAAAGCATTATTACGTAACAAACAGCATTGCTTTCTAGAGACCAAATTGGCTTAATGAGGAACTAATGCCCATTAGTTCGACACGGTACGAAGCTTTAATTAATTTAGCTAGGTTCATGGAACATAAATTTACACAAAGCAATAGGTTATAGGCATCTAGGTTACATAGGCTGAGTGATGAAGCTTATATATATATAGATAAACTCTTTATTGCTTCACAAACAAGAATTAACCTTTAAAATAAAATAAACATTAAGTATAACGAAAAAATAGTGTAACAATTAGCGGTCTTATCCCTAAAAACGATCTCTTACAGATAACCGTGCAGGAAGAGGAGAGTGCCGTAAATCACATAATTTGGTCAGTGGTGTGACAGAAATGATAAATAAATTATATGACGTAATCTTAACAAACTTAATATTATAGGTACCTGGTTTATACACATTTAAGTCTAATTAACTATACTACAATAATACCAATGAATAATATAAACTTACAAAATGTACATAAAATTATACTACGAGTACATCTAAATAAAATAACTTAAAAACATATTATCGTATATACCTATAGTTTTCTATATATACTTATGTGATAATATATAAATTCTGCTATAACAATAGATAATATGTGTACTTAGAATATTTATACATAATAACACAATAAATGCGATAAAAATTAGAAAAGAGAAGGAAAAACAAACAGCTAAAGCGATATGTAGTGGGTAAAGATGAGTTAGCATAGCATAAGCATAGTGGTAGGATAATTTACAATAAGCACACTCTTTAATCAATCAATTTATCAATCATTTATTTGCAGAGTATAAATATATAAAAAAACATAACATACATTCACGCCTTTTTCCCGAAGGGGTAGGCAGAGGTGTACCCAAGACTCAGTCCCATAGTAGATACACCCACATTTCGCCAGTATGTTATTGGTCCCATGTAATAGGGGGCGAGCCTATTGCCATCTAACGGGCACAGTTCCAGACTCCAGGTAGTTATTGAGATAATTCCTAATGGAAAAATCCAATATTTAACACTTTGCCTGACCTGGGGATCGAACCCGGGACCTCTTGATTGGCAGTCGAGCATGCGCTCTCAACGCCACCGAGGCAGTCGAGTATTTATACTGGAATGTACTGGCAAATCGTGGAAATTGAGTAATAAGCAAATTGTGCGCTTCAAAACACCCCATGTGTAACCAATCCAAGTACTTGATAAAACCCAAAGTTGAGACTGACATTGAGTTTCCGATCTGACCCCAAACTGTCCAATCTTGTCTTCAAGCAATCTTAAATTACTAACATTCTGTTGGGAACAATTCCAATTACGAACCAGCAGAAGCCGGCTTCGGACCGGAATCCGGTAACTTTGCTACATCTTTAATTAATATCCGAATAGTATTGGTGTTCTCAATCTGACACTTATATCTGACCTCGGGCACTTCAAAGAGTTTGATGGGCGATTGGAATTCTCACCTGAACATTTTTGGTGAGATTCTTTGATGAATAAAATGATATCTTAGGTTAGCCTCAAAGGTAAGTATAATACCTAATAGCATTTCTTCTTTGCATGCAATTTTGCGGGCGGGAAGGCGGTGCACTGTGCATGTTGTTTTTGACACTAAAAATCGGAACTAAAAACTAAATATTCTTGTTCCAGAAGTCTATACAATGGAGTTCCGAAAACTAACGCCAAATTCAATTAATAATCTAAATAAATAAAATAGGTGGATTATGTATCCAATTAAACTATAGTTCAGATTACTTAGCCAACTCAGCACAAACTAAGTTCCGAGGTGAGAATCCAGTTTTTCCGGCGAGTTGGAGTCAGCGCGAGATTTGATAGGCCAAGTTAGGAATAACTTCTGAGTGCCACTCAGTACTTACTGAGTGGCCGCCCGAGGACTTAATAGCTTTATTTATCACCAGCATGGTTGTAATCTGCATTTAATTATTGAGTAGAAAAATATTTGATGACTTTTGTGAATTTGAGATAGTGATAAGCATTTATCATGCATTGGTTTGTCGCTTTTTAAAATTACATCTGTAAAATAAACTAAGTGCGAGTCGCAAATGGGAAGTTATGTACAATATTCTACACTCTAATAATAATTATAATCATACTACTATTTTTTTTATTTTTTAGCCTATTGTGTCCCACTGCTGGGCAAAGGCCTCCCCCAAGTCTTTCCAATGTTCTCGGTCCAGTACCGCCCAGTCAGCCCACTTGGTATGAGTCCTAATCGTCACGCCATCTCTTTCTGGGCCGGCCTCGGCGGCGACATCCAACTTCGGGTATCCACTCTGTTGTAACCTTTGCCCAGCGGTCGGGGTGCATACGGATGACATGACCCGCCCATCCCCACTTTAGCCTAGCAGCCTTCAAGCCTACGTCGGTTATGCCCGTTTTTGAGCGCAGCGTTAAGCACTCAGTCTGTTCTTTTTATGCTCAATATACTGTGCTCCATGGCTCTTTGGCAAACCCCGAGACGGAACTTCTGCGATTTGGTCAGTGACCAGGTCTGGGCACCGTAGATTAGGATGGGGAGAATACACATGTCGATGAGCCTTCGCTTTTAAATTATAAATTATACTATTATAATAAATGCGAAATATTCAGTAGTTTTGGCGTGTAGCCGTAATCATGCCATAACTTATTATGAACTTATACTAACCAGGTTGTGTTAAAACTTCGTATAGATTGGACCGCTAAATAACACAAAAGGTACTTTTTATCAAGAACACTCAGGCCCACATAATAAGCCTGATTAACATAACATAACATACATTCACGCTTTTTTCCCGAAGGGGTAGGCAGAGGTGTACCCAGGACTCATTGAGATAATGCCTAATGGAAAAATCCAATATTTAACACTATGCCTGACCTGGGGATCGAACCCGGGACCTCTTGATTGGAAGTCGAGCATGCGCCCACTACGCCAGCGAGGCAGTCCTGCCTAACGTAAGCCTGTTTAACGGTTTAATTATTATTTGAAAATATATGGGTGTATCTACAAGACGTGAATGTATGTTTTTTTTGAAAATGTATGGTTAAACGGCAATTCAAACAAAAGTATATTATGTAATAATATTATACTTTGATTGCCGAATCAGAGATCCTTATAACAACAAATCTTTAATAAGTTATTAACCGACCAAATACCAAAATCGGAAGAGCCATATCCGAGATTGCTTTACGAAGCCCAAAACTTCCTTCCTTTTGTATAAGTGAGTA
The DNA here is from genome assembly GCA_947063395.1 of Hemistola chrysoprasaria. Taxonomy (NCBI): domain Eukaryota; kingdom Metazoa; phylum Arthropoda; class Insecta; order Lepidoptera; family Geometridae; genus Hemistola; species Hemistola chrysoprasaria. The sequence continues at coordinate 11,065,479 of OX346725.1, forward strand.
TAATGGAAACATTAATTTCACAGAATAGTAGACCTGCTCCAAACAAACAAACTTCCCCTCTTTATTATTAGAGAGGTAACTTTCCAGCCACTTTATATTCTTGGGAAAGAGATTTTTAATACAAGTTTTCGAGGGGATTCCGCGATTATTATTCTTTTAAGTGAAGTGATAATTTAATTTATATTTCATGGTGACGCGTGAACGGAATTTTTCTTCTGCACTTTGTGTTCTTTGGCGTTTGAGCGATTGCGAAATAATTATCCGAGGTTTATGATTTTTAGTATAATTTGTAAGTTCTTGCTTAATGTATCAGTCTAAATAAAATCACAGTGTTATTGAATTTACGCACATAATTACACATAGGTACATAATTATATTTACTTAAGCCATAATAATTACCCACCGTGGCGTGGCGAAATGTGGGTGTATCTACTATGGGACTGAGTCCTGGGTACACCTCTGCCTACCCCTTCGGGAAAAAAGGCGTGAATCTATGTTTTATGTTATGTTTTATAATAATTACCCCGCGGTTTCACCCGGGGAATATCGGCATTAAAATTATATTCCAGGGTCTAAACTATTTACATACTGAATTTAAGCCAATTCGGTTTAGTAGTTTCGGCGTGAAAGAGTTACAAACATCCATCCATCCTCACAAACTTTCGAATTTATAATAAAACATACATTCACGCCTTTTTCCCGAAGGGGTAGGCAGAGGTGTACCCAGGACTCAGTCCCACAGTAGATACACCCACATTTCGCCAGTATGTTATTGGTCCCATGTAATAGAGGGCGAGCCTATTGCCATCTACCGGGCACAGTTCCAGACTCCAGGCAGTTATTGAGATAATTCCTCATGGAAAAATCCAATATTTAACACACAGCCTGACCTGGGGATCGAACCCGGGACCTCTTGATTGGCAGTCGAGCATGCTCCCTCTACGCCACCGAGGCAGTCATTAATCAGAATTTATAATACACTAGTGTAAACAAAGCGGCTTTGCCCGCTCGCAATTACGAAACATGGGAGTTTTACACCAAAACTTTGACGCTCTTTTTGGACTCCTTAGAGTGTGAATTTTCAAAAATCCTTTCTTAGCACACTTTCATACAACGAAAAGAATCTACATTCCAAGTTTCAAGTCTTTAGGATCAGTGGTTTGGGCTCTGCGTCGCATCTCAGTCAGTGAGTCATTTAGGATTTTATAATATACATTGATAACACAAGCTGTGCCCCGCGGTTTCACCTGCGTAGTCTACGTGCCTGTAGGAATATCCTTTGTCTTTTCCCGGGACTCACACTATCTTTGTACCAAATTTCATATAAATCGGTTCAGCGGTTTAAGCGTCAAGAGCCAACAGACAGACAGACAAACTTTCGTATTTATAATATTAGTATGGATTAGTTGGATACCACCATGTAAAGGTATCTTTCCGAACGCACAGTCGACTCATTACTGTTCATTTTCATTGACGTACAAAAGTGTCAGATTGTGACCTATTTGAATAAATCTTTTTGACCGACTTTGACTTTGACCACCACAATATGTTATAGAATTTGCTTTTACAAGCTTTGATTAAATAGTAATGTATGCCAATTCAACCGAAATTAATATTTTTACTTGAATTTAACACTTGGATTATAGAATCAAATCTGATTTAATTATTAAAATAAATTGTTATAAATAACAATTTATTTTAATAATCAAATCAATCTTTTAAAAAAGTTAATGTTAGGTTTAATATTGGTAAAGATAGGTATTTAATTGAATTTAATACTCAACAATTTTGCGATGAAAACTCAACAATGTGGGACTGAGTCCTGGGTCCTGGGTGCACCTCTGCCTACCCCTTTGGGAAAAAGGCGTGATTGTATGTTAATGTATTTTAATTTTAACGTTTCTTGTTTGTAGTATAAGAATAAAAAGTTGATCTATCTATCTAACAGTCTTCGTATTTATATCTTGTTCTGAAACCCTAACATTTTTATTCATCTGAGAGCAACTAATTGTCCATTTGCGGGTAGTCGCAGCGCGAAAAACAGAACACCACCGCGCGGCAGACATTTTAATTCAATTCTTACGAACAAAGCTACTGCTGTTGCATTTTTCACCAGCGTTTTGCGAAGTGCAAACGTCTATGAAATAAAAATGGGACAGAATGGAGCAAAACGAAAAAGATGTGGAGCAAAATGAAAAGCTTCTTAATTTCCTATCCTTTTAGTGAAGCAGATGCTGTTGGTCATTTGTTTAAATTGCGATACAAATGTTCGCGGCGCTGGAATGGCTTTTAATATCCCTAAAAACTAGGCTTTTCAAAGTACTGTAATTATTACTGACATTCATTCCAACTTCGTTTAATTAATAATGCTTATATTCTATAATGGTAAAGTATAATAATAAAAACGGTCTTCTGGTCGCAAACTAAGCAGAGACTGTACCATTGCGGGTTGTCTGAAAGACATCGCTTATTAACGATTAGACCGCCGCTTGTACATTTAGCTATATTTTTTTTTTTTTTATGATAGTGAGTGACAAGATGAGCAAATCAGGTGCCTGATGGTAAGCACCATGATTGCCCATATCAGACACAGTGCCACCCAGTGTTTAATAATTCAAAATTCTGCGCGGCACTGCACTGCGCCTGTCACCCTGAGATATGAGTTGTTGAATCTCATCATGCCCAGTAATTTTGCTGGTAACATTGCCCTTCATACCGGAACACAGTAATGTTTGCACATAACTGCTTGGCGGACGAATAACTGGCAAAGGTGTGGTACTTCTCCAGGCGGTCCCCTGCAAGAGGCCTACCACTACAAAAAAAAAACTCTCTCTTTCTGTATCCTGTAATGTATATAATTGTGTGTAGTGTACATTAAAATATTCTCTATGTATTTATGGTAACCAGAACACTGATATACGTACATACTTATATACGTATATAACCGTAGACTTAGCATTGTTTTCGCTATGCTCAAAAGAAAAACAAAGCGTGGGAACTTTCTTGAACAAGGGCGAGAAATCCAGTACACATTATCACGAGAGAAACAGAGATAGTGATACCACATGTCAGAGTTGACAGTATGACAGTGTTTTTTTGCTTTGATCCATTTTAGCGTTTGTTACCGCTACAAAAATTTCATGATTTCATAATGGGTTGGTCATAATTATTTTTTTTGTTATTTATTACCAAAATTTTAATATCATTTTTTTACGTTAACTATTAACAACTTTGAGCATCTTCGGTAACAACCTAAGTAAAAACAAAACACTAACAATGTCTAGCAAAGTTCAAAGAAATATCATTGAAAAATAGCTTGTGGCTTCGTAGACGTGTCTACGCCGTAGCATGTCGTAGCCTTCGTAGCCACGTAGCTTAATAAGATAAAAAACTGTCAACATTACATATTGGATATAAAATATTGGGCAATATTTTATTCATATACCTATAACATCTCATCATGTCTTATGTTTTTCTTTCTAACAAATACATCAGTGTCAAATGAAATAAAGTTTTATTTATCACGAACAAACGCGTATTTTCTATATAAAAGTTTGTCGGCGCAAAAAGAAATTTGTGAAGAAATAATAGGTACCTATTCATCATATTTTATTGTCAGATATTTTTGTATTGACTATGAAGTAGAGAAGTATCACTGACAATTTCGCTGAAACAGTATTATGCATACCAAAGTAATGTTACCAACATAGCCCAGCAGATTAGAGAGTGTAAGCAGGGGACAGAATGTAGAACTGATGGCTGATGGGGCTGTAAAGTTCTCGAGTGGAGACCTCGGACCGGCAAGCGCATCGTAGGACGTCCACCACAAGGTAGACAGACGAACCAATAAAAAGAGCAGGGAAACGCTGGATGCTAGCCATTTACAACCATACTAGATGATCTCTGAAACCTGCTGAGGACGGGCAGCAGCGTGCTCTGCGTAAATAACGTCAAACTGCGCTCGGCAACCCGCCTGCCAAGCGTAGCGACTATTGGCAACCCCAAATTGGGGAGACTTATGTCCAACAGTGGACAGCCTACGGCAGGAATGATGATTGTGAGAACATCATGTATGTACGTAAAAATTTACATAAATTCAAATTAAATAGTGACCTCCATAATTTTAATAGTAGAAATAAAGACAAAATATCTGTACCTAGTTTTAAATCATTTTAAACAAATAAAAAGTTATTCTTAGGAAATAATGTACGTTTCTATAATAAAAGTCTATAAGTTAATAAAATCCCAAAAGAGATAACGGGGCTCTCAGAGGGTAATCTCAAAACCTATATAAAAACTACTTTACTAAAGAAGGCTTAATATAAAGTCAATCAGTACTTAGAGAACAAAGATGCCTGGAAACTTCTGCACACCCCACGCTGCACCTTTCAAGTAAACGAATGTAACCAAATCAAATATTGTAAAACTATCAATCGAAAAAATTAAGCCCTACAAGATTCTTGTTGTGCTTCTTTCATCTCTACAAACGCACGGTAGACTCATTACTGTTTTACCTTCATTGACGTGCAAACGTGTTAGATTGTGACATTTTTTAATAAATGTTGTTGAGTTTGAGTTTGAGTTTTATGCCAATATCAAAAGTAAAACCAAAGAAAAATGCTTGTTTTCGATATCTGTTTCCAACACACGTTTGCCGTCAACTATCAGTAACCATAATAACAACATAATAACCGTTGTCTGGGACGTTGTCTCGTGAAACATAAATAAAATAAAATTACGACGTGTGGAAAAATAAATTCTGTAACTTTGACAATTTTCGCTGGAATAGTAGTTGTGTTGAATTTTTAAACTTATCATGTTTAATATTTATCGAAGTTATAATAAGCAGATGTTTTTAAAAAGTGAGGTTGGTTTTTGCTTGCAAATGAGGAGTAACAAAATAAGTATTTATAAAATTTTTTGGTACATATTTTTTTGTTAAAATTTTAGAACACTACTTTTATATTTAACTATATTATATAAATAACTAGCAGTGTCCCGTGGTTTCACTCGCGTAGTGTTCGTTCCCGTGGGATATCGGAATAAAAAGTACCCTATGTCTTATTCCAGGGTCTAAACTATCTACATACCAAATTTCAGCCCAATCGGGTTCAGTAGTTTTGACGTGAAAGAGTAACAAACATCCTCACAAACGTTCACATTTATAATATTAGTAGGCTAGTAGGATAGGACGATGTTCTAAATTAAACTTTTTCAATAAATAATTTTATGTTTCGAAAAGTTTCCAGTAGCGAAAATGTTTATTTTGTAAAACAATACATGGTTAGGTAGCAGCTATCATCATTTCTTTAATAAATCCAATATGGCGGATGACCCAAGGCGAACTAGTATTTTTTTTCACAACCGTTAGTTGGCTGATTTTTTTCAGCGGCATAATGTGGAATACAAAGAGAACGTATATGTATATATTTTTTAATAAATAATTAATTTATATTCACCTCTACATAAAAACAAAAGAACTAAGCAAACCCCAGACAAAACTTTATACCGTTCGCAAAAAATGAATCCATTTATAAAATGCACCCAAAGCGGACCAGTTGAAAGCTATTTGTTTCAACGGCTGGAGTTTCAAGGGCTGTTCAAATAAGCGTCGCCACTCGGACCAGTTCAACAGTTGAAGTTCAGATTAGTGGACTCTACGAATGGACTATGGACTATCCACCTTAAACTGTGGAATTGCGCTTCTTCCGTTTGTTCTGATCGATCTTTATTGACCTATTAAATAAGTTAAAAATCATATCGAAATAAGTAAGATGGAGGGATTAGTTATAGGACCAAATCGATCGTCTCAATCTTGCTTCAGATGTGTTTCGACCACTCAGCTTGAAGCACTGACTTTTCACTTGAGCAAACTCGAAGTCAAGATAGCCACAGACAACTAAATCAAAAGACAAGCCTTTAGAGGGGGTATACTAACACCAAGGCTTTATAATCGCCGGCCACGCCCCTTTTCGTGTTTTATTCGATTCAAAATTTTTATCCAGAGGACGGGCAGCAGCATTTCTGCGTAAAATCATAGAACTGCGCTCGCCAACCTGCCTGCTAAGCGTGGCCAGTATTGGTAAAGCCCCCTCTTATGGGGGAAGCTAAGTTTATGAGGATGATGATGGTGAATGTTTTTATAATATGACATTCATGAATGGTGACGGATTTGTTTGAAATTTGAACGATCCAATAAAAATTAATGACGATTTGGTTTTCATAGCGACATTCATGAAAAGTCACCTTTCATTTGAGGTTAAGTTGTCTTTGAGACAACCGCTCCACCCGAGGCTTCTTCAAGTGGATAGTGTATGTGATTGTAATAAAACGGTTTTTTAGAAGAAAATATATAAACCAAGTTAAATTAAATATAGGCAGTGCTGATACAAAATTAACAAATTAATGACTCTGACGTATCGTCAAGGGTAACTAAGAAATATAGGTAAGCTTCACGATAAGTTACACTATACATAAAAGTAAAAAGATAAGGTGCCTCTAATCTTTTATCTGTGGAATAAAATACTTCAAGTTTCACAATAAAGAACTGCATACAAAACCCGCTAAAGTGAAGTTGTCGTATAAGAAACGCTAAGGAGTGGCCCCTCGGCAGTAAGAAACCGAGCAAAGCTACATGAATTTTAAACGCCGACTGCTGTACCGCTAGACAATTGAAAATGTGCATTATGTATGGAACCCAGACCGCTGGGAACGATTGCGCGACGCTAAATGTATGTGGCGGTGCAAACTTTAACTCGATTTACTTTTACAGGACGTTATATTACTGACAATTTAGTTTATATTTAGTATTATTGATGTATATACGTTGTAGTAGAGATCGTTTTATGTGATTGATAACCGTTTAAAAACAATAACACGCGACTTCTTTCATCCCAAGGACCGCTAAAGAGTGGAATTCTCTACCGGCGTACGTCTTGCCACCTGAATACTATCTTGGGGTCTTCAAGAGAAGAGTGAATAATTATCTTCTAGGAAAGCGTGCTCCAGGTGAGATTAGGGTCAAACGCTGACCAATTTAATATTAAAAAATCTCATGATTTGCATCCTATTTACAGTCATCCGAAATATGACTGGTTCACATCCAATTTGTCATGGACCTGATTTTATTATGGATTTGGTGTAGGGCGTCCATACTTGTGTTTAAACACGCATCCAGATTGCCAGCTGGATGGATCCAGATGAAACCCATACGCCACTACACTGGACTCAGATAAACTGAGGCCCGTGAAAAAATTGATGTTTTCGTGTTATTAGTGTAAAAAAAAAAGGTAGTATTATCATTATAAAACATCCATTCTATTAAGATTTGCTGCTACGTAATGATAATAACCATGTTTTCATCATTTAATTTTTTCTTATTTTTATTTTGACTGCGTCTGTGACGTAGTGGGCGCAAGCTCGACTGCCAATCATGACGTCCCGGGTTTGATCTCCAGGTCAGGCTAAGTGTTACATAACATACATTCACGCCTTTTTCCCGAAGGGGTAGGCAGAGGTGTACCCAGGACGCAGTCCCATAGTAGATACACCCACATTTCGCCAGTATGTTATTGGTCCCATGTAATAGGGAGCGAGCCTATTGCCATCTACCGGGCACAGTTCCAGACTCCAGGCAATTATTGAGATAATTCCTAATGGAAAAATCCAATATTAACACTATGCCTGGGGATCGAACACGGGACCTCTTGATTGGCAGTCGAGCATGCGCCCACTACGCCACCGAGGCAGTCAAGGCAGGGCTAAGTGTTATTTGGATTTATTATTATTTATTATTTCAGTGACAGCCACGAGTCTGCAACTGGACACAGTTCTAGACTCGTAGATGGCAATAGGCTCGCCCCCTATAACATGGCACCAATAACATACTGGCAAAATGTGGGTGCTCCTGCTATAGTACTAAGTACACTTCTGCCTACCTCTTCAGAAAAAAGGCGTGATTTTCTGTATACTATGTTATTTTTTCTCCCCATGTTAAGAAACATCTATAGAGAAGATCCATCTATAGATAAACTTTTTTGACCAGGCCAAGGCCCACCGGGCTGGGTATCTTAGATGATCAACCAAACATTATTTTCAAAGTTCAAAACCTGTCACATTATATACATAGTAAGCAGCTCCATTACGTTATAAAACAATTGAAAGTCTTAACATCTTGAGATGGTTGCAATGAACACGAATGAACAAAGTTCACCGCAATTGGTAGTGTGCATTATGCATGAACCGGGAGCTATTGGCGGAGCGCTAAATATTTGCCGCGGTGACTCTTTGTGCAAGGGTACTTTCATATTGGCGCTGTAAATATTGATTTTATTTAGTTATACAAAATCCACAGCTCATAAATTAAATAACATTTTTTCGTATTAATATTACAGCCAGTAATAGATTTAAATTTTTTACAATGTTTTTATATGAACAGACAGTCAATTAAAACTATGTAGTCGGATAATTTACAAACTTAAATAAACAACAAAAAAAAACAAAAGATAAACTCTTTATTGATACACGACAAACAAGAAACAAAAATGACCTACTTTAAAATGGGAACTACTTGTCGTAAAGGACTGGTCGTGAAGGAAGCTGGGTCTAGAAAACCTTACACTGTCTGTCCTATATTGCCGGGTAGAAAAGGTTATTCGCAATAATATTACTAAACATAGTACGAGTATCCATCTTATTATCGCCGTTTAATTTATATTTTGATTTAAATAAAGTGAGGTTAAGTACTAAGAATTTTTTAATGGAGACGCACGTTCTAATTTTAGTAGAACATTTGCTTAATTCATAATAATTAATGGCGATCCTAAATAATATTATTTAATGCACATTTAAGAATCTTATTATAAGGCCTACAAAAATTATAAGGCCTAAATAAAATCAAAATTATAATGTAAGGTCGACGCGGCCCAGAAATCAACTGCTTTATCGATATATTGGTGATCAAATAAATAAAAATAAAATAGCATTATGTTAATAGAATGCTTTCATTTTGGTATGTTTGCTGACAAGCTAATAATGCGTTACCTTAATCACAAAGTTTCATACGAGTACAAAAGACAAACGAGTAACGAGTAACAAATAACGATTTTTTTTCAAAAATAAAATTTCGAGTTTTCATTTGATAGAGAGGTCCTTGAGCTTTATTTTTGAATAGTGCGAGGATAATAATATTTTTATCTCGGCATCAGTTTCTATCATCTACAGATGCATGTGTCTTGTTCTTTTCTTCTAAACTCAAAACAAAAATTTTATTTGAACTAATTATTATTTTATTCCATGCAAATAGTAGCAAACGAGCTCGGCCTTAAGCGCCACTGTGAAAGTCCCTTAATATTTGCAACGGTATAAAACTCTTTGTTCTAAGACGCTTGAGCCCTAACCTAAAGATGTTTTAATCTCTTTGAATAGTTAACTAGTTTGGTTTCAGAGAATCATCGGTTTAAATATTTATAAGACATTTTTAGATTTCGTCTCTTAGGGATTTATTTGTGGTTTTTGCTTTGACATTTTAATTTATTTTTGCTATCTTTTAAAAATGAAATAAAACTGTTTTTTTTGTTTAGGTCTTTCATTATTTAATTTCTTTGAAAAACAAGTGACAACGCCCCTCTTAAGAGGTAACATGAGGGGTGATTTTTCCATATAAACGTATTCCCGTGTTTCCTCCCTAGATAACTGCATCAGAGCAATGTTTTTTTTTTAATCTAGGTCTTCAGTGAGCATGTCCCTGTTATTTTCATTTTTCTACAAACTCATTATTAAATGATGTATGACCCTTTAAAACATGAAAAACTGTCCCAGTTTTACTCGCGTAATTAGACGTTCACTAAAAATAAATGAAGAGTTAAGGAACAAAAATAAAATAATAGGGACATAGCCTAATTCATCTTCTAATTTTCAAGATATACATTTACATTTGTCAATGACGTAACTTATTGTCTATTTATATTGAAGTGATGACACGTACGTCCAAAGCATTTATTGTATTACGAGTTAGGGATCGTCACCGTACCGCCTTTCGCCTCGTCGTCAAGCAAGCGACAATGTTACGCATGCACGTAACCAAAGGGGATCAGCACCCTCCAAGAGTCGACTTGGCTACGCCTAGGCGACGCCGCGCTTACACCACCAATAAGGCCGCGGGAGGAGACGAAGAGACGTAAGCGCAGCTACGGAGAGACGTAAGAGTGGGGACGACGAGCCGTAGGCGGGAACTGCAAGTTGACCGCGCATTGAATGCGTTTCGTGAGCTTGTCTCTTATAAATGTGCGTTGCAGTTGGGAGTTTTATACAAATAATACTAAACGGCTCGCGTTGATACGGTGACGATCCCTTTCCGAGTTGATTAGTGTGCCATGTTCTTTAGAATACTTGCGTCCGTGGTGGAAATATGCCCCGGATTCAATTCGAAGTCCTTAATTTCAGATCTCATATGTGGACTTTTCATCTGGGCGCTACCGTGTTTCGGATGGCACGATAAACTGTAGGTCCCGCGGCTGTTTCATATAAGATATTATGTCGTTAGGTCATGTCGGCTTTGTTGAAGCTTGGCGACACGAAACTCTGACAATACCCGTACGAATTAACTCGAGTTAATTTGGGGAAACCTGTTCTGTTAGAGAATAAATGCTTTTAGAAAATATTAAAATCTAAAAGTTGGGTAGCGAAGTTTTAAGTTTTTTCTACGAATGTAATATTTTTTGTTTGAAAGTGTGCGTACCTATCTAAAATACACGCATACAACGATACACCACTCGTTCTTGGATCTGGTTTCACCTTGCTTTTGTTAAGGTTTTTTTTTTGTATGTCATATTCTTATAAAGATATAACATTATATTACAATCTAGCCCAATAAAGGCTAATGAGTAATCAATTTCTAACTCAAACTGCTATGTAGACGTTTAAAAGTAAGAATGTGTCCATTAACACGTAATTCTTACTGATAAGGTGGTTGCACTTCTAAACAAATTTAAATTTCTGAATCATGGAGAGAGAGAGAATAATTTCCAATCAATTAATTTATGTTTCAATTTTAAAACAATTTCAAAAAATAAACTTTTTTTTAATGAAACCTATACGATTTTCTGTAACAAAATACATTTATTTGGTCAGATTAAGAACCAGCCGCAAACAATTGACAATCGAGTGGACTGTATATCTCCATAATAATATATTATGTTAGCTATGTTAGTATGTGACAAATTAGATGATATCCATCAAAGCCACGTAATCTCAAAGGGTTGTTCAGCCTATCCCAATTTCATAGTACATTAGTTGCCCATGGCCTCTTTATAACTCCCATATCGAATACGGCCATTCCTTTGTTTTATTACATAATACTGCGGATAACAAGTCTTGGTCCTCGTGGGAGTCGATGTCAGGGATCATGATGTTTTCCATTAGGGTGGTGACGTGTAGCTGTAGTGCGTCGCAGAGCGCCGTCCCCGCGGTGATTCGGGCCAAGGTTTGGGGGTTAGCGGTAACTCAACGTCGCATTAAAGTATCAATGTTTTATTGCGCACTATAGTTACATTAAGGGTACGCGCCTTGGTAAATAAAAGAAAGAGTTAGGCGAAGAAAATATAGACAGTGAGAGAAATATGTACGTCTAGGTACCATTTAACTACTAAAAGTTACTGTTAGACTGAAAAATTTACGTAGTTAAAAATCAGAGGATTCTCATGCTTGATTAATGTATGAAAAGCGGCTTTGCCCGCTAGCAATTATGAAGTATGGAAGTTTTATACCAAAACTTTGACGCCTTTTTTGGACCCCTTAGAATGTGAGTTTTCTTAAATCCTTTCTTAGCACAATGTTACCAGCGAAATTACTGGGCATGATGTGATTCAACAACTCATATCTCAGGGTGACAGGCGCAGTGCAGTGCCGCGCAGAATTTGGAATTTTAAACACTGGGTGGCACTGTGTCTGTTATGGGCATGATGCTTACCATCAGGCACCTGATTTGCTCGTCTTGTCACTTGCTAACATAAAAAAAAGGTCTAGACAACGAAAACAACCTACATTCCAAGTTTCAAGTCTCTAGGATCAGTGGTTTGGGCTCTGCGTTGTATGTCAGACAGTTATTCATAAATGACTAAATCCTAAAGGATCCTAAAGGATTATATAATAATATAATATAGTGATATCAAACCTACACACAATTCTGATGAGAAAGCACCCAACTCAAAAAACTGGTTAAATTATTATTTAAGAATTAGCGGTGGTCTTTATTATGTGAGAAGGTAAAATTAGAAACCAGTTACATTGGGTTCTGTTCTTCGTGAATACTAGTTCCAATAACCTGTTTTAAAATAACAGTTTATTCCATTGAGTATTCGATCGGGAACAAAAAAGTGTATAGAACAGTTACTGTTGCTATCTCGTTTAAGTCCTACAGTCCTACTTCTTACTACGAGTAATCCTATTAACATTATAAATGCGAAAGTTGGTATAGATAGATGGATAGATGGATGTTTGTTACTTTTTTACGCTAAAACTACTCAATCGATTGGGCTGAAATTGTATATGTAGATTTTTTAGACCTGGAATAACATGTAGGGGACTTTTTACTCCGATATTCCCACAGGAACGAAAACTACTCGGGTGAAACCGCGGGGCACAGCTAGTCGAATATATAACTACGAAGAGATAGTACAAACGATTTCAAAGAACTAGAACAGGTTTTTCGGTTAGAACGAAAGAATAGTTAGATTAGATTAGTTAACACTTTTATTGATACAACAATACAGAAAATTAACGAAATGAAACATAAAAAAACTAAAATGTGAGTAAGAATAATTGGCGGTCTTATCGCTCAGAACGATCTCTTCCAGACAAACATTCGGAAAGAGGAAAGGAAGAGGATAGTTCCATGCTGTCTCACAAAGAATACCTGTATTTTTGCTTTTTTTATTAAAATATGTCACTCTTTAAAGAAAAATTGCCTCTCGCTTACACCACGCCCAGTCCTTTAGGAATAACGAACTTGTGTAATAAATTGTATTATTTTTCCTTTGTAATGGGACTCCAGAAGACTTTGCGTTAAGACGCGTTCTCATCGAACAACATAAAGTTGAACGAGAAGTATTGGATAGAAGTTACGCTACCTACCAGCTTATAGAAGCTTTATTATGGCGTTACGATTCATGCATTTGGTCGGTACTAGCTATTTCTTCTTAGGGAATCTTATGGAATCAAAATCAGCTCTCTGATGATGATAATGATGATGATGATGATGCTCCAGGACAGCTTCATGCCCTAAGCTTTTTACCTTATAATACCTTTTTGCCATATCGTTCCCCTCATTACATGGCTCACCTCCTATTACATGAGACCAATAACATACTGTCTAAATCTGGGTGTACTTTCTATGGGACTGAGTCCTGGGTAAACCTCAGCCTACCCCTTCGGGAAAAGGCGTGATTGTATGTGCCACATCGTTTCAGTAGTATTGCGTGAAGCCATATGAAATATTAATAATATTAATATTAATATGGGACAACTTCCACACACGGTCATCTGGTCCCAAACTAGGCTAGAAGCCTGTACTATGGTAACCAGATGACTGATATACATTATAAGCTTATATAAGCTTATAACACCCAGACACAGATCAAACAGACATGTTCATGCACACAAATGTATGACCTGGCCGGGGATCGAACCCGGGGCCTGCGGCACAGAAAGCAGAGTTACTACCATCTGAGCCAACGAGGCTGTCGACTGAATATATACACACTTTTATAATTATTTTTATATATATTTCAATACAAAAGTTTTGTGGTTTATGAGCACTTTGATTGTGTGACACGGCATGTCTGATGTGTTTCCAGTGACGGTCTGAGCCAGAATGGGACAGAAAAGCTAGTGTCTAAAAGTTAGACTCAATTTTTTTATACGTATTGTTCAGGATATATCTATGACATCTATGACAAAGTAGTTTAACGCCATTTTTTTATGTACAGATACGTGTACCTACTTATATAAAACTATATTGTCGAATTAGAAATGAAGAAGTCCGTAGACGAACGAATGGAAATCTATGGCCTATGTTCAGCAATGGACGTCTTCTGGCTGAGATTATGATGATCACAAAATATTTCCGAGTTTATCGATTTGATGTTTATTTGTATATTTTGTATGTTTATATTATGTTATTTGTATGTTTTGTGAAATCTCCGACAATATGCCCATTAATTATAAAACACAGTGTTGCAAATGCCGAAACAAATTACATAATCGGGTCTTCGTAAACGTTTCTTTCACAACCTTGCGTGTACTTTGAGTACCAACTTGTTTTTATTTTTAAGAAAATAAAACTTCAGATTGCCAGTCTCAATTAAATAAAAAGTACATTGCTCTGAATAATTAATTTATTAACCTTAAAGTTTTTAAGTTTTTTAATGAATTTGTGTCTAGACTGTGCTATCGTGATTTTTTGTTGCTCTGAATTACTTGGGTTATTAAATCTTGTTTCTTTTGTTTTTTATTTGTTGTATATTAATTAAGTCTTAATTTATCAATCCTACTAATATCATAAATGTTTGTAAGGACGGATGAAAGAATATGAAAGAATGTTTGTTACTCTTAAAAATTGTATCAATTAGTGTAATTGGCTTAATCCGTACTAATTTTGAATGATAAAATAAATTCTAAATAGTAAATTCTACTCTTTCACGTCAAAACTACTGAACCGATTGGGCTAACATTTGGTATGTAGGTAGCTTAGACCCTGGATTAACACATAGGGTACTTTAATTCTCGATATTCCCACGGGAATGAAGACTACGCGGGTGAAACCGCGGGGCGCAGCTAATTTATGGTAAGTAAGGCTGGGTTAATAAAATCGTTTACGTAGTTAATTATTCTATTTAATTTTTTTTCTATATATTCGTATATCCCCCTTTATCCAGTATTGGTATATACTGTTCCAGAATTCAGGTTGTCGTAGAAAAAAAAACGGAAAATCCAATATCACTTTTACTGGACCTAGGGATCGAACCCGTGACCTCATGATCGACGGTACGAACCATTTCGCCACCGAGACAGACGTTACCACTAAGGTAACCCATATCAGAAAAATGTACACAATGTTATACATTTATGTATTCTTAATATTTAAGGGCTTTGGGCGCGAGTCTATTGCAATTAACCAGGAAAAAACCCAGACTCTTGGCATTGAGAAAATTTCTATTGTGAAAATCCATTTTTAGCCTGACCTCGGAATCAAACCCAGCACCCCTTGCACTCTTGCACTACACTAATGAGGAAGTATTTTATTGATATCAAAGACAAAGACAAAAAGATTTATTCAAATAGGTCACAATCTGACACTTTTGTACGTCAATGAAAATAAACAGTAATGAGTCTATCGTGCGTTAATAAAGATACCTTTACAAGAAGAACGCACAAGAAACTTGTAGGGCTTAATTTTTTCAACTGATTGTTTTACAATAATTGGTTTGGTTACATTCGTTTTTTTGGAAGGTGCCGCGTGGTGGCTATGCGGAAGTTCTTAGGCATCTTTGTCCTCTATGTACTGATTTACATTATAATAACCCTTCTTTAGTAAAGTAGATTTTATATATAAAGTAGATATAGTAAAGTATATAGGTTTTGAATTTACCCTCTGAGAGCCCAGTTATCTCTTGGGATTTAATTATAGAAACGTACACTATTTCCTAAGAATAATTTTTTATTTGTTTTAGATAATCTAAAGCTAGGTATAGCTATTTTGTCTTTATTCCTAGTATTAAAATAATGGAGGTCACTATTTAATTATCCTAAAAAATATATATAAATAAATGCATCTTTCAGTTACAGTTTTTCCTATTTTCAATGAAAAATAATTTGAAAAATTATGAATATTGATTATAAATAATAAATTCATTTATTTCAGACAATAGTACGCATAACAAATTATACGCACCAGAGGCCCATATTAATAAATACCTTACAGACTAACATACATAAAAAAGACATAATATTAAACACTAGGTAGGGATTATTTTCGGTCTCGCTTCCCTGAAGCGCCGGAACACAATTCCTTCAGGTCAAAATTCGGGTGACAGAAAAATCTCCTTATATTTCACCGGAAGCCGGAGCACGTAGGATTTGAAGTTCTACGTCCTCGTTGACTCCAGCCTCGACAGTGAGATCTGGGAGAGTTCCTGACCTGGGACTCGTCCTTGGCTCTTCTCGTCGATATAGCGGACTATCTCCTCACCGGATGTGTTCTTCTCAAACCGGGAGAGATAGATCGATATCGTGGGCTCTGCGACTCGGATGTTAGTAGACGTAGCGGGAGCGGTGCCGCGTTGGTTGCGGGCGGGTCGAGGTCGACGTTTCCTTTTCTCCACTAAGGTGAAACCGCCCTCATCGACCTTGCTCGTGTGCATAACGGTACCCGTGTTGACATGGGATGCACATTGCTGTTTCGAGATTCTTTGATTTCGCTGTTGCTTCTTGCCCTCATTTAAGGGCCGCTGCGGAGGTGCGGGCGGGGCGGGGGCAGCGGGGGCAGCAGCGGCGGCCGCGTAGGCCAGGGGCGACGTGGTCGTCTTCGCTGACGTCTCATGCGGGGAGCGGGCGGGGGCGGCGGGGCGCGGTGCATCACGCACGGCAACAGCAGGCGGCGACGCTATACTGCAGACGGAAGCATAAGACAAAAAAAAGCTTTTAGCATTATAATTGCTAAAAGCTTTTTTCAACTTTGTAATTATTACACGTGAGTGAATATTGAAAGTAATACTTTAAAAGGTTTGGAATTTATAAAACAAAATTTAATTTACACTTTTCATGATCAAAGCACTCAAAGGCAGACTTTAAGCGAATTATCGAAAAAACGCTCATTTATAACGCATTTGAAATGAACGTTTCTGTGTGAAAAATCATTGCTACTAAATATTTTATAAGTTCATTTACTCTTCTCGTTTTTTACATCGGGGTTCAATAACTTTCATTCGTGTTCTCTCTTTTAGTAGGAAATCAATTTTATATTTATTACTATTTTTCTCTTTAAGATAGAGAGAGACCAGACGAGCAAATCAGGTGCCTGATGGTAAGCATAGTAGTAAGGCCTTTTTTGCAGGGGCCGCCTGGAGAAGTACCACACCTTTGCCAGTTATTTATCTGCCAACAATGACGTTGAATTGCTTCTTACTACAGATCCACAATCCCTGAACAAGCTTCACAAAAAAGTGTCCATCACTGACAATTACGCGCTATGACATCTACTGACTTTCTATTATTTGAATTTAAACTCTATTTACCTTATTGTTTTAAAGCCTAATTTGGATTGAACGATTTTTCACCCTATGAAGTTCAATGTTAAATTTGACACTAAGCGACGTGGGCGAACATAGAAGCATTGGAGTAGACTTAATATACAATAAAATATTTAGTGATTTAAATATTTAATTTTTTTTAATAAATTAATCACACTTATATTTTTTAACTTTAATAAATATAAATAACAAGAATTAAAATTTTAAAGGGTCAAAAAGTTTTAATATTAAAATATATATATGTTTGTAACGATAATTAAGTTACATTATAGAATCTCGGTTTAATAGTGAGTATAGGTGTGAGTATGGGCCGTGGGGTTACCGGCTTTAGAATAGTACCTCACCCTCTCTCCCCGTGGTTGCCGTAAGAGCCGGCTAAGGGCTATAGGATCCAGAGGACGGGCAGCAGCGTCCTCTGCGTAAATCCATCAAACTGCGCTCGCCAACCCGCCTGCCAAGCGTGGCGAGTATTGGCAACAACCCCCCTTATGGGGGAGGCTTATGTTCAGCAGTGGACTTCTAACGGTTGGATGATGATAGGTTCGTGGGCCTGATTCAAGCACGTAGAAAGAGCCTTTAACGATATTACTCTAAATTTTTACGTGATATGATTACTTTTATACTCATAATAAATAGTCGAAAGTCACAAAAATATTAAAATGTTATCATAAATGTAAAATTAACGAGGACTATGCAATGTTAACCAATTAGAAACAAAAAGGTATAATATTATAATGCACAGTGCGTTATTGAGATAAAATAAACAAATATTTAATTCAATGTTTAAAATGTTTTCAATCCACTAGGTAATTAATGCCAAACCTTAATTTATGTAAAGAAAATATATTTATGTTCGGATAATATTATCCTAAAATATTTAAAATGTAATCGACTTCATAGTTTTTCATTCGAACAAAGCGCTGTTGTCCATTTTATTGTGTTAAAAAAATTAAAATAAAATAGAAACACGCAATGATGATACATAAATTCCTAAAATTATTGTGACTACATGCCTAAATTATGAAAAGCTATCGCTTTCACGCACGTATCTGTTGTTATTCGGTTAGCTTTTTACCTAACACTGGCATCACGCGCACGGCCTACGGTTGCCATGCAACTAACCACATAGTCTGGTAATTTATTGATTTAGTACCAGACTCGCGGCTTGGAACAGATTTTTGCACGACTGGTTCTCTTTGGTATCCTTACTCTGAGTCTGCCAAGCAGTAATGTGCAAACATTTCTGTGTTCCGGTCTGAAGGGCAATGTTACCAGCAAAATTACTAGGCATGACGAGTTTCAACAACTTATATCTCAGGGTGACAGGCGCAGTGCAGTGCCGCGCAGAATTTTGAATTTTAAAACACTGAGTCGCACTGTGTCTGATATGAGTAATCATCATGCATACCATCAGGCACCTGATTTGCTCGTCTTGTACACTCACTATCATAAAAAAATATGGTACAAGAAAAATAGGTTTATAGAAACCCTCCGTAAGCAGCGGTCTATTTTCCGCATCGGTTTAGTGCAAGTGCACTAAAAGCCTATTTTACCAAACATTACACTTATCTTTCCTAATCTGCCTGTTTCCCAATACATCTACTTTCCTAATCGGTCTTTTTTTAATATGGGACAACTTCCTAGAAGCCTGTACTATGGTAACCAAAATAATATGACAAAAATAAGCTAAAAACACCGAGGCACAGATCAAACAGGCATGTTTATGCACACAAATGTTAGACCTGGCCGAAGATCGAACCCGGGGCCTATGGTACAGAAAGCAGAGTTACTTCCATCTGGGCCAAAGGGACTGTCGAAGTCTACTTTTACTATTATTTTAGCAAACCTTATTTTTGCTAAGCTGTCTGTTTCCCAATACGTCTACTTGCCCCATTGGTCTACTTTCACTAAAAGCCTATTTTACCAAACCGTACCTTCTCCAGTTATTTTTGTACGCACTCTCACCAGGGATTTTATAACACAAAAATAAAAAAAATACATTTTAAAAATATACGGATAGTGAGAGTTTTGCAGAAAAGGTTTAAAAACCCATTTCAAGTATTGTAAAGTAAGTTTACATGTATTTCTTGAGACAAACGCCACGTAGAATAAACTGAACATAATATAAGTAATAATAAACCTGTTATGACAATACATTTTAGAGTATTAAGAAAGGGAGTTGTCAACCATATGTCCTCCGACTGCCGAAGAACATGAACATAAGCCTTATAATATTTGTTCATGTTTCTTTAATTGTGTTCTTTTGTGTTTGTGTGTACTTTTTGTTTGTTATAATAACACCTAATTTTCTGTATTATTGATCTGATTAAGTAAATGTTCTATGCTGTTTAAGTCATTCTTCAAGTAAGGCTAGTCTCGCTCAAAGTCACAAAGATTTATTCAAATAGGTCATACTCTGACACTTTTGTAAGTCAATAGCGGGATACGTTATGCACTATCCCGCTATGCTATGCTAAAAAATACATACTAAAATGTCTCTCATATGCAGGGAATTTATTAAATAATAGATATTGGCTTTTATTAAAGAATGCATACTTGTAGAACGGATTTCTTCTAGAAATAAATTCTTCAAAGAAACCTTATAGCACTTTGCTCTACTTTTGTATTTCTCACTGTTTTTGTAAAATGTTATCAATCCATGCATAGCAGGACTAAAGTCACAGAACAGATCATAATACTACGTATACACGAGTATAATGGACTCTGTCATCCGCCAACCAATCGGGCCTTCCTCACCGCGCCAGCGAGATTGAGCTCTCCACGAGCCCCGCTTCTATAGGAAATCATCTCACGCACACTTTTGCACGCGTACAAAACTCCATGTGTGCAGTGTCTGTGTAGTAGGTAGTTATAGCGCGGCTATTGTATGGGATTGAGTTGAATGTCCGGGGTGTGCTAAATAAATTTTCGCGCTTGACACCTCCAATGATGTATGTAGTAAGCAATACATGCACTTAGAATATTGGTATGCAAGTGCACGAACCGCTCGCTCTTCGTTCGGAGCCACTTATGTCGCTCACATAGTCGTCATATTATACTTATATTGTTATGTAATGTGAAATAATGCAACTCTATGTAGATTATAGGTACCAGGTGCACAATAAATTGTAGGAATACTTAAGGACTGTTCTAACTAAACACTTTGCTTAGTGGTTTGAGCACTTGGATTTTCTGTAGGTTGGAATGTCGGCCTGTGGATTTTCAAAGCGTTTTCTAGTAGTGAATTTAAATATGGTAGAAATTAAATACAAAGTACCTAATCATCATCACCTGCTGAACATTGTTCTCCCGCATAGATTTCTGTCCAGTCCGGTTGTAAGCGGCTGTGTTGGCTGGCTTTGCATATAGGCGTAACTCACACAATTTAAATAACCTTTGTCATAGCTAGCTTTTGAAGTTCCGAACAGCGCGATGATGAACATTCTCAATAAAGTAAATCATCATAGCAACCTTTAGAAGTTCCGTACATCGCGATTATGAACTTTCTGAATTAAATTTTTATAGTGGTAGGCCTCTTTTGCAGGGGGCCGCCTGGGGAAGTACCACACCTTTGCCAGTTATTCATCCACCAAGCAGTAATGTGCAAATATTACTGTGTTCCGGTATGAAGGGCAATGTTACCAGCGAAATTACTGGGCATGATGAGATTCAACAACTCATATCAGGCGCAGTGCAGTGCCGCGCAGAATTTTGAATTTTAAAACACTGGGTGGCATTGTGTCTCATATGGGCAATCATTATGCTTACCATCAGGCACCTGATTAGCTCGTCTTGTCACTCACTATCATAAAAAAAATATATATATATATATATATTTAAATTAAAAATAGTTTGTTATAGCGTGCCTCGGCTGCCTCGGTGGCGTAGAGGGCGCATGCTCGACTGCCAATCAAGAGGTAAGGAAGGAACTGTGCCCAGTAGATGGTAATATTATGCTCTCCCCCTTTGACGAAAAACAACAGGCCAAGTCGGTGTACATATTATTAGACTGAGTCCTGGGCACCTACCCCTTCGGCAAAAAGGTGTGATGTTATGGTACTAAAACCAAAATGTTTAATAGTTTAGTAATGACAGCCTGGTTGGCACAGATGGCAGTAACTCTGCTTTCTGTGCCGTAGGCTGCCGTAGGGTTCGATTCCCGGCCAGGTCAAACATTTGTGTGCATGAACATGTCTGTTTGATCTGTGTCTGGGTGTTTTAAGCTTAAATAAGTATGTGTATCAGTCATTTGGTTACTATAGTACAAGCTTCTAGCCTAGTTTGGGACCAGATGACCGTGTGTGGAAGTTGTCCCATATTATTATTATTTTTTAAAGTATTAATTCCATTCTATGCGTAGTATTGTTATCTGTTCTGAGCTTAGGGGTCACTAATTTATGTGGGTTATGTAATAAGTTATTTTTTCTAAAAAAAATATTTTTTTCACAAGAACAAATACAGTCAAATTCCAGTTTTATTTTTCGCGTCAATGGGCTCATATAAGTGATAAAGTCGTACACCGAAAGTTATAAAAAGCGAACTTTTTGTGAACCACCACCATGCAATGACTATGAAAAAACTTTTGCGGCTTTGAGCAAGACGGAACAAACTTTTTGCGGTTTTCTGTTTTAGGGTTACACAGATGTTTATGGAAATTTACCTACTATAGCTAACGACATAGAGTTAAAAATTGTCAAAATATTTAGAGAGATATTCGATGAACCTACCTCGCGTATCTGCCTTTGCATAAATATACACAGGAAATTATAATTTTTTTTATGTTTTCACCCTCAATGCCATTTTCAAATACTTCCAAGAACTGAACCGACAAAATAATCTACATAAATACCGAATACATACAAAATTTCACGAGAATCAGTTGAAAATAAGTTTAGTGAGCTTTTAGACGAAGGTCGGCGTAACGTCAACGTCAACGCGATGCTAAGGCGGCGCTGTGGTCGGGCGCTAATTTGTATAAAAAAGAATAGCACATTACACACGTCGGCGTCGTCTGAAAGTTCGCTAAATACGAATAAATAAAATAAATCCCGATATTTTCACTGGAATTATAACTACTTGGGTAAAACCACGGGGAATAGCTAAATCATTATGAATCTAAACCACATTTTTCTACTCTAAACACCTAGCCATAATATCATACTGTTATAGTTTTGCTAAGTATACCATTATCGTTGTGCATCGTCGGCGATGATAATAAAAACGCCTCGTGAACGGGATTTTAGGATTTTATGCTTTTTTATCATTTGGGAGTTTTCACATCTTTACTGGTAAGATATCACAGTACATGCCAAATAAGTAATAAAATAAGTTTTTGTAGTGGTAGGCCTCTTGCAGGGGGCCGCCTGGGGAAGTACCATACCTTTGCCAGTTATTCATCCGCCAAGCAGTAATGTGCAAACATTACTGTGTAACATTACTTGCGGTCTGAAGGGCAATGTTACCGGCGAAATTACTGGGCATGATGAGATTCAACAACTAATATCTCAGGGAGACAGGCGCAGTGCAGTGCCGCGCAGGATTTTGAATTTTAAAACACTGGGTGGCACTGTGTCTGATATGGGCAATCATGATGCTTACCATCAGGCACCTGATTTGCTCGTTTGTCACTCACTATCTATCATAAAAAAAAAGTTTTTGCTACGGAACCCTTATTTCTAAACCAAACAAACTTGGCACATTTTTTACGGCGTGCAGCCGCGTATCTAAAAGAAAGACTTCGGAAGCCGCTACATGTGTTAGCTAGTTGTTATTTGAAGGTTTTGCCGCTTTCTGTTATGTTAAAGCTTAGCTTTTTAATTCTTGTGTTTTTGTGGTTGGTCTTCATTATTTTTGTAGACTGTAAGTAAACATAATTCGAAAACGAATGAAATGATTTTATGAAAAAGTTTTTGTTGTTTTACGGTCTTTCAAAACTGTACGTCAGTACGTACCTATTTAAAACTTTGAAAAGCTATATACCTAAGATAATATTATGTCTCGGTGGCGTAGTAGTCGCGAACGCTCCCGGTTGGTCCCGGGTTCGATACTCAGGTCAGGCAAAAGGTACTTGGATGTTTTCATTCGGCATTTAATCTATGACAGCATGAAATCTGTAATAAGCTTGCCCTCTATTAAATGGGACAAAAAAAAACATAAGTGTGGGTGTTCCTACTCCTATGTCTTGGGTACAGATGTACCCAGGTGTGCTTTTCCAGGAAGGGCAGGCAGAGGTCTGCCTACCTTTAGGTTGACTGGAAGAGATCGCTCTTAGCGATAAGACCGCCAATTGTTACATTATTTGTTATAATTGTATATTTAAATTTAAGGTTTCATGTTTGTAGTGTAATAATAAAGAGTTAATCTATCTATCTAACTATCTACCCCTTCGGGAAGGAACCGTGATATTATGTTATACTCATATATTATATTATGTTATACTCATATATTATGTGGCTATTATATACCTTAACTACCTACAAGTAATGTATATAGGTACAGCTAGACTGCTTAATTGAGTCCTCGCCTTTGGTACAGCTAGACCGCTTAATTGAGTCCTAGCCTGCGGGATACAGAGGCGGCGGGGGGCGCGGATGTAGTCGTGAATGGAGGCAGGCGCTGCCCGCACCTCTCCGGTCCTACGCATCTTTATTACTAATATAGTGATCTGTGCTTTACTCCGCAGTAATCCGCAGGCGAGGACTCAATTAAGCGGTCTACCTATAGATATTGACGTATTATGTATTTATACATCTACATTCACGCCTTTTTTTCCGAAAGGTTAGGCAGGGGTGTACCCAGGACTCAGTCCCATAGTACATACACCCACATTTCGCCAGTATGTTATTGGTCCCAGGTAATAGTGGGCGAGCCTATTGCCATCTACCGGGCACAATTCCAGACTCCAGGCAGTTATTGAGATAATTCCTAATGGAAAAATCCAATATTTATAACTTTGCCTGACCTGGGGATCGAACCTGGGACTCTTGATTGGCAGTCGAGCATGCGCCCTCTACGCCACCGAGGCAGTCAGGCATTATGTATTTATCTGTTGTAAAGTCAGATCACAATAAAATGGATCTTGAAATCGAGTCACAACCATGGTAATATTGAGTTACAAAGGGGCAATTACAAAAAATAAACCTCAATAAATATTCAAAAATCACATTACAATTTTATTTGAACAAATAACAGTTCATCCCAATCAACACTCTCGAATATCAAAGTAAATACAAACTACGAGTATGTACAGTCACGAGCAATAAAAAGTAAATGTTTCTAATTTTTTTATTTATTTCAACAAAATAACGTTGTTTACTTCTAAATTATATAGTTTCTGATCATTGATCTGGATTAGAAATATGTATAAACTTTTTATCCTACTAATACAATAAATCTCAAATCTTAGTACAATGTAAAAAAGTTATGTTTGTGACAGGTGAACAAAACGCTAGCGGGTTCTAACTCGACTCCAGCGCCATCTAGCGCGGTTTTGGTTAGATGGATGGATGTTACTCTTTCACGCCAAAACTATTGAACCAATTGGTCTAAAATTCGGTATGTACGAGATAAAGAGTTTTGAGCCCGGAATAATACATATATAATAGTTTTTATCTCGATATTCTACAGTGTGGCAGGCCTACCACACACCAATCACCTAGTTTTATTTTTTAGATTATTATTAGTTTTAAATTTTCTTAGTTATTTAGGTACTTATAAGATATGTAATTAATCACATTATGGATGTAGAAATCTGGATTAAAACTATTTCGTTTCGTTTCGTTTCGTTTCGTTTCATTTCATTCTCACGGGAACGAAGATTAAGCGGATGAAACTCCTGGGCAATTTTATTTAATTACAATTATCAAAATACTACCTTATTTTGATAATTGTAATTAAATAAAATTGTTAAGATCATATTTGTGATCCAATTAATCCAGCTTACAAGCCGACTTGATGACAATCTATGTGGAAGGCCTATGACCAGCAGTGAACTTCCAATGGCTCAGATTAATGATGATCATAATGGGTTTGAAGCAATATTATAACACTTACTTCTGAGTTGCATTTTGCTGATTCCAGTTTTTGAAACGTATACATTTAAGTGTCCCTGACTTTACAGACCCTTGGCGTTTCCAATATCGCGATTTAAGTTAAAACAACCAAACCATAACACTTAGAAAGGTGATAGTACTGTCTGGGAATCTAGATTAGGTTTAGAATTGAGGTAGGTTATTGATTTGTTAAGATGTGAAGGTGCAAAGATATTATGAGATTTTAGTTGTGAGTATTTTAGGAAAACAGCACCGCCCGGTTTACTTGTCGAAAAGCAAATGGTTTTAACGCCGCTATGGACCTTAATTTTCTTTTTTTGAAGGGTGAAATCCCTTTGCACTGCCTTTCTGTAATGGGGGTGTCAGAAGGGGGAGTGTGGGACTTGCACCCACTAAAAACTCCTATGAACAATCCATATATTTTTTTTATGATAGTAAGTAACAAGACGAGCAAATCAGGTGCCTGATGGTTAGCATCATGATTGCCCATAACAGACACAGTGCCACCCAGTGTTTTAAAATTCAAAATTCTACGTGGCACTGCACTGAACCTGTCACCCTGAGATATTAGTTGTTGAATCTCATCATGCCCAGTAATTTCGCTGGTAACATTGCCCTTCATACCGGAACACAGTAATGTTAGCACATTACTGTTTGGCGGATGAATAACTGGCAAAGGTGTGGTACTTCCCCAGGCGGCCCCCTGCAAAAGAGGCCTACCACTACAAAAATATAGATATAGATAGATATTATGATCCAAACATGAACGAATATTTGCCCTAAATAGATACACATAAAAAAAAGTGCCGGGTAAAAGCACTTCGAAACCATACAATGTTTAAATTAATTAAACTCTCGTACAATTAAAAAGAACCATTAATTTAATAATATGTTATACAATTTAAAAAGAAACGATAAAACTAACCAGCATCTAAATAAAATATTACTTTGCATGAGCTCGTCAGCTCGGTTCGAGACTTGCATAATGCAACCTTACGGGTCATCGCTCCCCAGACTTAATAAGAAGGAAAATAGAACATCATTTACATATTGAAATGAATTATTTAAACAAACCTATTCTGTTTACCACATTTTCTTATAAACAAAAAGAGTGGAATGTTGGTTATTCTTGTAAAAGATAAATGAATATATAAAAGTGTTTACTATTTAAGCCCAATAAAAACATTTCAAAGATGAAATGTTTTTATTTTTATGTTTTCATAACAAAACGATGAAAGAGGACCTCTCAGCAGTTTGAAGCAATCCTATGGAAAATTTACAAAATCGATGTTTTGTATTCCCCTGTTTCCTCCGAATACAGTAAACCTATTTGATACATTTATATCCTGATATTTTAAAGGTGAAGTAAAGTATGTCCCTATCATTTTATTTTTGTTTATAAACTCTACATTTTTTTATAGTGAACGTCCAATCACGCGAGTAAAACTGCGATATTTGGAAGTTCACTATGAAAAAATATGGGATTATAAAAAAAAAATGACAGGGACATAGGTTATTTCACTATGAAAATGCAAGGATATAAATTTATAGATTATAGCAGCCTTCTAAGAAGAGGGCCACGTACAAAACTGAATCTGATAGTGCTCTTCGCTGGCCAACCGCAAGCAGTTTATTAATAAAAAATAAAAAAATTGTGAAAGTTTTTCCGTAGTCGACTGCAACTGCATTCAGTCGGTTGCCAAATGACATCTTAATCTTCATAAAAAAAATATTTAACTTAAACATTCTCCAATAATTAACAGTCATATTTACGATAGTCTTTTGTTTTCTTTGAACTAATGATAATAAAATATTTTTCCATACATAATTCGTAATTACATTGCGCCGTTATATTGCACAGAGTAAGCAAATTAGGAGCAAATCATTGAACTCAACTAAAGACAAGTTACATAGAACCTCTAATTAGCATTGAGCCAAAAGAATAGCTTCCAAGATATTAAGCAATTCGCCTAATCTTGCTTTAAGCGGGGGGTATTCGACAAATTGTGAAGCTACGCGGCATCCATCAAGTAGTATCAGGGATTAGGGTAATAAGGCATGGGACTCAGTTCTGTGAGAGCTTTACGAGTATTGACGACGCTTCTTCACTGCTCTAATTGGAGACTATCATTGCTTTGACAATTTTCTTCTGATGTTTATCACTGTATTAAAACAAACTTTTTATCTTAATTTAATATATCTATTTGACGAAAATCTAATTTTTCAGGGTTTATATTACCAAGTTATAAACAACCTGATTATTTTCACCTTCACTTGAAATTTTTAAATTATATTAATTATCTGTAACGTAACTTATTTTAAAATATGTACATTTAAAATTGCTTAAGAACTTTTATAGCTGACGATACTTTTAAGCAAAGTTGACTTTTAATCTTTGCAAGTGGAGGGAAATAGTCTCTGCCTAGCCCACCGGGAACAAGGCGTGACTGTATGTATGTATCATCATCATCATCATCATGCAGCCGTTGAAAGTCCACTGCTGAACATAAGCCTCCCCCATAAGGGGGTTGTTGCCAATACTCGCCACGCTGGGCAGGCGGGTTGGCGAGCGCAGTTTGATAGTTTTACGCAGAGGACGCTGCTGCCCGTCCTCTGGATCCTATAGCCCTTAGCCAGCTCTTACGGCATCTACGGGTAGAGAGGGTGAGGTACGCACCTATAGGGAGGAGGAATGGAAAAATTTCACCAATGGTTAGTACTTCCACGTGTAAGCGTGCCTTTTCCATTAAATAATACTCGAACACTTCAGCATATTTTACATGATTTATTCCAAGCCCACCATCTTCAATCTCGCTCTACAATCATCTGTCGCGCTGGCATCCACTTCCTTGTGTTGCCATCGCGCCCTCGCACATGCCATAGATCTCCGTGAAATCACACGTTGCCATTAATACTTTCCATAAAACCACCAAAACGTTCACAGAATCCGTAGCATGCGCGTCACAAAATAACATCAACCCTACACTCAGCCAACCTGACAACGTGTATGCCCCCATACACGCATTATATAATAACCCTACACACGGTAGCTCAATTGGTAGAGTACCCTCGACGCGGATTAATGAGGGTTCAAATCACGCTCGTGCTGAAGTATTTCTTACCATTTTCATGTTGTATCAGTAAATCAATAGAAATCTGTGCTCTCCGGTACGTAGCTCTACAGAACTGTGACTCTAAGAAACGAACACACGCAGATCCATAAAAAAAAACATTTACTGTAGATATTCCGAGTCGGTAGGATTCGAATCTTTCGTATTTCTCTTCTACGATCGCACTCCAAAAATAACTCGCAAAAAGTTAAAAATAATTTGCATCCAGCAACAGTTTGACACAATCCTATGGAAAATTTACTAAATCGATGTTTTGTATTCCCCTGTTTCCTCCGAATACAGTAAATCTATTTGATATATTTACATTTTGATATTTTAAAGATGAAGTATGTGCCTTTCATTTTATTTTTGTTTATAAACGCTGCACTTTTTGTAGTGAACGTCCAATCACGCGAGTAAAACTGGGATTTTTGGAAGTTTACTATGAAAAAACCAAGGGTTTATAAGATAAATTAAAATGACAGGGACATCATCCTACAAAAATATTATGATATAAATTTATAGAATGGATTCATTATATTCGGAGGAAAGAGGGGAATACAAAACATCGATAAAGTAAATTTTTCATAGGATTGTGTCAAATTCCAAGAAGGCCGCGTACGCTCTTATGCCCCTCGCGGTAAATTAACACAAATCATTGGTCCCTCTCCCTTCTTTATTATTTTAATTATCGCTTACTATTACACCGATATATTGCTATCTTAATGTAGATATTCCGGGCACGCTTCAAAGTCGTAAATTAAAGTACCCTTGTAAATTAGTAGATAGGTACGAAGAGTGAAAAATCCAATTAGTATCGGGTCCGCAATGGTTTTTGATCTCGTAGATCAATACTCCTGATGGCTGAAGCATTTTGGGATATCAACTGAATCCAATTTTCGTTGCTTTATTGAGGGCAGTTAAGTCATGGAGCGGTACAGAGGATTTATGGGCTGGCTTTTCGATCGCTTTTTAAGTAGACATACTGATAGCCAAGAAATTTTACACCCTCCTTTCGATAACATAACATACAATCACGCCTTTTTCCCATAGGGATAGACCCAGGACTCAGTCCCATAGTTGTTACACCCACATTTCGCCAGTATGTTATTGGTTCCATTGGGGCGAGCCTATTGCACTCTATCGGGTTAGCTCTATACCGCACAGTTACAGACTCCAATAACACTTTGCCAGACCTAGGGATAGAACCCGGGACCTCATGATCGGCAGTCGAGCTTACGCCCACTACGCCACCGAGCCAGTCCTATAGATATCTTAGGGATATTATAAATTGTTTTGCCAAATTTAACTATGTGTCAATCATTGGTCGAAGGGAAAAAACCCGCCTTTATTCACAGTAGACGTAAAAATATAAAAAAAGTTACTTTAAAGGCCACTAAGAAATTAGTTAAGAAAAACAGAAAAAAAAACGTGGTTTTCACTCTGTGCCTATTGTAAGACGACGCAAAATGGGTGAAAACAAGGAATATCGCAAAATTGGTGTATATAATCCAAGAAAAAAAAATGGGACTCTAAGTCAATTTTGGCACAGTACTTTAAGTACTACAAAAAGAAATATTTTCACATATAAAAAGTACAAATGCGCGCACCAAAAAGGCTGTCGCCAACACCTATACTTTTTATAATGAGCTCAGATAAGTTTAGATGGTCACTGCATAGACTAAAAATAATAAGTCTCCTTCCTACACCTAACAAAAGACCAGGCGACGTAATAATAAAATGATGATATTAATGTATATTACGTAGTCACATAAAAGCTCTATAAAAGTAATCCACTAAGCCTTAAGTGGGTCGTAGACGTAATTTCGATAACAGGCATAAATTATGGTACTATTGTCCTTTTTTGTCAAAAGTATGAATTATATTTACGACCCAGTGCCGGCGTAAGGATGTGGGCGTAAAGGGTACCTACAAGAATACGATAACTTAGAGCTAATCAATTTAATTATAAATTTAATAAACAATTGAGATGACTTTTACGAAACTTTTTATTTAATTTCTACAAGTTAGTTCCTTTTCAGGGTTTTGTACCTCAGAAGGAAAATAAGGATCCTTAAAGGTTTCACTTTGTCGTCCGTCTGTCTATCTATCTGTCAATGCACTTTTTGAAAATAAGGAGGTATCAAGTTGAAATTGATCAATATAAAATACTCAAGTCTGCCGTTCCCATGTGGCTGTAAAAAAATCATACTTCTAAGTTAACGCAATCAAAAGTTATTGCTATTTTACTGCATATTTCCACACTTTGCGTTGGTAAAATGCGTATCAAAATTTTGTTATCAACATGTCTTTGTGGCCCGATGTGCGAGGTGTTGGATCACGAGCTATTAAGCAGGGGTTTGAATCTCAGTAAGTGATAACTTTGAATTTTACTTTGTTCATATTATATATCGTTATAAAATGGTTTTGTACATAATTTATCACATATTCTTGCCAAATTATATAGATAAATAATTTGGCAAGAAGCTCTTATATTTGTGATGTATAAGATCTTGATAAGTAAGGAAAGAAATCCCAAAACCGTAATTTTCCCAAAAATACATGTGATTGCTATCAAGTTTGCTGTAGTTTGCCACTAAATGGCGCTGTTAGTTCCGAGAAGGCAGCAAATTATTTTATTTCGCAATTATCTCAATAACTGGGTTAAATGTGGGTGTGCCTACTATGGGACGGAGTCCTGGGTACACCCTGCTCCTCCGGGAAAAGGCGAGATTATATGTTATGTGATTTCTTGCTTGTACTGGCAATAATAAATATTTATTTTACTTATCTGAATCTTAACCTGTCGTTATACAGATCAAGAGTTTGTATAATCCATCGTAATATTAAAATGTCAGAGCTTTAGAAAAAAAGACGTTTGTTCTGAGTTACGAGTACAAAGTTACTGTTGAAAGGTAGAGAGCACACGTATGCCTCTTACCATAAAACACACATTTCGCTGCTTAGTAAATAAAACAATGTGCATCAAAGTTTCTGTTATAGGCGACGTGATCCGTGATTATCTGGGCAACTGCCGTGTTCTATTCTGGTTCCCAATTTACTTACTGTGATGGCAGTGTATCATATCGTTAAAGTGGCAAACATTTGTTGTTTGTGTGATAAGAATATAAAAAAGTTACTTTTTAATGATTGTTCTTAAAAAATCTAGAAACCACGAAACATTTAACAGGATAATTTTTTTTATAGAATAGGTTTATTATATTCGGAGTAAACAGGGGAATACAAAACATCGATTTGCTAAATTTTTCATAGGATTATGTCAAATTCCTAGAAGGCCGTGTACGCTCTTAAATGACAGAGTGGGGACGCACCGTCACTTGTTTTCCTTAAGTTACCTGTACCCCAAGCACGACTATTGACATACGATTTGACATAACGACAATACGAATTCGATACGATTGCGATTGGCATTTGTACTAGGCTTTCTGGTATTTTAGGGTTCTGTTCCATAAAAAAAAAGGAACCTATATAAGATCGCGTGCTTGTCCGTCTGTCTATCTGTCTGCCTGTGCATCTGTATTTCCGTCTGTCAAGACCCTTTTTCTCTGGAACGCGTTGAGGTATCAAGCTGAAACTCATATCAACAACAGTAACTCAGGTCTGAGGTCCCTTGCTGCCATAAAACATGTATAAAATGTGTAAAAACTTCTAAGACAACGCAATCACACGATAAAACTATCTTACCGCACATTTCCATACTTTGCGCAAAGGACTAAATGCTCTTCTTCCTCCATGTTTGCTGTAGTTTACAATTAGATGGCGCTGTTCTGTAGGCGGATTGTTTTTGGAATTGGAAACGTTTTGGTTAGGTATCTAGGTACTCTATGCATACATCCGTATGCCTTGACAATTTATTTATATTCAGTCGCGCTTTCTATACTAGTCTGTGATCAATGGGAAAGTGGTAAACCTAACGAAACTTAATACCAAAAATATAACAAACGTTTCAACGTAATGAGAAGCTCTCCAATGAAGAGAGATTTATGAAGTCTTTGTTTTCTCTATAGGTGAAAGCGTGAGTTACGCACGAAGCGGTTTGCCTCTTCCTTCATTATGTGGACGGCTAAGGAGTGGAACTCTCTGCCGGGGTTTTTCCGGAACGCTATAATCTGGACATCTTTAAGGCCAAAATGAACAGACACCTTCTAGGCAAACATGTACCATCTTAGGCCTTATCTTCGCCTTCCATCAAGCGAGATTGAGGTCAAACCTATTGAGGTAAGCCTATTTTACATTAAAAAAAAAACATAAGCCCAATATTTAAAATATTCCATAAACGTCAGACATTTTCGAGACATTAACCCCTCACCCCTTCAGCCGTCACCCGTCGCCCGTCGCCATCCCCAACCTCATGAGATAACAATTCAATTTCTTGCCCGAAAAACTCCCAATAAAAATCCAAAGCCAATTCCAGCCGTTGTCAGTAGTATGTAGATGGATTTTGGTAAGCGATTTTCGATTATATCATGTGGGTGGCCCGTATCTTGCATATGTCTGGAAGGAAGATAGATGGCGTACTCGTCGCTTATCTGACGTAGGTGCCGCAGTTTGACGTTATCCCAGCCTTTAAAAATTGAAGCCCGTATTTAGCGGGACGGCTTTAGAATTTCTGGGACGTTTTGAATGAGACTGAAATGGATTGGGGTGAATTTCAAAATTTAGGGATCCGAAAGAAAATGTTAAAACTTGCCAACATGTACATACACAATTGAAGTATTATATACAACGTCTTATAAAAAAGTATAGCAAATTCTAAAGGGTGCATCTACCTATCAAGTACCGGGGTTCCGTACCTCAAAAGGTAAAAGGGAGTCTGTCTGTTTATGTGTCTGTCGTCTGTCATGACACTTTTTCACGGAAACGCGTGTAGGTATCAATTTGAAATTGATATCAAATACTCAGTTCTACGGTCCCATGTGGCTGTAAAAAAATTATGCTTCTTAGTTAACGCAATCAAAAGTTATGGCCATTTTACTGCATATGTCCAGACTTCACGCACGGGACTATAAACCTGTAGTAGTTTGCTGTAGTTTGCAACTAGATGGCGCTGAGCTAATGAAGCGGTGGAATTTATTTTGTTCGAGTATCTAAGTATGGAACCCTTCACTATGCATACATACGTATGCCTTAACAATTTATTTTAATTTGGTTTACCTTTATGTAACACGTTGTAAATACTTAGTCATTCTCCCTGTAAAGATTCATCTATGAATAATGAATGATTCAAGCAGTGTTAACGCAAACCACTGCATTTATTGCGCTTGGGGCTGAAGAGTCTAGTCCTTCCCACGAATCAACAATTTTATTAATCGTATAATCGTCTTATTGTAAAATCAGACCCTATATTCAGTACCCCGCTCCTAATAATATTGAGAGCCCGTAGCAATCGATGAATATTTGAATTTTTTAATAAATCCAAATTAATTCTCTTATAACGAAGCAGGACGGTAATCAAATTATTCAGATTGGCCCGTTCAAGTCGTCAGATTAAAGCATTCATTTAATTTCATACTGTCTACTGCGGAAGTATTACACTCTAGGACCTTTTCATTGTTAATGTTACGAGAATTCCTTCGCAAACCGATGAGCCTTGAATTTGATTATTACGAATAAGTACTATCCTAATCTTTTGCAGTCAAATACCGTTGGAAGTCTAAAGAAAATTGGAGTGAAGACCAACTGATTTAGATTTGTTTTTTTTTTTATTATTTTGAAAGCTTAGTAATAATATTTTTTTTTTATGATAGTGAGAGTGACAAGACGAGCAAATCAGGTGCCTGATGGTAAGCATCATGATTACCCTTAACAGACACAGTGCCACCCAATGTTTTGAACTCAAAATTCTGCGCGGCACTGCACTGCGCCTGTCACCCTGAGATATGAGTTGTTGAATCTCATCATGCCCAGTAATTTCGCTGGTAACAATGCCCTTCAGACCGGAACACAGTAATGTTTGCACATTACTGCTTGGCGGATGAATAACTCGCAAAGGTGTGGTACTTCCCCAGGCGGCCCCCTGCAAAAGAGGCCTACCACTACAAAAACCAAAATCAACCCAAATCCTAAACCTAACTTAAAACTCTAAAGAAATTAAAAATAATAAAGCATATCAAGGTCTGCGCCTGGCCTAAAAGCTGACTACATTAAACCTCGCTGTCCAGTCAAACTTATTCATTGGTCAAGGTTAGCCAGCTTTTTGGTCACCTGTCGTTTTTATATTCCCGTATAACATACATTATCATAACCGTTTTCCTAAGGGATATGCAGAGGAGGGAAAACCTCCGCCTACCCCTCAGTAAAACAGGAACACCTACGTTTTTAGTTGGTACGCACACTTCGCCAGTTAAGCTTTTATTAAATAAATAATTAATTATATATTTATAATTTTTATTAATACCTAATAGGTGCTGGAGAAGGATTTCAAGAGAGTATTTATGATATTATGAAAGGGCGTAAGAGAGGAGAGTTTCTGGAGTATGCTGAGCGATTGATTAAGATAGTGATAGAAACAGCGCAAAGTGATAGATGAAGGAGCGTGATTGAAAGAATGAATGCAGAAACGATCCCTGACAGTTGGGGGACAGGAGCCTACACTTATAAAAAAAACCTAATAGGTGCCACCTACCGGGCAAAGTTCCAGCCTCCATTGAGAAAATTCCTAGTGGAAAAATTTATTAACTTTGTGTCTGATCGAACCCGGGCATTTTTATCGGTAGAAGCCCTTGCGAATGATTACGCCACTGAGGCAGTCTTCGATAAGTCATTAAAAAAGATTTAATACCCCCAATAATAATTAAAGGTTGCTGGTTGTTTTTTAAGTAGCTAAAAACCTACCTACTTATATTTGGTTCTAGATATAACCAAGTCAAAGTCGAAGTCCTAGTCTAAGATTTAAGAAATCACTATAAAAGAAAAGCCAACACTGAAAACTTTTCCGTTAGTATAAGCTGCACATCGAAAGCTATATCGTCGTCCCACCGGTCTGTTATCGTAAGTGCAATTTGTAGACTTTTCGTTTTCATAAATCCTATCTCATTGGATTCGAACCGGGCTCCTTGAAG
The DNA here is from genome assembly GCA_947063395.1 of Hemistola chrysoprasaria. NCBI lineage: Eukaryota > Metazoa > Arthropoda > Insecta > Lepidoptera > Geometridae > Hemistola > Hemistola chrysoprasaria. Next base: position 11,101,028 of record OX346725.1, read on the forward strand.
CGTTCAGTGATTTATGTTAACGTTTTACAAGAAACGTTACGGCTAATAAATCTTGGTTTAACTTGTTGCGGTAACGCGGAATTAGCTAACGTATGAACGCGTGTCACGCACTCCGTTTTTATTTGCACGGATATGAGGCGTGATTAATTTGGTTTGTTTGCGAATTGTGATTACGGTGTTTTTTTTTGTTTCTTTTTTATGATTGCTAAATCTACTTACGTATCAGGATTACTCAATTTGCTTGAAACATTTTTTTTTATGATAATGAGTTGACAAGACGAGCGAATCTGGTTTTTTTTTATGATAGCGAGTAACAAGATGAGCAAATCAGGTGCCTGATGGTAAGCATTATGATTTTCCATATGAGACATAGTGCCACCCTATTTAAAAAAAAATTGAAAGGTATAATAGCCAGTTACGTCTTTTCATTGTCACACGAGGAACATAGTGAATAGATGTGCCATTTTTACTTCTTGATCAAAGTATTTATTCATTGTAAGATTAGACTCATCTACGCAAATACGTTGTTTAATTTAGTTCCATCAAAATGTATCCTTTCTGTTTAGTTAAATATTATGACAATGGAGACGAGCCCTTCTTCACTGTGGTACATCCGAAACTAAATGAGATAAAAAAAATCAGCAGATTCGTGTTTTTTCGTGGCAATATAAGTCACTTAATTTTGAAAAAAATATCAGATACGTCTTTCTTTATTATCGGAGGCAGTGTAGTTGTCAATGAACTTTTGTGCCAAACCTTTTCATAGAAGATGTTGAAACTAACCCATATATATGGCTTTTATGGCTTTTGAAATTACTTCTAATAGATGCGTCGCTATAACGAAGTATCGTAAATAAATAACCTTACACATCCTCCCCAAAATATATTCACCAAATTTTTTTTCTATTTCGCTTGACTCTTTTTCCCAAATAAATTTACTGTGTCATAAATTGTCTAAAAGAAACATAAATACAATAAATGCGAGCAAATGTCCTTAGAGTGTAAATCATTTATAAGTGTATAATATTTTCATTTTTAGGAAGCTATGTCAATAAATTATGTTGGAATTTGAACCCAGAGGATCTTACTTTTCCTATGACCTTTTTCTTCATAAAATAAACACTTTTACCTCAACAAATAAATTTAAAAAGTTAAAATGATAAGAATAAATGATGCCACTTTATAAATTCCAAATTATTAAGATGTGTCCCACACCTTAGTAATTAAGGTTTTAGGATTAATTAATCCAGACCTGCTTCAGTGAACTGCCTCGGTGGCGTAGAGGGCGCATGCTCGACTGCCAATCAAGAGGTCCCGGGTTCGATCCCCAGGTCAGGCAAAGTGTTAAATATTGGATTTTTCCATTAGGAATTATCTCAATAACTGCCTGGAGTCTGGAACTGTGCCCGGTAGATGGCAATAGGCTCGCCCCCTATTACATGGGACCAATAACATACTGGCGAAATGTGGGTGTATCTATTATGGGACCGAGTCCTGGGTACACCTCTGCCTACCCCTTCGGGAAAAAGGCGTGAATGTATGTTATGTTTTTCTGCTTCAGTGAACAGACAATAAATGTGCTCCGGATGCGCTTATGCGAGAAAAACCCAGTTCGTGTACCCTTTTGCGCCGTTAGAATGCAAGTTATGATCGGTTTGTACGTTTGTATGTACGTATCCCGTATCCATGCGCATTAAAGCCTATTCACATTGACTATAACCACACCGCAACCTGGGCGGGCGCTAATTTGTATGAAAATGAGCAGTTGAATTCACACGGACCACATTTTGCAGCCATTTATGATTACGTATGTGATACTGTGCCGTGGGGTTACCGGCTTTAGAATAGTACCCCATCATCTCTACTCGTAGTTGCTGATGGCGTGGTTGCCGTAAGAGCCGGCTAAGGATTATGAGATCTAGAGGACGGCCAGCAGCGTCCTCTGCGTAAAACCATCAATCTGCGCTCGCCAATCCGCCTGCCAAGTGTGGCGAGTTTAGCAACAATTCCCTTATGAGGGTGGCCTATGTTCAGCAGAGGACTCCCAACGGCTGGATGATGATGATGTGATATTGACCAGAACGCCAAAACGCAACCACGCCCCGACCACATGGCAGACAGTATGATAAAATATGACGAACTGTCTGTATGATACTACGTGACCACATTGCTACCACAACGCAACTGCAGCAACATAATTCCGTTCGTTCGAATAGACTCTTAGCGTGGTCCAAACGGATAAGAGAATTAAATAAAAAAAAATAACAAACAAAAGTAACACAGAATGTCTAAGAATTTCAACAAAACAACAATAAGCTCAACAAATATACGGAATAAACCTTTATAATAAGAGTGCCCCTCTTGTTACAGCGCTCCGTTGGCGGTCGACCAATCACCATGATGTAAAGCTCTCAAAGAGGTCATATGGTCATTTGTTTCGGAACTAACATGGCGACGCAAAAGTATTTGCCCTCCGACCGCCATATTCTGATGACGAAAATGGGGCTCGACCTTGTTGATAAGATTAATATAAACTTTTAGAAGCTATTACTTATTTCATATTATATTTACTATGTGTTTGAAACAGCAACGTTCAAAAAGTTTTCGTCAAAAGTTGTCAGTAGTGTAGGGTTGATGTTATTTTGTGACGCGCATGCTTCGGATTCTGTGAACGTTTTGGTGGTTTTATGGAAAGTAGTAATGGCAACGTGTGGTTTAAGGAAGATCTATGGCATGTGCGAGGGTGCGATGGCAAGACGTGGAAGGGGATGCCAGCGCGACATATGATTTTAGAGCAAGATTAAAGATGGTGGGCTTGGAATAAATTATTTAAAATATGCTGAAGTGTTCAAGTATTATTTAACGGCTACAGTTGTAAGTTGTAGCAACTAAAATACCCAATTTAGGATTACCGCAATTTTTAATAAACTTTCAATATCGTTTGACTCGTTGCGATTGCGGATTGGGGAAGCAATAGAACAAATTAGACAGTTGCTTGTTGCAGCTGTTTGAAACTCATTCACTAGTCAATTGCAGTAACTAAAAACTGTTATTGATCACCGAAATAAGCAACCGAAGTCAAACTCAATTTCATTGTGTTTTACTGTGCAGGTTCTTTAAGTTATATGTAAACATTTAGTGGCTAGTTGCCTGTTGCCACAAAACACAACTAAAAGTTTCCATTTATGCGCAGCGCCTTACCTATTCTTCTTACCTGTGACAGTTTATACCTACTTACATGATAAAATAAAACGATTTAGTAAGTGGGCATCATCTGTACCTACATAGTACCTACATAGTATTTTTTCCTCTTACGGCCATCTAACGTACCAAATTACCAATATGGGGAGCAAAGTGCTTAATCGAACCGCAAACACTCATACTATTTCCCTTATGACCCCATAATGCACTTAGCAAACCTATCGTGGTCATACTATATACACGCGTTTATGACGCCTCAGCGGGTGAGCGACATCAAAAACCGCTTAGCGAGTCCCAGAATACCACCTTGGGACGTTCTGTGTATACTTTATATGACCCGTGTTGTAAAACCTTCGTCCACGCTTGGCTACTGTTCCCTTTTCTAAGAAATAAAATGTGTAAAATGGAATTGTAGTACTTAACCGTTCTGTAGGCCCCATTTATAAGTTTTACTGTCTGGACGCGCGTTAAAATCTTAACGTGTCCAGTTGATTCATCAACTGATAATTTTTTTTTTATGTAAGTCCAATGACTCTTGTTTATTTATTATTTATTTATTATAATTATTAAATAGCACAGCTACATGGCCAATTACACTAATTAATTAAATACAATTACAATGTCTTACTACTAGTGTATCCAGTTGTTATCCAGATATGGTGGAAACCACTTAAAGTATCACAATATATTATAAAATCCTAAATGACTTACTGACTGACATGGAACGCAGAGCCCAAACCACTGATCCTAGAGACTTGAAACTTGGAATGTTGTTTTTTTGTTGTTGTCTGGACGTGTGCTAAGAAAGAATTTTTAAAATTCACAGTCTAAGGGGTCCAAAAAGGGCGTCAAAGTTATGGTATAAAACTCCCATGTGTTATAATTGCGAGCGGGCAAAGCCAATGTTCTTACACTAGTTGTTTTATATTATTATAGACTGAACTGTCTATTAGCATGAAATACAATAAGAGCTCGTGGGATACATTTTTAAATGAGTGTAATTAAAAAAAGGATGAATTAAAAAAAGGTAAAGTTATATTTTGGTGTATTTGGCAGACGATTTGAACATTAATTTTGTAAAGACCAGTCTATTTAGACTTACTGCCTCGGTGGCGTAGAGGGCGCATGCTCGACTGCTAATCAAGAGGTCCCGGGTTTGATCCCCAGGTCAGGCATTGTGAAATATTGGATTTTTCCATTAGGAATTATCACAATAATTGCCTGGAGTCTGGAACTGTGCCCGGTAGATGGCAATAGGCTCGCCCCCAATTACATGGGACCAATAACATACTGGTGAAATGTGGATGTATCTACTATGGGACTGAGTCCTGGGTACGCCTCTGCCTACCGGGAAAGGTATGTTATGTAATGTCAGTCTATTTAGTTTGTCCTATTTTATAATTCCCTTAATACATTTTAAACTAAATTAAAAAAAAAATAATAATGAAAATTCGGATACATCGAAACTCAATACAAGCCAATAACAGAACGGTAAATGCATTAAAAAGGGGATCCTGTGTAGTAGAAACAAAGCGATGTGGTATTTAATAGGCTGTGAAAAATAAATCCGATTGGGTGCTTTATTCGCGTTCGAAGAACAGACAGTACACCAATAACGCTATATTAAAAAAAACACACAGAAACCAAACAATAAATACAGAAACCAATAAAGCTATATGAAAAAATTAAAATATTTTTATTAAAAAAAGTTTATTCACAAAAAAGACAAGATACAGATAGGTTATATAATATATGCTAGCAATAATGACGTATTCTTTGTATGCTATAATAACTAAGTACATAGTAAGTTAGAATAAAATATTCGTTAGGTTTGTATTAGAAACACTGGCCCCCTGTTATGAGGAACCAGTTTCTCCTATTTGAGCTAATTTTAATGCGTTCTTTACTACTTACTATTGGGGTTTCAACTACCTTGTGTATGTAATTGCTAAATATTAGTATTTATATGAGTGATTGTAACAAATGAACCTCGTGCAGCAGCACGCTTTGTATCGGGTAGCACCACCACCAAAGCCGGTGCGGGTAGTTAGAATATTTTAAAGATGATCTTTTCGTACAGTTTTTTTTTTCTTTTACGTTAGTTTAACCCACTCTCTCCTTTTTCGCGCATGTCCTCTTTCCAGCGGTGTATCCAAGTCTTTACAAAATCTATATCGATTTTCAGTTTCAGACGTGATGTGGTATGACTATTTGCAAATATTTTTCAAAGTAGCAGAAATGGACTAGCTGCTATGTTCCTGACCGCTACTGCACTAGTCTCATCATTAGATTCATGTAATATAACGATTTTGCACGCTTTTGCCTGTCTGCCGTATGCGTACCTCCTTGCTACGGTCATCCCTTTGAGGGGGGGCTCTTCAAAAAGAGAGTGATTAAAGTCTTGAAGGCCGCAACAAACTGGCAATACCCCTGGTGTTGCAGGTATCTATAAGCGGCGTTAGCCGCTCAGCACCAAGCGGCCCGTCTGCTTATTTGCTATCTATTGTATAAAAAACGATGGGACATACATTTGGTCACTTTAAACGGTTTTTGTTTACTCGTAGCTTGACCGGTTTGTTTTTATTTGAGTCTAATTGAGTAATAATTGTAATTTTACCCCTTTCCTGTTGACCGATTAATTTGATATGTGTTACACACCTTCACTTTACATGACAATACTATAAAGTTTTAAAAAATAATATATTATCAATAGTCTCTTCAGACAACAATGACGCATCTGATATCTTTTTGAATCCACTGACCGGTCTGTACAAACATTTCCTAGCAAATTAACGGGGGACTGATCAGATTTCCGAATTAAACGGCTCGTGAGTTCCATCACGAAGCCAATCACGGTCCTACGGTCTTCCCCCTGATGCAGTGAGCTGCCCACTTGTAAATTGGATCAAAATTTATGTTTAACTTGCTTTTATTGAATAAGGTAGAAAATATTTTTCGCTTGATTCTGTCCAAGTGAAGTTAAAGAGTAGATATTGTAATGCCATGGCAGCCCACCAAAAATATGCTAAAACAGTATCATATAAGTGTCATTCCAGGGCCTAATCTACCTATATTTACACCAAACAGTCAAATTTGATCAGTAGTTTAGGCGCGAAAGATAACACACACAAAGAAAACACACACTTCGCATCTTCGCAATTTTGGCATCTCTAAAGATGGTTGATAAATATAGCCGTTTTTCGACGCTCGACGTTTTGCTCACTGACCGTGAGCATTTTGGCGATCGGAGCATCGGGAATTCAGAAGAACTATACATTAAATTATTTTCTTCGACACTGAGCATTTCTTAGTTATGTACCATTCGTGTGAATAGTACAACACAGGGAAATGCTTAAGTCTATCATCACCTTAAGATTATTATTATTTTATTGGTTTTCAAAATCGTCAACCCTTACTTAACACAATGACTGCGGAAAACAATACCTTGTGTTTTTTTGTGTTAAAATAGTTGGAATTATTTTCTTAAAATTACGGCCAAAACGGATTTTCAGTTTATGTATACAATAAATAACTTATAGCTAGACAGTCTTGGAAAAGAGGAAAGAGGAAATTTAATATACCATGTAAGTTGAACCTTATAAATCACGTAAGCTTATAAACTAATTAGTAACTTCAATAAACTGAACAAGCCTAAATAGGCTTATTCAGGATTCTGAGCACTGAGCACATAGATACATTAGAGTGATAAGTAAGACAGTAGGACAATAAGATAAGTGATTGAGTGGTAAAGAAAAAATATACAGGGTTACCTTGAAAACACCAGCAACCTCGTAGGAGCAGGCAGCCAACATCATAAACAATAACATTTGTTCTACGAGTATTGATAATTAGTTAGATTTACTTTTATACAAAAATAAATATCAATTTAATATTCCACTTGATTGTTCTTAACTTATATAATATTATATACCTACAAATACAATTTTACTTCTTCTGTCACACTACCGACCAAATGTGATTTACTGTACTCTCCTCTCCCTGCACGGTTGTCTGGAAGAGATCGCTCTTAGCGATAAGACCGCCAATTGTTACATTATTTGTTATAATTGTATATTTAAATTTAAGGTTTCATGTTTGTAGTGTAATAATAAAGAGTTAATCTATATATCTATCTATCTAACTCTACGCGCACCGTAACAGATTACGTTACGGTGCGCGTACTGCCTACAAGCCCCTGGGTCTCTGGCGAAGAAAGTGTTATTATTATTACTGGCAGCGCATGCGAGCGCGGCGTCATCTTTTAGTTTGTGAATGAAACATAGACTTACAAATGTCACGACAGAACAATAAAAACTTGAAAAATATTTTTTGTTTAATTTATTGAGTTACGTCAAAACTTGTAGAACAATTGTTTTTATTTATGATGTTGGCTGCCTGGTCCTTCGGGGTTGCTGGTGTTTTAAAGTAACCCTGTATAATTTATAAGCTAAAATAGCAACACAGAAAGAGGCTCCCTTTTAAAATGTATTTTTATTACCAGATTTGTGTTCGAAAAAAAGAGATGCAAATTTTAAATATGCATTCAGTGGAAAAAATGCAAATTAACCGGAGTATGATGGTACCGATATTATATTACCATAACACAAAAACAATTTTATTTCATATGTTATTTTGCAAGTGAAATTTCGCTTTTTTTATAACAACGTAACAAAAGTCCACATTTTAGATGAGAAATAACAATAACGTTTAGGTAATTACGCCTTGGAGTTACCAGCTTTAGAATAGTGCTCCACCCTCTCCACCCGTGGTTGCCGTAAGAGCCGGCTAGGGTTAACAGATCCAGAGGACGGGCAGTAGCGTCCTCTGTAAACCATCGAACTGCGCTCGATAACTCGCCTGCCAAGCGTGTCTAGTATTGGCAAAGCCCCCCTTTATGGGGGACGCATATGTTCAGTAGTAGATTACCAACGGCTGAGATGATGATGATGAATCACTCCTTTTTTTCGAAGGGGAAGGCAGAGGTGTATCAAGGACTCAGTCCCATCGTAGGTAATCTACATTTCGCCAGTATGTTATTGGTCTCACTTAATAGGGGGCGAGCCTTTTGCCATCTACCGGGCACAGTTCCAGACTCCAGGCAGTTACAGAGATAATTCCTAATGGAAAATTCCAATATTTAACACTTTGCCTGACCCGGGGATCAAACCCGGGACCTTCTGATCGTTAGTTGAGCTTGCGCCTTTTATGCCACAGAGGCAGTCTATTACATAACATCATAATATAACAAAAAATCTCTCTACGTAAAACTTGACACCAAACATTACACCAAATTATCCCTAACCTTAGAGCATTAAGAACAAAATTTGTCAAACGTTCATCCCCTTACCTTTTTGCCAAATAATTTCCTTTGTTCATATATCTTAATTTATTGATATTTAATAACATGTGATTTCTGTGCAGTGTGCGGCAGAGGGACATATTCGGAGAGTGCGCAACAGCGCTCTCCGGCACCAAGTATTCCAACTACTGCGATCATCAAGCCTCTTGCCAAGCGAGGTGATTACGGCAAAATTCCCCCATTTGAATAGTTTATGGCGTTCTATGGGGGAGGCCAATGTTCAGCAGTAGACGCCGTCCGGCTGAAGATGATTATAAATAGCAAGTTCCTAGACCTTAGTGTCACAAGAGCCAGATCTCGCGGTAGGACGAAGCGACGCTGGCTTGGCGTCGTAAGGGACGACATGAGTGCCAATAATCTCTCCGACGAGGATGCACAATGCACATGACCGAGCGAAGATAATAGCCGGAAAGCAAACCATGGCTATAGCTAGGGAGAAGAAGTTTGGAAATAGCAAATCATATCACATAATATTATAAAACGGGTTACAAAAAGGTGTAGTAATATTTGAGGGGGAGTATCTATCCGTCAAACTGAACAACTTTCAAAAGAGTCTCTTCTTTCTTTCTTTGCAAATTGCGAAATGAGCAAAAAATTTTGACTTCCCATACAAAATGTATTGGCAAAGCATTTTGCAAGCTGATTGGCAAAATTTGCAATACCAATATATATACCAATAATTAATAATAAATGTTTCAATAATTTCGAAAGTAGTTGATTGACACCTTTTTATAATACTTTGTATATGTACATGCTTATACACAATACGTGCTCATCACTTCCCATACTCTATATTGCAAGCCCCTAACAATCCCAAGGCATAGATGTACCCTATAAACACAAATGACCCGACGTATAGTCCACGTAGACCAGGACTACAAGAATGGGTCGTAACTCGCGACTAAGATATTTGGCATACAGGCGTAGTACGTCTGACATGTCGTCCCTAGACAAGAATCGTTGAGGGCATTTGGAAGAGTGGCTAAGTTTATAAGAGAACGCGATGTTGGCTCTTGTTTATACAAAAACTAGCTTTGCCCCGCGGTTCCTCAAACCTATGTGTTATTCCAGGGTCTAAAGAGTAACAAACATCCATCTAACCAAATTCGTGCTCGATGGCGCTGGAGTCGAGTTAGAACTAGCTAGCGTTTTGTTCACATGCACAAACGTAACCTTTTTACATTATTCTGAGATATGAGATTTTTATTATAATATAAGGGGAGTTAATTAATTAATTTTAATATTTATTATTATAAAGGCATACGTATGACCTGTTTAGACTCTTGGTAGGTAATACTTAATAAGGGAAAAACCAAAAATTACCTCATTAAAATTATTGTAGTCTTAATAATCATTAACTATAGTAGGTACAATAAATATAAATCTTATTAGATGCCTACCTAATTAATGAAAATGTCGCATAATACTTTATTAACAAATTAACTACTTTACATTAATTAATAAAAATCATAATTAAATAAAACAATTCAACTAAAAACTTAACATAAATTATACAGAAACTTAAATTATAAATAAATAAAAAATTGGTTGTCTGTAAAGTCGGTTTACTGACGATAGTTGAACGTGACAACGTCTTAAGAAAATACTGATGGAATGGTAGCATTTATCGAAAGTAAATTTTAATTTCATTTGTTTTACTTTTCACTGCACTTGATACTCGATCAAAACATGTCAATGTACTATAGTATAGCAGCTGTCCAAGCAGACGCATCGCTCACTCAAGTAGGAGAGAGACGGATGTCGCTCGTTCCGCGCTCTCGCTTGCACTTCAAGCCTTACAGCGAGCGCCTCAGAGCGAGGTAACGCCGCATGAGTCATGTTTTTTCGTGCGTGCAGCCGGCTCTATCGAATTATAAGACGTTGTCACGTCAAAAATATCATTCAGGTCGCCTCCTGCAGGTAAGGTGCCCAAAAAACTAGCTACATTACCTCTCTGTATGGCCAAACTTATACGTTGGCCAAGGTAGTAACTATATAATATAATATTATAGATATTGATAGGAAATAGGATACTTAGATTCATTGACTAGATCTCCACGAACGTACTAGACAGTGTCTAGTCGGAGCGAGTTTTTCGACACCGCTTTCATAATTATAGGCCTCCCCCATAGGCCATTTAGATTTCCATCTAGTCCGGTTGTGTTCCGTCCTTATCAGATCGTCTGTCCAGATCAGTCTGTATCAGAGTGTCTGTCTTGTGGGTCCTACGTCTTACGCTGCGCTTGCCGGTCAGAGATCTCCATTTGACAACTTTACAGCCCCACCGGCCATCAGTTCTGCGTGTACTGTGCCCTGCCCATTGCCACTTCAACTTGCTAATCCGCTGGACCGAAGTGAGGTCCTGAGTACACCTCTATCTCCACTAAAAAAGGGGTGTTGGTATGTTATGTTACATAAGCTTATGTCTCAAACCGCACATCCAAGTTTTACGTACGAAGGTCTGTCGTAAAGCTGGCGTCCGGGTCTCTTACGTGATACGTCACACCACACTGATGGATTTACGCCCCTCAACGGTTCTTGCAATGTCTTTGTTACTAACATATTTGAGTTATGCGGTGTCACGTACCTTTTCGCAAATGGACTACTTTGCCAAACAGTTTGAGAATTATAAGGAGTCCTTTAAATAAGTATCTGTACATGAATCTTGAGTGAAAGTTTGCAGATTTACTCAATGATGTTGAATCTCTTTCTGATTTACTATATAGTTTTCATAAATAGTGTGTGGTATTGACATTTTTAATGTAATTAATTATTGAGCGAAAATGGTGCACACAGTCTTTTTCACCTTGATACAACAGTAAAGCACTTTTGCGTACAAAAGAAAGAGAAAAATAGAGTCTTTCTTCTATAACATGAGTTTCATAATTGTGGCCAGTAATTAATTTTCCAAAAATAGATGTAAATTAGAACACAAAAAACTAAAAAAATTAGAAACAGTTATGCTAAACGTATTATCAAAATAGTAATTTGTTTGTACCATAATGTATTTAATTTTATTTTTTATGCCATAGGTAGTAAACAAGCAGACAGGCCGCCTTATAGTGAGCGGTTACCGCCGCCTTTAGATACCTGCAATACCAGGAGTATTGCCAGTATCTTGCTGACCCTTCAACACTATTCACTCTCCTATTGAAGAATATAGAATATAGAAATATTAAATTAGATAATTTAATAACTCGCCCCGTGCCAAATTAGTGAAAAGTCTTATGCTGGCCGCGTTACCGTTTGCACGGCCATTGATAATCCAGGGCATAAATCCATTGGTATAAAACCACAATAAACATAAGCAAGTAATATGACACGTATACTTTTGAACAGATATAAACATCCATAATCGATACGTGGATATCGCATACTGTGCTATTTTCCCGTTCTTTTATGCCGTACATGTGCAAACTGTGGAATGATATCCTGCTGTGGTCTTCCCGTTGAGCTACTACATGGGGCTCTTCAAAAGAGAGTAAATAGAGTATTAAAGCAACACACTGGCAATACCCCTGGTGTCGCAAGTCTCCATAGACGGCGGTAACCGCTCACCATTAGGTGGCTCGTCTGCTTATTTGCCACGTATGGCATAAAAAAAAGATTCTATATTTTTATTCGCTCAGAACTGCAACCACAATCTTAACAAGTCAAAGTCCGATGCAAAACACTTGTCCAAACTGCAAACTTTTACCAACCTTGTATTGCACAATACCATAAGATGTGAAACTTTAAAACAACACTTTTATGCTAATAAAGCTGAATCACAATACTCTGTTAAACTCCATTGAGATTCAATTCAAAATGTTCACAAAACTTGGTCCAACTTCGTGGGGAGCAAAGAACAAACACAGAAAGTTGGCACGGAGACTTTGACAAGGCCTGACTTTATAGCTGTCTTGGAATTCATATTAACTGCTTGCTATCTTAGAAGATTTCGAACCCTGTGTGGGTAATTTCGTATGAGTTAGTTTTAACCAAACATTGGTTTGAGGGTTAAGAGCACTGGATGTGGCACGAACTCGTAAAGATTTTATGAAGAATTTATAAAGGTAAAAATTTCTAAAAGTAGTTTTAGTCAAAAAGGAATTTTGTTAGTACCCAATTGCTATGTTGAATTGAATGCTTATAACTATTTATAAGTAATAAAAGTTTAGATATCAGTATTTAAAATACAACTTCTTCTCTTGCCTTTTAATATTGACTATCACGTTAATGTATTTTCCAGAGTCAAGTATACATTTTCAAGTTATTATTATTTCAGAGCCGAGACGTCTTTGAAATGTTTAACGAAGTTTCCTAAGTGACAAAGTTAACAAATAAGTTATTTAACAAACCTAGATAAGTAACAACTTATCTGGGAGATTTAACTGACTTGCACCGGCTAACTTAAACATTATGTGATGACTCAAATTATAGATATAGATATAGATATATTTATTTGTAAAAAGTTTTTACAATTATTCTTAAGGTAGGAAGGAATTACAGTTAAATTACAAAACTATTGTTAAGGGATCTTAATGATCGGTATCGGCGATCGGTACGGGCCACCATTTCATTATCAAAGCTGCTACGCCAACCTAGAGAAGCCTCCACATCTGAACTAAGTTAAAAGCTTGTATTTCGGAGTATAGAGACTCCCCCGATAGACGTAGCAGCCAGTAGGTGAGGAGTAGGGAGCGGACCGATCTTGACAGAAAAAAGGCATATTGTAACAGTACCTATCACATTATTAATAATTCCTACCTAGATATACTCCTGCAAGGTTTCGATTTAAAACCTGTCATTGGAGTATCAACAATACATTTGCAGATGTGGTGTTAATCTGGGCGTAGCTGTATTGTGAGGACGCTTAATTTACTAACAACTATATTATATCATTCTTTTGTATATACAGGTATGTGTGTGTGAGGGTGTGTGTACGTGTGGGGGTGTCTGTGTGAAGGATGGGTGTGTGTGTTGTGTGCAGAAATTTTATGATGCTTACAATGAAACATGAATAAAAATTATAATATAATACATAATTTAGTACAAAAAAGTAATTTAGTAGGTAGGTATATTGTGAGTTAGTATCTATATGCTCACAATATTGTATCTTAGAATTTAAATCTGAGGAGATCTTCCGTTTCAGCATAGTTAAGGCTCAGGAGCCAATTTGTAAGTTTCTTTTTAGTTTCGAATTTAGATAAAGAATATATATGTAGAGACTTGTTTATACGATTATATAGTTGACCACTAATAATTGGGAAAAAATTACTATAATGGCTGGTTCTGTGGTGGTCTACAGGGCATACACGATTGTTCCTGCGTTTGTTTCCAGAGCAAATTTCTTTGTTAAATTGTACTAAAGGATGCTTACGTAATATTGTTTGAAGGATGAATAATCGTCTTACCGAGAGTACCTTACTGTCTAAGTAAAGAGCGGTTGTAGAGTAGCGGAAGGGTTTTTTAAGCATCACTTTAAGCACTGCTCTCTGCGCTCTTTCTAGTTGTAAAAATTTGGTTTTGTGTGATCCGCCCCAAACCGAGACACAATACCTCAATAATGATTCACACAAGGCGTGGTACACAATCTTTAAGGTTGATTGGCTGGCTGAACACCTAAGGGTTTTAAAGATGTGCATTAATTTTCTTGTACGAGCTGTTAGTGTATCTATGTGGGCATGCCAGTTTATGAGTTCGTCAACGTATACTCCTAGATATTTTATGTTGTCTGTTCTAGACAACGAAGAACAGTGACATAGAACTGAAGGATAAGGACATGAATGTGCTTTAATTTCGAAGCTCTCACGAGGAGGCAGTTTTGAAGATAACATCGAAAAAGTGACATACTTACTTTTATTCACGTTTAATGTGAGCAAGTTTTCTGCCAACCAGAACATAATTATATGCATGGCATATTCAGCAATTTGTTTAGTTTTTGACCAACAATCACTGCTGATAAAAATGGCTGTATCATCCGCATAACAGAATATTTTGGAGTTATTTAGGGAGAGTTTGCACAGGTCGTTAATATAAATTAAGAATAGAGTAGGGCCGAGTATGCTTCCCTGTGGAACGCCGTAATCTAGAGGTGCACTGTCGCTGAGTATTGATCCTACCTTTACGAATTGACTGCGATCTGAGAGGTAGCTTTTAAAAATTTCGAGTGCGATTCCTCTAACTCCTACCTTTTCTAACTTACCCAGTAATAATGGAATAGAGACCGTATCAAAGGCCTTTGATAAGTCCAGAAAAATGCCCAAGCATTTTTCTTTTTTGTCCAAGCTTTCAGCCACAGTATCAATCAGCTCGCCAACAGCGTCTTCAGTTGATTTACTCTTGCGAAAGCCATATTGGTTATCAGCGATGATATTGTTAACTTCCAAGTATTTAGTAAGTCGAGAGTTTATCATTTTTTCAAAAACCTTTGAAATTGAGGGTAGGACAGATATGGGGCGGTAGTTACTGGGATCGTCTTTACGTCCTGATTTGTGAATAGGGTGCACTATTGCTTGTTTGAAAACTTTAGGGAAATCACCTGTTTGTATAGCAAGATTAAATATATGGACTAATATTGGCACAAGGATTTCACGATGTTGCTTGAGAATTTTTGACGAGATGCCATCCCACCCCACTGCCGAATCATTGCGTAAGCTCAATACCACATTCTCGACCTCAGAGGCATCCGCCGGAAAAATCGCGAATGAGTTAATTTGAGGGTGAGAGGAACTGTGCTTCGGAATATCTGGTTTATTATTGTCTATAGTTATTTTATCAGCCAGTGTGCGCCCTATGCTGGCAAAGTACTTGTTAACTTCGTTTATAGAAGTTACTGGGTCATGTTTTATCTGAAGTAATTCGTCAGGAGGTGGAGCTGATTGCTGAACGTGTGTGATTTTCTTTACTACTTTCCATGTAAGCTTACAGTTATTTTTAGTTTTTGAAAATTCATTATCTTCATAAGCTCGTTTAAGTCTTTTCAATAGTTTTGTCAAGAAATTGCGGTATCGTGTATAGCTTAACTTAATTACAGCGTCATTGGGATGTTTTCTGAGTCTAAGATGAAGTCTGTCTCTATGACGAATACAACGGAGTAGCCCAGGTGTAATCCATGGTTTAGTTATTCTTTTCCTTCTGGCTATATAGCAAGTGTGGGTGTATTTGTCAATAATTTCCTTAATAAGTGTTACAAGCATTTTTGCTGCAGCACTAGCATTATTGCATGATAAAATTATAGAAAAATCTGTGCTATTCATTTCATGCCCAATTGCCTGATGATCAGTTCGTAGGTATCTAGTTTTAGGTTTGTCTTTGTGCCCTTTATATAAGCAGAGTAATACAGGACAGTGGTCCGTTAGAAAAGATAAAATAACTAGAGTACATGCTTCGTTAAAGGTTTTCAGAAGAACATGATCGAGGCAATTTTGAAGGCGAGTGGGGTGCAAGTGGGCAGGCATAAGCCCGTGTGTGGCCGTCATGTCCAGGTACTCATTAGAATGTCTGTCAGTGTTCCCTGGTTTAATATCTATGTTTAAATCACCTATGAGACAAATATTTCTATAGTTATTTAGGGCAATGAGAACAGTGTTTAAACTGGTGATGAAGTTGTCTATATTTGTAAATGAAGGGGACCTGTATATTGCCACTATTGCAGTTTGATTACTTATGCCACATATGAGACAATTACCATCTCGGAACTCGGGTTCTGTGACAGAGCAATCAATATTCTCCCTGACGTAAATGACAACGCCATCATTTTGATTATATGTTCTATTTGTACAATATGATATATAGCCTTCTATTATTGGGATATGAGATACGTGTCGCAACCAGCATTCAGACAGAACTATAATGTCGCATTGAAGACTAAGTTGAGACAGCAACGTTAAAAGTCCGCTATAATTGCAGTTAAGACTGCGAATATTCTGGTGGAATATTTTCAGTGATTTCTTGTCAGCATCAATGTACTTTTGGCAGTTCTCAGGGAAACAACAGAAGGAAGTTGAAGGAGTAATTGCATCAATGTCTGTACATATACTTTCAATGTCAGTCATATTACAAATCGCATAAAATATGATATATGATCCCAGTGTAATATTTTACACTACTAGGGATTGATAATAATAACATGTTTTTTATTACGAGATAAGACATTGAAGCAATAGGTTTACCAGTTTCACGTTCCAGTGTTGTTCCCGTTGAATGTAGAATATAATGTTTGTGTGGAGTAGATGATGATAAAGTCAAGTTGAGAATGAGGTGTGTACATGTGGTGATACTGAGTAAATATAAAACAATGATATAATAATCGTAGACTATGTTATTATCAAGGAATCTAAGACATTTTACATTTTTAAATAGCAGTTCATATAGTCAGACAAGGTTAACATCGGCTAGGTCTTTCTCATTTTTTATAACAAACGGCTTGGTGTTTTCATCTTTTTGTAATAGGATTCGACCATTATTTGACCAACAAAATTTAATGTTGTTCGTTTTAGAGAATTCACGCGCTTGGAAGAATAGTTTGCGATTTGATCCGGCTAAAAACTCTACAACGTAGACTTGTGAGCAATTTTTTTCACCATAGCCCAGATGACCCGTATTGAGTTTATTGTTTCCAGATCTCTCCTTGTTGAACAGCTTAGCGGCCGATAATATCTTGCTTTTCGTTCCAACCGATATGAACTCTACAATAATAGGACGTATGGAGCCCGGCTTGCTAGGGTGGCGATATACATCACGGATGTCCGATGGATTGACGCAGACATTGAGAATGGCACCAAGTTGAACTACGGCGTGCTCAAGATCTTCCAGCTTCTCGTCTTTTTTCTGCGGGATATTCTTAATTTCAAGGGATGATGGGCGGGATGTACGTTGAAGATCATCGATCTGATTTTGGAGTTGAAGAATTGTCTTGGAGCATTCAGCCTTTTCTTTTTCAAGCGATTCAATTTTAATCTGCATGGTCTCAAAGTTGTGAGTAATAGTTCCCATAGTCTTCTCCAAAGCAGAATTTGTTTTCTGAATAGACTTGTTTTGAGTTTTTATTTCTTGGACGTCATCAACTAGAGTTTTAAGGATTGAGTTTTGCTCACCTTTGAGTGATAGAAGTAGACTTTTAATCTCATTCACTTCCGCTCTAACAGTGTCGCATGAGTGAACCGGCGACCGTGACTTATTGCGAGTTGGGCGGGAACGCTTGCATCGCTTCGTAGGATTTCCCATGTTATCATCTTGTGACAGTGTTAATAGGTTAGGATCGGACTGTGTTTTGTCTAAATGGGATTCCATGTGAAGATCCTTTGGCGGTGTGCGGTACATAATATGTTCAGTTGAAAAAGGCAATAGCAATAGTAATGAATATAATTATTATGCACAGTCTAAGCGGCGCCGCAGTAAAGTTTAGGTTTCGGTATCCAGAAAGCAGTGCTATGATAATAATATAAGGCGTAATTATTTAGTCAAGATTGCCTGCAAAAGCGGATTTTTGGTGACTTGTTACTCGTACCACTTGTTGCTTACTTGTATCCGTATAATAGTAATCGCAGCACAAGCTAGTCGCTAATTTCGCGCACATGCAGCGTGGCTTCGGTGGTGAAGTGAGCGTCGTTGCAGTACCTTGTCGGAGCAAGAAGACCCGGGTTCGATCCCCACCAACGACGAGTTACTTAGCCAATAGAAATTGAGTTTTTTCTGCCAGGTTGTGTCTGTCTTCACAATTATAAGGCCATCTCTTTCAGAGACCTCCCAAAAGGCGGAGTCTGTGGTCCAAAGTGTACAAGATAGAGCAGGAATTGCAAATTTCACTCACCAACCAATTGTAGAAATTAATGCGAAAATCACTGGCGATGACTGACACACGTCCACACGCGGCAAAGCCCAGAGTGCGAAAAAAGTGCGAAAAAATTACTGGTTAGAGCAATATTATTAAGTTATCTGTTATCGTTAAAGTTGATGAAACTTAACCTTAGATAGGTATTAGGAGTAGACATCGATTCCGTGGGAATATTGAAAAAAGTACCCTTTGTGTTATTTCAGTGTCAAAACATGCCAAATTTCAGCCCAATCGGTTATCGGTTATCGGTAGTAGCTTTGGCGTGAAAGAGTAACAAACATCCATCCACGCATCCTCACAAACTTTCGAATTTATAATACAAGCCGTGCCCCGCGGATTTACCTGCGTAATTTTCATTCCCGTGGGAATATTGGGATAAAAAGTACCTTATGTATTATTCCAAGGTCTAAACTATCTAAATGCCGAATTTGAGCCCAATCCATTCAGCAGTTTTTGAGTGAAAGAGTAACTAACATCCATCGACGCACCCTCACAAACTTTCGCATAGCTGTGCCCCGCGGTATTACCCATTTAGTTTTCGTTCCCGTGGGAATATCGGGAAGCAAAGTACTCTTTGTATTATTCCAGGGTTTAAGCTACCTTCATACCGAATTTCAATCCAATCCATTCAGTAGCTTTTGCGTGAAAGAGTAACAAACATCCATCTATCCTCACAAACTTTCACATCTATAATATTAGTAGGAAGTAGGATGTACTGTGCTGTGTCTTCGTTCCCGTGGGAATATCGGGATAAAAAGTACCTTATGTATAATTCCAGGGCCTAAACTATCTACATATCAAATTTCAGCCCAATGGGTTTAGTAGTTTTTTCGTGATTAGTCGGATTGGCATATGAGTACTTTTATATAAAAATCCCTTTTCTCAAGCGAGTATCTTCCAGTATCAGATAGTATATCAATGAAACAAGTCCCTTCTAAGCATACAATCTTATTGGATCAGGCCTTAGCTAATGTTGGTTCGGACCAAACTGCTGAGAATCAATTTTATGTTCTGTATAGTTGACCCGCAGGATTTGCAAGTCAATGTTCATGAGTTATACCAGTTAGGTGAAATTTGAAGTCTTGAAATAGTTTAACATGCACCCTACTAAATTACTTAATGAATGGTCTATGGATGTAAGTCTATAAATAGTATACCCCTGTGATGAATTCACTTAAGAGATAAAAGACCTAAATATAATTTGATTCATTTGGGTTATGTGGCCAACCCATATTGTCAGAGTTTCAGGTCGCCAAGATTCCTACAAGGTCTCTGACATGACCTAACGACTGCCCTCTACATATCTTATGGGAATCAGCCGAGACCCACAGTTTAACGTGCCATCCGAAACACGGTAGCACCCAGGCGAAAAGTCCACATGGTAAGATTCGATACATGACCTCCGGATTTTAAGCCGGGAATATTCTCGCTGGACCACGGACGCACATATTCGGACGGACGTACATTTTTTTTTTATGATAGTGAGTGACAAGCAGAGCAAATCAGGTGCCTGATGGTAAGCATCATGATTGCCCATATCAGATACAGTGTCACCCAGTGTTTTGAAATTCAAAATTCTACGCGGCATTGCGCTGTGCCTGTCACCCTGAGATATAAGTTGTTGAATCTCATCATGCCTAGTAATTTCGCTGGTAACATTGCACTTCAGACCGGAACAGAGTAATGTTTGCACATTACTGCTTGGCGGATGAATAACTGGCAAAAGTGTGGTACTTTTCCAGGCGGCCCCCTGCTAAAGAGGCCTACCACTACAAAACTACATTATTATAATGGAGCGAAAAATAACACCCACGAGCAGGACTGCGACATGCATCACCTATATAAATAGGGTTTCGATGATGATTTGTACTTCCACGTTAGTTCAATTGGAATGGTGGAAATGGTGGAAATGGCGGAATTGGTGTGGAAGGTGTGGGTTCAAGTTCCACTCGTAGGTGAAGCTTTTCTTCCCTCTTTTTCTTCTTTCTTTTTTAGACTGCCTCGGTGGCGTAGAGGACGCATGCTCGACTGCCATTCAAGAGGTCCCGGGTTCGATTCCCAGGTCAGGCAAAATGTTAAATATTGGATATTTCCATTAGGAATTATCTCAATAACTGCCTAGAGTCTGGAACTGTGCCCGGTAGATGGTAGGCTCGCCCCCTATTACATGGGACCTATAACATACTGCCGAAATGTGGGTGTATCTACTATGGGACTGAGTCCTGGGTACAACTCTGCCTACCCCTTCGGGAAAAAAGGCGTGAATGTAGTATATGTCTTCTTCTTTCTTGTTTTATTACAGGCAAATAGTCCGCTGAGTCTATGCCAATATAAAATATGAGATAAAAGACCTTCCAATGAGGGGATAATTTAACGTAGCGCAGACGAAATGTCGACGTGGGTTGTGCGTGCGTTGAGCCACAAGTAGGTCAAGATATAGCACCCAACGCTGGTTGGGTGCTATATCACGTATAGGTCTTCCATGTAAATTCATTTAAATTTACCCGCCTAAAAAAATAAATAATATATAGAATAGTAAGTATACCCTACGATATCTACGCGTGGTTGCCGTAAGAGCCTCCTAATGGTAATGAGATCCAGAGGACGGGCTGCAGTTTCCGCTGCGTAAAATCCACAAAACTGCGCTCGCCAACCCATAAAGCGTGGTGAGTGTTGGAAAAACCTACTGCTGAATAAATGGTGATGATGATGACACCCGTCTTATATACCCGACACGCGTCCATCCCGGGCTTTTGTTGTCTCTGCGCTCACTTTTAGGGCGTTCGACTTTATCGCTCGCAAAAAACACAAATTATATGAAATATTTTTTCACATAATTGTATGTTGTTAGCTCTGGATTGTATGTAGTGAAAGGAATCCTTGAATTTTTTTATATTTAAAAAAATAACATATTTCAGTTATGTTATTAGATATTTTTTTAAATTTTCATAAATACGAAAAAACCGTAGGTAAGGTTTTAAGTCCTAAAGCGATCTAGTCATATCTGCTGTCTAGTCATATAAATGTAAAAGCTCCTAACCCTTATATAACCAAATATTATGTTTTGCCACAAATAAATGCCAGATCCAGAGCCAACCACAAACAATTGAGTGAAAAAATCGTTATTTCATTGTGCATGGAAATCAAACGCCCTTAAACTTGTATTTTACTTATGTTGTTGGTACAAAGATCGTAAAGCCAAAGATATTGTCAAACCCATAATATTATAAAAAACTCCACCAGTAAAACATCGACCAAAAATGTTTTCGCTATTCTGCTACAAACTTTTATGATATCAGTTCGAAAATAGCTCTCAACTTTAATTATATCATTGAACCCGTATATTATAAGACCCTTGTTCTGACTGGGCACTCCTTTGATTTCCCCATAGGATCGTTTGAAGTAAGTTTTTTGTTGAACTATGGGATTCGATAGGTAATATCTATAAGTGGCTATATATATTACGTACAAGCATTGCTATTCAACGTGGCAATGCCACCAGTATCTTGGGTAAGCTGCCATCTGACAATGGTTTAGAGCACTTGGATTTTCTATAGGCTCACATGTCGGTCTGTGGATTTTCGAAGTGTTCTATGGCATAGTGTATTTTGTTAGCGTAGATAGTAAGTAGGTAGGTCTATTGTTTAATCTTTTTTCAATAAAGGCACGCTGCCTTATTAAAAAAAACGTTATAATTTGATAATTGTATTATAATACATAATATCATAATACGAGTAACTGAAACTAGTTCTATTAAGTATACATAATATAACTAGTTTCTGTTACTCGTTATTTCATAAAATCCTACTGAATATGTGCGAATATGTAAGTCAAACACAAATATGCGTAGATAAACATAACATAACATACATTCACGCCTTTTTTCCCGAAGGGGTAGGCAGAGGTGTTACCCAGGACTCATTCCCTTAGTAGATACACCCACATTTCGCCGGTATGTTATTGGTCCCATGTAATAGGGGGCGATATGCGTAGATACGCATATTAATGTTAGATACATATTTAATTATAGCCCAATTGGGTCAGTATTTTTGGTTTGAAAGAGTAACAACAATATTTTATTTTATTTTATTTTATTATGTACAAAACAGTTAGCTAAGTAGTTTTCACTTATAAAATAAGAGTACAATTATTTTTTTGTGTCATGCCAATTATAAGAAAAAGAAGCATTCTATATGTAGAATGCTTCTTTTTCTAATGTATTAAATGTGTAGGTATTTATAATTTCTCCCTATATAGCATACTATATAGGGAGAAATTATAAATACCAACAATATTATAAAGAATTAAGATCAAAGCCATATTATATTATATTAAGCACAGAGAAGGAGAAAAAGACAGAGGTTAGATGGAAATTCAGTTATGGGAATCAGGTGAAGAACTTCCTACTTATTATGGTTTTAAAATTATTTTGTTTTATTAAAAAGAGATCAACATTTTACAAGCATATACACAAGCATGCGCATGAAATTTTCGCATTATTAGTGGAATTACAGCCCAGTAAATCTAAGAAGTACAGTTTGGGAATTCTTATTTTTCCTTGTACGAATTGTTTTTATATTGAGTGATTAAGAACTGTAGTACAACTTTTGATAAAAATCATATTTACATGGTTTCACGGCGAAGGTTATTGAAATTGTGAGAGTTACGCCTTAAAACCGTTAAAACCGTACCAGTAAAGGTATTTATTCTCTCTCAAAGCTTGAAAAGTTAAAACGTCAAACGGTAATTCTTAGATGTAACATAAACATAAACATACATTCACGCATTTTTCCCGAAGGGGTAGGCAGAGGTGTACCCAGGACTCAGTCCCATAGTAGATTATACTCACATTTCGCCAGTATGTTATTGGTCCCATGTAATAGGGGGCGAGCCTATTACCATCTCCCGGGTACAGTTCCAGACTCCAGGCAATTATTGAGATAATTCGTAATGGAAAATTCCAATATAATGAATAATGGTAAGTCAAAACGGCCTAATTTTATTATACATATACTTGTATCTACAGGTACAATAATATAGAGATATTAATAGATAACAGTTCACCAACCTGAGTAAAAAACTGATATAACACGAAAAAGAAGTAAACCTTGAAAATATCGGAAAAATCGGTAAATTTTAATTTAAAATTCATCGCCTCCCGTCGCCCATAGACAATATTTATTACAGTCTTTACTGGGCCGTAGTGTTTTTAATTAATGAACTCGTTGCTTACAAAATTAATGAGTCTACCGACGGATATAGTTAATTTTACGACGTTATTAAATGTTTTATTAAATTTGTTTATGGTTACTCGTAAAAGTGTGTTTAGTGTTGCAAATAGATCATAATAGACTTACAGTTTTACATTAATGTTGTTTAATATTATGCAAAAAGTTGCTTCTCCTTTTTACGGTTATTCAAAAACATATGTTTTAAAGTTCTTTAGCATTAGCATATTTTTTTTTTTTATTAAAATAGTACAAGTTGTCAAGTCAAGGTCTGAAGATAAAACAGATTTCTTTGACAGTCACAGTGATGAAGGATACACGGGAGAAGTTGCATTTCCTTGTAGCGGAAGACGTTTATTTTAGGAAAATCACTGTGTCTAATGCGGGGTTACCGGCTTTAGAATAGTGCCTCACCCTCTCTACCCGTGGTTGCCGTAAGAGCCGGCTAAGGGCTATAGGATCCAGAGGTTGGGCAGCAGCGTACTCTGCGTAAAACCATCAAACTGCGCTCGCCAACCCGCCTGCCAAGCGTGGCGAGTATTGGCATCAACCCCCCTTACAGGGAAGGCTTATGTTCAGCAGTGGACTTTTAACGGCTGGATGATGATGATGATTATACCTAGTATGTACCTAGAGCACTTCAATTTTCTGTGGGCGAGATTATTATATTCGAAAATCAATGGATCTAGTTAGGGTAGATATAGAAAGTAGGTGCCGCGGATGAGTGCTTCGGCGTGCCCGCGGCCCCGACACACGTGGCGTCGCGAAGGAACACCGCGGAGTTTTTAGTGGGTAAACCGTCGAAACGGTGACAGACATCAAAATGATTCTATAAGGGCTTTTTTCTTTTTAAGTTATGGAAACGTAAAAAGTAACATATAACTACTCCAAAAGAAAATACACGAGCAACATGCTTTATATTGACAAACTTGGAATACAATTGAAAGTTATAACAATGCTGCGTATATCAATTGTTATGATAACTCTGTAATGAGCCGGGACATCCGAACCGAGAGAGATGAATGTGGGAATTCCAGTTTTGTTAAAAAGTTTATGATCCCTAATGAAATGTGATATAATTATTTCCTAAGGCAGCAAGAGATTCCCATGAATCTCTAACAGGCTCAAGTTTTGTAAATCAATTTAATCGAAAGGAGACCACAGACCGTCGCAAAACGCAGCGTAGGAACTCCGCCCACAAGGACAGACATTACATAACGTAACATACAATCACCCCTTTTTCTGAAAGGCTTTTGCTCTGCCGGTTAGGCAGTGGTTTACCCAGGACTCAGTTACTCCATCCCATAGTGGGTACACTATATTTTTTTTTATTATATGAGACCACTTCCACGCACGATCATCTGGTCCCAAACTAGGTTAGAACCTGTACTATGGCAACCAGATGACTGATATACGAGTACAACTTATATAAGCTTATAACACCCAGACACAGATCAAACAGACACGTTCATGCACACAAATGTTTGACCTGGCCGGGGATCGAACCCGGGGCCTGCGGCACAGAAAGCAGAGTTACTACCATCTGAGCCATCGAGGCTGTCGTTACAACACTAACATTTCGCAAGAACAAGGACAGGCGACCTAATAAAGATCGTAAGGACTCATAACATAACATACAATCACGCCTTTTCCTGAAGGGGTAGGCAGAGGTGTACCCAGAACTCAGTCCCATAGTAGGTACACCCACATTTCGCCAGTATGTTATTAAACCAATATAATAGGGGGCGAAACTATTGCCATCTCCCGGGCATAGTTCCAGACTAGCAAAGTCTCGCTGAATGCAAGCCGGTTACAAACCGGGCCATATGAATTGAATATAATCATTTGTCTTCAAATCATTATAATATGTATAATTGATTTGGATTTTGATTGATTGATTTGATTTGGATTATATAATTATTGTTTTTTTTTTATGTAAGTGTGTTTTGTACCTACTAACATATTATATTTAGAATTTAGATTTAAGTCTATCAACACAATTGAGCCTTTACACAATTGAGCAAAGTAAGTAAAATAAAATAAGTATATATATAACCCGCCCCCCACTAAACCTGGAGCAAAGGTTACACTGACCCATTACACTGGCTGCATTGTCTCGTTGTACTGCGATGGCAACATTATAATACGATAATTTATCTCCTCGCTTTATATCTTGAAGTATGTAATGAACCAAGCAGATCCACCCTGAAATTCGAAGCAAAACTATTCCAACAATTCTAAATTAATTTTAAGCAAGTGGCTACTAGTTAATTGTCAGGACCATTTGCCTGCATGACAAATTACTACCGGCCTACAAGTGGGTTGACAATCGCTTTATCTCCCCATCGACTTCATTAATCATCGGCACTTCACGAATACCACAGACTTATTATATTTTCCTGGGAACTATTAATCTTGCCTCGGCTCACCGATAAACGTTCTTTTTGAGACACATGCTGCCTAACGATGGCAAGTGTTGATTTCTTGTTGCAATACAAATACTTTATTGTCACAGATCATAGGTTTTTTAGTTGTTACAATAGATTTTTTCGATCCTGTACAATCTACCCTATATCGGGTGTGCGACTTAACTTAGTCTATATAATATTATGTTAAAGTATTTTAATTAATTTAATTTCGCAGTACATTCTAATTAGTAAATTTAATCTAGCATGGGTCAAAATAATATAATAAAGTCACAAACGGTACGGTCAGCTCTATATATATAATAATAATAATAAAAAATGTCATAATCGCAATAATAATTATTAGAACATTTTGCTTTTTTTTTTATAATATATAATATTTATTCAATAAACATTTTGCTTGGATATTATTCAAAATTAATTATCATATTTTAATGTCAATATTGTATGTATATTTTTTAAAGATTATATATTAAAAATTCATTAATGGTATAATAATTTTTATTGCGTAGCCAACTCGTTAAAAGTATCAATAAAAGTAAGTTGATAAAAGAAAATGTGCCTACGATAAATACCGCCAAGCAGTAATGTGCAAATATTACTGTGTTCCGGTCTGAAAGGCAATGTTACCAGCGAAATTACTGGGCATGACGAGATTCAACAACTCATATCTCAGGGTGACAGGTGCAGAGAAAAAAAAAAATTCGTTTAAAAGCTCTTAAAGATTCTCGTTAAAAATATTTTTGCTATAGAAAACCCAAAGATTCGTTCACCTTAATAAAATGATGGTTAAAATTTATTTTCTTAATATATACTTATTTTAATCTCACAGCCGTGACTCATAATAATAGCACTACTTTATATAAATAAATAAAATAAATAAATTAAACCTTTATTGAAAAAGGGCATTTACAGAATTATTAGATTATTTTGGAGCACCTGTACTACTCTAAACTAGGCTCAAAGACCCGTATTATAGGGTGCAGGACTCCTTCGCCGGAGTTTAAGAACAAGCCTTACAATCTTTGTACTTGTAAAAAAACCAAGTAACTAAGTAGATACCAAGTTACAAAGGTATTATTTTAATTGAGCGATAGAGCGAACATAAAAAGAAACGAAAGCAATCGATCTCCGAGTAAACACAAGAATCTGTCCAAGAATTCAATCAAAACGTTCCTGCAGCTGTAAAAAAATAACTTTTGCAATAAAAACTTGTTAAGAGAAAATCCTTTATATCTGCGAGGCTTAGGCGTAACGAATTAAAGGGTTTAGCCTCATTATACTGACTTTGGGAGTTCTGTAACTTTTGAAAACAAATAAACAATTTACTGAAGTATGGTACTTATATACTTACATAGGGTTCCATATTTACTGCTTCACCAAAACAATAAAAGCAGGGTTATATAGAAATATTCCAAATACATAATTTAGCTATACAAATCATATAAACAAAGAAGTGTTTTTTTTAAACTTTGAAGTCAGTCAGATGCCACTGACGCAATCATCCCAAGCCGCCTCGTGTTACAATGGATTTCTGATTATTAGAACTATGTTCGAAATTAAAGACTAGCTTTATATTATAAAATACCAATGTCGTGAACGAGTCCCAAGAAATAACTTTTTCTGTGAAATATAAAATACTGTTTTATCTCTAAAACACCAACTTTGTAGGCTTCTTCAATTAACCGAATTGGAGTGATCCTTTGTGAATAAAGAAATAAAAACGCCATTGTTTTAAAAACCGTTTTGTGAAAACAACTGGCGGAACCCGAAAAGAGAAATGTTTCTCTTACAAACTTGTTAAAAGATGAAATCCAATAAAACGGAAAGGAAATTCGATGTTTCCGTGTATAACCTATTTACTGTACACAATTCAACTAAGCCAATTGTCAGTGAAGCCGCAAAATATCCAATACAGGAGTAAAGTTGCATACAACTACCCAAATCGCACCCACACATAGACGTGTGTAATATCTGAGGAATCTCACTGCAAACCGCTGGAGGGACTGCTTTAGGCTAGTAGAATCTAACTACGCGTAGGTGTATGAGGTAAAGCTTGACAGAATAGAGTTGAAAATAATGGGGGCGCCACTGTGTATTTCAACAATAAAAAAAATTTTTCAACACTTACACTTCAAATTAGTTTCATGTCTATTCTGTCAAGCTATCCCTACTTGGTTGGTTTACCGGGGCTTGTTTGTGTGAAAATCTGCGCAGTCGTCCAAATAAAGAGTGGTGTTTACAACCAAACATTTGCCAGACGAGACTTTCTGTATTTCTTTATTAAATGGTGAAGCCCAATAGATACTCGTACTTATGTGAAACAGAAAAGTTGGATTGTTTGAATGGAACCAATATAAGTTGGCCACAATTCGGCTTTCAAACGGACATGTCATTGCTAAAGTTTTTTATGTTGTTTTTTCTGTCGGCGCGACGCACGTTACTGGTCATCTTTTTTACTAGTTTTTGAACTTGTAGTAAGTATGTTGCCTTTGAACATTTTTGAAACTTTGAAAGGATATTTAGGAAGTTTTTGGAAAAACTACGCAGGGAATGCGACATCGTTTGAGATTTGAAGATCTGGGGACAGGAAAGTGCTCATGTCAAGTCGAGCATTATGCCTTTACTTAATTTTAAATTATATAAAATGTTTTGGTATTTGCAAAAAATCGCTAGGCTATACAGATACTGGAAAAAAAGAAACTTACTTGTTAACAATCCTTCTTTAAAAACGTTACCGAATTTTTTATAGATTTTTAAAATGCTTACTAATAATTAATAATACAGTACCTCACTTGAAAAACTAGAGATTTCGTGTAAGATCTTAATATCTAGATATTAATATCTACAAGGTTAAGCTCAGTTTTACATCACAAATGTACAGAGAGATTACACATTCTCAAACTTTTCCCACACAAATCACCCATAAAGTATAATTAATTCACTCTAATTACCACGAACAAGGTGGAAGCATTCCTTTATAGGATTACTGATAGTACAAGATCCCGCTGCATGATTACTACCACCAGTATATTGCAGTGTAAATTTTTAGTCGCAGCGCAATAGGACGCAATAGACATTTTGATCTTGTAGCCTGTGGACGCCGAACCAATATTAGAAAATCAATTAATTTTAAATTACGTTTCTCTAGAGAAGCCCCGATGGGATAAGTGTACTCAGTCCCATAGTAGGTACACATTTTGTAAGAACAATCTGTACCCTTAATATTATTAGTTTAATTCTCAAATATCATCGATATTATATATATTATGTGACTTGATGAGCATACAATTCATACAGTGGGATCTCGGACTATGAGGCGAGACTGGAGCCACAGCGCGCCGTATCAATTATGTGCTTAAAATATCTTAATCCAGCGCTAATTCTGTCTTACTCGAGATACCCATTTTCGTTAATGGACTAAACATTTTTAAGCAATCTTCTCTGAATATCTGAGCAAATACAGAAAAATGTTTGTAAAAGCTTTTAACGTATAATATTATTATAATCTACACATTTAAAGTTACTATAGTCCATCGAATCTAAAAACTACCGTTTGACAGTTTTTATTTTGCCTGGATATAAATTATTGTGATTAAATCTTGTGCCGTGTGTCCCGGCTATATAATATAGGCTTTATAATTTTACAAGGTATAACGATGTGTGGGTGTACCTACTATGGGGCTGGATCAGACCCCCGTCACTCCATACGATCGCCCGCGCGCAATAGTCTACTCCTACTACGTAGAAAACGTAACGTGTGTACACGAGTCAAATGTGTGCGTAAGTACGGACGTGAGTGCCTTAGTTAACTGCCTAGTCGCAGCCGAGGGGATAGCGAGCGAGCTGCTCGACCAGATGCAGCCTCGAATCATTGATATTCCACCCCTGGGAGTAGTGGGGATGGGACTCGGGGATGCAGTCTCAAGCGGACAGGCGACTTAACAGAATACAGGACCTCATAGCAGTTTGACACAAACCTATGGAAAATTTACTAAATCAATGTTTTGTATTCCCCTGTACCCTCTGAATACAGTAAACCTATTTGATATATTTATATCCTGATATTTTATTTAAAATTGAAGTAAAGTATGTCCCTATCATTTTATTTTTATTTATAAACTCTACATTTTTTTTTAGTGAATGTCCAATCACGCGAGTAAAACTGCGATTTTTGGAAGTTCACTATGAAAAAACCAAGGGTTTATAAGAAAAAATAAAATATCAGGGACGTAGGTCACTTCACTATAAAAATATCAGGATATAAATTTTTTGGTAAATTTTTCATAGGATTGTGTCAAATTCCTAGAAGGCCATGTCGCTCTTAAGGGTAAATTATTTACCTTCTTCTCAAAATAGAATTTCCTTTAATCTACACAAATGAGTGACTAACCAAGTTTAATTAGGGGTTCCACTGGGAGCCGAGTTAGGTCCTTAACTTTATTTAACGAAACAAATATCGCAACTAACAAGATATCTGAAGATTTACTGGGAGTGCCATCGAAGCCGCGTTCCGTTGAGCTTTCATTAATTACTATTAGATAAGAATCTGTGGGAGACATTTATTACAACTGGAAAATATGACACATATCCATTACAATGGCGCCAGCATCTTGGGTACGCTGCCATCTGACAGTGGTTTAGAGCATTTGGATTTCCTATAGGCTGACATGTCCGTCTGTGGATTTTCGAAGTGTTCTATGGCAAAGCGTATTTAGTTTGGGTAGATAGTTAGTAGGTAGCTCTGTTATTTAGTCTTTTATCAATAAAAGCACTCTGAAAAAATAACATAAACATAAGAAGATGATTTTACTTTTTTTTACAGCACAATTAAAATAAATACATCTATATTAAAATAAATATATAAATAAATCTAAGTATAACCCGTATGAATGTTTCCTTCGTCGTTTCTTCCCAGAAGTTCATTCGGTCCATCGGGCCGAACCGATGAAATTTAAAATTAATATTTCGTTCGTCGATTCGTCCCATTTAACTTGAGCAGTGTAAATTGGGCGAACCTGTTCCGAAAATTTCATTAGAATTATATTATTCTATTGAACTGGGTTTTCTACTTTTTCATACTGATCATGATAGGTATAATAAATATTTAAATAACGACAAAAGTGCAAATGCAGCCAAAGAAAAATAGTCAAGGGATCACGAACTATAAAGTTCAGCTTCAATTTAATTTAATACTGATTTCTGCAGTGTCAAATAATTAAGACTACGTCCACTTTTTAGTACAGGGATATTTTGTACGAAAATTATAGTAATACTAGCTGTGCCCCGCGGTTTCACCCGCTAGTCTTCATTCCCGTGGGAATATCGGAAAAAAGTACACTATGTGTTATTCCAGCGTCTAAACTATATTCATACCGAATTTCAGCCCAATCCGTTCAGTAGTTCAGTAGTTGTGCCCGGTAGATGGCAATAGGCTCGCCCCTTATTACATGGGACCAATAACATACTGGCGAAATGTGGGTGTATCTACTATGGGACTGAGTCCTGGGTACACCTCTGCTACCCCTTCGGGAAAAAAGGCGTGAATGTATGTTATGTTATGTTCAGTAGTTTTGGCGTGAAAGAGTAATAAAAGTAGGAAATAGAAGAAAAAAAGAAAGATTTTATTTTCTTTGTAATCAAGGATTAAAATTGCATGGCAGAATCTAAAAAAAACCTTATAATAATAATATGAAAATATATGTCTTTCAATGAGACTAGCAAGCAAGCCGTAAATAGCAAGCTGTAGAGTGGTAGGCCTCTTTAGCAGGGGGCCGCCTGGGGAAGTACCACACCTTTGCCAGTTATTCATCCGCCAAGCAGTAATGTGCAAACATTACTGTGTTCCGGTCTGAAGGGCAATGTTACCAGCGAAATTACTAGGCTTGACGAGTTTCAACAACTAATAACTCAGGGTCAGGGGAGGCGCAGTGCAGTGCCGCGCAGAATTTTGAATATTAAAACACTGGGTGGCACTGTGTCTGATATGGGCAATCAAGGTACCTGATTTGCTCGTCTTGTCACTATATTAATAAAAATAAAAAAAATTTAATCCTACTATCTAAGTAGGCACCTCACTTTAAATCTAAATAAATTTAGTGTGATAAAGCGTACCTTTCCATAAAATCTCATTGATTTATTGTATTCGCTGTAATAAAAAAATTACATGTCTTTGCGGCAAAAACATTTCCGTGTTATCGTTTTGTTGTCCTTAGATTAATTGCGAACTTTGTTGTTTCCCTGTCACTCTTGGCCGAGAAGCTTCAGAAATAAGGTGAACAATCAATCTTTGTTCTGAAATCTAAACTCAAAGTTTGACACCAATGACGTTGAATTGCTTCAGTTTGATACGCATCTTTCTTGTTAGAACCCATTGAAATCTATATATTACGCTACTAGAAGTCACTAACCGGTGTAATTTCGTCGCCACACAGATGACTACTTGCTACGTCTGTGTGTTTAAGAATTAATCACGGTGTAGGACTCCTTGTGCGGTGATGTATTAGAGAGGGTTTTACGGCGCGATTTGCTCTAGGTATTCTAGCCTTTCTAGCCCGTCTAGGTAAAAATCGCGTCGTGAAAATTGAAATCTACATTACCATACATTTATTGTTTCTTTTTTTTTTTTTTTTTTTTAATCTTTATTTTTATAGAGGGTTTCAATCAAATGATTATGCCACCCTCATAGGAGCATGAACCAAAACTAAAGCCTACGCTTAAAACCCAATTTTACAATCTTATATAATTGTTTGGCCTCCGCAGAAGTTGGAGCAGCTAGAATACCATTATATAGACCGACGTTCAATACATTTAAACAATTTCCCAAAATAAACTCTCTTCTCTCCGCTTCGTTTCGTACACAGTCAGCCAAAACATGTGTGACATCTTCCATGACGCCACATTCTGAGCAGTTGGGAGATTCACACTTTCTCATCAAAAAGGCGAAGCTGTTCAAAGGGACATGGCCAGACCGTAGCCTAAAAGCAGTGACGACGTCTGCCCTGGTCAAATCAGGTCCAATGTACCAGGGGAGGCGCGACAGGCTGGGTTGTATAGTTCTGTACCATATCCCCTTGCTCAGCGATCTTTCATCAAAATGTATCTTCCACATCTCTACGCACTTGCGCTTGACAATATGCAGAAGGTCACTAAAAGAGGGTAAACATTCATAGGTGTCGCCGTCCGTGACGGCCTCTTTCGCTAACCGATCTACCGTTTCATTTCCGCTCAATCCAACGTGAGACGGCACCCATTGTATGACTACCGTCTTGTTTTGAAGTTTACTGAGGGAGTCCAGGATATGATAGGCTATCGGTAGTCCTCGAAAATTAGAGGTGCATCGAGCCAGGTGCTGGAGGGCACTCCTGGAGTCCGTCAGTATCACATAATTACCTAATTCGAATGACTCAATATAATATAGTGCTTCTGCGATGGCTAGCAATTCTACATACATAATAGAAATTCTTGAACCTATTCTGAACTTAATAGATACCTTCCCTATAGAATCGTATATAGCAAATCCCGACTCACTTCCATCTTTTGATCCGTCCGTATAAATTGTATAATAGTTGGAATATTGATCATACAAAAATTTATTACATATTTCTCTTAGTTCGTCATTTTTGTACTGGTGCTTTGGTTTATCTACGTCGTCAATGCACGGTTTAACGATATAAGATAAGTCCACATTGCTAACCCATGTTTCAAGTGTAAAACGTTCCAATTGATTCGCAGTCAAAATAGGTTCTGCTTTGAGATATTCGTGTGCTACCACTAATAAAGGTTTTTTCTTACGTCTCCAATAATAAGAATTTTGGCAATAGTTACTAAGTTGGTCTAAAATATCAATAATTTCGTTATCGTTAAATGATCTTGCTTTCAGCCAGTATTTGCCGGCAAGGTATTGTCTACGTACGTATAACGGTTGAAGGTAAAGCTCACTCTCCATCACGTGAATTGCTGTGGTTTTAATAAACCCACCTATGATCCGCATACACTGATTTTGCAATCGATCTAATTTAAATAAACTACCCTTGAGACCGCCGTCATAGAGAAAACTACCATAGTCTAATCTGGAACGTATTATAGCAATATATAATGTCCTTAAATTGGAAGGATGTACTCCCCAGCCAGAACCCGCAAGAACTCTAAAAATATTTAAAGATTTTGTACATTTCTCAACTAATTCCGCTATATGTTTTGTCCACTTCAATGAGCTATCTAACCATAATCCTAGATATTTAATATTATCAACCTGTTCCAGAGTTTTTTGATTAATAGTTAGCAAAACTGGTTTCCTTTTAAAACCTCTTTTAAAAAGACATATCTTGCTTTTAGATGGTGAAATGTCTAATCCTATGTTAAAAAGTAGTTGATAAACTTTATCTAAAGCTTCCTGAAAATAAATAACTCCCTCGTCCACATCACTGCATATATAGTACAACACGAAGTCGTCCGCATACTGCGATATCAGAACACCATCATCTGTGACTGTTCTGCAAATATCTACCGTTGCTAGGTTAAAAAGTAACGGTGAGAGCGGGTCGCCTTGGGCTAAACCCTGTCCTGTACTTCTACAAATATAAGAGTTATCAATTAATATCTTTAAATTCCTTTCTTTTAAAAAATTATAAATATATTGACATATTCTAGCTCCAACTCCAATTCGGTCCAGAGTTTGTACTAATGCAATCACATTAACATTGTTATAGGCGTTATCAATATCTAAGAAGCACCCTATTGTTACGCAATTCTCAGAGAAACCAGATTGAACTCGCGAAACAAAACTAACAAGATTGTCTAAAGTAGATCGACACTTCCTAAAACCTGTCGTATACGAGGAGAGGATATTATTCTTTTCTACAAACCATTCTATCCTGTTCAACAAAATACAATGAAACACTTTACATAAACACGACATCATCGAGATTGGTCTGAGAGCCGCAGCCGTCTGTGGATCCCGCCCAGGTTTAGGTATAGGAATAATCGCAATGTCGCGCCATTGATGAGGTATATAACCGGTGATATAAAACTTGTTATAAAGCGATAATAGTATAGTTTTGGCGTTCTCCGGGAGGTACTTTATCATGGAATATGAAATGTTATCGCAGCCAGGTGTCGTATCCTTTGTGCGAATACATCGGTCAAGTTCCTGTCTCGTGATAAGTAAATCTAGTTTTGAATTATATGAGGAAAACTGTGGCATCTGAGGAGTTGAATAATCAGGGGTCAAGTTATGTAACATTGTTTTAACCTTCTTACTGTCGATATACTGTCTAACATTTCTACGTCCTTTAAACCATCTCATCTTATTCCACATCTCGCTTTGTGATATTTTACCATCTATAGACGTACACAACCTCTGCCAAGATTGGTCCCTCACCTTATGGATTAATATATGAGATTCACGAGTTTTTCGTTTGAGCTCTGTTAAGTTGTTTGGTGTCGGGTTACGCCTAAACTGTGAAAGAGCCAATCTTCGTTTAGCTACTGACTTTGATAAATCTGGATTCCAATACGGTTTTGGAGAAAATAAACTATTTGAATTAATGTTGAAATTTATATCGGGTATATGAATTTCTGCTGCAATATTTATGTAATCAATAAACATGTCATATTCCTCTTGGATATTATCTAATCTACAAAAGTGCATAAATAAAGAGTCAAGCAAAATACTATAACTGTCCCAATCCGCTTTCCTAAAATTTTTCTTTCTATTGCAAGCATTTCGTAAAGTATTACGGCTAGTAGTGACTTTAATCATAAGATGGTCGCTTCCAAGGGTCTCATTTAGAATATTCCAGTCAAAAATCAAAGCTAAATCGGATGAAACTAAAGTGATATCAGGCGCGGATTGTTGAAGGTCATGGTTCACTAATCGCATACGTGTTAAACTACCATTATTTAAAGTTATGTATGCCGAATCTAAGATAGCATCGAAGAGTTGAGCTCCCCTTACATCTGTTTTGTTCGACCAATTACTATGGTGCCCGTTAAAGTCTCCCATAATTAAAGTTTTATTACTACCTAAAGAAAATAATGCATTCCAATCCTCTTGGCTAGTACGTACCGATGGCGCGCAGTATACAGAAATAATGTACTTAATTTGATTACAATTATGTATTTTTACACAAACCATTTCTATACCTACATTGGGGCTTTGTAGTTCTATTAACTGTGATTGAATTGATTTATGAACAAATAAAGCAACTCCCCCGTAAGCGTCATCCCTGTCTTTCCGA
Organism: Hemistola chrysoprasaria; assembly: GCA_947063395.1. Taxonomy (NCBI): domain Eukaryota; kingdom Metazoa; phylum Arthropoda; class Insecta; order Lepidoptera; family Geometridae; genus Hemistola; species Hemistola chrysoprasaria. The sequence goes on from OX346725.1 coordinate 11,137,303, forward strand.
TAAATAGAATAATTAGATAACTTTAGCTGACTATTCGGTTGTAGCCAAGTTTCACTCACGGCAGCAATGTGAACTTTCTCCTGACAAAGAATATTTTCAAATGCTAATAATTTTGGTCTGACACTTTGAGCGTTCCACTGCAATAAAGTCAATGTCTTAGTTAATACTTTGTAATCGTTATTCATCACACACAAAAAAGTCCAATATTTTTTGCAACATTGGCCAATCCGTAATGTTATCAACAACGACTAATATTAACCATTCAATGCAACACTTCAAAACGTTATTAACCATAGATTTTATCGAAACACCTCTCAAAAATATAATGTCCTTAAGTTTTTGTAAAAGCTCACTAAAGTCCACACTCTTTCCTGTCTTTTGCTCTGAATAATTATTTTGTTCCGGTGCATCTTGTGGTTCTGAGTTCGAGGGGAATTCATATTCAGATTGGTCCCCATCTTTTCGGCGGCTTTGCCTTTTCGGTACTCGCATGATCCGTTTAATCGCGCCTTCTTGGGACACATCAGCGGTAACTGTGGTTTTTAAGACTTCCGAGTAAGTAGGAGTAGCGTGACGGCTTACCAGAGGGTGTTCTGACTTGGGGTACGACGATAGGTCCGCCTGATACGAAGCCTGAGTGTTCGCGGCCAAGAATTTGGTATCTGGTGTGGGTGAATTCGGGGCTACATACATGATAAGCGCCTTTCTGTAAGTGCAATTGAATTCCGCCATTAAATCCCTTAGTTTCTTTTCTTTTATGTAAGCTGGGCAACCTTTGTACATGGCCATATGTCCACCGCCACAGTTAACACATTTAAAGGACTTTGTTTCGCAATTGGCATGGTGTCCGCCACATTTTGGACATATTTCCTTAAGCGATGGGCATCTCTTAGTCATATGGCCCAACTTCCAACAACGGGAACATTGTGATACAGGGAACACGTATTTGTCCACTTTTATTCGCAACCCATCTACGTCTACAAACGCCGGCAAGAACGCACCTTTAAAACAAAGACGTACACATTCGCTCGGTGTCCATCCGTCTTTAGCGCTACGACGATTTAAGCGAAATATAGATAAGAGCACAGCAGGTTTCGGACAAGTTATCCTCTTCATTATCACATCTTCCGACATATCCAGATCTACATCTCGAATTACACCATAAGACATATTATTCACCATAGCTCTCTGTATACGCCAGCCCTTATCAATAAATGTCTTACAGTTCTCTAATCGTTCTGCGAACACCTCATTTTTCGCATCGAGTCTAACTTTGTACGCAGTTACATATTTAACTCGTTCGATATCTGTTATGCATTCATTTTTCAATAGTTTAGCCAACGCGAATTGCTTCGGAATAGGATCGCTGCTTGATATGTACACCTCTATTTTAAATGCCCCAGACTTTGGCTTTTTGTCTTTCCCTCCGACAACCGTCCAGTCACTATTTTCTTCATCCCACGTTCTCTTCACTGGTCTCAGGTAGTTCTCTGTTTCAACAACTTGTGACTCTTCTTCACCAACTTGCGTCTCCATTATCTCCTGCACTTGGTATTTTACGTCATCTACCGTCTCCTGCTCATTCCAAGAATTGCTGCGCGTCTTCGTATTCATTGCTGTTTCGTCCTTAAAATCTTCCATTTTACTACGCGCAAGCAATAAATATCATTAGCAGCCGGCCGGCCAAGTGGCAACCTAACAGGGCGTTAGGTATACCTACTCAGGCGCGACGCGGCGCACCTAGACAAAAGCGACTGATTGCACGCCCGATGATAACAACGCGTCCACTTCGAACGAACGCCGTTCGTAGTGTCATTTATTGTTTCTGCAGGTGATGCGTGCTGTGCGGACGCGGGAACAAGTCGTGCCGTGTAAACCCTCTCTTAAATATAATATGCTTCTGTGTTGGGATATAATATGCGTATGTTAGTCGAGGCAGCATGGGTGGGGGGTGAAAAGAAAAAGGTAATGGCGAGGTGGTGACGACCGTTTTGTATGTAAGTAGCGATTTTTGACACTTCTAGTATTCTATTAGTTAGATTTCTGTGGTAGAATCGATCAGAATTCAAAGTTGGGAGCAAACACCACGACCATCGCCTTATTGACCTAATATACAGTTTTATCTACTTATATATATTATGTAAAAATACATATTATTTACTTAGAATAAAGTGGATTTCAAGAAAGATCATGTTCAGCTTTCTGTTTCCTGCAGTACTCTTAGCAATTGCACCAAAAATAGTATCTTTATCTTTACACTAGCTGTGCCCCGCGGTTTCACCCGCGTTGTCGTCTTTCCCGTGGGAATATGGGGAAAAAGTACCGCATCTGTTATTCCAGGTTATAAGCTACCTACATACCAAATTTCAGCCCAATCGGTTCAGTATTTTTGGCGTGAAAGAGTAACAAACATCCATCCATCGATCTAACCAAAACCGCACTAGATGACGCTGGAGTTAGAACTCGCAAACGTTTTGTTCACTTGTTAAAAACGTAAGTATTTTACATTTTACTTAAATTTGAGATTTATAATATAAGTAGGACAGTATAATACAGTTGCTTCCGCTGTGTGTTCGCTTAGATCTTTTAAACTACTCAGCAGATTTAATACAATTATCAGCAATAAATACAGTTATTCAAGAGGAAGGTCATATGTATAATGATTTTCGGAGTTTCAGAGCGAAGCGAAGATGGGTCGCTCGTCGCTAGTTCTTTTTCTTCTTTGTCGCATCACTCTTGACAGAGTCTCAAACTCAAACTCAAACAGATTTATTCAAATAGGTCATAATCTGACACTTTTGCACGTCAATAAAAATAAACAGTACTGAGTCTACCGTGCGTTCGGAAAGATACCTCTACAAGAAGAACGCACAAGAAACTTGTAGGGCTTAATTTTTTCAACAGATAGTTTTACAATATTTGGTTTGGTTACATTCGTTTTCTTTGAAGGTGCCGCGAGGCGGCTATGCAGAAGTTTCCAGGCATCTTTGTCCTCTATGTACTGGTTGACTTTATAATAAGCGTTCTTTAGTAAAGTAGATTTTATATAGGTTTTGAATTTACCCTCTGAGAGCCCAGTTATCTCTTTTGGGATTTTATTATAGAAACGTACACTATTTCCTAAGAATGTCTTTTTATTTGTTTTAGATAATCTAAAGCTAGGTGCAGCTATTTTGTCTTTATTCCTAGTATTAAAATTATGAAGGTCACTATTTAATTTGAATTTATGTAAATTTTTACGCACATACACGATTTTCTCATAAATGTATAAGGATGGTAGGGTCAGTATGTTTATATCTTTAAATAATTCCCTCAGGAGTGGTCGTGGCCGTTACGATGGTTGTGATGTGATCCGTTTCACAATCCGTCGCTAGTTACTAGTTACATATAAATGCCAAATATTTGCTTTGACACCTCTTTCCGCGAAACTACTGAACCGCTGGAGCTGAAATTAGGCAGCTAGCGTTAACAGCAGATAATATAGTTATTTTTCTGTCACCATTCCAAAATAAACATTTACTCTATTTACTTAATAACTACAAATTAACAAACTCGGGGTTCATTTCATGTCGAAATGAACATGACTAATTACAGCGACAGATACGTTTGCCAAACGCCTGCAGCTTTATTAATTAAAACTTGTTTTAATGGGCTATTTAAATTAATAATTAGAGGAAAAACTGCCACTACAGAACGGAAGGAATTTGAAAACTTGAATTGGCAATTTCACCCAATTTTGCGGTCATTTGGGAGATATATCTGTTGTAAAATAGCACTAACTTTTTTTCGCTTAGCTATAATATTATAATGCCGCGTCATATAACAATCACGCCTTTTTCCCGAAGGGCTAACCGCTGACATAAGTTTCACTGCATTTGTTTGCGTGATTAATGAGTAAATATGTGCTGTACCTATTTACCTCACCCCCGGCAAAGTTAATAGAAAAAAATGAGTTCAGGAAGTAGTGTGAGGCCATTTTGGATCCAGCTGATCCAAAATCGGCTTTGTATTTCACAATGGTTTTTTGTGAATTTCGAAATGGGTTCGGGAAAAGTATTTATATTTATATATTTTTGAATTATAGTATATACATTTGAACTTAAAGTATGACATTAAATTTTTAACTGTAGCTCTTCAAAATACTTCACAATGAATTTTTAAGGATTCGTAAACTGTGGAACTGTGCCCGGTAGATGGCAATAGGCTCGCCCCTATTACATGGGACCAATAACATACTGGCGAAATGTGGGTGTATCTACTATGGGACTGAGTCCTGGGTACACCTCTGCCTACCCCTTCGGGAAAAAGGCGTGAATGTATGTTATGTTATGTAAAAATAAAAATAACCACTCGTTATTGTTTTCGCGACAGTCACAATGCGCCTGGAAGCCGCGGCGTGACGTCATCGAATTCCATTCTCTTGCTAGTCTGTCCGATACGATGACGTCATGCGGTAAAAGTCGAGTACCAGTGAACTAAGGCAAATTAATTTTGTACAATATCTTTGTAAATACATATCGTATCGAAATTAAATAGCCGCCAGTACCTTAGATAAACTGCCATCTGACAGTGGTTTAGAGCACTTGGATTTTCTATAGGCTGACATGTCGGCATGTAGATTTTCGAAGTGTTTGTTCTATGGCATAATGTATTTAGTTAGGGTAGATAGTAAGTAGGTAGCCCTAAATTTAAGTCTTTTTTTCAAGGCACTCTGCCCTATTAAAAAAAAGTTTAATAAAAGCTATTGGTTTTGGAATAACGGCTCTGAAATATTTTTTTTTAGTTTTTCAATTTGACGGTTAGATTAAGTACTACACATTTTTGTAACACGTATATTCAAAGCTCTCAACTGCGGCGGTCACTGTATGGTCGTATGGTGGAATAGCTGGGTTCCAAATTGACCATTTCAAATTAGAACCAAGCTTGAAATCGTAAATCCAATATATAACAGCGACGTAACGAAAGATTAATTCGCAAATGGTCCCACGAGATTATAAATTTTAGCACGTAAAGTGTATTGTCCGAACATGCCTTTGGGAATACGCAACCTATTGTGTTTTGCGTTGAATCAAAATGGCTTTAAAATCGAACGGTCAGTCCGGGCGTACCTAATTAAATTTTATTAGGCATCTATTCGATTTTAAGCCTTAAATAATTATGTTTGTAATAATAATTATTTTGAATATAATCAGGATATTTTCATCACCTTTTTAAAAATATTTGAAAAATTATTATAAAAGCGTCGAGTAAATTAAGCTAAGTTTCATAAAACTTTATAGTCTCTGTACATTTTAAAACCTTTGAATTACCTCATAACTTGCACTGCAAAACCGTGCTTTAAGCTGGTATTAAACTCCCGAAATCCGCCAAAAGGTGACGCAGTCTGAAAAAGCGTTCCTATACACCTACACTATGATACCATCGAGTGGGCGTATATGTATTATGTTGGTAAGATACCGTATTTCATGAAAGTAGTAAGAGGAAGAATGCGTATGTGTAGGTTGAACTATGTGTCTATGTGTCAAGATTAAATTAAATATAATATTATGTAGGTATTATGCCTATAGTACGGGGAGATAGGCCTCGTCAGCGTTTTTACGCCACCTATCTAGAGAAGGAAAACTTGAACAAACCTACAACGGGGACTACGTCAGGCACGAGTAGGGTACAACCTGATATAAGTGGCAGTCTCCTGCAACCAAACTTTAGTTGAAGTGGTAGGCCTCTTTAGCAGGGGGCCACCTGGGGAAGTACCACACCTTTGCCAGTTATTCATGCGCCAAGCAGTAATGTGCAAACATTACTGTTTTCCGGTCTGAAGGGCAATGTTACCTGCGAAATTAATGGGCATAATGAGTTTCAACAACTAATATCTCGGTGTGACAGGCACAGTGCAGTGTCGCGCAGAATTTTGAATTTTAAAACACTGTGAGGCACTGTGTCTGTTATGGGCAATCATGATGCTTACCATCAGGTACCTGATTTGCTCGTCTTGTCACACACTATCATAAAAAAAAGATAAAGCGACCTTGCTGTATCACTATGTCTAATGGTACAATATAATATTTATTTATTTATTTATTTATTTATTTATTTATTATTATTACTACTAAGTTGACATAACAGCGTAAAACCAAATCGCCAAACTTAGTGCTACTAAAAAGTTAATTAAATATATTAATAACTATCAATAAAATAAAAATTATCTTAACCTATTACATGAATACCGTTTTTCAAATTATAAAGAGAATACATTCTTTATAAAGTAAAATACATGTTATTTATATATGTAACCTAAAAAATATTACATTGCCAATTTATTAATATTAGAGGAACCAACATCTAGAGTCGTTATGTTGAGCTCACTCACAAAGAGGTCTAGATCCTTTTCTATTACTAGAGCATTAAGCAGTCGTAATGCTCTAGGTAGCGGAGAAAATTTCTTCAGCTCCGTCCTACAAATTGGCACCGCAAAGGGTCTATGTCGACGTGCTCTAAGATAACCTGACGTATCCGGTACCAATAAGTTAACTTCCTCCAGAACGGAGGGATTATTTAACTGACTCAAGATTATTCGAGCCACATACCTCATCAGCGACACAATTCGCCTAACTTCCAGACTGTTGTAGCCCGTCATACCCAGGATGAAATCCGAAGGATATAGGTGCGGATAACCAACGTAGAACCCATACTGCTTCTGGTAGAGCCACCTAAGAAATTTTCTTTGAATTTTCTCTACCATTAGCGTGTATTTAATTTGGTAGGGATTCCAAATGACGGCGTTACTTTCCAACTTACTCCTGACAAAAGCATTATACAGAAGTTTAATGGCTGGAATAGAGTCTAAATGACGTGCCTGTCGCATAACAAACCCTAGAGTCCTAAAGGCTTGGGAGCAGATCTTTCTTACATGTATACTAAAAGACATATCACTACTCATCCAAAAACCTAGGTCCCTAACGAGGCCAACTCTCGGTACAACTACATCGCCAAGACGATAGAGAGCAATCACTGGATTTTTCGCACGCGTAAATGAAATAATTGAGCATTTCTTGTCATTAAAAAAAAGTTTATTTGTATCACTCCAGTTTCGCACTCCATCAATGTCCGATTGTAGCAGATAAGTATCTTCCAGGTTTTCTATCCGCATGAATAGTTTGAGGTCGTCTGCGAATAACAAACACCTAGCCGTCTTGACAACCTGGGGTAAATCATTTACCATTACCAAAAACAACAACGGACCTAAATTTGTTCCTTGACTAACCCCTGAATACGTGTTATACTGCTCAGATATATAACCCCTATACTGAACGTATTGCCGACGATCACGCATGTATTCAGCAAAAAAATTAAGCAAGTGAGGGGCAAAGCCTATCATAGAGAGCTTCCTAAGAAGAACGTCATTGTCTACTGTATCGAAAGCCTTACGGAAATCGAAATAAGTGGCATCCACCTGTATCCCAGCATCTACGCCATTGACGGTATATGACCAGAAGGACAATAGGTTAGACGAAGTAGAACGATTTGGCCTAAACCCATGCTGAGCGTCGGCCAATTGACACTCCACCTGCCTGCTAACCCGACGCTGCAGAATTGACTCAAACAACTTCCCGAAGACTGACAAGACAGCTACGGGTCTGTAGTCACACACTTCCTTAGCTGAACCCTTAGGAACCGGAATTACTCTTGTAACCTTCCAACAGTCCGGATAAAAAGTATTCCCAAAGAAAGTTGAAGAACATGCAGCAACGGCGCCATTAGAACTGCCCCACAATCCTTTACTACAAATGGAGGAACTCCATCGGGACCAACCGAACGTTTAGGCTTTAGAGATTTAATTGCCTGTTCTAGGTCACCGCTTAAGATAGAAGAGATGTGTATTCTAACACTATCATTGCCTCCCCACTTTGCAGGATCAACCGCATCTAATAAGGGCGGATGTGGCGAGTAAACCGACTGAAAGTAATTCGCAAAACAGTTTACTGCTTCCTGATCCGAGACAACTCTACCTTCATGCAACAACTGTTTTGCAGTTTTATTAGCAGTTCTCTTAGATCTTACATATCCCCAGAACGTCGATGGATCACGCTTTAAGTCATTCTCCATCCGGTCTTTATAACCCTTGAAATCGTCCTTAATATTAAGTTTCACTCTCGCCCTCCATTCCATGAAATTTTTACGACATGATGGACTTCCAGTAGCTTTATATGTACTATGATAGAATGCCTTTTTACGAATATAACCTATAGTACGCGTTGTATACCATTATGGATATACATATCTGGGCTGCGTTATGGCGGACGATTTGAGGGGTACAAATTCGTCAAAAGAATTATTTAAGACTCGATAGAAGTGGTCTACAGCTTGTTGTGGATTATTAATATGATAGAGTTCCTCCCACTCTATCCATTGCAATCTATCATAGAGACCAAAGAAATTGGCTTTTTTAAAATTCCATGAAAATTCAACAGATTGATTAGAATTGTGTACGGGTAACGAATATTGTAACCTCATATCTATTGCGAGCGGCGGGTGGTAACTATCCGGCTTCACTAACCACTCATCTTCTTTATGAACAGTTAAGGCCTGATTAAATGATTGACTAACGAGAACTAGATCTAAGATACTATCTCTACAATTTGTAACCTTATTGACCTGCGTGAGTTCACAGAACGACAATAGATATTCGAACCTAGAGTTAATATTATCTGAACAAGAGCTTAAATTAAAGTCTCCACAAACAATAATACATTTGTAGTGGGTACATGTGCTTTCTATTGAGTCAAACACTTTATTGTAAATATCTTCATTCATACTAGGTGGTATATACACACAAAAAGCAACCATAATTAAATTATGTCCTTTAAAAATACCAGCGCATACTAACTCACAACCAGTATCAGATATATTAATATTGGGTTGAATTCCTCTTATTTCATATCTGGGAGACACTACAATGGCCACTCCTCCGCCGCGCAATATATATCCTGCAATAGTGTCGTGTCATATTCTGAATACATTTTGCTTTTAATTTGACTATTTTATTGTTATTTATTATATTTGACAGTATTTTATTGAATACTTGTATGTACTATGGATCTTGTATCTGAAATAAATTATTATATTCTTTATATAAATATCACTATTGTTGTTCATGTGTTAGTCTAGCATGTACATATTTGTACTAAAAAAACTCACCTCGTGATTCGTATGACACTTAAACCGCTTCGTGGCATTTATACCATAGCTGAATTTCAGTTTTTTTTATTATTATTAATTTCATTTATTCAGTCAATTATTTTTTTTACAGACCATATTTTGTTAGTATCATGTTTCTTACATCTAGTGATAATATACATCAAAATTTTATTTATAATATTTAGTAACTCATAATTCATTAGGGCGATATACCTATGCTATTAAAAATAAATAAATAAAACTGTGATATCAACAGTTGAAGTAAAATTAAAATTTGTGTTAAAATAAAAAAAATGACGTTTGGCATTAATTAGTACGAATTTTGTTAGTTCGAAACATCTCATAGCCCATAATAACGATTGTCTGTGTAGAAGTAGAAGTGACCCTACTGTTATAATGCCACCACTCATATATTGAAGGCAGGGAGATTAAACCAGAGTTATTAAGCGTCAGCAAGCATCGTCGTTTCATATACTCCGTGTACACCGTTTTAGGTATTTTGCGATCATTTTGTCTGAATATTTTTGTGTGGAGATCAAGAGATGTATGAAAATGGTGTGAAAAGAAAATATAGGTCTCTTCACTTAACTTTAACAAGGAATATGTATAGGGCAAGCTCTACTGCCGGCCACGGGTTCGATCCCATATAAAATATTATATTCCCATATAGATCCCATATAAAGTATTATATAGTTATATAGTTAATAATATTATATAGTTAATAGATTATATAACTTTAGTTTTAAGGTCTGTGGATTTTGGGAAATAAATAAAAAAAAAAACATATCGTAGAAGGCCAGAATGCTATAGATAGATAGATAAACACTTTATTGGTACACCACAAACAAGAAACCATAAAACTAATATGCAATAATAATTAATTAGCAGCGAAATAAGTGGTGGAGGTGGCACAGGACAGGCCGAGGTGGAAGCTCTTGCTGTCGTAGGCCAAAACTCAGTTAAGGTTCACGCGCCAAACTAGTTTGTTTTTTTTTGTAAAAAATAATTGTGTAAAAATTGGTGGTCTTATCGTTAACAGCGATCTCTTCCAGACAAAGTTGTAAAGTTAGCAATTAAGTGTAAAACGTAAGATTTTTTTTTTTTTTCAGTATTACTATATAATATTATAAAATCCTAAATGGCTCACTGACTGACATGCAACGCAGAGTCCTAACCACTGATCCTAGAGACTTAAAACTTGGAATGTAGGTTGTTTCCGTTGCTTGAACGTGTTCTAAGAAAGGTTTTTTTTTAAATTCACTTTCTAAGGGGTCCAAAAAGGGCGTCAAAGTTTTGGTATACAACTTCCATATTTCATAATTGAGAGCGGGCAAAGTCGCTGTTCTTATATTAGTTTATGAGTGTAAAATATGGGGTCTAATAAATAATATGTATATAATAATATGGGGGTGGCATAATCAAGTCTGCTGAAGCCCTCAAAATAATTATAACGCGAAGCTGATTTGTAAAAATGTATATTTCTTGAAACAGTTATTTATCGAAAAAGTTTATTTCCAGATAACAGTTCCTACATCATTTAAAAAAGCTATGGCGCAAAGCAAGTTTGTAAAAAACATAAATCTTTTATTTTGGAAAACAGTTAAACAAATTATTTATCGCAAAAGTTTCTTCCCAGATAAGGGCCAGTTCCTACTTCATTTTGACAAGTTCGTTAAAAATATTTCATCTGTATCTAGTATAGAGCATATAGCAATGGAAATGTCAAACACTATTTAACAGTAAGTACCATTTATTTCAGCTGGTTTACAAATAAATTAAAAAAAAGAATAATATCAGAATAATAGACTAAATATAAATTAATATAAAAAAAACTTATTTAGAAAAGGTTTTGAAGGAGGTAAGGTAAATAGCAGTACAGCACACATTTACATAATTACTAAAAATAATGTGTAGCGTCAATTATAAAAATGAAAACTGCACACAAATAAGCATACTTACATTAATGTATATAATTTTTGTGTCCTGTATGTTATAATATTATTATTATTTATTGTTAGACGGATATTGCCTGTTACACTAATTAAAAACAAGCTAAAATTCTTAGCTTTAAAATAGAACACTAGTAAAAATTATATTAACTAACAGATATTCCAAATATTTATAATATTATAATAATAGTCAAATATAAATAAAATATCTTTTATGTCACGTTTAACACGTCTTATTTCTTTGTGTGTGGTGTACAATAAATATATCTAGATATATTCATGAACATACCATTCATGTACCTTGTCAGAGAGTAGCGTACACTGGGCAACTCCGGCTCTGAATACCCAAATGTATCTAGGCTAATTTAACTCGTAAACAAGATAGAAATATCGCCGAGATCTTGATTAAATTGTTTGTAAAACATTTTGAGTGCCCGTTGGCTGAGTATCTTGTTATCTATTTGAGTTGTGCCTTAACGGACAGACGAAAGAGAACGAGACTTATTTAGAGACTTATTTTTTTGCGGTACTACTTATAAAATATGCGAGTCCTTACCTTACTAATATTATAAATGTAAAAGTTTGTCAAGATTGATGGATGTATGTTTGCTACTCTTTCATGCCAAAACTACTAAAAGTTTTTTCCCGATAATTTTTTTTCCGCGGGTGAAACCGCGGAGCACATTTAGTTAAAATATTTCTGATCGGCAGTATATTCATTGTCGGCTTATAGTGGAATTTTATATAATTTTTATTATTTATCCATAATGCCAATATCTTACATAGGTATTATCGTAACATAAAAATTATGAGTACAATGTAATGAAAAATCCCCTATTTAACAATTTGCCTGACCTGGGGATCGAATCCGGGACCTCATGATCGGCAGTCGAGCTTGTGTCCACTACGTCACCGAGGCAGTCATACATACACAGCGCATAGATATAGATAATAAATTTTATTTTATTTATATACACTTTTATCATCATCATCATCTCTGCCGTTGGTAATCCACTACTGAACATAGGCCTCTCCCATAAAGGGGGTTTTGCCATTACTCGACACGCTTGGCAGGCGGGTTGTCGAGCGCAGTTCGATGGTTTATTTTTTGCAGAGGACGCTGTTGCCCGTCCTCTGGATCTGTTAACCCTTAGCCGGCTCTTACGGCAACCACGGGGAGAGAGTGGAGCACTATTCTAAAGCCGGTAACTCTACGGCGACATACACTTTAAAGCATAAATATGTTTAATAAAATTTAGTTAGTGGGCGATTTGCTTTTGGCTTGGACAATGGTCGTTATTCCTTATTTCTCAATACAACGTTACAAATTTTAACCCGAATTTGAGTAATCCAAGTAAAACTTATGAGGAAATTATATTATTGCGGTTTCAATCGTTATTTATTTTGCTAATTCTATTCACCTAAGTTATTTAAGAAAGTCCAGCAGAGCAAGGAGCGCAATATTCTGGGTGTTAGGTTATCGAATCGTTGTAATATTGTTAAGGCGACGGGATACCAAATTTTGAATCAATCAGGCCACTGGAAATTACTCATCCTTTCAGCCCTTCAGTGATAATCTTTTTAAAATAAGAAATAGATCAGGGGACGAGTGGAAACCTTAAATATTTGAGAGGACGAGCGGGCACAGGGGGCGAATTTCAGAAGACCAGTGTAAATGGCGCCGAACCATCTTGAGACGTCTGAACCGCTTTTTATGATACATAGCTAATTAAAAATACCTAGAGACGTTATACTCATTAAAACAGCCCTAAAACGTAGCAAAATTCTGTTGTACCTACTTATGTAGAATATACGCAGCTTTGTCTCCATCACTTATTAAATTAAAAGATAGCAGAAATATATAAAATCCGGTTGTCAGAAAGAGATAAACACAGGTTCACAGCTACGTGAGCAGCAAACCTTAAACGTGTTACATCGGTGCAAGACAAGGTGCTACTGACTTGACTCAAGCCAATTAGGTTGACTTGAGTTCGCCACGCAAAGCAGGGTAAAACGTATCTATCTCAGTGCAGCTTAAATATTGAAGATAGAAAAACTCTATTCATGTAGCTCGGCAGATCTCAATACTCTAAGCCTGTGTGTATCAAAATTCCAGATATAATCTGAGAGAAGCAAATATCAGAGTTATTTGTGAACCTCGGAATCACACAGATTTCCAGCATTCATTGTGACGCAAAACTTAATACGGCCCAAATTAATTGTAGGACTGACGCGTTGTTTATTTGATCAGGGGTTGACTTGTCTGTCGGTTATAGTCTCTAACTAGTCAGATGTTTACTTCTTAAACTGGTGATTAGTTAATACTAGCTGATTATTAACAGAGGATATATTTCTATAGGGTTGTTATACCCTTCATTGGGGATCAGCTTTGACTATTGAGCCAACTCTGAAATCGCGAAAAAAAAATTTATTTTTATAATATAAGTCATTTCGTATAGACCTGTTATTGTTTTTTATGATTTAAGAGTTGTTGCCAATATGAAATTGTTACTATTAATGATTACTATGACCATTTAAGATGATGTTAATATCGCGGTACTTTCTTCCACCAGTGTTTTTTAATGTTTTCCTTGTTTCATATCTGCCACTTGCACTTTAGTCCATATATCATCGAAATTTTCACTATATAATCAGCCAATAGAAGAGAATTTTTTTTTTTGAAATAATTTTTTTAATTAGCTGCACCCTGTGGTTTGAGCCACAAAAAAATCTATCATCGTCATCATCCTTTTTTTTACATCAAATTTTTTAAATTATCATCATCACCTCAGCCGTTGGTGATCAACTGTTGGAAAAATCATCATCATCATCATAATGTGTTGCAAACTCAAACTCAAACTCAAAACAGATTTATTCAAATAGGTCATCTGACACTTTTGTACGTTGCACTTAATATATTAGTTATATTAAAGCAATATGCATAGTCTGTATTGTCGATGGTTAGAATTTATTTTCGCTTGTCTTCATGCGTTTGTCTTTTTCAGGTGTGTTAATGTGTAATTATTTACTTCTGTTGTTTGTATAGACTTGTCTAGAGATAGAAAATTTAATTAATGTCTGGATGTTTTTGGATTTTTTATAACGTTTTTTTGTAGAATATTTTTTTTTTATTTGATGATTATTATAATGTAAAAGCTGAAATAAGAATGGATTCTATAATTTCATTCATTTTGCACCAATTATTACTACAAAACACTAGAAGCAATATAACATTAGATACGTGTGTATCTAATGTTATATTGCTTCTATGGCTTCTGCATATTGCCACTTTTTAATAAAGCGGACTCGCAGGGAAACCTAGCATTGACGGAATGACATAAGATGACATAGGATCTTGGTTATTGCTAAATTTCATGATGCTTGGCCAACGGGTAGTATCCTAGAGGTTTTCAGTCCGTTGGGCAAAATATGGAAATGTGCAATGTGCGTTAAAATGCCCATATTTTTGATTGCGGTGATTTAGAAGTTTGATTTTTTTACAGCACCAAGAAACCTGAGTTATTGATATCAATTACAACTTGATAACTTCACGCGTTCCCGTGAAAATGGTCTTGACAGACGGCCAGACAGGCCAGGATCTAAGCTACCTACATTCCAAATTCAGCCCAATCGGTTCAGTAGTTTTAGCGTGAAAGAGTAACAAACATCCATCCATCCATCCTCACAAATGTTCACATTTATAATTATTTAAGTGGGAAGTAGGATATCCATATTCCCAAAAATCACAAAGATACCCAAATAAAAATCTGACTTTTGCCCCTCACCCCTTCACATTTTGAAGCCACACATTAAAAGCAAATATTAGTCCCCATTCGCAAATAAATATTTCATACGTTATTTTTATTGTTATTTAAACTTGCCCAAGGAAAAAGTTCTATTGTTACAACGAGGGTAGATTTCCCCTGAGTGGCGACTGACCACTCACTGAAAACGATTGAAAAAATGAACGAATTGTATTTTTATACGACATACTTGTCATAATTGTGTTTTTTTTTTATACGAAATAAATGATAACGCCACGCTGTGTACAGTGTGGCGTCATCATTAATTTATTGATTTTGCATATTGATAGATTGATTTAGCATGATTGGAGTGACCTTGAGACAAAATGAGGAATAGTGCGATAAAAGAACGCTGTGGCGTGGTAGAAGATGTAGTGACAAAGATAGAAAAAGGAATGCTGAGGTGGTTCGGGCATGTGGAGAGGATGGATGAAAGGAGATTAACATAAGAGATTTATAAGGCTAGTGTGAATGGTCAAGTCGGTAGGGGTCGACCTAGGTGTACTTTTCATGAACAAGTTTAAGGGTTCCTTTTTTCCTTTTAAGGTACGGAACCATAAAACTATTTAAAATGTGATGGCAAGCGGTACACAGCCACAAAATTTTTAATTTTAATTCTCATTTTTGTGTATATGTGAATTTATTACTTGTTCTGTGAGAACAGTAGACCTTGCGAGACTTTATAACCATTAGCCCAGTCGGGTCTGACGACAGAAGGCCTCCACATTGCATTTTACCTTTATGTTCATAATGCTAAAAGGCTTAAAATTACTCAAAACGTCGTCAAGACGCTACACTGCGAGAAAGACAATAAAGACTCGCAAAACGTCTCGCTGAAAACGTCGTAAGCATCACGAACTCCATACCACTTTTCTCCCCTCCACTCCCGTCTTTTGTAATTTTTTTTGCAGAATATTGTGTATAATGAAGTCCTTTCAAATTTGATTAAAATCCATCGAAAAATAACGCTACAGCAAACTTTCCCCCTTTTCTCCCCTAATTTCCTACCAATCAAAAATCGCGATCGACAAAAATTTAAATAAATCAAGGATCTGTGTGCCAATTTTCGTCAAAATTGGATGGAAAATGCGACCAGGCTCGGTAGCACAGTGACCAGGGAAAACGAAGTCCCAGGGGTTAGAACGTAACAGCAGATATGGAATGTTCGGGCGCAAAAGAGACATAAAACGAGGAAAATGAGTTATACCCAGTGCCATGCTAGGCGGGCTGTAGGCGAGAACTGAAAGATTGACAGGCTAACAGACTGACAGAAGGACAGAAAGACAGAAGGAGTTTCTGGACAAAAACATTTTTGGCCATTCTCAAAACTGAGACGCTTCGCTCGCTCGGTCAATCATATCGCTCGAAAAAACGGACTTTGCCAGGTATTTTGATGGGCATACACGAAGACCATTATTATTAAATCCAACCTACAGATGACTCTTTAAGTTTTAATCACTGGTCCCCTTGCTCTGTAACTACCGGTGACAACTTAGATTCGTCTTAAATTTTTGTATGGAAAGTCAAATGTCATTTTCGTATAATTATAAAAGTCATTCAGTTCTTAATATAACAAAAAAAGTTTATATTTTTGTAGATAGCTTGTAAGATGCTTTGTTCTTGAGAAAGACTTTTTAAGTAGCTATAGATATATCAAATATTATTATAAAATACTCTTTCTTTTTTCTAGACATTTTCGATAAAATTTATCAGTCAGGATTTAGGCTACATTTTATTCCATAATTTCCTCAGAGAATATAATTATGATAACATAAGTTATTGATAAGTTAAATCAAGAACAAAAACTTTAGCCGAGACGGCCTCAAGTGGATACACGGCTTATATTTCAGGTATTATAAATTGACTGAAAGTGGTATACCTCGCCGAAGGGATGTGCGCGGCCAGAGTGGGGGGGGGGGTAACTATATAGTAATAATATAGTATTTATGTTGTGTTGTTGTTGTTGTTGTGGAGGTATATTTCCGAACGCACGGTGGATTAATTAGTGTGTGTATAAATGTCTGAGATAGATCTTTTCCAGGTATGCCCAAACCTTGCCATTCCAGAATTGGCCACTGTTTGTATCGTCTGTCATGGACGTTAATAATAATAATAATATATATTTATTTCAGACGCATGATCCATAGTTAAAAATAATTATAACATAAAATAAATAAATAATGTTTTAACATAAAACATAACATACATTCACGCCTTTTTCCCAAAGGGGTAGGCAGAGGTGTACCCAGGACTGAGTCCCATAGTATATACACTATACACCCCCATTTCGCCAGTATGTTATTGGTCTCATGTAATAGGGGGCGAGCCAATTGCCATCTACCGGGCACAGTTCCAGACTCCAGGCAGTTATTGAGATAATTTCTTATGGAAAAATCCAATATTTAACACTTTGCCTGACCTGGGGATCGAACCCGGGACCTCTTGATTGGCAGTCGAGCATGCGCCCTCTACGCCACCGAGGCAGTCATCATGTTTTTAACATATTATTACAAATATTAAGTTGCAATTTTAAGCCATCGTCGATACGTTCCAGTCAGCAGCAGTCTGGCTGGCACAGGCTCCTGGGAATAGTATTTCTTTTTAAGGCCGATGGTGATAAAAGTGTTTTTAGGTGACTTAGGTGCTTACATAAAGATGTTTGAGTTTGAGATAGGTGTCACATACAATAAAACGCGCCAGACCTGTGCATGCTGTTAGTGTTTTGTCTTCCATAAAAATACAAGGAATACAACTAAGACGCGTCCCGAGCCCGACCAGCGTTGATATGTGAGACAAATTTAAGTAAACAGGAACTCTCAACTTTCAGGTAATACTCGTTTCAGAGGCTTCTGAGCACACTTTCAAACTAGTTACAGTGGTATTAGAAGTAACAACCGTTTTGTAACCGCTAGTGTATAACGCTTTGCAAACTAAACATTTTTAAATCAGCATTTTAGCTGTTTGAACTCTTACAAGGATTTTGTTACCCATGTTTCTAACTGCAATTTCACTCAACGAAAATGAAACTAGGTGTTTTATTATGTTATTTACATCTTTCAAAGACTGAAGCGGTAATATTCGCTTGTATATGGAATGAAAGAAAAATTCCATCTACTAGCGGGACTTGAACCCACACCGTCTGCACCAATGCGCGTGGTGGGAAATCTTCCATTTGATCTACCGTGGACAGACAGACATCAGCGAAATTTTAGAAAATATTATTTATTAATAATCATGAACCTTCCGCACTGCAACCAAATATATTCTGGCGCAAATACAGGCCAGATCAAGAGCCAACCACAAACAAATAAGTGGAAAATTATTCCCTAGGTATATTATCTTCATATTTGTGTATTTTCATTTTGTATGGAAGACGAAACACCTTAAGAAAAAATATAAAACTTTTCGATCTCTCTAATATCTGCACATATGTATGTCAAGTGAGTAGTTCCCCTAATAAACAATCGAAACGAGTCGAACAATTTCAAAAGCTTAATTTAAGGATTTCGCCAATCGTAAACTGGGAAATTTATTTGCTACAATTGGCAACCTTTAACAAAAACTTTCAAAGAGTTGTTAGTTTTCAAATAAGTGGATGTTTTTTTTAACAGAAGTGTTCCTGTATGCGGAGCGCCTCTTCCTAAAGCATATTTTTTTACAATAATTTCACATGCATTAACAGACGATCGCAAACGGGACAACTTACCTAACATAACTTATTAGGTATGTATTTTTTGGAAAGCTAATGTCTCACTATTTAAGTTCCCCAGTGCCAGTAGAATCACTTTATCCACATTTGCATCGTTGGCTCTTGGCCAGGTTCGCCTTTCTGGAACGAATTTTTTGGGACGAATTATGTCTTTGTCCGCAGCTTTGATGGCGTTTTGTGCTGGATATTTTGAATGGCTCACGTTTAGGCTAATTTCGTTTGGAATGAGCACTTATTTTAGGTATTTTATATCTGGATGTTTTTGGATTTGATTCTTATTAGAATCAAATATTATGACCGTGGGGGCCGGGAGCTCACCGCATTTTCATAAATCTATCTGAGCGCTTGGTCAATGCGACGCGTGATCATAATGCTGGCGTTTATCTGGCCCAACGTATAAGCATCGCTATTTAACGTGGCAATGCCGCCAGTACCTTAGGTACGCTGCCATCTGACAGTAGTTTAGAGCACTTGGATTTTCTATAGGCTGACATATCAGCCTGTGGATTTTCGAAGTGTTCTATGGCATAGTGTATTTAGTTAGTATTTTTTTTCAATAAAGGCGCGCAGCCTTATAAAGAAATATATCATCATCATTTCAGCCACAGGACGTCCACTGCTGAACTCAAACTCAAACTCTAACTCAAACAGATTTATTCAAATAGGTCATAATCTGACACTTTTGCACGTCAATGAAGATTAACAGTACTGAGTCTACCGTGCGTACATAGGCCTCCCCCAGAGATTTCCATTCAGTCCGGTTGTAAGCGGCCCGCCTCCATCTTGTTGCTGCCATCTTTATCAGATCGTCTGTCCACCTTGTGGGTGGACGAAATAAAATATATATATTAGTATAATATAATATAATACTAGGCGTAACAAAAAGTGGTCGCTATACTAAATGGGGTGCATCTATCACTCAAACTGAACAATCGAGTTATATACAACGCCCTCCCGGATAATACCAACCACACAGTACGTAAGGAAACTAAAATTATGGCTCCCCACGTCAGGTAAGTGTTGTTAGATTTTTCCATTAGGAATTTTCTCAATGACAGCCTGGAACAGTGCCCGGTAAATGGCTATAGGCTTGCCCTCTATTACATGGGACCAATAACATGTGAAGGGGCTGCGGGCACGCCGAAGCACTCATCTGCGGCCAACCATAGCTACGTCTTGTTCAAGATAAGAAGAGCATGTTTAAAAGTTGTCCCATTTCATTAAAAAAAACTTCAAACCATGGTAGCTGTTTCCGCAAAACACCTTTGAGTCTACTTTACGTCAGTCTGTCTGTTTATTCATGTAATTTTTAATTACCACGGATGAAATAAAGAGTAGGTAGGAAATTGTTAAACTCGGTTAAAAAGTAGGCCGGGTATTCTTTGTTTTTAAATCAGTCGCCGGAAATCCTGCGGAACACAACCTCGTCTGCTATGAAAGCGGGGCGCATTGCGGGCAACAATCGAAACTTATTCAATGGCAGAGGGAGATCATGTTGGTTTCTTAATGTCTATAAATAGTTAGATATTTATGTCTAATAAAATACCGGTTCCCGTGGAAATACACGGATAAAAGTCAACACAATACAAAGCAAAAGAAACTGTACAACCCATGGTTCAAAATTATGTAACCATTATAATACCATAGCATACCTGGAAATGTGATCCCTAGAGCAGTCTCTGACAATCTGAGCAGTCAAATATTTAAGTATTGGACTGCTGTTCACCTGAACGAGAAAAAAAAATGACGGATGGTAGGCACCCTTACTTTTGTTATGGTTTATGATGCTTACCAACAAAAAACAAATGACGTAAAATATTTCTATTTCTATTTTTTTTTCATTGTTATAATTTTAATTTTAATGCTCAGTCTATTTGAACTGTATATTGTATATGGGTATTTTTTCCCCGAAATATTTTTTTTTTATAATCTAATCGAATGGCTAGATAATTTGGAAGCATGGGTTGTATAGTCTTTTGCTGTATATCAGATAGATAAATATACTCATAATTATTATACAATCTGAAATGAAAAGAAAAATTTCACTCACGGGCGGGATTCGAACCACGCACCTTCCGTACCATTCCGCGTGGTGGGCAGTCTACCACTTGAGCTACCGTGGAAGTACTAACTAGGCATCGGCGAAATTTTATTGTTGTTATTACACCACTTAAATTTTCACAATTAATTTCACAATTATAACAAATAACATTTGGCGGTCTTATCGCTAAGAGCGATCTATTCCAGACAACCGGGCAAGGAGAGGAGAGTACTGTAAATAACATTTGTTGTACATTGTGTTGACATGAAATCCAAAATCTTTAGGTGTTTACATTCCATCACACGTGACTGTACTCTATGACCCTATGACCTTCTTCAAGGTCTTATGATCTACCTATTACCTCTATACTAAAATTCATCAAAATTGGTCCAGCTGTTAACTTTTGCATTTATTATAATGCTCATAATAGTACAGCGACTCTTCTTTCTTAATAATATAGTCGACCCGATGCGGGATGGTGGGTGGTTGGGCGGTTTAAAGTATTTTCTTATGCCTTCCTTGTTCTAACCTATCACCATGTGGTCAGCAAGCGTAGCGCAGGACGTCCACCTACACGGTGGACAGACGATCTAATAAAGACAGCAGAAACACGCTGGATGCAGGCCGATTATAACCGGACTGGATGGAAATCTATGTTCAGCAGTGAATGTACTAACGCTGAGCGATTGACGATGAATAAGTATATTTTTTTTCTAATTGAACCAATGGTGTGTCAAGTCTATTTGGGTATACTCGTATTGTCGATGTTCAGAGAAAAAGTAGTAACGGTGGCTTTCGTGAGGACAAAACTAGTAAGCCACTTTAAATTAGCTCTTAGTTATTCAATAAAATTGAGGTCATTGACTATTTGGGCATGTTTACAGGACAATATACGGGACGGTTAAGTGAAGCACCATAGTAAGCCAGCTCACACACTTATTTGGGAGGATCTATCTTGAGTGGACGGAAAGGAATTTTGTACTAAAAGCTCGATCAGTAATAACCGCTGCTTGTCGGACGCTCACATTCACGCCTTTTTTTCAAGACTTATGGGTGTTAATGTGAATATACTCGTATTAGCGAGCTGGCTTACTACGGCGCTTCACTTTATGTCTTAGAAGACTCTGTCCGCCTTTTTTTCTAGGCTCATGCATCAATGATTAAATATTTTTTATAAAATAAATACATAAAAAGTTTCCAATTAGAGATGTGAAGCGAGCACAAATACAATCTACAATTTGTTTGTTAATACGGCCTGCATCGAGCACGGTTCAGTGATAAACATCGATTCAAAAGAAAATAATCGAATTCATCTCGTTATCGGTGGTCTATTAACAGATTTATTTTGCATTTCGTTCGCAATGTTGCCTTTAATACATTCAGCATTGATACGGTTTAATCGATATGTTATTAAATATGATTACACAGTTTAATTACATACCTACTCGTATGAGATTTTATATTATACAGACAAACGTATACTTTATAAGCTTATATAAGTATGTATATCAGTCATAGACTGCCTCGGTGGCGTAGAGGGCGCATGCTCGACTGCCAATCAAGAGGTCCCGGGTTCGATCCCCAGGTCAGGCAAAGTGTTTAATATTGGATTTTTCCATTAGGAATTATCTCAATAACTGCCTGGAGTCTGGAACTGTGCCCGGTAGATGGCAATAGGCTCGCCCCCTATTACATGGGACCAGTAACATACTGGCGAAATGTGGGTGTATCTACTATGGGACTGAGTCCTGGGTACACCTCTACCTACCCCTTCGAATGAAAGGCGTGAATGTATGTTATGTTATATCATTCATCTGGTTACCATAGTACAGGCTTTCTCGCCTAGTTTGGCACCAGATGACCGTGTGTGGAATTTTTCCCATATATAATTTTTTTTTATTTTGTATTTAATATATAACCGTATACTGGCAGACTGATTTGGTCTGGTAAATTACGTGCCACGCAGTACCTATTAAAAAATTAGGCTCGCAGTAATGAAGCTAAACTTGTCTTCGTTCTGAATCAGCTGCTATTATGATGTTTTTATTTGATGTAAATGGATGCGCAAATGTATGGACTCGGTGGCGTAGTGGGCGCAAGCTCGACTATCATGAGGTCCCGGGTTTGATCCCCGGGTCAGACAAAGTGTTATGTAGATCTTTCCATTAGGATTATCTCGGTGCTAGCCTGGAATCTGGAACTGTGCCCGGTAGATGACAATAGGCTCGGCTGGCAGAATGTGGGTGTACCTACTATGGGACTGAGTTGGGTACACCTCTGCCTACCCCTTCTGGAAAAAGGCGAGATTGTATGTTATGTTGGATCCGCAAAAATGCTCACTAACGGAAAATCCGCTGTTTTATTAACGCGACTTGCAGTCCACATAATAATATCTCTTTGGCGAGATTGCTTTGAGATTTTCAGGATTATATTATACTAGCGACCCGCCCCGGCTTCGCACGGGTAGCAGAAGTAGGTATAGTGAACGTTTAACAGGAGTAAATTCGTGATACATTGTATTTTAATAGATATAACTCTAATGGTTTTCGCAGCGCACGCAAATTAATGAATATTTCTGTTACAATGACCAAACCTTAACACATGTATAAATTTATCGTGGGCTATTTTGAAGATATTGATAAGTACTACAAACCCCTAGTACATTCCCTTATTCAACCACCAATACTTTTCACATCGCATGCATATAATGACTTTCGATTATTGTGACTAAACCAAAATAGATGGATATAATGTCTGTAGACTATTTTGTAGATATTGGTAAATACTACAAACCCCTAGTACATTACTTTAATCTATCACTAAGTTTTCACACCGCATGAAAAATAATCACTGCTTCGATTATTGTGACTAAACCAAAAAGATGGATATAATCTATGTATACTGTTTTGTAGGTATTGATAAGTACTACAAACGCCTAGTACATTACTTTATTCTACCTCCAATACTTATTACAGCGCATTCATATTATGTCTGTTTCGATTATTGTGACTAAACCAAAATAGATGGATGAAATAAATATCCGTGAACTATTTTGTAGATATTAGTAAGTACTACAAACCCCTAGTACATTATTTTATTCTATCATCAATAGATTTCACAGCGCACGCAAATTAATGAATATATGTGACACCTTGGTTCACAATATTGCAGTTTCCTTACGGATCCCTAATATTTTTCAAAATCTCATATAGCCTATGTCACTCACACTGAATTAAGCTATCCATAAGTGAAAGAATTTTTAAAATCGGTCCAGTAGTTTCGGAGCCTATTCGTTACAAACAAAAAAACAAAGATTCTCTCTTTATAATATTATAGTATAGATTAAGATTAAGAAGATTTATAGGTTTATTATTTTGATGAATACTAACTTCACTTTCATACAAAACTTAAAAAACGCGACTTTTTTTTAAACTTTTAATAACAGTGATGTTAGAATATAAAGTAACGGCTCTATATATAACATTTTATTGGAGGTACATTTGTTTGGGTATTTAATTTTTTGTGTAATACAAGGACTTTTTGTATGATAGTGAGTGACAAGACGAGCAAATCAGGTACCTGATGGTAAGCATCATGATTGCCCATATCAGACACAGTGTCACCCAGTGTATTAAAATTCAAAATTCTGCGCGGCACTGCACTGCGCCTGTCACCCTGAGATATGAGTTGTTAAATCTCATCATGCCCAGTAATTTCGCTGGTAACATTGCCCTTCAGACCGGAACACAGTAATCTTTGCACATTACTGCTTGGCGGATGAATAACTGGCAATGGTGTGGTACTTCCCCATGCGGCCCCCTGCAAAAAAGAGGCCTACCCTATATATGACTATGCCCATTAATTAAAATTTGTATGATATTTCAGATTTATCAATTTACTTTTATAGAGGGATATTCCAAAAGGAAAAGACTAATTTAAAGTTCAAACGCCAAAGACTTCTCAGCTACAGTAACCACAACAAAATGAAACTATTGAATTCAATTGAAAAGCGAAATTAAGATTTCCACCGACCATGGGAACTTTTGGAGCTGCCTTTAGACGCACAAATGAAATGAATAATCCTTCCATTCGGGCCAAAACAATAGGTTCCATCAAGAATAACGATGGCATTAAACAAAACAGGCCATTTCTCAACGCGAATTCATCTGCCTTCAAAGAAAATTGTGTCGTGATTTATCTAACGCTCCACGTTGAATTAATAACTTCAGAAGTGACTTAGAATAATCTTTTATACGATAGCTATTGTTTGAGCTGAGGCGAGTTTTCAATTGGAACGGATTACGATTGGTAGGCGGTAGATGCACAATATAGACAGAAGATAATGTGGATACAACGGCTGAAACACGCACACACACATAGGCGCACGCATTTAACACTGAATATATCGCATAATGGAATTGTTATCAAATACCTTTATTTGTTACAATTAAATCCCGATTTTAGGGAGACTTTGTTTTCACTAGTATAAATCAGTTTGTACTAAATGCCTATAAAGGCATATCTACAATTTCCAATTTCAAAATTCTAAAATCTACAATTTCAAAAAAAAAAATAACTAGAATTAATTGATATACACGGTTAACTAGAAAATTTTGTTTCAGAGAATTGCTTTAATCGATAACAATGAAGCATTGATTTAAAAAAGAAATATTATAATCTATTCTTTATTACGATATTAATTGAATATTTGTGAATTGTATCATTTCAATAATTTAATAACATACTTAATAAGTATAACAAAAGTATTTAAAAATCTTAATACATTACAAAAACAATTCTATATGCACGTCACGCGGCCTCTAACCTTTGTGGAATCTGTTTTAACTGATTGGTTTTGTTAAAACGCATTAAAATTAAATATCACATAGTAAATTATTACGGCTCAAATTTTTACAATCTTCCGTCAATTTATTATAGATACGGAAGCCATACAAAATACAACATCGTAAGGATTTCCATTTTGCTGCCTCTATGGTGCGCTGTAGGCTGTAGCTCGTATTACGTTATCAAAAATTATATACCTCGCGCAACCGCTGACGTTTACTGCATTATTATTTGCGTGATTATAATAATAAATAATAATAGTAGAAACCTTTATTTGAAACAATAAATTATTATTTATATTCAGTATTATTATTATTTTCATGTTTACTTGTACCTGTTTATAATAGCCCTAAAAATAGTGCATGCATTTTTACTTTTTATATGTGAAAATATTTCTTTTTGTTTTAGATTCTGTATCAAAATTGACTTAGGGCCGGTTTTTTGATCGTTAGTTACGGTTAAATTAACCATTTGTCAAACTAACCATAGTTAAATTTCTAACCAATGGTTAAATCGTGTGGAAAAAAATAGTTAACCAGGGATGAAAAAACTAATTTTGTTGAATTTTAACTATTTGTCAAAAAAATTAATCATTGGTCGACTTAACCAGTGATCAAAAAACCCAGCCTTAGAGAGTCCCATATTTTTTCCTTGGATTAATATATACACCAAATTCGCGATATTCCTTGTTTTCACCCATTTTGCGTCGTCTTACAAGGATGGTTAATAAAACAAGCGTAGCCTCTGTGGTCCAGCGGGAATATGCCCGGCTTTAGATACGGAGGCCCTGGATCGAATCTCACCAAGTGAATTTTTCGCCTGGATGCTACCGTGTTTCGGATGGCACGTTAAACTGTAGGTCCCGGCTGTTTCCTTTAAGATATGTAGGGGCAGTCGTTAGGTCATGTTGGAGGAGGCCTTGTAGGAATCTTGGCGACCTGAAACTCTGACAATATATATGGGTTGTCCACATAACCCATATGAATTGACTCGAGCAGAGTGTAATTGGGGTAACCCGTTCTGTTAGAGTATAAATTCAAATGATATAACAAGCGCATTCATTGTACTTTCGATAAATTTCATATGGTCTATCCATCCATCTCTGAAGTAGAAATATAGGACTGTGTATATAGTCCTTCTTCGAGAATATTTTCTTCACGTAAAGTGTGCGCCTAAAATATATTATGCGTGGTTTTTAAATCGTGGTATGCACATTACCTTCTGTTTGTATCTTTGTTGTGGTGGCAGGATCTCTCAAAAGATTTCCTAATCGTTCAGGAGTTGATGGATACGGGTGGCACAGCTATTATGTAGGGGATTTTTTCATTAAACTTTTTGTGTTTGTAGTATTTGATAACATTTTTAATTGATTTGTGAATCAAACAAGATCCGTTAAAACAAAAGCCAACATAAGATACAATTACGCCTTTTTACACATTAATGGGGTACACCCACATTTCGCCAGCATGCTATTGGTCCCATGTAATAGGGGGAGAGCCTATTACCATCTACCGGGCACAGTTCCAAACTCCAGGCAGCAATAGAGATAAATTCTAATGGAAAATTCCTATATCTAACGCTTTTCCTGACCTGGGGATCGAACCTAGGACCTGATAATCGGCAGTCAAGCTTGCGCCCACAATGCCACAGAGGCAGTCAACAGCGTTCAATAGCACAAAACGCTTTGTATTTTTTTTTTCTATATACATTTTTTCATGCTTACCTTTCCCATCACCACTAAGCTATCTGGCATAAAGATGCGAGTGAAACCACGAAGCACAGATAGTGGAAATATAAATCGTCGCTAACCATAACATATTGTAGTAAAAAGCTCCATATCTCTATATGCTATCAATCACCATCGGCAATGACTGGCCGAAGACTGGACAAGGAGAACCGTAGTAGGTAGTGGGGACGATGAATTTTTGAGGGCAACCCAGATCGGGAGTGATTAATGAACCTCTGTGATCCCCTGGGATTACAGAACATATAACCACTTGACATATCACACGACTTCCTGGTTGAAAAGTCACAGTGCGATTGCATCAAAAGTGCCTAATATGATCGAATCAATCACAGTATTAAATTGCTACGCAAGGATAACGCTAAGCCTATATCAGTTTTCAGTTGCGTTAACTCACTATAATATTTTGATATGTTAATCATTTTGTTTTTGTCTACTATCAATAAATTTAATAATGTCTTTATTTCTTGCTTCTTCATTATGTATAAAACCTTTTGATAGAAGCCCGTCCAAACGAAGGCTTTTGTTATTGACAAAATGTAATTATGTAACAGAACACAAAAGCTCGTGTATACTCATCCCGCGTTCGCAGTGGTGACATGTGATTCTAAGCAATCTTTGTGAGCATTCAATAAAATTTTTATTCTGTGTCTAGGTTTGTGGCGGAAAATGTATGGCGTATTGATTGAAATACCCGCCGCGGGATTAAAAATAAATAGACTCTGTTGTTTGGGCCTTTTCGTGGTTGTAAGAATGTCTGAGTTGTTACGCTCTTTGATTTCTTTCTTCTTTCTTTTTAGTAATAGGTACCTATAGTATTTTTATTGTAAAGAAGTAACACATTTGGGTATTTATTTCGTGGCTGCAAGTCAACACTGGATTTGGTATATTTATATGCAAGTATGTGTTAATGTGGAACGATCTCCTTGCTGCGGCTTTCCCGTTGAGATACAACATGGGGCTCTTCAAAAGGAGAGTGAATAGAGTATTAAAAGGTCGGTAAAATACTGGTAATACAGTGATATTGCCAGTATTTTTGGGTGTTGCAGGTACCGGCTGCTTGTTTACCATCTATGGCATAATTTAGAAAATAGTAATTTTAACTAAGCGACTGCATATGAAAACTTAACGACTGTGGTTTATCATCATCTCAGCCAGGTTCAGCCAATACGTTTCCTAGGAGGTTTGAGCTGCGGCTGCTCACATACCTGCCGCAGGGGTTTTAACAATCGCACAGATGTGCGTGCGATACAAGCCGAACGCGCCGAACAAAACGAATTTTAGAATTCTTCATATGAAATTCTATGAAACCTTGCACACCTGTATCCGCGTTGACTCGTCCGAATAGCTGCAGTTCAGCGCGTTCGGCTCCGGATAGATGTGCGTTCACCTTAGATTGCCCCTGCGGCAGGTGTGTGAGTAGCCGCCTTTAGAAAGCGCAGTCTGATGGTTTAAGAACCTTAACAGAGTTCGTAGAGGACGCTGCAGCAGTCTTCTGGATATAATTACCCATTATTCGGCTCTTATTACGATAACCACAGGTAAGATGGGTGGGATGTATAAATTTATGTATATAGATATATGTAATATGATATGTACTCGTAGCAGCAGCAGCTGTTTGCAGTCGGCCGCCGAAAGGTATCTAATTTATAAAAATCCTGTTATTCATCAAAATTGATAAAATGAATGTTTGTATGGAAGATGTTTAGATGTTTGTTACTCAATCAGGCAGGAACCACTGAGCTGATTGGGCTCAAATTTGGTATTTAACAGCTTTGTGCTTAGACCCTGATCTAGACACAAAATTTATTTCTTAGGTGGTAAAACCATGGGACATAACATAACAAACCATACAATACCATTACATAGAAGGGATAGGTAGGCACAGGTACCCAGGACTCAGTCCCTTAGTAGGTACACCCACATTTTACCAGAATCTTTTTGTTCCCATGTAATAGTTATTGCCATCTACTGCGGGCACAGTTCCCGACTCCAGGATGTCATTGAGATAATTCCTAAAAATACAAAAACAC
Organism: Hemistola chrysoprasaria; assembly: GCA_947063395.1. Taxonomy (NCBI): domain Eukaryota; kingdom Metazoa; phylum Arthropoda; class Insecta; order Lepidoptera; family Geometridae; genus Hemistola; species Hemistola chrysoprasaria. The sequence goes on from OX346725.1 coordinate 11,166,625, forward strand.
TTTGCTTGACCTGTGGATCGAATCTGGGACCTCATGCTTGTAACCACTAATTGACCGAGGCAGTTAACCATGGGACATAGTAAGTATAAGTATAATATCTCCATTGGAAAAAATAATGTGTAATATCAAAGTTCAGTCAAACCGAGTATTTATTTTTAGATCATGAGTAAATTAATTTTCGTAAAGGTTACAGTTTTACTAATTTCCTTTATATCTTTGGTAAAAATAACAGCAGGAGTGGAATTTTCCGTCATTCCCAAGAAAAGAGCCTTTATAAACCTTATTTAGACCTTTCTGCAAAATCTTTTACTTCATACACAGAAAAAAACATTCGCGGCTCAACTTTTGCTTTTCATTTCATTTGCAGCAAGAAGAGTAAATCTAACAGAACCTGGACATAGAGGATATTTGACAGTAGGTCACAGAGAATCTGAGTAACGCTAGAGCTAAGTGTGTGTTTTGTTTTACATATATATACATTTGAACTCCAAACGAATTACATGACGAAGGAGCCATATATTATATTGTTCTGTGCCCCCCTTTATAAATAGTTATTTGCCGCTAATTGTGACACATTTTCTAGTTTTAATATTTGATTTTATTGTTTTCTGTATTAATTGTAATACCAATAAATAGTTTTCTATTCTATTGTGTTTATGAGTATTAATTTTTTTGAGTTTCTTATTATTTTTTTATTCTAATTTTAACTTGACATTGTGTTAATATTGAATTCCAATTGTATTGTATTGTAATTTGACATGATTTTTATGTAATTTAATAATTATAATGGTTGCATCAATTAATGAAATTGGTTGTAGCTGTTCTAATTTTGAATAAAAAAATTGAAATTTTGAAATATATGTAGTCCAGGTCTAAAAGGTAAAAAATGCATCAACTGCCAATGTTTTTAGGGGAGTTTTGCCAGAAACTTCGTAGGAGCTGGTGCGGTTGGCTTTAGTCCTAAAGGTGGTCTAGGAAAGACATGAATGCGATCAGCTCAGAACAGAGATGAAGTCCAGTCACCGTTGTTAGTTAGTGCTAGTTTACCGTTGTGGTGGAAACTGTTTCACTTCATTTGCTGCTAGTGACTTTCGACTTTTGCTTCTTCTACTTTCATCATTCTTCATACATGTTCGCCGGTTGTGGCTTTACGTATACGTACATAATATTATATGCAGGATTATCAGTACCTGAGTAAATTTGCACTGTGACTTGAAGTATAAAAGGCTAACCCTTCAGCCGGAGCTTAGAACAATAGACGCGGCCAACAATGCTCAACACAACAAGCTCTCCATTGTCTAGTCTATGGACATCTTGCTCAATGAAGGTTGAACAAATACTTCAAAATGAAGTGTTCATCTTAGGCTTGAACTTATCCAGACATGGAGATAAAAAATATAGTCTACATTCACCGTACCTAAATACGTCAAGATAGTTCAGTCACAAGCGCAAATTGCTGCATTAACTGAAGCGTATCAATGGCAGCTATATCCAATCCGGCAAATTTTTTACAAAATGATGAAAACGACTTTTATTTCATTGTATCCTGGACACTTATGACATTTAAAACCACCTAAAGATTTCTGTTCGAATATAAATCTATGATCAAAGCACTCAGACAACCCCAGAGCTGGCCCATATAGCCTATATTGAATAAATTAAAATCCACTTACCTAGCTGTTTTTGTTACCAACTCCTGTTTTACTATTGGATTTAGTTGGCTTTGATTGTAAGTGAAATGGATATAACTGTATTTGTTTCTAACCAATTGTTTGGTTGGTTGCAACTGTAGGGTTGATGTTATTTTGTGACGCGCATGCTACTGATTCTGTGAACGGTGGTTTTATGGAAAGTATTAATGGCAACGTGTGGTTTAAGGAAGATCTATGGTATGTGCGAGGGCGCGGTGGCAACACGTGAAGGGGGATGCCAGCGCGACAGATGATTGTAGAGCGAGATTGAAGATGCTGAAGTGTTCGGGTATTATTTAATGGAAAAGGAACGTCTAGACATCTTTAGCTGTGTTTGATTCTCACAGGAAGATACCGAAGACTTTGATTCTAAGCTCTAAGCTGAGTTTTGAACGTAATTTGTGAAGGATATGGCTGCTTTAGACTGAAATAAACTGAATGTTGGTTAAAACTGTTCACTAGTTAGGTGACACGTAGGTTGCCATTCCCAAGTGAATTTAAGCACTATACGGATTTAGCTGCCTTTGATTCTATATACGCCTCAACTTTCATCTGTCCTAAATTGTACTAAATTTTATGTATAAACGAGTATAACTTAAGTGATCTCTTGTTTATGCACTACGAATGTTAATTAATGTATATCCCGAGGATGTTCATTTATAATTCTAATAACTTTACTGTATAATTGGGTAGCATCCCATCTAACATAATAAAGTTTTATTTTGATAATTGTAAAATTGCTTCATTATATTATGTGGTGCGTTGGTGTTTGCCACACAGTCTCACAACTACTGCAGACACCATCGTTTCTTTCGCAATTTATTCCAAAATATATCATTTGAAATTTGAAAAACAAAAATAGATATGTCCAAAGATGATGCTGATAATTTAGGTAGTGCGGTATCAGTCGGAGTACACAGGGAGATCTATCAACAAAAATAAGAACTTTACATTGAAATTACGTTAGTGTGAGTACTTTAACGGCGTCAGCTTTTGGTAACCAACCCATGTTATACGCGTGTGTAAAGAAAAGTATCACAAAAATTCCTTAAAGTTTAACCCATCATACCCGGAGATATACGCCGATCCCATGCAAATTAGGTCCAAAGTAGCCGTCTATTTATTCCCAAATAACATCGTTTGGATTATTTGACAAGGGTCGGAATGTCGGGTATCATTCCCCTGCTCCATATTTCCACACTTTTCTGTTGATCCTACGGTCGGAGTGTGACCCCCATATATTATGGTAACAGTTTGAGATGAGTTGATATATTTTGAGTGTTGTTTTTTGAGATCGTCGCTCAATATGTCATGTGTATTGGGTAATTCATCATTTATAATGATACTGGCGACCCGCCTGCTTCGCACGGGCAGCATAAAAGCACAGTTAGTTAGATTGTTTTAACAGGGACCACTTAGAAGTTTGACACAATCCTATGGAAAAATTACCAAATCGATGCTTTGTATTCTCCTGTTTTCTCCAAATACAGTAAACCTATTTGATATAATTATATCATGATATTTTAAAGATGAAGTAAACTGTGTCACTATAATTTTTTCTTGTTTATAAACTCTTCGTTTTTTGTAGTGAACGTCTAATCACGCAAGTAAAACTGGGATTTTTAAAAGTTCACTGTGTAAAAACCGAGACATTATAAGAGAAACTAAAATGACAGGTAAATACAGAGTTTACTACACTAAAAATAACCTTAATATCATAAATTTTAAGAATGGGTTAGTTATATTCGGAGGGAATACAATTTATAATACAAAACATCGTTTTGGTAAATTTTTCATGGGATTGTGATACATTTCTCGTAACTAGGATAGGCGATATAATTCTGCAATAAATTGACCAATTATATTCCCATTGTTTTCATATTATAATTCTATAAGTTTACACAGTGTGAGCCAATAAAGTTTCCTGTCGTCATGATTTTTCTGAACTCTTCAACATTTCTGACAATTAAAACGTCAGTGAAATCTCCTACTATAAATGCGAGTTTGTGAGGATGGATGGATGGATGAATGTTACTCTTTCACGCCAAAACTACTGAAACTATGTTGCTAGTTTATACCCTAGAATATAACCATAGAGAATATAACCATATATAAACCATAGGGTACATTTTTATCTCGATATTCCTACGGGAACGAAGAGTACGCGGGGAAACCGCGGGGCAAAGCTAGTAAACATTTTAACCTTCCTTTTGAATTATTTCATCTATTGATGGAATTCGCATCAAAAGCCGTCGAGTGGTTTCAGAGGCGTTAATGAATAAATATAAATACACTGACAGACAGATGTAGAAAGCTACTTTGTTTTAACCCCGGCTGAAGGAGTAATAGAAGGGGTGTTAGAAGTTTGATGTGCCTTTGTATATGTTTGCTTGTCTGTGGCATCGTAGCTCCTAAACGAACAGACCGATTTTGATATGTACGATTTTTTTATACCAAAGGTGGCATAAAAGCAGAGAGCCGCCTTCAACATCAGGGGTATTGCCAGTATGTTGCCGACCCTTCAACACTCTATTCACTCTCCTTTTGAAGAGCCACATGTTGTAGCTCAACGGGGAAACCATTCCACAGTTTGCACGTATGCGGGTTTTTGTTTGAAAGCTGGCGTGGCGTGATCGGGAGTGTATTAGCTCTGTTGAAGATGTTTGAAGATTATCAGCATTCTTTCAAGATGTTAATTAACTAACAGCAATCCTGTATGAAATACTTTGTGTAAGTATTCTTTACCACATAAATAATCAATAGTTATCTCATAAAAAACTAAACTCGAAGCAAGAATTGCCATTATGTGTCTACAAAATAAATTAATTACATAAAAAAAAAACATTATTATGAGTACATAATAAATATTTATCTAAAGCAAAAAAAAGATACAAAACAAACGAAATAAAAACGATCATTAAGCATAATACCACAATAAAACTAATATAATGTAAACAATTACACAGTATCCCAACTTCATACATTAAGATAAAAAAATAGAATTAGTAAGTTTCCAGTTTTTTGTGTAGATCATGGCAGACCTTATTGTGATTATTAGTCATCGATTTAAAAAAATATACACAATTTAACAATAGAATAGCATAATCGAGTAAATAATAATAATTAAAAATATAAATAAAAATGTCTATTATGCTGTCATTAGTAATACTTTTTTGCCATAGGTGGCAAATGAGAAGACGGGCCGCTTGATGATATTTCAATTGAGCAAGTAAGTTGTAGTGAACTGCCTTATTGGCATTTTAATCCCAAGCGTGACTGCTGAGGATGAGTGCCTAGGCCAGGAAAAAAAAATCCAATAAAAGTGTTATTGGATTTATCCATCCGGAGTTTTCCATTATATTCACATTAGTTTGATGCATAATTTGGGAATCCGGGAAAGTGCCTAATTTGAATTGCCCGTTCTTCCCTCCCTCTACAATTTGAGTTGAGTTACTGTATGTTTTTATAGTTTGCCGCACCTATATCAAATAGCAAATTAATACGCCCAGAGTAATAACAATAATAATAAATAACGTTATTAAGGTAAATGGAAATACTCTGCAATAAGCAGTTATCTAATGTTATATACGGGGTTACTACATCAGTAAGCATCCTCTTATACAGGGTCATCGTCAACTCGCACGCATACATTCACGCCTTTTTCCCGAAGGGGTAGGCAGAGGTGAACCCAGGACTCAGTCCCATAGTAGATACACCCACATTTCGCCAATATGTTATTGTCAACTCATCATTAAAAAATTCAAATCGAGAAATAATAATCAAGTTTTTCATGGCTTTTTTGAGGACTTTTGCGATTTTAGAGTTGGCTCCTCAAGATCCTAAAGAGGCCCATCGTAGATGTGGTAGTTTTACTTTTTAATTAGGAACCTAGTTTTAGTCGACTGGCCGGTTGGCTCAGCCGGTAGTGCCCCTGCATTCTAAGCCGCAGATAGCGGATTCGATCCCCGGCCAGGTCAAACATTTGTGCGCATGAGCATGTCTGTTTGATCTGTGTCTGGGTGTTATAAGCTTATATAAGTATGTATATCAGTCTTCTGGTTACCATAGTACAGGCTTTGCCTAGTTTGGGACCAGATGACCGTGTGTGAAAGTTGTACCATATTAATAAAAAAAAGGAATTTAGCGCCATGTGTTACACTCTTCTTTTCACTAAGATTGTGAAAAAAAAAACAATTAATTTCATCAAAACATTTTCGCTGATTTTTTATATCGCGACACCAAAAAAAATCTCGTTGTTAACAGATAAAAATTAACAAAAAAATTACTTTACCCCTAGAGGTTGAAAAGTTATTTTAGCCGCGCTCTGGCACGCAACAATGAAGCTAGAACTTCATCTGGCACACATGTGCTACGTACGCCGGATCTGGGCGCGTCGGACCCGCATAAAGCGTAAGGCGTGTATCTAATGTAGCTCTAAACAGCTAGTTGCCATACAAAATGTATAGGCTCCGACGCGCCCAGATCGGCGTACGTGGCACACGTGTGCCAGATGTAGTTCTAGCTTTACTGACTTTATTGAGCAAGAGTAATGAAAAAGTTATTTCATTCAGTTTCTGGTTCATTTCTATGAAAGGGTCATAATAATAACATAATCCTTTTAAAACTTCTTTGCTTAAAATATTAAATTTACAATAAAAAAGATATTTCAAGAATTGATAATCTAATTTTAAAAGTTCTAAAAATGTTAATATAATTGTTTTCATTTACAGCAAAGTGTTTTCACCCCAACTCCTGTTCGTTGACATCAAAGGAATCAATTTAAATACCATCAGTAAACTGGTAAAAATATTCATAAAGCTTTACGTCACGCGCTGTTATTAAAAATCTTGCCTGTCTTCATAAATTTCATGATCCTGTTCTTGTAGGTATGTACCTAGTACCTATAATATAAGAAATTGTATAAGGTGCTTCTTCTAATATTATTATGGCTTTTTTTTAAATAGTTGTCACAGTGCAAGTGGAATCCTACTAATATTATTAACCTCAAATTTCGGTACAATGTAAAAAACATGCGTTTTTAACAGGTGTACAAAACGCTTGCGAGTTCTAACTCACCTCCAACGCCATCTAGCGCGGTTTTGGTTAGATCGATGGATGGATGGATGTTTGTTTGTTTTCTGTTTTTGTTATTGTAGTGGTAGGCCTCTTTTGCAGGGGACCGCCTGGGAAAGTACCACACCTTTGCCAGTTATTCATCCGCCAAGCAGTAATGTGCAAACATTACTGTGTTCCGGTCTGAAGGCAATGTTTCCAGCGAAATTACTGGGCATGACGAGTTTCAACAACTAATATCTCAGGGTGACAGGCGCAGTGCAGTGCCGCGCAGAATTTTGAATTTTAAAACACTGGGTGGCACTGCCTCTGATATGGGCAATTATGATGCTTACCCTCAGGCACCTGATTCGCTTGTCTTGTTACTCACTATCATAAAAAAAAATAAAAAAAATTCACACCAAAACTACTGAAAAAATTGGGCTGAAATTTGGTATGTAGGTAGCTTAGACCCTGGAATAACACATAGGGTACTTTTTTATATTCCCACGGGAACAATATCTACGCGGGTGAAACCGTGGGTCACAGCTAGTACTAAATAATATTATGTTATTGTCACTATACCATAAAAGATGGATATATTCTACCGCAGTTTTTAGAGCGCACAACAGTAATAATGAAATTACTGTTTTTCTAAACTACTATTGTTACTACTGTTTTCGATTTTTTCAAAATCGTATAGTAATAATGAATTTTGGCATTGTTTTTGAAACCTTGGTTTACAATATTGCGTAGTGGATTCCATATTTTTCAAAATAAGATATTATATTCTATGCTACTCACACTGAATTAACCTTTCATATATGATTTTTATAATTGGTCCAGTAATTTTTGTTACACACAAACAAAAAAAAAAACTCTCATTACCTCTATAATTATCGTAGTAGAGATTATAAAAATTGTCGGATAATACGAAAATTTTTGAATAATAACATTGATGTTTTGTGTTAAGGGACAATTTCCACACACTGCGTTAGTAACCATAAGACTGATTTGTATTCTTTTGTCACTGTGGTCTCAGTCAATAGAAGCAAATTATTTCTCGCGAAAACAAATTTTATTATTCTAGTGAAACCATAATATAATTTTGATCAAACAGTTTGGTAAGTTCGTTTGATCTTCAATATTCTATAATATTATTTTGAACATAAATAATACAGTTTTAGGCGTCCATTACACAAAGGTAAGGCGTCAATCAAGTGGGAATCAATCATGAGTGATATTGAGTAATGCACACATGACAACGGGCGCGGGCCGGGATGACGTTGCATTCCTTATATTTACTTATATGAAGGACACATAATAGCGTGCGCAGGAGGAGGGGCGTTTCCTTGTATTTGACAACCGACCCGTCTATGTGATTTCAACCCATGTTATTTTTAACTTTAATAATAAGTTTAATAATAGCCGTATGACGTCCACTGCTGAACATAGGCCTCCCCCATAGATTTCCATCCAGTCCGGATGTAAGCGGCCTGCATCCATCGTGTTCCTATACCGTCTTTATCAGATCGTCTGTCCACCTTGTGGGTGGACTTCCTACGCTGCGCTTGCCGGTCCGTGGTCTCCATTCGAAAAATTTATAGGCCATCAGTTCTACGTGCTATGTGCCCTGCCCATTGCCACTTCAACTTGCTAATCCGCTGGGCTATATCGGTAATTCTTCTTGATAGACGTCAATATTCACATTACGCAATAGGTATGTACATATAGGTATAATAGGTATGACAAAAATACATACAAGTATGACAAAACTGACAGAAAAGATCTATGGTGTAATGAACGCTTTAGAATCTATTAGATACATTGTCATTGATTAAATCCAATACAGAAACAAGTTAACAAGTCAATTGTGACAATTTTGTCAACGGAAGCTCGAATAAATTAATTACGCTCGAAACCCGCAAAAATCTTTTCGGAAATTCATCAAACATTTTAATGAAGTCGCGAACTTAATTGAATAAATGTGAATTAACTTGTTAGGGAGAGAATTGGTAAAGAAAACAACGTTTGTTATTGGTTGTAGAGTTATTGGGTAGCTTCATTAAATCTATTCAAAATGACGGCGACTTCTTGTCAATCCTACTATCCTACTTCCTACTAATATTTATAAATAGGATGGAAGGATGGATGAATGTTTGTTACTCTTTCACGCCAAAACTACTGAACCGATTGTGCTAAAATTTGCATGTAGATAGTTTAGACTCTAAAATAACACATGGGGTACCTTACTATCACGATATTCGCATGAGAACAAAGACTACGCGAGTGAAACCGCGGGGTACAGTTTGTCTTGTATAAACGCCATGGTGTTTTTACAATGACGTATAACTGTCAGTGTGTTAATAATTTCTTACTATGTTTTTAATTTTTTTCAGAATTTTTGTGTATTTTGAACTTCGACTTACGAATTTTACGTTAGTTAACGTAATTGGTTGTAACCGTGTTGAATAATAATAATATGAGACAACTTCCACACACGGTCATCTAGTCCCAAAATAGGCTAGAAGCCTGTACTATGGTAACCAGAAGACTGATATACACACTTATATAAGCGTATAACACCCAGAAAATCAAACTAATGTTCATGCACACAAACGTTTGACCTGGCCGGGGATCGAACCCGGGGCCTAGGGCACAGAAAGCAGAGTTACTACCATCTGTGCGCACCAGGCTGTCATTAATAATAAACAAGCTACACTTTTCAGAAACAAGTCTCGAAAAAATAAGGGACCAGTAGGAATTAGCGTGTCAAATGTCGTTTGGTTTAGATCCTTTAGTTCTGGTGGAGCGTGAAAGCCTTTTTTAAGAATAATTCTATTGTCACAGAAACGCTAAATATTAATATTATAACGCCATCTAGTCATTATTCACTATTTATCGAGCCGCTGGTGAGCCTTATTTATGTGACGCGAAAGTTGACACTTATCGGAAGCTTTCAAGGGTTTACTTAGTGAATCGTTAGATGGCGTACGCAGTTCGTTGAAGACCGAAGAAAGCCACAGGAGTAGGATCTGACGTTGCTCCTTGTCGCGCCTGGACGAACTTCACGACTGTTCGGAAAAGACATGACAGTCATCTGTGCTTTGTGATTCCTTCCGCCTTCCGCTAACGCTATCGCTCGCCATATTTAAGCTTATATCGCATCATCGCCCTAATTTCGATAAGAACGCTGGACTTGTGAAGTGTTTGTGAGCAGCCGCTTTTTCATACGACTTGCGTGTCTGCGGTAATTCGCCAGAGACGAGGACCTGGGGGACCTAAGGAACGGAAGGTAAGTGTTGCTTTCGTAGTTACGTTTCTAGGGTTCATCAGCGGCTTCCTCGTTCTACTCCACCCTTTTTTGCCTGATTTTACACGCCCCACCAAGTTCTTTAACCAGAAGAATTTACAAATAATAAATAGGTGGAAGTTGTAAAAGCTAATAAGCTTTCAAAACAATAATATTCGAAAAAAGATGTAGAAAGTAGACTTTAGTCGACATTTTTGGCCGTGTGGTTCCCGGCTATTTAATAGGGCCACCCTTTCCCATCCCGGTGAGACCCGGCAGAGGGACGTTCTTTTTATTTTTATGATATTTTTATGAGTTACAAGACGAGCAAATCTGGTGCCTGATGGTAAGCATCATGATTGCCCATATCAGACGCAGTGCCACCCAGTGTTTTAAAATTCAAAATTCTGCGCGGCACTGCACTGCGCCTGTCACCCTGAGATATGAGTTGTTGAAACTCATCATGCCCAGTAATTTCGCTGGTAACATTGCCCTTCATACCAGAACACAGTAATGTTTGCACATTACTGCTTGGCGGATGAATAACTGGCAAAGGTGTGGTACTTCCCCAGGCGGCCCCCTGCAAAAGAGACCTACCACTACAACGTATTCGGAGAGTGGGCAGCAGCGCTCTTCAGCACCAAGTATTCCAACTACTGCTCCAACTACAAGCCGAGGCCTATGTTCAGCAGAGGACGACTTCCGACAGAAAATGTATTTAATAATAATTTATTCATATTTCCTAGGCCCCGCGATTTCACATTTCACCCCATGTGTTTCTTTAAAAAAAACATACTTACCTATTTACTTATTGGTCCAATATAATTTTCAGGATTGTACCAAACCTGTGACCAAACACACATTTAAACCATCGAAAATCTGCTGAAGAAAAACTTATGGCGTAGTGACTAGGACCTCATAAGCGCTACCGATCGTAAGGCCCCCGCTTTGATCCCCAGGCCAGGCCGAAAGTATTATTGGATTTATATTAAATTTAATAGGGGGCTAGCCTTTTGCCATCTACCGGGCACAGTTCCAGACTCTGTCACTGCGATAATTCTTAATGGAAAAATCCAAAAAACACTTTGCTTGACCTTGGGCTCGAACCGGGAATCTCATGATCGGCAGTTGAGCTTGCGTCCACTATGTATGAGAAAAAAATTATAAAATAAATAGTTAAGGCACACATATGTATGCATATTGAAGGGTTCCATACCTAGATAACAAAACGCTTCCAATCCCAAAAACAATCCGCCTAGAACATACAGCGCCATCTATTACAGACAGACAGACAGACAGACATACAACAAAGTGATCCTTTTTTCCTTTTGAAGTTAGGAACCCTAAAAGTAATAAGCACCTAAGTTACCTATATTTATATAATACATAATATTATAAACTGCCTCGATGGCGTAGTGGGCGCATACTCGACTGCCAATCAAGAGGTCCCGGGTACAATCCCCAGGTCAGGCAAGTGTTAAATATTGGATTTTTCCATTAGGAATTATCTCAATAACTGCCTGGAGTCTGGAACTGTGCCCGGTAGATGGCAATAGGCTCGCCCCCTATTACATGGAACCTATAACATACTGGCGAAATGTGGGTATATCTACTATGGGACTGAGTCCTGGGTACACCTCTGCCTACCCCTTCGGGAAAAAAGCGTGAATGTATGTTATGTAATATTATAGTTAAGGTCATGTTTATCGAATATAAACCCCGTTTATTATTTTATAATCGGCTAAAGATCTGCTCTAGAAGCCAATAGTTAAGCGGGCGTCCACTGGCTTGGAAAATTGAGAAGTGGATTAGGCAAATCACTTTTCATTCCCCTGGCTAGAAGTTTGCCCTTTTAAATTTTATTATCTTGGAGGCACGATGTTGCAGGTGGGGCTACTTTGAAGGCGTAGCTCAGAAAGACGAGTAAAAATAGACAATTTATTATGTTCCTTTATCCTGTGAGAGCTGGCTAAGGGTTAACAGATCTAGAGAACGGGCAGTAGAGTCCTCTGCAAAAAACCATTGAACTGCGCTCGACAACCCGCCTGCCAAGCATGTCGAGTATTGGCAAAACCTCCCTCTATGGGGGAGGCCTATGTTTAGTAGTGGATTACCAACGGCTGAGATGATGATGATGATGATGATGATCCCGTGAGAGTGTCGGTTCTTTTCCATTCACAATTCTTCTGCTAAGGATGTAGCGTATTCTTTAGATAATAATTATATAATGTGTGTATACCTATATACTTTACACAAAATTTTTAACAACTAGCTGACCATGCGTACTTCGCACCACCTTAGAGTTATAATATATAAATATCGTGTTTGGTTTTTATATTTATAGTAATTTATTCGCCTATCGCTCACCAGATTCCGATTTCCATAGGGAAACCCAAGAGGTGATTATGGGATTTACTCGAGCACGTGAGATTAATTAATATAGGGAGGATAGTTTACATATTGATAAGTACCTTCAGCCAGTATGAGTGCCCAATTAGTACCATAGTACCCAATTTCTGTGAACTGTTGAACTTTTCTAATATTTTCTGATATTTCTATTATTATTTTCTAGTTCGTAGTAGTCTTTATTTTACGTAATTACATAGAGTATCTTTTATAACTTTAAAAATTTTGGTACGTGTGAGCGAGAGGACGAATTGCGTTTATTTTATTTTCTTTTATAAACTCTTAATTATTTCTAGTGAACGTCTAAAAACCCCGCGTGAACTCTGCCCAAACCTTATTTCAAGTGAAAATGAATTCCATGCAATCGAGCGACCCGCGGCCTATAAAGAGTTTATTCGTCAATCTCGTCATTTCTATTGGAATGTTTGATGGCAAATCACTCGATTACACAAATTGCTATGAATTTAATCCACTCATTTAGATTTATGACTTCCAATTATTTTTTCTATATTTTTTGTTCCACGATGTAGCGTCCGTTGTATAGTAGGAATGCTTTGAAATGATTTCAAAATCTTAACATGTTGTAACCAACCTTATTTTAATTCATATTAAAATTGTAAATAAAACATTAGGACCTGCGAAATTATTCCAAACTTTAAATAAAATCACGTATTATTTTTAAAAGTGGATCCATTTCAAAGAAATGGAGTGACCACTTAGAGACTATTGAATTGACACATGTGGAGCTCATAAATAACATAAAATATTGGACCTTTTCGACATTTTAACTGAGTTCTGGGATTCTGAGAACGATATAATATAACTCCATAAGTGCACACTTGAATATTAGGGTCCGTATACACGAACGAAATGTGTCTAAAATAATAAGATATATCTTTATATTATTATCTTATTCAATGTTATTTATATGAGTTTCTATTATTTTACAATAATAATTTATGGGAGGCGTGTTTGAGCATTAAGAAAATATTATTATGATGTAATAATGTACCTTTATAATATTAACTGCTACATATAAACTGCTATGTGAAATTATCAACATAATACAATCCCAATGTAGGTATTATTATATTACTTAAATAACTATTAGTATTGTAAAATTAGCATATAACTTGCTGTACTTTCATTTGTCTCACTCTGTGTGTACGGATCTTTAGTTGCGTTATATGTTATAAAAAACCTTTAGAAATGTTGTATGGGAACCTTTTCCTATGGATAGGGATGAAACAATATTTGGGGGCGGGATTTTTGTATAGTTAGGAGTAATGGTAGGGCTGTTCCTCGAAGGCGTGTGCGCAACAACAAAACCAAAAGACAAGGGAGGTCCTGGACATAAGCAACGTGGAAGGCGCCGGGAGAGGACGACTAATTAGTAGGGCAATAGTATTTACAATTAGAGTTCCTATCCCTGGAACTAGGAATAGGTAGTTGTTCGTGTTAAACTTATATTAGAATTAATTATTTGATGTAATCTTAGTAACGTCCAGAGATACAGCGTGTAAAGTTTGGTATGTAATTTATTGTATTTTCATAATTTCATATTCACGGTTAATCCGTATCGAATGATTTTAACTACGTCCTTTGACATATCGATGTTAAACACTTACTGTAAAAGTTGTTTATAAATGTTGATATAAAGTATAGAAATTATTTGTATATCTTTAACGGTTCAGGTTTCAGGCAACATTATCTTTTAAATCTTTTAATGAAATAATTAATTATTAAGTTATGACATTTATAATATTATCTGTTATTCTTGGTTCGATTCCAGGAATATTTAATTTATTATTGTGGGATTAATTTTAAACGTTCATTAGTAATTTGCGTGGCAATAATGAACATTACTTTGGTTCGACTCCGAAGTTGTTTTAGCCAGGTTTGTCAAGTTTACACACAAGTTATAATAAACTTATAATATTATAAGGTGTGATTAGACGTGGCAATGTCAAATATGAGGTGAGCGTTGTCGCGACGTTAAGAGTACTCTTAAACCCCTACCTGAAATCGCAAAGTTCAGGTACTTGTCAATGCCATCTCTATGCAACCCCTAACTCGTAATTATAAAACGAGTTGAACATTAAATTCATGTAAGAATTAGATGTAATGCATGGTAACTAAGGCATTGTAATTACTTGTTCCTGATGATTTCGTTATTTCCATTTATCCTCAATGTATTGTCCATTTTATATTAACGTAAATATAATTAAATATCCTTTGAACATTCATTTGATTTTATGTTTCATTTTCATTTCATTATTATATTAACCTTTAAATAATTGTATTCAAAGTAGCTTATTTGAGAATGTTGTCATAGTCCTGATTCTATCAAACGTAAATACTCTAGAAATGGTATTCTTTTACATCTTTTGTTTTATGAATAAATTTAGTGTTGTTTTAGTTAGATATTTGTTTTATTTGAAAATCACAACGTAGGAAATATAAAAACTAGACGATCACTTTTTAACAGGCCATTTTTCAGGTTATTTTAGGATTAAATTCTAGGTAGATTTAGGTTGTGCTTAGGGATACGTTTAGGGTTGTTACAATGTGGTTACATCTGGACGCTAAATTAAGGGCGCTCGACTTCCATACATAATGAAATGACACAAATAATATGAATTTTTGTAGTGGTAGGCCTCTTTTGCAGGGGGCCGCCTGGGGAAGTACCACATCTTTGCCAGTTATTCATCCGCCAAGCAGTAATGTGCAAACATTACTGTGTTCCAGTATGAAGGGCAATGTTACCAGCGAAATTACTTGGCATGACGAGTTTCAACAACTCATATCTCAGGGTGACAGGCGCAGTGCAGTGGCGCGCAGAATTTTGATTTTAAAACACTGGGTGGCACTGTGTCTGATATGGGCAATCATGATGTTTACCATCAGGCACCTGATTAGCTCGTCTTGTCACTCAATAATATAAAAAAGCAATGGGAATAATTTTGTGTGTAGTTAGCTGTGCTGTGGATCTGGTTAAAGATTTGGTTGAAGAAAACCTTACGGTTTGTTCATATTTATGTAAATTTTTAAAAATGTTTTTTAATTATACATATATCATTTTGTTCTTGTTGTTGTAATGTTGTTGTTGTAATTGTGTTGTGTGTGGAAATTTGTTCTCTCCTTCTTCATATCTGTGTAATTTCATGTTGTGTGGAAATAGAACCACATTATATGGCGCTGATGAGTAATAGTGTCTGTCAGTTCGTCAGTCGATCAATCAGGATTTTGATATAACATAACATAACTCGTCAAAGGCGTGATTGTTTATCACGCTTTTTTCCCGAAGGGGTTGTTTATCTTCATTGACGTGAAAAAATATAGAATAAATATTTTTGAGTTGAGTTGAGTTTATAGTCCTTTTGGCCACAAGACTTTTTTTGATAAATTCAATCCTACACAATCCTATGAAAAAATTACCAAATCGATATTTTGTAATCCTGTGTTTCCTCCGAATATGTTTAACTCATTCTTTAAATATATATCTTGATATTTTTATAGTGAAGTAACCTATTTTCCTGTCATTTTAATTTTTCTTATAAACCCTTGGTTTCTTCATAGTGAACTTCCAAAAATTTACTCGCGTGATTGGACGTTCACTACAAAAAAAATTAAGAGTTTATAAACAAAAATAAAATAATAGGGACATACTTCACTTCAACTTTAAAATATCAGGATAAAAATTTAAAGAATCAGTTGATTTTATTCGGAGGAAACACGGGAATACAAAACATAGATTTGAGAAATTTTCCATAGGATTGTGTCAAACTGCTAAGTGGTCCTGTATCCTGATAAGCGCAATTATATTCACAAGAATCTCCCAAATTCTCGACAATTCTAACGTCATCATTGTGTAATTCAAGCTTTAGAAATTCAATTCGTATTGGGAAAGAAAATTTTGCATAATAGAGGTAAGAAGACTCGATTAGGCTCACCCTTGTCACATAAAACATTTTTGTTTCTATTTGATGTGCCCTTCAAAATAAGTTAGCATGAACAAAAAGCTTTTGGTACGGATGTTTTATTTTATCGAATATTTATGTATATATTTATTTTTGTTATTAAATTGGTAGGCTCAAGACGAAGTTCTTCGACCAGTGTGTGTTACCAGTGATGACTTACGGATCTAAAACGTGGTCTTTGCCTGTGGGCCTTATCAGTAAGCTCAAAACAGTGCAACGTGATGGAGAGGGTTTGGGATTTCTCTGCGAGATCGAATCAGAAATGAACATATACGTAGCCGAACGAAAGTTAACATAGGATTAGCAAGTTGAAGTGGCAATGGGCGGCACATAGCACGTAGAACTGATGGCCGATGGGGCTGTAAAGTTCTTGAATGGAGACCACGGATCGGCAAACGCAGCGTAGGACGTCCACTCATAAGGTGAACAGATGATCTGACAAGTTGGACAGCCGGACTCGATGGAAAATTATGAGGGAGGCCTATGTTCAGCAGTGGACGTCCTATGACTGAGATGGTAATTAAATTGTTAAGTTGTGTGTACCAGTATATCTTCAAGGTTATTAATAGTAATTAATATCTGAAAGGTATTTCAACTAATTATTTTTAACAACTTAGGGCGTAAACTCAACTGCTGACCATGAGATCCCGGGTTCAATCCCCAGGTCAAGCATAGTGCTATTGGATTTTTCCATTGGAAATTATTTCTATGACAGCATATATGCAGCTCTATGGTAGAGGCTGGAACTGTGTCCGTTAGATGCTAATAGGCTCGCCCCCTAATACAAGGGTACAATAACATACTGGTGAATTGTGTTGTACCTACTATGGGACAGAGTCCTGGGATCTCTGTCTACCCCTTCGGGAAAAGGGCGTAATGTTATTTTATATTTTATACAAAATGTTCAACGATCTAAATGTATGTAACTACTTTTTTTTCGCATTTATAGTGAACATCATTCCTTATTATACTAAGTATAATGAAATATCATTCTTCTTTATCTAGTATTCTGACTGCCTCGGTGGCGTAGAGGGCGCATGCTCGACTGCCAATCAAAAGGTCCCGGGTTCGATCCCCAGGTCGTGCAAAGTGTTAAATATTGGATTTTTCCATTAGGAATTATCTCAATAACTGCCTGGAGTCTGGAACTGTGCCCGGTAGATGGCAATAGGCTCGCCCCCTATTACATGGGACCAATAACATACTGGCGAAATGTGGGTGTATCTACTATGGGATTGAGTCCTGAGTACACCTCTGCCTACCCCTTCGGAAAAAGGCGTGAAAGTATGTTTTTTTTATCTAGTAAAAACGTACCTACTTAAAATAAAAAAAATATACTGTTAGAACGAACCTTGCACACCTAAATTAGCGGTTTATGCTCCCAAGCAATAGAAATTCGCAAAAACAATAAATATCGACCTCTATTAATTTGCCCTAATGACAAATACCAGAGTTCTTCCAATAAATACGGAGACTCTGGACATTGTTTCCAGATTTGTGCCATTAATCATTTTTATGTTCCTAATTAATATAAAGATTCCGACGACAATAGGGCAGAGAATTATTATCTTCAAAAGTTTTGGGAAGCGTAATTTTTGTCGAAGTCTCCCTTGGATCTCTTTGGCTGATGTCTTTCATAATTCTTAGTTATGTTGAATAATTTGTTCAAGCTTATTACTGAAAGTCGGGGTCGATTGCTTTTAACGAGGCGTTATAAAAGTATGACCAAACTGAAAACTTTGACGATCAAAAATATTGGTGTCTTTTTGTCACTAAAAGTTAGTACAAGATTACTATAATTTATTACACTGGCCGGTTGGCTCAGATGGTAGTGCCCCTGCCTTCTGAGCTGCAGGTGCCGGGCTCGATCCCCGGCCAGGTCAAACATTTGTGTGCATGAACATCTCTGTTTGATCTGTGCCTCGTTGTTATAAGCGTATATCCTATCCTGCTAATATTATAATTGAGAAGCTTTTTTTTTTTTTTTTTTTATGATATTGAGTAACAAGACGAGCAAATCAGGTGCCTGATGGTAAGCATCATGATTGCCCATATCAGACACAGTGCCACCCAGTGTTTTAAAATTAAAAATTCTGCGTGGCACTGCACTGCGCCTGTCACCCTGAGATATTAGTTGTTGAATCTCATCATGCCCAGTAATTTTGGCTGGTAACATTGCCCTTCAATCCGAACACAGTAATGTTTGCACATTACTGCTTGACGGATGAATAACTGGCAAACTTTGTGAGGATGGATGGATGGATGGATGGACATTCATCTTTAGCTGTAAAATATATTCAATTGACCTATTAAAGGTTATATAAAATAAAAAACAAAATAAAAGGTATAGCAGATATAGCCACTTTAATTATAGTTTCGGTGATCGACAATAGTTACAGTTTTTAGTTTTTAAATGCCGCAGAACTGTCTAATACGTACTATAGTTGTGCCAAGTTGCTGGTCCACCCAACGACAATCGCAACGAATCAAACAACAAAAGATTCAATAAGATCATGGCAATCGTTAACTGGAAATAGCACGGGCAACTTTTAACGAAAACTTAAAAATTTGATAGTTTTTTAAATAAATGGATGGTTTCTTTAACACTCTGTATTCGGAGCGTCTCACCTTTACCATAGAAATACGATATCTATAACAAACACATTTAATTAAAAAAGATCCACTGTTACAACACGATTTATCCACAAACTCTGTCCAAAAAAAACTCAATAACTTCAGACAAAACAAAGAGGAAAAACTTTTCTTTCAATTTTTCCGTAACACAAACTGTACTCCCAATTTTTCAGAAGAGCTATTAATTAAACTTGTGTAGATACAAGGAAAATTCTTGTTCAATTTATTTACGATGCTTTTATGAAAAAGAGCTGTATTATTTGATCGGGCTTGGGCCCGAAGGTTCGTGGATCAAAGCTGCCAGTGATTTTAACAATGAACTTATATTTGGGTTGCTTTTTTTTCATTATTTAGAAACGAATTGAAGACATTTCCTGTTCGTTTTGAAAATGCATATCTAGAATTCTAAAAATAAGACACTAATATGTTATATTGAGACACTGATTGATTGATTTGATTGAGATTCAATAACACCATTAACCTAACCCGATCATAATAATATTATGATATATTATATCCCAATATCAACCCACGCCGAAAGTCATGGGGGTGCTTGTTGAGTTTCAAGGCGTTAAATGTGAAAATTTATTTGGGATCCGTCGTGTTTGACAGTGTCTCAGTGTGTGATAATAAATCATTAAGTAGAAATTATTTAAACAAAAACTCACCAAAAACACCCTCTAATTGAATAAAAGTCAAAAATCTAACAAATCAAAGTAAACACGACCAAAAAATTCACTCTAACATAATTATATTTACAATTTCAATAGTTCCTTTTTCTGTTTATTTAAAGCCGAAAAATCTCGGAGAGTCTGCGAAAAATACGTTGGAATTTACCTTTATTTTTTGGTCAACCTTTGATCCAAAGGGCCGGCGCGTTGCCTGGTTACGCTTGACCCCTGTTGGGAATGTTTCACTTATTTTACGGAGAAAGGTTTGAAAGAGGATACACAATAAATTGGTTACCTATACGTATTTTAGAAAATTTAATCAAAAATTTGTACACCTGAGACCGTTCTTAACACTGAGTTTTTTTATAGTAATTTGATATAAGTCAAAATACCTACGTGTAAAAAAATGTGGAGTAATAACTAAACCACTTTTCTAAATTACTTGTTTTATTACGAAGAAAATTAAACCCCATAAAATTAACCTTTATTAATGATAATAATTTGAATTTATACTCTAACAGAACGGGTTACCGCAATTACACTGCTCGAGTCAATTCATATGGGTTATGTGGACAACCCATATTGGCAGAGTTTAAGGTCGCCAATATAGGAAACAGCCGGGACCTACAGTTTAACGTGCCATACGAAACACAGTAGCGCCCACGCAAAAAGTCCACATGGTGAGATTCGATCCAGGGACTCCGGATTTAAAGCCGGGCTTTGGATGTACTTACTGCGGGACTAAGTCCTGGGTACACCTCTGCCTACCCCTTCAGGAAAAAAGCGTGACGTTATTTTAAACGTTAATTCATTAACGTGATGTATAAGTTTTGTTATAATCTAATTTTATGTTGAGTTTAGATTAAATTATATAACATTTTATTGACACCATTTATTTTGACAAAAAAAAACAATAATAATAAAAATATTAACCAGAAATTATGTAAAAATTGGCAGCCTTATCGCGATCTCTTTCAGATAAACATGTAGAGAGATGAAATATTTGAATGGCGGTTTTAGTTTACACAAAATATTGTACATAAAATAAATAAAAAAAAAACAATTTAAATAAATAAAATAGAGAGCGTACATGGCCTTCTAAGAATTTGAAGCAATCCTATGAAAAATTACCAAATCGATGTTTTGTATTCTTATGTTTCCTCCGAATATAATATGCCCATTCTATAAATTTATATGCTGATATGTTTATAGTGAAGTAACCAATGTCCCGGTCAATTAATTTTTTATTTTCTTATAAACCCTTGGTTTTTTCATAGTGAACTTCCAAAAATCCCAGTTTTACTCGCGTGATTGGAAATTTAGAGTAAACAAAAATAAAATGATAGGGACATACTTTACTTCAACTTTAAAATATCAGGATATAAATATATCAAATAGGTTAACTGTATTTTGAGGAAACAGGGGAATACAAAACATCGATCTAGTAAATTTTCTATAGGATTGTGTCAAACTGCTAAGAGGTCCTCTTTCCTGCCAACAACAACATATTTATTTGTTACAAGTAAATTCTCAAGTGGAACCTTAAAAAAGCCTGACCCACGAACATAGAAGAGACAGACTGCCCACTCCGCACGCAGTCTTTATACAAATGACTCTCATTTACTAAGAATATTTTGAAGAAATTAAAATTTTGCCGCCATAACTTTTCTGAGGCAGTAACTGCCTTGATAACGGAAATTTACGTTTATATGCCGGTGTTTCCCTTAAGTATTTCCCTTAATAGTCAGCAGTTACATTTACGGAAGTATTCGGTATATTTTTTAAGTTGAAACCTGTGAAATTATCTCAGCGAACTGTGTGAATAAAAAGCTTTGTGAGAATAGAATAGAATAGAATTCTATATATTATCACCAAAATAACATAATACATATTAACCTATTATTATATTAACCTAATATAAAACTAATTCTTGGTTGACAATGGGCGGCCTTATGGCTTTAAGCGATCTCTTCCAGGCGACCAGTTTTGACGGATAGGGGAAATATAGGATGAGTAGGGGATGGGAAAGGGTACACATTTTATTTCTCTTAAAACAAGATCTTATTATACTATAATATACATATTTATGTATATAAATTATAATGCATACACACAGTAAGTATTAAGTATATGACCACAATAATAATAAATAATATAACAAACATTACTTACATGTTAAAATAATAATATTATATACAGATAATAAAACATCATCAGGCAATCATGATGCTTACCATCAGGCAACTGATTTGCTCGTCTTGTCACTCACTATTATCAAAAAAAAAATATTAGAACATAACATACCATCACGCCTTTTCCTCAAAGGGGTAACCAGATGTGTACCAAGGACCCAGTTCCATAATAATCCCATATAATTTTTGGTCCCATATATTAGTCAATTATGTGGGATCAAGCCTAGACAGATCCCCGTTACTGCACACAGACCTGGGGATCGAACCCGGGACCGAGCGGCAGTAAAATTTGCGACGACTACGCCACCGAGGCAGTCAGTTATTAGAACGCGTAAGAAGAAAACCTGGCCAAAACAAGTAATATAGGAAAGGAGTTCAAAATATCCACGGGAACAGAGTCGCGCGAATGAATCCCATTAATTTAATACCTGTATTAAAGTAATGGGATTCATCTAAATAATTATTATGCAATTCAAGTTACTCCACCCATCACGCTAATAATAAAGTAACATAGAAACCAAACCAGCGAATTATGATCGCCGTTACAAATGTAATCTCCTGAGTTAGTACCGCCTCCGGAGTGAGGTTGTATGATTTTTTTAAAAGTTGCGTGAAAAATATTTATCGCAACAACCGTGGGTAGCAAAACCAGGTACAAAATAGCGATTTGCTATGCAGTACCATTATTCTATAGGTACTAACATTCTTTTTAAACTTCTTTTGTTTCTATTATGACTGACGCAGCGTCGGTCGTTCGGCAGCACGTTGGGGGATGACATAGTAAAAGTGGCGGGTCCCATCTGGACACGGCTTGCACAGGACAGGATCTTTTTTTTTTTTATGATAGTGAGTGACAAGACGAGAAAATCAGGTGCCTGATGGTAAGCATCATGATTGCCCATATCAGACACAGTGCCACCCAGTGTTTTAAAATTCAAAATTCTGCACGGCACTGCACTGCGCCTGTCACCCTGAGATATGAGTAATTGAATCTCATCATGCCCAGTAATTTCGCTGGTAACATTGCCCTTCATACCGGAACACAGTAATGTTTGCACATTAATGCTTAGCGGATGAATAACTGGCAAAGGTGTGGTACTTCCCCAGGCGGCCCCCTGCAAAAGTGGCCTACCACTAAAAATCTAACTAAAAAATCTATAATATATAGTTATATATATAATAAATCTAGTGGCATGATATGAAGGAGGCCTATACCCAGCAGTGGGATGTAGTGAGCTGCGGATGATGATGATGACTGAATCGTTAGCGTACTGGGTGCAACAAGCTCGACTGCCTATAATGAGGTCCCACGTTAGATTCCCAGGTCAGGCAAAGTGTTATTTAAAAACAAAAATCAATTATTCCTCATATTCAATATCAATCGAATAATAATAATTGTTTTTATGAATCTTCGATCGTTTATCGATTTGATTGGGTCTTTCGCCTCCGCCCGCGCTTTGCCCATTGTTGGCAAACATAACATACAATCATGCCTTTTCCCGAAGGGGTAGGCAGAGGTGCACCCAGAACTCAGTCCCATAGTAGGCACACCAACGTTTTGCCTGTATGTTATTGGTCCCATGTAATAGGGGGCGTAAGCCTATTGCCATCTACCGGGCACAGTTCCAGATTCCAAGTATATATTGAGATAATTCCTAATGGAAAATTATCCTGCTGAATGATTATTGTATTCGATTGGTAATTTTTATTGGATTGTTTTTCGAAAATGACGAATTAATCGAAAATGAAATGTATGATTGTCGATACATTCGATACTTTTTGTAAGCTTTTTTGTAAGTGCATATGCTGTTTGAGTCAAATCTTGCAACTGAATTTTAAAACAGTTATCTTCAGGCGATTGAGATTACTAGATGAAGGTTATTATATTATAATATATGGGGCATATATAAGACAAGTTAATATATAAGACAAAATATTATTAAAGAATAAAAATATTAAAACTCACAATGTATGCTCTCTTTTTACACTTTCTCTTTTCTTTTTACTCAACATTTTAGGAAAATATTATGTAAGTAGCAAAGATCTGAGTGGGAAGATCTGTTTTAGATTCAATGCTACCTAGTAAAATATTCGTGTCTGGAAGCACCTAGCTAGGTAAATCAACGTCAAAAATCAGCTACTCGCACATATTATCTGTTTCTAGGTTTCTACAACTCACATTTGGTGAATTTTCTAGCACTCTGTGGAGGTGGTACGTGATATGCGTTCTCTTCGATCAAATTTATGTCTAGAATCTGAAACGCCAAGCGCGTAGAAAAAAAATACGTCTAAGCGGTGGACGCAATTGCTCTCCCGTCAGACTGACTTTGTCAATATATTACGAAAATATCAGGTTAATTCCATGTTGCAATGATTAGAAAATGACGTATATATCATTTTTATTTATAATATTACAGTCACACAATCAGTAATAACTTTTTTTATGTTAGTGAGTGACAAGACGAGAAAATCTGGTGCCAGATGGTAAGCATCTAATTAATCTAATTCATACGATTTTGAAAACTACCGTGAGTGGTATTCATATTTATTAGTGAAGAACGTAGATACCATTCGGTTGGCGGTAGCGGAACATGCGCACATCTCAGATTCCAGGCACTATCTACGTTTCGATAAGGTTTCTGTGTTGGCAAAGGATAAGTTATTTGTGCCACGGAAGTTTAAGGAAGCTATCGAAATTAGCCGGAATCCCAATTTCAACCGAGATGGGCCATATCGTCGGCATGGGCACCAGTCCTGAAAACATCCAGCAACCAGCAGTGCATAACATGGGACCGCGAATCGGATACAACAAGCGCAGTGTGCCTACAGCCTTATACAGCAAACAATAGTAGTGACTCGAGTGACGACACGACCGAGGCCCCGCCACCGCGATCGCAGCGAGCGATGCGGGCGGAGGCGCGCGCGCGGGCCGCGGCCCGGCAGTCCGTCGCGAGTTGCGATCCCGCACACGCGAGAGCTCCTGATGCAGGACACCGGAGTTGTCCGAAACCTAGGTCGAGCGATTTCGACTTTAAACGTGAGTTAAGTCGTTATATAACATAATAAATCTAATTCATTTCTAATTTAAGCATCTAAATCATCTGATTGCCCATATCAGACACAGTGCCACACAGTATTTTGAAATTCAAAATTCTGCGCGGCACTACACTTTCACCCCGGGATTTTATTAGTTGTTTACTACACTATTTACACATTATTCCTTCCAAGATAATTATGTTAATAAATTTTACATCTGCCTTTGACATTCAATATCAAATGGATGTTGTCATGACAAAAGAACACACATTCTTGTGTGTGTCCTTTTGTCATACAAACATACATAGCCTAGGGGGAGGCCTATGTTCAGTAGTGAATTTTGCCAATACTCGACACGCTTGGCAGGCGGGTTGTCCAGGGCAGTTCGATGGTTTTTTTGCAGAGGATGCTGCTGCTCGTCCTCTGGATCTCTTAACCCTTAGCCGGCCTCTTACAGCAACCACGGCTAGAGAGGGTGGAGCTATTCTAACTCCTTGTTTATACTGTTCATCAAGATCATGGTAATATCTGTATATATATGTATATAAGGGTGTTTTCAGCAGGAAAAGCAATGGGGCACAGCCAGTCTATCATAAATGCGTTCCAAATTCATGGCGTACATAATAAATCAGAGACCATACTTACAATGGGATTGTGGAGAATTCTTTACCGCCTCAGAAAAGGTAAAATTATGTAGCTTCTGTCCATGAAACATTTCAACTGTTAAATAATAAAAAAGGGAGAAAAAGAAAACATATCTGGAGTTAATTTATTTGCCGCTTATAATAAATCTTTTGCAGGTCGCGTTTGCTACAATTTGGCTTGGTGCGAAGTTTAAGCACCTTAAACGGTCGATAATCAGTGTTGTTGAATATTATAGGCATTTAGGTTGGCTCATCAAGAATTAGTAATATACTTAGTTATATGACTTTAAATTTTATTTTATAAAAATATATGAGGTGGGCGGCAGCTCGACCTCAATAAACTCGACTCGACCTTCAATACTTTTATTATTTTGTGGGGGGCGATCGCGGGCACAAATAAATACAGTCAGGAAAGAAAATTTCTTTAAGGTTTAAAGTGATTTTATTATATTTATTGTTTAATTTTTCTGCTGTCTGTACAGAAAAAGGTTACTATGGCAAAGTAACAATACAAAAATAGGATTGTGGCAAGACAATATATATTTTATTGCGTGGTGTAACTTTCTGTTTTTTTTTTTTCACAACACGAGCAAATCTGGTGCCTGATGGTAAGCATCATGATAGCCCATAATATCAGACACAGTGCCAAATTCAAAATTCTGCGCGGCACTGCACTAAGCCTGTCACCCTGAGAAATATCTCAGGGTAACAACTAATAAGTTGTTTACACTCGCCATGCCCAGTAATTTCGCTGATAACATTGCCCTTTAGACCAGAACACAGTAATTCTTGCACATTACAGCTTGGCGGATGAATAACTGGCAAAGGTGTGGTACTTCCCCAGGCGGCCCCCTGCTAAAGAGGCCTACCACTACAAAACTTACTTCTGTGAAGAAGTAGTAACCCTTCTCATCTACACCCTACTAAGTACTACCTACACTTGTGTTTGTGAAAAATTTTCAGCTATTCTTACTACATTAAAGAAGTTGAGAATCCTATGAAGTATCGGCTTATTCCGTTTTCTCCAAAAAACAATTCCTGCCACCTCCAAATTTTATTAGGTACCTAGGTATAATTTTAATTCCGCATGTCCTTCAAAATCTATGGGTACTGTTTACAACATAATCTTTTAGCTTAATATCACTAACACGTACCTCAAGGCAGCATAAACGAGAATCTAATTCAAGATTTCCTCCATCGAGGGAGTCATTTAACACGCTGTTTCTTGCGATAGAAATAAAGGTTGCTATTCAAGCATTTGTTCACGACGAGAAGACGTTTCGGATGTGATACTGTTTATCTTACGAGTAGCTTTTGCGAGAGCACAGAAGAGATAGGTAAAGAAAGCGCGCTCTTTATGGATGAAAACACAAATGCACACGTAGACGCGTTACTCTACAGGGTACTTCATGGAAAACCAGTTGAGGCGTAGCCACGGGCGCTTATTTTTGAGTATATTTTATTTTTTCGTACACACAAAACTCCAAACGGTTTCGTTTAGATCTTTTTTATTAATGTTTTTATTTTTATCTGTTTTTTTTAAAGCCATAAATCTACTTATTTAGTTTCGGTTACGTTTGTCAAGTAATTTTTGACGAACAACAAATAATATAGACTACATTAATTTGTTATTTATTGTATTTACTTACATATTTTATGATACTTACATATTTCTTCGAGCCTCGTGTCAGCGCCGAAGTAACGGTAGAAAATAAGTAGATAAACGTCGTTTGTAACTTTATAGCGAAATAAGACGACAATTTATTTTTAGGTAACGGGTTCCGAAACTCAATAAGGATATTTTGATAATTAGTAAATAAGAATAATATTTTATAGTGGCAGCCTTCTGTGCTATTTATTTAGCGGTTGTAGGTATAATTTGTGGAGTCACAGGTACCGTTTTATTGTTATTCATTGTTCTCGGTTCTTTGTAGGCTGACGGGAAAATATCTGTGAGTTGGAGATATACCTAAATTAGCTTTCACGCTTTAGATAAAGCCAGTTTCATACTGATAATAATAATTACAATTGCCTACTCATTGCTGAAATGTTAGCGAATTTGTATCGCTATATAATAAGATCTTCTATATTGTTTATCTTACTTAGAATTACTTATATATATAATAATAAACTATATAACTATTATTTAATCATTTTAGGTATATGCGAGAAGTACATGTTTCTCGTGCGTATCTTGTCCAAATGTACCTTAATAATCATCATCATCATCTCAGCCATAGGTTTTTTTTTTTTTTTTATGATAGTGAGTGACAGGCCGAGCAAATCAGGTGCCTGATGGTAAGTAAGCATCATGATTGCCCATATCAGACACAGTGCTACCCAGTGTTTTAAAATTCAAAATTCTGCGCGGCACTGCACTGCGCCTGTCACCCTGAGATATGAGTTGTTGAATCTCATCATGCCCAGTAATTTCGCTGGTAACAAACTGGGTCGTTCATTGCCGAACATAGGCCTTCCCAGAGATTTCCATCCAGTCCGGTTCCAAGCGTCCCTCATCCAGCGTGTTCCTGCCGTCTTTATCAGATCGTATTTTATCGGTCCGTGATTTCCATTCGAGAACTTTACAGCCCCATCGGCCATCAGTGCTACGTGCTAAGTAATTCGCTGGGCTGTGTCGGTAACTTTTGTTAGCATACGGGTCTCCTCATTTTTGATTCGATCTCGCTCGCTCGTTGCGCTATTTTGAGCTTACTGATTAGTCAGAGACCATTTCAGATCTGTAAATAATCACTGGTAATACACACTATTTGTAACATGTACACATATTTTTGTAGTGGTAGGCCTCTTTAGCAGGGGGCCGCCTGGGGAAGTACCACACTTTTGCCAGTTATTCATCCGCCAAGCAGTAATGTGCAAACATTACTGTGTTCCGGTCTGAAGGGCAATGTTACCAGCGAAATTACTGGGCATGATGAGATTCAACAACTAATATCTCTGGGTGACAGGCGCAGTGCAGTGCCGCGCAGAATTTTGAATTTTAAAACACTGGGTGGCACTGTGTCTGTTATGGGCAATCATGATGCTTACCATCAGGCACCTGATTTCATAAAAAAAAAAAATATTTTGGACTAGAAGACATTGCGTAGGTTTACGAACCCTGCCCAGCCAGATTGTACAATTTTACCGTTGGGATTTTATATATATAATTTTATAGTTGGGATTATATATATATAATTTTATAGTTTTATAGTGCTCGCAATTGTGAAATATGGGAGTTTTATATAAAATTTGGCGCCCATTTATGGACCCCTTACAATGTGAATTTTCAAAAATCCTTTCTTAGCACACGTCCAGACAACGAAAAAAATTTACAATCTAAATTTCAAGTCTCTAGGATCAGTGCTTTTTCTCTAAGATCTGCGTTGCGTGTCAGTCAGTGAGTCATTTAGGATTTTGCCTGTATATAATATATAGTGATTATACAGTACCGTACAGTTTATTATTTTTCTTGTAGGTACGACGTCTTTGAATCGAAATATCGACGTTTACAAATACTTATATCAAAAATAAAAAGATACTCTATTATACAAATCAAATTCAGAACCAATTGCTAGGAAAAAAGCAAAAAGACTCACGAAAAGGTTTCTACTGAATTAAGGCAAAAAACGAACTAATAGGATTTCCCGTTCATTCAATTTAAAACAAAACGTAAAAATACAAACAAAATACAGAGGGAAATATTTAAATAAATAATGTTGCCATTTCACAACTTCGCCATGGTTATTTGATTTTCCTAAACATTTTTTGCTCAGTAATTTCAGAGGGTTTGCTGAAACAGAATTAGAGCTAATAAAAACATTCAAATAAATGAAATGTTTTTACCTTTTTATTAAGGATCTATTGAAAAATATATATATTCATCATCATCATCATCATCATCATCTTCATCTCGGCCATAGGACGTCCACTGCTGAACATAGACCTTCCTCATAGATTTCCATCCAGTTCGGTTCTAAGCGGCTTGTATCCAGCGTGTTCCTGCCGTCCTTATCAGATCGTCTATCCACCTTGTGGGTGGACGTCCTATGCTCCACTTGCCGGTCTTATGTTTAGGTGTATAAGGTAAAAATATAAATATTACCTTAGTATTCTAAACTAATATTAAACTAATATTCTCGCCAAAACTACAGAACCGAAACTGAACTAAAAGAGTGAGATCTTGTGCACTGAATAAACCTCTATAACGGCAATATTATACCACACAAATTCACACAAGTACAAATTCATTAGTCGTCGAATTGGAAAACCAGTGTTGCGAGAGTAGAAAATATTTCACCCGTAACTGGGTAAATGTTTTAAAATAGGGTTTGTATTTGTATTTGAAGTTACGTTTCATATTATTGGATTGTGAATTGTGTGAGAATTGATGGTGAAGTAACGGGACTATCCATTGTTTTGTTCACCAATTTACGCCAAGGATGGAACTAATGTCACATCCCGGGCACTCGTCTCAATCCCATACAAAAGCCGCGCTATAACTTTCTGCTAAACAGACACGGCACACAGTTTTGTACACGTGCAAGAGTGTACGTGGCGCTCGTGGAGAGCTCAATCTCGCTGGCGCGGTGGGTCCGGCCGTTTTGGTAGAAACTAACATATTTTGATATAATTTAGTTTAGTTAAAACATATTTTTAAAGGATATACTTAAAACATATCTTAGTTATATTCTAAAGCTAGTATACACGCTGATAGTATACACGCAGCACATAAATCAACAACCCGCCTGCCAAGCGTGTCGAGTATTGGCAAAACCCCCCTTTATAGGGGAAGGCCTATGTTCAGTAGTGGATTATCAACGGCTGCTTAATACTAGTGTGCGCAGTATGAAGTCACGGTCGGGAGGGGTGCACAGTGCACACCCGCCCGCTTCGTCAGCACCCGGCGCCACATAGCTCGCGCGCAGACTATAGGTAGGTCGCGAAAAATAAAACATTTCAAGTATCCATCATAAAAACCACCAATATATTTACACTCTCCATGAAACTCGTATTTACATATTTACATGTTTTCAAAGTTAATAATTGAACCATATTTACAAACTCTGAAACTTACGGAATTAAACATTATAAGAGTCTCTGTACATTGCGTTTTTAATCCTCGCCGATGACGCCGCGTTACACGAACGCATAAATTTTCAAAAATAAGTTTGTGTTCGATTTGCATTTGAATTGCGTATACGCGCAGCATCTGCGCTGATAAATCGTCTGCGATAATAAAAAACACAATGTGCAAAGGCTTTTAGATTGGGAATAATAAATTATATTGTTAATTTTATTACTATGTTCTTACCCGTACCCTACTTGTAAATAAAGATTTACTTTCATAGATTACAGTTTGACTTCGATAATGTGTATAATTTGCTCTAAT
This sequence comes from Hemistola chrysoprasaria, assembly GCA_947063395.1. Taxonomy (NCBI): domain Eukaryota; kingdom Metazoa; phylum Arthropoda; class Insecta; order Lepidoptera; family Geometridae; genus Hemistola; species Hemistola chrysoprasaria. Next base: position 11,197,612 of record OX346725.1, read on the forward strand.
GGAAAATGATATTTGTTAATATGAAATAACAATATATTAACAATTACAATATAACTATGATTTATTGAAACGAGTAATAACAAAACTGGATAGCTCTGTAGCTATTCTGGGTCCCATAAGATTGCGATCAAATAAAAGTATATTAATAATCAAATCCCCTAGCGGGTGAAATTTTTCTTACCTTAATCATAATTATACTTCAAGTGAATTAGACCGCTTCGTCTATAAAAATATAAAATTAATACTGACAACAGATCAAAAATAATTTCAAAATATTTCTAAAATCTAATTTATGTTTTTTTTTTTCAGAGTCGCAATTAAACATTACCTATTCGTATATTAATATACCTTCTGCCATTTTATAAATTCGGCATAATATCTTTAGAATGTCTAACAATTTACAAGATGTACATACAATGCATTATCAGAGGAAAGTTAAATCGACATTTGAAGTTCCTATCAACTAAATTGTTCAAATATAGCATAATAATATGACTAGAAACACTATATGAGCTAGTTTACATTAAGCGTTTCAGACGCAACTTTTTCGGTTCAGTGAAAGAGTGTTCATATCTTATGACTTCGTGTAGTACAAATTTATACACAATTATTACTCAATCTAATATCGAAAATAGTTTTTCGACTGATGAATGTCTGTGCTAAAATTATACAATAGCGGCCGTTAAATATCGCAAGACTCAACAATTACTGGGCTTGACGAGGTTCAACAACTTATAACTCAGGGTGACAGGCGCAGTGCAGTGCCGCGCAGAATTTTCAATTTTAAAACACTGAGTGACACTATGTCTGATGTGAGCAATCATGATGCTTACCATCAGGTACTTGATTTGCTCGTCTTATTACTCATAATCATAAAATAAAAAAATATTATAATATACCATAGTGAGTCTCAGTGCCAGAAGCAAAGCACGTTACGAAATGTGAACACTCCGTTCTCGATGCATAAACGCGCGCTAAAAACGCCCAATGTAACACCAGCTTTAAATTTCCAATAATATTTACATTTGAAATCTAAATATCAGTCTGCAGTGTACAATTAATCTAATAACATTGATTTTAGAGTACACATTGCTATGTTGGTTCTTCGATTTGACAGTTTTGCGATTGGTTAATGGTTGTCGACGTCATAACTATTATGTCTTCATCGTTGGATGTTAGTTGTGAGTACTGAGCTTTAGGGAAGGACGTGTGATTTCTTCTCCTTGTTTTTAGCTGTGGATAAAACATATTCTTAATATTTCTTAGCGTTGTATTACCAATGATTGACCGGTTGGCTCAGCCGGTAGTGTCCTTGCCTTGATACCCGGCCAGGTCAAACATTTGTGCGCGTGAGCATGCCTGTTTGATCTATGTCTAAGTGTTATAAGCGTATATTAGTATGTATATTAGTACTGTAGTTACAATAGTACAGATTTTGCCTAGTTTGGGACCAGATGACAGTGTGTGGAAAAAAAATTTGTGAAACTAAATTTAAGTACATCTGGTCCCAAACTGGGCTAGAAGCCTGTACTATAGTAACCAGATGACTGATGTACATACTTATATTATATGCTTATAAAACCCAGACACAGATCAAACAGATCATGCACACAAATGTTTGACCTGGCCGGGGATCGAACCCGGGTCCTGCGGCACAGAAAGCAGAGTTACTACCGTCTGAGCCAACAAGGCTGTCAAAAATTTATAATTAAATGTTAAAAGATAATTTATGAGACTTGGTTAATTAGCTCGTCGAAGTCTTACTATATTCGAGATGAAAGTCATAATTTTATGATAGGAATTAATGTGATTATATTTTAAGTTAAATATTATAATTATAGATAAAAGAATAATAATCAAAGTGGGTTATATATAACTGTATACATACAGTTTTATTTTAAAGTTATATGTGGGAGGTTAATTATTGAGATTTTCTTAACATTCAAGATATAGGTACCTATATCTTGGTATTAATTATGTAATTGGTATTAATTATAATGAGTGCTAGGTCATGAAGTCAGAGTTATTTAATTTTCTACCAACTGCTACTATTGCTATTTGCGGTAGCAGTGCGACAGCAATCAATTTACTGTTGTAAAATGCATTTTTTAAATTATGACTTGTAATACAACTGTAAAAAAAGACTGACCTATGAGAGTACCCTATTTACGCTTGTTGCACTGATGTTGCATTGCTATCGTAAAATTCGTAATAATCCTGTTGCATATGAGTATCAAAGCATAACCAAAGACTTCGGACGTAGGCGCATGAACCTAGAAAGAAATGGCGGACGTAGCCGTCTAACACAAGAAGTGAAGCACCACTTAGTAAGCCGGCTCGCTAATGCAAACATGACGGCACGTACACATTCACACCCATGAACTTAGAAAAAAAGTTGTGAGTGTGTGCGTGCACACAACAGTTAAGGTTAAGGGTAGTCACTGATCGAGCTTTTTGTACAAAAATCCTCTGTCGTTCTTTCTGTCACTTAAGGTAGATCTCCTCCGACAAGTGTCTAAGCTGGCTTATCATAGTGTTTCACTTTTTTTTTTTTAGAAGACGCCTCCATGTTTTCCTGGTTCATGGACATAGGTAGGTACAATAATTACTTTACCATTACAGCGATAGCCACCGCAACAACAGCAAGCGCGGTGGCCAGTATACTCCAGATGACCAGCAGGTTGTGGTCCAGTAGACCGGAGTCGTGAGAGATGGGCACCATGTACATTGGAGCCGTGGTCACTCGCGTACCCACGCTCTCTGCGATGCGTCTCTTACCGGCTGATGAGCCGTTTAGGCAACCACCTACGTACAAAAAACTACGTCATTAAAGACATTAATATAGGAATATCTCCAGTCTCTAGTCTTCAGTAGACTTAGTCTTCAGAGTTCTAGTTCAGTGTCTAGACATTAGATATCGGTTCACATGGAGGGGAATAGAATAAAGACCAACTCGAAAAAAGTGCTACGATCCTGACATACAGCTTTCGTTTCGTCCACTTTCATGACATTCTTCATTCATGCTCGTCGGTTGTAGATAAGTCTGACTTGGCTTTTCCTTGGAACATCAATTTTTCAAGAAAAGCCGAGACCGAGGAGTACCGACTTGACCACTCACACTAGCCTTATAAAACTCTTTTGTATAATCTCACACGTCCTAACCACCTGAGTATTCCTCTCTCTATCTCTGTCACTACATCTTTTAACACGCTACAGCGTGTCGCTTATCGCACTTTTTTATTAATTTTCTTAAGATTAATTTAGATATAAGTACTTGCTTAACAATTCACATAATTTATTAATATTTTATTTTTGTATGTATTTTGTTATCTCAGTTCTTAATGGGTGATTTGAGAAAGAAGACAACCCTGGAGATTGCATTTTCAACAACACTTTGAAGCAAGGAAAAAAGCCTAGATAGACGTTACGTATGTTTTCATCCCTTTCTTTCTTTATAGCGACCATGTTAAAGAAAGAGATGGAAAACATAAGTACCGTCATTCAAGGTCACATTTCCCTGGTTTAACGCGTTGTTCGCAATGCAATCTCCAGTCACACCCTGGACTCGACTCAATTCCCATAGAAAAGTCACGATGTAACCTACTACACAGACACTGCACACATGGAGTTTTGTAAGTGACTTGCCTGTCAGTCGTTTAGAATTTTACACTGACTTAGACATGAATATAAATATTAGATACACGCGTGTAATTTCGTTTACCACCTACTTTGATTACTCTATCACGGTGGAGTGCGAATTAAATTACAGAGCCAAAGTAGTACAATTTCACTTTTTTTTTTTTAGCGAATTGACATGCGAAACACATACATTAGCGGAATCTATTTGGATTTAAATCTGTGGGATTTTACTAACTAATTATTATATTATTTTATCTTTATGTTGGGTGTTAAGTTTTATATCAATAGTTTGTTATACAAAAGTTTGAATAAATGAATATTATATCAAATAAAATTGTATCAAATTAACGTTTTGTCAAAAATGTTCATATCAAATATTACGCACCTCTTTATTTAATTTTTTTTTTATATGAAACTAAACAAGCGTTTGACCGCAATCTCACCTGCTGGTAAGTGATGATGCGGTCTAGGTTGGAGCACGCTTGTTCAGTAAATACCTATTCACTCTTGATTTGAACATACCCACGTTATAGTTTTCGGGAAAAACGGACGACGGCAGCGAGTTCCATTGCTTCGTCATTCTCATGATGAATGATGAGGCAAATCGCTTTGTGCGAGCTGATGGTAAATCCACCAAATAGCGGTGACGTTTTGCCGTTTGTCTCGAAGTTCGGTAAAAGAAGGGCGATGGTGGAATCAACTCATGCAATTCAGTGGCGCATTCTCCGTGATGTATTTCATATTCTATATTTCATCCCAAATAAAGCACAGACTTATTATTTTCATGTATTTCAGGCTTATAATGACGCGAGCATACCTACAATACTAAAATACGCGTCACGAAAAACATTCTCATTCAAAACTCTACAACAAAAGAGCTCCAAACTCCACACGTTACTCCGAAAATTCTTATTCCGATCACTTACAGGATGTCATATCGAATAAAACTGGGACGGCAAAGTGTGAATTCGAGTAAAACTCACTCCACAAATCTGAGTTTGAAAACTGGAAAGCTTACCCATATTTTTATCACAATGGCAACAGTCTGTTGAATTTGTGCTCTCCAAGAAAGAGAGCATACTCTCTGTGCAACACGGCAGGCATTTGTTATTGATCCTGAAAGAAAATTATACCTTACAAATGTACCTCTTCAAGCTGAATTTTTGAAAGTAACTTGAAACTTTTTACTCATATCTACTGACATAGGCACATTTGTTGTCTTTTGAATTGCTGAAAGATTTTTATAAAAATACGTGAGTTGTGGGTCGTTTACAGGGTGATTTTTTTTTTATCCAAATGGTATTGAAATTATAAAGCCTGCCAAACTGAACGTCTTGCAAAAGATAATATTGCTAGTCGACTTTCCACACAAAATGTAGAATAGAATACTCTTTATTATGACCAAGGTACACAGAATACAATCAACTTACAAATTAAATTATTCTTATTGGTCGACAATGGCCGGCCCTATCGCTTGAAGCCCTGATATATTTCAATATATTTTAAGGTAACCATTTTATTCTATATTTATGAAATCATTTAAATAAAATAATAATAATATAATAATATGGGACAACTTCCACACACGGTCATCTGGTCCCAAACTAGGCTAGAAGCCTGTACTATGGTAACCAAATGACTGATATACATACTTATACGATTATAAGCTTATAACACCCAGACACAGATCAAACAGGTATGTTCATGCACACAAATGTTTGACCTGGCCGGGGATCGAACCCGGGCCCTGTGGCACAGAAAGCAGAGTTACTACCATCTGTGCCAACGAGGGTGTCATATCAATAGTGTCATAGTAGGGTGTCATGTCAATAGAAATACACAGCGAGAGGTGAACATTATTTCAAAATATCTCTTAAAATAGTCATTACCTATCTAACCAAAGCGGATGAGCGCAAGTGACGCAGCTGCTCGATCCAGGTCCAGAACACGACCTGCAGGAGTCATGACACGGTCTGCAGCTCCTCGTCCTGGCTTCATAGTACTGAGAACTAAGGCACTCCACGCACAAGCCCCCTTCTAATGTGAAATGAGGGGGACAGGAGGTGCAACGCTGGGGGCCCGCGCCGTTACAATCTTGACAATAGTGGTGACATCGCCGACAACTGTCTTTGATTGGAAAGAAGTTCTGAGGGCACTCTGGCCTGCATTCTCCCGCTGCTAATCTCCATCCGGGAGGGCATGAGGCGCACTGATCTCTCCTCGGCCCAGTACATGTTTGACACGATAAGTAGCATTTGGAGCATGTGCCTTCGTCAGGGTAGTAGCCAGGAGCACAACTAGCTCGACACGTCCCTGATTGGAGTCTCAAAGCTCCAGCACAAGCTGTACAGTTCAGCCTTGAGACACAAGTAGTGCAGGTGTGCGGACATTGGGAACATTTGCCTGCTGTTTGGTAGTACCCTTGTCCACATTCCGCCACGCACCTACAATCAATAAAGGTCAGGTTAGTAAAGCAGTAATCTAAGTGAGAACATAAAGCAAATGCGGAGATAAGAAAGACATTTTATATTATACATCAAATTCAAATTCAAAATTCAAAATGTTTTATTGCAGTGAATGTGGTACAGTTTTAGGTCTTAAAATGATTTACAGTATCTCATCACACTTAACTTAGAAATAAGCATGCAATAATTTAACTCATAATTAAAATATATTCCAAAAGTCAGTATTTATATCAATAGTAAATCGTATCAATTTTAATAGTAATTATATCATTTTAATAATTCTTTAGTTGAATAAAAGTTTTTTTCTAGCAGCCACCATAATAATTCTTTTTTAAAAAGTTTTATATCGAGTGTTTTTATATAATCTGGTAGAGCATTGAACGTCCTAATACACATTGAGTAAGATTGGTTCCTGTAGATTTTAGTTTTCGCAATAGTATCATGGACCAGTCTGTTTGAATTTCTAGAGTTTCTAGGAAATACGTCACACGCTCTCTTAAAAAATTGAGGGTTTGTTTTTGTAAAAACAGCAAGTTCATATATGTACATACAAGGCAGGGTAAGGATCTTTAGCTTTTTAAATAATGGCTTACATGATTCAAATGGGGGTACCCCACACATAGCATCATCATATTATGGTCATCAGATGCAATTCTTTTAAGCGCCATAGTACTTATCAAGGAATTTTTACTATGAAGCTATGGAGCCAACCCTGAATCTACGAACACGACAGTTACATCTAAAAAAATTTATGAAAAAAAATGATTTCTTTTCGCGTAATTTCAAAGTTGGCATAGTGAATGTTGATCAAATAAATTAGCTTCTAGGAGGATATTTTGTAATTTGTTCTGATTATTTTTTGTTTTGTATAAAGTTGAAAGGGGCGACTCAACATTTCCTTTTAGGCAATGACAGCGTAACAATTTAAGGTGTTTTAGTATAAGACCACATTAAAGCTAAAAAATTTCATATGTGAAAAAGTGTCGGTTACCTCGATCCCTGTAATAATAGCGGGCTGGAGCAAGACAAACAGTCCCATTCGTTCGGTCCGCTACATTTTTCGCAAGTTGAATGACAGTTTTTACAACGACCTCCCTCGTGATACTCGTCTGAAAAGGGTCATATCAATTTACTTGATATTCAAACAATAAAAAGCTACCTACATCTTTTAGTTAAAGGATTCCTTACTCGTATCGCATCTGTCGTTTCCATCCGGTACACAAGTACCTCCTCTGGTTAAAGCCCACTTCAGTTTGCAAGTCGAACAAATACCATATGAACATATTGTACAGCCTATTGGGCACCTAAAATGTAGAAACATTAATATAGAGTGGCAAAAACAAATAATTAAGAAAAAATAATTTCAAGCCCACATCAACATAACATTAGCATTCAAAGACTGTTTCGTGAAAACGCAGAAATGTCTTATCATAACAATAACACTTACGCTAAACATTCCCTTCTTTGTGTGTCAGCGTAATATCCTGCAGGGCATTTTGGTACGCAGCGGTTCTCAAATGCGAAATCACCTATTTTGCACGAAACACATTCCGTCGCATTAGGACCGCGACAAGATTCGCACGTATCGTGACACTGCACGCAGCCAAAGTCATCTTTTTGATAAGTGCCCGGCGGGCAAACTGCCAAACAGAACCCGTTAAAAAGTACGTAGCTATGAGCGCAAGATGAGCACTTATCCGCCTTTTCTGAACACGTGTCGCAGTGCTCCGCACAAGGAAAACAGGCGTTCGCGTCCGGATCCTCGTAATATCCGTCAGGACATTGCTGCAGGCACACGGCTAAGTCGATGACTAATAAATGAGCCGGGGCGCAGGTGAGGCACGAGTCCTGCCCCGCGCCGGCACACGTCTCGCAAGATTCATGACAAGGCCAACACACCCCTCCTTGATTCACGAAGCTTCTCGGCGGGCATCTCGAAACGCAGGAATTATCCAAACGATAATGTTTGCAAGCCACGCATTGCGTCGGCCCCTTTCCGTAGCAGCCCTGAGAATCACATTCGGGGTCGCACATTCTCTGAACTTGCTTGTCGTTCGCGTCGGCTAAAACATTTTTCCGCTGCGCCGATGGAATGTTTTTGGGGTAATTGCGTCTGTCTGAAACGCCGAGCTCGATCTCGTTGAGAAATTGCGAGTATTCAGACGCATCGTAAACGTCGTTGATATGATAAACCTTTTCCTCCCTGTAGGTGTTGTACGATTTAAAATGCTTTCCTTTGTTTCGTACCCTTATAGGATTGTCGGCAGTACCGTAGAATATTAGCTGCCATTTTTTTAATATTCCTGGCTGAGTGACGTGTTTGTTCCCGGCGTTTAATATCTGAAGAGTCCATCGACCCTCGGCGCTCTCTCCCCAAAAATGGACACTTAAAAATGGCCAATCGTCGAAGTTGGAACTTGTGGCGTCGAACGTTCTCTCGAACAAAAGGGTGGAAGTGGTCCCCATCGGCGACGTAAGCAGTATTCGTAAATTTCCTCTTGGAAAAAAGCTTAGTGACATTTTACATTGAACGTGTTCCAAAAATCTGACCTCATTCGGCGTGCCGCTGCATCCATTCACGTCCATGTGCACAGATATCGTATAACCGAAAGATGTTTCAATCGACTTGTCCTCGTTTATTTCCTGCGACTTACATATGTGTTGTGGAGGCACATTACTCCATTGTTCGGCCAGTGTCACCATCTGAGCGGCGTCCATTAGTCCGTATCCGAATTTATGGCTCACTTTTCTTTTGACACCGTTTACTATCCAGCCGCCTTCCTTTTCCAGAGGGGATGACCTTGATGTGAGGATTATGAGATGTTGTACGTCTCTCCACGTCAGTAAAGAGTTCGCTTCGAGCGCTAATGCTATTATCCCGGCCGCTAACGGGGCAGAAGCGGACGTGCCCGTGTGATCCGTTGTGCATATATTTTCCGCTCTTAACTGGAGATCCATATCTATAGTGGTGACGCTTTTATCCGTGCCCGGTGTTCCCGAGCTGTAAGTCGACGCTAAAGTCGAAGAGCATTCTTCTAAATACCATGGCTTCAAGCCTCCCTGCGTTGCGCTAGATATTGATACCGTAAAAATACTATTTGCATAGCCGTCACAACTGCAGGAGTCTATGTGTCTGCCGCCATTTCCTGACGCCCATATAAAAATAGATCCTTTTCCCCCTCTTCCGTAAGTCACCCCGTTTATGAATGCCCTGAAACGAAACGCTTTTTAATGAGCTGGTCGGGAATAGAAATCTAAGCTTCGCAGTCTAAGCTGCGTGTGTGTTAGATTAGGATATTTCAATAGTAAATTTTTATAAAGTATAAAGCTTTAATATTATTTAAAAATGTCATTTCACATTTATTATTATGAATAGCAACATTTCTTTACAAGTTGGCAACTGTATCTTTATTCTGAATCTATGGTTATGATATTCAAAAACAACTCGACCAATGAAAAATCAACCAATCGTATAAGGTCAAATTCTGTTCCTATTTAATTGGTATAATAGTAATGGCAGATTATTTCATCCGAAATACTATGAAATATTTATAATTCATTTTGTTATTTACTGTTATATAGTTATTGTGTCATTTTAGACTTGTAAAATAATATTCAATGTTTTAATGACTAGTCACAATATTTGTTTAATAACTATTAATGTTTTACAATATGATAAGTGGTAATTATTATTTTTATAATTAATATTTAGAATTATAATATGTTATCGTATAAAATAATTTGTAATAGGTACTGTAATTGATTTCAATTATTTTGTCGTGTTGCCGGATTGGATGTTACTCATACATTTTCCCTCCTAAAGTGAAAATGGCGAGGCTATATAAACAGATGCTTCTGGTTTCTGGCTCTCTTACCGCTCTTTACCTCTGTAACTCTTGCCGAGTCTCATTCCATTTCTACTTTACTTGGGTGACTACATTTGGTGCCGTATAATATTTGAGATAAGTATTATATCGTTACTCTGTTCATTGTTCTATTTAATTGTGAAATTATCGTGTACTTGATATAATAATACTGTGTAATGTAAATTATAAAATGAGCCTTCTCATAGTTGGTGATTGTTTTTAAAATATTTCGTATTATTATATCTTTACATTATTTGATGGTTATATATAGCTGTGATTCTATAATTTGTGTGTTAAAATTGTGGTGTTGATATTTATTGAAAAGATTAGTCGCCACAAGTTTATTGGTTGTTCTTCTTGATGGCGCTGTAGTTTGGAACAGCTAATTAAATTAACTAGATTGCCAAATATTATTTTTATTTCCCATCCTGATACCTACTTTACTTAGCTGAATAATATAGGCAGGTTAATGAAGATCCTAACGATCTAACAATTTCCTTAGGAAATAGAAACTATTATTGCCTAGGTATGAAATTGGCTTACATATATAGTAGTTATATATACTACTGTATACAATACATAACATAACACATTTATCTATAGGTATATACTCTCTATCTCTCTACATAATATATACCTATAGCTAACATCAGAAGTGGGATAGTTGAGCAATTTCTAATATATTTCGTGATTTCAGAAGCTCTGAAAAACCGATTGCTCAACCCTTTGCCCTGTTGGTGTGGTGCAGTGGCGAGCTATCGCCCATACCGGCTGCCGGCTGTTCCGCCTATCTCGCCTGAGAAGCTACGAGGCTGTGGAAGAAGATTACTACATCTACTTCCCCGGTGCAGCTAGTTGCGGTGGCAAATTGTTGCCTTTGTTTTTGCTAAGAGAATCTTTGATGGATGGTAAGAGCTGTAAAAAACGTTAAGTTTTGTGGTTTTTTTTTTCTCAATCAAAATACAAACAGTAATTGAAGAAAAAAAAAAGGGGCTTCGACTAAAGGGAATCATACCTTTCTGTATATTAAGTATGAAAATGTATCAAGTTGTCGGTATATAAACCGACAGTTGGTTAAGTGAGTTTTGTTTTTGTGGATGTTTTTCTTATTAATCATCATCATCTCAGCCATAGGCCTCCTCCATAGATTTTCATCTTAACCAGTTGTAAGCGGCTTGCATCCAGCGTGATCCTGCTGTCTTTATCATATTATGTTTTTTTTTTCGTCCGACTAAATTTTTACATATTATATAGATTGCGGTTTTAAAAAGCCATTTATCAGCTACAGTAATAGAATATTATATTACAGTTATACATTATTTAAATAGCTGTTTATTTTATTTTAGGACAAAAAAAAGTTTTTTTTAATTATCCAGTTTCAGTGTTATTTATTTGACTGTAGTTATATAATTTTAGATTTTCAGTGCTAGAAGTCATAAAAACAGCCCGCTAGATTCATCATAATTAGGATTAATTTATTTTATAGATACAGAATCAATAATAATATTATAATACCCTTAGGGTACTTTTGCTAAAACTTTGCTACTAAATTACTTAGATTGCATTTTTTTTATTCTATCTTTTTTTTTTCGTTTTTCAGACTTCTTTGAGGGTAGATGCATTTTAGCGGAACAATTATTAACGATTGATTTAGCTAGAGAGTAAAGTTTATCGGAGTTTTCTTATAAAGTGTGTATTTACAGACTGTAGGACTGTATGAACTTAACACTTCTTAATTTCTACGCTTAGGTATAGTCAGATTGGCCGAACGAAATAATAACAAATTCTGGTATTCTGTAGTAGGTATATGTATAATGTATAGTATAGTGCTGGTACAGACTGGTTTTGGTATGTGTTGCTTGTTGTTATTGGCTTTCATATAAATATCTCTGCTTAATCTTTCATCCATAAGTAAATATAAAATCGAAATAACGTCTAAATACGAAATTATAATATACAATTTTGATAATTTATTTTTTTTGAGCAAAGGTAAATTCCATGGTGTTATGATATAATGTAGCTTTTTTTTGGGTCATATTAAAAGATATAAAAAATCTGGACTTAATTACTAGTTGGTAGATATGTACATCTAAATACACACAATTTACGTGTTATTGTTACAAATCTGCAAATGAAAAAAAAAAAGATTATAACGACAATATTTTGCTAATAAGCAAGGTTTTCTTATAAATATAGAAATTCTTTCAGTTTAAAAGAAATAAAATAGCCTTTGTAGTCCATAAATGATTTAGATAAGTGAGAGAGTCATAAGTGAAAGAATATCTTAAAGTCGGTACAGAAGTTTATTAGTTCACAACAAAAAAATAAAAGAAACCAACGTAATAATATTATGTCGCCGCTAATATTAGGCGTCTATTCAAAATGATTTATTGATGATGACTAGAAATTACAAGTTTTAGTTGAGATATACTTGGATCCATCCTGATTGGATGATGAGCGATCCATCTTATTTGGATGATGTTCTGAAATCCATCTGTCTTGAGTGAGGATCTAGATAATATTATAATGAAACTGTAATAGTTGAATAGATAGTCATTGCAGTATTTGAGCTAATTATTATGCCATTTTTATTTGTTTAATCATAAATTTTTACTTGCAGTTACTTACTATCCAGATTATCCGAGTACCTACATATTTACATATTTTTTCAACCTTTCAAAATGTCTGTAAGTTTTTTATTTTTCTTTAACTACTCCATAAACATTTATCTTTAGTTTGCATTATTTTTGGGTGAAGTTTTAGTCAAATTAACATTTTAGTTTGGGACCAGATAGCCATGTGTGAAAGTTTATATAGTTAGTTCTTGTTCTTAAAAATAATACCTATTTGTTTTTTTTTTTTAATTTTATTTTCTCTGAAGAAAACTTGAATACCGTTGTGTAAGGTATTTTGATCATTAAATTTTTAGGTATAAACGGTTTTAATTTTTATACTATATCTAGGCAATTAGCTTTAGTGTTGATGTTGTGATAACATAGTCTCTGTTTGTTGTACACAACTATTTTAAATATTCATTATAATATTATGGCAGCCATTCAATTCAGTTGATGATCTGGATATGTTATGATGAGATGCTGATCTACCGATGATGACGAGTATATTTTATAGCGCCCGAAGGTCCTCGGGGCGACGTCAAAAGACACGTTGATGATAATACGTTATATAAGATGCAATTTTGGACCAACACTATACTAATGTTTAACTGAAGGTAAAATAATGGATACTATTGTTTATTTAATGTCACTATGTATGGTTTCTGATATATTTCAAAATTTGTCCTATTGTAATATTAATTTTGGACACGTTATAATTATTTGTAAGTATTTGTTTATGAAGTTTAAATTTTGCGATACGTTATAATGGGTTGGTTTCCACGTTTAAATCAAGATCAGGTCATATTAGCACATACTTAATGGCGATTCGTATCCACTGGTAATATTATTCGTTTCTACTCAAAAAATATGTTATAATTATTGCAATGTACTTTTTTAGTTTTAAATTTGCGGCACGTATTTGTTTTTCATTTTTTTAATCTAGATACTATAATATCAATGAAGAATAGAGGATGTCGAATGTTGTCATATTTTTAATAGTTCTTATTTTGATGACATTTACTTACTTATATTTATTTCACCGATGATACTTTTTGTGATGCTTACTGTTTTGATATTATTGTTATATGATTATTACTGACGTTTTTATTTCTCTGATGCCTTAATAGAATCTGTCGATACTTTATTGTACTGTTTTATATAAATGTTATTATTAAAAGGCAGATTGCATAGATATTATATTTCTAGCTTAGTTGTTCCTATGAACATTATGAAATATTTAATTGTAAATACTATACAACAAATCTGTTAATATTATGTAACCGTCGTATTAGGAGAATATTGTCCGATATATTAGAAAGTATAATATTACGGTAATGAGTAACATGTCGTGTACTATCCTTCTTTTGTACTTCGAGAACGAAGTACGTGTCAGTATGGCCGTGTTAGATTAGGATATTTCAATAGTAAATTTTTATAAAGTATAAAGCTTTAATATTATTTAAAAATGTCATTTCACATTTATTATTATGAATAGCAACATTTCTTTACAAGTTGGCAACTGTATCTTTATTCTGAATCTATGGTTATGATATTCAAAAACAACTCGACCAATGAAAAATCAACCAATCGTATAAGGTCAAATTCTGTTCCTATTTAATTGGTATAATAGTAATGGCAGATTATTTCATCCGAAATACTATGAAATATTTATAATTCATTTTGTTATTTACTGTTATATAGTTATTGTGTCATTTTAGACTTGTAAAATAATATTCAATGTTTTAATGACTAGTCACAATATTTGTTTAATAACTATTAATGTTTTACAATATGATAAGTGGTAATTATTATTTTTATAATTAATATTTAGAATTATAATATGTTATCGTATAAAATAATTTGTAATAGGTACTGTAATTGATTTCAATTATTTTGTCGTGTTGCCGGATTGGATGTTACTCATACATTTTCCCTCCTAAAGTGAAAATGGCGAGGCTATATAAACAGATGCTTCTGGTTTCTGGCTCTCTTACCGCTCTTTACCTCTGTAACTCTTGCCGAGTCTCATTCCATTTCTACTTTACTTGGGTGACTACATTTGGTGCCGTATAATATTTGAGATAAGTATTATATCGTTACTCTGTTCATTGTTCTATTTAATTGTGAAATTATCGTGTACTTGATATAATAATACTGTGTAATGTAAATTATAAAATGAGCCTTCTCATAGTTGGTGATTGTTTTTAAAATATTTCGTATTATTATATCTTTACATTATTTGATGGTTATATATAGCTGTGATTCTATAATTTGTGTGTTAAAATTGTGGTGTTGATATTTATTGAAAAGATTAGTCGCCACAAGTTTATTGGTTGTTCTTCTTGATGGCGCTGTAGTTTGGAACAGCTAATTAAATTAACTAGATTGCCAAATATTATTTTTATTTCCCATCCTGATACCTACTTTACTTAGCTGAATAATATAGGCAGGTTAATGAAGATCCTAACGATCTAACAATTTCCTTAGGAAATAGAAACTATTATTGCCTAGGTATGAAATTGGCTTACATATATAGTAGTTATATATACTACTGTATACAATACATAACATAACACATTTATCTATAGGTATATACTCTCTATCTCTCTACATAATATATACCTATAGCTAACACGTGCAATTAGACGTACCTTTTAGCCAGAGGGCCGGGACCGTCGACGGTTTTCCCGTCGTCTTCCGGCCCCCAGGAGGCGCTGTAGATATCTATGTGGTGTATATTGAATCCCAGCGCTTGAGCTTCGACCGCGTCATTGACGATGCCGTCGAGCATCCTGACGCCTCCAATACTAGCGTTATAGGCGATGCCAACGCCACAGTAGCGATTGTAAGCGACGGCGGCAACCTCTCCCGCGCAACGAGTGCCGTGCTTATTGTCGCCATTGTCTTGTGGTGTCGGGTCCGTGTCGTTCCCGTTTATGTCAGTCGAAGCGGCGGGGTCCTACAATCCCCATTCAATACATTACACTCGACAAAAGGGGTCTTTTGTGTTTGGATGAGGGTTTTATGTTCAATTTTAGTGAGGTTTTTATTTAAGAGTCGATTGGTGATAAAGTTAGGAAAAGCGATCAGGGGCAAATTGGTGCGTGGAGTGAGATAGCGTCGTTTTGTTTAATGAAATTCGTCTAGTGTCTTTGTTACAGCTTCTTAGGTCGAGGTCAAGTTTTATAACTCCTTATTTAGGTGTAGGCTAGCAAAGATCATTTCATTAAACAAGTAAACTTAGATAGAGAGTAGAATAGTATAGTGCGTTAACATTCAGATACCAAACATATTATAAATTATGTAGCTAAGATGAAAGGCGATAAGAAAATTAATTATCTAATTACCAAATCGATATTTCGTATGCCCCTGTTTCCTGTTTCCTTTTTTTATAATAGTGAGTAACAAGACGAACAAATCAAGTGCCTGCTGGGGCAGGTCTATATAACTATTTACCGGGTAAAGCTCCAGAACTTCAGGCTGTCATTGAGAGAATTTTTAATTGAAATAATATCTAATAACTATGCCTAACTTGGGGATCGAATCCGGAACCTCTTGATTGGCAGTAGAGCTTGCGACCACTACGCTACGAGGCAGTCACACACAAACACAAACGAAACCTAACTATTATCTTCATACCAAATTCATATCCCGAAAACCTTACCATTCCGTCGCCACATCACGATAATGACAATAGTTTCACAAACCTAGCATTAAGCATTAAATTAGTAATATTTACATAATTGGGCAATAGGTCCGGATGGTTGGGTTGAACGCCGTCGTCCAAAACTGTAATAACTACGCCTTTACCGGTGTACCCCTTCCGCCACGCGTACCCTACGTTCATGTCTAGCCCATCTGCCGCGCCGCCATTCTGAAACAAATAGTGGATATTAAAGAAAGGAAATAGGATCAAATAAATATTATTTATTTGACTGCCTCGGTGGCGTAGAGGGCGCATGCTCGACTGCCAATCAAGAGGTCCCGGGTTCGATCCCCAGGTCAGGCAAACATTAGGAATTATCTCAATGGAGCTGCCTGGAGTCTGGAACTGTGCCCGTTAGATGGCAATAGGCTCGCCCCCTATTACATGGGACTAATAAGATACTGGCGAAATGTGGGTGTATCTTATACTATGGGACTGAGTCCTGGGTTCACCTCTACCTACCCCTTTTGGAGAAAGGCGTGAATGTATGTATGTTTTTTTTTAAATATTACTTCTTATAAAGAAAATAGGATAGTGACAAAGATAGAGAAAGGAATTTTGAGGTGGTTCGGACATGTGGAGAGGGTTGATGAAAGGAGATCAACAAAACAGATTTATAAGGCTAGTGTGAATGGTGAAGTCGGTAGGGGTCGACCTAGGCGTACTTTTCATGAACAAATTGACGTTGTTCTTAGGAAAAGCCAAATCAAAAGTACCTACAACCGACGAGCGTGTATGAAAAATGTCATGAAAGTGAACGAAGCGGAAGTTGTATGTCAGGATCGTAGCAAGTGGAGGGAAATAGTCTCTGCCTACCCCATCGGGAACAAGCCGTGACTGTATGTATGTATGTAGGAAATAAGATAAAATAAATGTTTTCATTCCTTTTGCTCAAAAAGTCCGTCATTGCTGCGTACCAGAGCGAGGCTAAAATTATTTTTCAACATCTTGGGGATAATGTAAATTTATTTTTAATTTTTATTTGTTACCAACGAGATCATATTTTTTCGTGTCACACCTCAAGCGATTCAACGGCATTGTGTCACACGTATAAATATTAGCCAAAATGGTTTGATGAAATATCCTGAAACACAGTTTCTACTAGTTCAGGAGCCTATGGATTCAAAATATATACCCATAAACCCTTTTTTTTCTAGTTTCATGCTAGTACCATATTTATCATGTCAATAAAGATATTGAAATATTGATTTATTGATTAATGGTACGCGAAGCAAACCGATGGCGGGTCTTTAGTTAATTATAATATACTAAAATCAATAGAGATTTTCTTTTTCTTTGAGCGGTTTATTCACAGTACTTTGATCTAGTTCATTGACCTGTACGGTACCAAGTACGAAGCCAACAGTAAGTTTGATTAAATTATGCGAACCATCTGGTATTAAACCGTCTTTATACGTTGAGTATTCAAACGTCAAAATGAAGCATTTGATTAATGAATGAATGATGAGCTTAGCGAGTGCTGAATTCTTTATTTTGACCTCTTTGTTGGTACAATTTTTCGGCGGATTTTTGTTAGAATATCGGTGGTATTCCACTAAGAGCAACCGTTAGTCAGTCAAAAATCCAATAACACTGCCTGACCTGGGGATCGAACCTGGGACCTCAGGATCGGTAGACGAGCTTACGCCCACTACGCCACCGAGGCATATTAATTGACATAACATTTTATACATGATATTGAACGGCTTTCCCTTATTACCTAAATTGCTTGAGTCAAACCATTTTGAGTAGTGTGCACAATCCGTAGCTCAAATCTCGGAGTTTCAAGTCACCAATATTGCTACAAGGCCTACAACACGTGACACGACTCAATGACTGCTCTCCCTTACATATCCCTGAGATGTGCATCTCAGGGATATGTAATACGAAACACGGTAGCTACCAGGCGAAAAGTTCATTATTATCAATGAGATTTACTAGCACTAGGCAATAGACGCCACTATTTAATATATTATGCATCCCTGTAGCCGCATTCAAAAATTCAAGGCGCGAGATAGGACTACACCCAATTTATGGACCAAACATTTTATTCAGTCCCAAGATAACTATCAGAAAATGCTATTCTAATTCTAAATTAGTCTTAAGCATTATGGTTTTTTCTATGCCATTGGTGGCAAACGAACAGACGGGCCGCCTGATGGTGAGCGGTTACCGCCGCCTATACCTGCAACACCAGGGGTTTTGCCAGTATGTTGCCAACCTTTCCACACACTTTTCACTCCTTTTGAAGAGCCCCATGTTGTAGCTTAATGGGAAGACCGCAGCAGGGAGATCATTCCACAGTTTTCACGTATGCGGCACAAAAGAATGAGAAAATCGTACAGTGTGCGACGTCCACGTATCGATTATGTGCGGATGAGCTCTCAGGCGATGGTGGCCAGTACGGTGATAGAACCGTAACGCCAATATCAGGTTGAATAGTTAATCTTAATTAATTGTAAATATATCTTACCAAATACCACTGCTCCTTGAACAGTGGGTCAGGGAAGGAAGGCACGGTGGTCTGGTGCAGCATCACACGCGAGCTGCCCGAGTCTCGCTTGCTTCGACGCAACTCACGCTGCTGCATCACCCATCTCACCTGGTTCAAATAGAATATTTTTTTAATGTATACTTATAGTCTAGAGGCCCTTAATTACTTAGGTTTTGTTAATGTAGATCGAGTGCAAGAGACACAGACTATCTACGATACGTATACGTAGCAACGTTATGTCGTCAATTTTTTGCATACGCTATGTATGTTGAACGCGCTGGCTTTCGCCAATCAACTTATACCTTTTTGATTGTGCCCTGTTTAAATAGTTCCTAGACCAATATAAAACCTAATTCATGTACTACTTTGTTCACTTATACTAGATTAGGTTTATTTCAAGTGCTTTATATTTTAGATAAACAATGTTGAAGTTGTATTCCAAATTCATGAATTTTTAGACTGTGCTAAATTCAGACCGGTAGTTTTTCATTAATATGCAGAGCACAAAGTTTATCAAAACCAAGGACTAAACGTGCCTATCTAACGTGTATTTTCTGATCTATATTTTATATAAGATTATCAAAGTGGCCTACATTTATAATGCGAGTATGAATTGTCAAGTTGGTTGGGGTAGACCTAGGCATACTTAATATATGAACAAATTAATGTTGATCTAAGGAAAGGCTAGATCAAAATACTTACAATAGACAAGCACGTTTAAAGAATATAATAATACAGAGTGGAAAAAAAGCAAAAAAAGTCGTAAGTCAGGATGATAGCAAATGTAGAGAAAAAGTAGGAGATATTTTTCTAGATCTCTGCCTAAAAGAACGGGAACAAGGAAAAGTTTATTCTTGTGCCACATGGGTTTATGGATAAAAAAAAATTGTAAAACTCGCGTCGTACTAACATTTGTCGCCCTTACAGCGGAGTCAGAGTCTATTTCCTGATGATGCGTCGTGTAGACGTGAAACACGTGTCGATATATGAATGGTGTCACTAACAAAAATAATACCTAACAGCATTTCCTCTTCGCATGCAATTTTGCAGGCGGGAGGGCGGTGCACTGTACATGTTGTTTATGACACTAAAAAATCGGAACTAAAAACTATATATTCCTGTTCTAGGAGTTTGCAATAGAGTTCCGAAAAGAAACGCCAAATTCAATCAATTGTTAAACTTTTCAAGAATTATATTTTCATTATTGAAAGCTGTTTTAGCGACGAGAAATTTGACATAATCCTATGAAAATTTTACCAAATCAATGTTTTGTATTCCCCTGTTTCCTCCAAATATTATTAAACCATTCAATAAATTCATTTCCTGATATTTTTATAGTGAAGTAAACTATGTACCTGTCATTAGTTTCTGTTATAAACTCTCGGTAATTTTATAGTGAACTTCTAACGATCCCAGTATTACTCGCGTCATTAGACGATCGCTACAATTTTAGAGACATAGCTTACATCTTCAAAATATCAAAATAGAAATATATGAAATATTTCACTATATTCGGAAGAAACAGGGGTATACAAAACATCGATTTGGAACATTTTCTATAGGAAACAAACTGCTAAGAGGTCCCCTTTCCTTTGATATTGGTATCTATATAACTCTATATAGCTAAGATATGAACTATTTGTGATTATTATCTCTTTTTATCGGAAAGTAGCTAAGCCCCTAGGTTTCATCCGCTGACAACGCTGCACTATATATCATCCCAAGGTTTAATATCTACAAACCACATTTCAGCCCAATCAGTTTTGTAGTTTTTTCGTGAAGAGGTAACAAACACGCAACTTTCGTATTTCTACCTAATATTATAAGTAGGATCGGCTTTTATCCAGAAGATTTTGATAAGATACGAAGCAAGTCAGATCAAATAACCAATCCATCAATCACATGGTGATACCTGACAATCTCTAACGAATAAGCTCTTAAGATAACCTTTGCGTGGATCTCGAACATCAGGGCACTACTACCGTCTTATGTAATACGGTGCGGTCTATTTTAGAGTAATATTGAATAAAAAATAGAATAGAATAGAAAACTCTTTATTGATATCACAACTAGTACAAAAAACAATAAAATCACATATTAAAACTAGAAAATGTGTAACAATTGGCGGCCTTATCGCTCAGAGCGATCTCTTCCAGGCAACCATGCGGTGACAGGACTTATACTAAAATGCTGGAAGGACGGTGGTTTCACAATTCAAATTAATGAATTTAAAATCTATACCAAATATATAATAAGTATATACCTTTATAAAACTAATACGTAATTTATTTAATAAAACTATACAAAATAAATAAATTATAATAATATCAGAGATGCAATACATACAAATACCATACATATTATATATAATTATACATAATATTGGTACATAACAAGTGAGTCAATAATAATACCTATATAGTTAATTATTAAGATAAAGAAAGGTAGTGAGATCTGACACGCAATTTAAAGGAGGCAAGTGACGGTGCACGTCTAACCTCGACGGGAAGATCATTCCACAGACGAAGAAAGCTAAGTTGGTAAGAGAGAGGATTGTATTCGGGTGAGAAAGATTATAAACCGAGAAAAGAAATCGACCGTGGAGTGGTAATACCTTCTATCTGTACTTTATAATATAAGTAAATAAAATAATTACTCGTGCCAGTTGTTGAGTAAGCCCTGGGGGAAGTACCCTATCTCCCTTTTCTTTAAATCAATGGCTGTGAATAAATAATTTGTCTTTCAAAATTATTGACATTTCACCGTCGAAATATAAATATCCCATGCAATGTTTAGCCTAACATGGCTGGTCTCGTTTTTCTAATCACACAGCTAATTAAATCAGAATCAATTCTAAATCAAATTCTGCTTTTATATTATTATGTAAAATCACAGATTACAAATAAGGTAACATTCAAATTCCAGACCATAGACATACTAATTGTTTTCGCAGATCTTTGGTCTAGCCTGTCAAGTCAATTAACAGTCAGTAATTAACAATGACGTTGAATAGCTTCTAAGCAATTAACTCAACGCCCAGCCCTTCTAACCCTTGGACTTAGAAAGCTGACATTTTGCACATAGTATTCCGTCATAATAACGACAAGAAATAACGACGAATTTCCCGAAAGACTCACAGGAACTAAGTCGCGTGGATTAAGCTAGTATTCATATAGTTAAACAGAATAAATAATAATAATAATAATAATAATAATATGGGACAACTTCCACACACGGTCATCTGGTCCCAAACTAGGCTAGAAGCCTGTACTATGGTAACCAGATAACTGATATACATACTTATATACGCTTATAACACCCAAACAGAGATCAAACAGACATGTTCATGCACACAAATGTTTGACCTGGCCGGGGATCGAACCCGGGGCCTGCGGAACAGAAAGCAGAGTTACTACCGTCTGCGCCAACGAGGCTGTCAAAGTAAAAAAAATGAGGCTGTAAAAAAAATTAAGATCGACGTAGCAAATATTACTAGAAGTAGATCATCAATTTTTAACACTACCTCCTTGTTCTTAGATAAAAAATAAACTTTTCTAAAGTTACAAGGTTAGCCCGCCGTCTTTTAAGTGGACTTTTTAATTAAAATTTTAATTATTCCAGTTCCTAGAAAGAACAAGAGCTAACGCTTAACTAAATCTTAATCATAATTAACGTTTATTATTATAACAACTCAAGATTGAAGGTCAGCGCAGATGGAACGCGGGAAAGACGCGTGTCGAATCGGAAAGACAAATGGCCTTAATAACTTGTTATGGACGACTATGGTATCTAGCACCAGTACCAATAATAGCGAATGTTGCGTATACTGATAGGATTGGGCGAGCCTAGCGCTGCTGATGCCTAGCGCTGATAGCAGCGATAGAGTCCTCCAGGTCGTCCAGGACGTTGCGAGGGTGTCTACGGAGGGGAGGAGTTTTCCAGCTTGAAGTAGCGAGTAGTTCGAGTTTTGGACTACGAGGGGGAAGGGTTGGTGGGGAGCCGCGTGAAAGTAGCGGCGTGAGCAATTCTTCATGAATTGAAGGATGAAAGGAAGTTCCAGGTCGCAGAGCAAGTCAGCGTTTTGCTGGTACGAGCTGACGACGACGGCCCTGCGAATGAAATGGTTCTTGATGACTTGGAGCTGGTCCAATATAATGGGAGATGAACATAACTTATCTCGCCTCTAGTATTCATGCTCGCCTACAGCTCGCACGCAACAATACCGCCTCGTGCGTTATGTTCAACTTAGCACACTTGAATGTACTATTATAAACAACAAATGAGCCAAAACAGTCAATACCGTAAGCAGATTAATCACGCGATTAAATTATTCATTAGAACAAGCCCCAAAGTTATCGAATATTCGACTTAAGAGGATTTGGAATAATTGATTCCGCTCCTCAACAATGTTATATCCTCAAAAGGATCGGTTAGTTAATCTCTATGAGTTAACTCGTGGATTAAAATGGCTTTTTGATAAGTGCCTTTGAAGATAAATCGATTTATTGACTTCAAATTTATGAAGGCCCGCTGAAGTAAGGCAGTTCCTCGCTGGGAACATTCGCATCTATTGTAAAGCCGCGTAGTTCATTGCTAGTAGCTTCTTTTTCTTCTTCTTCCTGCCCGTATCCCACATTAGGGTGGGGTCGGCACAGCACGGTCCTGTTCCGCATCATACTGCTGGTTTAGTTTAGGCTAGGATTTTTATGAGCGGCCACCTGCCTGATCTCAACCCTCCTTGGGAATGCAGTTGTTAGCATACGGTGGTAGCTTTTAGTATGCTAGTACCTTCATGTTAGTTTATTTTTATACTGTTCTTTGTGATTATTATCACAAAGAACAATTAAATAATCTGTAGATAATTTAATAATTTAATCTGTAGATATTTTAACGAATACGTTAAAATATCTACAGATTAAATTATTTAGCATTTAGATTAAATTAGATTAGCATTTAGAAATTTTAGTTTAAATTATATTATACTACTATATAATATAATCCTTATCAATCCTACTAATATCATAGAGGGTGCAAGCTCGACTGCCGATCATGAGATCCCGGGTTCGATCCCTAGGTCAGGAAAAGTATTAAATATTGTATTTTTCCACTAGGAAATATCTCTATAACTGCTTAATGTCTGGAACTGTGCCCGATAGATGGCAATAGGCTCGCCCCCTATCACATAGGACCAATAACATACCTACTGGCGAAATGTGGGTGTACCTACTATGGGACTGAATCCTGGGCATACCTCTGCCTACCCCTTCGAGAAAAAGGCGTGATTGTATGTTATGTGTCAGTTCAGCAGTTTTTGCGTAAAAGAGTAACATCCTCTCAAACTATCTCATTTATAATATTACTAGGATAGTAGGATTTTAATTATTATTTTTATTTATTTGGTTTGTATAAGGTTTTTAAATTAATATATATATTAATATATATAATAAAAAATAAATCACTGTTTTAATTTATTTAAATAATAATTGTCAGTAAAGTTCCGAATTCAATTCAAATTAAATTTTAATATTTTTTCATTAAGACAGACTTTTGTAAGTAAATTGAAGAAAATATACCTATCTGATAAATCTACCGAGCATTCGAAAAGATAAGAAATATACAATATTCGAAGAGAGAAGAACGCAAGAAGAAATGGTTTTCTCTGCCATCACTAACAAACATATTTTATGAGTAGAGTTTGAATACCGACCTCATAGCAAAATATTAGCACTGTTATCTCGCGTTCCGAGTGCACAAACAAAACTAAGTGTAACTTTCCAATTTCCTTGTTTCCATCTTCCTTAGATGGACTTCCGCAGCCAACTTATTGAGATGCAGAAAACTGTAAGTCGTATTTATGTCTGGGAGGGAGATTGCACCAACGTTTATAGCACTTTGGCACCATGTCGGGTTACCTAGTTGTATCATGTTTCTTTTATTATTGAAACAGACGAATGAAATTGAAGAAGTCCGTAACTGTAGTATATTAATGCTACCACTACATCTCTAATGTAGTGATAGGCCTCTCTTGCAGGAGGCCGCCTGGGGAAGTACCACACCTTTGCCAGTTATTCATCCGCCAGTTATGTGCAAACATTACTGTGTTCCGGTCTGAAGGGCAATGTTACCAGCCATATTACTGGGCATGATGAGTTTCATCAACTGACATCTCAGGGTGACAGGTGTAGTGCAGTGCCAAGCAGAATTTTGTAATTTAAAACACTGGGTGGCACTGTGTCTGATATATTTATTTATTTATTTATTTTTATTTATTATTATTAACTAGAACGGCATCATAGCCAATTACACTAATTAATCAATATATATCAATATATATAATCATGATGCTTACCATCAGGCACCTGATTTGCTCTTCTTGTACTCACTTACATGAAAAAAATAACTCTTCCCCGATTCTGATCTCCTGGAACCCGAGTTATATTTGTTTACATTATGACTCGAGATATTTTTTTATGGATTTGGATTTCTTTGACATACTTGCGTCCATTTGGTAAAAATCTCAATTTACATGCATGGTTAATAATTTATTTTTCACTGATTTATTATTGAAATATGTATATTATTTAATATATTATTAATTTTTCATCAGAGTGAACTTGAAAACATTCCCGACGTAACAAGACTCGACGAAACATAGCTCACCGCTAAGAGAGTCACCGTTATGTGACGCGGCGTCGCGGGAATCGCTGCTTAGCCAGTCACTGACAAAATACTCGCTGCCCACGATCACGAACGAAGTCATCGATCAGACAACATATCTTTCTCGAGCATGGCCGTACCAATATTATTTTTAAGCTAGCGGTATTTACAATCCCTTGTTGAAGTAACAATACAACTTGACATACCATCACGTCTTTTTCCCTAAGGAGTAGGTAGAGGTAAACTTAGGACCCAGTCCCATAGTAATAATACGTCCCATTTTTAAGAGGGCGAACCTATTGTCATTAACCAGAGACAATTCCAGACTCCAGACTGTCATTGAGAAAATTCTTAATGGAAAAATCCTATAACTCGTTGCTTCATCTCGATCGAACTCTCGTGTGGATCATGTGGACCCACGTGACTGGCAGTAGTGCTCGCAAACCATTACGCCACCGTACCGAGGCAGTCAATAATAAAATTATATACAATTTTCCATTGTTTAGGTACCTATTTAATATGCACACATGGTTACTTTGAGAATGATGTTAAAAGGCACTAATTACTTTTAACAACTTCTACCATCTAAAGCATTGAATCAGTACACAAATTAAAATCGATAGGTAGTATGTTAAAAATATCGATGATTCCATAATTCCAAGTAATTCTGCCTCTTTATGAGTAGATTTAAGATATTGATATTTTATGTAACGATGTTTCTTTATGGTAATAGGCTTACCTTCTATTACATGGGTCCAATTACATACTGGCGAAATGTAGGTGTACCTACTATAGGACTGAGTCCTAGGTATACCTCTGCCTGCCCCTTCCGGAAAAAGGCGTGATTGTATGTTATTATGATATTTTGACTTTAATAAGGATATTTCACTAAAATCGCAACATCCAAATTCCCGCTAGCCCCCATCTCCCTAGTTACCTCTTATGATTACTCGAATTTTTATAATTCTCACCTGTGGGTCATTTTTAAGTCTAACGAGATGGTCCACGCTGGCATTAGGAGATCTTTTACTAACGTGTGGATGTGATAACAGGTAGAAATTCTTGAGACTTCCGATCTGTAAAGATAGAAAATAATTTGAGTAATTGTTACTTAAGATAAAATACTTAACTAAGTAAATAGAGTATCTACATTTCAACTTAAAAGAATTAGATAAATAGATCTTTCATGGTAAATGTTCCCACGCTTCCATTATATTATTTGACTTTATCCTGTTACATAAAAGTAATACACTTATAGGTACCAGCCATATGGGTCTGCAGTTAAGGTAAAACAATGGAGAGCGGATATATTTTGACATAGATTAATGTGAAAACTGCTGCAGAAGAAGCTGCTGTAAGCTTGTTAACTGAACAGCTTTCGTCAACGCTTATTTAGAAATTCAAATCGTACCTATTGATAATAATAATAATTGTAAGATATTTACAGCTAAGAGTAGTGACAGAGAAGAAAGTGCTAAAAAAGCTTCTGGGACCCGTTAGGGAAGAATAATTGATGATATGGTGGTCGAGCCATATATCCATTTTTTTTTATGATAGTGAGTAACAAGACGTGCGAATCAGGTGCCTGATGGTAAGCATCATGATTGCCCATATCAGATACAGTGCCACCCAGTGTATTTAAAATTCAAAATTCTGCACGGTACTGCACTGCGCCTGTCACCATGAGATGTTAGTTGTTGAAAGTCGTCATGCCCAGTAATTTCGCTTTTACATAACATACAATCACGCTTTTTTCCAGAAAAGGTAGGCAGAGGTATACCTAGATATTATGTTATTGGTCCCATGTAATAGTGGGCGAGCCTATTGCCATCTACCGGGCACAGTACCAGACTCCAAGCTGTCATAGAGATAATTCACAATCGAAAAATCCAATAATGCTTTGCCTGACCTGAGGATCGAACCCAGGACCTCATCATGATCGGCAGTCAAGTTTACGCCCACTACGTAACCGAGGCAGTCAAAAAAAGACAATAGAACAAAATGCGGGTGATATTATAAATGTATGTAAATGCATAAAAATATGTACTAATTTTATATACCGTTTTTGTTTTCAAGATATGTTGTCAACAATAATTACATAAATCATATTTTTCAAAACCATCATTGTTGTATGCATTGCATTAATTAAGGCAGATTTCAATTAGACGCGCTTTTGTTCGCGCACTTCTGCCGCTATTGTCGTCACACCCGCGCCGTTCCACTGAATATTTTCATTCATTCAAACCTTTAATTAATTTCCACTGTTTTCTAATTTTCTATTCAATAACCAGCGGATTTGGATCATGTTAATTTGCTCTGTTTAATCAATTTTCGGGAGAAATATCGTGAATTAGAGTTAAGGTGGAGTTAAATGTTATGATTCAATGAACAGCGTCTAATTAGGCGTGAGAGTGAATATTTTGTAAGGTCTATTCAAGATTTCAGGGGAAAAATCAGCGCACACAGATCGTAACCGCAGGACGGGCGATGTCGGGACTGTTGGGTACAACAAGAAAGAAGTCAGTCGTAGCAATGGTCTAACTCTTAATATAAATAAGCGCCTATATGTGTGTCATCATCATCATCATCTCAGCGACAGGATGTCTACTACTGAACATATGCCTACCCTATAGAATTTTATCTAGACAGGTTATAAGCTGTCTGCATCCAGCGTGATCCTGCTGTCTTTATCAGATCGTCTATCCACATTGTGGGTGGACGTATATGTGTGTAATCATCCATATTATCCATATTATCATCATCATCATCATCATCAGCCTTTGGAAGTCCACTGCTGGACATAAGCCTCCCTCATAAGGGGGGTTTTGCCAATACTCGCCACGCTGGGCAGGCGGGGTCGGTGAGTTGGTGAGTGCAGTTTGATGATTTTACGCGGGACGCTGCTGCTCGTCCTTTGGAATTCATAACCCTTAGCTGGCTCTTACGGCAACCACGGGTCTCTACCCGTGGTTGCCGGGTAGGGTGGAGTACCATACTAAAGCCGCCACCCCACGGCACGGTTGAGTCGGTATTTATATTATAAATACAAGAAATTCAACAATCAACCTATCTATGTAATTAAAATCCCATTTCGAAAACAATCCAATCAACAAAAGTGCTGAGGCAGTAAGTATTTTTTTATGTTCGAGGTTCTTTTGTGTTGACACTGAGTTATTTAAAATGTTTGTGACTGTTAAATATTATTATCATATTGGTTGTGTTTTACGCTTAAAAATACCTTTAGATTAAGCAAAGTACTTCAAAAAACCCAACTAAGTATACTTGAAAGCAATAAAGTACCGATTTACAGTCCCCAAAATATTTTGATTTTGATATTTTGAGCCCCATTAATTTTAAAAAATTCGTACCATATCCTATACTATATTTTGCGAAGGTACTAGTCGCACGACACTTGAACCGCTTCGCGCCATTCATCCAAATTAAGCCACCAATAAATTAAGTTACCTTCCTGAGCCTTGTTCATATCATAATTTATTTATTTATTTTATTTCAATTATAACGGCCGGAACCAATTACAATAATTGACATTGGTAATAACTATATAAAAGTCATGTGAATACTTTTTGCTTCAACTGTACTGAAATAATTATAATTACTTATACAAATAATACTTGGACCGAACGTGGAGCTGAAAAGTAGGACGAAATAAGGTTTTAAAATAGAAATTATTTTGGACTGAATATGTAAAACAATTCGAGACGAAAGCAGATTTTTTAATTTGATACAAACTTTTTCGGGACGAATATAGCATAAATCGACTCGTATACTCGTAGTCGCGCCAGTTGAAGTGAGTCTTCTAATTGATCGATAGTGTCGCTGAACGTTCCCAAAGGAACTGACCTGTCGATAGAGTAATTTATTTTACTCTGTCCGCATCACTCATTCGGGGGCGCGATATCGTTCTGATTAACTTTTTTTAGAACATCCTTATTAAACAACATGTCTTTATTTTGGTTAGGTTGTGGAGGTTTTTGCTACTGTTTGTTTTCAGAGTGGACTTCATAGTTAGAGTTTCTCAAGTTAAGACTTTACCTAATCCATCGACTTCAATCTCAAGACATTTGACTCGCTTTGATTAGTGAGTCCTACTCAATGTTGTCGCCCCGACAACATGCACATTAATTTACTACAGTCGTGCCTGAAAATACGTCGTAAGTGCAAGTATCCGCGTGATTTTTGTTTTGTGTGAAAAATGATCACGCCTGCTTGTGTATTTCCAAAGTTTAATCACTCCTAGAAGAAAATTAATACTCAAGGGATTACTTTTCACACGTAAGTATTATAATGAAGTTACATATATTTTAATTAAGAAATAGAACAATAGAAAAAATCACTTAAAACATTACCAACTAAAAAATTTAAGCCCATGTTTTTAACTGCAATGTCAGAACCCGTCATCCTCCTTGTGAAATTGTCATTGCTATAATGACCCTTTCAGAGGATACTAACACATACAAAACTGTATACCTACTATTCTGATAAGGCCTCTCGTACACACACGTTTTTTCACCGTGAAAATCTACGGTTAATTCGCCGTGTGTAGCCACGGTGGCCAGTGTTATATGAAACACAGTGGGAGCTTCATGACATACAGGGCGGCGCTACGGCACGGCACCGCCGCCGTAATTGCTGTGCTTGTAGATTTTCCCGGCAAAAAAAGTGTGTGTACAAGAGGCCTTATTCTATAAAAAGAAACGCCATCATCACTTCACCATACGCTCGGCTCTACCCTCAAATCACAACCCGCGTTATTATAGATTTTCCTGTATTTATTTACACTTGGTTATTTTTGCTAAGCCCCGTCAAGAGGGTACAACAGCCCTTAACCGGTATTTACAGGCCATAAGTGGGGTCGCAGTAGCAAATATAGAACGATTTTTCGGAAATACAAGTATGTTTTTACTCTTAAGGGGAAATATACTGAGATTTCAGAATGTGAAAGAGTTTTTATAAATGTTTGCCTCTAAAATGGTGACGCATTTAAATTATTTGCGACTCTGTAATTTTATAAGGTACCGGTAAGCCTCGATTTAGCAGAGATAGCAGTGCATCGTTAATTAAATAGATCTATATCTACACATGAACCTAAAATGAAATGAAAAAAAGGCAGATGGAATCTTATTTTACAAAAAGTAAAGCTTACTATAAGCCAGTTCGCATATACAAACATGACGGCACAGACTGATAGATAGATATATCTATCTATCTAATCTCTAATCTCAAAAATGTAATCATGCAGTGTTGCAGGATCTGCGAATCGAACCCGGAACCTAATGATTGGCAATCGGCAGTAGCAGGCAGACCACTGACCACTGTCTGATAACGACTCGTTAACATAGTGATGATAACGAGTCTTAACTCCAGTTTTAAAATTCAAAACAAAACAAACAGAATTTGTTTTTTTTAATCTGTGAAATTCAAGATTGAAGCACACAGGTACGGAGAAAATGGATCTACAGAGCAGCACAAATACTCAATTCCATCCAACAAAAGTGCTGAACTCAAATTCCTCCTGTATTTTATTATTATCTCCCAAAATGGCAGTCATCTGACATAAATTGTCACCGGGGGAAGTACAGAAACAGTTCGCAAAAGTAATTCTTGTGCTTACGAAGCACTGATAATATACTCAAATAGACCTGAAAGGTTTTTTTTTAATTGATAGGTGCAATATTAATATGGGAAGAATAATTTCACGCTCGTGGGTAAAATTATATATATTAATATTGTACCTATAGTACCTCACCCTCTCTACCTGGGTTGCCGTAAGAACCGGCTAATAGGTACCTAAAAGACGAGTAGCGTCGTCTTCTGCGTAAAAAACCATCAAACTGCTCTCGCCAACCCAAATGCCAAGCATAGCGAGTATTGCCAAAACACCTCAAAGACAAGCACTCCATTGTTCCTCACTCCGGATAACCAGACTGGATGGAAATACATGGGGGAGGCATATCTTCAGCAGTGGACATCCTGTAGCTGAGACGATATGACGATAATTAATATTGTATTTCAAGCAAATACACCGCTTCGTGACCGCAGCTGTTAGTAATCCAGTACTGAACATAGGCCTCCTTCATAAAGGGGGGCTTTGCCAATACTCGACACGCTTGGCAGGCGGGATGTCGAGCGCAGTTCGATGGTGTTTTGCAGAGGACGCTGCTGCCCGTCCTCTGGATCTTATAACCCTTAGCCTGCTTTTACGGCAATCACGGGGAGAGAGGGTGGAGCACTATTTTAAATCCGGTAACTCCACGGCGCAATAAATAAACCGCTTAGCCTATAAAAATATATAACATTAATCCATAGGTGGCAAACAAGCAGACGGTGTGCCTGATGGCTCACGGTTACCGCCGCCAATGGACACCTGCAACACCAGGGGTATTGCCATCATGTTGTCGACCTCTCAACACTCTATTCACTCTTCTTTTGAAAAGCCCCATGTTGTAACTCAACGGGAAGACCGCAGCTGGGAGATCATTCCAGTTTGCACGTTTAGAAAATGAAGAGAGTGTGGGATTACTGAATAAGAGGTCAAGTAGACCGAAGTAAGATTAGGAAAGCTCATCCCACACCCTTATGAGCCGCATAGTTAGGAAGAGAGAGTCTTGACAAGTTTGTGTTATCCATACTTACTGAGCAATATTAAAAATGTATTTAACTTTTCGAAAATTGTCTATGGATAGGACGCGGAAAATGTTTTAGTATAAAATTAGAAGAGGTCCAAGTGTTAGCGTGTGAAGACAAAATAAGCTGAGTGGAAAAGAGAGTCACGATATTCTATAAGACTTTAAAGTCTGACTAGGCATAGACTAAGTGGTCGATATGTAAACCCCTGTCTTGTGCTTACGAAGTTAGTGTAGAACTTTTTCTATCCGAGATTTTGATGTTTATCGTGATGGGGGCTAATTTGGTGATATTTTGGTGGATTTTGTTCGAGATAAGCAGCGGCTTGACGCGAGAGAACTTTGTAAGGAGTGCTTATTTGTGATCAAAGTTCTTATATGATGAGCATATAAAATGTTTCAATCAACACTGCATATTTTATCATTACAACACGTTTCCCGCATCCCGATTTTCTCGTTCTTTTCTGCTGCATACGTGCAAACTGTGGGATGATCTCCCTGCTGCGGTCTTCACGTTGAGCTACAACATGGGGCTCTTTAAAAGGAGAGTGAATAGAGTTTTGAAGGGTCAGCAACATACTGGCAATACATTGTGTTGCAGGTACCCCCATAGGCGGCGGTAACAGCTCACCACCAGGCACACCGTATGCTTGTATACCATCTATTGCATTCAAAATAACCTCTACAAGGTATTAAAATAAAGTCGCTTTCCACCACCTGTACGATTACATCTTTAAAACTATGCAACTTATTTAATGCGATTTTCATTTCGACTGCCTCGGTGGCGTAGAGGGCGCATGCTCGACTGCCAATCAAGAGGTCCCGGGTTCGATCCCCAAGTCAGGCAAAGTGTTAAATATTGGATTTTTTCATTAGGATATCTCAATAACTGCCGGGAGTCTGGAACTGTGCCCGGTAGATGGCAATAGGCTTGCCCCCTATTACATGGGACCAATAACATACTGGCGAAATGTGGGTGTATCTACTATGGGACTGAGTCCTGGGTACACCTCTACCTACCCCTTCGGGAGAAAGGCGTGAATGTATGTTTTATGTTTGTTTCATTAATAGACTACGTTATTCAAGAAAACTGTTTATATGTATAATAATACCAGGAGCAATACCGGCGGGTCGCTTGTTCAATATAAAAAAATGCTCGCATTTTTTAAACAAATAAGAACATAAACGAACCTGTAAATTATATTCAAGCGAATGTAATAACATCTAAGCACTTTACGAATCCACTTATTTGATTACGCCATCTAAAACTGAAGCATCTTAAAAACCATTATTTTGAAATCTTTTCACATTTTTATTTCGCACAAAGAGTATAAAAATGAATACGGATATTAATTTCCGGGGAGTTGGAAACTCGACGCAGCAATTTTTGTGATAAAAACCTCGTGCCCACAAATTGTGGGAAATAATCCACGTTTTAATCCTTTGGAGCCGAGCACTGTTAAATAATTTTGATCAAATTCAATTATAACAGGAAATACCTAAAATATCTTAAATCAATAATGTAATGCTTAATATATTTAATATATAAATAAATTAATTATTATAATTATTATTATTATTATATTTATATATTTTTTTATAATATGGGACAACTTCCACATACGGTCATCTGGTCCCAAACTTGGCTAGTAAGCCTGTACTATGGTAACCAGAAGACTTATATACATACTTATATAAGCTTATAACACCAAGACAGACATGTTCAGGCACACTGTTGTTTGTATGATCTGACCGGGGATCGAACCCGGGGTCTGCAGCTCAGAAAGCAGAGTTACTACCATCTGAGCCAACGAGGCTGTAAACAGCAGTTAAAATGGTTTCGTAGCCCTTGGGTTAAAATCTAATAACACGTTGGTATATTAGATCTGGAAGAAGACGATAGTCTTTCAGAAGTCATTGTAGAGGAAGACATGCATCAAAAAAAAAAAAAAAAGTTTTTCGACGCCTGCAAAATATCGACGAAAAGGATTGAGATCACAATATAAAATAGTATGCTAATTTTGAAATAAAATATTTGCGTTCATTGACATTACTTATAGGAAAATTGCACTAGCACTTTTCTCCTGTCCTGGGAATTAAACCTGGGACCTCAAGATCGGCAGTTGAGAACCTCTACGCCACCAAGGCAGTGAGGTAATTGAGTAAGCCTAGAAAATTCTCCATAGCCACCACCCCTATGACCTATTTTACCCAAAACTTATGAAATCAATGTGTTCTATTCTATTCAATTCTATTCTATACCCAGCACCTTACAAGCAAACAAATGCAACCAAACTAAATATTGTAAAACTCGCAGATGAAAAAATTTAATCCCACGAATTTCTTGTACGTTCTTCTTGTAGTATATTTTCGAACGCACGGTAGATTCATTACTAGTTATTGACATAATTTATTGACATTTAAAAAATGTATTTTACACTTATTTATATAAATTTTCTTTCCCTTCGGAAAAAGGCGTGAATGTATGTCTTTTTTTATTTTTTTTTCTTTGAGTTGACTGCCTCGGTGGCGTAGAGGGCACATGCTCGACTGCCAATCAAGAGGTCCCGGGTTCGATCCCCACGTCAGGCAGTGTTAAATATTGGATTTTTCCATTAGAAATTATCTCAATAACTGCCTGGAGTGTGGAACTTTGCCCGGTAGATGGCAATAGGCTCGCCCTCTATTACATGGGACCAATAACATACTGGCGAAATGTGGGTGTATACTATGGGACAGAGTCCTGGGTTCACCTCTGCCTACCCCTTCGGGAAAAAGGCGTGTATGTATATGTATATACATGTTTTTCTTTGAGTTTAAGTAGCTTATAACTACTATTATACTATGAAGTATTATTCTACGAATATTTTTTCTACAAAAATATTCATTATTCTAGACTCGTATCAAAGAAGTTCTATTGAAAATAGACTTCAAACGAGTAACTTTTGTTTGTTTCAATTCTGTTTCCAGTGAACTTGAATGATAATTAAAATATAACTAATAATTGAGACAAATAGGAGGAGCAACTATTAATTTTGACCTAATAATTTGAAGCTGACAACGACGTAATATTTAATATTACGTTTTAGCGAAAGCTTCGGGCGATATTAGTTTTGTTTCGTATTTGGAGAGTTAATTACTGGATACACTACAACGAGTACATAGACAACGAAAAAATAGTTATTAAATCAAAATTCTTAAAATATAATAAAAACTGTATTATTAATAGGCACATACACAGAATCATCATCATCATCTCAGCCGTTTGTAATCCAGTACTGAACATAGGCCTCCCCCATAAAGGGGGGTTTTGATAATACTCGACACGCTTGGCAGGCGGGTTGTCGAGGGCAGTTCGATGGTTGTTTGCAGAGGACGCTGCTGCCCGTCCTCTGGATCTGTTAACTCTTAGCCGCCTCTTACGGCAACCACGGGTAGAGAGGGTGGAGCACTATTCTAAAGCCGGTAACTCCACGGCGGAATCATATACACAGAATATATAGGTAGAACTGTACCTAAGTAGATCGTTTTATCGTTTTTAACTTTACTATCATGATATTTACATGAAACTCCATAGACGACGATATTGACATGGTGGTGTCATGGTGGCTGGTGGCCCATTTTATTATCATAGTCAAAAGCGAATATTACATGAGATACTTTATATTTTGTAAATGTAAAAATTTGGGATTGTTCCACTATGCCCCACCAAGCCGCCCCACTGGTGGGGCATAGTGGAATGCTACAAATTAAGTCGCGGAATATGCCCCACTAAATCGACTCAGTGGGGCGAATTCCGCGACATGAAAAACCTGGTGGCTTTTGCCCCACCAGGGTTATCACATTACTGTTTGTATAGAATTTTCATACGACTCCATGTTTCTCCACATGTAAGCGAAACGCCATCTAGCGGCAACATGCATAATTTTTTGTAATTATAATTTTTCTATGACAAAAGGCACCAGACAAAAGACAAAAGGAGCAGGTGCCGAATCTACAATTTTTATTCCGGGGACGAATATAAGGGGAATAATAATGGGCGCCATCACAATGAGACTTTTGACGATAGAACTGTTAAAAAAAAAACAAAGAAAAACTCTCATTTAGGGCCGGTTTTTTGATCGCGGGTTAAGTCAACTAGTTGTTAAATTTCTTGACAATTTGTTAAATTTCGAAAAAATTCGTTTTTTGATCCCTAGTTAGCTTGACAGATAGTCAAATAAGTAACCATTAGTCGGAATATTTAACCACTGCTCCGTCGACTGGTTGGCGCCAAAAACAGATGGTTATTAATCTTATCGTATCTACCTACTGCTGCTTCTGATTTTATTCGAGTGTTTTGGAAAGTATTTAATACTAAAGATATGGATTTACATAATTTATCAACATACTGGAAATCGAAATAGCTCCTCAGACACAGGAATTATGTTCAGATGTTATACCTTATCAAGAAGACCGGCCACGTAATTTACAGCTCCGCTAAAGTATTCGGACGATGAAAATTTTCGTAAGCGGTATCGTCTATTCTATATTGTGCGTCTATCAAAAGAAATCGTGTTGTGAAACCTACTAATATTATAAATGCGAAAGTTGGTGAATATGGACACCTAAAACTACTGAAGCGATTGGGTTGAAATTCAGTAGGTATGTAGATAGTTTAGACCCTAGAAAAACACATATGTTACTTATTATCCCAATATTCCGACGGGAACGAAGACTATGCGGGTGAAACCGCGGGGTACAGCATGATATAGGTAACAAACCAGAACAATGACTCCACATAATTAATCGTCAAGAACTAATTGATACCTACATATTATATATATACTGTTGGTTTCAAAAGTACCTACCTAACTAATAATAACACGTTTACCTATATTTATTCAAGCTATATACTATATAACACTAGCTGTGCCCCGCCGCGGTTTCACCCGCGTAGTCTTAGTTCCCTTGGGAATATCGGACTAAAAAGTATACTTGTGTTATTACAGGGTTTAAACTATCTTAATAGGTACAGAATTTCAGCCTAATCGATTCAGTATTTTGGCGTGAAATAGTATCAAACATCCATCCAACATCTATCCTCACAAACTTTCGTATTTAATAGTGTAAGTAGGGATTTATAGTAGGAAGTAGGATAGGATAATAATAATGTAGTGATTAAAATATGACAAATTTATTTTAGTTTTATTGGCTGTTAATTTCTAATATATAATGCTTTTTCTATAACTAATTTATGATACACCTTCCTGACTTTCTTAAATTTCAATTCACGCTTTTTCGATTCTATAACAAGCTCCTTTAATTCCATTTCAAGCATGTGGAGGCCTTTTTGAGTACATCATTTATTCTTCTTCTTTTCGAGTCAATATGGCTAGTTTTCTCCTTATAAAATTTTGGTCTAGTATTTTGCCAGGTCTACGGTGTTTTGGTTTGCTTCAAGAAGGTCCGTCATTGTAGCTAACATCATTTATTAAGAACTTTCTTCTATGCTAAAATTATTAGAAGTATTACGTTCCCTGAAACACAATAAGTAGGTGTATTTACATGAAATGAATTTATATAATAGATTTATTAGCAGGCACACATGACCCATAAACAGTTTAATATGACACACTCACACAATGTATGTCACTTTATGAAGTATTATCTAAATTAAAATTACATATACATAACATACATACATTCACGCCTTTTTCCCGAAGGGGTAGGCAGAGGTGTACCCAGGACTCAGTCCCATAGTAGATACACCCACATTTCGCCAGTATGTTATTGATCCCATGTAATAGGGGGCAAGCCTATTGCCTATTTAACACTGCCTGACCTGGGGATCGAACCCGGGACCTCTTGATTGGCAGTCGAGCATGCGCCCTCTACGCCACCGAGGCAGTCAACTAAAATTAAATTATATAAAAAACTACTTTGTGCAGGTGTTTTATACCCAGTCATAAATTAAATTGTTCGTGTTGGTCTTTATCCTATTCCTCTCCATGTGAACCGATATCCAGTGTTTAAACATGGGACTCTGGAGATATCAGCAACTGCCTTAACAATTGCGTTACCTGAGGCATTGACACAATTCCAGAACAACGCTACTCGAGATCTTAATATTGCGAAGAAGTCAGGTATTCACATGTGAGAGAAATATTGTTGATGCACTGCAAAATCTGGGATAACACATAAGAGCCCGGTATGCGTCATTATACTGGACTCTTATGGTGTAAAAGGACTTTCTGGTATAATTAACCCATAGTTGGCAGGTGTACATGCTGAGACAGAACGTCTTTGACGTCCCCACTGATAGAGATCGTCGTTCTCTCTCCATGCCGAGGTCGTTCTTCAGGTTATCAGTCAGAATTCAGGACAACAGAGCGTTGAATAAGAGACTAATTAATATATTCATTGTATCATGTTCAGAATTAAAATATAATACCTAGGTACTTACTTATGTTTGTTTGATTCCATTATTCACAATA
Organism: Hemistola chrysoprasaria; assembly: GCA_947063395.1. Classification (NCBI taxonomy): domain Eukaryota; kingdom Metazoa; phylum Arthropoda; class Insecta; order Lepidoptera; family Geometridae; genus Hemistola; species Hemistola chrysoprasaria. Next base: position 11,236,174 of record OX346725.1, read on the forward strand.
ATTTTAGACTTTAGCTGAACTGCCGAACCGTTACATACGACATACAATAGAAAATAATCTTCAATTCAATTCTTAATTTATGGCTTGATGGCTTATTATTGTGAAAGTCGTGTTTTTTAAATAGATTGTGTCGTAATTATAAATTGTAAAACACAGAACAGAACTTGTAAAATACCGCGAAATCGCAGGAACCTACACAAAACACGGAAAGGTTTTCTGTGGTTTTGACTATAATGACATCGTTGACGTTTAAATCTATCAAAATTAAAAGAGTTGCCATATAAAATAAAATCTCCCGACTCCAAAATGGGTAAATCAGTAGTTCATTGCAATGGCAACATAATTAACCATTGTTAATTCTAGCCAAGGTTAAAAAAGGTATCAAAAAACGAAAACACGAGTTGACCATTGGTTAAGGACTTAACCATTGTCAGTTTAACAAATTGTTAAGTTGACAATTACCAGCGATCAAAAAACCGGCCCTTAATAAAATATACACATCAAATTGAGTACATAACGTAACATGTGACAAATAGTCTACAATTCTACCCATAGTGTCAACTTATTGTGAAAGCTTGAGAGATTTTAATCAGGATCTAGACAATAATGACACCATTATGTCATGTATGTTATTAATTATATAAGTATTAAATTTTAATTTAATTTAACTGATATTTTTATTAATCTATATTTAGTTATTTTCATTTTTATTTCTATTTTTTTTCTTACGTTATTTTTTTTTCTCTTGTGTGATAATTGTAATTGATTTTGTGATGTTTTTGTCACAATTAATAATTTCATTTCATTAAATTTCACAGTATGCGCTCAATTTTTTTTCAGGGAATATGAGAATGGGTGAAAAGGCAAATAAATACCTTAAAATTAATATAAATACAATGTTACCAGCGAAATTACTGGGCATGACGAGATTCAACAACTAATATCTCAGGGTGACAGGCGCAGTGCAGAATTTTGAATGTTAAAACACTGGGTGGCACTGTGTCTGATATGGGCAATCATGATGTAAGCATAATATAATTATAGTATGAAAATATTTCTTTTATGATAGTGAGTGACAAGACGAGCAAATCAGGTGCCTGATGGTAAGATCAGGCACCTGATTTGCTCGTCTTGTCACTCACTATCATAAAAAAAATATTTTCATACTATAATTATATTACTTTCAACTCATATCATTTTTTATTAAAAGGCAGTTGCGAACCGCCAACTTAATTGGAAATGGCATCATTTTTCTGAGACTCATTACTTCGTCTTCAAGTTATAGCATTAGTTAAGTGTTTACACAACATTCAGCATTTTGTACATAACGAAACATTAAACTGGGTAATGAGCAAAGTTATTAATAAACAAACATCAATGGCCTTATTTATTAACTACATATATGACTATAGAGTTGGTATTTAGACAAGTAGATCTTTGAGAACATAAGCAGATTGAATATTTGAGAATATTTGTTAAAGCAATTATGAATCATATATATTAGGAGAAAAAATTTTATGTTTTGGATATGGAAATTTTCAAAAGACGCAATAGAATTTCAGAAAACGTAGAACTGCGATTTGGCTTCAGGTACTGACTTCAATATATCGTGTCTTATTTTGAACATAAGCATTTTGCACCCAATTAACCGCCCACCGAATAAAGTCGTAATATCAAATCTGCAAATGTCGTTAAAAAAAAATTAAAAGTGTATCTGTAAAAATAAATGAATAACTCAACAAACGTAAGTCCTAACAAAATGTTTGCGGTTTCATTGGAAAGCTACTTTTTGTTTTTCAATTTGATATTCAAACACCAAGATTACAGAAACTCAAAAATATTGAAAAGGTAACGACTTTATTCGGGGCAAAGTGCGATTTTATTTTGTGATTTTATGCGATTGTCAAGTACTATCCCACTAGCTGAGGTTAAAGCTACGGCAAGGTACCCTTTGTGTTTGTTATTCGAGGATCTTAACAAAATTAAAAAAAAACTTATTTTCATACCAATCGATTCAGCCGTAATAGTGTAAAGAGGTTACAAACATACTCTTAAATTGTCGCATTTATATTATTAATGCGATGGTAAAAAAAATCATACATTGCCCAGCGGATTAGCAAGTTGAAGTGGCAATGAGCAGGGCACATAGCACGTAGATGGCCGATGGGGCCGTAAAGTTCTCGAATGGAGACCACGGACTGTTAAGCGCAGCGTAGGACGTCTTCCCACAAGGTGGACGAACTATATGATAAGTACGGCAGGAGCACACTTTTTTTATGATAGAGAGTGACACGACGAGCAAATCAGGTGCCTGATGGTAAGCATCATGATTGCCCATATCAGACACAGTGCCACCCAGTGATTTAAAATTCAAAATTCTGCGCGGCACTGCACTGCGCATGTCACCCTGAGATATGAGTTGTTGAATCTCATCATGCCCGGTAATTTTGCTGGTAGCATTGCCCTTCAGACCGGAACACAGTAATGTGGCCGTTTACAACCGGACTGGATGGAAATTTAAGTAGGAGGCCTATGTTCAGCAGCGTCCTATGGCTGAGATGATGATGATGATGATGAAAAAAATCATAACTGCGGAAAGGAAATGGGCTTGAAATTCTAGGTAGCTGGGTCCAGAAAACCTTAGATTGTCTATCCTATATTAAAAAAAAAAAAATTATTTCAGATCATTCAGCCATCCATAGCGTGTTAGTTACAATTCTTAAAAACTATGTTAGTAACAAGTGTTAGTATATTGTCGGTTCCTATAATGTTATATTCACAATCATATTCCCAAACATAGAGTAGCCCTCTTATTATAGCCGATTAATTTTTAATTTGATTTGAATAAAGAAAGGTTAAGTCCTATAAATATTTTTAATGGCGACGCGCGTTCTAATTTTAGTAGAACATTTGCTTAATTTATTATAATTAATGGCGATTAAAAATATTATTTATGCACATTTGAAAAGCTTATTATGCTGAGATCTAATCAACTTTCAAATAAAATCAAAATTATAATGTATGGTTAACGAGGCCTTAAAGTTCAAGCTTAAAACCAACAACTCCTTTGGTTTTATGTAAGTAAGACAAAAATAGATATAATATTCACTGTAAGTCGAACTCACAAAACGGCGAGCCTTTGCAGTTAGTACTGATACTTCGAATTCTTTTTACGTCAAGGATTCTTTAACCGACAAAATAGTGTCTCACATTAAGTCCAGTAATTTCTCTATACCTTGTCAAATATAGCTTGATCAATGACAACTGAACAAACATAATTTTTTTGGTCATATTTCCTCTTAGAACTTTATGAATGAATTGACCCAAATGAATTGACTCGAGCAGTGTAATTGGGGTAACCCGAGTATAAATTTAAATTTATTATTATTATTTATTTACAGAAATATTGCCAAAAATTTGATTTTTGTTAAGCTGTCATTGATCAAGCCATGCTATATTTGACAAAGTAGGTTTTTTTTTTCATTTCATACATAATACATATATCAGTTCATATCTTACACCACGCGTAAGCATTTATGATCCTAATCAAAATTCAGCCTCAACGAAGCCTATAATTTAATGTGGTGGAGTTAATGTCAGTATACTCTAGCGATTTTATCGATTATGTACTATTTTGAACCTTATCTGTAAAGGAACAGGGGATAGAATAGTTTTATTAGGGTGTTATATTTTATGCTCCTATACTATTAGATATAGCCACGATACAGTCGAAGTAATAAATGCGAAAGTTTGTTTGGTATGAGTATGGATAGGTGTTTTCTTACATTTTACACTCTAAATTTTATAGGCAAAACTTTTAAATCAATCAAATAGTTCATTTGCGGAAATACTTTTACAGGTATAGTTCTTAATAGTATCTTATATTAAGTCACTAAGTATTTCATCTGCAAGCAGACGTGCAAAAATTTGTAATTATTATTATGATTCTATATAATAATAAAATTTCAACGTAAAAAATAATAATAAATATACTAATATATAGATAGATAGATAAATTCTTTATAATTACACCACATCTTAAAAACTTAAAACTAAAATGGAACATAGGAATATGTCTAGTGTAACAATTGAAGGTCTTATCGCTAAAAGCGATCTCTTCCAGACAACCGAGCAAGGAGAGGAGAGTAAAGTAGTTCACATTTGGTCGGTGGTGTGACTGAAATAATTTCGAAATAACTACATACATACAAACATACATACATAAAATACATTTTACTATACATATACACAACACTTTATATATAAATATATAAATATAATGTAATTGAGTAAAACAATCATATATTATAAAGTAGTTGTTAACGTTACAGATAATCATGAATTTCCTAACACTATAAAAACAGTTATTATACCGCAATTATGCCTCGCAATTACGAAACATGGTAGTTTTATACCAAAACTTTGACGTTCTTTTTGGACCCCTTAGAATGTGAATTTTCATAAATCCTTTCTTAGCACACGTTCAGACAACAAAAGGAACCTACAATCTAAGTTTGAAGTCTCAGTCAGTCAGTGGTTTGAGCTCTTGCTTTGAGCGTTGCATTTCAGTCAGTGAGTCATTTAGGATTTTTATAATTTATAGGTAAAGTAATACACATATTGTAAACATCTTTATGAGCACTTTTAAAACACTTTCTTTGATTTTTTTTTATTTTGATTTTGACTTTCTAATCTGACTGTACTAATTTGCGCTAGTAGTGAATTGATTCCTATAAAATTCTACTAATCCTACTAATATATTATAATAATGGCAAAAGTTTGTTGGTGTGTGTGTTCTTCATCACACCATTTACTACTAAACCGATTGAAGTCTTATCTACCTTACATATCAAATTTCAACTAACATCATCTAACCATAATCACCTAACCATACTTATGTGTTAGTCCAGAGACTAACACATAAGTATGGTAGTCCAGAGACTAACTATGGTAAGACCAGAGTCTTATCTACCGTACATATAAAATTTCAACTCAATCGGTTTAGTAGTAAATGGTGTGATGAAGAACACACATACAGACAAACTTTTGCCATTATTATATTAGTAGGGTTAGTAGAATTTTATAGGAATCAATGTGTTAGTCCAGAGACTAACACATAAGTATCTAGTATGGTACTTTTTATCTCGATATTCTTAGGGGAAAAATGACTTATCGAGTAAAGCCGTGGGTAACAGCTAGTAAAATATAAAGTAAAGGTACTTGACTACTGAGGCTACTTGACTGTGTAATTGAGTCGAGTTGACTTTCCCGAAATTATTCGAATGTGCCGTATAAAGACAGCTTTTCGGAAAGGTTTCGGATAACACTCTTTCTAGGGTCAAACCACGAGGATACAAATTAAGAAATAAACTAAAATTTTAAGGCAGTAAGGAATTTGCACAAAAGAATAAAAATAAAAGTGAGAAGTCCCTTCAAGAAATTTCTTAACGCGATTTAGACCACCGGTTGTTTACCGCGATAACTATGTATTGCTTTGTAACATCTCCCCAATTTCTGTTAAATTTTCTCCAGTTTTTTGCCTTTTTGGCTTGCAATAAGTTGTACTGAATTATAAATAAACTGTTCTTTTTACTCTTAGTATGCAAGAAAACATAATTAGTTCTATTTAATTCTATAATATTCACAGGGTAGTTCATAGCTTCGTCGTCTTTAAGCATTTGTGGAGAATAGTTGGTTCATTATCATAATTTAACTTATACTGCACCTTAATTTACAATAAATAAAATGCAAGAACCTACCAACAGAAAATTAAAGAAATATTTGCATCAAATTTCTACAAAAGAATTCAAAAAATTTCATCCAAAGGTTATTACGAACGAATATTTACATTGAAGCTACCAATTTCCTCGAAGTTAAGGAACCTTTGACTTTAATTACAATTCACACCAAAAAACGCGTACATGACGAATTTTGGTATAAAATTATTTCCTTATTTCAGGGAATTGCCTTACACTCGCGCTTTATGTAATTTGCGACTACGTGCTCGATAGTACTCATGGCTTTACTTGATATCAAATAACCTAATCTTATAAAGAGGTATAACCACAACGAACTAATATTTAAGTTTTGACATCAAAGTTCCGATCTTAAGCCTTTAAGAAACATTTGACCTTATACAGTTATTGACAAGAGTCTTGACGTAAATCGATTACTTAGAGGGCTTGATTAACTATAATTGATATAGTTTTTTAGTCTATAACATCTTAAATTATCGGGTAAATGCAATATATTGCTCTCCTTTCTAATTATTTATGACTGAGTTTGCAACCATAATCGATATGTACATTGTACATTGCAAGTAAATTTTAAACAGCGAGCTTTTGTTAGTGAAATATTATGCTTTAACATGGCAGTGTCTCAAATGAAATCAAGACTCAAACTGAGTCTAAGATTCACTATATAAGTATTCCATTGCAAAAACTACCGAGAGTGTTAGTCTTTATTACCACACATTACGGCTTTACTCAAGAACCTTGGAAGAACTCTAATTTGTGTAATAGTGACTCAAACTGAGTCTGTGATTTGAAAGCGATTTATACTCAAATTGAGTGAAGTCTTTGCTCCACGATTGTCACCAGGGTGCTGGAAACCATACCTTTCGTACAAAAGGACGCCCCATAAAAAATATTTGCCAAGACACAAAATGTATTTAAATTTTGTCAAAATGTGCTTATACCCAATGTCAGCACTTGTAAATGCTTACCTCCCCATGGTTAACAAATCCATGCTTATGAGCTATCTCGTGAGCCTTCTCAGGCCCACCAGGCACGTACACTGCGAACTGATGGTGGTACTGCGGCAAGCACAGTTGGAGCACCCCTAACAGCACTAATAGCACAAACATTACGCTCGTGCATCACGTACTATAACTTCAACATTACGATAACCACGCGCGACATGTTCACCCACACGTCTGCACGGTACGACGTCCGTGCCGCGACTGACGAGGAAGCTCTGAGCTCTCGTGACTGAGGGTAGTCTACCCGCGCATGCGTACTAATTGGCGCCTTTTCTTCAACTCGGATGTATTGCACCCACAGTTGACTCGAATGTCTAATGGGTTATCGATGCGGGTCGTAATGTATAATGACTGTTGGGAAAAAATAATAAAAGTTCAGTTGGTGTTCGTAGCTTCGTAGACGTGCTACGCTGTGCTACGAAATGTCGTAGCAGGCTACGCGTTATGACGTATTTCGTTTTGACTTCTTCTTTATTCCAAAAAATTAATGACAATCGAATGACTGTAATTAGATCATTATGTAAAATGCAATAGTACAAAACAATACAAATGACAATCAAAAATCACAGCAGAGTTTTTTACCTATACCTACCTATACTACTATCTATTAAAAGCGTATACTAGTTACGAGAAATTTGACACAATCCTATGAAAAAATTACCAAATCGATGTTTTGTATTCCCCTGTTCCCGCCAAATATAATTTAATCAGTCTATAAATTTATATCACTAGTATTTTAATAGTGAAGTAAACTATGTCTCTGTCATTTAAGTTTATCTTATAAACTATCTGATTTTTCAAAGTGAACTTCTAAGAATCCCAGTTTTACTCGCATGATTAGACGTGCACAACAAATTAAGGGTTTATAAACAAATATAAATTTATATGGACATAATTTCCTTCAACTTTAATATAACGGAATATAAATATATCAGCTATACTATATTCGAAGGAAAGAGGGAAATAAAAAACATCGATTTAGTAAAATTTTCATAGAGTTTCTCCAAACTGTTAAGAGGTCGCCTTTCCTGTTAAGTTATTCATTATAGTTTAAAAATATCTATCTACAAAAACTAAGATAAATAAATTGTTAAGGCAAACGTATGTATACGTATGGACTGCCTCGGTGGCGTAGAGGGCGCATGCTCGACTGCCAATCAAGACGTCCCGGGTTCGATCCCCAGGTCAGGCAGTGTTAAATATTGGATTTTTTCATTAGGAATTATCTCAATAACTGCCTGGAGTCTGGAACTGTGCCCGGTCGATGGCAAAGAAAAAGTCTGTCCGTTTGTCAATACACTTTTTCACGGGATCAGACAGACGGACAACAAAGTTATCCTATAAGGTTTCCTTTTTTCCTTTTGCGGAACTCTAAAAATAATAAATATACGAAATTAACCTACCTATTGATTCTTGTACTAGTAACACAGTGAAACGTTGGAATCCACAACAAGCCACGGCGACCGCGACCGCTCAAGTTGGCGCTAACTTCGAATAACCAATAAAATGCCTCAGAACGGTAACATAAAACGTACATTCACGCCTTTTTCCCGAAGGGGTAGGCAGAGGTGTACCCAGGACTCAGTCCCATAGTAGATACACCCACATTTCGCCAGTATGTTATCGGTCCCATGTAATAGGGGGCGAGCCTATTGCCATCTACCGGTAACAGTTCCAGACTCCAGGCAGTTATTGAGATAATTCAAGAGTGTAACAATAGTAATTATTTATTGTTTCTGTGAACTTGGGTAATGAGTACGTCACACATTGGGGTATTTTATTGGCAGCAATGTAAAATTGTGTATAATAATGCATGTTCGGTGTGCCGTTCGAAATTTTGGGGGCGAAAGCATGAATAGAATAGAATAATGCTTCTAGAAATAAAGGCGGACGGAGTCTTATAAGCCAAAAGTCTTATAAGCTTAAAGCCTTTCCATTGTAACAATAAAAAGAGGAAGAGGAAGACCCATAACCACGTGGTTGACGAGTATCGATAAGGATATGAAAGCCCTAACCTTACAACAAGAAGACACACAACAAAGAACAGCCTGGCGTCTTAAGATAAGGACCGACCCCGTTTGAACGGGACAAGGCGAGGACAAAAAAGAAGAAGAGAAGTCTTATAAACCAAAAAGTGAAGCAACTATCACAGCCTCTCTAATTCATGACGGCACGTTATTAACATTTACAGTTATTAACAGGACTCAGTCCCATAGTAGGTACACCCACATTTCGTTACTAAGTTATTGGTCTCATGTAAAAGGGGGCGAGCCTATTGCCATCTACCGGGCACAGTTTCATAGAGGTTTTACCCCGTAGTCTTCGTTCCCGTGGGAATTTCGAGATAAAAAGTACTTTTCATGTTATTCCAAGGTCTAAACTATCTATATACCGAATTTCAGCCCAATCGGTTCAGTAGTTTTGGCGTGAAAGAGTAACAAACATCGATCCATCCATCCTCACGAAATTTAGCATTTATAATATTAGTAAGATGTGCTGCCATAAAAAATTATTCAAATCGCCAAAGTTTACAAACTGATGCGTCAAGTTGTTTCAAATTATGATTAAAATCACTCTTCAAGAGGAGGCCAACTGAGGAGGCTTCAAGAGGAGATTACCAGTAACTTAAATAAGTCGTTAGTTAACCCATATTAAAATACGTTTATAACAAACCCTCAGTTTAGCTAAGTCAATAAAAACACAAGGTTTAGAGGACTCAGAGTCACATAAGCCCAAAGCATGTCCACGACCATTAGTTATCCGAAATCGATTTTATCTCCAACTGACCCTCTTACGCATAGGGCTTCCCGTTCCTCCTACAGTTACATCGGTTATAAATTAAATAGACCAGACATCATTCTAGTTTTTTTAGGGATATCAAACTGGGCAAACAGCTTTCAGGGTTACAGCTCTAGCTTCTCTAACATAAAAGATTTTGTTAGTTATCAAATAAATGGATTTTAATGTTATACTAAAAAGCTTCATTAATATTTTTTCGCAAGAAATGGCGAAATGACCAGGCAGGCCTCGATAGCTCAGACGGTAGTAACCCTGCTTTCTGTGCCGAGGCCCCGGGTTCGATCCCCGGCCAGGTCAAACATTTGTGTGCATGAACATGTCTGTTTGATCTGTGTCTGGGTGTTATAAGCATATATAAGTATGTATATCAGTCATCTAGTTATCATAGTACAGGCTTCTAGCCTAGTTTGGGACCAGGTGACCGTGTGTGGAAGTTGTCCCATATTATTATATTATTATTATTGTAAACCAAGTAAAAAAATATTATGCTGGTTGCCGGGAAGAGATCGCTTAAAGCGATAAGGCCGCACATTGTCGACCAATAAGAATAATTTAATTTGTAAGTTGATTGTATTCTGTGTACCTTGGTCATATTAAAGAGTATTCTATTCTATTCTATGTAAAACTTTTCCGCAAAATATTTTTTAGACATTTTACTCGTGAATTGTCAATACGAGTACGTGCTAAATAGATATTACAAAATACAGACCATTTGATTAACTAGGCTTTCTGCTCATTAGACGTTTCGAGCTGTTGGACATTTTGCTACTTAGACCTTCTAATAGCAATTTCGGGTTCGGCTCAGAGTTTTTACTTATAGAAATATATGCAATGGGGCCTTATATATCTCCTTACTTATTTGCCTTTCTCATCCCGTAGAAGCCGTGAGACCCGGGAGAGGGATATTTTCGGAGAGGGGGCAGCAGCGCTCTCCGGCACCAAGTATTCCGACTGCTGTGATCACCAAGCTGCGTGGTGATTACGGCAAAATTCTCCCATATGAATAGTTTATGGTATTCTATGGGGGAGGACTATGTTCAGCAGGGGACTTCTTCCGGTTGATGTTGTGTGATGTGTGTGATGCTATGGGGGTAGAACTGCAATCTGGATGCAATCAAATAATTTAAATATTAATATAGATATTACATTTACAATGCAATTTAAACAGCGACCTAGTAAATCAAGTAGTAGTAAGTTTTTTTTTAATATAATTTGTATTATTTTAATGTTTTTTTTTTTAATTTTATTGTATATTTTAAATAATTTCTGTATACCGGTAAGGTGGGACATATGTAGGAAAATACTGCATCTTAAAACACACTTGTAATATTATGTACCTACTCGTATGTTCACAGAACTAATAAATCATTGTATCAAAATTTTATAAGTCTGAAAAATCATACTAATTATAGACTGTAATTGACTGATAGTGTACTCATCTCCTTAATGGGAATTACGGGATTCCTGTTTCTGAATTTACGAGGTTTTAGTTTGACAAATTAGTGCGGAAATGGCCGCTCATGGGATTTTTGAATCAAGGTCGTTTGAGATACGATGTTTTTGGCCTGATTTATTATGTTTTGTGTGCTGCTGTAAGGAAAAGGTATTTTATTACGGAATGGTTTTATATTGCAAGGAACTTTAATAGCACCTGGAACTTTAATAGAAGGGACCAATGGGAATGACCCTTCAGTTGATAAGTAGGTACTAGGTACTGTATTCTTTATTGTGTTACATGTTTAGCATCTGACACATTAATTTCTAACAATAATGACAAACAAACAAGAACTTATGGTCAATGGGGCTGTAAAGTTCTCAAATTGACACCACAGACCGGCAAGCATAGCCAAGAACGTGGACAGACAATCTGATAAAGACAGCAAAAAAAAAGCGTGCTCCATCTTAGGCCTCATCTTCACTTTCCATCAGGTGAGATTGGGGTCAAACGCAGACCTATTTAATATAAAAAAAGCAGGAACACACTGGATGCAAGCCGCTTACAATCGGACTAGATGAATCTATGAATGATGAATCTATGGTGGAGGTTTATGCCCAACAGTGGACTCTCTATGGCTGAGATGATGAAGATGATGAATAAATTTGGCTCTGGCAAACCCAACGTTTGCCAGAGCTTTTTTGCCAGAATTTATCAAGTGAAGTCAGCTGAAACTACTTGTAAACCAACTACCTAAGGTAATAAGCTGCACAATTAGTCCGTGAGACCACCACTGCCATATTTGCACGATGCTCAAAGTTGGTTACTTCTCTGTAGAACAAATAGATTAGACTGGGAGCTAACGAATGAAATAATTACGGCAAGTTATGACAGCGAATTAAATGTATAATTTGTATTTTAATTTTGTACCAAACAAAAAAGGATTTTTCTGAAATTATAAATAAATACTTCTTGCTGCTATCTATAACAAATTCACTTCTCACTCTCTCTTTCTCTTTCTCTTTCTGTGTGTGTTACTTTTATAATCTTTTTAGCAAATAATTGAATTTTTAGTTTTGAATGTTGTTTTTATTAAATTAAAAAAATATGTTTTATGGCTAACTAGCTATGTTTCACGTTTTAAAACGGTTAGGAATTATCGTGGTCAGATCGGAATAAAAAGCATATAAGTCTTTGCCAAGATTACATATTCTCTATACCAAAAATTAACAAAATCGGTCCGGCTGTTCAGGCATAAAAGCTAAACGGACAGAAAGACAGAGCTACTTTCACTTTAGTATTTAATATTAGTATGACTATGTATCTGAAAATGAGGTCTCTTTGCGTCTCCGTCTTTTTGCTGCAAATGAATCCTCTCCATCCATCGGTTGTCTGGAAGAAATCTCTTATTAGCGATAACACCGCCGCTTGTACATTTAAGTATAGTTTCTCTGTATCCTTTGTGTTGGTTCTTTAAGTGTGGTGTACAATAAAGTATTATCTATCTATCTATCTCTATTATTATTATTATTTTTGTCTCTGCGTGGTTCTGAAAATGACTGATTATGGATTTTAAAATTATCTCATAAGCACAGTTTTATAATATATATTTTTTATTATATACCTATTGTTAATGATTCTACAAACCTAATGCGGAACACAAAAAAACACGTAGTATAATTATGGCACAGTGTGGCACAGCACTGATCTCTTTAATAATTAGGAAAGATACCACATAAACTTGTAGTCGACATGGTCAGGCGATTATGCGTGGTCGATGTACCTATAGAGTTTGTATGTTCTTTCAAATTATTTTAATTGCTTTATTATATTTTGTATTTTGATAAAAATCATGGTTACTATAAATAGGTTTTCAGTGTTCATTAAAAAGTCAGAATTCTACTTCTGTTTCATTATTCATTTTAGTAATAATTTCCTCCCTCATCTCTCTGTCTATCAAATTTGAATACCCCGGCGCTTTGAATTGAAGACTGAAGTTCTGAATCATGTTTTTAAATCGCAAAGTACGGCGCACGAGTAAGAATAATAGGTTGGTGAGTTTTCTCGTCTGTGTTGCCACTATGGTGGAATTTATCTTTAAAGTTGCCAACTTAAAATATTGTTGCAAGTTTTAGTTTGTTTAAAAAAAGGGCAGTTCTACCTGGTGTCACGATACAAAGTTGAATGTCGCAAGAAGTTTTTACGAGTTGTTACGAGGAAAAATAGGACATAAATGTAATTTTCATAGTTTCCTTTTCGACGTTTTTGAAAACAAGGTTGCAGATACATGAACAAATAAATCCTCGGAACAGTGAGGTCACTCCGCGAAGCCTGTGAAGTTTCCAGGTAACTTCTGAGCTTAAGGGTGGAAGTTTTCTTAAACTGGCTAAATTTGCCAATATTTCACGCACAACGGACCTAAATAAGTGCGGAAAAGGGATCCACCCTAGATAACATTACAAAGAAGTGGCAATGTAAGACTAGGAGGGCTGACACCATCTTGCGGGACGCTTAACCAGAAATACTGTCTCTTCAGCGATTACTTACAAACAAGATAATATCTTAATACATAAACAATAATTCTTTATCTTAATACAAACGTTTATACCATTGATTTAAAGAAAAGGGGAGACAGGGACGTTCTCTCAGCGCTTACTCAACAACTGGCATGTGCAATTTGAAACAACAAATAAAGAAAGACGTATCTGAGATCAACGTGAAGTGAAGTACCTAATTTGAGCTTTCCATTTACGAAAGGCCAGTACCTCATCTCCCCTTTTCTTTAAATCAATGGTTCATACATATTCAAATAACTATGCTCACGTATAACATTTCCCTGTTAAACATGTTAAACGCAATGATACACAAACTAGATAACGTTCACTATATTATGTATGTCACAGAATAAAAATAAATAGAATAGCAACTTCTTTTATGGTCTAGTTGTAACATCAACCTCTTTGTTCTTGTGGTCGCAAAAGCTACTGTTTAGCATGAACCGCTTGTTCGATTCCCAGGTAAGACAAATTATATTTATAGTAGTTTTATTATCTATTAAGAACTTTCTCTTAAGCAGCCTGAAGTCTGAATGTGTGCCCAGTAGATGGCAATAACGCATCGCGATCTGCGAGCGATGTCGCGAGTTGCGATCCCGCACACGCGAGAGCTTCTGATGCAGGACACTGAAATTTTCCGAAACCTTAGTCGTGCATTTTCAACTTCTAACGTGAGTTAAGTTTTTGTATATAACATAATAAATTTATATAAGTAAATTTTAAAACTTTAAATATAAGATTTTAAAATAGAAAATAAAATAATAGTGACATAGTTTACTTGAGAATATCAGGATATTTTATCAAATAGGTTGATTATATTCGGACGAAACATGGAAACAATGTGATTTTTCTTTGAAGGAATGTGTCGAAATGCTAAAAGTAAACGTTGCATCTGTCCCACTGATGTCACTGTGGCACAACAACAGTCATTAATTACATATAGTCATAATAAACTAATGCATCGCACCGCTGTTTGTTATCCGCATGACACTTGATGAATCATTTATAAACACTAGTTATATCATAATCGTACTAACAACTTCATTGTATCATTGTTAATAATATAGGTATACGTAGACCGCTTAATTGAGTCATCGCCTGCGGGGTACAGGGGCGAGGAAGTAGGACGTAAACGGGGGACCGGGAGAATGCGCCTGCCGCCCGCACTCTCCCGGTCCCCCGTTCACATCCTACCCCGCAGGCGAGGACTCAATTAACATAACATAACATACATTCACGCCTTTTTCCCGAAGGGGTAGGCAGAGGTGTACCCAGGACTCAGTCCCATAGTAGATACACCCACATTTCGCCAGTATGTTATTGGTCCCATGTAATAGGGGGCGAGCCTATTGCCATATACCGGGCACAGTTCCAGACTCCAGGTGCCTTTGGATTTTTCAATTAGGAATTATCTCAATAGCTGGAGATAATTCCTAATGGAAAAATCCAATATTTAGCACTATGCCTGACCTCGGGATCGAACCCGGGACCTCTTGATTGGCAGTCGAGCATCCGCCCACTACGCCACCGAGGCAGACTCAATTAAACGGTCTACTATATAATAATCTAACTAATGTAACTAATATTTATTATTTTATACAACGACTTAACTCACGTTAGGTTTCGGACACCTCCGGTGTCCTGCATCAGGAGCTCATACGTGTGTGGAATCGTAACTTGCGACGGACTGCAGGCCCGCGGCAAGCGTGCGCGCCTCCGCTCACATCGCTCGCTTCGAGCG
The DNA here is from genome assembly GCA_947063395.1 of Hemistola chrysoprasaria. Taxonomy (NCBI): domain Eukaryota; kingdom Metazoa; phylum Arthropoda; class Insecta; order Lepidoptera; family Geometridae; genus Hemistola; species Hemistola chrysoprasaria. The sequence continues at coordinate 11,251,464 of OX346725.1, forward strand.
CGGTAGCGGAGCTACGGTCGGTCACTACTAATGTTTGCTGTATAAGGCTGTAAGCACCCTGCGCTTATTGTATCCGATTCGCGGTCCCATGTAAAAGTACAATCTGGAGATCTTCAAGTCAAAAGTAAAGGGGTATCTTCTAGGCAACTACGAGTATCGTCGACCACGTCGTCACTTACCATCAGTTGTGACTACGGTCAAGTGCTGGCCTATTGTAATTTTAAAAAATGTGCTGCTGATGGCTAATAGAATAGATGATGTATTCAGGACTGGTGCCCATGCCGACGGTATGGCCCACCCGCGATCTCGGTTGAAATGGTCGCTGAATAACATAATAAATATGAGTAACACTCACGGTAGTTTTCAAAATCGTAACTTAACTAGCGAGCGTAATTAAAATAAAATAATAACGCACGCAATAATATATTAACCTACCTATAGCCGATATCCAATGAAACATGAATGGAATGTCTGGTTTATATAATTAAACATTAATAAATTATTAGCTTGTATTTAAACATGAGTGATTTTATCGATAAATTAACGTGGAAATTCCGACGCCAGAGGTATTTGATACCATTAACCCTGACGTCTAAATCGACCTTTAAAAGGTATATATTTTCATTATATTAACAATTTATTTTGCTTGATAAAATGAATAATTAGGATCATTTAAATATCGTGTACTATCGTAGGACAATCACGTGAAGATATTATCGCTTTATAGGGAGACTAGCTGTTCCCCGCGTTGTCACCCGAGTGATATTCGTCCCGGGGGAATTTATTTATTTATTTATTATTATTACTACTAAGTTGACATAACAGGGTAAAACCAAACCGCCAAACTTAGTGCTACTAAAAAGTTAATTAAATATATTAATAACTATCAATAAAATAAAAATTATCATAACCTATTACATGGATACCGTTTTTCAAATTATGAAGAGAATACATTCTTTATAAAGTAAAATTAAAAATACATGTTATTTATATATGTAACCTAAAAAATATTACATTGCCAATTTATTAATATTAGAGGAACCAACATCTAGAGTCGTTATGTTGAGCTCACTCACAAAGAGGTCTAGATCCTTTTCTATTACTAGTATATTGAGATAAAATGTAAATAGTGTGTTACTTTAGGGCCTAGGGTCTAAACTATCTAAATAACGAATTTCACCTCAATCGGTTAAGTAATTTTGGCGTGAAAGAGTAACAAACCATCCATCCATCAATCCATCCACACAAACTTTCACATTTATAATATTACTAGCCCCGCGAAGACATCGTTCCCGTGGGAATATCGGCATAATAAGTAATATATGTTATGACAAGGTCTAAACTACCTACAAACTGAATTTGAGCCCAATCAGTTTAGTGGATTTTGCGTGAAAAAGTAACAAACATCCATCCATCTTCACAAACTTTTGCGTAATATAATTAGTAGGATAAGAAGAATTTTATCGAGCCTGGTAAAGCCGCACATCTACCTCAGCATCTTCATTTCGGCAAATTGAATTTTTTGTAGTGGTTGGCCTCTTTTGCAGGGGGCCGCCTGGGGAAGTACCACACCTTTGCCAGTTATTCATCCGCCAAGCAGTAATGTGCAAACATTACTGTGTTCCGGTCTGAAGGGCAATGTTACCAGCGAAATTACTGGGCAGGACGAGTTTCAATAGCATATCTCAAAGTGACAGGCGCAGTGCAGTGCCGCGCAGAATTATGAATTTTAAATCACTGGGTGGCGTTGTGTCTGATATGGGCAATCATGATGCTTACCATCAGGCACCTAATTTGCTCGTCTTGTCACTCACTATCATAAAAAAAACTTTAATGGTATGGATGTTCTACTGAGTGACGGCCCACTGAATGATGTTATGTATGAATAAGTTAAACTACGACTAAAACATCCAACATTATATCACTATAACAAGCTCATAACAAAACCTTCAAATACCCATATCCCATAGGATATTCGAAGTTTAATTGTGAATTGTCATTGTTAACCCTTACTATCGCTATTTGAGGTAAATGAGAGTATAATGGTCCCATCACAATAGCCCATATCTGAATGGCATTATAATGAATTGTTATAGAGATACGTTCATTTCTGAAGCTACACATAAACAGTAAGGACTCTCCACCCTAAACTTTATACGTCACGACTTTTAACTGTGCAACATATATCTGTGCAGTTATTCATCCGCCAAGCAGTAATGTGCAAACATTACTGTGTTCCGGTATGAAGGGCAATGTTAAAAGTGAAATTACTGGGCATGACGAGATTCAACAATTAATATCTCAGGGTGACTCGCGCAGTGCAGTGCCGCGCAGAATTTTTAATTTTAAAACACCCACTTGGCCCAGACGGTAGTCACTCTGCTTTCTGTGCCGCAAGCCCCGGGTTCGATCCCCGGGCAGGTCAAACATTTGTGTGCATGAAAATGAACATGTCTGTTTGATCTGTGTCTGGGTGTTATAAGCTTATATAAGTATGTATATCAGTCATCTGGTTACCATAGTACAGACTTCTAGTCTAGTTTGGGACCAGATGACCGTGTGTGGAAGTTGTCCCATTATTATTATTATTTTATTATGACCTGAACAACTAATTATGTGGATTAGTGTTATGTTATGTTCCTGAATTGTTTTACTTTACCCCACCAAGCCGCTTTAATTTTTTTATGATAGTGAATGACAAGACGAGCAAATCAGGTGCCTGATGATTGCCAATTGATTGTAAGCATCATGATTGCCCATATCAGACACAGTGCCACCCAGTGTTTTAAAATTCTAAATTATGCGCGACTCTGGACTGCGTCTGTCACCTGAGATATTAGTTGTTGAAACTCGTCATTCCCAGTGATTTCGCTGGTACCATTACCATCAGACCGGATCACAGTAATGTTTGCACATTACTGCTTGGCGGATGAATAACTGGCAAAGGTGTGGTACTTCCCCAGGCGGCCCCCTGTAAAAGAGGCCTACCACTACAATACAATACAATACAATACAATCATTTATTGATAATTTTCACTTACACGTCAATTTCTATAGGTAGGTACATTTATTAATAATAATAATAACATTATATTATCGGCAGGTCAATAGTGTTAATGCATAATATGTATAAAATAAATTAATGATAATAACAATAACAATATAACAATAATAATTCAAATTCATTCAATAATCCAAAATTTGGAAAATGCCAATTTTAAAAATCAATAACTATATAATATTATTCATAAGAAATACTTATAACATAATTACCTATTTATTAAACATTATATTTTTAAAAATTCTTCATAGCTATAAATTGTGTGCTCAATAAGCCAGCGTTGTAGACATAGATAGATAGATAAACACTTTATTGGTACACCACAAAAACAGTAAATCTTAAAAATAGACGTGACTTAAAGCTACTGAAAGTTTCAACGGCAGTGACGTCACTCGGTAGCTTGTTATACACTGTTGGACCCATAATGTGTGTGAGCTTTGAACTCTTCCTCAGTGTTCTACTAAGGGTTGCCAGTTCTCCGGCTCTCCTAGTGTGGTACCTGTGTATGTCACTATGTTTTTTGTAGGAACAGATATTGACTCTAACGTACACAGCTACCTGCATGATAACCAGAGCCGGCAGGGTCAATATCCCAAGGCTCTTGAAGTAAGGACGCGCAGAGACATCCTGCGGTACATTCACTATAGCTCGTATGGCCCGTTTCTGCATTCGGAAGACACGCTCCCACTCGGCAGCGCGTCCCCAGAGCTCGGCGCCGTACTGCAGCAGTGAGTGCACCGTCGCGAAGTAGCAGGTGCGCGTTACTTCTATGGACACCACCCGCGCTACCCTCTTAAGCGCAAAGCAAGCACTACCTATTTTCGAGCACAGTTTGTCAATATGACTTTCCCATTTTAAACATGCGTCCACTTCGAAACCTAGAAACGTTGTCGCGGCCTTTTGTTCTACTTGTTCGCCGTTTACCACCACAGATAGAGACCTAGTGCTGCGGCCAGACAGGCAGAAGTACTAGTGGATCAAAGTAAAGTGCTTAAAGTTTTATTGTGAAATATGTCTCACTAAATCTTGACTGCCTCGGTGGCGTAGAGAGCGCATGCTCGACTGCCAATCAAGAGGTCCCGGGTTCGATCCCCAGGTCAGGCAGTGTTAAATATTGGATTTTTCCATTAGGAATTATCTCAATAACTGCCTGGAGTCTGGAACTGTGCCCGGTTGATGGCAATAGGCTCGCCCACTATTACATGGGACCAATAACATACTGGCGAAATGTGGGTGTATCTACTGTGGGACTGAGTTCTGGGTACACCTCTGCCTACCCCTTCGGGAAAAAGGCGTGAATGTATGTATGTTTAAATCTTGAATAGGGCGGATTATAAGGCAGAGTCCATACTGTTATAGTAATACGTTTCGGTCTAAGAAATCCCGGGAATAAGGCACCTACGTCTTGAATAGACTTTATGGATCTGTCGGGTTGCCATTGTTAAGATGAATAGCAGTCATTATCAAGATATCCAATCCACAGTTTTATATTTGAATAAAATATTTTTAGATTGCTTTTTTTTGGAACGAATTTTTTTAGCACATTGTGAAATATTCAAAGGGTTTTAATTGTACAGTGTAACTTTATAGATAAAATTTTAATTACAACTGCGCAGGTTTAGCTTCACACAAAAAAAGTTGACTATACCAAACATTGTAGCACCCTCTACGAAAGCTACGGCGTAGTGGAGTGCTACGAAACTGCTACAACAATGTCAACTTCATAACAATAATGATACTTATTTCTAATTTTAATAAGATCAAAGTCTTTTTGCCGAATCTCGGGATTCTTTCATTTGAATGTTGTTCTGTTTGTCGGGTACATGCACCTGCACGGGCTATGCTCGGGATTTCTCTGCGAGATCGAATCGGAAATGAGGAGATCCATCATAGACGAATGAAAGTTACCGACATATCCCAGAGGATTAGCAAGTTGAAGTGGCAACGGGTATAGAGCACATAGCACTTAGAACTGATCTAATGGCCGATGGGGCTGTAAAATTCTCGAATGGAGACCACGGACCGGCAAGCGCAGCACGATCTGATAAGAACAGCGGAAGTACGCTGGATGCAGGCCACTTATAACCGGACTGGATGGAAATCTATAGGGAGGCCTATGTCCAGCAGTGGACGTTCTATGGCTGAGATGATGATGATGATGAATAAATGTAAAAATACTATATACATCATTTATACTAACCCACGTCGGTTGTATTCCTGTCCAATATATTAACAACAAAACGTCTGAATGTCCCCCTCATATAGACGTAATAAAATGCTCGCGATGGTCATTACGTTTCTTCAGCTCTTTGATTTATGTTATAGCATTCCTTTTTGTGCTCGGTTTCGTTATGAGCATTATTTGATGTCCTATGAGACGCATTACAATTCCATAGTCACAAATCCTAATAATTTAACTAAATTACTATGCCTAACGAGGCAGACATCACGCATCAAATAAAGAATTGAGATCAAATTATACCTATAATTATAATAATTTGACACTAGTATATGAGCCAATAATGGAGAGTATAAACTTTTGGTGACATCCTTCCCACTAACCCACGAAAAAAAGGTGCGTATACCAAGAACAGATTTTATTCACCACCAAATATAAATTTTTTGTTGGTAATTCAGCAGTTTTTGTGTCCAAAAATAGCAGTTTTTTCCCCGAGGTCCATACATCGTTGTTTACCGGAAACAACCAGCTCCCAAGCCGAGTATAGCAGTCGCAGATTCCCGTTGTTTTAGAATTATTACGCCCGAGGGCTATATTCAATTAGCACTGAATTGGAATAACGCTGTGTACATTTATTCGGAGTATTTATTTGAATATCTTCTACTGTTGACGCGAACAATTTAACCATAAATACGGTGCTTAGAGAGGGTTTGCTTTCGCCAAGGTTATTTTGCAGTGACACTGCAAAACTACCCTTTTCCTTTCTAATTAGAATCACGAATTGGCGATTTTGTTTTGATACTAAAACTCGTGAAGTCTCGTGACGTATGGGCTCACCATACTACTTAAGTCCCAACGTAACTAAACAGCTTCCATTAGTCCGAAGTTATTATGTAACAAATTAGTACCAATAAAGGCATCGTATGGAGCACACTGCTCTTTTATTTTAACTGTAATTTTAACTAAGCGTCCTGGCATCGCACACGAATTCCTTCTCAAACAAACAAAAAATAATTATTAATTAACATTAAGGTTTAACAAAAAACAACGTATGCAGTCTTAAACAGTCCAAACTGTTGAGTTATATTGCAATCATCTTTAAATGGCATACAACAAAGTGCTTTAAAGCGTAAAGCTGTCAGAATAGTCGACGACCCCAAGCGAACACCTAGATTCACTCAGTATGCGCAGAGACATCGGGTCTCTTAGTGCCTTTTTACCACATTTTCAACGGGGAGTGTTCTGATGAAATTTTCAACCTGATACCGTCGTCACGGTTCTATCACCGTACTAGCCGCCATTGCTTGGGAGCTCAGAGCTCATCCGCACATAATCGATACGTGGACGTCGCACACTGTGCGAATTTATTATTATAAACTTTGCTCTACAAAATCATCGTAGTTTCATGTAAACACCAACGTTAAGTAATAAAATTTTCCACATAATAACCAATGTTAAAGTGAACAAAATAACTAGGTACGTACATTTCGGATGGCACGTACTGACGGTCATAAAACCGCTAAATTTGCTTTGTTTGTCTGCTCATAGCGCAACTGTTAGCGATCGTCAATAAATCTGTGGACTCACTTGGCTAATAGTTTGCGGGTTATTATCGTGAGCTGTGAAAATGTTTACAAACTTAAATCTAACTTGAGTTTGCCATAGCCATAGCCATAGACATAGCCAAGTGGATTAGCAAGTTGAAGTGGCAAGGGGCAGGGCACATAGCACGTAGAAGTGATGGCTCATGAGGCTGTAAAGTTCTCGAATGGAGACTACAGACCGGCAAGCGCAGCTTAGGACGTCCACGCACAAAGTGGAGAGAGGTTAATAAAAAAACGGCAAGAATACGCTGGATGCAAGCCGTTTACAACTGGATTTGATGGAAATCTATGGAGGATGCCAGTGTAGCGCCTAGGTAATCTGGATGTTAGGAATTGTAAATTTAGGTGCTTTGTATACGTCAGTGATACATCAATAAGGTATTTAAAATATAAGGTACTTATTGTAATTTTAGGGGTTTTGAACATTTTCGTTTTAAATTGTGATATTTTAATTTAAGATTTTGTAATATTATGTACCCTGCAGTACACGTTTTACGGCTGAGATGATGATTAACTGGATCTTGGACTTTAATAATTGCCAAATAACTTTAAATCAATCATTGAATTTGTTAGCAAACGATTCGCCGAGTACATTATGCAGCACAATAAATAAAGATCAAGTGAAAATCACAATTTACATACAAAACGAATTATTAGCTTCTTCACGACCAAGTGGGACCGCAGTATAAACGTTTTCGACGCCGCGCGCTCGAATTCTACACTTTACTGCGCGATTGTACTTAACAATTTTATGATTGTGACACTGTTTTTGCTGCCTAGATTTTTGCTTACTCAGAATGTGGGTCATGGAATTGTGACCCGCATTTTAGTGTTATGCGCTTTATGTTTTTGATATCGTATTTTAAACATATTTAGTGCTTTGCCAGCAGGTGGCTTAAAACTTGATGCAGTCTTATTTTTTCCTGTTTTTATGGTCCAGTTTTTTGTTTACGATTAACTTTTGTAGTGGTAGACATTTATTGCAGGGGGCCGCCTGGGGAAGTACCACACCTGTGCCAGTTATTCCTCCGCCAAGCAGTAATGTTCAAACATTACTGTGTTCCGGTCTGAAGGGCAATGTTACCAGCGAAACTACTGAGCATGAAGTTTCAACAACTAATATCTCAGGGTGACAGGCGCAATGCAGTCCCGCGTAGAATGTTGAATTTTAAAACCAGGGTGGCACTGTGTCTGAGATATGGGCAATCATGATTCTTACCATCAGGCACCGACTTGCTCTCCTAGTCACTCGCACTATTATAAAAAAAACTGTGGAAGTTTTTGTGGATGAATAATGGATGTGTGTGTGTAAATGTTTATTTATTCTTCAAACTGTCAAACTGAACTTTTTCAGCTGATACAAAAAACAAAATTAGAACCATCTCCTTCATTGACCGCGTGTAAAAAAGGAGAGAGAGAGAGAGAGAGGAATTGTTTTACGATATACATGTGTTTTTACAATGCGACTTTTTTGTGAACTTCCAGCTACTAGTCAATATATTGATCACGTGAGCTTTTGGTAACCGACCTATAACTGCAGCAGGTATTTTTTTCCCCTATGAATTTATTTGCTTTTTTGCCTTTTTAGAGTTCCGTACGTCAGAAAAGGAACCCTTGTAGAATTACTTTGTTGCCCGTCTGTCTCTCTTTGTCCGTCTGTCAATAGACTTTTATCGAGAACGCGTGGAGGTATCAAGGTGAAATCAACAACAGATCTGTGGTCCCTAAAAAATATAAAATTGTGTATACGGTGTATAAAAACCATATTTCTAAGTTAACGCAATCGAAAGTTATGGCCATTTTACTGCATATTTCCATACTTTGTGCAAGGAACTAATAGATGGAGCTGTATGTTCTTAGAAGGCTTATTATTTTTGGGATTTGAAGCGTTTTGTTCAGCTATCTAGGTATGGAACCCTACACTATGCATACATACGTATGTCTTAACAATTTATTTTACCTTAAACGCCTTTTCAATATAATGGAAGTACCTACCAGGAGAGCAGCATAAGTAGAAGATGTAAGTTTTTTTTTATGATAGTGAGTAACAAGACGAGCAATTCAAGTGCCTGATGGTAAGCATCATGATTGCCCATATCAGACACAGTGCCACCCAGTGTTTTAAAATTCAAAATTCTGCGCGGCACTGCACTGCGCCTGTCACCCTGAGATATGAGTTGTTGAATCTCATCATGCCCAGTAATTTCGCTGGAAACATTGCCCTTCATACCGGAACACAGTAATGTTTGCACATTACTGCTTGGCGGATGAATAACTGGCAAAGGTGTGGTACTTCCCCAGGCGGTCTCCTGCAAAAGAGGTCTTCCAAAAAAAAAGAGGAAAGTGATCTATATCATGGAATAAATAATGACCACAGTGCAATGCACTTCCAGAACAACCATTGAAGCGTTCAACAGGCATTAAAAGTCAACTTGAATTGTAAACTTCTATTTATATATGTATTTTATTACAGCTTTCACCTTAGCGGTGTCCAACTTTGAATATTTGAATTGTAAAACGATCAGGTGTGATTTAAAATTGAAATCTTAAGTTGATGTGCGCAGGTTTGTTGAACTTAAATAGTGCTTTCAGTTTTCAATCGGCTGCATTTGGAAGCCAAGAAAATGGTTTTTTTTGACGATGAAAAAGTTAAAGGTTAAACTTTTCGATAAAATTTCGATAAATCAAACTAGAAATAGATAATTCACTGTGTATGATGCCCCTCATAACATAGTCTCATGGCAAAGTTCAGTAGAAATAGATGAGTTAATAAACAAAGATTACTAACATATTAATATTTTTCTTATTTTAAATTATCAATTGTACGCCGTTATCACTATTACATTACGAGTATAAAATCCTTAATGACTCACTAACTGACATGCAACGCAGATCCCATACCACTGATCCTAGAGACTTGAAACTTGGAATGCAGGTTGTTTCCGTTATCTAGACGTGTGCTAAGAAAGGATTATTATAAAATTCATATTCTAAGGGATCCAAAAAGGGCGCCAAGGTTTTGGTATAAAACTCCCATATTTCGTAATTGCAAGCGGGCAAAGCCGCTTTTCTTACACTAGTAGGTACATGAAACATAAAATCACGCGTTTTTCTCTTAGCGGTAGGCAAAGGTGTACCCTGGACCCAGTCCCATAGTTCAAACTTTACCAATTATGTTTTTAATTCCCATGTAATAGTAGGCGAGGTCATTGCATCTACTGGGCACTGTTCTAGGCCCTAGGAGGTCATCTGATAAATTCCAAATGGAAAAATTCAGTAACACCTTTTTCGTGTCCTGGAGATTGAACCCGGGACCATGATCAGTTGTAGCGCTTGCAAACTATACGCCACCGAGGTAGACCCTAACTTCTCGTGATCCTGAGATTGCATCCGCTAAAAAGTATCTTCTATTTATTATTCCAGAACCTAACCTATTTACATCTCTATACTTCATAAATTTTATAGCATTGAAGTTGTTGAATGTTGATTTATAGCATAGTATTTTTTTAATGATAATGAGTAACAAGACGAGCAAATCAGATGCCTGATGGTAAGCATCATGATTGCCCATATCAGACACAGTGCCACCCAGTGTTTTAAAATTCAAAATTCTGCGCGGAACTGCACTGCGTCTGTCACTCTGAGATATAAGTTGTTGAAACTATTCATGCCCAGTAATAGGCATGGTGACAGATTTTGAAATCCCGTTTCTTAATGTAGGTACACGTCTAATATTACCGAAAAAAACATTTTTTCAGAATAAAATTACATTTTACCGCAAATTAATGCATTTTTAACTTTCTAATTTAAAATGAGCGCGAAAACGCTCGTATGTGTCATGGCGTCGGGTCCTGACGTCACGCCTAAGTAAATATTTTATTTTTGCCTTAATAAAACCTTGTTCCATCTTCGATGATTCCTGGATTGCCACGAATATATAACAAATTAAGTGACTGATCACAACACAACAAAAGTTAATGCGATATGGCGCATTAACTTTTGACGACTGAGGCGTGACGTCATTCGCTCTGCTTGGCGTTTCAGTTAAGATGGCCGATTGCAATTTTTTGTACTTTTATTTTAATAAAAATATTATTAATCTCAATGTTTTCAATAATACTGGGTCGTTTTTTAGAATCCTTTCGATATATATTTTTCACTAAAACCATTTATTTTTTTAATCTGTTATAGTGTCATCATGCCTATTTCGCTGGTAACATTGACCTTCAGACCGGAACACAGTAATATTTGCACATTACTGCTTTGCGGATGAATAACTAGCAAAGGTGTGGTACTTCCCCAGGCGGTCTACTGCAAAAGAGGCCTACCACTACAAAATGATATGGACTTACCGGAACACAGTAATATTTGCACATTACTGCTTTGCGGATGAATATCTAGCAAAGGTGTGGTACTTCCCCAGGCGGTCTACTGCAAAAGAGGCCTACCACTACAAAATGATATGGACTTATATTGGTATTGGTACTATATATTGGTATAAAAAATGAAGCCTCTCTATAACATAGCAGCGTCCAATATTATAACATACGGTTTTCGTCTTTTAGATAGTTATTATCATTGATTTATAAGTGATAATAACTGCCCTAAATATCGCAGACAATTTTAACATAATAATATTAAAATGTAGATGCATTTTATTATCGATATTTCCTTCAAACAAAATACTTCCATCAAAAAATTTCAGCACAAAAATTAAATGAAACCTTTATTTTCCGGAGATAATATTCAAAAAGGACTTTTAATTAAAACATGAAAATACAAAGGCTTTTAAAACAATATCTATACTATTATATAAAGAGAGAAAGTGATTCACTGACTGACTGACTGACTGACTCATCAAACCAGAGCCAAAACTACTGGACCGATGATGATGAAATTTTGACAATAGATTATTTTTACAGTCTAGACAAGTAATAAGAAAGGATTTTTCAAAATTTTACCCCTAAGTGTATTAAATAGGGGTTGAAAGTTTGTATGGAGTAGACTTAATTTTTCAGCCGATTAATTTCAAATTTTGTAGAAACATTCTAAAATGAAAATAATTAAACACGTGTTTCAGCGTTTTCAAAAATTTCAGCCCTTTTGTGGAAAATACAGTTTTAAAGTTTCTTATGAATATTTTAGTTCCAACAATGCTTACTAGATGGCGCTACAGAAAAATTTCAATATTTTCTTGCAAGATAATTACCCTAAAGCAACATTTTTAGGTAATTTAGTTCCAACATTGCATAATAGATGGCGTTCTGTAAATAATTAAAACGCGCTTATGACTTAAAAAAAAACATAAAAAAAACATACATTCACGCCCTTTTTCCCGAAGGGGTAGGCAGAGGTGTACCCAGGACTCAGTCCCACAGTAGATACACCCACATTTCGCCAGTATGTTATTGGTCCCATGTAATAGGGGACGAGCCTATTGCCATCTACCGGGCACAGTTCCAGACTCCAGGCAGTTATTGAGATATTCCTAATGGAAAAATTCAATATTTATCACTTTGCCTGACCTGGGTTTCGAACCCGGGACCTCTTGATTGGCAATCGAGCTTGCGCCCTCTACGCCATAGAGGCAGTCGCTTATGATTTCGCTTCTTTTTATCATACGAGTAGCTCTATTAAACTGGGTTGCAACAACATCGAATTATGAATGCTCTTCTTACTGTTTTCACTGTTTCCGTAATCCGTATATAATATGTCTCCAGATTATTCAATCTATTACCAATACCAATATCATAGTATAAAGTGAGAAACTTTGTTTTTTATTAGGAACGAATAGGTTCCGAAACTACTGGACCGATTTAAAAAATCTTTTACTCATGGAGAGCTTAATTCAGTGTGAGTGACATAGGCTGTATTACGAGGTTTTGAAAAATATTAGGGATCCGCAAGAAATCTGCAATATTGTGAACTAAGGTGTCACATAATTACCAAATATTATATTCATTAACTTGCGTGCGCTGTGAAATCTATTAATGGTAGAATAATATAATGTACTAGGGGTTTGTAGTACTTACTAATATTTACAAAATAGTCCACGGACATTATATCCATCTATTTTGGTTTAGTCACAATAATCGAAGCAGTCATTATTTTTCATGCAGTGTGAAAACTATTGGTGGTAGATTAAAGTAATGTTCTAGGGCTCTAGGGGTTTGTAGTAATTATCACTATCTACAAAAAATAGTCCACGGACAATATATCAGTCTGTTTTGGTTTAGTCACAATAATCGAAGAAGAAGTCATTATTTTTATGCGGTATGAAAATTAATGGTGGTAGAAATAATGTACTAGGGGTTTGTAGTACTTATATATCATCACAATAGGCCTCGGAAATTGTTTCCATCTTATAAGGTTTGGTTACTTTAACAGAAATAGTCATTAATTTGCGTGCGCTGCGTAAACCATTAGGGTTATACCTATAAAAATACAATGTATCACGAATTTACTCCTGTTAAAACGTTCACTTCTACTTCTCCCGTGCGAAGCCGGGGCGGGCCACTAGTTCCAGATAATGACATAAGTATGCTTGAAGCTGGACCAAGAGGACTTTTCTGTACATTCTCTTTACGTTTTGGCATTTTTATTTGAATTATTTTAAGTATATCCCTAGGCTAGTGTGAATGGTCAAGTCGGTAGGGGTCGACCTACGCGTACCTTTCATGAACTAGTTTAATTTCATGATTTAGTTTAGTCTTAAGGAAAGACCAGGTAAAAAATACCAACAACCAACGAGCATGCATGAAGAATTTGATGAAAGTGGAATAAGCGAAAGTTGTATGTCCGGATCGTAGCAAGTGGAAAGAAATAGTTTCTACCTACGCCAACGGGAACAAGGCGTGGCTGTATGTATGTATGTATATCCCTATTATTAAATACCTCGGTGGCGTAGTGGGCGCAAGCTCGATTGCCAAAAATTATGTCCTGGGTGCAATCCCCCGGTCAGTCAAAGTGTTATATTGGATATTTTCATTAGGTTGGATTAGTTGAGGTTGAGGTTAGATTAGTGAGTAGTTATTTTCATAGTTTCATTAGATTATCTCAATAACTGCCTGGAGTCTGGGACTGTGCCCGGTACATTGCAACAGGCACGCCCCTTATTACATGGGACCAATAATCCATTATGGGATTGTATCCTGGGTACCTCTGTCTACCCCTTCGGGAAAAAGGCGTGATTGTATGTTAGTAAAAAAGCTTTCAAAGTTGCGTAGTATCTACACATCTCTCATAGTAACTACCTCATATAACAATCTCTCAAAATTGAGTACCTAAACTAATAATTAGGCTAATTTAGAATAGTTAAAAAACATGCTAACCTATAGAAAATCCAATCCTGGTTAGTGAAATAAAATAAAAATGCCTTTTTTTTCTACTGCTCTACAAGGTTTCGGGGCATGTCGTCTGACTTTTAATATGCGCTATTCCTAAAATGTCCACTTTTAAAAAAAACCACTCACATAATCTATAATTCTTTCTTAGACTGCTTATTCGTGCTTGACTGTGTTCATAAAATGAGCGTATACTTTAGGATACGCTCATTTTATGAACATATAATGAGAGTGGACATTTTAATGTTCACTCTCTGTTTAGTTCCAAATTTGTTAAATGTGTATTTTACAGTCGCCTCAGAGGCGTAGGCTTCCCCTAAATGTCCTCAGTTAGGCTTTTATATAAAAAAGCACTACACTTTTGTCACTGCATAGTTAATAACATTTTGGTAAAAAATCCAACGAATGTACTCTAGATACAAGATGATGCACGTAAAACTACCCTTGTTAATTTTCCTCACAGCGAAATTTCATTACAAGATCCAAACGAGTGCCCCAATAAAGGTGCCCTAATAAAAAACACATTTCGGCTTTACTCACCACCCGATACGTATTCTGCTATATGGACTCTATTAACATTGATATATTTTTGTGGATATTTTACCAACTATATCTCTTGCATCACACACAAAACTCAGCCAACTTCAATGTAGCATTTTTATGTGCGTTAAATTACATAGAACTTTAATAATATTTCAAATCAAATAACATAGAAAAAGGACAAAGGAAAGTCTTACTTACGGATTAGCGGTCTTACTGAATAGAGGAATATATTATTATAGTCAGTACTACCTTTTCCTAGCTCTGAAGATTTGAAAAAGAAGCAGCATTAAGGAGACTGTATGTAGCTGATAAATGTAACTTATATTTGATTTGTTTGTATTTGATTTAAATTTTTTTGACCGTGTGATTCTCGGCTATATATTAGTGCCGCCCATGGGATACGGCAGACGGACATATTCGGAGAGTAGGCAGCAGCGCTTTCCGTTTCAGTATTCCAACTACTGCGATCACCAAGCCGCGTGCCAAACCTTGTGATTACGCCAAAATCCCCCCATATGCATAGTTTATGGCGTTCTATGCGAGAGGCCTGTATTCAGAGGCTGATGATGTGATATAAAAAAAAACATACATTCACGCCTTTTTGATGTGATATGATTTAATTTATTTTCAACTGTAAGTGAATACAACTTTTGAAATGTAAGCACAATGATAAAAGTAATGCGTACAATATCCTACACATACAGGTCAAGGGATTTTAGACTTGCTCTAGCAGGATAGAAGTTGATTGGCTTTTACAAGAATCGAGGAGCAAAGGGTTATGACTGATGTGAGTGGTAGGCATACATCCTTAAAGGCTTAGATTAATTTGTATTCCTTTCATTCTTTAAACAAAACTAGTAACAAACCTTTTTTGTGCTACCAATATATTCAACAGTTTACCAAGTGAATAAAAAATCAAAATAACGCACACGTTGGATTAAAATACGAGTAGCAACAGCTACATTTTTAACAAGCTATACAACCGACTAATCAATTACTATTTCCTGAAACTAAAACGCAAACACTGAATCTATTTCTAAAAACCACGTTCGCGTTCAACACGTACGTAAAATGTTTTCTGTAAAAAACCGACTGGCTGTTTTTTATGCAATAAAACACTATAAACGAATTTCAGTGGGGTTGCGGCCGCCGCGTGCCTGTCGCGCCTTGATTGGCCGATATTCAAATTTGCGACCTAACGAGATATTCGACGGCGTATGCGCTGATCGCATTTTGCGGTGCGGCTAATATCGCACTTCCCCACACTGCCTCAGGAGTCCCCAAGTTAAAAAGCCGTGAAATAGGGGAGTGCCTTAAATTTTCACGCTTCGGGCCGACGCGTGGAGATTGGACGGAAATGTATTTTGTTAAATTCCTGTTTTATGCGTCACTGCTTCGTTTTATTTGTACAAAATAAACACTGCTCCGGGGGTTTTATTTGGGAAAAAATAAAACGTTTTACCTGCCTGTAAAAGGTTTACAGGCTAAGTAATAGTTGGTTAACAACAGCTGTGAAATACCAATCGGAAAGACAAGGAGATACTCGTAAAATGGAACGTATTCATAAACATTTATTATTCAAAGTGTAAAAAGTGTTTAGGGACGAAATAACGAGCAATGAAAGAAGGACCGAAAGGACCTTTTGTTGTTTTTGCACTTTGATAGTCTTTATTAATAGGTAACGACACCTTTTAGGGATTTAAACAATCCATTGAAATATTTACCAAATAAATGTTTGGTATTTCCTTGTTTCCTCTGAATTTAATTTACTCTTTCGATAAATATAATATAACACAAGTTTTTTTTTCAAAAATAATTATCTAGCTTTAGGTATAAGTCTTCAAAAAATTACAAGAGAGAAGGTCCTTCCTTTGCTTACATTATTTTAAGTTAGCACTTAGAAGATTAACTGCTAAATATTTATAGGTACATTCAGTTCTTTTTCTGGTTAATTTAAAATGACTTGGTTGACTTAATGCCCGCGAATTTATGTACCGACTTTTATGACCCAATAAAATACTTTTAGTGCGAAGCAACGTCGTTAATGTACAGTTCTAATAAAATGGTTAAAGACTACGGTGATGTCAATGTTTAGGTGACAGCTACGTGACTCTTAAGGCATTTGTTACACCGCCGGCGAGATAGCGACTAACTATCGGCTATTTTATCACTTAAGGAAACGTCAAATAGATATATCCGTGTAAACAAAAGAGAAGTATGTATTTAAAGTTGATCACTGACTGTTTACAATACCGGCGAGGAGTCGCATCACTAGTTTGTCGCTGATGCTCACTTGGCAGTCAAATTACACGCGGAAAGACTCAACCAGCGGTCATTTCTACCTAGAGTGTGATCGCCAGTCTCACTCGCACACTCACTTATAGCCCAGCGACACAACTAGGAGACTCGCTTGTCGCTACTCGCCAACTCGTGTGGCGGGTGACAAGCGGCGTCTGATATAAATACTCGCATCGAGCATGTCCGCGTCGAATCGTCCAAATCTGAGCTGTGCGAGTTTTCATAGGATTTCATATTATAAATTTAATTCCATTTTTTTTTTATGATAGTGAGTGACAAAACGAGCCAATAAGGTGCCTGATGGTAAGCATCATGATTGCCCATATCAGGCACAGTGCCACCTAGTTTAAAATTCAAAATTCTGCGTGGCACTGCACTGCGCCTGTCACCCTGAGATATGAGTTGTTCAATCTCATCATGCTCAGTAATTTCGCTGGTAACATTGCCCTTCATACCGGAACACAGTAATGTTTGCACATTACTGCTTGGCGGACGAATAACTGGCAAAGGTGTGGTACTTCCCCAGGCGGCCCCCTGCAAAAGAGGCCTACCACTACAAAAGGCAATTCTCCGCAACTCGACGTCAATGCACCTATTTTGCGTGAGAGTGGGGTGTGATTTCTCACTCGAGCCACCCTAGCTCCCGAAGAATTTCAGCAGCCCTTTCAGGTTGCTGACAATCTCGGTGGGCGAACCCGGGGTTCCGAGGTACTGTGCCCGGTATGCTGCTACTCCTGTACACTCGAGAAGGACATGAGCAGTTGTCTCCTCCGCTTCCATGCTTTAAATATTATAAAGAATTCTAAAATTCGTTTCGTTCAGCGCGTTCAGCGATCGGTGCATTCGGCTCGGTTTATGTTATTCACCTTAAGATGTGAATAGAGTCTATTGTTACTGGTTATCACTTGCTATCCGCTTAAAAATTCATTGAACTCATCGTTTCGAACTACTTTCACCCATGGGACCGGATTAGAAATGACGACACTGCTGAACATAGGCCTCCCCATAGAACGCCATGAACTATTTATATGGGAGGATTTTGCCGTAATCACCACGCTTGTTGTGCGGCTTGGTGATCGCAGTAGTTGGAATACTTGGTGCCGGAGAGCGCTGCTGCCCACTCTCCGAATATGTTCCTCTGCACGGCTCCCAATGCATTAGAAAGGGGTGGCCCTATTATATAGCCGGAAACCACACGGCCATACCTGAATTACCCGTAGGTAACATAAAATTTTCTGTAATAAGTTAGTACTAGACAGTAAGACTGAGTCATCCCACATTTTTCTTTATTGCTTGGTTCATATATCAGAAACCTCCAGTACGTACTAAATCTCAACACGCACATATATTTCGCGCACAAACAAACACACAAAGCACTCGAGGGATGAAGTTACAGAAGGCTTTGGTGTAAAAGTTCAGTTAAAAGATAACGACATCTAAGACGCCTTTTGATGTCGCTTGTTACAAGTTTCTCCTTGTTAGAGGAAAGGGGGGCTGCAGTTTAAGGTCATAGTTACCTAATGTTATTTGACACGCTTTGAGATTTGCGCCCAATAACTGTATTTTCTTACCAATTATTTTGGAATATCTGTTACAAGTTGGATTTTGAAAGCTTACACCCCTATTTTTAAATAATAATGTAAGAAAGTACTGCCTCATCATGATGTCCCGTGTTGAATCCACAGGTTAGGAAAAATATGTTATTGGATTTACTATTAGGAATATTATTCTCAATGACGGGCTGGAGTATGGTATTGTGCCCGTTTAATGGTAATTGGTTCACCTCCTGCTCAGTGGGGCATATTCCACTAAAAATTTAGTAGCATTCCACTTTGCCCCGCCAGTGGGGCGACTTGGTGGGGCAAGGTGGAATAATCCCATAGAACTTAAAAACATAAATGGCGCAATTTATATGTACCTACTATGAGTATATTATTTCACTTTTCAAAGAAGCCACTCACATAATCTACATTTCTTACTCAGACTGCTTCATAAAAAGAGTATATCCTAAAATGTTAACTTTCTGTTTAATTTCGAATTCCTTAAATTATGTGCATTTCATTATAATGCCTTCTTTTGAAAATATCTATCTTTCTGAAACTTGATACTTTGAAGCTTGATACGAGAAACGTATACATTTTAAACTTACATTTGTCACATACTCATATTACACTTACATACTCATATTTTAAAATCAGATAAAAATGATTTAGTAACGCAATATCAAACTGTTAGGAAAATCACAATTTACGCGTAAGCCACGTTTCACATGCTTAATAATTTATCCCTAAGAAAACAGATAATGTGTTTCCCATTACATTTTCTTATGTAAAAAGAAAACCAATATTGTTTACCACATAGATCACGACCGTATCACAAATTACAAATAACCGGCAAATGCGTAAGCCGTCGGTAGTCAGTATTGATAAAAAATGGTAGTAATCCCGGCCATAGGTTGTAAATTGTCCCGAAAAGATGGGTTTTTGGATAAATCAAGTCCCTATAATCTGAGGATAGAAGCCATAATATGAACAGAAGCACAATTCAAATGATTTTTCTTTGGTTACTATAAATAAACAGTTCGCTTGGCGCAACCGGTAGGATCAGAATATTTAAAGGAAAAAGGCTTCGAATTCAAGGAAACTGCGCCCAGAAAACCTTACACTGTATTTTCTTCATTGCCGGGTAGAGAATCTTATTTGCAATAATATAGTGAGGTCACTGAATTATAAAAAAATGAGGTTAAGTACTGAGTATTTTTTTAATGGCGACGCGCGTTCCTATAAATACTAAAAATATGATTTACTACAATGAAAACTGTTTATTGGTACCACAATATAACAGAAAATAACAAAGAAGTAAAACTTAAAACTAGAAAGAAGTAAAAATTGGCGGCTTTATCGGTCAGAGCAGTCTCTTCCAGGCAAACATGCAGAGAAAGGAAATACATATAATGAAGATCCAAAGGGACATAATAGGTATTGGGCAAGTCTTGTATGAAGTTGTGTTTCTGTCTGTGTATTTGTTAAATCTTGATTCGTGAGAACCATTTCTTTAACCCATTGATTCGGAAAGGCATCAGCTGTTCCTTGTTCAACAACTTTAAGTTTTTGCTTTGTTTTTGCAAATTTTGAAAGGTTTCTTATCTTATGCGTGTTTTTATTGGATCAGATGTAAGACAAATATCTTATAAAAATGGACCTACATAAATAAACATATTTAATGTATAAAAAAGAAAGCAATACACATGAGTTCCCAAGAACGATTTTTTGTTTAAAGTGTCAGTAAGTACCACGTCTGAATCACGCATAGTATAAACACATAGTACCTTATTTTTATCCCACAGGAGCTGATTTTAAGAGATAAAATGTATATCTGACAGCTTGACTGACTGACACATTCACTAACCTGGTTTTAGACCTATACCTTGTCTTATTTAGCTTGAGCAATGACAGCTGAATAAAATCAATTTTTTTGTCATAATTCCTTAAATTAGGTTCAAAAATGGTATCTTATCGGGTAATTTAATAGATAAATTAATAACCCTATTAGAACTTATTTTACGGAAATATGGCCTAAAATAGATTTTTGTTCAGCTGTCATTGATCAAGATATATTTGACAAAGTATAGTTTTGCTCGCAGTAATTCAATGTGATGAACAAGAAATAATAACGGAATACCCAAATTATCCATTGGAAGAAAGTTAAGTAGGTACTTTATTTAATATTTGTGTATGAACTAAAGCCCGCCCGCAATAATGAAATATGGGAGTTTTATAACAAAACCTTGACGCCCTTTTTGGATCCCTTAGAATGTGAATTTTCAAAAATCCTTCCTTAGCACACGTCCAGACAGTGAAAACAACTTACATTCCAGGTTTCAAGTCTCTAGGATCAGTGGTTTGGGCTCTGCGTTGCATGTCAGTCAGTGATTCATTTTGTATTTTATACTATATAGTGATAATGCCTGCCTACATAGTTGCCTGGAAGAGATCGCTCTGAGCGATAAGGTCGCCAATTGTTACATGTTTTCTAGTTTTAATTTTTTTTATTAGGAAGTACCACACCTTTGCCAGTTATTCATCCGCCAAGCAGTAATGTGCAAACATTACTGTGTTCCAGTCTGAAGGGCAATGTTACCAGCGGAATTACTGGGCATGACGAGTTATAACAACTAATATCTCAGGGTGACAGGCGCAGTGCAGTGCCATGCAGAATTTTGAATTTTAAAACACTGGGGGCACTTTGTCTGATATGGGCAATCATGATGGTTACCATCAGGCACCTATAGCTGATTTGCTCGTCTTGATACACACTATCAAAAAAAAAAAATGTATTATGATACTAATAAATAGTTATCTATTTATTCTATATATTTTAAAGACACAAACGCACTGCCACCACTAAATCAGTTTTCGAATGAACTTTCATCTAATTTTCATTGCCAGTAGTCAAAACGGGGCGCAAATAGCAACACTGATTGGCCATTATGCAAATTCTTGACAATACGCCCGCGGCGCCTTGCATATTTCAAGGGATTATACAGATTATGCTGAGGTTACGTCAATATGTGACGTCACCGAGTATGTAATATGTTGGCGCGAAATTGGCTTCGAAGTTTCTCTTTTGATGACGAAATTTGGTTATAGAATTTAGAACAGCAATCATAGAAGAATGTATGTAATATGATCGTAAGATGAATGAACGTTGCAGTGTTGGTAGAGAGTGCCCTTAAAAGTCTTGGATGAACTGCGTAAAAATCGATAAAACATACATCACATATCTTAAATGATAAGGGGAGATAGGGTACGTTCTCCCAGCGCTTACTCAACAACTGGCACGTGTGGCAAGTGCAATATAATAGACAACAAAGATAGATAAACGTATCTAAGACAGAAGTGCGACCGAGACAACATTATTAGTCGCTAGTACGACCCCACTTTACTGACGTACGTGGACCTAATGGAACCTAAATTGAGCTTGCCATTTCCGAGAAGCCCCCATCCCCTCCCCTTCATCTCCCCTTTTTTATTATTATTATTAACAGCACTTTGAATGAAGTGTGAAGAATGACTGAATAGAATAAGAATAAGAATTATTTTTTGCCAAAATGAACATAAACATAATTTCAATACACAGAGAATTATTTTACATAATAGTTTTATATAAATTTGCAGTGAGACTCAAACTAAGCTCTAGGCTTGTATCTTGAGCCTCCGGAGCGGCTGTTTAATTAATTTTAAACACATATTTTGCACACTTTTTTTCATTGAATAATAATAATATGGGATAACTTCCACACATGGTTATCTGGTCGAAAATTAGGCAAAGCCTGTAACTATGGTAACCTGAAGACTGATATAACATACTTACATACGCTTATAACAGACACAGATCAAACAGACATACTCTTGTGGACAAATGTTTGACCTGGCCGGGAATCGAACCCGTTACCTCAGCTCAGAAGGCAGGGGCTCTACCGGCTGAGCCAACCGGTCAGTCAGAATAACATAAATGAATTGAATCTGAAAAGAACATAATATTCATATTTAGAAAGAAAATTGGCCTTTACATTTCGTACAGGGTAGCGTGAGGGAGCTTGACCCTAATGCCTAGGGTCAATGGCCGTTTTTCTCTATGCATTTGAAACCGAGCATAGTAGCAAAAATACTACACAAGCTAACTCTTAAAACCTAAGTCGAGAAAAGCTAGCCGAAAGTTTATTTTAACCTGGAGATTAACAAATCACAGGATTGAATAAGTGGAACAAAGTAACAATGAAAAGGTAACGGAGTGCCGCAAATTCGTACCACCTTTAACAAAGTTAAGGAAAGTGGTCCAAGTTTATCGACATTTTGCTATTTTAACGGCACTGTGTCGGGCAGAGCCATAAAAAAGGCTAAAAGGTCGGATTAGAGCATACCGCAGACAAATAGCCGTTCGACCTCTTTATACAGAAGCTAAAAAGATGTATACGGTGAGTGACATAAGAACGTTCAAGCTGTGGTTCAAGGCCTTCTAAGAATTTGACACAATCCTACTATGAAAAATTTAATAAATCGATGTTTTGAATTCCCCTGTTTTCTCCGATACTAATAAAACCATTCTATAAATTTATATCCTGATTTTATTATAGTGAAGTAACCTATGTCCCTGTCATTCCCATTTTTCTTATAAACCCTTGGATTTTTCTTAGTGAACTTCCAAAAAGCCCAGTTTTACTCACGTAACACAGGAACAAACAGGGAAACACAAAACATTTACATACATAAAAAACATAAACATACATTCACGCCTTTTTCCGATGGGGTAGGCAGAGGTGTACCCAGGACTCAGACCCATAGTAGATACACCCATATTTCGCCAGTATGTTGTTGGTCCCATGTAATAGGGGGCGAGCCTATTGCCATCTACCGGGCACAGTTCCAGACTCCAGGCAGTTATTGAGATAATTCCCAATGGAAAATCAAATATATTTAACACTGCCTAACCTGGGGATCGAACCCGGGACCTCTTGATTGGCAGTCGAGCATGGGCCCTCTACGCCACCGAGGCAGTCTATTTATTTAAAGAAAACATTTATTTAGTAAATTTTCCATAGGATTGTGTCAAACTGCTATGAGGTCCTTTTTCCTGATAAGTAGGTCCCACTCTTTGAGCCAAAGAGTTCAGTCTGAGCCACAATTTCCAAGTAAAAGTTAATATCAGTTTTTTTTGCCATTAGTAGTAAACAAGAAGACAGGCCGCCTGATGGCTCGCAGTTACCACCACGTATGGATACCTGCAACACCAGTGGTATTGCCAGTATGTTTCCGACCCATCAACACTCTATTTACTCTCCTTTCGAAGAGCCTAACGCTGTAGCTCAACGGTAATTAACGGTAATTTTTGTTTGTACTCTAACAAAAACAGGTTTCCCCATTACACTGCTAGAGTCAATTTATACGGGTTACATGGATAATCCATATTATCAAAGTTTCAGGTTGCCAAGATTCCTGCAAGGCCTCTGACATGACGTTGAATAACTACTGCTTTTATAAGAATATAAAATATTTGATACAAGAATTAATCATTACTAGCTAAAAACAATTTCGTAAATAATTATATTGCGCCGTGGAGATACCTGCTTTAGAATAGTGCTCCACGCTCTCTACCCGTGGTTGCCGTAAGAACCGGCTAAGGGTTAACAGATCAGAGGACGGGCAGCAGCGTCCTCTGCAAAAAACCATCGTACTGCGCTCGACAACTCGCCTGCCAAGCGTGTCGATTATTGGCAAAACCCCCCTTTATGGGGGAGGCCTATGTTCAGTTTATGAATGGATATGGATTACCAACGGCTGAAATGATGTTGATGATGATGACATTATTATAACAGTTACTTTCAAGCGTCGTATTGTTGTTGTATATTTATTAATAATTTCTATTCATATATTGTGTATCGTAAAAGTACCTATTTGTGTGAGTTTGCGAGTTAAATACAGCTGTGCTTTGTAGTGTACTTAAACTAACATAATTTGTAGCGTAATAAAACTAAGTAACAGTAACACTTACTTTGAGGTCGGCTTTTCCAAAGTTTAAACGGCGATTAATGAAGCTTTTTTGCATAAGAAGTATTTACGCACAGATTTATATCAGACATGCGTATATGGATTGACCTGCATTAATATCGAACACGGGACCCTCCGCTCTGAAGGCAGGGCTAACCTACTGAGCCAACAGATCAGTCAAAAATCAGTAACAGAAAGTGTTTATTTACATTTTTCTAATGACAAACAAGACTAAATTTATCAGAAAACGAATAAAAATTATTCATAAACAAAAGTCATAAATTATAATTAATGTTTTATGTTTCTAGAGAAAATGACTGATCATCGTTTTACTTTTGATGTCTTTGAAATTGATGGCGATAAAATTAAACGATGGCAATTATTCATTAAGTATCGACCGTTAAAGTATGAAATTATGTTTGGACAGTTTTCCCAATTTGTATAAATCTGTTATCATTAAATTTTACGCTTAACATCAAATAAAAACAAAAACGAATTTCTAAACTTCCTCATAGACGCTATAAAAACAAATATATGTACAGTTTTCTTGAGTTTTTAGCATTCACATAAACATAACATCACTCCTTTTCCCAAAGGGGTATGCCGAGAAGTACCCAGGACCTGGGTCCTGGGACTGGCCCTATATTAGGTACACACCCACACTTCGCCAGTTATGTTTTTTAAGTCCAATCTAATAGGAGGCGGCTATTGTCATCAACCAAGCACAATTCCCTATTCCAGGCTGTTCTTGTAAAATTCCTCAAGAAAATATCCAATAGCACTTTGGCTTGACCCTGGAATAGAATTGGGACCTCATGATCGGTAAAAGCGAGTATCGGTTAGGAGCTATTAGACATAGTACTAATATAATAACCTTTTCTTATGCGATAGATGGCAAACAAGCAGACGGTGTGCCTGATGGTGAACGGTCACCATCACCTATGGATACCTGTAACACCAGGGATATTGCCAGTATGTTGCCAACCCTTCAAGACTCTATTTACTCTCCTTTCACCCTCATGTTGTAGCTCCACGTGTGCGAGCTCTCAGGCGAACGCGTACAGTGATAGAAAAATGACGCAATTAATAAGCTTCCTAAGATTATCGGCTTTATCTACTGAAATTCTACGCTGTACAGGCCCTAAGCTTAATTTATTTCGTAAACGCAAACGCAATAATTGCTTCTTTAAAAACAACTAACATACCAAATAACCTGATACCCCCTTCCCCTTTCCATCACCGAACGACTAGGCGCGGCGAGCAGTTTCACCCTTATGTTGTAGACATTCCTCCATTACGCACGAAGCGATTTGCTTCTTCCTTCATTATGCGGACGGCTAAGGAGTGGAAGTCTCTGCCGAGGTCGGTATTTCCGGAACGCTATAATCTGGACATCTTTAAGGCCAAAGTGAACAGACACGTGTACCATCTTAGGCCTCATCTTCGCCTTCCATCAAGCGAGGTTGAGGTCAAACGTGAAGCCTATTTTATATTTAAAAAAAAGAACTATTTTAACTTTACATGAATAACGAGATTGTTACTACACGACACACCCCCATACATGTATGGGCACGTAGATATATTAAGTAAGCAGTTAATCTCTTGTTAATCAACTAGTTGATTGTTGGCAGCCCGTTTTTATCGAACCAGCCTTAAGCATTTTTACTAGGCATTAAGCACCATAAACCGAAGCTTTAGCCCGTGAGCCATATGTTATTGTACACCAACTGAATGATTATTAACCTATTGTTAAACTGGCCCTTAGCATTTTAACAAGGCACCAGTAGACGCATAGCTCTATAAACCGGAGTTATTGGTCCGTGAGCCATTATATCTGATTAAATTACCTTTAGTGTTGTAATTGTGGCAACTCTACACTGAGGATTGCTATGTTTGCACAATTCTCGGTACATTCATATTGTAAGGGGTTACTCAAACTCAAACTAAATAATATATATTCAATTTGGACAAAATCTGCCACTTACGCACCTCAATGAAGATAAATAGTAATGAATCTACAGTACATTTGGAAAGATACAAGAAAAACGCACAATAAATTTGTAGGGCGGTTGTTGAAAAAGCGCTGGGAGGACGTCCCTATCTCCCCTTTTCTTTACATCATTGCGACTCACCCATTTTATTTTGGTCGAAGGACTCACTCTTAAATTGAGTTGTTTATCTTATATACATGAGGGTTTTGCCACAAATGTTTTCATGAGATTTTAATGTATAATTTATTTATTTATAATTTTGAATTTTTTGCCTAATTTTTAATAATTGTAATTTTAATTTTATTTCATTTCATTTTTCTGTTAATAAATTTATTAGGGATGATTTAATTTAATTGTATTATGGTGAACAACCGAAATAAATGGATTATTATTATTATATGCTATATAATATGTCCACATTATAAACACATTTCGTCCACACAAAACATGTTTATAACACATGTTTTGTTCCATAGTCTGGACACACCTGGTTATCATCGTTCTAAATGTTTTTTTTTACCCATAGACGGGATTTGAACCACGCACCCTCCGCTGATGGATACTCTACCATTTTAGCTACCGTGGAGGTGCTGGTTGGAGGTACTGGTCTTCGGCGAAATTCTTCTATCCCACCTACTTAACGCCTATAGGGGCATGTGTATCTGTAGGTTATGCATTTGGAATGGTGCGGAGAGTGCGTGGTCTAAATCCCGCCCGTGCGTGCAATTTGTTTTCCCATTTTCATATTAGATGATATCTGTGGTAAATTGCATTTTTTTTACGTAATTTCTTGCAGTTTATTTTATGTACTGGCAATTAATATTTTCTTATCTTTATCATATTCCACTATTAAATATTGATATTAATTACGAAGCTCAGTTGGCGTCCTGTCAGAATTCCCGCGGCTTCAATTACGAAATCCAGAACAATCCTAGGAGGGGCCATTAATTTGATTGAAGTCCGTTTATAGCTGAAATTCAAGTGTTTACTATTATGGAGACGCTCGTGAGTAATGAAGTGGCTTGGGGGTGCTTACTTCGGCCGGTCCTTTCGGTTAGTTTTAGTTAATTTTGAAATTGAGCATTGAGAGGTCCCTAGAGATTGCAGGCACAGTATTGAACGGACTGTTTTTTGGTCATAAGTTGACAGCCTCGTTGGCTCAGATGGTAGTAACTCTGCTCTCTGTGCCGCACACGCCGGTTTCGATCCCCGGCCAGGTCAATCAATTTGTGTGCGTGAACATGTCTGTTTGATCTGTGTCTTGGTGTTATAAGCTTATAACATAAATATGTATATCAGTCATCTGGTTACCATAGATAGTACAGGCTGCTAGTCTAGTTTGGGACCCGATGACCGTGTGTGGAAGTTGTCCCATATTATTATTATTATTTGACTGTCAAATTGCTGTACCGATGATTGGGTCAAAGTCGTGGACTAGTTGATGCAATTAAAAGCTTTGTTCTCCCAGGATAGCGGTGGCGTTCGAAGGGAGAGGTAGCAGGGTAGAGGGAGGGGACATCCTCCAGCATATAGGTACTTTGCTTTATTTTCTAAATACTGTGTTGTCCATACAGCCGATACTAATTGCTTCAGATAATAAATATAATTCAAAATAAACTAGTAATTTTCCCAGCTCTTATAACAGATGACCTATGCTCTCTAAACGTTTGAACGGAACGATGTCTGGGTACTGCAGCCGTCATAGACAGTCCACAGGACAGGTCAGGCAAGAGTTCTTTTGGGGACTGTAACTGTAGTACACGCGGACTCTTTAGTGCTATGATGACGATGTTAATTTGTGTTGTCTCAATGATCTTAGCAGCTATACATAAATTAAATGTATATGTATCTTTTTAGTAGCATAGCTATCCTAATGTTAATGCAAATTTAACATATAATTTATTTTTTGTATTTTTGTTCACTATATCTCAGAATTTGTGAGTAAAATTATATTTTGTGTTTTTTCCTTTTCAAAACACCTAACGCTATCTATCGGCGACCTGTGTAAAATCAATGTAAACTTCGATGTATCGTTACCAAAGTTTCACCGCTGATTTATAGATGTCATGTTTTCTAAGTA
This sequence comes from Hemistola chrysoprasaria, assembly GCA_947063395.1. NCBI lineage: Eukaryota > Metazoa > Arthropoda > Insecta > Lepidoptera > Geometridae > Hemistola > Hemistola chrysoprasaria. Next base: position 11,280,110 of record OX346725.1, read on the forward strand.
GTATCTAGTAGTAGACTTGCGCACGGGCGATTGTATGAAGTGACGGGAGTCTGGTAAGAGTACTCACTAGTAAAAATCTCGCTTGTTCTGAGAAATCCATGTCGACGTCATCGTCAGCTCATATTCTTTCACTGCTATGCATAGGCGTCCTCTCTCTTATGCCATCCCTCTCTGTATGAAATGGATAGCTTCAGGTCCCTCCTATAATTGTAACGATGTGAGAAGTCAATGCGCCGGGAGCATAATATCATAAATCATCGAACATCGAAGTAACTAGTGTCATGTACAGTTATCGAGAGCACACGTACCCAACTTACGAAGTGAGGTCATAAAGCAGCCTTGTCTCGAATATTACCCTATTACGTCCTCTAGCTTAATTTATGCCGTTGCTAAGTCATAAGGCAGGACAAGGCAGGATTCAGTGACATAATGTTACTGGAATAGACACGCAACGCAACCTCTCCTGTGGTCAACACAACGCAACTGCAACCTGCAACGAGAGCGTGCGATGGGCATAAGCCGGAAGTACGACAAAAGCGCCCGATCCAAAAACTCTGTATTTTGTCTTCCATGAGTTAGAACTGTCATACTGCTGACCCGATACTTGCTTGTCGAACGTTAAAAACATACATTCACGCCTTTTTCCCGAAGGGGTAGGCAGAGGTGTACCCAGGACTCAGTCCCATAGTAGATACACCCACATTTCGCCAGTATGTTATTGGTCCCATGTAATAGGGGGCGAGCCTATTGCCATCTACCGGGCAGAGTTCCAGACTCCAGGCAGTTATTGAGATAATTTCTAATGGAAAAATCCAATATTTAACACTGCCTGACCTGGGGATCGAACCCGGGACCTCTTGATTGGCAGTCGAGCATGCGCCCTCTACGCCACCGAGGCAGTCAATTCATTTATAGTTTGAAATAAATGTCTAATAAAAACTAGATACCTAAAAATGTCAATACCATATCTAGTAATGTTAAATCACTGTCGCAAGACTTGCCAACGAGCAGAGAAACTTGACGATTTATTATCATACTGCTTTCTAAAAGTTTTATCTTAAACGTTGCGGTAAGCTAACATATCTTATACGTGGAGGTTCACTTATAATCACTTTTTACTTTATCTTTGTGATTTTTTGTTAGGTTATGTTATTTTTAGGACGTTTCTTCATTTTTACTAGTGTATGTCTAAAAATACCAGTTTTATTTCACGTTCTTAATGTTTACTTTTACTTAAAAATGTTAGTGGCATAGTTAAGGTTGGTATTTAATTCATCCTTCATTATCATCATCATTAAAATAGTGTTCCACCCTCTCTACTCGTGGTTGCCGTGAGAGCCGGCTAAGGGTTAACAGATCCAGAAGACAGGCAGCAGCGTCCTCTGCAGAAAACCATCGAACTGCGCTTGACATCCCGCCTGCCAAGCGTGTCGAGTATTGGCAAAACCCCCCCTTTATGGGGGAGGCCTATGTTCAGTAGTGGATTACCAACGGCTGAGCTCATGATGATGATGAATACATTATCAATCATTAATAATAATTACCAAGAGTCGAGGTAAAAGTCCCTCTGCGGGATCTCACGCCTCCAATGGAATGAGAAAGGGATATAACATATTCGGAGAGTGGGCAGCTGCGCTCTCCGTGTCCAAGTATTCCAACTACTGCGGTCACCAAGCCGCCCGCCAAGCGTGGTGATTACGGCATAAATAGTTAAGACATTCAATGGGGGAGGCCTGTTTTCAGCAGGGGACGTCTTCCGGCTGATGATGATGAGGTAGAAGTAAGAAATAATCATATTTTCCATGATTACTAATAATTTTACCTTAGGACCGATAAATGTAATAAAAATAACGTACTTTGTGTCGTTTCTGTAACTTAATCCGACCTAATCAACTCAATTCGTTTTGCGTGGGCTCACAGCACTTGATAAAAACATTCTAGCGTCACCCACGAGACCACGTGGAGTCGGGGTGCTATGTGTTGTTTTTGTCACTCTTTTCGATTTTGTTTTCCTTTAATCAATTACTTTTACCAACGAGCTTATTATTATTATTAATCGTTTATTCAAGGATCATAGATCAGTACTCAATGTTTATTACTAAATTAAATTACAATATGAATTAACAAACAAAAAATAAAAAATAAAATGAATCGACATAATAATTCTTAGTGTGTTATTAATAATAACTGTTAAATGTGATAAATTTAACATTTACCAAATCATGATATAAATTTAAAAAATTTCTATAACTACATTCACTGCAACATATTCATAAATTTATTTGAAATGGATTTGCATAATACAAATAATACACAATGTTGAAATGTTAACTTTTCGTATCAAGATCTGTACAGTTACAGGCACAATCAAAGTGAAAGACAAATTAAATTGGCACAACTTAGACTCAACTTTGTCGAAGTGTTGTGATTGTTATTAGCATGCGCGTGTGCGTTATTATTATTAAGGTGGTGGTTCACTACTTGTTGTCAGGCAAAATTTGGAAAAAGTCCGTCCAAAATAAATGTCATAAAGGCTACTTACTCTAACGTTAGGTTAGCTAGGGTTGTGCTGTATATTTATTGTGAATAAGATGAAAATATCTGTGTAGAAGATACCTCATCAATTATCAATGATATCGTCTTTGTATTTTATATATAATTTATTGACATACAACGGTGTTAAAAAAAGGTGCAGTAATTCTGCACCTTTTTTTGGGGGTTTATCTATCAATCAATCTGAACAACTTTCAAAAGAAAAAATATATCGACTTTCCATATAAAATTGATCAGCTGACTGGTTTTTTTTTATGATAGTTAGTAACAAGACGAGCAAATCAGGTGCTTGATGGTAAGCATCATGATTGCCTATATCAGACGCAGTGCCACCCAGTGTTTTGAAATTCTAAATTCTGCGCGGCACTGTACTGCCTGTCATCCTCAGATATTAGTTGTTGAAACTCGTCATGCCTAGTAATTTCGCTGGTAACATTGCCTTTCAGACCGGAACACAGTAATGATTGCACATTATTGCTTGGCGAATGAATAACTGGGAAAGGTGTGGTACTTTCCCAGGCGGCCCAAAGGCCTACCACTACAAAATGAATGTATCACACATATAATTATGGGCATATTTTATGGTAAAAACGGGACTTAACAAGTTAAAACATTAAATTTATAATACGTGTGCGAATTGAGATAAAGCCTGTAGGAAGCAACACAACATTTCTGACAAGGAAAAACATGTAAACATCATTTGTCAAGATAACTTTAAACTTGAGAGTACCAACCCTAAGTCACATTATCTTGACATTGTCACATAACATGCGTCAGTGTAACTCTGGCTTAACTTAGTTGGCAATCATATGGGTAACTGTCATGAACTTACTTCGCCCCGGGCCTGAATCTAAGACAACCCAACCTAAATATAACGCTTCAGGGGTATGCTTGCGACAAGGTTATGCATTAACACTGCATAACCTATCTTTGGCTATTTGTTTTCCTTTCGATTATAATATTAATATGTTTGCGCATAAAATGACATTACCAATTAAAAGGTGGAAAGACGATCTAAGAAAGATAGCAGGAACACGCTGGATGCAAGCCATACTAGCGCCATACTACAACCAGACTAGAGAAAAAAATTCACAGATCTCGTGCTCCCCACGAACCTAAAGGGCATTGAAAATGAACATAGGAAATACGAAATAAAACAAATATAAAGAACTAATTTTTATTTTATTAATTTGAACTATATCATTGTTTGGATCCACCCATACAGAGACGCTGGTCTCGATCTTGCACAAATCAATTTTCAACTTTTAAAAAATGTTATCATTTCGTGGAAGTATTCAAAGTGGGGGCTCCGTTGTGAAATATTTTGTGAAATTTTTTTCGGGCCTGCATCTTACTGCCCATCGCGTCGATGTTACGAGAGATAGAACGCGACTCTGTGCCTCATCCAACTCGCGCTGCGCCGACCGCGCTCGCTCTCCCTCCGCTAAGGGACCACCTACAGGATAAACTAACGCCCGTACGCGAATAATACCAGGAATCAAAATTGTTCCTCTGTTCAATATCTAGAAGCTTTTTTTTATTTTTTTTAAATTCGATCTAGTTTTTAAAATATACTAAGATCATTAAAGAGCGACCCTAAAATTTCACCACAGAAATGATGTTTATTCAATTTTCTCATAAACTTTTCAAATTTTTTTAAAATATTTTATATCATTTCGTAGCCGATCAAAATCTACATCTTTTAAGCCCTCATCGGTCACCGTAACCCTACAACTTTGTGCGCACTAGGCCTGACGCAATTTCAGCCAAAACGAACGAAAAAACATTTTTAATGTTAAAATCTATTCTGTAGGCCGATATGTCGGCCTGTGGATTTTCAAAGTGTTGTATGGTATAGTGTATGTAGTTAGGGTAGATAGTAAGTAGGTAGCTCTATTGTCTTTTTTCAATAAAGGCACTATGCCAGTTAAAAAAAAAGAAAAAGTTGTATGATTCTGTATTATGATAATGACATCTTACTAATATTATATATGCGAAAGTTTGAGATGGATGGATGGATGGATATTGTTACACTTTCAAGCAAAACTACTGAACTGATAGGGCCGAAGTTCGGCATGTAGACAGTTATTCCAGGGTAGACCCTGGCTACCCTGGAATAACACATAGGGTACTTTTTATCCCGGTATTTCCACGGGAACTTATAAATTGTTTGAAGTCCGAACGATCCAACCAGACCAGAAATCTGTCGACCAGAATAAATACTCATAAGAATTCCTTTACTTCTTATTGTCTGGAAGAAATCGCTTTAAGCGATAAGACCGTCACTTGTACTAGCCTAAGATTATTTTAAATGTTATTCCTGTATTATTGTGTCCCAGTTTTGGTGTACAATAAAGTGTTATTATCTTATCTTATCCAATAAAAACTAGCTGATCTCCCCCACACCTTGCCAAGTAGATACCGTATATAACCGATTTTGTTAGCATACAAATTTTTTTGGAAGCTGGTCTTTTTAAGTTGTGTTATCTTTGGACTGTATGAAGTATGAAATGATTACGTAATTTGAAGCAGGTGCTTGATTTGCCTAATGTTTGACAAATTATGCCAACTTATGAGTTTGCTTTGTAAGTTTGTTGTTTGTTTGTAAGACTGCCTCGAATCGGTGTGCAAACATTACTGTGTTCCGGTCTGAAGGGCAATGTTACCAGCGAAATTACTGGAAATAACGACAACAACTTACATCTCATAGTGACAGTCGCAGTTCAGTGCCGCGCAGAATTTTGAATTTTTAGACACTAGGTGGCACTATGTCTGATATGGGCAATCATGATGCTTACCATCAGGCACCTGATTTGCTCGTCTTGTCACTCACTATCAATAAAAAAAGAAGTAGCAGCGTAGTGGGTAGTAGCATAGCTCGACTGCCGATCATGAAGTCTCGTGTTCGATCCCCAGGTCAGGCAAAGTGTTAGATATAGGATTTTCCCATTAGGAATTATCTCTGACAGCCTGGAGTCTGGAACTGTGCCCGGTAGATGGCAATAGGCTCACCCCCTATTACATGAGACCAAAATATACTGGCGATATGTTGGTGTCCCATACTAGGACTGAATCCTGGGTACATATCTGTCTACCCCTTTGGGAATAAGGCGTGCTCGTATGTCAGGTTATGTTGTAAGTTTGCTTTTTTATTATAATATAGTAAAACTTCCACACATGGTCATCTGGTCCCAAACTGGGCTTCTGTTCATTTCTGTTCATTTTTCATGTTCTGTTTTTTTTTTATAAATATAAGTCTGCGTTTGACCCCAATCTCACCTGATGGAAAGTGAAGATGAGGCCTAAGATGGAGCACGCTTTCCTAAAAGATAATTATTCACTCTTCTCTCGAAGACCCCAAGATCGTATTCAAGTGGGAAGACGTACGCCGGTAGAGAATTCCACTCCTTAGCGGTCCTTGGGATGAAAGTAGCCGCGTGGCGTTTGGTACGGTTAGGTGGAATATCGACCATGTAAGGATGGCGCCTTGTCGTTTCCCTGGATGTTCGGTTATAGAACGGACATGGGGGAACTAGTTCATGTAGTCCCAATGCACAAGGCTTTGGAGCCGACATTCGACTAAAGGCTCGTCACCAATAAGCCTCTTGGCTCTCCTTTCTATCGAGTCCAAGGTAGCTAGCTGGTATTTAGCTGTACCACAAAATCATTTTACACAAAATCATTTTAGCTAATAATAATTTTTTGCAATAATAAATACGTAATCTTCGAATACCTACATATTATTTTTTATCCAGTAACAGAAAGTTGAATTCCTAAAATTTATACTTTCCCACAAAGTTTATATTGTACCATCCTCAGAATGCCATCGCTTATTTCCGGAGATCTGCCAATCAGCTTGACCTAATAGATACAGCCCCACAGAACAGGGATCAAATGCTACAGCGTTTGCCGATCATCCTCCTGCCCGTATCCAACACTAGGTAGGGCTGACACAGCATGTCTTTTTCAGCACTGATGATGAATTTATTTACAGCAGAAAGACGGCTAAGTTATGGCATGAGAAGTTGAAATTTTATTTCGCAATTTTTGCCATACTTTCTTTTACTGGTGACTCAGTTTGACGGATAGGGCTTCACACCGTTGTCACCCGGTCCCGTTTTCATCCGGTTCGTTCTTCCCCGATTCGGTTTAGGTATGATCAATTTCATCTCAAGCATTTTTTTATTAAAAGCACTGACAGGCACAAAATAATTCGTTGTAATTAATTTGAAAGTAAAATATTGGATGTTTGTTAATAGATTGCAGTACTTTAAGTACCACTACATCTTTTATAATACTTGGTTATAAAGGTAGGATTCTAGTTAAATTTCCGCCTCGTCGACCCATATCTTTAACCGACTGTAAAAGTTATTAACTAGTGAAATTCTTATCGCGGACATAACAATAGGTTCACTTACGGATTTAATTAAAAGCAACCTTTGGGGAACACATTAAAACGTGAACGTATATTAATGAAACCGACACTTCTATAAGATTAATAACTCTGGGACGAAAAAGTGTATGGTCATACCACGAGCCTAGCGCGGCGGCGACGGCGGACGCTAGATTTATATTGATAAAGGAAACCTATGAAACCGCCGCTGTCCATACTATAGTGACTAATGCGGGCGCCTAGAGCGACCCAGCAAGTAAGTGTATTTTTCAAACGTTTCTATCCGCGTGTTGTGGCGATACTACGGGCGTGGGCAGCAGGTGACCCAACGCGTGGTTGGCGGAGATTTCACACCTTTCAGTCTTGTCACACACTTGTTTTTTAAATAAATTTCTTTGCAAACCTGAATGGCCCAATCGCTAGTCGCAAGTCACGTGTCAGTGTGGCCACCGCACGCCTCTGCAGGCGCACCCGCCATTTAATTATTTTTCATACCGATAAGTCGTTTTTGTAGTGGTAGGCCTCTTTTGTAGTGGTAGGCCTCTTTTGTAGTGGTAGGCCTCTTTTGTAGGAGGCCACCACACCTTTGCCAGTTATTCATCCGCCAAGCAGTAATGTGCAAACATTACTGTGTTCCGGTCTGAAGGGCAATGTTACCAGCGAAATTACTGGGCATGATGAGATTCAACTCATATCTCAGGGTGACAGGCGTAGTACAGAGTCGCGCAGAATTTTGAATATTAAAGAAAGAAGAAGAAGAAGAAGAAAGAAGAAGAAATCTCGTCTTGTTACTCCCTATCATAAAAAAAAGTCAAATAATTAAAAAATATGTAAATTTAGAATTTAAATAGAACTCTCACAACAAAATTTACAAAAAACCATTCGATGGTTTGAGTTTGATTAATCAAAACTAAATTATTAAAATACAAAGTAACTAACTCATTTATCAGGTCATAATTTAAATTATATTTCATGCTTATGCATTAAAATTTATAAAAATACAATAAAAACTTCAACTGCAAATCATGTCACGCAAAATTTCGTATACGGCCCTTTATTAATTAAATAATTTTGCCAAGTATTAATGAGTGCTGTATGCGACTATACCAAACATAGAATAGAAAAAAATAGAATAATACTTTATTGCATACCAAATTAAAATAAAAAACAATGTTACAGAACAATTTACAGGTAATACGATAAACAACCGGCGGCTATATATCTTTGATGTAATTTTATCACCGGTGCTTTGGAATATAGTCGATTTTAGTTTACGGTCGAAAAGTCCGCAGTCCATTCAATTTCAAATTCGAAACGGTAGCGATTGCCAAAAAAACATACAAGGCCTAAGGCCCGCCGTAATCTTCTATTAAAATTACCTGCCTATCTGATATAGACATCAAGAAAATAGATCTAATTAAGCACTTCTTCTACGACGCCACGGGAGCCGCACAATGGCGAAGGGCCTTTTAATTAAGGTTGGTGTAACGTAGGGCTGACACCTTCGAAATGGCTTTAAACTATAGGTACATCTTCTTGTGTATACTCGTAATATGCTTAAAACATAGAAGCACGGTAAAGCGTCAAGGTCAGCTTCCAGTAGTAAAAAAGAAAGGCCAGGTCAAAAGTACCCACCACCGACGAGTATGAAGAATATGATAAAAGTTGAAGAAGTGAAAATCTTGATTTAGGATCATTGCAAGTGGAGAGTAATAAATAGTCTCTGCCCAACGAAGACAAGGACTTTATCGAAATTATCTGAGCCGTTGGAAGACGACTGCTGAACATATGGCTCTCTAGGATTTTGCCAATACTCTTCACGCTTGGCAGGCGGTTGGCGAGCGCTTTATGTTTTCACGCAGAAGACCCTGCTGTCCATCCTCTGGATCTGATAACACTTAGCCGACTTTTACGGCAACCATGGGTAGAGAGGTTGGGTTATAGCTGGTACCGCTACCGAATAAGACTTGACGTGACTTTGTGGATGTAAACAGTAATTTCATCGGTAATTTCTTCTTCCCTTTACAAACACACATCCCGTCATATAGGGACATTCTCTTTGTCCCTGTTGCATAAACGGAATCATTAATTTACTACCGATCGGTAATAACAATCACATGCATATTAACTATTTACATCGTGGACGTAATCAGGGTAGTCTAGGGGCGGGGGTATAATAACCTATTACGTTTTTATGCTGACACTTAAAACTTAATATAAACAATGACGACACATAACATACAATCTTCTTTGTATATCTTCTTCATTGATCATTATTTCGCTACACATTCCTATTATAAAATTATCATTTTATAGAAAAGTTAATATATAACCGACAAAATTACAAAATTTCAAACTCAATTATTTTTGTTCAGATTGGTCTTAAAAAGGTCACTTGCAAGTCAATGAAGCTACTAAGCAATGAATCTACCGCGCGTTCAGAAAGATACTTCTACAAGAAGAATGCACAAGGAACTTGTAGGGTTTTTTGTTACTGATAGTTTTTGAGGTTTTCGTGATCGTTGCGCATTTTATCGTCAGAAAATCTGTAAAAAGTTGTTCAATATTTGGTATGGTTAAATTCGTTTATTTGAAATGTGCAGCGTGGTGTATATACAGAAGACTCCAAGCATCTTTCTTCTCTATGTACTGATTGAATTTATAATTTATTGTTATTTATTAGAGCAGTCCAGCGTGGTTTGAAATATATATTGTCTAACTAAAAGATTACGAGGAAGAAGTACTACACTAATTATTGTCTTCCTAAAATCATCATCAGATAATCCTGCTATACCCATTGATCTCTCCTCTCTCCTCCTCTCTCACACTCTCCCAAACTTCTTTAACCACTTGTGTTTAACCAAACCTATACTAACTTGAAACAGAATAATATGTATATACGAGCTTAGGCGAAAGCTGCATCTGGCCATACTATTTGCAAGTACTTCGGAATAACATAAACAACCCAACAGCTTTGGGTGCGCTAGGGTTATATGTATCGGACTATACTATAGTAGCAGGCGCCGTCAGCACCAGTTGTTCTATCGTTCTATGACTCGAATTTGTCAAGCTCGAAATGCTCCTACGCAGCGAGCTCTGGAGCTCTTCAATTCGTTTGCGCACGGGTTCCAACATCTAGACTTACTTAATTAAAAAACATTACGTAACATACCTAAAATAATTTTAAATTTTAGATGACGCCCCTTTCCCCCGTCCTGTCGCAGTACTGTACATTGCAGTACCCAGGTGGACAGTACCTGCCCGAATCAATTAACAATATTGCTCGAACCGCCGAGGCCCGAAGGTAATTTGCGTTATTTGCCAGCTTATTAAGCCTGGATTACTTAGTGCAGATGGATATTCGCTTGCGTATCGATTACCTTGATTAGCTACTGTGTGCGGGTTGACGTTTTGATGGTTAATGTGCTAGGGGTCATATGATAGCCGGACTCCATTTCACAAATTCGCGACAGTACGATTAGTAACTACTCGTTCCGCGTACCTAATCTGTGATTCAAACGGTTAGAATAATGGTTCCATGTGATCATTCCAATTGGGCCCCACCTCGTTTGTCGCAACTGGTAACAACTGTATTTTAAATAATTTGTACATTATATTCAGGGAAATATTAAATTTATTGATGTAAAAGCAAAACTGTTCTGCAAAATGGCTTATATGGATAATATTATAATTTGATACTGATTCAAAATTTGAAAAATAGGCGATAAGATAGAAAAAAATTATGAAAAAGAAAGGCTTTAAATGACATTTTCTTAAAAAAAAAAGTCATATACCTAACAATTAAGTATAACAAAGTATACTTATCTGCAGTTCAGTAAAGGACTGCATGTCTACAACATATCTAATATGCGAACTCGTTGCAACTGAAATCTTAAACTCAATTTGGTTAAAATAGGATCTTGGCTCCCAGCTCCCGCCTCTTTCCGACGCAACGAATGATTTCAATTCGAGATAAGTAGATTTGGCCTCCCTACGTTAGCTTAGGTATCTACTTTATGCTATATTTAATTTATGGTTCGTAGATATTACATATTTGAAACCAATATTTATTTAGCTTTGAGACGGTATTGCATTTTTCTTATTCATATAATTTTTTTTTTTATGATATTGAGTGACAAGACGAGCAAATCAGATGCCTGATAGTAAACATCTTGATTGCCTACACACACACACACAGTGCCACCAGTGTTTTAAAATTCTAAATTCTGCGTGACAGTGCACTGTGCCTGTCACCCTGAGATATTAGTTGTTGAAACTCGTCATGCCCAGTGCACATTACTGCTTGGCGGATGAATAACTGGCAAAGGTGTGGTACTTCTCCAGGGGGCCTCCTGCAAAAGAGGTCTACCACTACAAATAATAAGTAAAGTTTAAATTTTTTATTTTTTTCTCGTGACTGTACCTTATATAACGTAACATAACATCACGCCTTTTCTCCGAAGGGGTAGGCAGAGGTGAATCCAGGATTCAATCCCATAGTACGTACACCCACATTTCGCCACTATGCTATTGGTTTCATGTAATAGAGTAGCGAGCCTTTTTCTATCTACCGGGCACAGTTTCAGACTGACATTGAGATCAAAATATTTTTATTTTCTTTTTTACTCATTTATTATTAAAATTATTATTAATTTATTATTTAATGTTGAACATCTAAAAGTCCTAGTTTTATTTGCGCGATTAGAAGGTTAGGTTATAAAAGTTAAAATAAACCTAAACTTAGTTTAATTTATCATAAAATTTTTAATAATATCATAATTTTATTGAATGATTTTATTAAATTCAGAGGAAACAGGGATTTGGTATTATTTTGGGTTCCGTACCTCAAAAGGAAAACAGGAATTTGATGTCTGTTTGTCTGTCTGTCCGTTTGTCTGTCTGTCTGTTTGTCTGTCTGTCCGTTTGTCAAGACACTTTTTAACGGGAACGCGTGGAGGTATCAAGTTGAAATTGATATTAACTACTCAGATCTGCGGTCTCTTGTGGCTGTCATACTTCTAAGTTATCGCAATCAAAAGTTATGGCTATTTTACTACATATTTCCATACTTTGTGCAAGGGACACAAAATACAGCGCCATCTAGCGCTGTATTTTTAAAGTGATTTAAAGCGTTTTGTTCAGGAATTTATGTATGGAACCCAATCCTATGCAAACATATGTATGCTTTAACAATTTATTTATTTATAAGACTGTCTTTCTTAGAGGGCTTAATGTTCATTAAAGAAAGTGTACCCGTCAAAGTTATACCACCCCTACCTTTACAGTGTGGGGTTAAAAATACACTCCTAAATATACTATTCTAAACACCCATCTGATTGTAATGCATAATTTAGTCTCCTTGCAATTCCTATTACATCTTGGTGGCGTCTTACGTATATTTAATGCTAGACTTTGGCTAAATTAAGCTCTATTCATATTCAAATAATGAATATAGTTACGTGCTCGAGAATTGAGCACAGATGGACATTGACACTTTAACTATAATCATAACTTAACCGACGGTTAAATCTCTGGTTACATAAATATTGCGCGATGCACGTTAAGGCGCGTCCTCGTGCAAAACGCAGCGCAAGCCGTTTTTTGTGCAGTCATTTTGGAGCTATCTACTCTTTTTCCAAAAGAAAAACCAACTAGTAATCTCTTGACTCCATAATGGTAGATTTCTTTTTTTAATTGGTATAATGTTTTGTGTTGGCCGTGTGGTTTCTAGCTATACATATATAATAGGACCACCCCTGTCTCATCCCATGGAAGCTGTGAAAATCGATAGAGAAACATATTCGGAGAGTGGGCAGCAGCGCTCTCCGGCAGCAAGTATTCCAACTACTGCGATCACCAAGCCGCACAACAAGCGTGGTGATTACGGCAAAATTTCCCCACTATACGACAACATCTTCCATCGGACGTTATGATGATAATAAATCCTTAACCGGCCGTTGTAGCTCTTACAATAACAGATTATTTAAATAGAGATTTTAATGTACTATTTAGACTAGACTACCCTGAGCTAATTCGTCCTAAGCGTCAATTAGACACGCGCTATTTCCTTCCATAACACAACAATTACAATAACACGTAGCTATTTAAGTGAACCTTGCACTTTGCATAATATTACGATGTCTCTTTATATAAAATCTTATTTGACTACACCGATTTAAGTTTTAAAAAGGGGGATAAATATTATAATGATCGCTAAAAAGAACTTTGTGACCATAATATATGTTATTATATAGATTAAATAATTATAATTTAGAGTTGGTTGCTTTAAGTAGGAACAGTAGCTGTAAAATTGTTGGTTTAAATTTCACGTTAAAATGTTTTTTTTTTTTATGGAATTATGGCGACCATTTAACATTTTTGGCAATATTATGTGATTTTTCACCGTTACATTTTACTAGATCTGGTGGTTAGTTAAACATAAGCCTTTAAAAAGTGTGCTTATCTTACATGCCTGTATTTGTAACAGTGGATGTCTAGTGGCGCGTCAGGTGCGACCCAATGCGGTTTGTACGTCTGCCGTCGAATTATGAGTGTGCTGGTTTTAAGAGGACATACTACTTATAACCTAGGAATTTGACTTTCAAATGAGTGTCATCATGATACTAGGACGGCTGGATCACGCTGGATGCAGGCCGCTTACTACCGGACTGGATGGGGGAGGCCTATGTTCAGCAGTGGACTTCCTGTGGCTGAGATGATGATGATGATGATGATGTCTAGATGATGATGTGATGATGATGATGAGGAAACCGCGGAATACGGTAGTATAAAAAACGCCTCTCAACTTTATTTTTTCTCTAACTCTCTCTCTCTCTCTCTCTCTCTCTCTCTGTTAATGTATAAGAATTCAAATTTTCCTCGATCACGATTAGACTTTCACTTAAATAAAATTAATTGTTTAGGAGAAAATAAAATAATAGGGACACAGTTTACTAAATCTTTAAAATATCACGATATAAATTTATTGAAGATTTAATAATATTCGAAGGAAACAGTGGAATACAAAATCTTGATATGGTATTTTTTTCACAGAATTGCCTAAAAAGCGTCGTTACCTCTTAAATGCTGGAATTAAAATTAGGAGACGAAAATGTGAGATTGAATTAAGCAAAATATGAGCTTACATCCAGTTTCACTTGACATGCCTAATTTGGGAGCAATGACCTGGCTTTAGGTCAACGTTCTAAATATTTTATGAAAATCGACGGCATTTTTATGCTTGTCTAAGCCGCTATGATTATAAAACGTATAATTAGAACTATGTTATGATTAGATAAATGGCTCAGTCAATGACTTTGTGTGACTAAATAAACAAGTTATATTGAGATATTGGGACATGGAAAGGTCGTCTTATGTCGCAATGGCCAGACGTAATCAAAAGAGCAAGAAGCAGCTAGATGGAATGGCAAGAGATTGCCAGAGAGTGCCAGTAACAAAGGGAGACCTATGCCCAGCAGTGGACTATATAGAAGACTGATAATGATGATGATTATTTTTAAGTCGCTCGAAAACATAAAACATAACATACATTCACGCCTTTTTCCCGAAGGGGTAAGCAGAGGTTTACCCAGGACTAAGTCCCACAGTATATACACCCACATTTCGCCAGTATGTTATTGGTCCCATGTAATAGGGGGCGAGCCTATTGCCACCTACCGGGCACAGTTCCAGACTCCAGGCAGTTATTGAGATAATTCCTAATGGAAAAATCCAATATTTAACACTGCCTGACCTGGGGATCGAACCCGGGACCTTTTGATTGGCAGTCGAGCATGGGCCCTCTACGCCACCGAGGCAGTCGCTCGAAAACATGGGCAATACCCGGTCTTTTGATATGCGTACAGATACCATCTTTAGTAATGTTATTACGGTGTCTGATATAGGCAATCATGATGCTCACCATCAGACACATGATTTGTTCGTCTTGTCACTCATTCATTCATTCAACATAAAAAATACTTTTTATCCTGATATTCCCACGGGAACGAAGACTACGCGGGTGATACCGCGGGGCACAGCTAGTTATAAAATAAATGTATAAAATGTTTGTCCCCTTTTTTATCTACATGTACCAAAAAAATACCAATTTCAAAGAAATCTGCTGAATCAATGCAGTACATTTTTAATGATCCTCAGTTTACGCAACCGCAATAAAACCGTTAAGAACTCGGAATTCAATTTTTATCGTTGCATGCGAAACAGATTTCCCTAGAGTATTGATCCTGGCTTTAGATTTTAGATTTTATTTATCTACTTTTGGTTTTGAAATAGAATTATTCGAGTGAAATGGCATGTGTGCATGAGTAAGGTAATTTTTTTAACGTAACAACTTTAACCCCCGACCGAAAAAGGAAGAAATGTTGTAAGTTTGACGTGTCTGTGAAAATTTCTGTGTATATATAATATATATACACAGAAATTTTCACAGACTTAAACCTTTAATTGTGTGTGGAAGTTGTCCTATATTATTATTATTATGATTATTATTATTTAATTGCTTCTCCTGAATAAGTTCATTTTTTGAGTTAATACAGTATTCTTGCGGACAAGCGATATGTCTGTCTCTGGCGTCGTAGCGCCTGAACAAGTGAACCATTCTGATGCTGTTTTCTTGTTTGAAAGCTAACGCTACTATTGTATTGCTGTAGTCCTATATTAATATTATTAATATTTCAAGTGGGGTCCCGACACCCCCACTTGAAATTACTAGCTGACCCCTAGAATTACATAATATAAGGTAATTTAGAGCGATTGAGACCGCGGTGCGCAGTTAGTATACGAGTATACAATATAATAAACCAACCTTCCAAAGAATCCCCGCGTGCCCATTATGATCAACAAACATCAGCTCTACTGTTACATACATCATACTGTATATTACGATTTACGTCAAAACTCCGCATCTTTTTCCCTTTGCTGCAATATTTTCTCTTGTTTATCCCCATCGACGATATTGCTAAATAGACCTGACAACGATAATATAGAGGTAGTTCCGACTACCTATTAAAACCAGAGGGTACCGGATCAATGGAATGTTCGGATTACTGGATTATAGAGAAAAAATCATAATAATTTAAATAGAGCATTTCATAAAGATAATATAATATATGTCAAATTGAAAAATAGTTCTAAGGTTTCAAAAGCGGGTGTTGCAGGTGAGTGTGGACTTCAATTTTATGCAAGGCGTAACAAAAAGGTATAAATAATACTCAACCCGTCATACGCTGGAACATGGCTCCACGCGAGACAATGGGTTTTGGAGCAGTATTTATATTTATATATATTTTAAATATATACATTTTAACTTAAAATATGATATTTTTTTTTTCTGTAGCCCCTCAAAATACTTCACAACAATTTTATAAAGATAAAATTTTGAAATAACTTTTTCCATTATTCTTTTTGCAGGCACAAACAAGGATAACATTACAAAAATACGATAAGAGCGAAAGAGCCGCTATAATGCACAAGACTTATAAGTCTGGCTACACATAGACAATACCGTTCAACTATTCATCCTCTTGTTTATCCCCAAAGAATAGCGTGACGGGGCATTGCCTTTGTAATAAAATCCTGTGACGTCCTACAGTCCACCCCTGCCCTTTTTTTTTTTTTTTTTTTTTTTTATTTATTTAGGACTTTGTCGCTTAGCGACCATATCGTCCTGTAGACCATAATTTACAAAGACAATCAAAAAAAAAAAACCAAACTTATTCTAATTATGTTAAACTTAATCCTAAATCAACTAGCCTATACAAAGAGAGAGCATCATCAGACATCGGACATGATAGTATGCTGTTGCAGAATCCTACCTCTGACGTTCTTTGTCCAAAACGTGTCCGTCTATATCCCTCGTTCCGCACGCATTCCACCAAAATATGATAAACGTCTTCTAGAACCCCGCACGTGTTACAATTTGGAGACGGAATTTTGCGCATCAGGTATCCGAACTTATTTGATGGGATGTGTGCGGAACGCAGTCTTAAGGCTGTCACTAACGTTCTCCGATTCATATTATTATCGATCCATGGAAATTTCATGATCTGCGGTTGTATGGTACGATACCAGATTCCTTTTTCCCTTGATCTCTCATCAAAATATTCTTGCCATATACTTCTACATTTTATTCTTAAAGTATGAATATAGTCTGAAAACAAAGGTATTACTTCCAGAGGGCTTCCATCTACACTGGCTTGCTTAGCAAGAATATCCACGGCCTCGTTTTCTTTTATCTGACAATGAGATGGAACCCACTGTAAGCATATACCCTTGTTTTGCTGTTTTAAGCGTAGAATTGACTCGAGGATACGGTAGGCAATCGGTGCGCCTCGCCTTGTCTGAGAGGTACATTGAGCCAAATGTTGCATCGAGCTTTTGGAATCTGTCAGGATAACAAATTTCTCAAAATTAACTGACTCGATATATGATAAAGCTTCAAATATCGCAATCAGTTCTATGTGCATAATTGAAATGTTCGAGTCAATCCTAAGCTTAATGTAAGATCCCTGTAAGGGGTCCAAAAACGCTGCACCTCCGCATGGACCACTTTTAGAACCATCAGTAAATAATTTATAATACCCTTCATAATGCTGTCCGATGTAATTAATACAGATGTTGTTTAGAACGTGAGAATCATACAATCTTTTAGCACGATTTATTAAAGGTATAGAATCGAAAACAACGTGCGATAAATCAATGTTACCTACCCAAGTATTCAACAAAAACATCTCGGGTTGTTCACTTTTGTGTATAGGCAATAAACTTAGATCTGAGTGTATTGAGACTAATAAAGGCTGTTTTTTATTAAACCAATAACGGCAATTAATACTATCACAGAGCTCTTCGATAATTTTGATTGTTTTATTATTATAAAAGGATTGAGCTTTTAGCCAATATTTTCCACCTAAATATCTTCTACGACAAAAAAGAGGAGGGAGATGCAAGTCGTTCTCCATTACGTGAATTGGCGTGCTACGTATATAGCCTCCGATCACGCGCAGCGCTTGATTTTGGATGCGATCCAGTTTAAGCATGTTGGTCCTACAGCTGTTATCATATAGGAACGACGCGTAATCAATTCGACTTCGAATCAAGGCAATGTACAGGCGTCTGAGATGTTTTTGATGGAGTCCCCATCCTGATCCCGACAATACCTTGAGCACATTAAGAAATTTCGAAACCTTTTGTGCCGTTTCGCTTACATGTAGTCCCCACCTTAGAGAGCTGTCCATCCAGAGACCCAAATATTTATAATGATTTACTAAGGGTAATGACTGATCGTTGATTCTGATATCGACACTACTTCGGAAACCACCCTTTTTAAAAACACAACACTTACTTTTTGTAGGGGAAACACTTAGTCCTAAATAACTTAACATACAATTTAATTTTTCACATGCAATTTGTAACTCTGTACTAGCTGAATCTAGACATTCACTGGAAATATACATCACGAAATCATCAGCATATTGGGAAATTTCTACATTATCTATTTCTTTACATATGTGAGAAGTAGCAATATTAAAAAGAAGAGGGGACAGCGGATCGCCCTGTCCCAAACCACGCCCACTAGATCTTATCAACTCATTCGCTTCTATACGTATTCTGAGCCGTCTTTGACATAAATATGACCATAAGTAATAACAAATTTTAAAACCTACGCCTATGCTATCTAGTATACTTATCAGACTCGATACATCCACGTTATTATAGGCACTATCTATATCAATGAAACAAGCCATAGTCGTGTAATTTTTACTAAACCCTGTTTGAATTTGTGATACCAGACGTGTCAGATTATCATAGCAAGACCGAGATTTTCTAAAACCTACCATATTTTCTGAAAAAAGCTGTTGTTTCTCAATAAACCATTCAATTCTCTTATTAATAATGGAATGCAATATTTTACACGGACACGAAATCAGCGAAATAGGGCGAAGGGCAAGTTGGGTTGCCGATACTTGCCCTGGCTTCGGAATTGGGACTATTTTAACTTCGCGCCATTGAGAAGGTACAAAACCGGTTTGGAGACATCTATTATATAGGCATATTAGTAAAGATTTGCCAATGAGCGGAAGGTTTTTAATCATCGAAAAAGAAATTTCGTCATTACCCGGGGCCGTGTCTTTATTTTTAATAGTGCTTAATAATTCATGCATTGTAATCTCGGCTTCCAATTCGGTATTAGTGGACTGACATATTGGCATAGATGGGGTAACAAAGTCAGGGGTCAAGTCTTGTAAAAGTTTCTCGGCCTTTTCCGGATCAACGCAACGATTGGGGTTAGCACGACAACCTTTGAGCCACTTCATTTTCCTCCATACTTCGGAACATGATGAATTTTCATCAATAGAAGAACAAAATCCCTGAAATGACCGACATCTAGCCAATCGAATAATTCTTTGCGCGTTACTAATTTTAGTTTTAAGTTTATCCAAGATATCGGGCGACGGGCATCTCCTTAGTTCCGCCAATGCAAGACGGCGCTCGGCAACCGCCTTCGACAACTCTGCATTCCAATAAGGTTTGGGTAAGAATTTATTATTAAAATATTGTGGGATTTTAATACAAGGTATACACTCGGATGCAGCCGATTGTATAATAGACTCAAATTGATCATAGAAGGTCTGAGAATCATGGGGGATACTAAAATCTGTTAACATGTTTTCAATTTTATTAGAATATAATGCCCAATTGCTTTTTTTAAAATTTCTCTTCTTAATTGTGTGGCGTGGTAAATTCATAGCACCACTGATTTTAATTATGATATGGTCACTCCCTAAAGACTCATTAGTGACATTCCAGCTTAATATGGGAGCTATGTCGCACGAGATAAATGAAACATCGGGGGATGACTGTTGTAACATGCCATTAACTAGTCGAATTCTAGTGGGTGATCCATCATTAAGCGAAATAAAGTTGTGTTCTAGCATGCTATCGAATAATAAAGATCCTCTATGGTCAGTCCTATGAGACCAGTTAGTATGGTGCGCATTGAAATCGCCTAATAATAGCGTTTTACAACTAGCTATATTAAAGATAAAATCCCAATCATTTTGAATGGTGTGCACTGTGGACGGACAATATATAGATATTATATTGTCTATATGGTGACAATTCAATATTTTAACATGTAACATCTCAATACCAGTGTTGGGGCTACGGGTTGCACGCGCTAGCGCATTTACCGATCTATGAGTCATAATAGCAACACCACCGTAGCCATCCATTCTATCCAACCTATACATGTTATAGTTACTTATGTTGAAGTAGCTGTCGGGCTCAAGCCACGTTTCGCTTAATACAGCAATATGAATCTTTTCCTGATTAAGATATGCCTCGAGAGATATAGACTTCGACCTCAGACTCTGACAATTCCATTGTATAATACTAACAGGAATAACAATATTGTTGTTATCCATATTCACTAACGACAACGTTCATGAACGTTGCCATTAACGAACTTACAGACATACTACTACCAAATTTCGACCCAATCCATTCTGCACAACATACTATCGCTTGTCTAATTTTATTATCTAATGACTGGTTGCTCAATAAAATGTTTTTTAAATTAATTAATAGCCGAATAAAAGTAAATTCCTTTCTGCGTTCATCCTTTTTTCCAGTTGCTGGCTCAGCGGTTTCGTGGGAACAGGTACCAGGTTGCTCATCGATGTTTGCGCTGCAGTCGGTCTCCATATCCGCAGGGACTGAGGCCGGGGATGAGGTCGGGGGACGCGTATCTCGTTGTTTTCTCAGCTTTTTGCGACTTTGAGCCACTTTAAACGCATAACTGTCTTCTGCTGGCTGATCCAACGTCGATTTTGCGAATCTTGCCGTATCGCAATTGCCATCCTCTGTAGCTGGGACTGGAACTTGTGCGGGGGGTCTCAATACTGGAAACTCTGGACATGGACTCGTAATTCTTTCAGGCAATGGGGAGGGAGGTACATATATAGTCAGTGCTTTCCTGTATGTACAGTTGAATTCGGCCATCAGTTCTCTTATTCTCCTCTCCTTTTTATACACCGGGCAGATCTTTTGTAACGCCATATGGTTACCGGTGCAATTTACACATATGAATGAAAGAGTTGTACAATTTTCATGCGCTTTTGTGCATTTTGGGCATATTATTTTCTTGGAAGGACACATTTTTAAAGTGTGGCCATATTTCCAACACCTGGAACACTGTGTAACTGGGAATATGAAGGGATCCACTTTTACTCTCAACCCATATATGAAAACAAACTTCGGTAGACTAGCACCTCTGAATCCCAGACGCACAGACTCGGATTTTACCCAGACCTCTTGGGACGATGTATCATTGTTTTTCCTCTGTAGCCTTTTAACATTTACTATTTCGACCTCTGACGTTAGGTGTTTTATGATTTCTTCTTCTGCTAAGTCTAGTTCTACATACTTAATTACGCCATAAGAGAGACCAACTTCCGTCGTTTTTTGACATCTCCATCCCAGTTCTGCGAGAGTGTGACAGTTTATCAATAAGTCAGCATTTAATTCTTCTCCAAATGTAATAAGCATCTTGTGTGGGTTGTAGTATTTAACTCGAGTAATACCCTTTAACTTATTATCTTTAAGCAGCCGAGCTAAAGCAAATTGCTTGGGTAACGGAGTGGAGCATGTAACAACAACATCAGATTTTTCGTTAGCCTCAGTTTTACTGGATCTTCGCAAGCTTTTACGTTTAGAAACTGTATTCCATTCCTCTTCCGAAGAGTTCTCCTCGAGAGCTCTCTTCCCAGATTTACTTGCTTCCTCCATTGTGTTCTGTATGAAGTCACTGCATTCCATGTTGTTATTTTCAATGTCTACTCCCTCCAAGTCCCTGTTTACGCACTCATTCACCCAACCATTCTCAACTGATAAGTCGAAAACATCCGGCTCGCTAGCCATCGCGTACACGAAACCGGCCTAGGCCGATTTGAGCCGCGCTTATCTTTGTTTTAAATTGCGCTAGTATACCTACAATGAAAAGGTACGCGACCGACAGCTGCGAGGTGCAGTTAGCCACTGACCCCTGCCCTTATGGAGCAACATTTTCTTGTCACCCGTATTTTATTTGCCTATAATTCACTGGACTGAGAATCCTTTGTTTCATTAAATTTTCTTACAACACAAAGGCTATTACATACTAGGTTTGCAAAAAAGTCTTGTTAGGCCAGGTTCACACGACAGGCATTGGGTGCACATTTACAATATTTAGTAGGTACACAATAGAGTTATAATATAATAATAATAATAAGTCCTTTATTTCAGGCTTAACAATCCCATATGGTTTTACAAAAATCAAATTAGACTAATTAAAACGGGTACCTATCGGAATGACCTTATAGCTGAAAGACAGTTAAGTTAGATTGACATACTCGTAAAAGCAGATTGCCTGAATAGTCAAAATGTCATTTAGCTAGTAATACTATATAGTTATAACATAATGAAATAGTTGTTATTTGGTCGCCTTAGTGCTATTCCCTTTAAGGTGAAGAGCAGTCCAATGTTTATGTTATATTTTTTTCAAAGCGTCTTACAAATCCTACTAATATTATTAATCTCAAATCTCTGAACAAAGTGAAAAAGTTACGTTTGTAATAGGTAAACAAAATGCTAGCGTGTTCTAACTCGAATGCAGCGCCATCTAGCGCTGTTTTTTATGTGTATGTTTTTTCATTTTTCACGCTAAAACTACTGAACCGATTGAGCTGAAACTTGGTATGTAGATAGCTTTGACCCTTTAATAACACATAGGGTACTTTTTATTCCGATATTCCCACGGGAACGAAGAATATGTGGTTGAAACCGCAGGATCTTGTAATTAATAAAGATAACAATTTGAATAAATACTCACTACGCGTCATGACAATTTCAAAAATAATATATGTGGCCAAATCATATTATAGTCAGAGTTTCATGTCGCAATTATTAATGCAAGCCCTCCGACATGACATAACGACTGCCCCATTTTCTTATAGAAAACAACCGGAACCTACAGTTTAACGTGCCATCCTAAACACGACATGCAACGAGATTCGAACCTAGGTGCTCCGGATCTCAAGCAGGACATAGTTCTGTGTTATATGTAATGATGTCATTTATTATGATGATTATTATACATTTTAGAATTTAGCATACAAGCACGCCTTTTTCCCGAAGGGGTAGGCCGAGGTGAGTCTCATATAGTAGGTACACCCACATTACACCAATATGTAATTGGTCCCATGTAATAAAAGCCTATTGCCATCTACCGGGCACAGTTCCAGACTCCAGGTAGTTATTTAAATAATTCCGAATAAAAAATCCAATATTTAACACATTACCTGACCTGGGGATCGAAGCCGGGACCTCATGATCGGCAGTCCAGCTTGCGCCCACTACGCCACCGAGGATTTTAGAATTTGTGACCCATAAAGTTAAGGTTGGCCCTTAGCTTAACTCAAAGTAAGCTTTAAAAACCAAGCAAAGAAAATACCGTTATAATCGTGGACGAGATACTAAAATTTAATGATCCCGGCAATAAAAGACTAAAACATTAACGCTGTAGTAACCATTTTGCAAGAAAAATATTTGAGCTATAAACAGTGTTAACTTTTAGCGCTGAAGTCCAAACATTTGATGTAATTTGTGGCAGTATATTACAAAGTCAGTAGATCAAGTTCAGCGGAAGTTTCATTTTAGGATGGATTTCTGGAAGAATCTGGGGAGAACTTTGATTTTGTAGACAAGGCCTAACCATAAAAAGTAATACAGAGTGATTACCATGTCCCATTCATAAAAATCGGATTTATAGTTTAAACAGAACATTTTCTTGTGGTGATTTAAGCGCTATCACAGCACAAAGAGTGTGAACGTATAAAAATTACGAGCATATTATAATATTATAATAGGCTCGTATTATACAAATTGTTTCCATACAAATATACTGATAAAAACATAACCATTTCTTTACGGGTATGTCATAGTTAAGTAAAACCAGTAAAACATGACTTTTTTGAACTCATTTCCAATTTGACGTTAAATATTTTAAGATTACAAGACGAGCAAATCAGGTGCCTGATGGTAAGCATCATGATTGCCCATATCAGACACAGTGCCACCCAGTGTTTTAAAATTAAAAATTCTGCGTGGCACTGCACTGCGTCTGTCACCCTGAGATATCAGTTGTTGAATCTCGTCATGCCCAGTAATTTCGCTGGTAACATTGCCTTTCAGACCGGAACACGGTAATGTTTGCACATTACTGCTTGGCGGATGAGTAACTGGCAAAGGTGTGGTACTTCCCCAGGCGGCCCCCTGCAAAAGAGACCTACCACTACAAAAATATATAAAATATATAATTTGTTTATTTAGGCCCAAAAAGTCATTGACTGAGCCATTTATCTAATCATAGTATAGTTCTAATTATACATTTTTTAATCATAGCGGCTTAGACGAGCATAAAAATGCCGTCGATTTTCAAATTACTTCTATTTTAAATACGAAAATTACTTCCCCAGGCGGCCCCCTGCAAAAGAGGCCTACCACTACAAAAAAAAAAAATATCACATATTTGTTACATAATATTTGTTTGGAACATGTTACATATTTGGAATATGAAGAATGATTTGGAGTCTCTACATACTAACGATCATGACTTAATGGTACATACTGTACTGTAAGCCGAAGCTTGAAGATTTTAAGAAAATTTAATTAACTCCAGCCATAAGTTCAATTTATCGGCTATAAAATCTGAAGTATCGGCGATAAAGCCGACCGATAGTGTCGCCACTTGTGGTTCGGATTACGTGGCAAGTGCCAATGTGGCAGAATTAGTGGGATCATGTGGCAACACCGTAGAAAACATAATCCGATAGTATGTTTGAAAGCTTATCCATTCGTTATCGATTAATGGATATATTACGCAAGGGCCAACTGAACGCTTTTTGTATTGGTTATAATCATTTGTATTTGGGTTCACCTCTGGTAGGCAGAGGTACAATCAGGCCTTCGAGAAATAAGCGTAATATTATGTATTTATATATTTATCTTCTATATTATTATTGTAGTGGTAGGTCTCTCTTGCAGGGTGTCGCCTGGGGAAGTACCACACCTTTGCCAGTTATTCATCCGCCAAGCAGTAATGTGCAAACATTACTGTGTTCCGGTATGAAGGGCAAAGTTACCAGCGAAATTACTGGGCATGCCGAGATTCAAAAACTCTATATCTCAGGGTGACAGGCCAGTGCAGTGCCGCGCAGAATTTTGAACTTTAAAACACTGGGTGGCACTGTGTCTGATAAGGCCAATCATGATGTTTACCACCAGGCACCTGATTTGCTCGTCTTGTCACTCACTATCATAAAAAAATATATATATATAAAAATTTCGTGTCACAGTGTTTGTTACTATACTCCTCCGAAACGGCTGAACCGATTTTGATGAAACTTTATATTCACACTTGGTAGGTCTGAGCATAGGTTGTTATCTTTTTTTCATCCCCCTAAGTGATAAGGGTGGCGCACCCCAACAATTTTTTTATATTTCCGACTGCATTTTTTTATTATGTGGCTTTAATAAATACCCTAAATTTTCTACCTTCTTCCATCATCCCCTATTTTTTAATAGCGATATGTTTACAGCGCTCCATGCTTCTTCCATTCATACACGACATCCTCACGTACTTACAATAATTTATTCATGTTTTTCTACTAAAGTAATCTCTAAAAAGAATTTATATGGCAAACCAACGTTTGCTGGGTCAGCTAGTTTAATATATAAATAGAAAGCTCACGGTATTAACACCAAAACGCTTACTATCCTAGTTTTAATTAAAGTATTATTAGTAATGTAAGTATAATCCAAAATCTGTTACAATAGCACTTAAAGAGTTTGTAAACAAGTCGACATGCACGAACGAGGGGACAATAACCTACTGGCAAAGGGTGGATGTACCTACTGTGGGATTAAGTCCAGGGTGTACCTTTTCCCCACCCCTTCGGAAAATGGCGTGATGGTATGTTATGTAGAGGTGACCAGATTTTTCCGACCCTACGGTTTGCCACACACCGCTAAAAGAGATACTTATTTCATCATTCGTAGAAATTATCCCAACTATTATAACCAAGGTCTTCTCTCTGACCAACTTCCACTTCGGTCGGTCTTGGGAATCCTCTTTCTTAAGGTTATCGGCTCATCAATATTACAGTATATAGTTGCAGAACCCTCAATAAACATTTTTTTGTGTTCACGCAGTCCTGGCTCTTATTTACTATCCCATAGGGTATAAGTAGGTAGGACTCGTACAACGTGACACAATTAATATGAGCATATCGTCGCTTACGACGTCAAGGCAGCATCTCCTCTGCCCAGCGCAATGTATATCCTGTCTACGAGAAATTTGTACCCCGATTTTTTCAAGATCTAGTGAAGTGAACTATGTCTTTGTCATTTTAGTTTCTCTTATAAACCCTCGGTTATAGTGAACTTCTGAATATCCCAGTTTTACTCGCGTGATTGGACGTTCACTACAAAAATGAAGCGTTTATAAACAAAAATAAAATGAAAGGGACATACTTTACTTCATCTTCAAAATATCAAGATATAAATATAACAGATAGGTTAACTATATTCGGAGGAAACAGGGTAATAAAAACATCGATTTGGTCAATCTTCTATAGGATTCTGTCAAATTGCTAAGAGCTCGCGTTTCCTGTTAATGGTGATAAGACGGTCAGGTTCCGTAAATATGTCTACACAAGACATCAAAGATGTTCGAAACAAATTCAACTTTTCATTTAAATGAAACTTTTCATTTCCACTTGCCCTCCGCATAATAATCACACCGAACAGAAATTGTTTTAAATCGTCTACACAAAAGTTCCTTATATAATCCACGAGGCCGATTAGCAAGAGCACCTCAAGATAAATGGCCCCGTCTTTTTCAGACATAAAAATGTACGGTCCAAACTTTGTCTCCATAGTAATTTATTGTGGGTACCCTTATTCAGGTCGGCCTGACTCGCTCCGTCTAATTGTTACATGAAGGGCCTTCCCTTTTTTATTCGGTGCCCCGTGGTTGACATTTACGTACCGGCTGGAGATATATTGTCTGCCTTTATTTTGTAGAGCTTAAAAGGATTAGGATCTGTTTATATTCAAGTTTTGTTAAGAAAATTCTGAGAATGTCAAAACGGGTAAATAAAAAATAGTTTATTGTGCGTACATAATAATATTGTTATATGTTATCATCGAATGAAGACCATGGACCGACAAGCGTAGCGTGGGCTGTCCACTTACAATGTGGTCAGACGATCTAATAAGGACAGCAGGATCACGCTGGATGCAGGCCGCTTACAACAGGATTGGATGAAAATCTATGGGGGAGGCCTATGTTGAGCACTCGACGTCCTGTGGCTGAGATGATGATGTCATTATCTTGGCGTTGGAAGTTCATAAGGGGGGTTTGCACATACTTTCCAAGCTTGGCAGGCGGGTTGGCGGGTGCAGTGATAGTTGATGGTTTTACGTAGAGGAAGCTGCTGCCCGTCCTCTAAATATGATGACCCTTAGGCAGCTTTTACTACTGGGGGTGGGGGTACTATTCTAAAGCCGTTAACCCACGGCATGCAAAAGAAACTGAGTTTGTCTGTCTTTCGCTTTAACCACTGGACCGATTTTTATTAATTTTGCTACTAAGATAGACGGTTTCTTGGCAAAGGACATAGAATAATCTATATTCCGATAGTCCTACAGGGCAGGTTCGATGGTTACATTGCCCTTCAGGCCGGAACACAGTAATGTTTGCACATTACTGCTTCACGGATGAATAACTGGCAAAGGTGTGGTACTTCCCCAGGCGGCCCCCTATAAAAAAAGTGTACCACTATAATTGGTGGTCTGTCGTTACTGGTTACCTGAGGCTTTATTACATGTGT
This sequence comes from Hemistola chrysoprasaria, assembly GCA_947063395.1. Classification (NCBI taxonomy): domain Eukaryota; kingdom Metazoa; phylum Arthropoda; class Insecta; order Lepidoptera; family Geometridae; genus Hemistola; species Hemistola chrysoprasaria. The sequence continues at coordinate 11,308,004 of OX346725.1, forward strand.
ATGTGTACCTTTAGATGAAAGTGTTCACTATTAAAGTACATATTATAACTAACGTAGTTTCACTTCCCGGTAACAAAACATGCCAAAAACAATTCCATTACACAGTGTTCAGTGTTCAATGTATTGTTCTGTTCTTTAACTAACAAAATGCCGGAAATTTTTCAGAATTTCCTAAAAAATCAAAAATCCAAATTGCATTTCTCACATTAAATAGAATAAATGATTAGTAAAATACATCCATACTTAATATTATAAATGCTAAAGTGTGTCTGTCTGTCTGTCTGGTACCTCTTTACACTTTAACCGCTGATTCGATTGAGATTAAATATAGTATAGGAATAGTTTGAGTCCTCGGAAAGAATATAGGATAGTTTTTATACCAATATTCCCATGGTAACGGTGTCTACACGAGTGAGACCGCGAGGCACAGTTATTTTTATATAACATTAGATGTGTCCCGCGGTTTCACCCGGGTAGTCTTACTTACATACTATTATCCGCTTTTTCACGCCTACACCGCTGATATTGATTGATATTGGAAGATAAAGATAAAGATGAAAAAAAAAAAAAAAAAAAAAAGGATGTATACATTTTTTTATTGAAAATAAAACATTAAAGGGAGAAATAGTGTCAAAAATTTGTATGTAAGAACAATCCTACTAATATTATAAATCTCAAATTTAAGTACAATGTAAAAAACTTGCGTTTTAAACAGGGGAACAAAAAACGCTTGCGAGTTCTAACTCACCTGCAGCGCCATCTAGCGCGGTTTTGATTGGATTGCCAAAACCACTGAACAGATTGGGCTGAAATTTGGTATACGGGTAGCTTAGACCCTGCAACCCGCCGACCAGAAATGGACGAGTAAAGTATTCCTTTCCTTCCAGTTGTCTGGAAGAAATCGCTTTAAGCGATAAGACCGCCAATTGTACTAGCCTAAGATTAATATAATTATTATTCCTTTATGTTTGTGTCCTATGTGTGGTGTACAATAAAGTGTTTATTTATCTATAATACATAGGATACTTTTTTTCCTGATATTCCCACGGGAACGATGTCTACGCGGGTGAAACCGCGGGGCACAGCTAGTCATTACTAATTCTACTCTGACAAGGATAACGAGTATATAACACAACATATTATATAATATTATGTAACGATTGTCATAAGGTCATTTCGAAGGCCATAGAATCTCGGCGTCCTGAAACTGTCCTCTGGGTACACTGGGTGGTCCACATAACCCATATGAAATTACTCTAGCAGTGTATTTGGGGCAACGCATTCTGATAGAGTATAAATGCAAATTATTAATAAATTCGTGATAATAATAAGTCGTGATTGTACAATATTATGTTACCGGATTATCCGGTTTTATTGTCCGGACAGCACAACTCTACAAAACAAAACGCATTTGCCGAATGCGCGACCACACCGACTAGGCAAGTTCGCGTCAAACTTTGCTCAACCAATAAATAATACGGAATATTTTCCACGGTACGTTTAATATTAGATCCAACGAATACTAGTTTGGAATTGTTTCTGTAACTTCTAGTGGAGTTATAATAGACTGTTCGAAGTTAAACTACATGCCGGAGTCTCGGAGTATTAGTTTTTATTTCATGTTTCTTTGAATTGAATTCTCTGAGCACGAGACTATTTTGGAAACAAACCTTCAGTACCTGTTTATTTTATACCTAAACAGGAAACAGGACCTTTATTTTTTATGATAGTGAGTAACATGACGAGCAAATCAGGTGCCTGATGGTAAGCATCATGATTGCCCATATCAGACACAGTGCCCCCCAGTGTTTTAAAATTTAAAATTCTGCGTGGCACTGCACTGCGCCTGTCACCCTGAGATATGAGTTGGTGAATCTCATCATGCCCAGTAATATCGCTGGTAACATTGCCCTTCATACCGGAACACAGTAATGTTTGCACATTACTGCTTGGCGGATGAATAACTGGCTGGTGGTACTTCCCCAGGCGGCCCCCTGCTAAAGAGGCCTACCACTACAAAAGCAAAAGCTCTTAGCAGTTCGACACAATACTATGGAAAATTTACTAAATTAAATCGATGTTTTATATTTCCGTTTCCTCCGAATACAGTTAACCTTTTTGATATATTTATATCCTGACTGCCTCGGTGGCGTAGTGGGCGCATGCTCGACTGCCAATCAAGAGGTCCCGGGTTCGATCCCCAGGTCAGGCATAGTGCTAAATATTGGATTTTTCCATTAGGAATTATCTCAATAGCTGCCTGGAGTCTGGAACTGTGCCCGGTATATGGCAATAGGCTCGCCCCCTATTACATGGGACCAATAACATACTGGCGAAATGTGGGTGTATCTACTATGGGACTGAGTCCTGGGTACACCTCTGCCTACCCCTTCGGGAAAAAGGCGTGAATGTATGTTATGTTATGTTATATCCTGATATTTTAGAGATAAAGTAAAGTATTTCCCTCTCATTTTATTTTAAAACTTGGGATTTTTGGAAGTTCACTATGAAAAACCGGGGTTTATAAGAAAAATTAAAATGACAGAGACATAGGCTACTTCACTATAAACATATCACGATATAAATTTATAGAATGGGTTTATTATATTCGGAGGAAATAGGGAAAAACAAAACATCAATTTGGGTAAATTTAAAAAGGAAGGCCGCGTTACGCTCTTAATAAAACTATTCATTATGAATCCCATACTGCTGTGAAAGTAAAATTTTTACTATATTCTACTTTCTATAGGTACAAACAACATTAAAAGTTTACTAATTAGAGGTGAATGTGGACATGGATTTGAGGACAATGGAGATAGTTTCTGGTATGCAAAAGAATGACGGTTCTACAAACTACTAATGGGCAGTTTTGTGATGAGATATGTTTGTGAGAAAGCGTCATAATGCGGAGGCATTCCCACTTACACCCACCTCTCAGGTTCCCACTGATACCAACTTGGATTTTTTTCTGGTTCTATACATTCTACAGTCACACCTTTTTTCTGTTGGGGTTCCTTGTTTCTGGTGGGGGCAGACACTATTTCTCTCCACTTACTAAAGAGACAATCCTGAGATACAGCTTTAAGCTTCGTCCTCATTCGTGACATTCTTCATACTTGCTCTTAAGTTTTAGATCTGGTAACGTCCGCTGATAACCAATGACCATGTTTTCAGATGACGTAACAACATATTCTCGACACAATATGATCACGACTTTGTGAGGCATGCTGAGGAAGCATGTGATAAACATTGTATGTCAATATAGGGTGTGGCTAGGACACAAACCACTAAGGCATTTTCGTCCAATCTCTATGTCGCAGTACAAAGTTAATATAGTATAGTAATAGCTTATCAGGGGGACGTCTTATCGATGATTTTTCGTCTATGATCAGTCAGACTTTTAGGTCATATAATTTCTTGGTTCTCTTTTCCCACTTAAGATTATTCTTGCCTCTGTGTCTTTCACTGTCTCAGCCAATAGAAGCGCGTTATTTGTCGTAATATATACAGTTTTTTTTTAAATAATGCTGGTGCACAGGCAAAACATAGAACATTTTTTACAGCCTCGTTGGCTCAGATGGTAGTAACACTGCTTTCTGTGCCGCAGGCCCCGGGTTCGATCCCCGGCCAGGTCAAACATTTGTGTGCATGAACATGACTGTTTGATCTGTGTCTGGGTGTTATAAGCTTATATAAGTATGTATATCAGTCATCTTGGTTACCATAGTACAGGCTTCTAGCCTAGTTTGGGACCAGATGACCGTGTGTGGAAGCTGTCCCATATTATTATATTATTATTATATTGTCAAATTATAGTCTCTGGATGTGTTGATATAAGATCTTGTTATAAATTAATGATTAACATGCAAACCTTCTCACTGATGTTCTAAGATATTATTTTATCCTTATTTCAACTCACCTTTTTTTAGTGATAATGAGTAACAAGACGAGCAAATCAGGTGCCTGATGGTAAGCATCATGATTGCCCATATCAGACACAGAACCACCCAGTGTTTTAAAATTTAAAATTCTGAGCGGGACTGTTTTACGCCTGTCACCCCGAGATATTAGTTGTTGAAACTCGTCATGCCCAGCAGTAATTTCGCTGGTAACATTGCCCTTCAGACCGAAACACAGTAATGTTTGCACATTAATGCTTGGCGGATGAATAACTGGCAAAGGTGTTGTTGGCGACAGCACCTTTGGTGCACCTTTCATTTTTGAAAATATTTCTTTTTGCCTTTTTTTTATGTTCTCTGTCAAATTGACTATCCGTCCCATATTTTCTATTCTTTGATATATTCACCAATTTCTTGTTTTCCCATTTTGCGTCGTCTTACAGGTGTGGTACTTCCCCTGGCGGCCTCCTGCAAAAGAGGCCTACACTACAAAAATTATAAAGCATTAGCAATGAAATATACTGCCAAAATTAACACGAAGGCATTTCCCGTACGGTAACCTCCGTCGTCAAGACTAGACGCCGACGATTGGGAAACAGTTTCGTTTGTTCACAATTTCTTTGACAATCGCTACTCGAGTTACGATCGTTTCTGTACATAGTTGGTCTATTTGGGTATATGATCGATGTATAAAGGTAATATTATAGCTATATTACACTCGGACGGGCGATATCTTACCGGACAGTTAGATAGGCCGATGCGAACAAAGAAACGTCCGAAACCCAGAAAGATTACTTGGTCAACACCCAGCCTTATTTCCTATTATGTATTATTCCTATTTTGTATTATTTCCATTCAGACGGTAAATAACATACACGTAATATGTTTTCATTGTTTTGTATGCTTATAATGATTGATTCATATATATTTGCTAATAATCGATATAGAAGTTGATTATTGGGTGTTGATATAATATAAACAAATTAAGTCATTATTATGTATTTTTCCGTGTTTTTGGTGTCTGATATCAAACGATAACAGTAACTTACGTAATGTGATGTCGAAATTGAATTTATATGGCACTGAAATAAGCATGACTGCATTAAACTCGAGTAAACGACGAAGGAGCGAAACGATGGGACTTTTAAAAGGCCCAATTTAGTTTTTTTTTTAATTTAAAGCAGCATTTTTTGCTTCTTTTGGGTTATCAATTACCACCAATATTCTAAAAAAAATATGATTATAAAATAATTTCATTAATATATAGGTTACCTTTAGGTGAAGAACATTTAAAGTTACTCAATCAAATTGGCCTTGATATAACAAAAAAATTTTTTGTTAAGTCGGAACAATAAATGGCATCTCATACAAAATAAATCTCATACAAAAAAATAATGTTTTTTTGTATCTAGATGTTATCTAGATGGCGCTGGAGTTAAGTTAGAACTCGATAGCATTTGTTCACCTTATAGAAACGTAACTTTTTTACATTGTTGATTTGAGATTTATAATATTAGTATAGTAAGAAAGCAATTCAACGTCATTGTATTAGTAAGATATTAAAAAATAACAAAATATACAGATTAACATGATTAACAAAGAAATATAATAAGGTATTAATGTCGCATGATTAGAAGTGATAATAATTAAGCCTCCACGGCTTAGTATATAGGCACAATGTACATTAAATTGTACAATAAATTAAAAAAGGTGTAATAAAACTTAAGGAGGTGCATCTTCTAGTCAACCCAAACACATTACAAAAGAGAGAATTGAGAACATCGCCAAAAATTCTTCGACTTCCTATACATTACCGATCAGCTGATTCATGAAAGTCGTTTTTTTTGTAATTTCGCACTTCTTTCCTTTGAAAGTTGTTCACTTAGATGGGTAGCTGCAACCCCTTAAGTATTATTACTGCTCCTTTTCGTAAAACGGTGCATAAACGTGAATAATGATAATAATTTGAATTTAATATTTATAATAGTAAAATATAAATAAAATTTAACCGAGCTCTCAGGGAAACTAAGCTCTGCAGCTTACGCGGTTTATAAAATTAGGCAGCTAACAGATGTAGCCACGGCGAGATTAGTGTACTTTGCATATTTCCATAGCTTGATGTCTTATGGAATTCTGTTGTGGGGGTCAGCCGCAGATATAAAAACTATCTTTATTCTACAAAAACGTGCAATTCGTGCCATCTATGAGATGCGTCCACGCGAATCCCTGAGGGAATTATTTAAAGAAATAAACATTCTGACCCTACCATCCTTATATATTTATGAGAACATTATGTATGTGCGTAAAAAATTACATAAATTCAAATTAAATAGTGACCTTCATAATTTTAATACTAGGAATAAAGACAAAATAGCTGTACCTAGCTTCAGATTATCTAAAACAAATAAAAAGACATTCTTAGGAAATAGTGTACGTTTCTATAATAAAATCCCAAAAGAGATAAGTGGGCTCTCAGAGGGTAAATTCAAAACCTATATAAAATCTACTTTACTAAGGAAGGCTTATCATAAAGGCAACCAGTACATAGAGGACAAAGATGCCTGGAAACTTCTGCATAGCCGCCTCGCGGCACCTTCAAAGAAAACGAATGTAACCAAATAAAATATTGTGAAACTATCTGTTGAAAAAAATTAAGCCCTACAAGTTTCTTGTGCGTTCTTCTTGTAGAGGTATCTTTCCAAACGCACGGTAGACTCAGCATTGTTTATCTTCATTGACGTGCAAAAGTGTCAGATTATGACCTATTTGAATAAATCTGTTTGAGTTTGAGTTTAATTAATAAATTGTAATTACATTACACAATAATATAATATAGTTTAGCTTATGATTTGATGTGTAAAACTAGACTATTGTTAAGGTTCATGGAGGAACGCTGACCCTGAAATACAAGTCCTTATAGACTTAGTTCAGGGGCCAGAGGCGTCCAATATACAATAAATACCGACGTAGATATTACATTCATAAGCTAGTAAATTATTGTTTATTTTGTACTATGTACTCTTATTTAGGAAATCAATAAATATAAATAAATAAATTTATACTCTAACCCGTTCTGGGTTACCCCGATTACATTGCTCGAGTCAATTCATATGGGTTATGTGGACAACCCAAATTGTCAGAGTTTCAGCAAGTCGTCAATATTTCTACGAGGCCTCCGACATGACCTAACAATTCTTTAACATCAAAATAAAATCCCAAGAATACACGAATCCTATTACATCATTTAAATAGCGTCTTTTATCAACAGCCATGATCGCAAAGATCCCAACACAAAATGAAGAATGAATTTAAAAGAACAATGCTAACAAGATAAGAGCCAGAGACAGCTGTCTCGGCCGTGCGGAGATATCACGGGAGATTGACGAACGGCACAGACTAAACCTAAAAGACCGGTTTTATTAATTTTAGTATGAAAACAAAATCGAGCCTATTCGTTTGCCGTGAGGTGCCGGCAATATAATAGTACCCCACCCTCTTTATCCGTGGTTGCTGTAAGAGCCGGCTAAGGGTTATCAGATTCAGAGAACGGGCAGCAGCGCCCCTTGCTTAAAAACATCGAACTACGCTTGCCAACCCGCCTGCCAAATGTGGTGAGTTAGCAAAACCCCCTCTATAGGAAAGGCCTATGTCCAGCAGTGGACTTGATATGGCTGAGATGAGAGCCACAGTCATTTGCGACAGCGTTGTGTGTGATACCAAAACCTAGCCACAACGCAATCACACCGCGACCACATGGTAGAAGTTGACGGAACAAAACTGTCGAACTCTGTGTCTAACACTTGACACTACATTACTTTATTGTAACCATATTTCAACCACAACACAACCACAGCGCAACTATAGTGATACAATTCACACAACCACTGTTTAACGCTGTAGTATGGTATAGTTATGGTCCGGTGAATATATTATAATAAGCAGAAACCAAAAGGGGCAGTGGCTGCAGTGTCACTGCATAACCTCGGCTACAGCATCTCACTCTTAAGCGACGCCTTTTTGGTTAAGTTGTCTGTGATTAACGGTCACCCTCGGCTCTCGAGCCTAATTAAAAGTGCTCGCGAGTCTTATCTCTGGGAATTTTTGAAGAATGAAAAGTGTTTTTGGCTTTTCAGAATAAATGGAACAAGTAATGAAAAATTACAAGGCAAAGGCACTGATGTCAGAAAATCAGATAATATGTTCACTGCAAAATTCGTAAAGGTATTTCTAAGGCCTCACTTTGACTTCCTCAGTCAGTGAGGACTGCCTCAGTGATGCAATGGGCGCAAACTCGACAAGCTCGACTGACGATGAGTGAACTGTGCCCGGTGGATGGTAATAGGCTCGCCCCCTATTACATGGGACCAATAACATACTGGCGTAATGTGGTTGTGCCTACTTATGGGACGGGTGTATAAATCCCGGGTACACCTCTGCCTACCCCTTCGGGAAAAAGGCGTGATTTTATGTTATATCTCAGGCTATGAAAGCAAAAAACTGATTGGTGGACTTCAAACATATCTTTAGCTAGCCATCTCTGACAGAAGGATACCCTAACCCTTCATTTTAAACCTAGCTTGGCTAAGAACTTGTGAAACTAGTTTTGTGGCTTAATTCGACTTTACTCTTAGCTTAGCTGTCTATTACATCTCTGATTCTCTGATGGAAAGAAAAAATACACCTATAAGGGCCACTTGAGATAAGGTCACCTTAGACCTTACCTTAGAAATCTAAACAAGTCGCCACCGCACAGGAAAAGTTCTTCACGGAGACGAGCGGAAAATCGTCCTATACATCTCTTTAAGGATTTGGATTTGGTTCCGTGCTCTCTCGAATGTAGTGAGAAGACACGGAAGACCCCTCCCACCTACCACCACGCGCTATTAGCGCAGGGGGTTCTCTGGTTGCCCCCGTGCAGGAGTGGATCTACACTGAGGAAAGCAGAGAACCCTCTTCATCTTAAGGAGAGGTGTTTCGTGCCCTCTCGTTTTTTTTATCTGCAAGAGGATACGAAAGACCCACCCTCTTCCACCACCTCGTGCACTCAGCGTAGGGGTTCTGTGGTAGCCTCCGCGCAGTGGTCGACTTCTACACAGGGGATAGCAGAGAATCCTCTTCAACTGAAGGGCCAAGGGGTGTTTCCTGCCCTCCTGAACGCCGTCACAACGTACGGTGCGTAAAACCCTCCCCCGCCCACGCACTCAGCGCATTGAATTCTCTAATTGCCCCCGTGCTGGGGTCCAGACCCGCACAGGGGAAAGAAGAGAATCCATCTCATGGCGGGGCTCAATTGAGCCCACCCGTGCCGTTCGCTGTGCCCCATGCTAACTTTATTGGGACACACGGAGACGCCCCTCCGCTGGCATGGCAATATACTCACTGAAGAGCCACCACAGCTCATTTGTCAGGATATCGGCCTTCGTCTGTTGTCAGACGCCGTTGCCCAGGGTGCACCATGGGGAAGTTTCTTGCACGCACCCCAAGTACCACTCAGACTCAGGGCAACCTTTAAATGAACACATGGCTTCTTAAAGTGACGAGAGAAAATATGTAATACTATGCCACTGGTTAGAACTTATAAGACTTATTACGTAAAATACCTAAAGTATTGCAAAAGAAACGCGTTGCACTTGTGTAGAAAGATAAAAAACACTGCAGAAGCCTTTTAAATTAATTACTAATACAAATTTATTCTTAAGATCTACGACGTGATATCGCGTTAATGCACAGACTACCTATTACACCGTCCATTCAGCCATTTGATGTACGACTCAGTTTTCCTCCAGTCGGAAAGTCGCAGTGTTGTTCCACCGATAGAGGTCTTCCGTGATTGATCAAAATACTTCAGCCAATCACAAAAGCCCGTCAGAACTAGGACCTCTAGGACCAGTGATTGACTTTTTACAGCCAATTACAGAAATCCTTGTTCGTCCTACGACCACGATGTTAACTTGTATCTCTTAGTACATTAACTTTTTTAGCATACATAACAAAACATACAATCACGCCTTTTTCCCGAAGGGGTAGGCAGAGGGTAAGCCTGGACTATTATTATTATTATTATTTTATTATTCCAGACTCGAGGCAGTTAAATAATTTAAATTTAAATAATTCCTAATGGAAAAATCCAATAGAACAATGCCTGATCCCTAGGGATCGTACCCGGAATCTCATGATCGGCAGTCAAGCTTGCGCACACTACGCCACCGAAGCAGTCAATGGTAAATAGCATTCAATGGCATTAATATTCATTAACCAATGACCTTATTACTTATTTTTTATATCATTATATTACGTACATTGAATGCAATTTATATGGATAGTCAACTAATGGAGCTGATAGACATTTCCATTTCTGGTTGATTATCTGCATGATAAGGTATTTATGACAAAGAGAATGACATTGTGAAAATAATTCATTTAATGATTTTTTTTTAAGTGAGTATCCTAGCTATAAGAACTTGACACATAATCCAATGAAAAAAATTACCATGTTATGTTTTGTATTCCCCTTTTTCCTTCGAATATTATTAATCCATTCTATAAATTGGATATCCTGATATTTTTATATTAAATTAAATTATGTGCCTGTCATTTTAATTTATCTTATAAACTCTCGGTTCTTTCCTGGTGAACTTCTAAAAATCCCAGTTTTACTTACGTGATTAAACCCTCACTAAAACTAAGCAGAGGTTATAAAAGAAAAAAAAAATACAGAGACGTAGTTCATCTTTGAATTTTTAGGATATAAATACGAGTATATCAAATAAATTTACTATATTCGAAGGAAACTGGAATACAAAACATCGATTAGGTAAATTTTCCATAGGGTTGTGTCAAATTGCTAAGAGGTCGCCTTTTACCTATTAATAATAATATCATTAGATAAGTATATCGAATGCAATTTACACGAATAGTTAATTAATGGAACTGATAGCCATCTCCATTTCTGGTTGATTATCTGTGTGATAAGGTGTTACAAGGAGAATTACATTATTGTGAAAATAATTTATTTAATGATGATGATCATAATTTATTTTATGAATTTATCTAACATACTAAAGCGGTCTGTACATGAATTCTGAAAGGAAAATCCCGCTCTTGGTGGTGAATTTTCCTTCTCATTTTCCCTTTTTTGGGTGTGACCCGTTGGGATCAACCAAAACTGTACATTATAATGAACGTAGAAAATAAATTGTTAAGGCGTGTGTATGCGTAGTGTAGGGTTCCATACATATAACCCACCCCAGCCTAAATTTATTTTTTGTTATGATAGTGAGAGGCGAGCAAATCAGGCGTCTGATGGTAAGCATCATGATTGCCTATATCAGACACAGCGCCACACAGTGTTTTAAAATTCAAAATTCTACGTGACACTGCACTGCGCCTGTCACCTAGAGATATTAGTTAGGTACTAGATATTAATAGATATTAATGTTTGCACATTATTGCTTGGCGGTTGAATAACTGGCAAAGGTGTGGTACTTCCTCAGGTGGTTCCTTGCAAAAAACTAGATACCTGAACATAACCCCACCGCCTACTAAAAGAACATACAACGCCGTCTAGTTGCAAACTACAGCAAACATATCACCGGAACGAAGCGTAGGCCGACCCCTCACGCGGTGAACCGATGACCTAGTCAGCATCGCAGACGAGCCGGTGGATGCGAACCACACAAAGTGTGGCGAGTAACCACACAAAGTGGCGTTCTATGGGGGAGGCATATGTTCAGCAGTGGACGTCTTCCGGCTGATGATGATGATGACAAAGTATAAGCCTTTTTGCCTGAAACAGGTTGTTATCAAAACGTAGTTCAGGCTATTTTACTGATGTATTTACAATTTGCCTCGGTGGCGTAGAGGGCGTATGCTCGACTGCCAATCAAGAGGTCCCAGGTTCGATCCCCAGGTCAGGCAGTGTTAAATATTGGATTTTTCCATTAGGAATTATCTCAATAACTGCCTGGAGTCTGGAACTGAGCCCGGTAGATGGCAATAGGCTCGCCCCCTATGGTACCAATAACATACTGGCGAAATGTGGGTGTATCTACTATGGGACTGAGTCCTGGGTACACCTCTGCCTACCCCTTCGGGAAAAAGGCGTGAATGTATGTATTTATTTACAATTTAAAATTTTAATACCAAAAATGTTTGGCACTTATTAAGAAATAAATAAACATAACATAACATACAATCATGCCTTTTACCCAATAAATTAAATGATATTTGTTATTTTAAACGATATAGGTGTATCATTCAGTATTATATTCAGATTATACGATAGCTTATCGCGTAATATGGTGGATCCCACATTCACATGTCCCAGAAATCTGACAAGATCTAATTAGATAGGTATTGGTAGATTTCTCAAAGGCAAGAAGGTATACATAGAATAAGTATAAGAGTTTGTTACCTACTTGAAAGTCTACTTAGGTTTATCATCACAGATTATCTCTAAAATCTTTAATTTCTCTGATCATTTACCAATATCGTTACGATCTCAATCTTATCTTTGATTATAATAATGGCTTTTGCTTGTCGACCACAAGTCCTCATTTGATTACATGTAAAGTTGGCCCTAAATGTTTTTTTTTTTTTTTGCAACAAAAAATAAAATGTAATAATATTATCATCATCATCATCAACCGGAATACGTCATCTGCTGAACATAGGCCTCCCCCATAAAACGCTATTAACTTTTCATATGGGGGGATTTTGTCGTAATCAGCACGCTTGTTGTGCGGCTTGGCGATCGCGTTATAATACTTGCAAGCGGAGAGCGCTGCTGCCCACTCTCCGAATATGTCCCTCTGCCGGGTCTCACGGCTCCAGCAGGATGAGAAAGGGTTGGCCTATTATATAGCCGGGAACCATACGTCAGTCAATTAATATATTTATGGAAAACTAACATAACCAACTTACTGGTTAGTTATAACTAGTAAGTTGATTCCTAACTGAACTAGCGAACTCTTTTAATACATCTGCGAACCTCTTGAACGCGATCTGGCTAGTGTTTGAACACCAAAAGTGGATAATAATTATATTAATGACTAACTGTTTCACCCGTAGTCTTCGTCCTTTCGTATGTTATGTCGGGATAAAAAGTATCATTTTTGTTATTCCAGGGTCTAAACTAACTACATACCAAATTTCAGCCCAATCGGTTCAGTAGTTTTGTAGTGAAAGAGTAACAAACATCCTTCCATTGATCTATCCATCCTCCTCATAAACTTTCGTATTCATAAGTAGGATTAATTAACGACGACGATTCATAGGACGCTTTTCTAGTTCAAATTTATAATTATAAAAAACTAAAATATTCCCTAAATTTAATAGTCCTGACAATAATACTTTAAAACACGTCGATATTGACATTTAAAATTTCAAGTCAATTACAGCTTTTATTTGACATACGGATAAATAGTTAGAACCGTCAGTCTCATCGTAAGGGTCTCGTTAGCGTTATTTGAGTACGGAACTCAAAAAAAATTGCTACATTTTAAGTTTTAATATCCTAATTTCATGGTTCATCAATAGGCCATGAGACGTGTATAAAAGGCGGTCAATCTAGCTGCAGCTGACTGTACCTGGAGGGTCAGCAATTTCGTGCAATTTGTTTGGAGCCAGTTACCGTGCTGCCTCCGGCCCAACTAGTTTTGTCTGTGGTGCAAGTTAGGAGAGATACCGATTATGCCCGTGATACAACCGCTATGTTCTACCGGTTGGTTGACAAACTTTACCTATGGTCCAACCATGAACCTAGAAAAAAAGGAAGACGGAGTCTTATTAAACTAAAAGTGAAGTACCCTAGTAAGCCAGCTTGCTAATACAAACATGATATCACGCCTTTTCTTCACTCAAAAAGCCTTTTCTAAGAATCTGGTGATTTAATTCTAGATTACAAAGTTCGTTCCCTGTATTATGACTGAAAGGTATCTTTTAGCGACTTATGATGACTATATGCTTGCATAATATGCATTGCAATTTTTTCTTCATGAATAGTTCTTTTGATATTTTTGCGAAGTAGTACAGCAACATAATATTCAAGGTTCAAGTCCTTGAAGAAAAAAGGATTATAATGATAACAGTATTAGGTAAGTTACCTATATCCATGTTTATCCTAAATTCTCAGTAATCTAGAATTTGAACGTTTTATCTTATCTATTATTTATATACCATTGCTATTTACAGCTGGTATATCCATTTTGTCAGAGGTCATCTAATGACAATCTTTCTATACTATAACATAAACCAAACCAAAGAGATCATGTTCCCATAAAAATCTCATAATTCTTTCTTCTAGTAAAAAGTCACTGGGGTAGGCTTAAAATGCTGGAGGTACTAAACTCTTGTGATGGACTGACTCTTCCTTAATATCTTATGGCGAAAATGAGACTTAATCTCGATAAAACATTAAATAAAAGTATTTAACTCGACGTTTCGGTTGAGTAGCATCAGCCGTGGTCACGATTAGACGTCGACGAGAGGTAAAGACAAAGAAAAGGGAGACTTTTTCAGCAACGGGACTGTACAGTCTAAATACGATTTGGTAAATAGCAAAACGAAATAAAAATATAGGAGTAAACCTCCACATATGGTCTTGTGGTACCAAACTAGACTAGAATCCGTTCCCGACCGAGTTAGAAGACCAATATATGTACCTACATATTATTACGTATATATACGCATATTTATAGCACCCAGATCGATCAGATATGCTCATGCACACAAATGTTTACATGATAGATATGTATCTAATATAATATATAGATAATACTTTATTGTACACCACACTTATAGAACTAACACAAAGGATACAGAAGAACTATACTTAAATTTACATGCGGCGATCTTATCGCTAATAAGCAATTTCATCCAGACATCCGATGGATGGAGAGCAGCAAAAGACGGTGGCGCATCTTTATAAATTAAATATATCAATAGTGTAAATAATATATTGTATTACATAAATAATAAACTATATATTAATAATTATAATAATGTATAAAATAATATAAAAACACCTATTCTTTATAGATATAGATATAATATCAATGTCATAGCAAATACATACATACATACATACATACTAGCATTATAAATACCTATTACCTATAATCTGTCATACATATACATACGTAAATAGCTTTAGATTATCTAAAACAAATAAAAAGTCATTATTAGGTAATAGTGTACGTTTCTATTATAAATAAAATAACGGGGCTCTCAGAGGGTAAATTTAAAACCTAAATAAAATCTACTTTACTGAAGAAGGCCTATTATGAAGTCAATCAGTAGTACATAGAGGACATATACCTGGAAACTTCTGCTAGCCACCACGCGGCACCGCCACAAACAAACGAATGTAACCAAACCAAATTTATGAACGTACGGTAGACTCATTACTGTTTATCTTTATGCAAAAGTGTCAGATTGTGACCTATTTTGTGATCTATTTGAATAAATCCTTTTGAGATTAAGTTTATGCCTGGGGATGGAATCTGGGACCAAAAGGCGGGTAGTGAGCCTTCTGAACTGCACCACCACTGGTTCAACTAGCCTATCTATAGCTTTAGTTTAAACGCTTTCTCTTGTAACCTACACAGCTGTGTTAAGCTTCTCCAAGCCTGAAATTAAATCGGCCGTGTGATTTACATTTTAATATGTCTAGGGACTCACCTGTACTAAAATTAAATTTATGGTATTGACGGAGTAACGCTAGCCGTTCGTTTGCTCGTAAAAGACCATGGAGAAGACGTTTTTATGGTGATTGAATTAACTGATCAATTGTTCAGACGCCGCCTTTTGGCAAGTTTAGAAGCTCGAAGTTTTATAATAATTTCGGGAATTTATTCATCAGCATCATTAGTAAGAAGACTTTTTAATATAGGCCTAAATGCCTTAGAAATTAGCCTTAGGACGCCATAATGCATTACTCACCGTTAGATGCACTTCCTTCGCCGTGGAGTTACCCGCTTTAGAATAGTGCTCCACCCTCTCTACCCGTGGTTACCGTAAGAGCCGGCTAAGGGTTAACATATCCAGAGGACGGGCAGCAGCGTCCTCTGGAAAAATCATCGAACTGCGTTCGACAACCCGCCTGCCAAGCGTGTAGAGTATTGGCAAAACCCCCCTCTATGGGGGAGGCCTATGTTCAGTAGTGGATTACCAACGGCTGAGATGATGATGATGAGATGCACTTCCATAAGTACTACAACATCTTTTTAAAATACATCACTTAAGATTATAAACACACATGCCCCTTTTTTAGTTTAGGCGTTACGTAGGTGGGATAGAAAAATCTCGCCAATGACTAGTACCTCCACGGAAGCTCAAATGGTAGAGTGCCCAATACCCGGATTGGTGCGGAAGGTGCGGGTTCAAATCCAGCTCGGGGGTGAAATTTTTTCCATATTAAGATAAGATAATGTTTAATAAGATCATACAATTTGATCACACAGACAATGGTCCCCAAACTAGGTAAACCTGCGTCTTGGGGGCCTTTTTCCCAAATGAACAATATAAATGATGAGTAGTTTTAATAAGTAGGTAACGTTATTTGTGAGTATAGCATATCAATAAATATAGCATATTTAGCAAACTCGAATAAATTTAATAATAAGAATTACAATTACTAATTTAATAAAAACGAACCAAATTAAAAATAGATTCGACAGTTATTCGGGCAGAGATTCGACAGCAAAAGAATAATGAAAAGATATCGGCTGATATTCACTCGACGACTGCTGAAGGCGAAGTGAACCTGAGCGCTGGAAAACGCATGATTTTATACCGTTCGGCCGTCCTTGCCACCCTCTAAATATTGCCAGCTAAATACATATATAATAAGTTATACAAGTAGATACAACTGAATAAATTAGGTATGAGCAGTTGTATTGGCTCCTTTCGTCCCACATCAGGTTCGTCCATCGGGACTTTCATGGGACGAAACGGCGAAGGAGCCGTTGTATTTGCAAAACCTTCTTATGATGCAACTTGCCAATTCAGTTTAACGGGCACTTTCTTAAGAATTATTAAGTCTTAGCCTCTCTTACCTTCAATTGTGAGGTCGTGAGTAAATTTGTATCGCATCATATTCTACTTTATGCTGTGGTCTGTTCAGGTTTTCAATCAGCAGTTTAAAGCTCAACCCTTCATCCCAACTCATAAATCTCGTCCCATACTAACCGTCTACTAACCGGCTATTACCCTAAACTCGCTGAGTCTCGTAATAAACCTGGCCCAAAATACACATCGCCTATAAACAATAAGTATAAGGATCGTCATCGATAACATACATCAATAGATCTGACAACATATTGATTCTAGATTTAAAAACTGTTGTCGAACACTGAAACTAGCAGCTGAAGTTGCTGTATCTGTGCAGTTTCTTTATGCTTTGTGTTAACGTTGCGAGTTTCCTGCCGCAGCACGGAACTCAAAGTTGATATGTACCTATGCGGTGTGCCTAAAAGTACGACCAATGCTTAGCTACCTAGCATATTAAATATTGAGAAAATACAATAAGCGAGCTTTCAGACGAGTGATGCCGACGTTTGTATTGTACTGTTCTTTTTCATACAAATTAGCGCCCGACCACAACGCCGCGGTAGCGTCGCGTTTACGTTGACGTTACACAGACGTTCGTCTGAAAGCTCGCTTAAAGTCAGTAAAGTTAGTAGTGGTAGGCCTCTTTGCAGGGGGCCGCCTGGGAAGTACCACACCTTTGCCAGTTATTCATCCGCCAAGCAGTAATGTGCAAACGTTACTGTGTTCCGGTCCAACATCTAATATCTCAGGGTGACAGGTGCACTGCAGTGATGAGCAGAATTTAGAATTTTAAAACACTGGGTGACACTGTGTCTGATATGGGCAATCATGATGCTTACTATCAGGCACCTGATTTGCTCGTCTTGTCACTTCACTATCATAAAAAGAAAGTCCGACCAATCATAGACTTAAAAGAAGCAACACCTCACTGCCGAGTACAAAATAAGAACTATACGTATAACCCAGGCATCACAACAAACTCTCGCTTTATAGCAGTAATAAAAGGGCCCCGACAAACCGCTTACAATTCATAAGAAATATTATCTAACGTTAAGGTGTCCGTCGGTTATAAACTATCAAACGTTACGGGAACGAGAGTTTAAGTCTGCGCCGAATCTGTAGTGAGCGTCATCAGTGAGGCACAACATTCACACGGTGGGTAAGGTGGGGTTGGACTGGCAGCGATTGAGAATAGGAAGATTATTTTTATGATGGCGAATGACAAGACGAGCAAATCAGGTGTCTGATGGTAAGCATCATGATTGCCCATATCAGACACAGTGCCACCCAGTGTTTTAAAATTCAAAATTCTGCGCATCATCAGGAAAGCAGGAAGACTCTGACCCCTATTTCCAGACGATGCGTTGTGTCGTCTCGAAACACGTGCCGATATGTGAATGGTGTCACTACGAGTAACAAAAATAATACCTTAATAGCATCTTGCATGCAATTTTGCGGGCGAGAGGGTGGTGCACTGGGCATGTTGTTTTGACACTAAAAATCGGAACTAAAAACTAAATATTCTTGTTCCAGGTGTTTATATCATGGGTCATTAGGTGGCAAACAAGCCGACGGGCCGCCTGATGATGAGCGGTATATGTTTATTATGGTTGTAAACTTTCGTCATCATCATCAAAAATAAAATAATAACAATCACCTCGGCCATAGGATGTAAACTTAGGCCTCCTCCATAGATACCCATCCAGTTAGGTTGTTAGGCGCCGCCAAAAGTTAACGTGTTCCGAACTTTCGTTAACGTTAATAATTTTGAGAAAATAAACTTCGCAGCCACTGACTGAAGCTATGTTCCGAACCCATCGTACTATTATACCCTAATATTATAATTATTATATAATTATAAAATAAATTATAATATGGGACAACTTCCACACACGGTCATCGGCTAGAAAGAAGCCTGTACTATGGTAACCAGATGACTGATATACATACTTATATAATGCGTATATCAGAGTAACTCAGATCAAACAGACATCTTCATGCACACAAATGTTTGACCTGGCCGGGGATCAAACCCGAGGCCTGCGGCACAGAAAGCAGAGTTACTACCATCTGAGCGAACGAGGCTGTCGATAAGCATATAACACCCAGACACAGATCAAACAGACATCTTCATGCACATATTACATATTATGCATATACATATTATATACATATTATGTACATAAATTAGGAACATAAGTTAAGAAATAATTATGAAATTAAACGATCTATTATATATTTTCCACATTCGCTGATCGTCCACAGTCCCTACGTCCCAAAGAGCCCAGCATTATTCATGAAGCCATTTATTTGTATTGCTTACTTACGTCGCGGGGTTTTTCGCGTGAGCACCCGCTTTGTTAGTTAACGTTTGAGTTTGGAGGTTACCGTCCACAACATTCAGAAACGCTTTCCAAGAAAAAACATTCAGTTTTGAAGAACCAGAATTTTGTTCCCAGGGCATATAGTTTTCATAGGAAGGCTAAACCGAAGAACAACATCCCTTCGCAATATTTGTCATCATCATCATAACCGTAAGAAATCCACTGCTGGACAATACTGGACATACAGGCCTCCCCCATAATGGGATGTTTTGCTAATACTCGCCACGTTTGGCTTGGTTGGCTTGATTTTACGTAGAGGACGGTGCTGTCTACCCTTAATTATATTTAATGGATTTGTGAGGGAACTCTTCAAAAACTTATCACGATAATAATAACATGATCAAATTACAATATTTCATTGACAAAACACCCAAATGTATATTAAATTCCCTAGATAGAGCACGATAAAACAATATTTACAACTACTGATTACCCAGAACTAATTGATTTTATCAAACGCTGTTATATTCCTATAATTTTATAGTTCCTTTCCTGAATTAGTCTATAAACATTATTAATGTCAATGAATGATAAAAGACCAATTTGCTTTAGACCGACTTTTCTGTCAAGCCATGAATTTAAATTATCTTGTACACAATTCAATGAGCGATAAGACTAACTTAAGTTACACTCATCGTGTCAGCCATTGAAAGTCCACTTGCCGATAACTGGTATTGCATATAATATTTGTAGGATAATGGAAATTAGGATGAGGATAGGTAACTCCATAACAGTCTAGAAGTCTACAGTCTATAAAAGAATAATACTGTATCCATCGAAAAAAGCAATCTTACAAAACGAAATTATATGATACTAGCTGTGACCCGCGGTTTCACCCGCGTAGTCTTCGTTCCCGTGGGAATATCGGGATAAAAAGTACCTTATGTGTTATTCCAGGGTCTAAGCTACTTACGTACCAAATTTCAGCCCAATCGGTTCAGTAGTTTTGGCGTGAAAGAGTAACAAACATCCATACATACATCCATACTTACAAACTTTCGCCTTTATAATAGTATATTAGGAAGGATTAGGAAGGATTAGGATTACAACCCAAAGTCGTAAACAATACTCACACCCACATGCGGGTGCAGGAACTTGAGCTAATTTCATTAAATAATTATATTCTAGAAAACAATACAGCATACTACATTTTACTCGTACTTAATACTCGCACTATCTTTGTAAAAGATTATAATTTTCATGGACCCAAGAGTCAAGAGCCATTAAGAAAGAGAAACATAACAGCAGCGTGGCCTAAAAGGTAATCCGTTGGGTTTAGTACGTGTCAGCGACCGGAAGTAGGTGGCACGGCGCGTGACGCCGGCGACAACTTCCGCCCACCGACGTGCCCTGACTTACCCTATATTTTCGTTATAGTTCCGATCTGACTAACAACATAGGGTGCGTTTTCATCAAGATATGCGAGGATATCGAGGGCTGTTTTTTTTTTTAAGATCTAAGAATCACTTCATTTACCTAGTCTCAGTCAGTGCAACTCTAGTGACGGCTCAAAGAAGCGAAATTTTTGCACAAAAGAAGAGAAGGATGCGAGAGATCTCTCTCGTCACCTAGCTCGCTTACTAAAATAAACTGGTCAAATGCGAATGGTACTTACAATATTAAGTGTTCCACTAGTGATGGATTAATTAGCATTCGCATTCATTGTTAGCATGCGAATGCATATAGCATCTAGCAAATCAAATGAAGTTGCGAAATTCTGTGAATGCGAATGAAGCGACTTCATCGCTTTAGTGAAATTATTAGCAATTGGTGGGCGCGGTTAAGCAATTATTATCTTGATTTGCTTGTAGTTAGTGTCGTATATTGAATGAACGTGTATGATTATTTATTCGTTAAAATTAATAGCAGGGCGGTGTAAAGTGCGAATCATCGTCTTAGCAAATAGCATAGCAGTAGCAATTAGCATGCTAAGACTCATTAATTCGCTCATGAAATCGCATTAATTACCATCACTAGTTCCAACCGAACATGTACCTATTACCTACATATTTATAGGTGTCACCTTTCCTGCCACCAAATACAATTCTCATTCCTATTATTCTAATTAGTATGGGATTTATTCTTATCTCACTAAAAGTCTTATAATAAGACAATTAAACACGTTGGTTGCATGGAGAGCACTTTTAATTAAGAACTTTATTATATATTTATTAATTGTTGTTACAGCGGCAATAGAAATACATTTATTGTGAAAACAGCAAGTGTCTAGCTACGTATTACGGTTTATGAGAGAGCCCTGTGACCGACAGGCGGACGGACAATGGAGGCTTAGTAGGTAGTAATAGGGTTTCTTCGGCACCCTTTGGGTTTGGAACCCTAAAAAGCACGCTACATATTATCGTCGCACCGCTCAGCTTGCTTGCACATCTCTGGTGAAAATGCACCCAGGCTCCGTTACTGGTACAAAAATACCTTGTAATTTTAGACTGTTAATTTTGACGCAGCTACCTATTCATAGAATCTGTAAAGCATAGCTTCACTTATAATCTACTAATGTATTTCCTACCTAATGTATCGCATTAATTGCACATTACACATTATGTTGATTATTATCTATGTACTTTCTTGATAACCTAGATAAACATTATAAACGCATGAATCCTAAGAAATCACTAACGCAGAAGGTTTTCGGAAATATTTGTTTGTTTACATATTATTTGATATAGAATTATTCCGTTTTTTTTTCACTGTGTGTTGTACAACACATCTATCTATTTACAAAAAATACCGTATTATACTGATCCATTTAGGCGTTCAGATGTAACAGACAGACACATAGATACACAGACACTTATTACTTATAACTTAACCCTTTTCTTCTTCAGTCGGGGGTTGGAAATATATTATGGGGATCTCCAACGTTCATACTAAAACAAAGGAATCGCATGCATTTTGTTTGGCTGACTAATAAAACATAACAAAGTCAAAGTCAAAAAGATTTATTCAAATAGGTCACAATCTGACACTTTTGTACGTCAATGAAAATATACAGTAATGAGTCTACCGTGCGTTCGGAAAGATACCTTTACAAGAAAAGGCGCACAAGAAACTTGTAGGGCTTAATTTTTTCAACTAATTTGTTTGTTTTACAATTTTAGTTTGGTTACATTCGTTTGTTTGGAAGGTGCCGCGTGGTGGCTATGCGGCAGTTCCCAAGCATCTTTGTCCTCTAAGTACTGATTTACTTTATAATAAGTCTTCTTTAGTAAAGTAGATTTTATATAGGTTTTGAATTTACCCCCTGAGAGCCCAGTTATCTCTTTTGGGATTTTATTATAGAAACGTACACTTTTTCCTAAGAATGATTTTTTATTTGTTTTAGATAATCTAAAACTAGGTATAGCTATTTTGTGTTTACTCTTAGTATTAAAAATATGGAGGTTACTATTTAATTTTAATTTATATAAATTTTTACGCAATATGTAAATTTTTAACATACAATCACCCATTTTCCCGAAGGAGTAGGCAGAGGTGTACCTAGGACTAAGTCCACAGTAGGTGCACAGTACACCCATTCGCCGGGATGTTATTGGTCCCGTGTAATAGGTGGAATGCCCTACCCATTAAAATCAGGCGTGCCCCCTCACTAGACGTTTTAAAATTGCGTTTGTTACTGTACTTATCGCTTTAGCTGTCCTTCTTATTTGTCTCTCTATTCACTACATTTTCCCTCGTTAGTATCATATTATTCTGTACATGTTTCTATACTATATTAAGATGTATTTATATAACTTTATATTAAATAGATATATGTGTAATATTAGGGTTTATGTTTATGTATGTACACAGGTTTACAGACCAATTATGTATTTTAGTCACCTTTATGATTTTATATTTATTTATTAAGAAGTCTCTGTAACACCACCGACCAAATGTTTATTACGGTTCTCTCCTCTCCCGGCAGAGTTGTCTGGAAGAGATCGCTCTTAGCGATAAGACCGGCCATTGTTACACTACTTATTATTATTGGTATAAATTTTAAGAACTTCTTGTTTGTGGTGTACCAATAAAGCGTTTATCTATCTATCTATCTATCTATCTATCTATCCATCCATCTATCTATCTATCTAGGGGGCTAATGCAAAGAGAAATAAAATCCCGCTAAGCCTTTGAATGGTGAAGACATAAGCAGTCAATAATTTAATAAGAAATAAAATCGTAAAAAACTTTACTTTAACGTGGTGACCTCAGCCTAAGAATCAAAAACCAAAACTGCGAAATACATTAAAATATAATTGAAAAATTAACGTCACAATGAAATCGATTAGCGAGTTTTGTAATCTAATCATTTATCAGTAGCAACAATTATAGACACACAATCAGTATTTAAAAGAACCAGTAGTGTATCACACAAAAAGCCAAAATGGCTAACACTTGGTTGATACCTGCGTTCTTTTTGTACTCGTGCGTTTTTCTCGTCGGAGCCGACACCTGCGTCGAATACGATTTTGAAAATGACGCCGACAGTGTTATTGGGAATCAAAAAGGAATTTGCATCGGAATGCAGTATTGGAGTGTCGGGAACTATTCGGCAATTGAACTAGATGGGCCGAATTCGGAAAGTGAATTGTTTGTAAATGCTGGTGCGGCTCTGAGCTGCTTTTCATCTTTTGACTTCTCAATGACTAGTGGAGGAGTTGTAGAAGTTACAGTTTACATGGAAAGTGGGAATGCTGACCAGTTGACGGTCTTAGCTTTATCGAAAGTGGATGGAGGCAACGATCCCGTGGTGGGAAGCCTATCGCTGTTGTCTTCTGAAGCCAACGGGGGCTGGCAGACACATCGGTTTACATTGGTTGGAATGGGCAGTTATGATGGATATGTAAGTTCTCGTCTAATCCATAATCATTTACTCAATCCTTCCTACTAATATTATAAATACGAAACTTTGTGAGGATGGATGGAAGGATATTTGTTACTCTTTCACGCCAAAACTACTGAACCGATTAGCCTGAAATTTGGTATGTAGGTAGCTTAGACCCTTAATAACACATGCGGCACTTTTTTTCCGATATTCCCACGGGAACGAAGACTGCGCGGGTGGAACCGTTAGAAACAGCTAGTACGTAATAAATTACGCGGCTATGGAATTTCAGTAGAGTCGAAGTTTTGGATTTATATTGTCTAAAAGTACGGATTTGTAATTTTATTTACCCGTTTGTGATTGATTGAATGGAATGTGTGAACGTAGCGTTACGTACTCTTTTAAACAGCAGAAAGTGCCTAAATTGGCATGTCTGAGTGGTAGTTAATGTTGGGTCTACCAAAAGAATCTTACTTTAAACTTACTTTTTTGCTGTGGAGATGAGAATCCGGATATAGATTGGAGTGACCTTGATGTGAGTATGGAAGAAGTGAAAATTTAATAAATATATAATTTATACTCTAACAGAACGGATTACCCCAATTACACTGCTCGAGTCAATTCATATGGGTTATGTAGACTACCCATATTGTCAGAGTTTCAGGTCGCCAAGATTCTTACGCGGCCTCCTCCTACTGCTCCCTACATATCTTATACGAAACAGCCGGGACCTACAGTTTAACGTGCCATCCAAAACACGATAAAGAGGAATGCTTACATGGTTTCGACATGTGGAGAGGATGGATAAAAAAAAGACTGACAAAAAAGATAATTTATAAGGGTAATTGGTCCAGTAAAGGTC
This sequence comes from Hemistola chrysoprasaria, assembly GCA_947063395.1. Lineage (NCBI taxonomy): Eukaryota > Metazoa > Arthropoda > Insecta > Lepidoptera > Geometridae > Hemistola > Hemistola chrysoprasaria. The sequence goes on from OX346725.1 coordinate 11,333,024, forward strand.
GACGCAGGCATGGTCTTGGTTTCTTAAGTTGATGTTGTTTTAAGGCAGGGTCAAAATTACCCACACCCGATGACCATGACTGAAGAATGTAATGAGAGTGGGAGAAGCTAAAGTCGTACGTCAGGATTACCTACAGCAAATTGAAAGTTTTTTTTATTACGCTGAATAATAGTGATAGTTATCCAGCTCCTTATGATGGAGCTGGATAACTATAGTACACGGTAAACGTAACTTCGAGTTTGAGCTTTCTATGATTAGTAAAACCTGTTTTAATTTTGCTCCCAAAATTTATTTGTCAAATAAACTTTGGGCGTCAATTAGATTCTGGCAGTGTGGTTCCCGGCTATATAATAGGGCCACCCTTTCTCATCCCATGGAAGCCGAGAGAGCCGGCAAAAGGACATATCCGAATACCCCCTACCTTTGCCGGGTTTGCTGCAAACTATCCGAAGAGTGGGCAGCAGAGCTCTACGTTTCCAAGTATTCCAACTACTGCGATCACCAAGCCGCTTGCCTGCCAAGCGCGGTGATTACAGAAAAATCCCCTCATATAAATAGTTTGTGTCGTTCTATGACACAAACCTATGTTCAGCAGTAGACGTCTTCCAGTTCATGATGAAATAGGTTCTAAATAATATTAACTTATTCCGATTTCAGGTAACATTTCTGGGTGCGGGCTCAGAAGATTCTCTAGTTCTAATCGATTCGTTCAGATACATACCACCAGGCGTCAGTTCTTGTGACGAAGGAGAAATATCTACAACAGTCGCTACGACTGTCGAAGCAGAAGAACAATGTGTAACTTACAACTTCGAAAAAGACTTTGACGTTCGTTTTACAACCGACAATTATTTATGCCAAGGCTTTGTACCCTGGCATTTGGGTAATTACTCTTCAATCGACATTGAGAGTCCCAATCCTAGCAGCACTGTATACATGTCTCCAAATGAAGTTTCAAGCTGCATATCTTCTTTTGTTTTTAAAATGTCGCCGGATGGTATAGTAGAAGCAAATGTTTATATGGAACCGGTATCGGCTTTGGATCACATAATAGTGTTAGCTCAAAGAGTCACGGATAAGGATTATGATACAGTGGCTGGTTTCAAAATGTACTATCCGGAGAATCAAGTTTTTGTCAACGGTTGGAATGTTCTCAGATTTTCGCTTTTGGATTTGACCAGTTTTGAGGGATATGTAAGTATTAACCATTAAAAATTTTGTATTATGTAACTATTAAGCATCTCTAAATAAACTACCAATCTTAAAAACAACAACTGACAACATCAAATGTTATAACATTTTCACGTAAATGGCATTTAGACGTGACATGGTAATTGGCCTGTTTATACATTAATTTATTAGAGTTTGACTGCCTCGGTGGCGTAGAGGGCGCATGCTCGACTGCCAATCAAGAGGTCCCGGGTTCGATCCCCAGGTCAGGCAGTGTTAAATATTGGATTTTTCCATTAGGAATTATCTCAATAACTGCCTGGAGTCTGGAACTGTGCCCGGTAGATGGCAATAGGCTCACCCCCTATAACATGGGACCAATAACATACTGGCGAAATGTAGGTGTACCTACTATGGGACTGAGTTCTGGGTACACCTCTGCCTACCCCTCGGAAAAAAAGGCGTGAATGTGTGTTATGTTAATTAGAGTTTAACAGCCGAGTAACCTTTTCAATTAATCTACTTATTTTTTTTATGAGATCAAAATTATTTTTTAAATTTTAAATAACTAAAATGTTTGTATAGGTAAATATGAATACCCCTAGAATAACAATACTTACTTCATAATACAACAGTTTGTCTGCTTCTTCTTCTTTTTCAGATTGTATTAGAAGTACTTAATATTTATCTATTTTTCAGTTAATATTCATCGGCAGCGCAGAACAAGGTTCCACAGTGTTGGTAGACTCAGTTCGGTACATTCCTCCTTACACCACAGCAGATGATGAAGCCTGCATACTGTATTAATATAAAACAAATGTAAGGCAAAGACTACACTTTCAATACCTTTACAATATTAACGCGATGTTCGATGTCAATATTTCTAGCTCACATGCTCAGCTCAATATTATACACTGGGTGACTGTTAAGTGTCGAAATATACTCAAGAACATTTTATGACCTTAATATAAATATAATTGTTTTAATAAAAATCAAATAAAATTGTAACCCATAATATTATATTATACCCAAAACCCTTTCTTACTTTTTTTAATGACTCTGAAAAGAGTTTTTGAAAATAATTTTGTTTTGTTTTGGACTGAATAGTTTTGGGTCGTTACCGATGGCCTGGGTATATATAGGATAATACTATAAAAAGACCGTGGGGAAGGACTCGGTCATAGCACCGCACAGCACAGACAGATTAGTAAATAATCATTACAGATTACTAAATAATCACTAGAACTAGCGTAAAAGTTACACAATCGCGCATGAGTATAGTCCATAACTTTAGTATTTCTAGAATATCTATATAGGTATAGGTCAAAAATAAAGCACCACTTTTCTAACTTAATCCGGACAAGAACCGAGTATACTGAAAAACTTCAGTATTATGTTCCGTGATTTACCGGTTACCCTGTATAACAACCGTTAATCCATGATAATATTGATCGTGTAGACTTCGCCTTAGGACATCGGTGCACAAATTTTTTTATTGACTGAAATTCAAATTTTTTTAAATTATTATTGTTAACTTTGGTTGTGCTTTTTTAAAAATAAATTATCGTCTTTCAAAATTGATATTATAATTACAAGTCTGTTACAATATCGATATAGTATATTTTGTTCTGTGTTATATTTACTGTGTTCCAGTCTGAACATAGCCCATGTTACCAGCGAGGTTAGTGGGCATGACGAGTTTCAACAACTTCAGGGTGACAGGCGCTGTGCAATGCCGCGCAGAATTTTGAATTTTAAAACATTGGGTGGCACTGTGTCTGATATGGGCAATCATGATGCTTATCATCAGGCACTTGATTTGCTCGTCTTGTCACCCACTATCTTAAAAAAATAAGTACCAACTTTGCCCACCTGAACGTTGTTATACGTATACGTTCAGTTTAAGCACTGTAGAGACCGCGGACCGGCAAGCGCAGCGTAGGACGTCTACCCACAAGGTGGACAGACGATCTGATAAGGACTACAGGAATACAATAATGGATGCAGCCCGCTTACAACCGGACTGGATGGAAATCTATGGCGGAGGTCTATGTTCAGCAATGGACGTCCTATGGCTGAGATGATAATTATGATGATGATATTCAATTGTATTTTATTAAATTTGTAATTGTATTGTTTTTTTTTTATAGAACACTGCCTTTTATTGAAGAAAGACTAAACAATAGAGCTACCTTCTTACTATATTGTATTGAATTGTATTTGTAATTGTAGTGGAAAGAAAATAAATAGTCTCTGCCTACCCCAACGGGAATAAGGCGTGACTGTATGTATGTATGTATGTATGTTTGTATGTATGTATCTATGTATGTATGTATGTATGTATGTATGTATGTATGTTTGTATGTATGTATGTATCTATGTATGTATGTATGTATGTATGTATGTATGTATGTGTTTATGTATGTATGTATTTGATTTGGCAGTCCCGTGGCAATGTGTTGCTAGATACTGTTAATCCCCTGATAATGTGCTATCTATAGCACATACTTATCACGTACCATAATCAATAATTAATCTGGCATAAGAATATGTTACACGAATTTATGCATCCGGCTATTTTATATTGCGTTTTTATTATGTATTTATCACTATTATTTAGTAGTCGTCACATCCAGTGTTTGTTCCCGTGAATAAAATAATAGTGTGACTTATTGGAAGAAAATCGTACTAACCTCTTTCTCTTCCTGGCTTATTAACTTTTCCTCTCCACTTCGCTCTATCATTGATATCGCTTTCGGAGACCTCGCACTCTCTCATGTCCCTATTTGCACTACACCATTCCGCCGTATTTTGGGTCTGCCCCTAGATCTTCTACCGGGAATGGAAAGTTGTAGTACAAGTTGTAGAAAATCCTACTATAGAGCGGTATGATGTATATATATATGATGTATGTATATATGATGTATATATATATATGATGTATGTATATATGATGTATGTATATATATATGTATATGCTAATGGGACGCGACTACCGGGCAGCGTTTCCAAGATCCGAATGCTACCTTAACAGATAATATTACCAGGTCAATTTGACTGCCTCGTTGGTATAGGTAGTGGTCGGAAGTGCGACTGCTGAACACGAGGCACGATTCTTCCATTTGAAATTATGAAATGTCGAAGTTTCAGGTCGTCAAGATTAAATTTCAATCCCCGATGTGACCTAACGACAGCTTCTTACATATTATCTTATAAAACATGTTAAAACAGGTGTAGATATACTTAATATAAAATTTTTCGAATTTCGCAATTTTTCCTTATGCAAGTGGTTAAGGTTAATGGGTAGATTCACTCCCTTAAGAGCGTACATGGCCTTCTAAGAATTTAACACATTCCTATGAAAAATTAACCAAATCGATGTTTTGTATTCCCGTGTTTCCTCCAAATATAATTAACCCATTTAATTTGCGTGCGCTGTAAAATCTATTAATGGTAGAATAAAATAATGTACCAGGGGTTTGTAGTACTTATCAATATCTACAAAATAGTCCACGGACATTTTATCCATCTATTTTGGTTTAGTTACAATAATCGAAGTCGTTATTTTTCATGCAGTGTGAAAACTATTGGTGGTAGATTAAAGTAATGTTCTAGGGGTTTGTAGTGAATAATAAAGAAATATGTTATGAAGTAGCTTTTGATTGAAATTTATTGTTTATGGTAAAACAGGCAGTAGAGTTAGAAAACAAACGATTGTTTCGAACAATTTGCAACACCTGTTTTATTATTATTAGTAAACTGTTGTCATAAATTTTTGGTTAGCCTTGTTGTGCTCCAGTTTAACCTGGTTCAATATCACATTTCGTTAAAAAGGGAACTAATAGTGTTCATAATTCTAATAAGAAGTAATCCTTCTCTGAAGTAAAGGCAGAACAGTTATTTGCAAACAGCAATATATGAGCAAAACATGTTAAATTTTATTTAACGTATTTTTTGCCAGTTATTCATCCGCCAAGCAGTAATGTGCAAACATTACTGTGTTCCGATTTGAAGGGCAATGTTACCAGCGAAATTACTGGGCATAACGAGTTTCAACAACTAATATCTCAGGGTGACAGGCACAGTGCAGTGTCGCGCAGAATGTTGAATTTTAAAACACTAGGTGGCACTGTGTCTTATATGGGCAATCATCATGCTTACATCAGACACCAGATTTGCTTGTCTTGTCACTCACTATAAAAAATAAAAATCTTTTCCACCTTCGTCGTAGGAGTAAAAAGCCCAAGAAGCTTTTATTAAAAACGTAACAAGCGTAGAAACAAGAGTTTCCTGACGTGGTCTTCCCGTAAATCAGATGGAAGACAGGTTATTGCCTGCAAACGGTTAACGGGACACATGCCCAAATCCGTATAAATTTATAGCCAAGAGGGCAGAAGGCGTTTGAGTAAAGTGAGTATTGGCAAAAATGTCTAAGGCAGATTTCTAAGGCAATATTTCAATCTCTGCCTCGATGGCGTAGTGGACTTAAGCTCAGCGCCGATCATGGTTCGATCCCCTGGTCAGGCAAGGTGTTATTGAATTTTCCCATTAGGAATTAGGAGTCTGATTCTGTGCACGGTAGATGGCAATAGGCTTGCGCCTTAATTACATTGGACTAATAACACACTGGTGAAATGTGAGTGTACCTTCTGTGGGACTTAGTCCAGGGTACATCTCAGCCCATCCTTTTGGGAAAGAGCGTGATTGTATGTTGTTTTAATATTTCAATCTCAAACTTGAATGCATTTAATCAATTATAATAATAAGACATTTAATTTCATGAGATGGAATTGGGGGACATACGAGTAGTTAACTTTGTCTTCAAAATATTAGAACATAAATATATTAACGTTAAACGTCACCCATACAAAATGAAAATATACAGATATGAAGAAATAGGGAATATATTTCCACTAAATGTTTGTAGTTGGCTCTGGATCTGGCCTTGATTTGCGCGAAAAAATATTTTAAAGAAAACCGGGCTTTTATGAACTACTTTTTTACAGTTTTCATAAATACAAAGAAACTGTAAGGTTTTCTTTATCAAAATATGTTTTTGCGCAAATAAACCTTATATAGGTTAACTATATTCGGATGAAACAGGGGAATACAAAATATCGATTTGGTAAAATTTGGTAAAAATACTTTTTATATAATATATTTAAAAGTGAAATTCCACTTTCTATGGAAATCGAAACTTCAAGTACTTTCGGTAATATTACCTAGTTTGACTTTCAGCTATCCACGTTCTAATCACACGTCTAAATAAAGCAGGTAAAGTGCCAGAGGTATCCAACAAAACTTCGTTAATCAGTGACGTACGGGTGCATATTGGCACAGATAATGCGAGCCCCGGTGTGCTCTGAGATCATCTGTGACCGAACTTTCACCTGCAGTTGATATTTAGTACTGTCGGCGATAGAATTAAGCATCTTTTCATATTATTAGGAATATGCATAACAGATCCACAGGACGGGCAGCAGCGTCCTCTGTAAAAAACCATCGAACTACGCTCGACAACCCGCCCGCCAAGCATGTCGAGTATTGGCAAAACCTCCCTTTATGCGTGAGGCCTACGTTCAGTAGTGGATTACCAACGAGATGATGATGATGATGATGAGGAATATGCAAGACGTCACTATTAAAATATGCTTTGAATGTTTTTATTAATTATAACGTATTGTATTATCGTTTTTTGTTTTGTATTGCACACTAAACTTATGTAGTAGAATGTATTGGACATAATATTTAATATTATAACATATTCTTGCAATAAATTATTCTGATTCTGGCACAAGCCTTTACAAAAACAATAGGCTAAGTGTCCCACTGCTGAGCAAAGGCCTCCCCCAAGTCTTTCCAATCTTCTCAGTCCAGCGCCGCCTCTGTCCAGTCCGCTTGGTATGAGTCAAAATCGCCACGTCATCGCTTTTTAGGCTGGCCTATGATGACCCAAGGTTTATGATGTTTTCAGTCAGTGAGTTTGTTAGTCAGTCAGTCAAGGCTTGGAATTTTTATACAATAATACCTATATTTCAAAACCTGTATAAAACCCACTTTGTTAAATTGTAAAATTATACAATACATAGAGGACAATGCTGTCCGAAAACTTCTGCATAGCCACCACCCGGCCAAGCAACCTTGCAAGCAAACAAATGTAGCCAAACCCAATATTGTAAAGCTCGCATTTGAAAAAATTAAACCTTACAAGTTTCTTGTGCGTTCTTCTTGTAGAGTTATATTTCCGAACGCACGGTAGATTCTTTACTAGTTTGATATTCCTTATAATATTATTTATTGACGTTTAAAAACGTCTTTTTAAGACTTATTTAAATATATTTTCTTTGAGTTTGAAGTTGAAGTTGAGTTGAGTACATAATTAGTATTCCTGTCAAAATTTACAGTAATAATTTTACTCCTAGAATTTGCACAAAAATCCAGCGCTGACTGTACTTTTTAGAATGAGAATAGCGCCTGATTGGCGGAGTTAGTTCCGACGTAACTCACTGACTATTAGGTTAATCTGTGGCATAACTAGATAAAACTAGAATATTCTAGACAAATGTTGTTTTACTCCCAGGTTGTACCAATTTTTTATGATTTAAACACGCCTAGACCCATAATGATAGCATATTGTTATAACTTTAATCAGGTGCAAGATTATAATATTGCGCCTGATAGAATTATGAAGCAAACTTTAGTAAAAACCCTCGACTCCTTTTTAGTAACTAACCACACTTATGAGATACGTTCAGCTTTTTGTAGTGGTAGGCCTTTTTAGCAGGGGGCCGCCTGGGGAAGTACCACACCTTTGCCAGTTATTCAATCGCCACGCAATAATGTGCAAACATTACTATGTTCCGGTCTAAAGGGCAATGTTACCAGTGAAATTACTGAGCAAGACGAGTGTCAACAACTAATATCTCAGGATGACAGGCGCAGTGCAGTGCCGAATTTTGAATTTTAAAACACTGGGTGGCAATTTATCTGATATGGGTAATCATGATGCTTACCATCAGGCACCTGATTTGCTCGTCTTGACACTTACATCATAAAGAAAGCTCCGTTCAGCTGAACGCATCAACGCAAGTTGAACAGCTGAAAAAGTGTGGTTAGTCCCTTAGTAGGTAGGTAACCATAATCGCAATCAAAATTGAATAAATTGTACTTAGATATTAATACAATGTTCATCATCATCATCATCTCAGCCATAGGGCTTCCACTGCTAAACATAGGCCTCCCCCATAGATTTCCATTCAGTCCGGTTGTAAGCGGCCCGCCTCCAGCGTGTTCCTGCCGTCTTTATCAGATCGTCTGTCCACCTTGAGGGTGGACGTCCTACGCTGCGCTTACCGGTCCGTGGTCTTCATTCGAGAACTTTGCAGCCCCACCGGCCATCAGTTCTACGGTACGGTTATCAGTAATACAATGTTAAAATCACAGAATTGGTTGAAATTAAAAAAATCTCATCTTCAATAGCATATATTCAATTTATGAAATATATTGATAATACCAAATACTATTAACTAGAATAAGCAACTATTCACCGAAGAATAGGACCCAAAATAGGGCCAAAATTAGTTCGTGTGAACTGTTAACCCACAGTCGGTGTGTCACTCTTTTGCTTAGCGAACACAGCTGACACACTGCCGTGTAAGTAATAGATAGACAAATATATATTAAAAAAAATAGTTCGCAATTTCTTAGTGTTATTTTGCCAACCACTTAAACATGTCCATAACAATATAACAACATAGAATGGTCTATGTTCGACAATATCCGCTCTAAATGGGCATCGACGGCTCCACTCGATCGCTCCTCGATTTACGATCAACGATAGCAATTCTTTCACGAATACACATCGTTAAATTGAACGGATAACATTTGTTTTTTGATAGACCAATATAGAATGCATATTATGGTTCCATTTTTGTACCTAGTTATTTTGAATTCATCATGAATACACCCAATAGAATAACAGGTTTTGCATAAATCTCATAGTCTCCTTACAGTTACACTTTTTTTCATTTAGGGTTATAATTAAACATAACATAAATTCACGCCTTTTTCCCGAAGGGGTAGGCAGGACTCAGTCCCACAGTAGATACACACACATTTCGCCAGTATGTTATTGGTCCCATGTAATAGGTGGCGAGCCTATTGCCATCTACCGAGCACAGTTCCAGACTCGAGGCAGTTATTGAGGTAATTCTTATGGAAAAATCCAATATTTAACACTATGCCTGACTTGGGGATCGAACCTGGGACCTCTTGATTGGCTAGGGTTATAAATAACTATGTTAATATTGTATTGATACAAATAAATAACATTGTAGTGTATGTTTGTTATATAAAAATATCATTTTCTAAGACTTAACAGGAAAGGCGACCTCTTAGCAGTTTGACACAATCCCATGGAAAATTTACTAAATCGATGTATTGTACTCCCCTGTTTCCTCCGAATATAGTAAACCTATTTGATATATTTATATCCTGATATTTTGAAAATAAAGTAAACTATGTCCCTATCATTTTATTTTTGTTTATTAACTCTCCATTTTTTTGTAGAGAACGTCTAATCAAACGAGTGAAACTGGGATTTTTAGGAGTTCATTTTGAAAAAAAACCGAGGGTTTTCTAAAAATGTAAATGTAAAGAATGGGTTTATTACATTTGGAGGAAACAGGGAAAAACCAAACATCGATTTGGTAAATTTTTCATAAGATTGTGTCAAATTTGTCGTAGCTAGGATACGCTCTTAAAATACTACACAAAATATAAATTAATAGGTATACTAATTATAACCTCAATAATTACATTTTGTACTGTGCTCATTAGAGTCAGAATGTTTTCTACTAAGTGTGTTTCTACGACAGTTCTACGATGGATGTATTTCTTATGTTTGTAGCCCCTAGCCAAACACTTGTTAGTTAATGGTCCAGAGCACCCGAAGACCATTTTTACGCGACTGCGAAAAGGGAGGGTTATGTTTTTCAACGGTATATATATATTTTTTTCATAAAATTATGTATGTATTAAGTATGTATGTCGCTAGCATTTAATAAAACGATACATCTGGTTTACTTTATTTTATAAATATCGTAACATTATTGTATTCGATGACAACACGGGCATACGAAACATCAATTTGGTAAATTTTTCTCAGGATAGCGTCTAATTTTTTTACGCTATTCATTGGCGGCAAACAAGCAGACGGTGTGCCTGATGGCTCGCGGTTACCGCCGGCTATGGATACTTGCAACACCAGGGGTATTGCCAGTATGTTACCGACCCTTCAAGACTATTCACTCTTCTCTTTTTGAAGAGGCCCATATTGTAGCTCAACAGGAAGACCGCAGCAGGGAGATCTTTCCACAGTTTGCACGTATACGGCAGAAAATGGCGTATCTCACATTACATTCACGTACATTAGTGCAAATATGACCAATACGTAGTGCCCGCATTATAATATTATCAGATGTAGATTATTATTATTATAAAAGTGCAGAGTTGCCAGTAACACAGGATGTCGTTGATCAAATAACTAACGACCGATTGGTTGGCTATTTATAGTACGAAGTATGAACTTATTCTGGTTACGAATTGATGTATTGGACGGCCTAATGTAAACATTTGTGCAAGCATGCCCAATATGTACCTGCTGCATTCGAATTTTATTTGTTTAGGTAAACCAGGACAAAAAAAGGAAAAAATGTCCTTTCCAACCACAAACGACAATATTGCCGGGAACCTACTTCGTATAGGTACACTGGGTCATCGTATGAACCGCTAGTTTACTTATATTAAATCTTATTTTAAAAACCGTTAGTTTATAATAAATCTAGTGAGAATATAAATAAACAATTAGCACAATAATCTATCAAGGTTTGTTCTGTTAATTTATATAATTACTAATTGTGCCCCGCGTTTTTACCCGTGTAGTCTTCGTTCCCGTGGGAATATTGGGATAAAAAGTACATTTTATATTATTCCAGGATCTACACTATCAATATACCGAAATTCAGCCTAATCGGCTCGGTAGTATTGGCGTGAAAGAGTAACAAACATTCATCCATCCATCCATCCTCACAAACTTTCGGATTTATAATATTAGTAGGATAGTAGGATAATGTCCATAGATATTATAAACAAACGATTCTTACAATTATCAGGTCCAATATATAATTCCGCGTGGACCTCCAGAATGCGCCTTTTACGTCTTACCAACAACGGTCTTTGATATAAAATACTATCCACGTTTGATTTTCCAATGATTTAATTCCGCACTCAGTCCCCAGGCTTACCTGCTGCTAAATAAAGTTACCCCAACTTATTCGACGAGTTCCGCCAAATTCCCCCGGTGTTGCCACTCCCACTTATATTTATCTGCCTATATTTATTTTGAAAGTTGTGACGTTTCCCTGAGGTGTCGTGGGGAGTTGGGGCAGAATTCTAATATATGGCTGTTCCTGTTTCTTTATATTTAAGGAGATATTTAGAAGTTTGACACTGCCATTTTCTTATAACCAAATGTTGAAAGGAAATCCATAGTATTAAGTATTTTATAGATTTTGAGCTACGGGGCCCTGGAAGCACCTATATTAATGACACAGGACAGGAATGTCTGGAGGGAGACGGTGCGAGAATCTTGACGCACCACAATCACGACCCTCGGTCATGAGGTCACCACTAAGAAAAAGAAGAAGATTATTTTTTGGTCAGTTTGATGACTAGATGCACCTTTTTTTTTACAGCCTCAAGGGACCGCAGATCTGAGTTTATATAATTTTCAACTTGATACCTCCACGCGTTCCCGTTAAAAAGTGTCTTGACAGACGGCAGACAGACAGACAGACAGACAACAAAGTGATCCTATAAGGGTTCCTTTTTCCTTTTGAGGTACAGAATCCTAAAAAAACGTTTTGTAACTGCAAATGGTTAATGTATCCTTGAGAATTCTATAATTCCATTTCATATATATTATGTATATTATATTTTATATATAATATACATATATATATATATATATATATAATATATATAATATACATATAGTATATTATATCTATGTAATAAGTATTTATGTATTTTATGGTATTATATATAATAATTATTAATACTATTGTATTATATATGTACTCTTTAAATATCTATGTATGTTCTGTTGAAGTATCTATGATATGTGTTGTTGTATAGGAGTAAAATACCAAATCCCAAATTATCTAGATATTCCCTATTGCACACCACCGTCGTTCATTGTTTTAACTCTCCGTTTCCATCCCCAGGTTGTCTGTAAGAAATTGCTTAACGCGATAAGACCGCCGGTTATTTACCGTATTGCCTGTTAATTGTTTTGTAACATTGTTTTTTATTTTATTCTGGTATGCAATAAAGTAATAGTCTATTCTATTCTATAATTCCGATAAATAAAAACGGGATAAATGCCACTATAAAATAAGTTGGTTCCTAAAATAAAAAACTCATCATGAAATTATATCTCTGCTATCATCGTCATTGGTTCCCCAAAGCTTGCATGGGAAATTAAGTCAACCCAATCACCTTAAATAATATAACCTTTTGTACACACTGTAGAGTTTCTCTTCAAAAATATTTTCAACTAGCTGTGACCCGCGGTTTCACCCGCGTAGTCTTCGTTCCCGTGGGAATATCGGGATAAAAAGTACCCTATGTGTTATTCCAGGGTCTAAGCTACCAAACTACGTTACGTACCAAATTTCAGCCCAATCGGTTCAGTAGTTTTGGCGTGAAAGAGTAACAAACATCCATACATACATCCATACTTACAAACTTTCGCCTTTATAATAGTATATTAGGATATTTGTGTGGTTTGTAGATGTGACCGTTACCAACTTACCTACCTACTTCCGCTTATAACTATTTATCTAAAAGCTAATCTACCTACCTTCAAATTTCAAATTTATTTATTGACATAAATGTTACAGAATATTTCTATGAATCCATAGGTCCCCGAACTAGTTAAAACTGTATTTCAGGGACCAGTGGCTTCTCCCATTATGTGGCTAATATACAAAAATAATATACAAAAAAATAACTTATAAGGTAAAAAAGAAAAGTAAATATAATAAACTTATATCAGCTTATAAACTAATGCTATCGACAATAATAAATATAATATATTATATAAAATTAATATAATATGATAAAACACTTAATATAATATATATAAAACAAAATTACATAGCATGCATAGAAAATTATTTATTAATAACAATATTAATTATTTTTCTAGATATTGGTATTACGTGCAATATGGGATTATTATGCAAACCATTTGCGTGCGAGGGTGTGGGGGTGCGTGTATGGGTGTATGTATGTGTTTGTAAGGGTGGGGGGGGTGTGTATGTGTACCTTCATTTATTATTACCTACTTGAAAATCTGATAAGTGATAAATCAAATATCTAACTGAATCTAATACAATCTGATAACAATAAAATTAAAATTTAACAATTTAGGTAATTTGATCATTAGACTGAAACTAACAAAGTTTAATTTAGAATAAATCGTGTTTGATATCAATGAGAATAAGTGCAGAAGCCGCTTTTGATATGTTATTTATTTCGTAACATCAAATCAATATTTGATTGTAATCAGTTAAGGTATTAATCAATATATTTTGAACTCTATTATAACGAAGAGATAGTACATAATTGCGCATGACCTATTTGCTACTTTGGTAATCTAATTATTATGTCCGGTCTTCTAGGTGCTCCATTAACGGTTTATACCTTTGGCTCGCCGGTTCGTTGACGTACCAACGGTTTTACTCGCCAATGGATCACCTCCTTTACACGTCTGACGGAAGATGCATCATGATTTAATATTCTGTGGATATAGGTACACTTTGTTAAGGAAGTGATCTATTGGCGGGTAAAACCGTTGGTACGTCAATAACGAGCCGGCGAGCCAATGGTATACACCGTTAATGGAGCACCTATACAAGACCGCGGTTTTAAAAGTGCTCGATTAACGGTTTATACTTACCTTTGGCTCACCGGCTGGTTGACGAACCGACGGTTTTACTTGCCAATGGATCACCTCCTTTACATTATGGCTGTTTAAGAAAAAACAAAATTAAGACCTCTATTATTAAGACCTGTCCCGCCTTGTAACCATACAAAAAAATCAATAAAATTAAATCTTATTATTATAATAATAATTTAAAATTAATAATTAAAAACAAATTAAAATCATTAAAGTGATCTAGTTATTTAGATTAATTATTAATTAATTATTATTATTTGTCACTACAAACCACCACCTACCTACCACTAACCTACCACTGTAGGCCTCTTGCAGGGCGCCGCCTGGGGAAGTACCACATCTTTGCCAGTTATTCATCCACCAAGCAGTATAATGTAGGTACACACATTACTGTGTTCCCGATGAAGGGCAATGTTACCAGCGTAATTACTGGGCATGGGCATTTTAAACAGATTATGGATGGACATTGCATAATATTATATTTTAATTTTATTTGTAATTTTTGTTGAATTTTTAATTCGTTTTACATTACATATAACATACAATTTTGCATGCTATAATATATAATTGGCTCAACATGTCTACGTACTAAAATACCTATGTAACATCTTAAATACCATGTTTGAATGCAAATAAATGATTATGAATTATGACTAATTTCAACAACTAATATCTCAGTGTGACAGGCGCAGTGCAGTGCCGCGCAGAATTTTGAATTTTAAAACACTGGGTGATATTATGTACTGTGTCTGATATTATGGGCAATCACGATGCTTACCATCAGGCACCCTTATTTGCTCGTCTTGTCACTTACATAAAAAAATATATTTTTAAAATTTATTAACATCCTTTCCCACCTTCCATTGTTCCGTTCTTTTCTGCCGCTTACGTGCAAACTGTGAAATGATCTCCTTGCTGCGGTCTTCCGGTTGAGGTACAATAATATGGGGCTCTTCCAAATGCGAGTGAATAGAGCGATCTTGAAGAATCGGTAACATACTGCCAATACGCCTGGTGTTACCGGTATCCATAGGCGTCGGTAACCGCTTACCATCAGGCAAACCATCTGCTTGCTTACCACCTGTGGCATAAAAAAACATCAAAGACTTATTAAAATTATTCTGATTACATAATACAAACAATTAGCTTAATAAATTATCATAATAGTAGTCTGACTTAGTATAATCGAAATTCGATCTGAGATCACTTCTTGGAATACTGTTTCGGTATTTCGGCTCGTTTCTGATTACGTTTATCTATATTAGGTACTATGTCAATTCAATCACAACAGTTGATAAAGGTGCCCATTGTTTTTAATGCCCATTAATTGGCTTATCATACTTTGGCGCGGCAAAACGTACTTTACTCAAAATGATAGCAAAAATACTCGTTAGCTTATTAAGTTTGACTAGTGCTTTAGAATTAAGAGATTTTTATTATAGGGAAGTGTGTGAAAATTACTCAAAGTGGATCAAGAATGATTCCAAAAGCGAATCGAAATTAAACGAAGTTCTAAGTTGTACATCTTCAGAATACTTTACTATCACGGAAGGGATGATGGAAGTAACGGCTTATTTTAACTCGACTTCGATTCACGATCGAATTATAGTGATTTTGTATGAAATTAATGAAATGAATTATGATGATGATAAGGAATTAAAAAAAATGGAAATGTTCCCCTTTAATGAGATGAAAAGGCATGGATTAAAAACGATAACCATGAATTTAGAAAAATCTGACCGTTTTGGCTATGTAAGTATAATATATAATATCATTTATTAAGATATTCGTAACGATACATCGTATATCTATATATCTGTACATATTACATATATACTTATATATTAATATTGAAGTATTATATACCTGTTTATAATATTATTGTATACGTATTCTTATTTTAGATATATAACATCTAAATACATATCTATTGCACACCACCGTCGTTAATTGTTATTGTCCTCTTCCATCCCTAGGTCGTCCGTCGGTTGTTTATCGTATCTTTTAACTATATCTTTTGTAACATTGTTTCTTTTTTTGATATGCAATAAAGTGTTATTCTATTCTATTCTACTCATCGTTTCTATTTGTATATTACCCCTATATACAAATTATATTATTGTCTGACACACTCACTCAACAAAGCCCAGCCCACACAAACTAGAAAGCAAAATTTCTGCATGGAGATTTTTATTATAATAATGACACCCACGGTTTCACTCGCGTAGTCTTCGTTCCCGTGGGGTAAAGTAGCCTATGTGTTATTCCATTCCAACTATCTACATACCGAAGTTCAACCCAATTGGTTCAGTAGTGTTGGCGTGAAAGAGTAACAAACATCCATCCATTCATCCATCCTCAACATCTTTCGTATTTATAATATTAGTAGATTAGACCATTTTAGTAATTCCCGTGATGTATCTAAAAACTAAATATTTATTCAAAAGTTTATAAATAAATTTGATTCACATTAATATTTGTTTTATAAATTTAAATTCCAGGTTATGCTCCTGTGTCAAGCTTCAAAAACTTCTACGATCACTGTAAAATCATTGGTCTTTATTCCAAAACACAATCTTCCTACCAATTTACTAAGTCTAAATAAAAGAGACACACAAACGCAAGTAATAATCAATGAAAATATCAAAACCGAAGATAATTTTTCAGAAGTAGTTGTTATAACTGATGATCCCACAACAGATTTTACTTCAACTCTTAATGAATCTGACTGTACTATAGAAAATAATGAACCTTCTACAGTTCCTTCACCTATATTTACTGATCCCACTGAAATTACTACAACAAATCCGAGTACAATAACAACTGATTCGACTGCTACAGAAAATCCTATGGAAACTCCTATGGGATCAACAACTGAACTTACTACGATTGAACAAGTTACAGGTACAGTCACTGATTATTTAAGCACTGAAGAATTTGCTACTGTAACTATGGTATCTACAACTGCATCCACTGATCTGAATTCTGAATTATCTGAGTTTACTACAACATTCCCGACAACTCAATTTACTACAGTAGAAACAACAATACCAATAATTACCGAAACTACAAATGAATCTGTTGTTATTACTACAGAATCAGTAACTGAATCTATACCAACTATAGAGTCAAATGAATCAACAACAAGTGAAGAATTTACTGAATCAACACAAACTACTTCGGAAACAATATCAACGGTGCCTACTGTTACCGAATCTATAATTGAAACTACTACAACTGCACTGATAAAAACTACAGATGAAATAATAACTGAATCACCAGTATTAACCAGTGC
Organism: Hemistola chrysoprasaria; assembly: GCA_947063395.1. NCBI lineage: Eukaryota > Metazoa > Arthropoda > Insecta > Lepidoptera > Geometridae > Hemistola > Hemistola chrysoprasaria. The sequence continues at coordinate 11,350,513 of OX346725.1, forward strand.
AGTATTTCCTACAAACACAGAACCAACTGCAACTACAATAACAGATTCCACTGAGTTTACAACAGAAGAATTTATTACAACTGAAACTGAAACTTTTGAACCAACAACAATACCATCTATTTTTACAACTCCTACAACAACAAACCCTACTGAATCAACAATTGTTACTAATACTGAATCAACTACAAATTTAACAACCACACTACTAACAACTGAATCAACCACTGCGCCTATAACTACAGAATTTAATGAAGAAACAACTGTAACTGACTTCACAACTGAACAAACAGATCCCACGACTATAACAACCACAAATGAATCTACTGAATCAACTATAACAACCACAGAAATAACTCCCAGCGTGACAGAACAAACTGAGTCGACTTTGATTACTTTAACTACAGAACTGTTAACTACTAAAAGCACTACAATTGAATCTACACAATCAACTACGGATGAAAATATTGTGACTGAACAAACAGAATCCACAACTGAAGAATTCACTACTACTACAAATGAATCCACTGAACCAACTATAACAACTACTGAAATATCAACTACTGAAGAATCTACAGTGACTGAACAAATAGAATCTACAACTAAACCAACAAGTGGAACAACTGAATCAACAATAATGACCACTGGAATAACAACCACCGATGAAACAACAGGGATAGAACAAACAGAATTCACTACTGTTACACCAGAACTGACCAGTGAATTCACGGAATCAACAATAACCACAGAAATGTCTACGACCGATGAAACAACAGTGACAGAACAAACAGAATCCACTACTGATATAACAGAAGCAATAAGTGAATCTACTGAAACTACCACAGAAATATCAACCACCGATGGAACAATAGTGACAGAACAAACAGAATCCAATACTGTTACAACAGAAGCAACAAGTGAATCCACTGAAACAATCACAGATATAACTACAACCGATCAAACAACAGTGACAGAACAAACAGAACCCACAACTGTCACAACAGAAAAAACAAGTGAATCCACTGTAACAACCACAGAAATAACAACTACCGATGGAACAACAGTGATACAACAAACAGAATCCACTACTGTTATAACAGAAGCAACAAGTGAATCCACTGAAACAACCACACATCTAACAACTACCGATGAAATAACAGTGACAGAACAAACAGAACCCACTACTGTCACAACAGAAAGAACAAGTGAATCCAATGTAACAACTACAGAAATAACAACTACCGATGGAACAACAGTAACAGAACAAACAGAATCCACTACTGTCACAACAGAAAGAACAAGTGACTCCACTGAAACAACCACACATCTAACTACTACCGATGAAACAACAGTGACAGAACAAACAGAATTCACTACTGTCACAACAGAACCTACAAGTGAATCGACCGCAACAACCACACATCTAATTGCTACCGATGAAACAACAGTGACTTTACAAACAGAATCCACTACTGTCACAACTGAAACAACTACAGAAATAACTACTACCGATGAAACAACAGTGACAGAACAAACAGAATTCACTACTGTCACAACAGAACCTACAAGTGAATCGACTGCAACAACTACACCTATAACTACTACCAATGAAACAACAGTGACAGTACAAACAGAACCCACTACTGTCACAACAGAAACAACCACAGAAATAACTACTATCGATGAAACAACAGTGACAGAACAAACAGAACTCACTACTGTCATTACAGAACCAACAAGTGAATCCACGAAAACAACTACAGAAATAACTACAACCGATGGAACCACAGTGACAGAACAAACAGAATTTACTACTGTGACAACAGAACCTACAAGTGAATCGACTGCAACAACCACATATCTAACTACAACCGATGAAGCAACAGTGACAGACCAAACAGAACCCACTACTGTCACAACAGAAAGAACAAGTGAATCCACTGTAACAACCACAGAAATAACAACTACAGATGGAACAACAGTGACAGAAAATACAGAATTCACTACTGTTACAACAGAAGCAACAAGTGAATCCACTGAAACAACCACACATCTAACAACTACCGATGAAATAACAGTGACAGAACAAACAGAACCCACTACTGTCACAACAGAAAGAACAAGTGAATCCAATGTAACAACTACAGAAATAACAACTACCGATGGAACAACAGTAACAGAACAAACAGAATCCACTACTGTCACAACAGAAAGAACAAGTGACTCCACTGAAACAACCACACATCTAACTACTACCGATGAAACAACAGTGACAGAACAAACAGAATTCACTACTGTCACAACAGAACCTACAAGTGAATCGACCGCAACAACCACACATCTAATTGCTACCGATGAAACAACAGTGACTTTACAAACAGAATCCACTACTGTCACAACTGAAACAACTACAGAAATAACTACTACCGATGAAACAACAGTGACAGAACAAACAGAATTCACTACTGTCACAACAGAACCTACAAGTGAATCGACTGCTACAACTACACCTATAACTACTACCAATGAAACAACAGTGACAGTACAAACAGAACCCACTACTGTCACAACAGAAACAACCACAGAAATAACTACTATCGATGAAACAACAGTGACAGAACAAACAGAACTCACTACTGTCATTACAGAACCAACAAGTGAATCCACGAAAACAACTACAGAAATAACTACAACCGATGGAACCACAGTGACAGAACAAACAGAATTTACTACTGTGACAACAGAACCTACAAGTGAATCGACTGCAACAACCACATATCTAACTACAACCGATGAAGCAACAGTGACAGACCAAACAGAACCCACTACTGTCACAACAGAAAGAACAAGTGAATCCACTGTAACAACCACAGAAATAACAACTACAGATGGAACAACAGTGACAGAAAATACAGAATTCACTACTGTTACAACAGAAGCAACAAGTGAATCCACTGAAACAACCACACATCTAACAACTACCGATGAAATAACAGTGACAGAACAAACAGAACCCACTACTGTCACAACAGAAAGAACAAGTGAATCCAATGTAACAACTACAGAAATAACAACTACCGATGGAACAACAGTAACAGAACAAACAGAATCCACTACTGTCACAACAGAAAGAACAAGTGACTCCACTGAAACAACCACACATCTAACTACTACCGATGAAACAACAGTGACAGAACAAACAGAATTCACTACTGTCACAACAGAACCTACAAGTGAATCGACCGCAACAACCACACATCTAATTGCTACCGATGAAACAACAGTGACTTTACAAACAGAATCCACTATTGTCACAACTGAAACAACTACAGAAATAACTACTACCGATGAAACAACAGTGACAGAACAAACAGAATTCACTACTGTCACAACAGAACCTACAAGTGAATCGACTGCAACAACTACACCTATAACTACTACCAATGAAACAACAGTGACAGTACAAACAGAACCCACTACTGTCACAACAGAAACAACCACAGAAATAACTACTATCGATGAAACAACAGTGACAGAACAAACAGAACTCACTACTGTCATTACAGAACCAACAAGTGAATCCACGAAAACAACTACAGAAATAACTACAACCGATGGAACCACAGTGACAGAACAAACAGAATTTACTACTGTGACAACAGAACCTACAAGTGAATCGACTGCAACAACCACATATCTAACTACAACCGATGAAGCAACAGTGACAGACCAAACAGAACCCACTACTGTCACAACAGAAAGAACAAGTGAATCCACTGTAACAACCACAGAAATAACAACTACAGATGGAACAACAGTGACAGAAAATACAGAATTCACTACTGTTACAACAGAAGCAACAAGTGAATTCACTGTAACAACCACAGATATAACTACTACCGATGAAACAACAGTAACAGAACAAACAGAACCAACTACTGTCACAACAGAAAGAACAAGTGAATACACTGTAATAACCACAGAAATATCAACTACCGATGGAACAATAGTGACAGAACAAACAGAATCCACTACTATTACAACAGAAGCAACAAGTGAATTCACCGAAGCAACCACATATCTAACTACAACCGATGAAACAACAGTGACAGACCAAACAGAACCTACTACTGTCACAACAGAAAGAACAAGTGAATCCACTGTAACAACCACAGAAATAACAACTACAGATGGTACAACAGTGACAGAAAAAACAGAATCCACTACTGTTACAACAGAAGCAACAAGTGAATTCACCGAAGCAACCACAGATATAACTACTACCGATGAAACAACAGTGACAGAACAAACAGAATTCACTACTAACACAACAGAACCTACAAATGAATCGACTGCAACAACCACATATCTAACTACAACCGATAAAACAACAGTGACAGACCAAACAGAACCCACTACTGTCACAACAGAAAGAACAAGTGAATCCACTGTAACAACCACAGAAATAACAACTACAGATGGTACAACAGTGACAGAAAAAACAGAATCCACTACTGTTACAACAGAAGCAACAAGTGAATTCACCGAAGCAACCACAGATATAACTACTACCGATGAAACAACAGTGACAGAACAAACAGAATTCACTACTGTCACAACAGAACCTACAAATGAATCGACTGCAACAACCACATATCTAACTACAACCGATAAAACAACAGTGACAGACCAAACAGAACCCACTACTGTCACAACAGAAAGAACAAGTGAATCCACTGTAACAACCACAGAAATAACAACTACAGATTGTACAACAGTGACAGAAAAAGGAGAATCCACTACAGTTACAACAGAAGCAACAAGTGAATTCACCGAAGCAACCACAGATATAACTACTACCGATGAAACAACAGTGACAGAACAAACAGAATTCACTACTGTTACAACAGAACCTACAAGTGAATCGACCGTAACAACCACACATCCAATTACTACCGATGAAACAACAGTGACTTTACAAACAGAATCCACTACTGTCACAACTGAAACAACTACAGAAATAACTACTACCGATGAAACAACAGTCACAGAACAAACAGAACTCACTACTATAATTACAGAACCAACAAATGAATCCACGGAAACAACTACAGAAATAACTACTACCGATGAAACAACAGTAAATGGGCAAACAGAATTAACTACTATGACAACAGAACCGACCAGTGAATTCACAGAATCAACAATGATAACCACAGAAAAATCAACGACCGATGAAACAACAGTTACTGCACAAACAGAGTCCACCATTACAACAGAATTTACAACTGAATCAACAATAACCGAAGCAACCGATTCTGAAACCTCTGAAACTACCACAGAATTAACAACTGAAGAAAATGCAACCGAAGCAAATGTCACAGAACTAGATGAGGGTTGGTCAACATTTTCCATAGTAATGGCATCGATAGGAGGTTTTATAGGCATTGTGTTGGTAGGTTTCGGTGCCTGGGTATTTTTATCGCCCAGCCCAGGTTTGAATTTGCAAGACGCAATGTATGATGATGGGCAAAATTTACCGACGCTTGTTAGAATGGATAGTAGACAAATACCAGTGTAAAAGTGAATAGGTACTAATTTGTTATTATCATGGATAATAATTAAGTAGATTTACAGCTTCGCGCAGACTACATCCGCAACGCATCGCTTAACAAAAATCCGCCTATATCACTTTCGTACATTTTATATGAACTATCGTTATGTGTCTGAGCCTACTGCTACTGCTTTTATCGATTTTGTTTGGTTTATTAATATGTGACCTCGTTCGCACATTGGTGTTTTCGATCTTCCTCTACGGCGTTGAGACATGGACGTTAAGAGCAGCTGACCGCAACCGCATAGACGCCTTTGAGATGTGCTGTTGGAGGAGAATGCTGCGGATACCCTGGACAGCACACCGGACCAACGCATCAATATTGAAACAACTCCAGATCACGACGAGACTATCGACCACATGTCTCCAGAGGATACTCGAGTACTTCGGCCATATAGCAAGGAAGGAGGGTGATAACCTGGAGAAGCTCATGGTAACAGGTAAAATCGAAGGAAAGAGATCCCGAGGTCGTAGTCCGATGCGTTGGTCTGACCAGATCCGCACCACTCTTGAAACTCCCGTGCACGAGGCTCTAAAAATCGCCGCCAACAAATCTACATGGCGCTCCATTGTAAAGGACCGCATCCTAGGAAGGGGTCACGACCCCCAGTAATGGGGAATACGATTCAAGGAGGAGGATTCATATGTGAATGAATAATTAATTAGGTACTACTATGCAATAGGTCACTCGCTATGGAGTTACCGACTTTAGAACAGTGCTCCACCCTAAGGAGGAGGCCTATGTCACAGAACAGATACTACCTATGTTCAGTATTGGAATACCAACGGCTGAGATAATGATGATGATGATGATCATGAATATGTTACTTATTTCATATTCATAATTCATATTACGTATAAGAATTAATTTTTAATTTCAATTTTAGTGTCCTTATCTAGTCATAGTCCTTAATTTATTAAATAATCATGAGAATAAATAATTTATAAAGAGGTTAGTAATATACTTTTTATGTTATAATAAACAACTGTAGTCGCTCCTTTTCCACTTCAGCATAATATTTTACGTAATTTATTCCAAGCCCACCATCCTGAGTTTCACTCTACAATCATCTGACGCTCTAACATCCCCTCCACGTGTTGACATCGCGCCCTCGCACATGCGAAAGATTCTGATTAAATTTCAAGGTTTAAACCAATCGTTGCCATTAAGACGAAAGATTGGGGGTGATTTTTCCATACAAATGTATTCCTGTGGTTCATCTCTAGATAACTGCGTCAGAGCAATGGTTATATATATTATATATAATATATATATTTACCTTATCCTAATAATAAATAACCTATACAAACAACTAGAGCAATATTCATTGTTTTATCATTATTAAGGTTAAACGTCACCAATACAAAATGAAAATACACAGATATTATGAAGAAATAGGAAATAATTTTCCACTTAATTATTTGTGGTTGGCTCTGGATCTGGCCTTTATTTGCGAGAAAACATATATTTGTTAAAGAAAACCTTACAGATTCTTCGTATTTATGAAAATTGTAAAAAGTAGTCTTTTAGTTACGTTTATGTTTTTTTAAATAGCAAAAAAACACGTTTTTCTTTAATAAAATGTGTTTTAGCGCAAATAAAGGCCAGATCCAGAGCCAACTACAAACAATTGAGTGGGACATTATTCCCTATTTCTCCGTATCTGTGTATTTTGATTTTGTATGGGTGACGTTTAACCTTAACTAAATATTTTATTACTTTAGTTTTTAAAACACATTATAATTTATTACATACATACATTCACGCCTTTTTCCCGAAGGGGTAGGCAGAGGTGTACCCGGGACTCAGTCCCATAGTAGATACACCCACATTTCGCCAGTATGTTATTGGTCCCATGTAATAGGGGGCGAGTCTATTGCCATATACTGGGCACAATTCCAGACTCCAGGCAGTTATTGAGATAATTCTTAATGGAAAAAAAATATTATAATATTATATATATAATGATGAATATGTAGCGCTGACAAATAAATAACATGATTTTTAAATAATATAAGCGCCTTTCAGAAATACACGTACGAATACCTATATTAAATTACCCTGATGTATTATTATTATTCAAAACGTGTGTACGTGTGTTGTAATTGTCAAAATATAATAAAAGGCACTTTATTTAAATCATGCTACCATAATCTGATAAAGACCTCACCAGATAACTACGTGCGGTCGATATAGAAAACATTTTCCCCTGATTCTAAACTCCCTAGTTTAGAATCATATAACTATATAATAAAGAGTCCTCTATGGGGCTATACTAACTCCTGACTATAGCTGCATAGCAAAAAATTAGTTGACATTAATGGTAAAAGCAAAATTTTGGTATTAATTTCTTTATTAATTGTCACAGTATGTCAACATATCCATTAAGTATAACAGGTCAACCACATAGTATGACATGTCAACTACACAGTATGAGAGGTCAACTTCACAGTATGAAAATATTAAAGTAACTTCAACATGGCAAAAGTTGTGGGAAACATTACTAAAGTAGGGTTAAGCATGAGGAAAAAGGGCTTACTTAAGTGTAGTCAACCTGTCGTTCTGTGTGGTGGAAAAAGTTAGCAAAGCGTCTCGCAGCTTGATCAGCATCTTTAAGAAGGCTCAAAAGAGATTTAATTACGAGTTTCGAAACAAGAAATGTCATTCTTTAATCGAAAGGTTTCTAAAGGTCGAATAAGTATTATTCTTTTACTAAAACCAGATTTTTTTATATGTAGGCGTTCTAGTGGACCAACTTTGCCTCGAAGGGAGTCCATAGCGTAATATATTTTATTATTATTATATATAAATAAATATACACTATAATACATATGATAATCGAGATCCATAGAAGCAGAGAACACTTGGTACAGACCAGCCCCCGCTCGCAGCACCTCTTCATGAGTTGTCGCACGTACCAGCGCCGCCCTCCTCAACCATATTAGAGGAAGGAGGGCGGCCTTCGTGTCACAGTGTGACTCGTTTAATGTGACTGGATGGGAACCCAACCCCACCACGCGACGCTGCCGCGAGCTTGAGCAGTTTTGTATGGACGACTACACCAAGTGCTTTCCGCCACTCTACATCGAAATATTAAAACTAAAAACTAGATCCATTACTATAATTAATATAATATTTAATAATTAATTTCGAAAACAGAATATTTATTCTTAATACGAAGTCGATTTCAAGATAAGAATAGTAATATGACGTCCTCAATCTACTACGGCTTAAATCACCGTTTCATGAACGGATCATAATATTTTAATCTAGCATTACAAATTCTTGATAACTATATATTGTTAAGAACCTACCGTGATTCTTATATGTAATACTTTAATAAGTTATTAAGTAGGTCATTACTGTGTTCCGCTCTGAAGGGCAATGTAACCAGTGAAATTACTGGGCATGACGAGTTTCAACTACTAATATCTCAGGGTGATAGGCGCAGTGCCGTGCCGCGCTGAATTTATAATTTTAAAACACTAGGTGGCACTGTGTCTGATATGGGCAATCATGATGCTTACCATCAGGCGCCTGATTTGCTCGTCTTGTCACTCTAACTATAATAAAAAAAGTCCGGCAAGCGCAGCGTAGGACATCCACTCAGAAGGTGGTCTGATGTCCTAGTAAACCGCAGGAACAATTTGGACGCTTACAAACAGATAAGATTGAAATCTATTAGAGAGGCCTATTTCCAGCAGTGAACGTACTAAGAAGAGGAAATCCTTCTCTTTTTCTTTTTTAAGCAGCAGATTGTGGGATGAGCAGTGGTGCCCAATAGTTTGACACATTTTTAAGCGTTTGATATGAATACATTGAAGACTAGTTGTGCCCCGCGGTTTCACCCGCGTAGTCACCGTTCCCGAGGGGATAGCGTGATAAAATTGGATTCCCAATCGGTTAAATAGTTTTGGCATAAAAGAGTAATAAACATCCATCCATCCATCCATCCATTACATATTAAGTAGGACTAGTAGGATATAAGTAGGTTAGGATAGGATAGTAGTTTTTTTTTTAATGAGCTATGCTGTTGGCCTCAGATGGCCTCTACAGCTTTACCGGGCAGTGGTGAGCGCAGGAGGCGCACAACCCAAAGTTTAAGAGCGACTAGCACAAGGGCACCCAGAGATAGGAGATAGAATATTTGACTACTTATCTCATTGACGTGGCAATTTATTTTGGCTGTAATATTGTTTTATAAACTTTATAGTTTATTAATAACGAATAGCATCCTATAAAATTGTAATAAAATAACAAAAGAAAAGGCCGACAAGGATATTAGATAAATATGGTAATTTACGTTATAATGACTGCCTCGGTGGCGTAGTGGGCGCATGCTCGACTGCCAATCAAGAGTTCCCGGGTTCGATCCCCAGGTCAGGCATAGTGTTAAATATTGGATTTTTCCATTAGGAATTATCTCAATAGCTGCCTGGAGTCTGGAACTGTGCCCGGTATATGGCAATAGGCTCGCCACCTATTACATGGGACCAATAACATACCGGCGAAATGTGGGTGTATCTACTATGGGACTGAGTCCTGGGTACACCTCTGCCTACCCCTTAGGGAAAAAGGCGTGAATGTATGATATGATATAATAGGGGGGGGTACTATAGCTACCTAATATGTGAATTTATTTATCACCATATATTATAAAATGCAACGCAGAGCCCACACCACTGAGCCTAGAGACTAGAAATTTGGAATGTAGGTTCATTTCGTTGTTTGGACGTGTGCTAAGAAAGGATTTTTAAAAATTCACATTCTAAGGGGTCCAAAAAGAGCGTCAAAGTTTTGGTATAAAACTCAATATTTCATAATAGCGAGCGGGCAAAGCCGCTGTTCTTATACTAGTTCAATAATAATATAAACAGAACGCTTACAGTTCTAACACCAAAAGGCTTACTATCCTTGTTTTAATTTCAGTATTATGACTAATATATATATATATATATATATATATATATATATATATATATATATATATATATATATATATATATATATATATATATATATCATAATCTATATATGTAAAAAGAATATATATATGTAAAAATAATATGTCTAATGTATATATGTAAAAATAGTACGTATATAGTAAGTAAGAGATCGCCAGGCGCGAACGAATTCAATGTTTTTGAATTTCGAATTCAACGCGTTGCATGACTGCGTTCCCAGCGTGTCGGGTCCGCTAATCCAGTCCGGTCAGGTCCGGGTCCGGTCATTGTTATCACTGATAAAATAGAAGTAACTGATACATTATAATATTATAACAAAATAAATTATAGTAGGTTTGTTATCTGCTACGTTTTTTTTGGAGTTCTGCAAACCACGTCCTTAGAGATTTGAGCGATGAGCGATGATCACTTACATGAGAGACTAATGTAAACATTTTGTAAACTAATTTAAGTAACCGTCACCAGACACATATATAGGTAATATAATATAGGTACAATATCATACTTGAACACTCATTCAGCAGTCTACCCTCGGCCGTTTGAATATGTATGGAGACATTTAATCATAGGTAGTAGTTTTCAATTACGTGTTTAGATAGCCTAGATCTATCAGGTTTTCTTTTGCCCTGAATTCACGTTGTAGGTGTAGAAGTTCGTATTGGAAATATCTATATATTATGAATCAACTGAAATGAAAACTTAATATAATATTGTATTTGCGCACTCATAGCAGATAATTTTCCAGTAACCTTCGCTTAATTGTATTTCTTGTGGGTTTAGCATAAAAATCTGAAACAAAACTTATATTATTAATGCAATAATAGGAATCTCAGTTGAATTATTCCAAATACCTACTATTTTTATTTAATTAATAGTCTTGTAAGAAATCTTTGTAGTGGTAGGCCTCTATTGCAGGGGGCCGCCTGGGGAAGTACCACACCTTTGCCAGTTATTCATCCGCCAAGTAGTGATGTGCAAACTTGACTGTGTTCCGGTATGAAAGGCAATGTTACCAGCGAAATTACTGGGCACGACAAATTTCAACAACTAATATCTAGGCGCAGTGCAGTGCCGCGCAGAATTTGTTAATTTTAAAACACTGGGTGGCACTGTGTCTGATATGGGCAATCATGATGCTTACCATCAGGCACCTGATTTGCTCCGAATTTTCTGTTAAAAAATTATATGTGTGTCAACACAAAATGGCGGACGTTACATAACGTAAAATACTAGAACCTTCTAAAGAAAATTTACAAATTTTATGAAAACTGAAACTATATTAAGTATAATATTATAATAAGATGAATGTTTTGAAAATATATCTTTTATCATATTCACTCATATTAATATTCTTTAATATCATAATGTATATATTCTCTATATAATTACGTCTAAAAGATACATATTTACATACAAATATGATCAAATCTATTTTAATTAGTTTAAGAACTGATAATTTAATATTTTTAACATAAATTAAAATTAAATTAAATTTTTAATATTTTTGATGTTTTTATTCATATAATAATATAATTATGTTTATTGGTATATTTAATTAGTTACAGATTTTATTCTAGTTTAGTTTTAACTTTGTTAATACCTATGTAATAATGTATTAATTAATTTTATTAAAAAATATACATACTTAACTAAATAATTTTTTTTAATTTTTATTTTTTTTTAATTTTTAGACTCGTAAATGAGTTAATTTTACTAATATTAAATAGTGTTATATTTTTGGTGATTTTTTTTTAGACTTAATACTTCACACCACACACGAGTGACTCCTACAAACACCTATGACTCTATAAAAAGGCTAAGGATTGAAATGGATTAAGGACACACTGTTTTGCCGTATTCCTATACAAATTCTTAGAAAAAGAGCTAATGTATTTAATTCTGATAATGACTAATCCAGCAGTGATAAATGTTAACTATCCACACTTTAGAGATGTTGCTTTAATTTTTTTGAGAGATGAACACACTATTTATTGATGCTACTACACAATTTTTATACAAATAAAAAAAAAATGTTTTATAATTATAATATATGCCGTAAAAAAATCATCCTTTTGATTTTTAATTGATGAGCTTTCTAAAAAATATGTACATACACTATTTACTTTACTTTATTTAATATACATTAATAAATAATAATATTATCATTATTTCAGTGAATTTATTACATGTAGCGTCCGAGTTCCAGCGGGAATATTCCCGGCTTAAAATCCGGAGTCCCTGGATCGAATCGCACCATGTGGACTTCACCTGGGCGCTACCGTGTTTCGGATGACATATTAAACTGTAGGTCCCTATAGTTTCCTATAAGATATGTAGAGGGGGCAGTCGTTAGGTCACGTCGGAGGCTGCGTAGGAATCTTGGCGACCTGAAACTCTGACAATATGGGTTGTCCACATAACCCATATGAATTGACTCGTGCAGTGTAATTGGGGTAACCCGTTCTGTTAGAGTATAAATTCAAATTATCAATTATAATTATTATAATAATAAATTTACAGAAAATGTTACCTAAATAAAATATTTTCAAATTTTTTTAAAGATTTTTGTTATAATATTATGAATGATTATTTGTAATACTTATACACCTTACACCGTACACCATATCTCTATTCCTGGCTATGAATCCCACATGGCTGTGGGGTCAGCCTTCCTAATGATTCTCCTCACTTCGCTCTATCGTGGACATCGTCTTCAGAGACCTCGCACTCCCTAATGTTCCTTAGTATATACTACATCTTCTCGCCGTTGTCTACCCCTGATTCAACTAACACTATAATACCTATAGTAATATTATTTTTATGTCATATGTAATCAATCTATCGTACCGTACATAGAAAACATATAAGTATTTACAGTTTTTTGTACAACAAAAAAGTAACACAACATATATTCCAATTAACATAAATTTCAGTTTCAAGAAACTTTTAGCAAACTATGAAGTAAGTACTTATACCTTAATTATTTTCAAAGTAATGCGACTATATTTTCCATTACCGTACGAAACAGCAAATTTTAGTATGGAATTTTTTTTAATATGGCACAACTTCCACACACGGTCATCTGGTCCCAAACTAGGCTAGAAGCCTGTACTATGGTAATCAGAAGACTGATAACATACTTTTATACGCTTATAACACCCAGACACAGATCAAACAGACATGTTCATGCACACAAATGTTTGGACCTGGCCGGGGATCGAACCCGGGCCTGCAGCTCAGAAAGCAGAGTTACTATCATCTGAGCCAACGAGGCTGTCAAATTGTTGTGTATTGTTATATGGTTTTCCATGTAACAATATAATAAAATAATATATTTAAATAATTATAATAATAAGCATTGCTATTCAACGTGGCAAAGCCGCCAGTATCTTGGGTACGCTGCCATCTGACAGTGGTTTATAGCACTTGGATTTTCTATAGGCCTGTAGATTTTCGAAGTAAATATGATATAGTGTATTTAGTTAGGGTAGATAGTATGTAGGTAGCTCTATTGTTTAGTATTTATTCACTCTGCCCTTAAAAATCATTATTGCTTTATCATTTTAGAAAGTTGTCATCAGAATTTTTTATACATTTTCAAATATTTCGTAAATTTCGCGGTAAGTTATATGAATGTTGCAAAATTGATAGGTAGCTAATAAGGTTCTCTATAAGCCCTTATAAAGAGAATAAGCAATCATTCTGTATAATAAGAAATAAAAAAAATTGCACATAATGACATCAGCTCCGATAATTTCCTCTTTTACAGAATGCAAAAAAAATATAAAGGAATGTAATATATCTAATGTAAGCGGTGGCTGTGTGAGCTGTAGATCTCGCAAGTATGAGATTTGATGTGACACCGGATATTGAACATTTTTAACGTATTTAACCCTGTTCCAAGCCTTTTGGCTCGACCATTATTTATATTAGAAATTATTATTAGAAAAATTATCAAAATCAACTTTTCAAATTAAAAATTTACATAAATATGCAATTTGCTCACAATTTTCACGAGAATCTATTGAGATTGATAAAGTCGCACTCGGTTATTTACATTGCAATAAGTAATAACTTATAAAAATGACAAAAATTTTATATTAATTGAGGAATATTAATCAATACAAACAAAATGCAGATTTCACTAGATAATATTACTATGCTGCTTGAATATATAATAATATATCGAGGTATATCCGCGTGCTTATTTTCTTATTACGAACAGCAGTTCATAATAACTATTATAGAAGTGTGGAAAGCGTTTAATTGCTAAATTTCAGCTGTAAAACGGCATACAAAAATGACATTGACAGCAAATTTTACCGCTGTTGCTGCGCGATTACATTCGTAATAGCGGCAACTTTTCATCTAAACGTAATGGATAGCACCTATCGGGGTATCTGCATAATCATCTACAGTAGACGAGCTCAAAGACAGCCCCCGTTAGGTGCAAGGACTATTATGAATGGACGGAAAATAGATTGGATGTGGGTGTGATTTCTCGATGGTTGGTGACCGGGCTCGAGACTCCGGCACCTGCTACTTCCGACTCATGGGGAGATATTACAGGCGATAACCCGCCGCTTACTGAATAGGCCCCCCATAAAGGCCATCCATAAAGTAATAAAGGCGACGGGTAGGGCAATGTTGATGCGAGCGGTTAAGGATAGGAGGGGTGTCACTGGTCTTTAAACAATCTCGCGACTCCACTCTGGCCCGCCGTCGAAGGCAAGCTGGACATGAATCACAGAGCCTTCCCTCAGTAGTAATCAGATCCGTTGCTTATCCACTCCCCAACAGATCTCTATAACAGCTGTCCTGCGGTTAATTATATAATATACTTTCATTATTAGAAAGAATATTTGAATAGAATTTGCACTTGTATCCATGCACAGGTGAAAGTTTGTACATGTACCTAATAAGGTTGTTTCCGTTTTATTCCGTAGAACATGAACCTTATGTAATCACAAAACTACCAAACTACTTATGTTGAACCAAATAAAACACGATTACTTATTATAAAAATGTTGCTAGCCCGTTTTCTAGTTGTAAAAAGTTTATTTTTAAAAGACTTTAATATTCAGCGTCTTTATTTAATTAGTACAGGAACACAAACAAAAAAAAGTTAATTTGGGGTTGCGATTTTTCACTTGTTTTTGCTATGTTTTTAATTTTTTTTAAAGCAGGACCTGGGGATATATTATGTGTCTCTCTTATTATTTAAAAGTTTTCTTTATATATTTTTGATAATGTTTATTTCGGGTTCTGATGACAATACAATAAAACTGTTTAAAAAATCATCATTTCGTTAAAAAAAGCTATAAATATTTACTTTTTTATTCTGTAAGAGAACTAGTTTCCTCAATTAGACTTTACATCTTAAGTCAGGCTACGGCGTAGGGTCAGTTGTACCATCCTCCGATGGTTGTTTAATTAATGATACAAATGATAAACACTATATGGGTTGTATATTATGGTTAACTCAATGCCCAAATGGCGGTGTTTCGCGTAGCCAAGATTCCTACAAACAAGGGCAAATAGGGCCTTCTCCTTGACAATCTTTCGTTGTCTATCTGGGTTTCCACCAACAGTAGATTATCATTATTATCTCATTTGTAAAACCTCCACTGCTGATCATAGGCCCATAGATTTCCATCTAGTCCGGTTGTAACCGACCTGCATCCAGCGCCTTCAACTGTAAATAACTAAGCTTATTTATATTAACAAATTTTATATCACTAGAAAATTCCTAGGTACCTATTAAATGCATATTATTATGTCGCTCGAAAATACTGGCTATACCCGGTCTTTTGATAGGCGTGCACGGAGACCATTTTTTTTATTACAGAGGCCCCTTTGTCCTATTAATCTAAAGGTAATGCATAGCACCTAACGGGGTCCATCTCTGAAACCATCTACAAAAGATGAGCTCAAAGACAGCCCCCGCTAGGTGCAAGGACTATTGTGAATGGATGGAAACTACTTGATTTGGATATAGGTGTGATTTCTAGATGGATGGTAAGCGAGCATGAGAGACTCCGGCATCTGCCACTTCCGTCTCATGGTGAAATATTACGGCAGGCCATGACTCGCCGCTCACTAAACGGGCCCCCATAAAGACCGCCCACTAAAAGGGAATAAAGGCGACGAGAGGGGCAACGTTGGTGTGAGAGGCTAAGGGTAGGAGAAGTGTCACTGGAATTGAAACGACGATCACTTGCGTTACCCGAAGGTCGCATCACGCTCGCCCACTCGCCATTTATGCATATTATTATGAATATTAAAATTATGAAACTTAAACATAACCTCTACTGAACAGGTTAGGTTTGGTATAAAGCGCTTTTTTATGATAACTTTATGACAAACAAATCAAACAAAATATTACTTTTTTACACAAAAATTACATAAAATACTAAATAATCAATAGATTTTCCAAAAAAAATTAATACCAATCGTGTATTCACAGTTTAACTCGCCTGTTTTATGTTCAATTAGATATGTCGTGCATTACCAAGAATATAGACTTAACCGATATTTAGTATCCTTCGGTTCTGACCTTTAAGATTAACCTGTCGGAAGAAAAGGCCATCAAGCCACAATTAAACACAGAATATGACGTATTATAGCATATATTATCACATTACTATTTTGCCAATTCAAAGAATCGTATCTTATCCATGATAATGTTATAAATAATTATGATACGTATTTGATTATAACACAAAGCTTAAACAATGAAGATTTAGTGTTTTCACATGTTGTCGGCGGACGTTATTTTGAAATGCTAGTTATTAGTGTTGTGATATTGTTGTTGTGTGCGTCAGTGAAAAGTCAAGATGTGTGCGTCAGTTACACATTCGAGGAAGACTTTGAAAGTTTGTTTAACAATGAAGTCGGCGCATGTGTGGGGATGCAGTTTTGGGTGGAAAGAGACTATGATCCTTCTGTTTTTGCCGGTCCAAATGAATTCAGCTCTAAGTATATATCGCCTAACCCTGGTTTGAGCTGTGTATCATCGTTCCCTTTCACAATGTCAGCGGGAGGGGCGGTCGAAGTCCTGCTCTATATGGACTCTACGAATAATATGGACCAGATCAACATTCTGGTGAATCAGATAGTACTTAATGGCAACGATGCAGTAGTAGGGGATATATTACACAACCCACAGATGCCGAACTTCGTTGGAGGATGGCAGACACTGAGAACTAATCTTATCGGCTTTGGCATATTTCAGGGATACGTAAGTGATTGTTTTAAGTTATGATTCATTCATCTACAGGTTCTTTCAAGTTTTACCGGCACTTTGACCTTGACCTTGACCTACTTACTTTTTTACTACTTACTTACTTTTTGAATTGGGAGTCCTTCTAATATTATAAAAGCGAAAACTTGTGAGAATGGATTTTTGTTACTCTTTCACGCCAAAACTACTGAACCAATTGGACTGAAATTTGGTATGTAGATAGTTTAGACCCTGGATAGCACTTGGGATACATTTTATCCTGATATTTTCACGGGAACGAAGACTACGAGGGTGAAACCACGGGGCACAGCTAGTAATATATCATTATTGTCATATATTATAATGTAGCCTAATTCTGAAAGTTTCTTCAAAAGTTTGTGACCTCTTCCCGGAATAACTACTGAATTGATGGCACTGAAACTTATGCAAGGTCTGAAATCTAGAATAGCTAACACGTGGGTCACGAACTTTCTAAAGCAGCGGCTAAATTCGTGAGCCTCGGCTAGTTATGCCAACTAAATATGTTGATTGTCTCTATAATCTATTAATAGATGAGTTATAAATAATTGATAGGTAAGTAGGGGGAATGACGCTCACTTCAGGAAATCCCGCTGTAGTTTTTAATTTTTTTTAAATGAAGAAAATTAACATAATCTTCAAATATTGAACTATTAACTTTTTAACACGAATTGGTCTATCTTTTACTAACATTTGGTAAAAAAATAATTAAAAATAATAGGTTTGAGCGTCATTAACCCTGAACTTCGGAATTGAAACTTCTGGACTTGAAACTTCGGATAATGTCGCTCATATCTGTTTCTGGAAAATAACAAGTGCGATCCATTTTAATTTAACAAAATATTATACTTGAGATTAACTTTATACAATCAAAGTACTACACAGCCGTCTGATGCGGCGATACCACATTTCACAACAATTTTTTTTAAATTCCGCTCAAATAATGCATGTTTTTTATATCTACATTCATTTCATCATCACTCTCACTGTCGCAAAGGTTCTATTAGTGATCTTCAACTTACTCGCCGAAAAACTTTCTTTCACAAAACAAACAATATGTCACTAAGTGGTAAAAGAGCCTAGGCGAGCGCTTTATCCCCACACGGTCTTTGTTGATTTAACTTGAAATGAAAATATATGGACATAGTAGTTAAAAATTGATGAAATTATAAGAAAGTAGAAAGGTTTAGTACCAAGACTTTTGTAGTGGTAGGCCTCT
Organism: Hemistola chrysoprasaria; assembly: GCA_947063395.1. NCBI lineage: Eukaryota > Metazoa > Arthropoda > Insecta > Lepidoptera > Geometridae > Hemistola > Hemistola chrysoprasaria. Next base: position 11,369,569 of record OX346725.1, read on the forward strand.
TTTGCAGGGGACCGCCTGAGGAAGTATCACACCTTTGCCAGTTATTCATCCGCCAAGCAGTAATATGCAAACATTACTGTGTTGCGGTATGAAGGGGAATAGTACCAGAGAAATTACTGGGCATGATGAGATTCAACAACTCATATCTCAGGGTGACAGGCGCAGTGCAGTGCCGCGCAGAAATTTGTATTTCAAAACACTGCGTGGCACTGTGTCTAATATGGGCAATCATATAATATAATGCTTACCATCAGGCACCTGATTTGCTCGTCTTGTCACTCACTATCTTAAAAAGAAAAAAAAAACAAGAAAAGTTATGTTAACATTTGAATATGAATAAAATTTAGGACTTATCAACGAAAAAATCCATAAATTAGATCAGCTAAGACAAAAGCATAGAAATGAACTTCACGGTCATGTCACGAGCTGACTGTTTCTACTTCTCGCTGGCTATTAGAGGCCCTCACCTCCAACGATTTGCGTCTTGTGGCATATATGTATTACTTTGATAGAATTATAGGGATGAGCACCATTACCCGGCAAGCGTCATTATCCTATTTTTTTTAATAATGTTTATGTACCTACTATTTATTATAGATCTTAGCTTCCCCTATTTAAGAGAAGAACACATTTCAGACTGTCAATTTTTTATTAAGTACTTATATAACTTTACCAAATTTTAGTTTTATTGTCTTGTTTTTCTAGACATTGTGAAACGACAGTCTAATAATTTGAAGCAATTGAAGAACTCATTAAGTGTGACGTTCATGCGGTAGTCATAAAGGTGATATGATCTGATCAATACTTTGGCATTCGATAAGCTATTGAAATCACCGACAAGGTGATTATAAAATTGTCGAAATATACCGTTTGAAATGAAACAATTTAAGCCGGAACAACCTAGCTGCAATAATTAATGATAATCGTGATTGCTTTGTCAATAACAAAAACTCGATTCATAGTATTTTTGCAAGTTATTTTTGCACAAAATCCGTGGGTTTTTCTTTGAAAATATAATACGAGTATGCCTTATTATAATATGCCCATACATTCTTTTTTTAATTAAGTAAATAATTAGTAGTTACGTAAATTACTCGTACCTATACCTAATAAATGTATTATTCAAAGTTCAAAAAATCAATAAAATATTCAATTCATTAATATTTATTATTTTGCTTATTATTGACGCTACAGCGCTACAGCAAAGCTCTTTTTCAAGTGTCACACAAAAGAAAATTATATCATGATTTAATTTTACATTATACAGATCTTCCGCTATTTAAAAAACAATAATATTTTTAATTTAGCTCGCTCATCATTGCGCCCAGGCCCGTTTTAGTCCTGTTTGCTATTTTAAAATAACCTCACTATTTTACACAGTGTCGTTCAGTAAAATAATTAAACATTAGAAAATTGTAATAATAAGACGCCTTGAGCACGTTTAAGTCTTGTTTTTGCCATGCTGAGTTGGGGCCGTGTTGGGACACACTTTGTTTCTTTCTTTATGTGTTCAAATTTATGTCATAAACTTTATATATACTCTGTCTTAAATATAGTATGTGGAGTCTAGGAATTGTGTGCGTCTCAATAAATGTATTTTCTTTCTTTCTTTCTTTCTTTTTTTTTGTTAAAATTACCAACTTATCTATTTTTGATAGTTTTCTGTGGAAATTTCAAATAAAAATATATTTTGTACGGGACTCTAACTGTCCTAATATTTTGCCTATCGTTTTAATAAATGAATCCCTTTAATCCAAACAATAGATAAACTTGATCCTCTGATTACTAATTGCTCTTAAGAAATCAATAAAAAGCGAATTATTAAGTATACAAAATTCCTGAATACAGATTGATATTGGAAGATACGTTTATATTCTATTTCATCATCATCATCATCATTTTTGCCACAGGACGTCCACTGCTGAACATAGGCCTCCCCATAGATTTCTATCCAATCCGGTTGCAAGTGGCCTGCATCCGGCGTGTATATACTATTTACATGCGTAGGACGTCCACTCACAAGGTAGACAGATGATCTGATAAGGACGGCAGAAACACCATCCATGGATCCAGGCCGCTTACAGCCGGACAATATGGAAATCTATGGGAGGCCTATGTTCAGCAGTGCACGTTCTATGGCTGAGATAATTTCCTACTACACTTTCATACGTTTGATAAGACTGATTTTGAATAAATAAACACTACTAGTTCTTATAACATTGATTTTATAGTTATAAAACATAACATACATTCACGCCTTTTTCCCGCAGAGGTGTACCCAGGACTCAGTCCCATAGTAGATACACCCACATTTCGCCAGTATGTTATTGGTCCCATGTAGTAGGGGGCGAGCCTATTGCCATCTACCGGGCACAGTTCCAGACTCCAAGCAGTAAAAGTAATAAAAAAAAGTTATAGTTTCCTTAAAAAACGACATGGGTAATGTTGGCTAAAAGTCGAGATTGCTTCGCCCGCTATCAAAATCATCGAAATCATATAATAAAAATCGTCCTAAAAATGTAAACACTATTCTAATCCATGCACATCATCCCAATGTTGCAGACTATAGCGAAAGAGTCAATAGAAAAAAACGTTAGATTTCTTAATTTTATTGAAAAAAGTGGGCAAAGTTGTAGGGTTTTACGGTACTTACATGGTTTACCCGCGTAGTCATTGCTCCTATGGTGAATAAAAGTGCCCTAGGTGTTATTCCAGAGTCTAAACCAACCCATGTATAGATTAAGATAAAAAGACTGGTAATATAAAGCAGCTGCTACAGTGAGTTTTGTTATGAGGAATCTGTGATCTACCATATGCCGTTACATCTGCAACATAATGATTAATTTATATGATGATTAATGTTACTTATGGATTTTATTATCTGAAATAAATGAAATAAATGAATAGAAAAATTGCTAAATTACTTAACAGACGAATTTAGAAGGAAGAAAATTGTTATTTGTGGTGACTGGAACATCGATACAATGAAACAAAACTCAGTTACCAATGAATTAAATAACTTATTGAGGAGTTATAACTTTTTAATGCACATAAAATTACCTACAAGACTGAGTTCTTGTATAGATCAGATAGCTTCAAATATAAATAAGGTCAGCTCTGAAATACACCACCTTGGTTTGTCTGACCATGAAACAGCGCAATCGGTTACATTAAAGGCAAAGAAACATAGAGTTATCACCCACTGGTTTGAGCATAAACGAGATTACAGCATTGACAATTTAAGAAAGTTCTATAGATGTTTATCGTCCTTATCTTTCGCTGATGTATATGATTCCCACGTGGCATCAAACTCATTTCAGTTATTTTATGATGTCTTTTCTTTGTTTTTCTATTTATGTTTCCCCATGATCAAGGTAAAAATTGTCAATAAACCTTCTAAACTTAAATGGCTAACAAAGGGCATAAAGAAGTCTTGTAGGACAAAACGCTTTCTTTATGAGAAATATAGGGACGTCAAGTCAAATAAATTTAAAAATAAAAGCAAATTTAAACAATATAATTATATTCTTAAACGATGCATATTGAGATCGCAAAAGATAATAAATTATAAACTTATACAAAATGATAAAAATAAATGTAAAGCGACATGGAATGCTATTTCAAATGCTGTGACTAATAATAATTTATATAAAAACGACATAGAAATGATACATTATAATAATATGACATTTAATAATCCAACAGATATATGTAATACTTTCAACAATTATTTTTCTAACTTAGCTGTAAATAATCCAACCGCATTCAATAACGACAAAAAGTTTAATCACCATAGAAATGCGAACACCATTTTTATAACACCGGTTGACCCAGCTGAAATTTACAAAATTATAATGTCACTAAATAACAGTAAAACTAGTGGGTATGATGAAATAACCACAAAAGTACTAAAAAATTGTGCAGACATAATCTGTCATCCACTCTCGCATGTTATTAACCAATCATTTGAAGAAGGTGTCTTTCCGGATCAACTTAAGATGTCAATTATTAGACCGCTCTTTAAGGCGGGTGATAAAACTGATCCAAATAATTACAGACCCATTACGATAGTTCCTATCATGTCGAAAATTTTGGAAAAAGCTATGTTAAGTAGACTAAACAGCTTTCTAACTAGGCAAAATATTTTTAAGGATGAACAATTTGGTTTTCGGAAGGGAAGTTCAACTGGTTTGGCTTGTTTTGATCTGTTGAAGACTGTCACTGAGACTATAAATAATGGAAATCCGGCAGTTACTCTGTTTTTGGACTTAAAAAAAGCATTTGACATGGTCAATCATACAAAACTTTTGAATAAGCTTGATTATTACGGTATCAGGGGCAAAGCTTTGGATTGGTTAAAAAGTTATTTGCAAGATAGAAGGCAGTGTACCCAAATAACCAAGGTCATGAGCAATAATAAGAAAAATTTAACAAAGAAAAATTTTAGGTCCGACCCAGTTATAAATAATAAAGGTGTCCCTCAGGGTAGCATTTTAGGTCCTTTGCTTTTTTTAGTGTATATTAATGATCTACCTGAAGTAACATCCCATAAATGTATCTTGTTTGCTGACGACACTACGGTAATTGTAAAATGTAATAATAAAGAATCAATTCAACAAACTATGAACGAAGCTCTTGCGGATATAATACATTGGACAGAATGGAATAATTTATCAATAAATATTAATAAAACGAAAATAATACAATTCAATTCTTATAATACAAAATCCATACCTATTGACGTTGCTTACGAGAATGAGAAAGTAGATGAAGTAGAATCTTATAAATTTTTAGGAATATACTTGGATCGACACCTTAACTGGAAAACGCACATAGAAAATGTTTGTCAGAGACTTAGTCGCTTTGTTTTTGCACTAAAAAAGGTACGACAAACTGTGTCTTCAGATGCTGCACTAGCTGCGTACCACGGGTACGTGTCATCTGTTCTTAGCTATGGCTTAATAGCATGGGGAAACTCTGTAGATGCAGACAAAGCTTTTAAGGTTCAGAAACGATGCGTTCGAGTAATAAATAAAGCCTGGTTTTTGGATAGCTGCAAGCCATTGTTTAAGAAGTGTAGTATCCTTCCACTCCCGTGCATGTACATCAAAGATATATGTATATTTGTTCGAACCCATCCAAATTATTTTATAAAACATAGTGACATTATACAAAGGCAAAAGAGATCTAGATTTAAAAACTTGCTTTTTCAGCCCACTTGTCATAAATATATTTATAAAAGAAACGTATTTAATATGTGCATTACAATTTACAATAAATTACCCGAGGACATTAAGATTTTAAAGGAAAATAAGTTTAAATTTAATCTACATAAGTGGCTACTAGATAAATGTTTTTATAGTGTACAGGAATATATAAATTTGAAATAGACTAAATGAAATGTATAGTATGCAATCTTTCTGACATTAATATATATATTTTTTAATTATAATTGACATTGGAATAATTAATAATATCATGACTGAAATATTTGCACGCCTGCTTGCAGGCTGAATACACTGACTTTTAGTTATTTAAGATCCTATATTATAATGTATATGTGTATTCTGGCAAAATAAAATATTTGATTTGATTTGATTTGATTTGATTTGATTTGAATTAATAATAATAATTATAAACTAAACCAAAATTTACAAATAGCCGAATTTCCACCAAATAGTTCAGTAGTTTTGGCGTGGATGAATGTTTGTTAAACATTCATCCATCCATCCCTCCTCACCAACTTTAACATTTATTACGTTAATAGGATACGCAATGCAAGAATTTCCAAAATTATTGATATTTATTTTAAATATGGGACAACTTCCACACACGGTCATCTCGTCCTAAACTAGGCTAGAAGCCTGTATATGGTAACCAGATGACTGATATAAGCATACTTATATAAGCTTATAATACCCAGACACAGATCAAACAGACATGTTCAGTCTTACAAATGTTCGACCTGGCCGGGGATCGAACCCGGGGCCTGCGGCACAGAAAGCAGAGTTACCATCTGTGCCAACCAGGCTGTCAAATCGTCACGAGAACAAAGTCGCTGGAATTACGCTATTAAAATTAACATAATAGAGAGAGAACCTTGATGGAATAACAAATAGATTAAAATAATTCCTTTATCGTGGCACTATCAATCAATAATTATTGTTAATCTGGTTGGAATGCCACATTATGAGTGCTGTCTTATTGCGAGTTACTCAAACAAATCCCTTTTAAGACTTGCAGAAACGTGCTCATTATCAATATACGATTTGAAATTCATGATTGTAAGCAGATTTACTTAATACGCATGCAACTGCTTCAAAATATCAGGAAACTCACAAAACGACGAATCTTGGTAGATATCGCGTAACAAATTATGCTAGTGGTAATTATGTTGTGGTAGTGCGAGTGCTAGTTATGGTAGTCTATTCTATGTATGTTCTGTTGAAGTATCTATTGTATGTGTTGTTGTATATTAGTAAAATACCAAATCCCATATTATCTAGATATTCCCTATTGCACACCACCGTCGTTTATTGTTTTAACTCTCCGTTTCCATCCCCAGGTTGTCTGTAAGAAATAGCTTAACGCGATAAGACCGCCGGTTGTACATTTAAGTATAGTTTCTCTGTATCCTTTGTATTGGTTCTTTAAGTGTGGTGTACAATAAAGTATTATCTATCTATCTATCTATCTACCTGTTAATTGTTTGGAACTTTGTTTTTTATTTTATTTTGGTATGCAATAAAGTATTATTCAATTCTATTCTATTCTATTATAGTGCTCATTATCACATAATAATTCTACGTCTATGGCATCACCCTAAGAGCAGGCTACAGGATTCGATTTTAGTTGTTTAGATTTAAATCGCATACGATTCAAACCGTCTGAACAGACTTACAGAATAATATTTCTTTCAGTTCTACGAACAAAAATAAAATTCATTTTCAATTTTTTATTGAACAACTAACATCGACCCGTGTAAACAGATTTTATATTGAGTCATACCAAACTCCGACCTACATAGCTTACATTGAAGCTATCTCCATAGCGTCAATTCTTGTATTCTTTATTTTTATTGTGATCAGATTTGTAGACGTTGAAATTCATCAGTAGTATCTACTTCCATCTTATGTAATCATACTAATATTATTGTACGTAATTTAATAAGAGATATTTGTCTCCTTAACTGTTTTATCGCGCTACCGACCTGCCTACCACAGGTTTATACGGTTACCGATAGCCCAACTGGTTATACTTACTATGGGTAGATAAGGTTATCGATAGTCCAACTGGTTGTACCACGGTTTTTATGTTTACCGATAGCTCAACTGATTGTACCATGGTTAGATAAGTTTACCGATAGCCCAACTGGTTGTACCAGGGTGCATAAGTTTCACGATAGTCTAATTGGTTGCTGGTACAACCATGAATGAACATCATTAAAGGTCAAAACTAACTGAACTCTAATTTAATATAATAATCGTGTTTAGCTATTTTAAAAACCCAAAAGTGCTTATCGGCTTTTGATGCTGACTGTAAACTATTTCTGAGGTAATATATTACTACAATTTTGTACAACATTAAATAAGTGAAAATTATGACTGTAGAGCCAACGGCTAATACTCACAATGTTACAATTAAGTTGCACTAATAACAATTTTCCTGCTTCTCATTCCAAGGCTAAGCCCTAAGATGACTTGACTTTCAAACATACGAGCATAATATTAATTACTTTAATAATTTACTTTATTATTGAATAATCACCATGTACTACCAACAAATACTATTTTATTTTTTTACAACGTTTCATTTATAAAAATATATTTTTCACCTACAATTACCCCTAGTTAATGAACCTTTAGGTTTATAAGTAACGTAGTCCGTTTTTCCTTTCAGGTATCGTTTATGGGTATGGCCGCACAAGGATCGCGTGTTTTGGTCGACTCGTTTCGGTATATCCCTCCAACTGCTGAAGATGACGAATGTCCTTTCTATGAAGAAGAATTAGAACTCTTAACTACGGAACTAACCACTGTCACGGAAACCGAACCAACCACTGTCACGGAAACTGAACCTACCACTGAACAAACAACTGTCACAGAAACCGAACCAACCACTGTCACGGAAACTGAACCTACCACTGAACAAACAACTGTCACAGAAACCGAACCAACCACAATAACCGAAACCCAACCAACTACTGATCCGACAACTGAAACGGAACCCGAACCAACAACTGTAACAGAAACCCAACCAACTACTGCACCAACAGCTGTCACAGAAACAGAACCAACAACTGTTACAGAACCCGAACCAACTACAGTCACAGAAACCCAACTAACAACTGTTACGGAAACCGAACCAACAACTGTAACGGAAACCATACCAACTACTGAACTAACCACTGTTATAGAAACCCAACCAACAACTGTTACAGAAACCCAACAAACAACTGTTACAGAAACCGAACCTACTACTGAAGTAACAACTGTCACAGAAACTGAACCAACAACTGTAACGGAATTTGTACCAAGTGTCACAGAAACAGAACCAACAACTGTTACAGAAACCCAACCAACAACTGTTACAGAAACCGAACCTACTATTGTTACAGAAACCGAACCTACTACTGAACTAACAACTGTCACAGAAACTGAACCATCAACTATAACGGAATTTATACCAAGTGTCACAGAAACCGAACCAACAACTGTTACAGAAACCCAACCAACAACTGTTATGGAAACCGAACCAACAACTGTAACGGAAACCATACCAACAACTGTTACAGAAACCGAACCCACTACTGAGCTAACAACTGTCACAGAAACTGAACCAACAACTGTAACGGAATTTGTTCCAATTGTCACAGTAACCGAACCAACAACTGTTACAGAAACCCAACCAACAACTATTACGGAAACCGAACCAACAACTGTTACGGAAACCATACCAACAACTGTTACAGAAACCGTACCCACTACTGAGCTAACAACTGTCATAGAAACTGAACCAACAACTGTAACGGAATTTGTTCCAAGTGTCACAGAAACCGAACCAACAACTGTTACAGAACCAGAACCAACTACAGTCACAGAAACCCAACCAACAACTGTAACAGAAACCGAACCTACTACTGAACTAACAACTATCACAGAAACTGAATCAACAACTGTAACGGAATTTGTACCAAGTGTCACAGAAACCGAATCAACAACTGTTACAGAAACCCAACCAACAACTGTTACGGAAACCGAATCAACAACTGTTACGGAAACCATACCAACAACTGTTACAGAAACCGAACCCACTACTGAGCTAACAACTGTCACAGAAACTGAACCAACAACTATAACGGAATTTGTTCCAAGTGTCACAGAAACCGAACCGACAACTGTTACAGAACCTGAACCAACTACAGTAACAGAAACCCAACCAACAACTGTTACAGAAACCGAACCTATTACTGAACTAACAACTGTCACAGAAACTGAACCAACAACTGTAACGGAATTTGTTCCAAGTGTCACAGAAACCGAACCGACAACTGTTACAGAATCTGAACCAACTACAGTAACAGAAACCCAACCAACAACTGTTACAGAAACCGAACCTACTACTGAACTAACAACTATCATAGAAACTGAATCAACAACTGTAACGGAATTTGTACCAAGTGTCACAGAAACTGAACCAACAACTGTTACAGAAACCCAACCAACAACTGTTACGGCAACCGAACCAACTACTAGTACGGAAACCATACCAACTACTGAACTTACTACTTTTACAGAAACCCAACCAACAACTGTTACAGAAACTGAACCTACTCCTCAACTACCAACTGTCACAGAAACTGAACCAACTACTGTTACAGAAACGGTACCAACCACTATAATAGAAACCGAACCAACCACCCAACCAACAATCGTCACAGAAACCGAACCAACTACTGTAACGGAAACGGAACCAACCACTGTAACGGAAACTGAATCTACAACTGAACCAACTACTGTCACTGAAACCGAACCAACTACTGTAACGGATACTGAAACTATAACTGTTACGGAAACCCAACCTGGAACTACTGAATCAACCACGATAACGGAATTTGAAACAGTCACTGTAACGGAATCAGAAACAAATACTGTAACGAACACTCAGACAATTACTGTGACAGGAACAGAACCAACTACTGCAACTCAAACAGATGAAGAACCAAACCCAGATGAAAATGGATCAACCCTTGATGCTAGCAGTACCACGGAAACTAATGAAATCGATCTACCAATTCCCGATTCCAACTATTACAGCTTTTGGACGCCACTAACGATATCAATGGTGGTCATTTTATGTTTTATCCTGTTAGTAGTTATTGCATGGACATGTTATTATTTAGGATGGAGAAAAGCAAAGAAGGATGATGAAGACTATCTAGTCGACGTAGACGACAGTTTAAGTTTACCTTCAATGATCCCAAGAGTAACAAAGGCGTATACGGATACAAACTTTAACCCTTACTTGAGAAATCCTTAGCACATAACGCTATCTCATTCCACAGTCTTTTTAAACTCGAGTCCAGCAAGGGTTGACAAAGATAAAGAAGCCTATGAAATAAGGCACGGTCTGAGAAGACTTCAGTTCAGGGTGAAGAGTGCTTTGCTATTTACCAAACATTATTTGGATAGGTCCTGACTGAGTCTTTGAACTTTTGGTTAATTTTCTTATTAAAGTTGTGATATCACAATTACAATAATTTTACACTGTGTGTAAAAATGTATGGTTTTAAAAACAGATTCGGAAAAGTAGGTCCTTTTAACTCAAGTTCTTTTAAAGATCTTATTTGTGGTAAGTGACATGTACAAATTCTTTCTACTACTATTTATTGAGTATGTATGAGTCTAGTTAATAAGGTGTCCATCCAATTGACTTTATCGATATTTTTTTAAAAATATTGTGATCAAAGTCATGTTAATATACCAAATAAAACGGCATAATATTATAGTAAATTATGTACCTACTACATACTCATAATTAACACACATAACGGATCCATGTTAGCATATGGCCTATGATATTAATTTAGAATATTAATTGTGAAATTGTCTTAATATTTTGTAAATAATTTTAAAATATTTGTAGATACTCAATGTTAGGAATTATTGTGATGATAGTTTAATATTTAATAAATTATATTTAAAAAAAAACATCTATTTTTTTTTAAATTATTATCACAATACTCAAAATCAATTTAAAGCAGAAGGCTAGAATATAATAAAAATTAAGCTATTCAGAGCGACATCTAGAGAAATTACAGACACTAAAAGAATTGCGTCACGATTAAATATAATTATTATTTATAATATAATGAGCTAGGTACGCCTACGACGTGCCTACTACCGACCTATAGGACACTTATCTGCACAAATATTAATTATTTTTAGAATTCATACGTAAAAAGTTTACACAACACGCATTATCAAAGATTAGGGTTAACCTGGATTATCTTAATGCAATTCCGACCAATGGAAGAGTTGAAAATAGTAGTTATCTATCTTCAGTACGACGTCTGCCAAATTATTTCGGGTAGTGGCTGAAGGATTTCCATTGTCACACCTACAGCAAACGTAGAAACACTAAATAACACTATGCGATGTTTCTATTAGCTGCTGTGCTCATACTTTCGGGCTCAATTCTTTGTCAGGATTCCAATATAATTTTTAACGATGAAACCTTTTCCGAAAATGACTGGGTGCCCGTAAAATATGAGCAAATAGGATTAATTGAACTCAACCAAAGTTCTAATAGTTTACGTGCAGAAAATGAAAGTTACAAAAGTCTTCCATTCTCGCTGTTGCCCGGGAGTACCCTGGAGTTCCTTGTTCGTTTTAGGAACATTTCTGTTAATAGTGAAATAGTAATATCTATTTATTTGGAGGGGAGTGAACTCATTGAAGTAAAAGCCCTTGAAGGGGTCAAAGAAGGACAACAAGAAGGTTGGAAGAGAATATCTGTGCCGATACAAAATGGAGGAGATGGATATGTAAGTATATTTTTATTTTTAATTACTCACCTTTACCTTTTCATATTAAATGAAGTAAATTTCAATTTTAAGTATTTGCTAATTTATTATAGGTATTTTATGTAGGTAGGTGTTTACCTACATTATTTTTATAAAATATAGTAAAGGTTTACTAAGACTAACTAAGAAACATCAAAATTCATAAAGTAATCGAACATCTATACAAAATGAATCATTTGTTATTTAATCGGTCTGTTTCTAATTTGTATTGAAAGACGATTTTTTGCTAGAATTTTAACATTTTCTACTATTTGTTTAGTTTGAGGAAAACATTTACGAATATTTTATATTTTTAAAGACTAGTCCAACCTTATCGCTACAATATGACAATGGGAAGAAAAATTTCAGCCACGAGCGAGACAATATTAACCATAATATTATATATACAACAATATAACATAACATAAAATCACGCCTTTTTCCAAATATATATGTATTCCCAAATACATAACAAAAAAATACATCACACCGAGGCAGTCATGCAATATTATGTACCAACTAAATTAATATAATATTTCTGTAATATGTAATATATAGCTGAAGGAGTCTGTATTAAAGATATTTTATATCATTTGTATTTTTTTGTGAATGCGAAAAGAAATTCAACCTGCATTAAAAATAAATAGCAGTGAAGAAAATCAATTCATAAAAACTAGAAAATTAATTTAAGAGCGGTACTTAATATATACATTAAGATTTAATATTTTTTTTACATTTATATTTTAATCTATGAATAATGAAATCTATGAAAAAAGAATATGACGGATATTCATAATCCGTAAATTATATCATTATTTTAGCTATAAAATAATATTACGTTACTGATTTCATGATATATTTTTAACCATGGATAGTCAATCGATGATTTATCGTAAAACACCACCTCTTAGCAATTTGACACCATTAACATTTACCAAATCCATGTTTTGTATTTCCCTGTTTCCTCCGAATGTTGTCAACATAGATTAGATTAGATTAGAATACTCTTTATTTCGACCATTTTTACATAATATTACACAGTACAACATAATAACTTAAAATTTAAGCTATAACTAAAAAGTGATTGGTCGACAATGGGCGGCCTTATCGCTTAAAGCGATCTCTTCCAGGCAACCAGTCTGGACGGAAAGGTGTATGATAGGAAGAGTAGGGATGGGATCGGGTACAAAATTATTACACATAACTTATATACACTATACATAATTGGAATTATAATATTTACTACATATTATTAATATACCACATACATCTATAACATAATATGAGATACATATATACTACACATTTATACATAATATATAATATGTTATACAGTAATAAAAATATAATATAATATAATAAATAAAGTATAACATAATATGTATGTACATTTACGAGTATAATATTATGACTATTAAATATATTGATCATAGCGGATGGATATCTATACTAATATTATAAAGAGAGAAACTTTGTTTTTTTGTTTTTTTGTTTTTTTGTTTTTTTGTTTTTTTGTTTGTAACGAATAGGCTCCGAAACTACTGGACCGATTTTAAAAATTCTTTCACTTATGGATAGCTTAATTCAGTGTGAGTGCCATAGGCTATATGAGATTTTGAAAAAAAATGGGGATCCGTAAGAAAACTGCAATATTGTGAACCAAGGTGTTACATAATATAATTACCATATTCATAAATTTGCGTGCGCTGTGAAATGCATTGATGGTAGAATAATATAATGTACTAGGGGTTTGTAGTACTTATCAATACCTACAAAACAGTATACATAGATTATATCCATCTTTTTTGGTTTAGTCACAATAATCGAAAAAGTGATTATTTTCATGTGGTGTGAAAACTATTGGTGGTAGAGTAAAGTAATGTATTAGGGGTTTGTAGTACTTATCAATACCTACAAAACAGTATACATAGATTATATCCATCTTTTTTGGTTTAGTCACAATAATCGAAAAAGTGATTATTTTTCATGCGGTGTGAAAACTATTGGTGGTAGAGTAAAGTAATGTACTTGGGGTTTGTAGTACTTATCAATACCTACAAAACAGTATACATAGATTATATCCATCTTTTTTGGTTTAGTCACAATAATCGAAAAAGTGATTATTTTCATGTGGTGTGAAAACTATTGGTGGTAGAGTAAAGTAATGTATTAGGGGTTTGTAGTACTTATCAATACCTACAAAACAGTATACATAGATTATATCCATCTTTTTTGGTTTAGTCACAATAATCAAAAAAGTGATTATTTTTCATGCGGTGTGAAAACTATTAGTGGTAGAGTAAAGTAATGTACTTGGGGTTTGTAGTACTTATCAATACCTACAAAACAGTATACATAGATTATATCCATCTTTTTTGGTTTAGTCACAATAATCGAAAAAGTGATTATTTTTCATGCGGTGTGAAAACTATTGGTGGTAGAGTAAAGTAATGTACTAGGGGTTTGTAGTACTTATCAATACCTACAAAACAGTATACATAGATTATATCCATCTTTTTTGGTTTAGTCTCAATAATCGAAAAAGTGATTATTTTTCATGCGGTGTGAAAACTATTGGTGGTAGAGTAAAGTAATGTACTAGGGGTTTGTAGTACTTATCAATACCTACAAAACAGTATACATAGATTATATCCATCTTTTTTGGTTTAGTCACAATAATCGAAAAAGTGATTATTTTTCATGCGGTGTGAAAACTATTGGTGGTAGAGTAAAGTAATGTACTTGGGGTTTGTAGTACTTATCAATACCTACAAAACAGTATACATAAATTATATCCATCTTTTTTGGTTTAGTCACAATAATCGAAAAAGTGATTATATTTCATGCGGTGTGAAAACTATTGGTGGTAGAGTAAAGTAATGTACTAGGGGTTTGTAGTACTTATCAATACCTACAAAACAGTATACATAGATTTTATCCATCTTTTTTGGTTTAGTCACAATAATCGAAAAAGTGATTATTTTTCATGCGGTGTGAAAACTATTGGTGGTAGAGTAAAGTAATGTACTAGGGTTTGTAGTACTTATCAATACCTACAAAACAGTATACATAGATTATATCCATCTATTTTGGTTTAGTCACAATAATTGAAGCAGTGATTATTTTTCATGCGGTGTGAAAACTATTGGTGGTAGAGTAAAATAATGTACTAGGGGTTTGTAGTACTTATTAATACCTACAAAACAGTATACATAGATTATATCCATCTTTTTTGGTTTAGTCACAATAATCGAAGCAGTGATTATTTTTCATGCGGTGTGAAAACTATCGGTGGTAGATTAAAGTAATGTACTAGGGGATTGTATTAATTATCAATACCTACAAAACAGTATACATAGATTATATCCATCTTTTCTGGTTTAGTCACAATAATCGAAGCAGTGATTATTTTTCATGTGGTGTGAAAAGTATTGGTGGTAGAATAAAGTAATGTACTAGGGGTTTGTAGTACTCATCAATATCTTCAAAATAGCCCACGATAAATTATAACATGTGTTAAGGTTTGGTCATTGTAACAGAAATAGTCATTAATTTGCGTGCGCTGCGTAAACCATTAGGGTTATATTTATTAAAATACAATGTATCACGAATTTACTCCTGATAAACGTCCACTATACCTACTTCTGCTACCCGTGCGAAGCCGGGGCGGGTCGCTAGTAAGATATAAGATCATAGCGCAAGCTCGACTGCCCCGATCATGTTCGACCCGAGTTCCGGGTTCAATGATCAGGTCAGACAAAGTGCTCTTTGGATTTTTCCGTTAGGAATTATCTCAGTGACAGCCTAGAGTCTGGATCTGTGCCCGGTACATGGCAATAGGCTCGCCCTTATTACATTAGACCAATAATATACTGACGAAATGTGAGTCTGGCTACCCTTTCGGGGAAAAGGCGTGATTGTATGTTATGTTTATTAAGTCATATAAAATAGGTGAAGTATATTCGGAAGAAGCAGGGGGATACAAAACATCAATTAGGCAAGCAATAAGAAGCTATATAAAAACCATAATTTTAATAACAAGTGTAGGATTGATGTTATTTTGTGACGCGCCTGCCACGGATTGTCGCGGGACTCAGGATCCGCGGAGTCATCGACCAGGGCACATATCATTTAACGTGAACGTTTTGGTGGTTTTATGAAAAGTATTAATGGCAACGAGTGGTTAAAGCAGAATCTATGATATAAGCGAAGGCGCGTTGGCAACTCCGTGCGTGGGATGCCAGAGCGAGAGATGCTTGTAGAGCGCAAACCAAAAAATATGTGGCCATCAAGATGGTGGAATAAATTTTGGTATTTATGCTGTAGTGTTCAAGTATTATTTCATGGAAAAGGAGCGGATACACAAGAAACAAACATATTAGCGAAGAGACCGATAAAATATATAGGTAGAATATTGAATAATATAACCATTTCAAATATTATAATATAACATACGAGTAAATATAATATTACTTATTATGATCCCTATAGACTTAAGTCTAAAGGGGTAGTAACTTAAGCTACTCACAATATATATAATATAAATAATATAATGAGCAGCTTATTAAGCTACTCATTATATTATTTATATACACAGTTAACATTTTTTCTCATAAATAATCAATCTAAATTATAAGTTTTCGCGATTCTAGTCATCATATTCCATTAAATTCTTAAATTCAATAAATATATAGTATTTTAGGTACTAAGTACATACTCGTATAAATAGAATACCATTTTCGACTGATTATTTTTTCAAAGAATGCAGAAGCTTTCGTCTATTCCAGATTTCATTCATGGGCGTGGATGCGGAAGACGCAATGGTTTATGTGGATGTATTTCGATACCCGTCCAATACTGATGACAATCTTGCTGTTTTTAATGACGAACCAACCATTGCTGCCACTGATACAGACATAGCACCAAATACTGCTGCTACTGATACAGACACAGCACCAACCACTACGGCTGCCACTGATATTGACACAGCACCAACTACAGCTGTCACTGATATTGACACAGAACTAACTTCTGCTGCCACTGATACAAACACAGCACCAACCACTGCTGCCACTGATACAGAAACACCACCAACTACGGCTGTCACTGATATTGACACAGCACCAACTACTGCTGCTACTGATACAGATACAGCACCAACCACTGCTGCCACTGATACAGACACACCACCAACTACGGCTGTCACTGATATTGACACAGCACCAACTTCTGCTGCTACTGATATAGACACAGCACCAACTACGACTGTCACTGAGATAGACACAGCACCAACCACAGCTGCTACTGATATAGACACAGCACCAACTACTGCTGCTACTGATACAGACACAGCACTAACCACTGCTGCCACTGATATAGACACAGCTCCAACTACGGCTGCCACTGATATTGACACAAACCCAACTACTGCTGCCACTGATACAGACACACCACCAACTACGGCTATAACTGATATTGACACAGCACCAACTACTGCTGCTACTCATACAGACACAGCTACAATCACTGCTGCCACTGATATAGACACACCACCAACTACGGCTGTCACTGATATTGACACAGCACCAACCACTGCTGCCACTGATACAGGCACGGCACCAACCACTGCTAATACTGATACAGACTCAGCACCTACCACTGCAGCCACTGATATAGACACAGCACCAACAACTGCTGCTACTGATACAGACACAGCACCAACCACTGCTGCCACTGATACAGACACCGCACCTACCACTACTGCCACTGATATAGACACAGCACCAACCACTGCTGCCACTGATATAGACACAGCTCCAACTACGGCTGCCACTGATATAGACACAGCACCTACTACGGCTGTCACTGATATTGACACAGCACCAACTACAGCACCAACCACTGCCGCCACTGATACAGACACACCACCAACTACGGCTGTCACTAATATTGACACAACACCAACTACTGCTGCTACTGATACAGACACAGCACCAACCACTGCTGCCACTGATACAGACACGGCACCAACTACGACTGTCACCGATATTGACACAGCACCAACTACTGCTGCTACTGATACAGACACAGCACCAACCACTGCTGCCACTGATATAGACACAGCACCAACTACGGCTGTCACTGATATTGACACAGCACCAACTACGGCTGTCACTGATATTGACACAGCACCAACCACAGCTGCCACTGATACAGACACGGCACCAACCACTGCTAATACTGATACAGACACAGCACCAACCACTGCTGCCACTGATACAGACACCGCACCTACCACTGCTGCCACTGATATAAACACAGCACCAACTACGGCTGTCACTGATATAAACACAGCACCAACTACGGCTGTCACTGATATTGACACAGCACCAACTACGGCTGTCACTGATATTGACACAGCACCAACCACTGCTGCCACTGATACAGAAACACCACATACTACGGCTGTCACTGATATTGACACAGCACCAACTACTGCTGCTACTGATACAGATACAGCACCAACCACTGCTGCCACTGATACAGACACACCACCAACTACGGCTGTCACTGATATTGACACAGCACCAACTTCTGCTGCTACTGATATAGACACAGCACCAACTACGACTGTCACTGAGATAGATACAGCACCAACCACAGCTGCTACTGATATAGACACAGCACCAACTACTGCTGCTACTGATACAGACACAGCACTAACCACTGCTGCCACTGATATAGACACAGCTCCAACTACGGCTGCCACTGATATTGACACAAACCCAACTACTGCTGCCACTGATACAGACACACCACCAACTACGGCTATAACTGATATTGACACAGCACCAACTACTGCTGCTACTCATACAGACACAGCTACAATCACTGCTGCCACTGATATAGACACACCACCAACTACGGCTGTCACTGATATTGACACAGCACCAACCACTGCTGCCACTGATACAGGCACGGCACCAACCACTGCTAATACTGATACAGACTCAGCACCAACCACTGCAGCAACTGATATAGACACAGCACCAACAACTGCTGCTACTGATACAGACACAGCACCAACCACTGCTGCCACTGATACAGACACCGCACCTACCACTACTGCCACTGATATAGACACAGCACCAACCACTGCTGCCACTGATATAGACACAGCTCCAACTACGGCTGCCTCTGATATAGACACAGCACCTACTACGGCTGTCACTGATATTGACACAGCACCTACTACTGCTGCTACTAATACAGACACAGCACCAACCACTGCTGCCACTGATATAGACACAGCACCAACTACTGCTGCCACTGATATAGACACACCACTAACTACGTCTATCACTGATATTGACACAGCAACAACTACGGCTGTCACTGATATTGACACACCACCAACCACAGCTGCCACTGATACAGACACGGCACCAACCACTGCTAATACTGATACAGGCACAGCACCAACCACTGCTTCCACTGATACAGACACCGCACCTACCACTGCTGCCACTTATATAGACACAGCACCAACCACTGCTGCCACTGATATAGACACAGCACCAACCACTGCTGTCACAGATACAGATACACCACCAACTCCGGCTGTCACTGATATTGACACAGCACCTACTACTGCTGCTACTAATACAGACACAGCACCAACCACTGCTGCCACTGATATAGACACAGCACCAACTACTGCTGCCACTGATACAGACACACCACTAACTACGGCTATCACTGATATTGACACAGCAACAACTCCAGCTGTCACTGATATTGACACAGCACCAACTACGGCTGTCACTGATATTGACACAGCACCAACTACGGCTGCTACTGATACAGACACAGCACCAACCACTGCTGCCACTGATACAGACACAGCACCTACCACTGCTGCTACTGATACAGACACAGCACCAACCACTGCTGCCACTGATACAGACACACCACCAACTACGGCTGTCACTGATATTGACACAGCACCAACTACTGCTGCTACTGATACAGACACAGCACCAACCACTTCTGCCACTGATACAGACACACCACCAACTACGGCTGTCACTGTTATTGACACAGCACCAACTACTGCTGCCACTGATATAGACCCAGCTCCTACTACGGCTGCCACTGATATAGACACAGCACCTACTACGGCTGTCACTGATATTGACACAGCACCAACTACAGCTGTCACTGATATTGACACAAACCCAACTACTGCTGCCACTGATACAGACACAACACCAACCACTACTGCCACTGATATAGACACAACACCAACTACGGCTGTCACTGATATTGACACAGCACCAACTACTGCAGCTACTGATACAGACACAGCACCAACCACTGCTACCACTGATATAGACACGGCACCAACCACTGCTAATACTGATATAGACACACCACCAATTACAGCTGTCACTGACATTGACACAGCACCAACTACAGCTGTCACTGATATTGACACAGCACCAACTACTGCTGCCACTGATACAGACACACCACTAACTACGGCTATCACTGATATTGACACAGCAACAACTCCAGCTGTCACTGATATTGACACAGCACCAACTACGGCTGTCACTGATATTGACACAGCACCAACTACGGCTGCTACTGATACAGACACAGCACCAACCACTGCTGCCACTGATACAGACACAGCACCAACCACTGCTGCTACTGATACAGACACAGCACCAACCACTGCTGCCACTGATACAGACACACCACCAACTACGGCTGTCACTGATATTGACACAGCACCAACCACTGCTGCCACTGATATAGACACAGCACTAACTACGGCTGTCACGGATATTGACACAGCACCAACTACTGCTGCTACTGATACAAACACAGCACCAACCACTGCTGCGACTGACACAGACACAGCACCAACCACTGCTGCCACTGATATAGATACAGCACCAACTACGGCTGTCACTGATATTGACACAGCACCAACTACTGCAGCTACTGATATAGATACAGCACCAACCACTGCTACCACTGATATAGACACGGCACCAACCACTGCTTATACTGATATAGACACACCACCAATTACAGCTGTCACTGACATTGACACAGCACCAACTACAGCTGTCACTGATAATGACACAGCACCAACTACTGCTGCCACTGATACAGACACACCACTAACTACGGCTATCACTGATATTGACACAGCAACAACTCCAGCTGTCACTGATATTGACACAGCACCAACTACGGCTGTCACTGATATTGACACAGCACCAACTACGGCTGCTACTGATACAGACACAGCACCAACCACTGCTGCCACTGATATAGACACAGCACCAACCACTGCTGCTACTGATACAGACACAGCACCAACCACTGCTGCCACAGATACAGACACACCACCAACTACGGCTGTCACTGATATTGAGACAGCACCAACTACTGCTGCTACTGATATAGACACAGCACCAACTACTGCTGCTACTGATATTGACACAGCACCAACTACTGCTGCTACTGATACAGACACGGCACCCACCACTGCTAATACTGATACAGACACAGCACCAACCACTGCAGCTACTGATATAGACACAGCACCAACAACTGCTACCACTGATACAGACACCGCACCTACCACTGCTGCCACTGATACAGACACAGCACCAACCACTACTGCTACTGATATAGACACAGCACCAACCACTGCTACCACTGATATTGACACAGCACCAACTACGGCTGTCACTGATATTGACATAGCACCAACCACTGCTGCCACTGGTATAGACACAGCACCAACCACTGCTGCCACTGATATAGACACAACACCAACTACTTCTGCTACTGATACAGACACAGCACCAACCACTGATGCCACTGATACAGACACATCACCAACTACTGCTGCCACTGACGTAAATACAGGAATAACCACAGAGAACTCAAGCACAGATCCAGCTGAAAAAACTACAACGGAAGTAAATGAAATTGGACCACAATATACTGAAAGCTTTTGGACA
Organism: Hemistola chrysoprasaria; assembly: GCA_947063395.1. NCBI lineage: Eukaryota > Metazoa > Arthropoda > Insecta > Lepidoptera > Geometridae > Hemistola > Hemistola chrysoprasaria. The sequence continues at coordinate 11,391,679 of OX346725.1, forward strand.
CCGCTAACAATAACCATGGTGGCAGTTTTAGCTTTCGTTCTGGCAGTAGCTATAGCATTGACTTCATATTATTTGGGAAGGAGAAGAGCAGTTGCAGATAATATACCAGACATAGATGTGGAAGATTTGCCAAGAGTTATAACTGTACCAAGGATTACTAGGGCTTATTCAAATACAAACATTAATCCTTATATGCGGAACCCTTGAATTTAATAATTCAGGGGTCGTCATTTTATATATTAATATAGAAAGAATATGTAATCATCAAAAACTTAACAGTTTCTTAATTTTTAAAAAATATGCGCTCATACACGTGTATTGTTATGTGATATAAATAATTATTTCTATTATTTCTGAATGTATGTGTACGCGAAAATCCAAGATCGCGTTATTGACATAATTTGATTTGTAGCGTCCGTAGCCCAGCGGAAATGTGCTTAAATGTGATGACTCCGGATACGGAGTCTTACAATGCGGATTTTTCACCTGGGCGCTACCGTCTTTCGGATAGCACTTAAAACTGTAGGTCTTGGTTGTTGGCGACCTGAATCTCTGTCAATATGGGTTGTCCACATAACCCATATAATTGACTCGAGTATTGTAATTGGGGTAGCCCGTTCTGTTAGAGTATAAATTCAAAATAAATTAATAATTTTTTTATATCAGTGCATACTGACAAGTCCTACTGTAGTACTAAGTTTTTGGACACCTTTGCCTACCCCATCGAGTAAAAGGCGTGATACTATGTTATGTTTTTGACTGTTATAACATTATTTTATGTTCCTACATTTATACGATTTTGATCTCTCTAATCTAATTTGTTAAAAGGACGGTTGGTCTGCATTTTTAATATATTTGTTTGCTTATTATATATCCTAGAATAATTGCGATGGTATATAAATACTTTTCTCTGTAAAACAATTGTAAAGTTACCATAACAATAAGAACATCCAAAAACTTCTCAGTTCAGATCCTGTGATTACTTCTTATTAAAAATGTAGATAGTTTATAAAATATAAGGAAAAGATGCGAACAAAGTTTACCTTATCCTCAAAATATTAAGATGTAAAATATAATACCTTAATAAATGTTTCGGTTAGAGTTATTACATACTAATGCTATAAGAACTAATATTATACAAACTTATACTATAAGATATCCTTATAATATTATGTTAATATCTATTCAATTCGAATATGGAGGTAGAGAAATAGGGAGGGATCAGAGTTGATCTTGTTACTACTAAATAATTAGGTAAATTTTATTAATTTATATCAATTTAACCTTTTATTTAGTTTATTTAATTATGAATAATTTATATGCCTATTAGTTATTATATTTATTTGCGTAAAAGTTTGCCTTTTGGTCGTTTTTTCATTATTTAAATAGGAATAGGTATATTTGTATATTTGTCAAATAGTAATGGTAAGTTGCAAATATTTTATTAAATAAACAGGTTATTTTTAAAGCGACTTTTAATTGATAACGATCGTCCATGAATTGAACAATGTAACATTAAGTATAAATAACTAATAATATTTTAATTAGATTTAATCAAATTTCTATTTAACTGGAAATAACAACAATTATGAATTAAAACTTTTATCTTTTCAGATCAATCTATTTGGATACAGTGAAGACAACGAAAATGTTTTAATTAACACTTTTATAAACCTTAATAAAGAAACAAAAATCAATAGAAACGAAGCAATTGTGACAAAAAACGATCTCGGTATTGAACAGAAGGGTATTTTTAAAAACGAGCCTTTCAAGAACACTAATGATTTTTATAAAGTTTTTAATGATGTTAAAGAGTTAGATGATTCATTAAAATATTCAATTGATCTTTTTAATGAACCAGATGATGTTTTGAGAAACTCAAATAATCCTGACACTATAGGACCATGGGCAATAACGCTGATAGTATTAGGATGTATCACAATAACGGCATTGGTTATGGTTAGTTCATATTATTTAGGATTGCTTAGAAGATGGAAGGAGCCGCCCATTGAGTTCCATGATCCACCAGTGATACAAATTATACCCCGTGTGCGTGGGCCTGTTAATCATTTCACACATACAATACATAATTACATATAAAAAGATAATAACAATGAAATTGGATACCAAAAAGTATAGAGTCACACACGTGCAAAAATATGTCCACATTAACACGCCACTCTACACAAAACTACTACTATCACAAAAAGCATTAATATGTACTTTATGTACCATTATAAAACAGTGCAGTAGTAGTACGTGCAGTGACTTTCGGTGAAAGATCTTTGAATCTAAATTAAACTTTGATTTAATACCTACCTATAAATAGTTTAGACTCTAATGTTTAAGTCGTAGATGTGAAAATGTGTTATTATACGCATATATGCCAGTCACCGCGTCTCTTTTAGCGTAAAGTTTGCTTCAGACTAGAAATCTTGTGCGATATATTATAATAACGACATTGAATAATGAATTTGTAAAATCAGTCTCAAAATCAGTGGATGTAGCACGAATTTTTTTACAATCGCGATCGTGTTGTATTCGGGCGTATCTGCCAAAGAAAGGCAAACATATCATGGTAGATCCACTGAGTACTTAAGTAGTCGTTATTTGACGTTATTTTGTAAAATTATGCTATAAATTTGACCAATAAATTGTTGCGATTGTTTTTGATAACCTTTATAAAAGTGAACAAAATGCTAATTATATGAACCAGCATCATATTTTGTGATTTTTAGTTATAATGAGTTCTTCCTAAAGCCAAGTATCGGCTGGCTGTAGACACGTGGCTTTAGATTTCTATACTTCTACTCGTACCTACCTGTGAAGCAAGTAGTGCTGGGTTCTCAGCCACAAGAATTTATGCGATAAAATCAAATGAATATGTTTGTTCTTAGACATTTATCTGTGTCTATATCACCTGCGATACAGGAATATCTTAGTACAGGGGTGTAAGTGTATGGTGTATTCTAACTTATAGTAACCAATAATTAAGCATGTTTTTCCCCTTTTTGCAAGCAAAATAACTAAACTACACGGAAGAGAGATTAACTTATCTAGTCTAATACAGTATTATAATGCGTAATCCATACTGGTATGTAGATAATTATTATAGATAAACGGATTTTGTCGTTTGAACAATTATATGAACGGTTGAAAATACCATTATTACGTATAATACGTGTAATTTTATAATCAGGAATGTACTCTCCTTTAAATTTGAATTGAATTTAACTCTTCAAAAACCTTATTATATCAGAGCTTTCTTAGCTTTCTTTAATTATACTCTACAAATTAGTTGATAATTTGTAGTCTCTAATATTATTAGGTATATAAATTATCTCACTAAATTATCTTCTAAAGCTAAGACTTAAAAACTTTTCTGTTAGGTTCATCATCATCATCAGCATTGTTACTAGCGAAATTACTGGGCATGATGATTCAACAACTCATACCTCAGGGTGACAGGCGCAGTGCAGTGCCGTGCAGAATTTTGAATTTCAAAACACTGGGTGGCACTGTGTCTGTTACGGGCAATCATGATGCATACCATCAGGCACCTGATTTGCTTGTCTTGTGACTCACTATCATAAAAAATAAAATCAGCCGTAAAACGTCCACTGCTGAACATACGCTTCCCCTACAGATCATATGAACTGTTATACGGGTTCCCGGAATTATGTTTTTAAAAAAAGATTTTATTTATTACACAACTTATTTATTTTGAAAATAGAAATTTAGAAATAGAATTATCTTTTAAAATACTAAGGAAATAGAAAAATGCCCTTTGGCAGCCTAACGCGTCGGAGGATGGAGAAAGACTGACTTAATTACTCTATTAAAATAAAATGTACTGAATGCGATCTGCTGACTAGGTCGGCAGGCTCGCCCTCGGTGCATATACCCTTACAGGTGATGCCTATAACAACCCCCCGCAGAAGACTAAACTTCAGGGTTCAATGATCTTGGAGTTTACGTCCCTCTAAGACGTGGTGAAGCTACGGGTGAGGGGGTGCTCTGTGTTGAACGAGATTGGGATGCTGAAGATCGAGAAGTTTGCGTTACGTTATGTATTTTTAGACTGCGGCCAGGCTTGACATAATATTTAACATACAATTTATAAGCTACACAAAAAAGAATCATTATAAAAATAAAGGTAAATGTATTTAGCGCATAATGCGTCCCAAATTTTTCGAAAAATGATGGTTCATCTAATATTTCATCCGTATTGCTAATCAAACTTTGTATTATTTTCTTATTGGTTGCTCCAAATTTATTTTTTCTAATTTAATCGGGGATGCATTAAACGTCAGTTTATTTATCTTATTGATATTACAGCAGGACTCGTTTATAATATTAAAGTCTCGGTTTAAAATAGCAAGGCTTACATTTATATATTCTGATTTTGACACGAACTTTATGCTATTACTATATGCAATGCAATGTTTTGGTAACGTAAGTATACCAGTCCCGAGAATGTTTTTATTATAAACGTTAGACGTTTCACATTCTATTGTTAATTTTACAGGATCAGATTGAACGTAAATCCATCGGTTATGATCAATTGCATTCCAAATGTTTACGTAACCAAAAATTGTTTTTGTATCACACTGTTTAGGCAGGGATGAAACCACTCGCGTTATTAGTTCACTTTCGCAGTTTGGGTTCTCACTTGATGATAACACAATAGGGATGTCACATATATAGTTTTCAGGGTTGGCACTTTCACATTGGTGTAATTCGTTTAACGTACAATAATGTGTTTTGTCTTTGGTCATTGCTATAAAAGAACTGCTAGGTATGATAACGCTATAGGTATTGGGCTTTATAGTACTGTACGGAATAGGTAGGGGTAAATTCCGGTATAAATAATACTCCTCGGGATCAACTAAAGGTATTCTTAAGATAAACACAATCTTATTACTATAAAAGTACGAAATTACTCGCGACATACTTAAAATAATATACATTTTGCTTAATTCTAAACTTATCGGTAGACTAACACCAGCACGGAGATGTAGGTGGTTATCGGCGAGTTCTCGGTAAAGCTGCATTGGCGTTATTATAGATGGGTGTATTATATTTTTGCTACTGAATAATACAGCGTTTGTTATGTCTTCTAATTGAAACGATAATGTAAGCAATGATGTTTCAAGTCGGATTAAAATATTATTTAATTTATTTTTTACTAACAATTCATTAGACAAGAATGTAATATTTTTCAAGTTTACGGAGAGCTCGTCGATAGCTGAGTTTAAAATGGCTTCATTCATAATTATTTTATGAATAGTTTGATTATAATCAGTTAAAATTGAAGACGACAAAATAATATTTTGTTTCACAAGTGAAGCCAGTTTTTTCTCATTAAGTTGCGCAGAGTTTAATATTTGGTCGTATTTTACAGCATCGTTTTCATCTAAGGTTCCAAATATAGTTTTCAGAATAGAACCACCAATGCCTATCCAAGCTGACCGTTTGTATTTGTTATCAATAAGGTGGGATATCGATTCAAATTGTTGTACTAGATCCTGATATCTAGTAGTTCAACCATGTTATAACATTCCGGAAGCTCTAGAGCGTTAGTTTGCCTACATAAAACTTAAAAGTTCCTAAAACTAGATTAAGATTATCTATATGTGGTTTAATATAAGATATATCGATAGGGATGAGGATATCTAAATTCCCATCCTTTATTTTAATTTTCCCTACATACTCAGAATATAATCCAGATCCGGTATGTATTGGTTCAATAAAGTTGGAACTCGCTTCAATGGCGACACTGAAATAGATAAGTACTTATGAATAAATGATTTTTACCTATGCTAAGAATAATTAGGTTACATTTGAACATGACAAAACCATAGGTGACGATATTAAGTTCAAGGTTGATTAGAGCTGGCGAGTTTAATCTCGTCGAAGTGGTGTTTTACATGCCGTCTGTTTATCAGCAAGGAAACCGTGTTGTTGTTATGGACTTTTATAATTTTATAAGGACCTTTCCAGATCGGAGATAAGGCTTTTCTGAGACGCAGATGGTTTTTTATATATACATAGTCGCCTACTTTATATTGAATACGGCGAGAGTGTGCGTCGTATATTGTTTTTGACTTCTCCTTAGAGTTGTTGATGTTAGAGATTGCTTTGTCTCGTGATAACTTTAATCGATGATTCAACATTTTTAGGTAATCTGGGTAAGTCGGGTCGAAGGTCTCGTTAAAAATAGAGTCAGGTAGGTATGGTTTGTGACCAAATAACAATTCGTGAGGACTGAAGTTGGTCGTGGAATGGATACTAGTATTGTAAGTAAGCATTGCCGTATAAACATATCTAGGCCAATTTTCTTGATTAGAGTCAACAAATGATTTCAGATATTCTTTTAAGGTGGAGTGGCTACGTTCAAGGGCACCTTGTGTTTGGGGATGATAAGGACTGCACCAAAGTTGTTTTATTTTAAGGAATTCGCAAGTCTTTTTGAATAATTCGGCTGTGAAATTTGAGCCTTGGTCAGTCAGAATGGTTTTGGGTATTGAGAACAATGATATAAAATGGATTAGGCATTCCATTGTCTCTTCTGCTGTAGTAGAGCGGATTGGGTAGGCTACGGAGTATTTAGTAAGGTCATCTTGAAGCGTCAAGATATACCTAAGTTTGGCTGTGCCGGATTCTGGTAAGGGACCGACAATGTCTAAGGCTACCCGTTGGAAAGGACTTGTTGATGTTGTAGTGATTTGCATGGGTGCTGTGTTGATTTTTCTGAGCGCTTTATTCTGCTGACATAAGGTACACTTTTTTACATAGTTTTCTATGTCGGTTCTCATGCCTTTCCAGTAAAATCGTTCTTGGATTCGTTTCAACATTCTAGTCGAGCCTAAATGGCCCGCGATGGGTATGTCGTGATTTTCGTGTAAAATTTTCTTGATTTCACTCAGGGTAGGATATATTATATTATTGTGGTATATGTTGACAGTTATATTAGTGTTATGGAATAAGTAAGTCAACATATTATAGATTTTAACGAATGATAGTTTTTCAAATGCGTTTTTGAAATCAGAAATGGCGATTTCGTTGGAATTTTGCGTTATTATGATTTCGTTTCTAATAGATTGTAATGTTTTGAATATATCTTGGTAGCTACTTTCATCAAAATGGTGAACTTTAATGAAGGCTAGGTATATTATTTTGTTATTTATTTGTATCATTTTGAAAGAGCCAAGTTCTCTTTCAGTGGTCGTTAGGAATTCTTCGACACTTGCTGAATTGGATAATATTTCAGTGATATAAGGATTCGCTTCGTCTAAATCGATTGCAGTTGGGATAATAATTATTTCAGAAGATGCTTTTAGCAACGATTGATTGTGTTCTATTTGTTTTGTATTATAACTAATACTTTTGGAAATTTCTTTCAGGAAAGTGGAGTAGTCGGTGTTAACAGGAGAGCTTGGGGAAGATGATGGACTCACGATGACGTCTGGCAGGACTTCACCGGATTCAGGTAAGTTATTTTGATTTGCAGGACTGACTCCTGGCAGGAGTGTAGGAGCATTGGCTGAATCAGGTAAGTGGTGTTCATTTTCAGAATCTACAGGAGTTGGCAGATTAAGCGGGCTAAAATCAATATCTAAATTATCGTCGTGGGGACTGAGATCAATAGGACCAAGGTCTATGAGTGAGTCGTCCTCTGGGACGACTGGATTGACGGGATATCTAGACAGAGCATCGGCTGCTGAGTTTAATCTACCTTTGCGATAAATTATTTCATATTCGTATTCTTCTAGCTTCAAACGCCACCTTTGTAATTTGCTACTTGGATCTTTGTGATTGAAAAGCCATCTTAGCGGCCGGTGGTCCGTGACTATCTGGAATTTATTACCGAAAAGGTAAGGGCGGAAAGTCTTACATCCGAACAGGATAGCAAGGAGTTCTTTTTCGGTAGTGCTGTAGTTTGTTTCGCTTTTGTTTAAGGTTCGTGACGCATAAGCTATCGGTTGATCTTTACCGATAGGGCCCTGTGAGAGCACTGCAGCGACAGCATAGTTTGAGGCGTCACAGGTAAGTACAAAAGGCTTAGTGAAATCGGGGTAGATGAGAAGGGGTGCTGAGGACAGTTTGTGTTTCAGATTTTCAAACGCTAATTGTTGTTGATTTTCCCAGTTATAGGGGACATCCTTTTTCAAAAGGTTAGTAAGTGGTTTAGCTGTTTTTGAAAAATCTGGAATGAAACGGCGATAGTAGGATACTAGCCCGAGAAAAGATTTTATGTCTTTAGGTGATTTTGGAACTGGAAATTGAGTTACTGCTTTCACCTTTTCGGGATTTGGTTTTACACCTTCTTCGGTGATTGTATGTCCAAGGTATGCGACTTCACGTCGGAGAAATTCGCACTTATCGGGTTGAAGCTTCAAATTGAAGTTGCGGAGTCTTTGGAAAATAGCTATAATATTAGCTATGTGTGAGTCTAGATCATGTGAATAGCAGACTACGTCATCTAAGTATACGTAGCAGCGGATGCCTTGTAAACCAGAGAGGGCTGTATTCATCAATCTCTGAAATGTCGATGGGGCGTTTTTTAGCCCGAAAGGCATTCGTGTGAATTGAAAATGTCCTTCAGGGACGTTGAATGCGGTTTTCGCTTTGTCTACTTCATTTACTTGGATTTGGTGAAACCCGGAAGCTAAGTCTAAGGTTGAGAAATATTTACTATTACCGAGTTGGTCAAGGATTTCTGCGATTTGGGGAATCGGATAAGTATCTCCGATGGTGACGTCGTTCAATTTTCTGTAGTCTATGACGACGCGCCATTTTTGTAAATTCGATGCGTCGAGTTTTTTTGGTACTACCCAAATAGGGGATGACCAGGGAGAGTCAGATGGTTCGATAATATTCTGATTTAACATTTCTTGTATTTGGCGTTTAACCTCAGTTTTGTGAATTTCAGGGAATCGGTATGACTTGGTATGAATAGGGACATCTGTTGTGGTTTTAATTTCGTGTTTCAGGGCGTTGGTACAAGTGAGGTATTCACCAGGAAGGTGGAAAACGTCAGAGTAGTCGGAGCACACTTGATAGAGAGCGTCTTTTTCTTCGCTGTTAAGATGAGAGACACGTAATTGATTGAGAACTTCTTGAGTCCGGGATAGTGTGTCCTTCGGGGTATTTATATTTACATTATTTACAGGGTACGGAGGTGATTCACTTAGGTCGGGAGAGTCAATAGGGGTAAGTTTTAGATTAAGCGTTGATTTTAAGGTAATTGGTTTTTCTGAAACATTGACTACAGATAGGTTAATTCGGTTATTACTTTTTACTCGAACAATACAGTTAGAAATTAAAAGGTCCTTGGAGGGACTTTGGTCTAAGATGAGGCCCTCCTTTAAATTTGGGTTTTGTACGGAACATTCGATAACGGCTTCTGTTCTAGGCGGAATGATGTAAGTAGGATCACAAAAATGAAGTGTTAGGGACATTTTTCCCAGATGTAGTAGGTTATTGTCATAATCGATTTTACAGCTGTGGGTGTTGAGGAAGTCGGTACCTATGATGCCATCATAGGGGAGATGAACTTTGTCGACAACATGGAATTTGTGGGACACAGATGATTTTTGTAGGTGAAATTTAATAGGTACATGTCCCAGAGTTTGGATTGGTTGTTCTGATGAGTCTATGCCTTTGAGTTTGAGGATGTCTTTGGTTAATTTTGGTCGTTTCTGCATGCAGGATTGTTTTATCAGACTAATAGAGGATCCCGAATCTACTAGTAAGGATAATGGGATGTTGGATATCGTAGAGTCAACTAGGACGTGAGGAAGTAGCAATTTTGTGGGATCATTTGTGATTTCGTATACGTTGTTTGACGATTTAGTGGGTTTTGTTTCCCGCGATCGTGGCAGAACGTTGTTTTGCTGCTCACATTGGGAAAAGGATTCAGTGGAGTTATTATTTTTTTTTAAATAAGGACTTCCTTGTAGCGGAGTCTTGGATTCAGTGGAAACAGTGGATTTAGCATTTCGGCTTCCATGTGGCGGAGCCTTGGAAACAGCGGATTTAGAATTTAGGCTTTCATGTAACGAAGCCTTGGAAACAGCGGATTTAGAATTTAGGCTTCCATGTAACGGAGCCTTGGAACCAGCGGATTTAGAATTTAGGCTTCCATGTAACGGAGCCTTGGACACAGCGGAGTCAGTGATAAGAGTGTCGGATTTAGAAGTTTTAGATCCCGCACGACACTGGGACGAGACAGCTATTCGTTTTTTGAATCTGAGTCAATTTCATCATGGCCTTCATCATGATAGGATTCGTCGTCATTAAGATTGGCGACGAAATGGATCGGCGGGAATTGTTTCTGTTGAGGCTTGTAGCCCGAAGTAGAAGGATGTTGAGGGTCATTTTGACGGAAACGGATAACCGTTTCCGTCAAAAAGACTGCCGAAAACGCGAGTACAATAATAATATTGTACTCGCGTTTTCGGCAGTCTTTAATGTCATGACCTATGGCCTTGCAATATCTACATACTAAACCAGGTTTTTTAGTGACAGAATTGGATGTTGACGGTTGGTTAGATTTCGAAGGATAACTTTGAGATTTGGATTTAGACAAGTTATTATTATCGGATTGAGGTCGCTTGTATAAGCTTTGCTGGATTCTTTCCTCTGATATGGCAATGTTAATAGCTTCATTTAGCTTTTTTGGTGACCTGCTTCTCACCATGTTTGAGAGTCTCGGATGCAGACCTATGAGGAAGTGATGGAGTGTGAGGTCCTCCATGGCTGCCACGCGTCCAGGGATCTCTTTGATTTTAGTGTTGGACGTGGAAATTTCGGTCATTAACTGTGAGAGGCAGGTTTCCAACCTTAAAGCGAATTGGTTGACAGATTCTTGCGGACCTTGCTTGCTCTCTTGTAGATCGGTTAATAGGTGAGCATAATGTTTACGTTCCCAAAACTGGGTTTTGAGAAATTCTTTGAGCTGTTCCCATGAATTAAATTCTTTAATTGAGCAAGCAATTTCCGCTTTGCCTTGAAGTTGACAAAGTATGTATTTAAATAAAATGGGCTTTTGCGACTCTGTCGCTAGGTCGTATGCGTTGTTACAGTTATTGATAAATGAATTCAGCGTTTCTCTGCTGCCATCATATGGTTTAATGAATTTAAGAAGAGTATTGAACTCCATTTTTTCGGGCTCTACTACTACTTTAGTTTTAGACGAGCCGGGCGTTGAGCTGCTTTTAGGCGGCGCAAAAATTTCAAGGACGTCGTTTAAAGGCTTATTATCTACATCGCTAGTAGCGGCTGTATCAGAAATTTCATCATTTTTTGTAGATTTCGGCATTTGTCTTAAAAGGATTGACTTGATTGAAATTTATGTATGTTATTTACAAAATAAGCCTCTAAAATAAGACCTAAATAATTTTATGAGATAGGTAGTAAAAGTATTGATAACAATGACCAAAGACTCACAGGAAGTAGAACGCGTAGGCGGCTGCTGCGATAAGCTGCATTCTCCGACGGCGACGTGTCGACACGGTAAGTATCGAAAACGACCTCGATGTCAAGGTTCAGGAACAAATTCCGGAGTTCGGTGCTGGACGGGTCACAACTTCCGAGGTGACAGGAGCCTCTTAATGCACAGGTGGAACTCGGTGAAAAGCGTCGGCCAGAGTTGCAGGAATGTTTAATGTTTGGGTCTCTCTCGTAGGGTGATTTTGATCGTTTTACAGCAATCAGTGGATAATTGTCAGGGTACAGTGGATTTGTGGTTTCCTGTTCTTCAGGAAGTTATAGAATACAGCAAATTGTCTTGTATATTCAGGACAGTGATTACACAACACTGATTTTATTTTTATTTTATTTTTTGCACTTTTCCGGGATTTTTCGCACTTTCACTTATGCACTTTTTCAGAACACAGAGACGGACCGAGGGACCTTGACTGATCCCACCGCTGCCACCAATGTTATACGGGTTCCCGGAATTATGTTTTTAAAAAAAGATTTTATTTATTACACAACTTATTTATTTTGAAAATAGAAATTTAGAAATAGAATTATCTTTTAAAATACTAAGGAAATAGAAAAATGCCCTTTGGCAGCCTAACGCGTCGGAGGATGGAGAAAGACTGACTTAATTACTCTATTAAAATAAAATGTACTGAATGCGATCTGCTGACTAGGTCGGCAGGCTCGCCCTCGGTGCATATACCCTTACAGGTGATGCCTATAACAGAACGCCATAAATTAACGGCAAACTCCCCCCCCCCCCCCCCCATATAAAGGGGAGTATTTTGCCATTATCACCACGCTTGTTGTGCGGCTTTGTGATCGCAGTAGTTGGAATACTTGGTGCCGGAGAGCGCTGTTGCCCACTCTCCGAATATGGTCCCTCTGGGCCTCACAGCTCCCACGGGATGATGAAGTGGTGGCCGGGTACCACACGGCGGATATATAATATATAATATGATGTCTGTTAGGTTGTTATACACTGCAAAATCTACATACCTACAACAATCTCGATGCAGACTAGATAGATGCAGATGCAGTCATATTAATTTTTTTTTATGACAGCGAGTGACAAGACGAGCAAATCAGGTGCCTGATGGTAAGCATCATGATTGGCCATATCAGACACAGTGCCACCCACTGTTTTAATATTCTAAATTCTGCGTGGCACTGCACTGCGCCTGTCACCCTGAGATATTAGTTGTTGAAACTCGTCATCCCCAGTAATTTCGCTGGTAACATTGCCCTTCAGACCAGAACACAGTTACCTATGTTTGCACGTTACTGCTTGGCGGATAAATAACTGGCAAAGGTGTGGTACTTCCCCAGGCGGCCCCTAAACATTTTCTCAGTCGGAATCTGCTGGATAACATTCGCACAAAATCGCGAAGCACAAGTAGATTTTTTATTAATCTACTCAGCTCGTCATCCATCTACTGTATCTCTACAGCTCTGTTAACACCACTCTTTCCGATCCTGTGCGAGTCTTATCCAGCGGTTTCTGACTAAGAAAATCTCATCTGATCAGCGGGCCAGTGGTCTGATCGTTATAAACAAAATGCATACTGTCAAAACACCCGTCAACTCCAGACCCTTGAAGCTAGAAAGCCGAAATTTGGCAAATGTATAAACCCAAAACATATTTTGTCCGATTGCTAGTGTAATGTCTTTATCTTTGGTACGTAAATGATAGATAATTGCGACCGCGACTAAGGTTCCATCGACCATTCGTATTTTATCATAATATACTTTTATTATATTATTGAATTATTTACAACGGTAAATCCTGCGTTATCATTATATTTTTTATCACTGAATTATCTATTTCGTATTCTTGAAGTGTCATTATCATAATATTTTAAATAGATACTGGAGGGATTTTCTGGTTTCACTCCTTTTAGTAATTTAATAGGTCATAGTAGTATTGGACATTGGATATATATTATTTTCATGGAAAAAATATGTTTACAAAAAAGTGACAACCTTTTTTCAAAGGCTCCTTTTTTGTTGTTATCATTATTGTGTGCGGTTTAAAAGTCCCTTTATCTTTCATATCTATACGTATTGCAAATGGCTGTAAAATAATTTTATCTAAACTGCAATATACATGATCAATATCATATTCTACATTAAATAAAATGTACAGACGAATAAAGTTATTTATATACATAGTATCAATTTGTACTTGATAATTTACAATAAATACCTTAAAAAGATAAGACATAAGCCAGTAATTTATATCCAATGCCAATACCTTTATTATTACGTCAACGGTTACAATAAAGTAAAACACAGGTAGGTTAGTCCATTCTGGGCCAAACGTACTTGACCTTAGTTCATTTTAGGCAAAACACAAATAACCTAGGCAGTTTGGTCGACATTGACATTGATTAAATCATATGTTTTGATAATGCATCTTTTTCCGTGTGCTCTACTTATGTTCAATTTGAATATATTTATTTATAAATAAATGTATATATAAAAGATTCTTCCAATGTCATGAAACCCATGCGAAATATTATTATTTATAGTTAGCTAATTAGGTACTTTCATCATGACGTCACAAGTTCGCAGTTGCATTATCCTTTTGACACTTGAAGAATCAATCAATGCAACTGCGGAAAGGCCACATGAATACTTTCCATGAACGTTCGTGCATTCACGGTAGATATTATCACATAACTCCTATGTACTTGCAATAAATAAGAGTTTACCATATGTATTCAGGTCGGTTTTTCATAAATAGGTAAGTATTCTAAAATGTTTCTGAGATTGTTCCTGTGACATGTCCAATATATTTATTAGACTTTACGCTATAGGTATTAGGTTAAATAAATATAAAGAATAATATTAAAAATTTTATTATTATAATAATTAAAACCACCACAGTTTCTGACTCAACCGTAGGCGCTGGTCGACATTGAGCTATCTGGGATTTCCTTAACTTAACCATTTCTTGACTTATTATAAGGCAACTTTATGGTTGACCCAGAAGTAGGCCATGGTCTATAAGACCATAGTACCATGCTATATTACTGGCTAAATGTGGGTGTACCTACCTATGGTATGGGTTCACCTCAGTCTTACCCATCGGGTAGATATAACTATAATGTATAAAATCCTAAATGACTCACTGACTGACATGCAACGCAGAGCCCAATCCACTGATCCTAGAGACTTGAAACTTGAAATGTAGGTTGTTCTGGACGTGTGCTAAGAATGGATTTTTGAAAACTCACATTCTAAGGAGTCCAAAGAGTCGAGCGGGGAAAGCCGCTGTTCATGCACTAGTTCTAATATAAGATATATGATCAAGAACACTCAATTAACATTTCACCTCTCGAAAAATATCAATTAAAACTGGCAAATGTAATCCGTATCATTCCGCCATGATGTTTACCTGCCAACCATTTAGGCACTTGACATAATCCTGAGGTACCATGGGGAATACGCCACATTGATTTGGTATTGTTCTCGTATTGTGTCAAATTCCAGCAGGTGTTGCACGCTCAACACTCTACACTAATACAAAAATCTGTGCTACTTTACTTTATTTGTATAAGATTGGTAGAATTTCTTAAATACTTAGAAATGTATATTAGCGAGCTTTCAGACGAGCAACGTTGAGGTGTGTATTCTACTGTACGTTTTCATATAAATTGTCTAACTAGTTAATAAAATTGCTAATGTTTCAATAAATACAAAACAGAATTCCCAGTAATTAAAATCAGTTGAGTGTAAACTTGATCACAAAATATCAAATCATATTGTGAAATATTGACCAGATCGCGAAAAACCCGCGAAACGTTCTTGACACAGAATCTTGAAAGGTATGATAGGGCAATAATATGAGTCACCGAGGTCGATTATATGCATTAAACAATATAATATGACGTCACGGTTATAAGTGACATCTCAAAAGAATTGCTGGGCTCTTGTCCTTTGGCCAAACAATGGTGCAATTAAAATTATTGGGTACTAATACTAGTAACCTATATTTTTAACCGACTTCAAAAAAGACAGTGTTTTGTTATTGTTCTCGTATTTTTGTTTATTAAGTACGTGATTACTCCGCTAATTATGAATTGATTTTTGTCTTTTTTTGTTTGATAGATTTATAGACAGTTTCATAAATGTACATTTTATTGAATTTGTTTTTAGTTACGAAAACTCTTTCTATATAGATTAAAGATACATGATATCTAGGTAAATAAAAAAATGTTTTTAGCGCCATTAAGGCCTAAGGCCCGTTTCTTTCATAAAATATCTAGTTAGCCTTTTTTTGCTTTTTTTTTAAATACTTATATGTATATTTGTTTTATATACCTACGTAATATATAGTATAGAATAGAACAACCTAATGATTGTCCCATATATAGTTGTCATATATTAAGTGGTCTGTCTACAATAATTTATTACACAATCTAATTAGGTAGCGACAATTGCCAGACAATTTATCGACCTACCTTTGTGCCAAAATTTTGTAAAAAGATGGTCCATAATAACTTTTAAGAGAAACTCCATTAAGGCGCCTATAGGAGCTAAACTTCCATCTCGCTCGCGCAATTCACATTATTGATGATGAAAAATCGCTAAATGTGATTTTCCAAAATCGCGCTTTCCATTTGTTTATCTTTAGATGAATGCATGTCTATTTCGTTTTATTTTTTTCTGTTTTATTTATTAGATGGAGTAGATCGAAAAATAAAGAAATAACAGTTTTTTTTCTATATTTACTGTTATATCTTTTGTATAAAAGATATCCAAACTTAGTTTTCTTGAATATATTATAAATGGTATGATTGAGAAACACAAAATATGATTTTTGGAAATTCAATGCCTATGTACCTTAACTTGCAATGTGCGAGCGAGAGGGAAGTTTGGCTCCTAAAGGCGAAATAAATATTAAAATTAATAGATAGCTACTTAAGGCCAGCGATATTAATTTTTATAATAAAAATAAAAGTAAGAAGATAAGATCATGTTTAGCAAGCACCCTTTAATATTCACTTACTTACTTAATTAACGGTCCAAAATTGAATAAGGGTTTTTTTTCTTATTTTCTCTGAGAAAAGTTACGGAACAAAAAGGAAATTAGCGACCTAAAAAAACAAAGATTGTTTATTGTAATAAATGAGACGGGATGTTTTGTTTCAAATTGAAACAGTTAGGTACTCTTTAAATGTCCGTTTTTTTATAATTTAGGTGAGCTGTTCTAAAACTCTTTTTAACACATACATTCACGCCTTTTTTCCCGAAGGGGTAGGCAGAGGTGTACCCAGGACTCAGTCCCATAGTAGATACACCCACATTTCGCCAGTATGTTATTGGTCTCATGTAATAGGAGGCGAGCCTATTGCCATCTACCGGGCACAGTTCCAGACTCCAGGCAGTTATTGAGATAATTCCTAATAGAAAAATCCAATATTTAACACTTTGCCTGACCTGGGGATCGAACCTGGGACCTCTTAATTGGCAGTCGAGCATGCGCCCTCTACGCCACCGAGGCAGTCACTTAAACTCTTTTTAAATCGCTGAAATTATCGAAAAATTATATACTTAGTTCTCAATCAGGTTAATGATAATAATAATAATATGGATTACGGACCTATTATTCTCCGTGTGGTTACCAGTTTAGAATAGTACCCCACTCTCTCTTTCCGTGGTTATGTAAGAGCCGGCTATAAGGGTTATAAAACCAGAAAACGTACTCTGCGTAAAACCTTCTGTGTTAAAAACCATCAAACAGCGCTCGCCAATTCGCTTTCCAAGCGTGGTGAGTATTGCCAACCAGTGGGTCTATGCTCAGCAGTAGACATTTACGGCTGAGTAGATGATGTTGATGATGATCTACTTTTCTGAACGCATATATTATAACGTGCTGTTGCTGGTCCGGCTCTCTATTTGTCTTCCATGATATACTTAGTATATATTTTTAGACTAAGCGGTCTATAAGCGGTTCATATAATTATTTTATGTCAAGCGAATAGACCCTTAGTCTAAAAAAATAAGAAAAAGGGTTGGGTTTATTAATTTTGATACGAATTCTAATTGTAGCATGAGATTTTAAATTAGAAAAGGTGGGTAAAATGTGAAATTAGATAAATTTCGCAGATGCCTAGTAGGTACCTCCACGTTAGCTCAATTGGTAGAATGCCACACCACGCGTATTGTGGCGGAAGGTGCGAGTTTAAGTCCCGCTCGTGGGGGAAATTATCTTTTGTATTCTATAATATTATTATGAAAACAAGGAATAAGACCCGTTTTAGGTACTCCCGATCCGAACCACGCCTATCCCACACCCGTATTATGTGTGATATGAGCTTAGATTAGGTAGAGATCTTACAATCTAAATGTGCACGCAAACTTATCCGAGGCATAAAAGAGAAAGAGATGAGAAAATAGAGAGAGAAAGAGAAGAAGCACATAAAGAATCTATTTAGGTATAGGCAGGCTACCTACCTTAGAAAATATACTTACAAATATACTTCTGAGGTCTACTTACGTATAGATGAAGATTTAAATTGACTTCGTCACTTATATAAGAAAGTCATGTACAGGCTCCAGTAATTTTTCATTCATTGTTAGCCAGTGGGCACAACGTGACACATCTGTCAGCGCACCCAACGGCATAAAGAAAACTTATAATTAGGAATGGCAAGTGAAATTAAAACTCCAAAGAAAGATTCTCAACGAACTCTGAGATAATTGGTCGTGAAAGCAGAAAAACAAGATAAAATTAATGTGCCGCCATCAAAACACTTCAGCAGTTCTTAATTAAGGAGCCACTTAGGACGCTGTGTTTGTTATGTACTTACTTTAGGATATGCTCGAAGTTGCCCGGTTTGTAAAATTTCCTTGGAATCTGGGGAAAGCTAAAGTCACGTGTCTTGAAATGTAAACACTGACAAATTAAGCAATTCATTTTAACATAATGCACAGTAAAAGAAGTTGCTTTGATGATGAATAAAATTATCCATTAGGTATTCTACCAAAGTTCAATCCGCATGAAAGGGCCAATTGTTATTAATAAAGCGATTTAGACATTTTTTTTTTTTATGATGGTGAGTGACAAGACGAGCAAATCAGATGCCTAAGTAGGTGGTAAGTATCTTGATTGCCCATATCAGACACAGTGCCACCCAGTGTTTTAAAATTCAAAATTCTGCGCGGCACTGCACTGCATCTGTCACCCTGAGATATTAGATGTTGAAATTCGTCATGCCCAGTAATTTCGCTGGTAACTTTGCCCTTACATACGTAGATATATAATACATGTACCTGTTGCGTTAAGGTAGGCAGTCACTATTATTTGCTATGATCCTGGCGCACAACATTCGCTTCTTACACTTTCATCACATTCTTCATTCTCTTCGGTTGTGGGTGATTTTAAAACGATTTATAATTATTATAAAGCTGACTCATTAATATAAAATGATACATAGTACTTATATTACAATCTGCAATATCATCGATAAAATACTTGATTTCGAATTCCACCAATGATAAAATTCCTCTATTCTATCGTAATAACAAATTCTGGGATCGTAATTATTTTATACTAACTCTACATACCATAATACATCATATCAGAAACAGAAGTAGCTAATTATTGTGTCAATAATCAATAGTCAATAATTTTGCTATCTCGTTTTTTTAATCTGGTTTATTTAATTATCTCTTATATACGTGTGATATTTTAACCAGATTTTCTGAATAATTAGAGGATTTTTCGTACTATGACATGGTAACACTGGACGCATCTTGCCTTAAATAATGTAGGTGTATCTGGCAGCCGCGGCTTTGTTGGCGTCGCTTGTTCTAAAAAGTAGGGACGCAAGACGCAGAGTAATAATTGGTGATGACTGGGAAAAGTTTTATAAGAAAATACTTTTTAAAATAAAATACCTGGTCGGTATATCTATACCTATTTTTAAATATATCTACTCTTTCATTTAATATTCTTTGGATTTTAAGCCGAGTGTCGGCTCGAAGCTAAAATTAGAACAAAATACTTGAAATAAATCAATAATAATTATTAGCCTCAATTAATATTCATAATAATTACCTACTTAGTGTTTTGCAGAGTCGGGTAAATAAAAGACAGAATTCTATTATGCACATTACCTAAAAAAAACTCACTACCATTTTGATGCATCTCTATAAAACAGCTGAATTTTCACATCACAAAGGCCATTTTCCGAGCGCAAAAAAAAAATCGCAACTCCTTGTAAAACTCAATTTTCCGGTCTAATATGGGAGAAATTGTTTCCTCGCTGCGTCATTAACGGCGAGAACGAAGCTCTGTTTGGGCCTAATATATCAGAATTTCAAGAAAATACATTTTCTTGTTCATATCAAACGAGATTTTCCAAGCGATAAACACAAAATAGGTAAATACGTATCTAATCCATGTTGGATGGTTGAGAAACTTTATAACATTTATTTTCGTTTATTTAAGGATTTTTTGGATATAATGACCTTTATACGTCTAATAAATTAATGTAAGTACAATCACGCCTTCGTCCCAAAGGGGTACACAGAGGTGGACACAGGACTCTGTCCCATACTGGGTACACCCACATTTCGCCAGTATGTTATTGGTTCCATTTAATAGAGGTCGAGCCTATTGCCATGTACCGAGCACAGTTCCAGACTCCCTGTCTTAGAGATAAAATCCTAATGGAAAAATCCAATAATACTTTGTCATGATCAGGGGATCGAACCCGGTACTTCATAATCGGCAGACGAGCTTAGCACCCACTACGCCACCGAGGCAGTCACCTATTTGATATTTTTTATTTATGCCTTTTTTTATGATAGAGTGACGAGACGAGCAAATCAGGTGCCTGATGGTAAGCATCATGATTGCCCATATCAGACACAGTGCCACCCAGTGTTTTAAAGTTCAAAATTCTGCTCGGCACTGCACTGTGCCTGTCACCCTGAGATACCTATGAGTTGTTGAATCTCGTTATGCCCAGTAATTTCGCTGGTACCATTGCCCTTCAAACCGGAACACAGTAACGTTTGCACATTTTTACCTACTGCTTGGCGGATGAATAACTGGCAAAGGTGTGGTACTTCCCCAGGCGACCCCTGCAAAAGAGCCCCTACTTACCTTTTACAAAAATAAATTATTAAATATTAATAGAAAATGTTTATTATTCTGAATTAACCAACGAAAACATAAATTCCGCGATCCTTCCAAGCCACCTTAGCTCAAGTTCCAAACACGTCGAGAAGAATCCCAGGAACTAAGTGGCTTTCCAGCCGGCATTAGGCATTCAGCTATTACCTACCTGAATAGAATTCACTTAATTAGTTCCTCCGGGGCTGCATTACCTACGGCATTGTTCGTAGCGCGTGATTTTTGTGAGCGACTGACTTTAGTGCCGGATTGAACATGAGAAGTCTTTGGATTTTATTTAACACAGTTTTGGTAGATTTAATTCTGAACACTTTGAATACGTTTGAGTTCAAGATTATACGAGTAATACGAGTATTTCGTTATCGCCGTTGAACGAACGCTGAACACAAAGAAAGCTCGCGGTTGACGTTCCGAATAATTGGCGAGAATAATGGAGATTGTATTGTAAAGTTAAACCAGGACTAACAAGGAAGGCCGTCCGGGCTGCGTATGAGTGATTCGGCGTACCTGCAGCCCCGACACGTGGTATCTCGCAGGAACACCCCTGGATTTTTGTTAATAAATGTACCTATCGCCAGCGTCGACGGGGGAGTCCCCTGGGCGTGGGTGGTATGCGTAACGTATTTTTAGGGGTTTAACAAAAAATAGTATCAATGAAAAAGAAAAAAAAGTTAGCGAGCCTCTGTCGTGACTGCAAGCCGCTAGAAGGAACACCATGGTCTTTAATGGGTACACCTGCCAGCTTCACTGGAGTCTTCACTTCACTGGCTTTAATTCACTGCATGCGCATTTTTCGACTGTCATGAGTGATACGTGCGAAAGAAACAGGAGCACATGCATTCTGTCCCTACGCGAAAAATATTTCCGAGAGAAATGTAAGTGTCTTCTTGACCACGAGAAACGGTGCGCATGCACCTTGCATATAAACGCGGGGTGGTATGGGTAAATTTTTTATCCTAGAGATATAAAAAAGACAACAGACAATTCTTATTCTGACATCACTAACTCCTGTTGTCGGCAGACAGTAGACAAAAGGCACATTTAGGTGCAGCCAGCCGCCTCAGAGATAGCGAAAGCAAAAAAACTCCGGATAATTCTTTGAACGATGCTTATTGTACTATTTTGTTGGCTGACAGCAGAGATTATTTCGAAAATGTGGCTTTGGATTTGAAAATGGGAAACGTTTTGAGGTGTTTAGGTACAAAGGTATAGAGGACAAAGTTACCTGGAATTTTCAATGAGAAGAAATGAGTTCCCATTCTCCAAAGAAAAATAAATCCGACTGGGCAGCATTCTTCAGTATAGTATAGTTAACTAAGTAAAAAAGAGACAGCAAATATTTGTTTTAAAATAATAATTTACTCTATGATCTATGTTAGTTGATCGAAATAAATGGTTTTTGAATTTGAATTTTGAAATACATTCTGGAGGAAAAAGAGAATACAAAAATGTGTCAAAATGCTAATATACCACGTTTCCTGCTAACGCCTGGGTTTACCTT
The DNA here is from genome assembly GCA_947063395.1 of Hemistola chrysoprasaria. NCBI lineage: Eukaryota > Metazoa > Arthropoda > Insecta > Lepidoptera > Geometridae > Hemistola > Hemistola chrysoprasaria. The sequence goes on from OX346725.1 coordinate 11,413,821, forward strand.
ATATTATGTAGGTATAAGATCCCTTTACCCATTTAACCCAAACATCTAAAACTAAATAAAGAAAATGGTCCCAAAACATTACCATACAAAAAGAGGTGGTGAAATTGAGTTTATAACCAAATATTTGCCTCGATACCTCGCTTATTTATGAGAATAACCTTCATATTAAATTTTAACACCCATAAAGACATTGTGTTGTGGGACAGCGGGACAGGGAACCCAAAGGGCTGGGTATTTTACAAGGACATTTTGCATTAAGATCTTGTAACAAAACCCGGGGTGAGCGTAGTAGGTATACCTATTTCTAAAATTCGTATATTAGGTACTCAACTACGCCTATTATGTCCTTCATTTCTACATATTTTACTTTGAATTTTGATTATCTAAATTATAGTAAGCCCGCCGGTACGTTAGCAGCAAAAAATATTCTTCATATAGAAATGAAATAAATGAAGCTTGCTCTTTCGTGAAAGTAGCATGCCGTACACGGAGTGTCTCCGTTAAACAAAGGCTTAAAATCCTAGGAAGCTGGGCCCAAAAAACCTGTAGTGGTAGGCCTCTTTTGCAGGGGGCCGCCTGGGGAAGTACCACACCTTTGCCAGTTATTCATCCGCCAAGCAGTAATGTGCAAACATTACTGTGTTCCGGTATGAAGGGCAATGTTACCAGCGAAATTACTGGGCATGATGAGATTCAACAACTCATATCTCAGGGTGACAGGCGCAGTGCAGTGCCGCGCAGAATTTTAAATTTTAAAACACTGGGTGGCACTGTGTCTTTTATAGGCAATCATGATGCTTACCATCAGGCACCTGATTTGCTCGTCTTGTTACTTACTAGCATAAAAAAAAAAAAAAAAAAAAAATACCTTACACATTCTATCCTATATAGCCGTTAATCACGTTTTCGTTTTTAAGTTTTATTTTGTTAATTGTCTGCATTATGTCAAAGTGTTATATGTCAATGAAACAATGATTTAATTACATGAGAAATACATCAAACCACTTGATGAACATCACTTTTAATTATACAATTTCAAGTATAATTCATTTCTCTACGAGATCGAATTAGAAATGAGGAGATCCGTAGACGAACGAAAATTATCGACATAGCCCAGCGGATAAGTAAGTTGAAGTGGCAATGGGCAGGGCACATAGCACGTAGAACTGATGGCCGATGGGGCTACAAAGTTCTCGAATGGAGACCACGGACCGGCAAACGCAGTGTAAGACATCCACCCACAAGGTGGACAGACGATCTGATAAAGACGGCAGGAACACGATGGACGCGGGCCGCTTACAACCGGACTGAATGGAAATCTATGGGGGAGGCCTATGTTCAGCAGTGGACGTCCTTTGGCTGAGATGATGATGATGCTGATGACGTATAATTCATAATTTGAGGATATCTCGAATCATTCTCTTCAGTGTCCGTGCACTGGAGGTGGTCGGTCAACCGGCACATCGGTGTTTAACGATTTTGAAAAACTGAATGTAGTCATTTATTTTTTTGTGCTGATCGTACATCTAGGATGTAGTCTAGCCTTAGATATTCAAATGACAGTAAGTATAAAAGAAACTACGTAATAATTCCCAATAGGCAGAACAAACAAATATTACGTATTCATAGCCAGTGGATGCCATTATCCTTGCCACGTATGGCCATGCAAAGTAAGCCATTATTGTGGCCCTATTTGATATTATATTAATATTATTGTAATTATTTCCGTATAGTATTCAGTTAGGGATTCCCTTATGACTGTTTATTTTTGTTTGCATTTTGAGAGGCGACAGTTTTGAAACTTTGGAAACTGCCAAGAAGTTACCCGAAACTATAAGATTTAGAAAGAAGGTCTTTGCAGTTTCTAAAGTACAACAGTATTTTAGTAACTAAAATAAATATACCTAGAATAGATAATATTACTATTTATTCATCATCATCATCATCATCATCTCGGGCATAGGACGTCCACTGCTGAACATAGGCCTCGCCTATATATTTCCATCCAGCCCGATTGTAAGCGACGTGCATCCAGCGTGTTCCTGCCGTCCTTATCAGATCGTCTGTCCACCTTGTGGTGGACGTCCTACTGTCTGGAATAACACAAAGGGTAGGTACTTTTTCCCGATATTCCCACGGGAACGATGTCTACGCGGGTGAAACCGCGGGGCACAGCTAGTAATAAAATAATTACATTAATTATTGAATGTGACTTCCACGTAACATAATGAAATAATAACACACTTCCTAACTTCCACACAACGGATATACCTACCTGCTTAGCAATAGAATAAAAAGGTAGTTAGGTACATACAAAAATTACGCACACAGAATAAAATGTATAGGAAGATGACAAAAGACAACAATCAATCCCTAGCGAATACCTATAGTTACCTACATTGCATCCGAAGAAAACAATGACTTACTAATAATATGATTACTACAATTAAACGGATAAAAACTGCGCGTAACGTAGGCCTTAAACATATATGTATAGAAGGTAGGCCACTTCTTACAGCGGGCGGAAACTCAGAAGAACAGAAGAACAGATATGAAACTATTATGGTTGTAAACAAACATAGAATAAAAGTCCTCTGCAATCTGATGTCTAGAACGTAACACTACAATATTGTAATTATTATTCTTTATGAAAAATTGTTATTCCTACCTCAAGAAAAATTGTGATTTTTTTTCACAAATAAATATATTAATCGGTAAGGAAAACCAAAACAATAGTTCTTCCACTTTGTTGTCCGTTTGTCTGTCCGTCTGTCAAGACACTTTTTAACGGGAACTCGTGGAGGTATCAAGTTGAAATTTATATCAACTACTCAGATCTGCGGTCCTTTGTGGCTGTAAAAAAATCATACTTCTAAATTAATGCAATCAAAAGTTATGGCCATGTTACTGAATATTTCCATACTTTGCGCAAGGAACTAATAGATGGCGCTGTATGTACTGTAAAAGGATTGTTTTTCGGGATCGGAAGCGTTTTTTATGGAACCCTACATTATGCATACATACGTATGCCTTAACAATTTATTTTTATTTGGTATGCAATAAACTAATCTATTCCGATCTATTAGATCAACACAAGAAAGGGGTAAAAATATCAATTACTAAAGACCTTAACAAAATTACCAGAAGAAACAGGTCAAGCTAAATAAAACCTTTCAAAAAGAGGGAAGCAGAAGGAGGATAGTGGGATAGTATAATAATAATATTATGGTATGGAGTATAATGGCTAACATTCTGCACCTCTTTTAATTTAGTACCGCATATTCGTTACCTCGCATAAATGTAGGTATACCTATATAAAGTCGAGAGTAGGAGATTTAACCTCATTGTGAGATCGTTTATCTGTGAGATAGGTGTGTTGTGATCATGTTAACGGTAAGCGAATTAATTCATATTTTTAATAATTGTAAATTAGTGATTGCACCTGCGATGATAATTTAATTTAAATTATAAAGCATATATGGTATTGACAATATATTTCTTATATTAAGAATAATTGTGCTTAAAATGGGTGTTAACACATAAACTTTTTAAAAACTCTTTTAAGTAAGACAGTAAGTAAGTATCTAAACATAGTTTTACGCTCTTTCCCCGAAGGGGTAGGCAAAGTGTACCCAGGACTCAGGACTCAATCTTATAGTAGATACACCCACATTTCGCCAGTATGTTAATGGTCCTATGTAATAGGGGGTGAGCCTATTGCCACATCTCCCGGGCACAGTTCCAGACTCCAGCCTGTATATATAGGATATTATATAAGTATGTACTAACATATTTTATGTACAATGTATTCAAAAAGGTCTTTGCGATCAAAGCTGCCTTTTAGATACTTACCTAATAATATGACATAATATGGTATCCTAGTGTAAGCAAAGCGGCGTTGCCCGCTTGTAATTACGAAACGTAGGAGTTTTATATCAAAATTTTGACGCTGTTTTTAGACCCCTTAGAAAGTGAATTTCCAAAAATCCTTTCTTAGCACACGTCCAAACAACGAAAAGAGCCTACATTCCAAGTTTCAAGTCCCTAGGATCAGTGATTTGGTCTCTGCGTTGCATGTCAGTCAGTGATTCATTTAGGATTTTTAAGATATACCTAGTGATTAGGACAGTATACCCTATTACTAATTTTATAATAACTTCTTGCTGTCGTACTTAATTTTCTTGTGGAGCTTAGTGGAACATAATACGTACTTGCTTGTATTTTTGAAATAACTAATACTTGGAGTGGATTAAAACCCCGTGGTATTTTACATATTGCCAAACTTTTCGCAATTTTCTGAATAATATATTAATACCTTTAAAGGAAATTCATGAACAAAGAGATATAAATATAATATTTTGAGGATAAAAATCTACGATTGTATCGATATTAGTGGTCGGCGTTTAAATATATTTTAATTAATGATAAAATTTTGTTTGTTATCCCTTATCACTGACAAACTACTGAATTATTATTGTTCGTGTTTCCTTATCAGTTACATCTTTTGCTTATCAACTCTACGTAAATGCATTTTTTGTGAACATGTTAGATCTATATCTTTGAAGCTACCTTTTTTATGTGCATTAAAGGTTTCGTGACCAAATTATTGATGACTTATATTAATATGTTAGTTGGGTCGACATAATTTCACAAAAGTACAGACTTTGAGGAATCAATGACGAAAGAGATATAATTTTTTTATTAGTGTTTTATTTTTAGCATCAACTAATTATGATGTGGCATTTATCCAGTTTTACTACAAAAGATAGGTTTTAAAACTTCTAATAAGTATTTATCGGAATTAAGTGATTCTCAAGGAAAAACAGTTTTGCGAAATTCTCAAAAATATCGACTTCCCATACAAAATGGATTACCTGATCGGCAAATTGGTATGGAAACTCTATTTTTTTTTATGGATTTCGTAATTTTTTGTTTTGCATGTTAGGTATTTAGTTTTATGGATTGATGCACTCCTTTAAGAATCACTATAGGTACTTCATCATCATCATCATCTCAGCCATAGGACGTCCACTGCTGAACATAGGCCTCCCCCTAAGATTTCCATCCAGTCCGGTTGTAAGTGGCCTGCATCCAGCATGCTCCTGCCGTACTTATCAGATCTTCCGTCCACCTTGTGGGAGGACGTCCTACTCTGCGCTTACCAATCCGTGGTCTCCATTCGAGAACTTCGCCCATCAGTTCTACGTGCTATGTGCCCTGCCCATTGCCGCTGGGCTATGTCGATAACATTCGTTATTCTACGGATCTCCTCATTTCTGATTCGATCTCGTAGAGAAATTCCGATCATAACCCTCTCCATAGCTCGTTGCGCTATTTTGAGCCTGCTGATAAGGCCCACAGTCAGAGACCACATTTCAGATCCATAAGTCATCACTATAGGTACTTACCTTTTTGTAACTATATATATAAGTTAGATGAGATGCGAAATGTAGGTTTTAGGTAAGTAGTAGTTAGAAACAAAACATTGAATTACACATACACATACACATACAATTAGGAAGCAACAAGATCTGATATCAATAGTCAAATTAAATATTCACTTTTTGTTTATTTTAAATTATAAAATGTTTGCAGAATATAATCTTGTTGTCATGTGCGTTGGCCGTGACGATCGCTGCCGCGCAAAGACCGGCTTCAAGCGACGACGCGCAGCGACGTAGCGGAAGCTACGGCCTTCTCCGCCCCGGCTACGGAAGCTACGGGGGCTACGACAACAGTTACGGGGGGTATAACAACGGTTATGGGGGCTATAACAGCGGTTATGGGGGCTATAACAACGGATACGGGGGCTACAACAGTTATCCTAGCTATGGCGGAGGATACCAAAATTCTGGTTACCCTGGATATAATGGTAAGATTTTTTTGCATAAGCGCTAAGTTTTTTTTTCATTGGTCTATTGCTGTGTCTATCAAGGTCATCTCACCATCTTATTCTGGGTCTGCTGCGATTCCCGTCACTCCAGCTCCGTCCGTTTTATCTCATCCATCATCATCAGCCGGAAGGCCGCCACTGCTGAACATAGGCTTCCCCATAGAACGCCATAAACTATAAATTTTTTGAGGGATTTTGCCGTAATCACCACGCTTGGCAGGCGGCTTGGTGATCGCAGTGGTTGGAATACTTGGAAACGGAGAGCGCTGCTGTCCACTCTCTGAATATGTCCCTCTGCCGGGTCTCACGGCTTCCACGGCCCATTTTATGTACCTATACATTATACCTAATGAACAATGTATCTATTATAATCAAATGAATGATAAATAAATTAACGATCTTATAATAAATTTAATCATAGACGCCGGCGCTGGCCTATCTACGGTCTACGGTCAATTTCAATCAGGAATATCTGATTTATAAATCCTAAAGATACTTATCTTATAAAAATAATCGTAGACTTTATTTTAGAAACTGATAAAATATCGTGACGGATACGATCTTTGGTAAAATGAACCTACTTATCTACTTAACTTTGATAAAATAAAAAAATTTTTGGTAAGTTCATCGTTCTCTTTGAAACAATTAAATTACAAGTATAGGTAGATAAAAATACTGCAATCCATAACGCGCACCTGAATATTCTTCAATACAATCTGGCACATATTTTGTAAGCAACTCTTACAAAATCTGAATTATGGCGCGGGTCAAACCGCGGAGCACAGATAGTCTATCTATAAATATTATCTACTTGGTTTTTGTCGCTGAACAAATGGATGACATTCTTAACTTTGGTCATGTTGATTGCAGGTGGCTATGGGGGTTATCAAAGCGGTTATGGTGGCTACCAAGGAGGTTATGGTGGTTCCGGATACCAAGGTGGAGGTAAGCACTTACACATTATAATATCCTCAGCAAAATTAGGTATTCATCAGCATCTCAGCAGTATGAAGTCCACTAGACATAGGCCTCCTTATAAATTTCAATCTCGGTGCTGCGACCGGGGACTTACCCATACAAACGTAATAGTTAAATCATTTGAAATCAGAGCATATTTCCAACATTTAATGACGTTATTCGGAACGAGACACTTGTTATCTAGGTTCCTAATTATATTTTCTAAAATATTTAGGTATAATTGGCAGTTTTATTTGAAAATGCTTGTATTTTGTCAAAATATCTATATTTTGGATTTTTATTTTAGTCTAAAGTACTTATTACCTAATTCTATTTAAGGAAGGTTGAAATATAATTAGGAAACTAGATAACAAGTGTCTCATTCAGAATAACGTCTTAAATGTTGAAACTATGCTCTGATTTTAAATCATTTAACTATTAGGTTTGTATGGGGAATTCTCCGGTCGTCACCTCCCTAGTTCAGTTGCAAGCGGCTGGCATACAGTGTGTCAGCCTGCTGTCTTTATTAGATCATCTTCTATTCATTGTGTGGGTCTGTGTGGCACATCATATTATGAAGCACTTGCCGGTCCGTGTTCTCCATTCTAGAACCTTAGGTGCAGCCCAACTACAAGCAACTTGCTAAACCGCTGGACTATATCAGTAACTTTCGTTCGTTTACGGAACTTAATTCTAATTCGATCTTGCAGAGAAATACCGAGCAGAGCAGAGTAAAATGGTTGCTACTAGCAATTCAAAATCATTGTTGCTGGCTCATATTTTTTTTAGGAGTCTGTATCTCAAAAGGAATAATCGGCACCCCTTTAGTTTCAAAAATGAAGGCACACAGTAATGATGCACTATTGGCTTTTATCAAAATGGGCTCCGAGAGTCCCTTCTATTACCATTTTCAGGGTTCCATAGGTAGCTTAAAATGAAAAAAGGAACACTTCGTTGTCTGTCTGTTCGATATTCGCGGTCGATTTGGAGACAGCCCTGAAGACCCACTTACAAATTAGCCTGTAATAACATAACATAAATTTAAGTCCATAATTTTAATATATTATGATATTTTTATGAACCCTGCAACGCTTTGGATTGTAAATCTGTAAGTTACGGTGTGTGTTTGCAATAAAGAAATAAGAAATAACATCACACTTTTTTCCCAAAGGGCAAGGTGTCCCCTACCTAGTTACCCAGAAATATATAAATATAAACAGTTTATTTCCCAAAAATAATACGCACTATAATAAACTTTTTATGAAAATGTATTATTTCAATCACAAAATAAGCCACAAACCTATCGATTACAAAACCAATAAATGTTGACCACCCAACCCAACCCGTCACAGTCAATCGAATACATCATTGTGCGTACAAAAGTAATGTATTTCACAATAATTGGGCATTGCACTTCATTGTGAATTCGATGTAAGAATGAGTGACGAGTCCCACGCGATCGTAATCGCTCGTTCGCTGATCATTTACATAATATTTGAATGTAAATTGTGTTATAGTCGTTATTTGGCGATGTAGCACAATTTTATTATAATAAAGGTACATTAGTATACTTACATAATACCCTCTATTTATACAGCTACGGACTTATTGAAAATTTGGTCAAACTTATTAATTACGTATAGGTACTTACCTACTCTTATCAGTGGTGTAGTGGGCACAAACTCGACTGCCAATCATGAGGTCCCGAGTTCAATCCCCAGGTCTGGTAGTGTTAAATATTGGATTTTTCCATTAGGAGTTATCTCAATAACTGCCTGGAGTCTTCTCTCAATAACTTTGCTCGGTAGATGTCAATACCACAGAACAGACAATAATACTAAATATAGAATGGACACTGTCATCCGCCGACCAATCGGGCCAGCCAATCTGCCAAGCATAGTGAGTTGGCAAAACCTCCACAAAGATAAGCACCATATACAGACCAGCCCCCCAATCCCCAGCAGCTACATTATTCCTAGGATGTTTATGCAGGCCGCTTACAACCGGACTGGAAGGAAATCTATGGGGGAGGCCTATGTTCAGCAGTTGACGTCCTATGACTGAGATGATGATAAAATAAATAAATAAAATATGGAAATATCGAACACATTTTTCTAAATGTTAATTTCTCGACCCCAGGCAACCGTCCGTACTTCAGGCCCGGTTACGACAACCGCCCCGGGTACCCCGGTTCCAACCAATACCGCCCCGGTTACAACCAGTACCGCCCTGGTTACGGCAACCAGAATTACTTCGGCGGTTACGACAACGAAGGTTATGACAACTTCAGAAGTCTGATTGGAAGGAAAGCTGGGGAGAAGAAAGATACAGACGCTAGTATCCAAGTTTAATTTAAGATCTGATTTATGTAAGCACTGAATTTGTTAATAATATTATAATTAAATATATTTAAGTTTATTTCCTTGTTTTTATTTTTTAATTCGATAGTTGGTTTATTTATAGTATAGTATATTTATAGTAAGTACCTATATACACACTTATATTGCGCGCGCGAGCTCCGTGACATCATCTTTATCATCAGTAAAAGTAAGTGTAGATGTAAAACTCTAAGCTTTAAGCAAAGGATAATAACTACTATAGCTTTAAGGCTCCCTTGGACCTCATTTGCTTTTGTATTAATAAAAAACTTTCATTTCAGCTTAATAATTAATACTAAATATGTAAAAACAAAGAACAAGAATAGCAATAAATAAAATATAATAAAAAATAAATAAATAAAATATTACGAGGTCGATGTTACAGAGCTCGCGAACGAACTATAATAGAAGAAAATAAAACTTAGTTTATGATTATTTCTATAACATTATTTATTGGATGTTAAAAATATTTAAATAACATATCATATTTTGTATACCTAATAGAATAATTTAACTTAAAAATACACTTTTAATAGGCAAAAGTTTTTACACAATGGCCAGTTAACTTGGCGAGTCTGAACTGAACATAGGCTCTGCGAACTTTAACACATGTAAACTCGTTCATTTAGTACTTCTTTTGTCTTATGTATCATGTGGGTCAAGTTCAAGGACAGGGAACGGAATGAAATACCGACCGACGAGATAACGATTGAATGAGATGCACAAAAAATAGTCAATTAATTGATATTTAGATTTTTAAATACCTACGCCTTTTTAAAAAAATCGATGTACTAATAAATTAATCTCATAGACATTCTAGTACTTCACATTAACATTGTCTCTATCTAAAAGGTACTTAACGTTTAGTACAAAATTATATATTGGTTTTTAGATTATATAGATATTATTACACTTATATTTAAATTTAAATTTATTATATATTATATTATAATATAAATATAATATATTATATTTAAATTTAAAAGTACATAATTACATACATAATTATAGTTTAACAATTGGCGGTCTTATCGGTAAAACTTTATTAGAATGACAGTCCTAAGCCTGCAAAGTATAAAGGAAAATCAAAGTATAATTAATTATGTGAATGTACTAGACTGTACTAGACATTCGGACATCTAGTCCGAACTAGTACAATTGAATAAAACTGTACTAGTACGGAACGATCATTTGAGTGATCGAACAGGAACACGGAACAACCCTATTCGATACGACTGCGAAGCTCGTGGTAGGCACTCAGTAGTAAATCGTGTCACGAAATCTATGAGCCACTGAACCAATCGGAAGTCATAGAGTTGAAGAATGAAGCGGCTCCAGATCGTGCGTTGGCGAAGTTAATAGGCAACGAGCTGGACATTATATCTGATAGTTCTGAGCGGGATCTGCCTGGACTTGACGCATGGGGCTTCTTCTTTGTCTGTAAAATTGAATAAAATAGTAGATTGTTACACAAGGGGCTAAAGAGATCCATTGTATACGAAGTAGTTTTACTCACGATATTTAGCGAGGAAGTAAATAGACACCGAGTTGTAATGGGTATTAGTGCCGTGACTTTTCACTACGATTGTGAGAACAAAATTATTAATTTCAGCAATCAATTGATTGATTAAAAATTCGCGAAAAAAAAACTGCTGATTCATACATTTTGCTAAGTCACACATCAGTTTTTTTCCGCGATATTTCAAAAGTCTTATAACGAATGTTGTTTGTTATGGTATATAGAAAATACCATTTAAAGGATGCTAATGACTGGTTAACAGTAATCCTGTATATACAGGGGTTTGGTAACTAACGCATAACCTCTTATGAGGTAATATAATTGTACTCATCACATGGACCAACTTTCACTAGACAACAATAAAATCGCGAAAATAAAATTTGCTATTAGAAAGAGCTCGTTGGTCTATCATACTACTTCCTATTTATCCCACAAATATTATAAATCTCATATCTCAACAGAATGTATAAAAGTTACGTTTGTAACAGGTAAACAAAAAGCTTGCGAGTTCTAACTCGAGTCCAGCGCCATCTAGATGGCACAAAAAACAGCGCTGTTTTTTTGTGTGTATGTTTGTTCCGCTTTCACGCTATAACCACTAAACCGATTGAGCTGAAATTTGGTATGTAGATAGCTTAGACCCTGGAATAACACATAGGGTACTTTATAATTTGTACTTACTACTTTACTACTTACCAATCTATCTATTTATTTTTTCTTGATGTTCTTATATACCTAGCTGTTATTTCGTTACCTTTTAAAAACTTATTGTATAACCCGCGTATTACACAAAAACTCGAGTAACATCTAAGTGCTCGCACGGGAGCATCCTGAAAATCAGCAACTGCGTCAACTCCGTGTTGACGTGGTTATATGCTGAGGATGTTCCTATTGCCTAATTGCTATTTTTATCTATTTTTTTTATTGTATGTATTGTGTAAAAAATGGCAATAAATGTTTTTTCTATTCTAATCTTTATCTAGTTATTGTCACGGGAACGAAGACTACGCGGGTGAAACCGCGGCGCACGGCTAGTAATATCTATGACAATATTATCGCTTAGGTAGGTATGTCCTCTATATCTTAGATTTTATCACATACCGGTTTATCTTGTTTTTTAACAACGGGTGCGGCCACTGGTAGTAGAGAGAACCACGGGGATTCCCCTGAAGCTAGTAAAGCGGCGGCCTTATCGCCGCTCCCTCCAGACAACACGGGTTTAGTGCCGATAATGCCCGTTAACTGCCCGTGGTGGATGATTAGACTGCCAAGCAGTGTCTGAAATTGTAAAAGAAAATTTTGTTATTAAGAAGTCAGTACTTTTGTGTGGTGAGTTTATGGATCACTTTTTACGAGATATTTAGCGTGATAACAACCATGATAGTTTCAAATTATATCAGTGAATTATCTTTTTTTTATGATAATGAGTGACAAGACGAGCAAATCAGGTGCCTGATGGTAAGCATCATGATTGCCCATATCAGACACAGTGCCACCCAGTGTTTTAAAATTCAGTTCTACAAAAAACCATATCATTAATATATAACAAAAAACCATTCTCAATAAATAATTAAAACTAGATTATTTCTTCGTTTTTTAATAATTGTGATTGATGATCAATTTATTTTATTATAGGAAATACGTATATTTTCAATTGAAAATCAATTTTTACATAACATAACATTTAACATAACACGCGTTTTTCCCAAAGGGGGATTAGGCAGAGATGTACCCAGGACTCAGTCCCATAGTAGGTACACCCAAATTTTGCCAGTTATGTTTATAGGTCCCATATAATAGGGGCGAGCCTATTGTCATCTCTGTGGGGTTTTATTTTCTCGATTGCCACCGTGGAGATAGAGCCGGTGGTGGCGACTGGGAATAGACGCATAATATAGAAAAGTCTTCCTTTTTGAAGTTGAGCAAAACTAGTGAAAAAAAATACCTGAACTCTTTGCACAGATCTCTTCAAATTAGTCTGAATGTACGGATAAAAGACATCATAATCAAACGGATCAATCTTCTGCCGAATAAACTCGCATATCTCCTGAGAAAAGTCCATCACTTTCTTACTTTCTCTGGGCACTAGCAGCAATGTCAAATGCCGCACATCCATTAGCAATTGAAGCGCACACCTCTGATTTATATCCGTCTCTTTCTCCCTTATCACTTTGTTGTAATGTGCGAAAGTGATAGCGACAACTCTTTCTATAAAATTAGTATGTATTTCCATGGGCAATGTTTGTGGTATGACTTCGTCTAATAATCGACTGATGGAGTAAAGATATTCTTGAAGTTTTAATGAAGGGCTGGCGGGAACTTTTATGGTTGATTCTATGGAATTTCCATCTTCGTCTTTTTCTACTATTTTTATGACGTCCCATTGCTGAAACAATTGTAAATTAAGGTTGAACGTCACCCATACAAAATGTTTTTTTTTATGATAGTAAGTAACAAGACGAGCAAATCAGGTGCCTGATGGTAAGCATCATGATTTCCCATATCAGACACAGTGCCACCCAGCGTTTTAAAATTCAAAATTTTGCGCTGCACTGCACTGCCCCTGTCACCATGGTCAAAAACAATAAAAAAATTAATATTTTTATAGACTAAGCGGTTTATTCCCTTATAATACGAAATACATATCTAAAACATTATAAATTTGTAAAAATATTATCATCATCATCATCATCAGCCTGTGTTAGTCCACTGCTGGACATAGGCGTCTCTTAATTTAAAAAAAAATTAAAATATTATACTTAAATAATAATAACATAAAATAGATACAATGCCCAATAACCTTTTTAGGCGAAAACATATCTTTTTCCTTAAAACTAGAAAAATCATTAAATATAATTTAATTCCTATGCATTATGTTATAAAAATATGTAACTCAAAGAGTTTTGTAAGAAAATTATTCATAAAAACAACGAAAAGTCCCATACCATCATCAAATAATCAATATTGGCCTCGAGAGTGAATTCCTGCGGTAAACCTTTGGTCAGATCTTCAACTCTCACCATAACTATATCAACCCACTTGCTCCAGGAGAATAACCAACTTGACTTCAATATAGTACATAGCTCGTTCCATCTGGGAACAAATCAATAAATATATAAGATCAGAAGTAAGCCCAGGACCCAGTCTCATAGTAGGTACACCCACAATATGAATATGGAAAGAAAAATGTTACCCATGAGCAGGGTTTGAACCTGTGGTGGCACTCTCTACCAATTGAGCTATCGTGGAGGTACTAGTCATCGGCGAGTTGTATCCCACCTACCTCACGCCTATACTTTTTCTGCCTAAGCTTCTTATTTTTAAGACACCTATAGGATCCAAACTTCCCTCTCGCTCGCACATTGCAAGTTAAGGTAGGTACTGAATTTCCAAAAATCATGTGTTTCTCAATATTACTATTTCTAATACGTTCAACAAAACTTAATTTTAATATTATTTAATTTAACAGAAGAGAAAGTTTTTTTGTTAACCAACGTTTCTTCAGTATCTGTATTTCCTTTCTCTGCATGGTTGTCTGGAAGAAATCGCTCTGAGTGATAAGGCCGCCAGTTGTTACTCTTTCTGGTTTTAAGTTTCCTTTATATTATTTTTTGTATTACTGTCGTACCAATAAAGAATTATCATTCATTCATTCATTCAAAATGTATATTTTCATTCATTCAAAGTATACATTTTGAATGAAATAATGAAATATACATTCAAAATTAAAAACATGCATTAATCTAAAGATAAACAAATGGAAAGAGCTATTTTGGAAATCCACATTTAGTGATTTTTTTTCCATCAATAATGTAAATTGCGCGAGCGAGATGGAAGTTTGGCTCCTATAGGCCTTCATAGGATCTTTATAAACCTACCTTTTTATAGGTCCCTCATTGACGATAGTATGCTCAGTAATATAACAGCTACGTAGATGCGGTATAAGGGTGGTTATTGCTTGTATGAACCGCGCCGTGTATATCGCAGTAGATTTACGTTGCAGTTCCGTTGATTGAAGTGTTTGCTCCTCGAAACACGCCTTTATGTAATGTAACATGCTGAAACGATATGTCATCTCTACATATTTAAAAGTCAGAGAGACTGACAGACTAACACACTCACTCATTAACGACCAGCCTAATTGCATTTCTCTAAAAACCTTCTCGATTACGTCGGCTTTTAAACAAAAAAAATGCATCATATTATTGATGCATTTTTTTTTCAGCCCATTCCACAATTACTGCTGATGTGTTTTTTTTAATGTTCTATAAACTGTTAAAAACACGCAGTTGTATTGACGCACTAGCGTTGCGTAAAAAAATACAAGGCACCTATGTGTTTTAAGCAGTAATTGTGCAGTAAAGTTACGACGACACACACACACAAATACGTCGCACTTATAACTTTATATAACACCTAATAATCCTTTTTTGGTCGGTGATTAAAAATATACAAAATCTCTACAAAAAGTTATAAAAGAGGTGAAATAAGTATGAATAAATATTCATTATAAATATAATGTGCATCTACCCGCCAAAACTTACAAATGAAAGATGTGCAAGTTGCTCAGTATGACCAGCAGATTTTTTTTATGATCATGAGTAACAAGACGAGCAAATCAGGTGCCTGATGGTAAGCATCATGATTGCCCATATCAGACACAGTGCCACCTAGTGTTTTAAAACTCAAAATTCTGCGCGGCACTTCACTGCGCCTGTCACTCTGAGATATTAGTTGTTGAAACTCGTCATACCCAGTAATTTCGCTGGTACCATTGCCCTTCAGACCGGAACACAGTAATGTTTGTACATTACTGGTTGGCGGATGAATAACTGGCATAGGTATGGTACTTCCCCAGGAGCCCCCTGCAAAAGAGGCCTACCACTACAAAATACACTACAAAAGATGCATAACATTAATTTGTATTACTAGGTACACTATTTTGCAACTGAAACTCAAACTTTTGTGACTGAAACTCACTGAAACTTTCAAACATTGCAATACGGATCTTATTCCAACACACGATGGTCTAAATTTTATGCACTTACGATTGAACATTCTCATCAGAAATATCCCTCAAATAATTCTCAATATCCGCTCTATCAATGTACATCTGATCACTGTCCTCTTCATCTTCGTATGAGAAGAGCAGTTTGTTTGTCTTTTTGTCCGGATATAGGTATATTTTCAAGTCCTCGTGTAGTTTCTGTAACTCGCCGTCTAAGGTGAGGCAGAGCTTTTCTAATGTAGGGGTGTAACCGCGGTCTTGACGGCTCATACCTTAAGGATTCAATAAAAAATTAGTTAATACATTACATTAATTTTAAGATGTATCTCTAAACTTTATATTTTATACTGTGCCCCGCGGTTTCACGCGCTTAGATGTCGTTCCCATGGGAATATCCGGAAAAGAAATACCCTATGTGTTATTCCAGGTTCTAAATTATCTACATACCGAATTTTAGCCCAATCGGTTCGATAGTTTTGGCGTGAAAGAGTAACAAACATCCATCCATCCATCCATCTTCGAAATCTTTCACATTTATAATATAAGTAGGATGTCAATAAAGAGATATTACAAATAGTTGAAGTTAATAAATAATAACTTCTTTCATTCACTCTTTCATTTGATTATTCACTCTTTGGTACATACATTTTTTTCAGTCATTTATTAAGTCAAATATCTTTATTTATCTGAATTTATCTAATTGCAAACATTCACAGTACAGAAACTATTCTTATTTCCATTCGTTCATCAATTCCTAAATTTACATTGATTTTTGTTCACATTATGTATTCATTGTTTCATTCAATACATTAAAAATTTAACTTTTTCGATCACATCCACTTTATGTATTTGCTGTTGTATTCATTCATTTACTTATTCAATGTTTCATTTATTCATTCACGGTTTTATATATTCTTTCATTCTACTTAAATCTACTACTATATATACTCCAAAATATTAAAAAAAAACCACCTTACCATTCATTAAAGAGTTCATAACTTTAACCACTTCACTTCTACTTTCAATAATCGTCTCTCCAATGAGGTCTTTCCAAACGAACCAATTAATATCTGCTTCTTCAGTTGTATTAGTCAAGTCTATGAGTAATTGTGTTTTGAATGTATCATATAACTTGACCCATCTGTTTGATAGTATTGCTTTGACGCGAGAGGTCAACAATGGCTGGTAATAGTGACACCACACATGGACGTCAGGAATGTCTAGAGATGCGCATATTGAACTCCAGTTTGGTGGAATTTCTAAAAAAAAATTAAACCAAGAAGTGTATAGGTACAAACTTTTAAAGGCACAGCAATCTCTTACTTAACCAAAATATATTAATTTCCATCCTATTTAATTCCTATTTACCAATTTTAAAAGCCTCCTCCCGAATTTCATGCAATACTTTAACGCGAGTAACGTTCTGAAGCAACGCCTGTACATTTGTATCAATATATCCTTTCACCCATGTGTTCCATTTATGTACACACGATATTATCTCATCTCTTGCTAACGCTTGAGGCTCGCTGTTGGTTGATAATCTAGAATATGTGAAAAAAAAAGATATTATTATTTATAGATTAAGGATAAGTTCACTGAGCTGTTCATTTAATCCATTGAAGTCATTTAATTCACTGTGAAGTGAACATCTTTTATTAAAAAACGTTTACAACATTTTTCGTAAACTTCATCTGTATTCATTCATTTATTCAAAATTTGCAATTCATTCATTTATTCAAAATTTGCATTCATTAATTCATTTAACAACTTTATTTTATCGTTCAAAAACCTCATTAATTAATCAATTCATTGATTCGTATCGAATTACCTGTAATTAGAAATAACCGTTGGTAACAACTTCAAAGCAGATGGATCGCTGAATTTGACCAACTCAACTAAAGGTTGAGAATCTTTTCTGTATAAAAAATTCAGCTTTTCTAGCACTGCACCTCCATCGTTATCTAAAAATTAAGTCAAAATAAGTAAGAATGTACTCAAGTAAGAATTAAGCGTGTGGTCCCCGGTTATTATATAACAGGGCAACCCTTTCTCATCTGGTGGGTGCTGTGAGAAGAGGAAAATTTTATAGCGAAAAACTCTTCTCGTATAACTTTGGCTTTTCTTCATTCTTACTTCATCATCAGCCGGAAGACGTCCTCTGCTGAACACAGGCCTCCTCCATAAAACGCCTTAAACTATTCATATGGGGGAATTTTGCCGTAATCAGCACGCTTTTGTTGTTGCTTGGTGATCGCAGTAGTTGGAATACTTGGACACGGAGAGCGCTGCTGCCCACTCTCCGAATATGTCCATCTGCCGGTCTCACAGCTCCCTAGGGATGAGAAAGGGAAGGCCCTATTATATAGCGGGGAACCACACGATTTATTTCGTTTACTCACCAATAAAACAAGCCACGACCAATACGATCGTCTTCAAAACGCATTTGACGCCACTGAGAACCTAAAATTAAAACCTTTTATTTAGATTTACCAGCCGGTAAATCTGAGCCAACCAGCCGGTTGGCTAATTGTCTTCTGACTTCTGACTACAGTGGATCGAACCTGAGACGCTGGTCCCAGGTTCGATCCACTGCAGATCAAACATATATAATGCATGAACGATGAACATGTCTTTTTGATATTCTGGCTATCATAGCGTTTGAGAGCAGAAGACCGTGCGTATCCAGTAAAATAATTATGCTTATCCAAAACCCTGGATTCCCAGAACGAGGAAAATCGGGATAAAAAGTTACATTTTGGCGTGCAAGAGTAACAAACATCCATCCATCCATCCTCACAAACTTTCGCATTTATATTAGTAGGAGGATGCCACAGTTGTCTAAAATCTGAATAAATAGGTTTACCTTATCCCTAATCTGCGCCTTAACATCGCCTTCCAGTATCTTAGCCAATGAGAACTGCAGCGTGGTCTTCAAACTCGTGTTGCTATGGAGTCCTATCAGCGTTTCTAATAATTCCACCATCGTTTGTGAGTCTAGAAGATATAGGCTTACTAGGCAGGAGCAGGCTACCTAAAATAAGATTAAAATTTTGGTAATTCAGATGACGTAAACTATGTCTATCGTTTTATTTCTTTTAAAAACTCTTCATTTATAGGGTTCCGCAATAGGAAAAAAGGAACCCTTATAGGGTCACTTTGTTGTCCGTCTGTCTGTCTGTGCGTCTTTAAAGACACTTTTTCTCTGGGTTTTGACGCGTTGAGGTATCAAGTTGAAACTCATATTGACAACTAAGGTCTACGGTCCCTTGCTGCTCTAAAAAATCAAACTTCTAAGTCAACACAATCAAAAGATACGGCCAACTTATCGTACATTTCCATAATTTGCGCCACGCGCGAATAACCTTTAGGCCTCTTGTACACGCACGGTTTACCGCCGTGAAAATCTACGGTTAATTCGCCGCGTGTAGGCACGGTCGTCAGTGTTGTATGGAGCTTGTAGACGCGCACGGCGCACACGGCCGCGCCGCCGCGCCGTGCGCGTCTACAAGCTCCATACAACACTGACGACCGTGCCTACACGCGGCGAATTAACCGTAGATTTTCACGGCGGTAAACCGTGCGTGTACAAGAGGCCTTAGGGTACTTCCCGTTGGCCTAGCATCATAAAATTTGGTAAGAAGCAAGATCTTATATCACAGATAAAGGAAAAACACAAAACTGTAGAATTTTATACAAAATTGTAATTTTAATATATTTGTAACTAGATGGCGCTGCATGTTCTTAGAACGCATAACGTTTTGTTCAGGTACGGAACCCTACTTAGCATACCTAACAAGGTAGGTATGCCTTAACAATTTATTTTGTAGTTACTTCAACAGTGATCTCGACATCCTGCAGCTTCTGCCGGCACACTCCAATGATGGTTTGGTTAAAGTTGGAGATTGAACACCATTGCTGATGAACTAATCTTTGTAGTGATTCAAAGCCTGGTTTCACATTGTTACCGCCTATTTGGAGCTGTAAACCTATAAGAAAAAGAAAGTTTTCTACATTTTTTCTCGCTTTTACAATCTCACTTTAGAAATTGTTTGGTTTAGTGTAGAATTAACGCAATATCAATGCAGATTGTTTTGATTGCTATTGGCTCTGTTGGCAGTAAGTAGAAAAATGTATTGTGTGCACGGACATGTCTGTTTGATCTATATGAGGGTGTTATAAACATAACATCACGCATTTTTACCAAAGGGGTGCAGAAGTGTACCCCGGACTCAGTCCCATACCAGGTACACCCACCACCCACACTTCGCCATTTATGTTTTAAAGTGCCATGTAAATAAGGGATGAGCCTATTTCCATTTACTGGGCACAATTCCAGACTCCAGGATATCCAATAACACCATTTGCCTGTCCTGGTGATCAAACCTGAGACCTCATAATCGGCAGTAGCGTAGCAACCACTATGCCACCGAGGCAATCATGGCAGTGAAATTAATTCCATGGATATATGTGTTATAAGAAGGTGTGGTAATATTTAAGGTATCTACTATCTACCCGTCAAACTGAATAACTTTCAAAAGAAAAATTTCGAATATACAAATTTAGGAATGACGAAATTTCTATTGCGATTTCCGCAAATTTTGCTTTTGAAAGCTGTTTAGGTTGACTAGTTACAGCCCTTTATGTGTAACTTCACCTTTTTGTAGCATGTTATGTTCCTAAACAAGACAAACCTGTATTTATATGTCTGGCGAGAACAAACAGTTGTGTTGCTTTAACAAAGTCCTCGGCTTCTATACAAGTCCATATTTTCTCAGGAAGTTCCATCAATAACTTCACTTGTATGGACAAACTGTGTACTGGATTCAGGTTGTAATGGAAACTGAAATTATAATTTAAGTAACATTATAAGTATTAGCAAATTGAAGTGGCAATGGGCAGGGCACATAGCATGTAGAACCGATGGCAGTAACGAGATATTTCATTATAATCATCATCCGCTGGAAGATATCCACTGATGTACATAGGCCTCCCCGATAGAACAGCATACACCTATTCACATGGGATTCATATGGGATTTTGCCATAATCACCACACTTGGCAGGCAGTTTGGTGATCTCAGTTGTTGGAGTACTCAAAAACTGAGAGCTGTCCACTCTCTAAATATGTCCCTATGCCAGGTCTCACAGCACCTATGCAATGAGAAAGGGGTGGCCCTATTATATAGCCCAGAAACACACAGCCTGAATGAGTAATTTAGATCTAACTTAAATTACTTTGTAAACATTTAGAACTAAGAATGTGTCTATTGGCACTTCTTTATTGTCTATATTAAGGTGAGGTGTGAGGCACTTTGTGTGTACTCAATATGTAGCACTACACAGATGATCACACTACATTTTACTGTCACTGTCACTACACTAACTCAAAAGGCTTTTTTTCTTTTAAGTCTTCTCACTATATCTATATTGTCAAGGAGCTGGATGGCCTCGACATTTATGTGTTTATGAAGCCTTCATTCATAGCGTTTGCTATTTCATTCATTGGTTTGCGAGGTTGTGATGGATGGATGTATCTTACGCTTTCATGTCAAAACTATTGAACCAATTGGGCTGAAATTCGGTATGATGATAGTTTAAACCCTGGAATAACACATAGGGTACTTTTTATCCCGATATTCCCACGGGAACGAATACTACGCGCGTGAAACAACAGGACCATAAATGGACCATTGTGTCATGATAAGAAGGAAAACTGTACCTGGAGACCGCCTGCTTCTCCTCCACCTTAAAACCAACTAGATGTGTGTTGTGCAGGTTTCTACAAGACACCATCATGTCACCAATATGATTCAGGGTGCTTGATGTAGTTCCTCTCATTTCTTCTATGGTATCCGCTGCATGGATCAGGTCTCTGTATCTCTCTCTGAAAGATCCATAACATTACAACACACCATTTCCCCAAAGGCACACTTTGCAAGTAATGTTTTAATTCCCATGTGATACGTAAGACACAGCAGTACTTGCGCCCACAACATCGCTAAGACAACCAGTATGACAGAACAGGTCTCTTACATAAAGTCAAGCATAGTTGCCATTAGCATACACAGAGACTATTTATAATCTCAGTTCGGCGCTTGCGCTTGTAGAGGCGACTTCACGTTTATTTGTTCCGCACAAAATTAAAATTAATAGTGGTCAAAAGTGAAGCTTTATGTGAAAATTTTATACCGTTACGTAGCTTCCTTCATAACATTGTGAGTGGTCGCTGTCCTATGCAAATTGGTCAAGTGGTTCAGAAGATACGACAGTGAAACCAACCAACATTTTATGCCAACGGTTCTCATATTTGAACCGCGCTAGCGCTACCACGGACTACGGCTCGGGCTGAGTCATCGCCCCGGCGCACACGCATCTAGCTGCCGCCACCGCGCTGCGCCCCACCTCACCGCACCGTGCACCGCATCGTTTCGCTGCGTCGACCGGTCTGACTCAACACTCACCACTCGCTCGCATCTTACCATTCGCAACTGCGCGCTCATTTACCAATTTCATTGCTTCGCTAGTAATTACAAGTTGCGCTTTTTAATTACTGATTACTGCATCCATTATTTAACTATATCATCCAAATATGGACTGTTCTGCATGTCGCACTACTATCGATAATGAGGAGCATTTGCGCTGTACAATGTTGAATTGCGATAAAACTTTCCATCTTTTGTGTATCGGAGAGAAAAAGACCCACGGTATCAATGAAGCCTGGGTTTGTCCAGAATGCCGGTGTGCATCTAAGAAGGGCGGGGATAATAGCTCCACACCTGTTGGACTTTCCAAAAAGTATCGTGATCCTAATGTAACCGTACGACAAAAATGCACTCGCGTACATGTAGAGGACCAATCTTTCTCAGATAGAGATACGTCAGAGATAAAGCAGCGGGAAGTCCAGGAGCTACGCACAGAAATAATTCTGGTAAGAGAACAACTTACGAATTCTAACAGCTTGATTATGACCTATGAAAGTAAATTGGGTCAATCTATCGCTTTAATAGCTGACTACGACAGAAAACTTAGTCAAGCACTCTGTGCGCTGACGAGCTATGAGAAGAGGATGGAGGAGAATGCGAGGCAAATTGAAATGCTATTTGAAAAAATTAATACTAAAAATTGTGGGTCTTGCCGTAGCATGCCCGGTGTAGACGATCAAAACAGTCAGACTCTAGCTGAAGTGCCGCCCATTCCGGCAGCATGTGCCCCTTCGGTACCAGCCCCTATTATACCGGCGCTAGATCGTAAAGCACCCGCAGTGGCTATTACTCCCGCTAACCACCTATCTAAAACTACGAATGTGCAGCAGTTACGCAAGTCGAAGATGACTAGGTTGAATGATAAAGCTCCTTTACTGAGTGAGCCACAATTACCACAATCAATAGCAAGCGACTCCATAAAAGAAGTGGAACTTAAAGAAGCATCCGAGAGCGTTGATGATGGCGACTGGATTGAAGTGAAGAAAAAGATGTATAAACGTCTTCCTTCTATGCATTGTACCGCAGGCCCAACCGTTACCTCCCTGAAAGCTGTGGAAGAACGGAAATTTATACATCTTTGGAACATGGTCTCGGGCGCCGATGAAGTGCGCGAATACCTGCGTCAGTTATGTCCCAATGGAAGCTGTACGGTAGAAGAGCTCAACACAAAAGGCGCCTATAAGTCTTTCAAGTTAGGCGTGCCAATTGCTTACTATGAAACATGCTACTCTGCTGGTGTATGGCCAATAAACGCTAAGATAAAAGCTTGGGTTAACCGCAGAAGAAGAGTCAACTTGACTAACAATAGCTCAACAACCGGGTCTACCACCACTCCTCGGCCCTTTCATGGGCGGCCCTCGAACAGGGCGACAACAACAACGTCATAATTCTGAATCATCGGTACCTATTAACATATTTTACCAGAATGTTAGAGGCTTAAAGACGAAGTTATCGCTCTGGCGTGCCAGCATGTTAGTCTCCGATCACTTAGTCGCAGTGACTGAAACGTTTCTAGACGGGTCGGTAGAAGATGCCGAACTAGCGCCGGAAGACTGGACGGTTCTAAGACGGGATCGCGCTACTCCCTGTGGAGGAGTTTTACTCGCAGCGAGGCCTAATGTTACTGTGCGTCATCTAAAAGAGTTCGAATCGGAACTTGGAGAGGATCTCTGGGCTTCGATTACATTTCGAGGCTCGAATTTCATCGTTTGCGTTATATATATAAAGCCGAAAGCGTCAGATGATGTCTACATGAATGTTTTTTGCAATATAGAGTCTTTTCTAAGTACGACTGCAAATAATTGTAATTTTTTTGTTTTCGGGGATCTAAATATAAATAGTGCGACAGTTAATATTAAGAATTATTATTGTTATTTTCTGACATACTGCAATTTGATTGAATTTAATAACATTGTGAATTCTCATGGAAGCATTCTTGACGTGGTATTGGTCCGCGAGTGCAATGAGTTCTGGACGCAGCAGGTTTGTGTGACTGCGGCTGGGTCCGGGTTTGTTCCTCCTGATAGGCTGTATCACCCCCCGCTTGAGATCGTTGTGAATCTTCGATTGCAAAATAAAAATTGTGATCCGTTACAGCCCAGCAATGTCGATCCACGGCGAGATTGGAATTTTAATAAAATGGATCTAGGTCTTTTCCAGTCATTGCTAGACGAAACCTCTTGGTTGTCCGTCGTTGAGTCCTGTGATGTATCTACCGCCGCCGAGGCTTTTTACGATATCTTATATGATTTGTTTGATGTGACAGCCCCTAAAAAGAAAAGGCTAGCAAAGAATTGCGCTAGGTATCCAGTTTGGTTTGATGCCGATATTATAAAAGATGTTCGGCGTAAAGCTCGTCTACATAGAGCATGGCTGTCATCAAATTGTGATACGTTATATAAAACTTTCTCTATCCTTCGTGCAAGTTTAAAGGTTCGTGTGTCTGAAGCGTATAAATTGCATCTGGCCCGAGTTGAGGAAAGCTTGCGGCTCAAACCTCGCCAGTTTTGGAGTCATGTTCATAGACTGAGGTCCAAGGGTGGTTTCGAACCCTGTGTCTCGTACGAGGGTAAATCTAGTGCCGGTGTCGAAGCTGCTGAAGCATTTGCTAGTTATTTTTCCAGCGTGTTTTTGGACGAATTGCCTCTGCTAGATACTAGTGCCTGTTGTGAACAAGGTTTTCAGGGTGGTTATGTAAGTGTGCCTGCGGTATCACCCCAAGATGTAGAGCGAAGCATCAATAAACTAAAGAGTAGCAGCTCGATTGGCCCCGACAGTGTACCCAATTTTGTTCTTAAAGCTTGTAAAAAGCAGTTGATTTTACCTCTCTACCACATTTTCAATCTCTGCCTTAGAAATGGTAAATATCCGGACCAGTGGAAGCTGTCAAGAGTGACGCCTATTCCTAAGGGTAGTGTCAAAACTATGGTAGAGGAATATCGTCCAATCGCCATCTTATGTGCTCCTGCCAAGGTCTTTGAGTACATTCTACACAGTGACATATATGGACAGGTCAGGCAACTAATAGGTGACGAGCAGCATGGTTTTAGACCGGGGCGCTCTGTAAACACAAACCTTTTATGTTTGGTTGACTATATATCCAATGCCATGGATCGAGGGCTTCAGGTAGATGTGGTCTACTTCGACTTCAAAAAGGCCTTCGATAGAGTCGATAACGATATTTTGTTATGTAAGCTTTCCGCGATAGGATTTACGCCCAGTCTCTTAAATTTTTTCTCGGATTACATGAGAAATCGGCGCCAATATGTTAGGCATGGCACTTACTATTCTAACCCTTATCATACAAGATCTGGTGTAAGCCAAGGATCAGTTCTGGGTCCTCTTCTCTTTTTGATCATGATTCATGATTTGCCAAATGTATTGACCGCTTCTAATTGTCTGTTGTATGCCGATGATCTCAAGATCTTTCTCGAAATTAAATCTCCTATTGACTGCCTCAGAATGCAAAATGACATTAACCTTGTATATAGATGGAGTTTGACTAATAAAATGCTATTTAATACCAATAAATGTAACTTAATGACATTCGACCGAAAAAAGAATCCAATTATTTTTGACTACCATTTAAACACTCTATCCATTAAAAGGGTGAACCTCATCAAGGACCTGGGCATAACATTCGATCGTTCCCTGACATTCCATGACCACATAGATAATCTGGCCAAAGAGACCTACCGTCGTTTGGGTTTTGTCTTGCGAAATGCGAAAGATTTTAAAAATCCACATGTTGTCACGGTTTTGTATAACGCTTTAGTCAGAAGCAAGCTCGACGCGGGCTCATGTGTTTGGAACCCGTACCATGTGACTTATGCACGTAGACTTGAGAAGGTCCAAAAAGCCTTCCTAAGATCTTTGTATAAAAAAGTCTATGGTTACTATCCATACAGATACCCGACAAAGTTTCTGTTGGGGCACCTAGGCTTTAACTCCCTTGAAGTCCGGAGGATCGTCGACCAGCTGATTATGTGCCTCAAGGTGCTCAGAGGATCGGTGGACTGCGTACTTTTGCATAATCTGTTGTGCGTATTATTGGTGCCAGAGGAACTTGAAGTCCCGGTTACGAGGCGCGGTCCTGGTAAGCAGCACAAGCTTTTTCACCCGAACACAGGGCGCACAGTAGCGCGAGCTATGTCTCCGCTAGTTCGACCTCTGCTCCATCTCAATGCACTCCGAGACTTTAATGCCGAACATGACGTAACATCTGACAAATGGTCTACTGTTCTACCCATAGTGTTAAGCTATTGTGAAACCTTGAGAGATCAGTGGACCGGCTTGAATCCGGACCTAGATAATGACATGGAATAATGTATATAATAATTGTCTTTTTAATTTAATTTGACCCATATTATTTTTTATTTTTATTATTAATTTGAATTTCGCTATTGTTTCTAATTTTATTTGCATTTTTTTTTTTTCGCTATTATATTTTATTTCTTGTGTGATAATTGTAATTGATTACGTGTCGTTTTTATCACAATAAACAATTTCATTTTGTTATGTTTGATTTATATTAGTTTTTATAAATGTACTTGTGGGTAGATGATAATAAATCAGTTTTGCTTCTGAACTTAACTATGGCTTATTCTTCATTGGCGACTTCGGAAAATTAATTAAATCGTGTGATAATGGCGTCTAATACTGCAAATATCGTGTTTCCGGGAGCTTTTAATCCAAAGACTGATAAGTGGTGTGATTATAAGGAACTTTTACTATGTGCTCTGGACGCGGCGGGTTACGACGATACTGACAACACCAAAGCTCGCTCTTTATTCCTATCTCAGTGTGGAAAAGACACTTATGCGTTAATTGCGTCACTATTGGTGCCTCTTCGTCCGACAAAAGTGCCCTTATCAGATATTATCAATGTTTTGGACCAATTTTATGAACCGGAAGTGAATGAAATTTTGCAAGCGGGAAAGTTTCATAGACGCGAACAAACGGAAGGCGAAAGCGTGCAGGACTTTGTGGCCGCGATTAATGCGCTCGGCGCCAAGTGTAAATTTATGGACTTGAAACGTCAGTTAAGAGACCGGCTGGTATTGGGGGTACGGGACGCTCGTTTAAGGCGGGACTTGCTCAAGACTAAGGACCTAACTTATTCGATGGCGTTGCAAACGTGTTTAAATTACCAAGCGATATATCCCGACTTGTACCAGGACACCACCGAGTCAAAGCAAACTCCTTACAGTGGGAGTGAACCTATGGAGATTGGTAGAGTTCACTCGACCTCATGTCGATACTGTACGAGACAACATAAGTCAGGAGAAAGATGCCCCTTTGTGAAAGCCAAATGTTTTTACTGTAAAAAGTCTGGCCATATTGCTGCAGCTTGTGAGAAGAAAATGTCAAAAACTCATCAGGTAGAATCAACATCAGAAAATAATAGTGCTGCGGCTTCAGGAAAATTAGAGGACATGATGGGCTTGTATATGTGCTCTGTGAGCGACTACCAACCACCAATATATGCACAAGTACAAGTAGATGGAGCTAAATTATATATGGAAATTGATTCTGGAGCAGCCCGCTCCATCATATCTGAGAAAACTTATAAGAAACTGTGGCATGTTCCCCCACCCTTGAATTCTACTAATGTAAGACTGATTACTGTTACCCGAGAGGCACTCAAGGTATTAGGAAGTACAAATGTGCGAGTTGTCCTCGGGGAGAAGGAAGCACAATGTGAATTATTGGTTGTGGCAGGTGATACTCCTTCATTGTTGGGCAGAAATTGGTTCCAGCCGCTCAATATTTCAGTCATGGGGCTGAAGCTATGCTGGTCCGAAGATGTGATTACCCCACTGACACAAGATTTTCCTGAGCTATTTAAGGAAGAGCTCGGGCAATACAAAGGGCCTGAAGTGTCACTTCATGTACGGGCTGATGCTGTTCCCAGGTTTCTCAAATCTCGTCCGGTTTCATTCCCAAAGAAGAAAAAGGTTAATGAGGAGCTGCGTAAAATGGTCGAAGACGGCGTTCTGACACCAGTCAAGTACTCAAAATGGGCGACACCAATCAGAGTTGTAACAAAGGATGATGGGTCACTGCGCATTTGTGGTGATTACCGGGCTACTGTTAATGCATCTATAGACGTTGATACCTATCCCCTGCCGACATCAGTGGAAGCTTTTGAGAAGTTAAGTGGCGGTCGAATATTCAGCAAATTAGACCTGAAGCAGGCATACACACAAATGCGAGTTGACAACGAGACTGCGGAGCTTTTGACGCTAAACACGCCACTTGGATTGATGAAAATGAACCGTCTGGCATTTGGAGTTAGTGCAGCACCTGGTATATTTCAACGGGTGATGTCCACAGCAATGGCGGGCATAGAGGGAGTTGCATGTTTGTTAGATGATGTGGCGGTGATGGGTAAAAATACCCAGGAACACAACCAGAGATTGCGAGCAGTGCTATCAAAGCTGAATGAGATGGGCTTCCGACTGAATGTGAAGAAGTGTATCTTTTCCGCGGATTGTATCACATTCCTTGGACATACAATCGACGCGGAAGGACTACATCCATCACCTGCGAAGGTTAAAGAGATAAAGGAGAAACCAGCTCCAACAAATAAAGAGACACTGCGTGCCTTTTTAGGCTTGTATAATTTCTATGAAAAATTCTTGCCGGATAAAGCGACGCTTTTAGAACCTTTGTACAGACTTCTAGAGGCAAGGAGACCATGGTCTTGGAGTGAGAAGGAACAATATGCATTTGAAAAGGCCAAGGATCTAATTTCTTCGGATATGACACTAGTTGGATATGACCTAAATAGAGAATTGCTTCTCATATGTGATTCATCAGAGTATGGACTAGGAGCTGTAATTGCCCACGTAATGGATGATGGGGAAGAACGACCGGTGATGATGGCGTCACGCACTCTGCAACCGCACGAGAGACGATATGGACAATTTGATAAGGAAGCATTAGCGATAATGTTTGGTCTCACCAAGTTCCACGAATTCTTATCAGGGCGTCAGTTTTGCATCATCACTGATCACAAACCCTTAGTGGGTTTATTTAATCCGAAAAACCCTATCCCGGATCAAATCTCTCCAAGGATGCTACGATGGTCCTTAAAGTTGGGCTGCTATGATTATACAATCCGATATAGAGCTGGAAAGTTAATTGGAAATGCTGACGCTCTGAGCAGATGGACAGCACCGACGGTTTCTGGTCACATTGAGGAGCCTTTGAGAGAAGTACTATTGTTAGAGGAATGTCCTAATGGCTGGGACTTAGATGCTGGCAAGATTGCAGCAGAAACAAAGAAAGACCCCGTGCTACGGCGAGTTATGTTTCACGTGCTTCATGGTTGGCCACAGCACAATGCCGATCCAGTGTTACAACCCTATTGGAGCAGAAGAGAGGCTCTTTCACAGAGTAAAGATTGTTTACTGTGGTGTAACAGAGTCATAGTACCGATGTCTCTCCAGCGAGAGGTACTGCAACTGCTACATACCCCACATGCTGGTATAGTTCAAACGAAGGCTTACGCTAGAGGGTATGTGTGGTGGGTTGACATGGATAAACAGATAGAAGCGATTGTGGCGGAGTGTGCACAATGCCAGCTTGTGAGGAACAATCCACCGAAAGACCCACAGACCTGGATACCGTCGGACAAACCTTGGAGCCGTGTTCATGTCGATTTTGCCGGCCCATTTCAAGGCAAAACTTTTCTCATACTTATTGATAGCTATAGCAAATGGGTCGAAGCAGAAATTGTGACATCTATGAGTAGCGGAAATGTCATTAGTATATTGAGGAGAATATTTGCAACTCAAGGGTTGCCGGATGTCCTAGTATCAGACAATGGTCGAACTTTCAGTTCGGAAGAGTTCGAAACGTTTTTAAAGAAAAACAGCATAAGGCATCTATTTTCACCACCGTATCATCCAGCGACGAACGGTCAAGCAGAAAGAACTGTACAGACTTTTAAAAATAAGCTAAAAAAGCTTGAAAGCTCACAAATGTCCTGGAGTGAGAAAATGGCTAAAATATTATTTTATTTGAGAACTGTTCCAAACAGCACCACCAATAAAACCCCTGCAGAGATGCTGAATGGCCGGAAATTTAAAACCGCGATATCAATTCTACATCCAGAAAATACACCAAAACATGCAGACAGACAGCTAGATGTGATGGCACACAACCCGCCTAACAGGTCCTTTGAAGTTGGTCAACCTGTTTTGATACACATGTATGGACCAGGAGAAAAGTGGAGAAGGGCCAGCATAGTAAGCATTGAAGGGCCAAGCACATATAGGGTGAGGACGGAAGGTGGAGAGCTACACCGGAGACATGCAGATCAAATATTGACTCGAAGAGTTTCTGACCAGGGACATAGTGAGCATCAACGCTTATCATGGGACAAACCGGATAATGAGTCAAGTTCTCAAGAAGATCCTATTGTAATACCGGACTCTAGTTTATGGCCTGATATCATAGGCATACCCGATGATTCACCTTAATTTTGTTTTTAATCATATCCTAGAAAAGTACATTTGATTTGCTTTGTTTAACTTTAAATTTATAATGCTTTGATTATAGTCTACTCATTATATTTATTGAATTATGAGAGGAAGGTATGTTATGTTTGATTTATATTAGTTTTTATAAATGTACTTGTGGGTAGATGATAATAAATCAGTTTTGCTTCTGAACTTAACTATGGCTTATTCTTCACATTTCATTTCATTTCTAGTTGCTAAAATTCTGACTTATGAATTTCGCTTCTTTCACTTTCATCACATTCTTCATGTGTCCCTTTGGTTGCTGGTACTATAGACTTTAAAATTTATGGATAAATTTACACCAATTTTATTTCAGCTGAAGAGGTACATCCTATTACCAAAAGACAGCATTTTAATTTATTATTATGCATAGATGACTTGACTGCCTCGGTTGCATAGAGGGTGCATGCTCGACTGCCAATCAAGAGGTCCCGGGCTCGATCCCCAGGTCAGGCAGTGTTAAATATTGGATTTTTCCATTAGGAATTATCTCAATAACTGCCTGGAGTCTGGAACTGTGCCCGGTAGATGGCAATAGGCTTGCCCCTTATTACATGGGACCAATAACATACTGGCGAAATGTGGGTGTATCTGCTATGGGACTGAGTCCTCGTTACACCTCTGCCTACCCCTTCGGGAAAAAGGCGTGAATGTATGTTATGTAATGTTTATTATGGATAGATAGCTGAGCTGACAATTTAAAACTCTAAGGTATGAAAATTCTGTTTTATTCCAGGACAGATATACAAGAAGGTATACTATGTTCTAAGAATACAGTGCGTAGGTAATCTACATTTGATTACTAATTTTACGATTAGTTTAAAAGGGAGAGGTGACTTACCCAACCATGGCTCGTAGTTCCTCTCTTTTACGTTCGATTTCATACTGAAGTTTCTTCTGGACTTGGTCAATCTCGCTAATGGATAGAGTTTTGAAGAGATCTTCCGGTACGATGGTAAGGAGGTTATTCTGCGATTGCGACATGATAGCTTCACATGTATCGACACCACATTCGATTTATTTCACCAGGTAAGGAAAAAAAGGTGGATAGGTATTTTAGTGTTTACTCAAAATGAACTTTTACCTAAAATTTATTTATTTTTCCCATTTCGCATTTTTGCAAACGTAAACAATCTCTAATCTCTGGAACTAAACGTTTTGACGTTGACATTATATTTAGTAGCTGATACGTCAAAAATAAACTGATGTCGACTGTCAATGTCATTTGTAAATCCATCTTTTATTCCATAAAACGTAACATGTTTTGTATATTTGCCAAATGCATTAAAAATTTTAAAGCACTATTAAACAACTTGTTGGAAGTCATATCCCATAGATTTATTTCCTTTTTATAAATAATTTAAAAAGTGTATTGATCCTTAAGAGTTTTACTAGCTAAATCATTGAACTACGAAACTATGCTGCTTTTGTAATAAAGATTAAGCGAACCTATAAATGACAAAATAAATAAAAGCGTAACGTATTATCTAAATAATAAATATAATTAAAGTAATACAATTCCATTTATCAGAGAAAATAACAATTTATTTATAAGTCCACAGTCAAATCCTGATGTTAGGTATCTTAAAAATAAAACTGCACTGTCGTTTTACTTTCAAATAATGCTTAATATCACATTAGCAGATCATTACATGGCTTTTGATACAAAAATTACAGTTAGTAAACATAAAAGTGTATATTAAATATGTATATTAATATACAGGGTTACTGATAATTAGTTAGCATCTACTTATCATTGTACTCATAATTTTGAACCAATTTCACTACCTATATAGCCAACACTAAAATCGCGAAAAATATCAGCTGTTTTATAAAAAAAAATTCTTGACCTTCAAGAAAATATTTTATGAAACAGCAATTTTTTTTTTTTTCGGGATTTCAGAGTTGGCTGTTGTACAATAAAACTTTTTTAAGATTCTAACTGATTACTAGGTACCCCGTATACCAAGTTGTCTAGTCAGAACTCATATCATTATTTATTTTAAGTTAATATGATTTATGTTTTATATAGAAAAGGTAGAGGCAACTTTGTTCTACGACCTTTAAAATTTTCTACAGTGAGACAAGGATCTTATGGCGTGGGAGTACAATTGGAACTAACGTGCTTCTCTTTGGAAGTATTATGTTTTGCTGGCTACATAAGCGACCCCTGTTTTTGCCAAGAGATCCTTTATTATGCCTTTTTCGCCTTAAAATTATGGCTGGTATGTATTCTTAAAACTAAGAAAACACTTTCC
The DNA here is from genome assembly GCA_947063395.1 of Hemistola chrysoprasaria. Taxonomy (NCBI): domain Eukaryota; kingdom Metazoa; phylum Arthropoda; class Insecta; order Lepidoptera; family Geometridae; genus Hemistola; species Hemistola chrysoprasaria. The sequence goes on from OX346725.1 coordinate 11,446,846, forward strand.
CATTACATTTTTCCCTGCAATTATTCTGGACCGATACGATTTATCATTCTCACACATTGTTTATGTTAAATTGAATTTCATTCATTTACTTTGTACAAAAACAATTGATCAAACCAATTTCATCTTTAAATTATACATTTTAATGAGAATCTCACATAGTTATTACAATACAGATGCGAAATAATTATGTAATTTTGTCATTTAATTATTAACATAAAATACAGGATGACTGTTAAATCACCGGCCATACTCAGAGAAATATAGGCCACGTGTATGGAATAATAAATAAAACTTCTAAAATAAAAAATTACTTTAAACCATAGAGCTAGCTATCGCTCTATGGTTTTATTTTTAATATTTCCATAATATTTAGGTCAAATATTAAGCACAACCATTTATACTTATATCGAACGTGGAAAATTTACCAACTGCACAACCCCCCCATCCATATTCCATATTCTTGACAATTTACCAGTCACCCTGTATATGTAATATACAAAAATACACTCACCTCCGATGTTCAAATTATAACAAACCTCTGTATCTCTTTGCTAGTATTAGAGTTTAGAGGGGAAAGCATTTTAAGACAAAATTGCTTTTATTACAAAATAAAATCTAAACATTTTTTTTTATTCAATAAGAAACTATTTCTTTATTACAACTTTGAACCAAATTACAAACACTTAAGGCCCACTTGCACGAAAATTAGGGTTAATAAACTATGTGCTTTCAAACTTTCTCTAATATACAAATAGACGATAAACTCTATAAAAAAAGCCCCAAACGTGGCAAAGTTCTGTTGTACCTACTTATGTAGAATACATGCAGATTTGTTTCCATCACTCATTTGAGTATAATATGATAGCAGAGATATACAAAACCCCGTTGTCGGAAAGAGATAAATAAACACAGGCATATAAATAAAATAAACAATCCCATCTGGCATCACCGCCAGGATCGTGCATGTGGGCCTAAGAATAGAGTAACAAGTACATTTTGTTAAAAGATTTTATTATTAAAACATCTATAAGACATTCAGTATATGCAAGACTAGCGGTTAAATGAGTCCGTTCTTGAGGTATGTGATCGGTACGGCAGGGCCCGACATAACTCGCCCGCCTCCCCCTGGCGGGCAAGTATGCGTAAAGGGGTGACATCCGAAGTCTTGCTATACCCCTCTCGTGCCGCTCTCATACCCCACGGACAGACTGTTAAACGCTAAGGCTAAAATAAAATTAATTCTCATATTCAACTGGTTAAAAGATTCAGTCAAGTTATTATTTATTATTGATATGGTAATTTCAAATTTAATACAAAATACTTCGGGGAGATCAACAAAATTTAATACCTACAAGAATTAATATATTTTTCATGTTTTATAGAAAACTTAAGCCTCCGAATAAGAGATATTTATATTATAGGCCATTTAATGCATAATCTTCATAATAATTAAGCAGATTTAAGTCAACGTTTGTGTTTTACCCATAGACAAGATTTTTTTTTTTCATTATGCTCATACCCGTATAACATCAATAAGGAATAAAAATTATAAGATATATTATTAATTATGGTGGTTGGGCCGACATCGTTTCCCATACAAGTATCAATGACGATGATAGAATAGATATAATTCCTTCATTAGTGTTTTATTTTATTAACAACTAATTACAAAGTGGCATTTATCTAGTTATGCCGTGGAGTTACCGGCTTTAGAATAGTGCTTCCTCTCTACCTGTAGTTGCCGTAAGAGCCGGCTAAGGGTTAACAGATCCAGAGGACGGGCAGCAGCGTCCTCTGCAAAAAACCCTCGAACTGCGCTCGACAACCCGCCTGCCAAGCGTGTCGAGTATTGGCAAAACCCCTCTTTATGTGGGAGGCCTATATTCAGTAGTGCATTACTAACGGCTGAGATGATGATGATGATTTATTTAGTTAAATTACAAAAGATACATTTTATAACTGCAAATAGGTATTTAAAGTCTTTCTTTGAGAATTCCGTAATTCCTATTTGAAGTTTTAATATTCATCTTTTGTAGTATAACTGAATAAATGCTACTTTATAATTAGTTGATACTTAAAATAAAACACTAATGAAGAAATGATATCTGTTTTATCATCGTCATTGGTTCACCAAACTTTTTATGGGGAATAATGTCTTGCCAACCAACCACCTTAATCATAAGTGATTTAAAATCCCCGCCTCGGTCGGTCGGACTGCATCAGAGGGGTAGTGGCTCGCAAGCGCTTCTGCCGACCATATGGTCCCGGGTTCGATCCCCAGACCAGACAAAAAGTATTATTGGTTTCTTCCATTAGGTATTTTCTCTATGACAGCCTGGAGTCTCTGTCCACGAGACTCATATAAAACAGTGACATGCATGTCTGATATGTAATCATGAAAAGGCATATTAAGAGCATGTTGAAAGATTATGTTGGCATACTTTACCATGTCCACATTAATTAGAATGTCATTGGAAATAATAAACAGAAACAGCAGTTTTTTTTTTTTCATTAACGTGCATTTAAGTGACACTACGTCGCTACGAAAACGCAGTATTATTGACTGACTGACCCAAGTTTCAAGTCTAAAACTATGTGCGTTCAATAATCAACCTTCACAATATATGAACAAATCTCAAATTCCTTTGTCACATTGACAATAATAATATTATGATATAATATTGAGATATCACTTGAGGACTACTTACCTCAGTCTGATATAACCCCAATCGCATTTAGGATTTATTGCGACAAAGTCCTCTAACTTCGGTATTGCTGATATTTTTTTTAAAACATTGTTTTACAGATCCATTGACATTACAAAAACAGAAGACGAGTGACGCAATTTGATACTTGGACCTACTCGACTGTGTATATCTGACACAATCATCATGGCTGCTTGAGAGTTTAATATGTGTATAATTAGTCCAGGAAGAAAATTAAAATTGACATGACTTTTATGCGGATAAATACATAATATAATCCCACCCCTTACTCTTCTCATCATACCCCTTTCCCTCCAAAGACTGGTTGCCTGGAAGAGATCACTAATTGTAACTGAAAAATCGAACAATAAAATATAATGTCCTTCGCTATTTTTGAGCGAGCGTGACGAAAATATACAAACCGGCATGACAACCCGAGTTTTTTTAATTGCTATGTTAGAGCGTCACTCGTCTAAGTTTGACTGTCAATGTATAACACATTACCGATATACTTTAAACAAAATAATACGCGTGAGAAATGGACTGCCCGAACTAAACTTAGATAATAATAATAATAAAAAAAAAAACATTATTTTTATTTCATTATAAAAATATATAACACTAAAATATCCATGTTTTAACTGTGCAACATTAAAGTTACATTAATATTTTAAAATTACACTTATATACCGTTTCGGTTGGCTAACGAAATTATATTAAAACATGATAATATGCGGAGATAATGTTTAGCCGATACCACAGACAAATCAATTTAAAAAAGCGGGGTCTGCTTTCATAAACGCCTCCTCCTTTCATAAAGTTCTAATTGGATTGCTTGACTTAAAACATGTCAATCTCATATCATGAGCAAATATTGGAACGAAAATCAAATGACAAACGAAAAGGAACAGCACAATACTAAGAAAAAAATCATCTGTAAAGCTTATAGTACAGTTAAACACAAAATTAAATACAACTTCAATAGCCAACCGAACTTTCCACTTTCCACCATTCACTGGACCACAGAGCATTATTAAATATTATTGATATAGTATTTATGAGATAATCAGTACAAGACTTCGTAGACCGTCGCCTTTTTGTCCCCAGAACCGGTCACTATGAACTTATCGTCTGATGATATATCACAACTGAGCACCGATGATGATTCTTTTGACTGAAAATAATGTATTTTGTTAATATTGTCGTTTGAATGGAGGAGTGATGAGTGAATAATTTTGATTGAGTGATGAATGAATGAATAATTCAAGAAGTGATCAGTGAAAGTAAATGAGTGATGGATGAATAAATGATAGTGATAGATAGATAGATAAACGCTTTATTGGTACACCACAAGAAGTTCTTAAACCTAATAACAATTAATGACAACTAGTGTAAAAATGGGCGGTCTTATCGCTAAGAGCGATCTCTTCGCTCTAACCGCGATAAGTGATGAATTAATTATTGATTGATGGATGAATAAATGATTGAGTGATGAATGAATAATTAATTGGGTAATGAATTAATAATTGATTGATTGATGAATAAAGAATTTATTGGATGAGAAATGAATAAGACATAGAAGAATAATTGATTGAGTGATGGATAAATAATTTGTTGAATGAATGAGAAATTGAAATGAATTTACACTAAATAGTTGAGTGAATTAAGTATGAATGAATAATTTGAGCAAGTTCTCTATATGAAAAAAGGTGATTGAACGAGCGATATTATAATATGATTGAATAAACAATAATGTATAGATTTATCAACGAATAATTTAAATCACATCACCATTGTATGAAGAAAAGTGATTGAACAAATGATGTAATGACTGAAAAAACTGATAAAGTGATGAATGAATAATTGATACAATGAATGAGAATTTAAATTAATGAATAGCTATGGTAACAAAATAGAAATAATTCAAAACAATATCACCACGAAAAATAAAATGTAACTAATGATATTAAAATTGAATAAACATTAAAATGAAGCGTTTTAACACTTACCTGAAAAATACTAGCACCGTACGGCGTGCGCCAGGCATTCAACAGGTTATCCTTTCCTGTAGACGCGAACCATTTGCCTGAAGAGGCGAACTTTAACGCTAACACACAACTCTCGTGTAATAATAGTTGGTATCTGTCGGCTTTGCCCGCGTGGAGTACTTCCACGTGGGAATTTTCCATGCCTACAGCTAACCATGAACCTGAAACAAGAGATTGCCTTTTTATCTCTTCTCTGTACAGAGTTGCAGGTGTCAGTAAGCATTATCACTCTCTCCCCCTCTTTATTTATCTCTTTATTGAGTGATTCCATTAAGAATTTCTCAATGGATGAATGGAATAGTCTGAAATTTACCCGGTTCATGGCAGTTTACTCGCTTCCTATTTAAAAGGACTCAAAACATAACTGGCTTAAAAGTTTTTTTTTTTTTTTTTTTTTGTGCGTCTGCATCTACAATCAGTCCCAGGACTATAAGCAGATTTGTTGGGCGGTTGAAGCATTGTGAGGGGTCTCCCCAGCAGGAGACACTCCTATTTAACATCGAGCATGTAGAGTCTGGATATCATGGCGTTTAAGGCGTTTCCTATAGCTGATTTTAGTTAATTCGGCAGCCAAGTCATTCGGGTGGTTGTCGAGCCGATTTTTGTAGTTAGTGGAGGACTGTTGGATCTCTTCCTTTACTGTTTTAATTTCCAGAGCTTCATGGATTTCAGAGTTAGTGAGAAACCATGGAGCATTCGACAAGGTACGAAGTATGCCATTCTGCAGTCTCTGAATAATATTTAGATTGGAGTTACAAGCGCTTCCCCAGAGTTGGATTCATCTTGGCATTCACTGGCTTAAATGTAATGACGAAATATGGGTGTTCCTACTACCTATACATGACTGTGTACACCTCTATCGAACCCTATGTTATGTCAGGCCTGGGACACTCCGCTGAAGCTACTAACCGGGGCGCCCGTCTTGACAGTTTTTTTTAAAATGACCATGCTGTTGGCCTCACATGGTGGCCTCTACAGCTTTACCGGGCAGTATTACAGCTTTACCGGGTAGTAAACTACACCTTTGCCGGGCAGTCAGTCTTGACGGTACAATTTCTATGGGCTAGACAGAGAGAGCATATAGAGAAATAAGCGATAGAAAGATAGGCAGCATGTATGTTAATAGATAATTAGTTACGAACTGAACTGCACTTTATTGCGTCGAAGCAAGATTCGCTATTTATTTAAATGATTTTGAGGAGTGTCCCTACTGTCCCTTTAGTATTCTGTGGTTATGTGTAAAATTTGCTGGGAAAATTAATGTCAAGTGTGTGATTTGAATAGAACTATGCCGCGTCAATATAAAGACAGAACAGATAATACTACGTATAGAATGGACACTGTCATCCGCCCACCATCGGGTCTTCATCACATCGCGAGCGAGATTGAGCTCTTTCCGAGCCCCGCTTCGCTGGGAAATCAGCTCACGCACACTCTTGCACGTGTAAAAAACTCCATGTGTGCAGTGTCTGTGTAGTAGGTAGTTATAGCGCGGCTTTTGTATGGGATTGAGTCGAGTGTCGGAGGTATGATAATAAGGTAGGTATATTATTAGCGATACTATCGCTATATTTATACATCTGGAACACTATGAACGTACCCGTAGGACAATATCCCAGGGAGAATATCTGACTGGAGAAGTCGTGTTGGTGTAATTGTCTGCCTTCCCTTAGATCCCACGACCTCACAGTGTTGTCCAGTCCGCCGGTCCACAGTCTGGTGCCGTCGCCGCTTATGTCTATACAGGAGGCTCCGTCTGTGTGACCTATAGGGTGTACCAAAAATATTTTAACTTTTTATAGACTAAGCGCAACCACTTTTTGTCACATCACTGACCAAATGTAATTTACGGCACTCTCCTCTCCCTGCACGGTTGTCTGGTTGATCGCTCTTAGCGATAAGACCGCCAATTGTTGCACTATATAACGTACTGTTTTGTTTAACTTTTAAGATTTATTGTTTTGTGGTGTACCAATAAAGTGTTTATCTATCTATCTATCGCTTGATATACAATCTGAATTGAGAAAAAAAATTTCACGCAGCACGCGGCTCCACACCACCCCACCACCACCCCGTGGAGTCCACGGTAGCTCAAGTGGTAGAGTGCCTACCTCGCGGAATGGTGCGGATGGTGAGTGGTTCGAATCCCGCCCGTGGGTGAAATTTCTCTTCTCATTTCAAATTGTGTACAAAAAATTGCGTAGATCTTAATCGTTTTAAGGGTTCTGTACCTCAAAAGGAAATAAGGAACCATTATAGGATCACTTTGATGTCAGTCTGTCTGTCTGTCAAGACACTTTTTCACGGGAACGCGTGGAGGTATCAAGTTGAAATTGATATCAACTACTCAAATCTGCGGTCCCTTGTGCCTCACGAAGCGATTTAACTCAAACTCAAAAAGATTTATTCCAATAGGTCACATTCTGACACTTTTGCACGTCAATGAAGATAAACAGTAATGAATCTACCGTGCGTTCGGAAAGATACCTCTACAAGAAGAACGCACAAGAAACTTGTAGGGCTTAATATTTTCAACTGAAAGTTTTACAATATTAAGTGTGGTTAAATAAGCTTGTTTGGAAGGTGCCGCGATGCGGGTATCCAGAAATTTCCAGGCATCTTTGTCCTCTATGTACTGATTGATTTTATAATAGACCTTTTTTTAGGCCTTATCATTTTTCATGAGAATGGCCAAACAATGGAACTCGATGCCTTCGTTCGTTTTCCCCGAGAACGAAGGAATGTTCAAGTCAAGAGTGTACAAGTTTTTACTGAACAAGCGTGCTCCAAATTAGGCCGCATCATCACTTACCAGCACTTAGTTTGCATGCGGTCAAAAGCCTGTTAAGTCTAACTCATTAAAAAAAATACCGATTTATTTTATCCTCTGAGTAAATTTAGTCTACGTTTATTACCAGACTAGCAGAACTAAGAAAATGTCTCGAAAGCGCAGGTCACGATGCTTACCTTGGAATTGTCTAACTAATGTTTGATTTTGTAGATCCCACACGGCTATGTGGCCGTCTGAACAACAACTGAAGCATACCTAAAAACATTATATAAACAAATATTACTTATCCTTATTATCAAATGATGTTAACAGGAAAGGTGACCTCTAAGCAGTTTGACACAATCCTATGGAAAATTTGCCAAATTGATGTTTCGTCGAATTTATTTGAACCTATTTGATATATTTATATACTGATATTTTAAAAATGAAGTAAACTATGTCTCTATCATTTTGTTTTTGTTTCTCTCTCTCTCAATTGTTTTGTAGTGAACGTCTAATCACGCGCGTAAAACTGGGAGTTTTAGAAGTTTGCTATAAAAAAACCGATAGTTTATAAGAGAAATTAAAATGACAGGGACATAGTTTACTTCACTATACAAATATCAAGATATAAAATAGAATGGGTTAATTCATTGATTTAAAGAAAAGGGGAGATAGAGTACGTTCTACCAGCGCTTACTCAAACACGACAATTTGCTCAGTGTGAAGTTTGTACAGTCCAATATAATGAACAACAAAGATAGAAAGACGTATCTACGACCGAAGTGCGACCGAGACAACAATATTAGTCGCTCGTACGACCTACCTTCACTGACGTATGTGGACCTAGTGGGATCTAATTTGAGCTTGCCATTTTCGAGAAGCCAGTACCTCATCGCCCCTTTTCTTTAAATGGGTTAATTATGAGGAAACACGAGATTACAAAACATCGATTTGGTAAAATTTTCATGGGATTCTGTCAAATTTCTCGTTCCTCTCAACCTCTTAGATAAAGTAGACAGTGGCAAAGCCAAATTTTTACTTTCCTTTGTACTTTTCATTGCTTTTTGTTACTATTTCTTAAAACCGTAAGTCACAACTATAGCCCAGCAAATCTAAGAAGTACCGTTTGACAGTACTGATTTTGCTATTATTTGAAGGATTTGAATTTATATTAGTGCCAGTAGCCAGTTGTTACTTCTTTTTAGTTTTAAGTTTTTCTTCTGTGTTATTTTCTGTTATATTGTGGTAGCAATAATGAGTTTTCATTTATTCCTTCATTCATTCATTAGTGATTAAGAATTGTACATCTTGTAATAAAAACCATAATCCCATGGTTCTACGGTGAAGTTTTTGAAATTGTGCGAGTTACGCCATTGCAAAGTTATTTCTTCTCTCTCAAAGCTTGAAAAGATGAAACGTCAAACGGTTCTTGTTAGTATTGCTGGGTTATATGCATACAGCTATAGAGTCCGTGGTCCAGCGGGAATAAGCCCGGCTTTAAATCCGGAGTCCCTGGATCGAATCTCACCATGTGGACTTTTCGCCTGGACGCTACCGTGTTTCGGATGGCACGTTAAACTGTAGGCCTCTATAGTTTTCTATAAGATATGTAGGGGGCAGTCGTTAGGTCATGTTGGAGGCCTTGTAGGAATCTTGGCGACCTGAAACTCTGATAATATGGGTTGTCCACATAACCCATATGAATTGACTCTAGCAGTGTAATTGGGGTAACCCGTTCTGTTAGAGTATAAACTCAATTTTTTTTGTAGTGATAGGCCTCTTATGCAGGGGGCCGCCTGGGGAAGTACCACACCTTTGCCTGTTATTTATCCGCCATGTGCAAACATTACTGTGTTCCGATCTGAAGGGCAATGTTACCAGCGAAATTACTGGGCATGTCGAGTTTCAACCACTAATATCTCAGGCGCAGTGCAGTGCCACGGAGGATTATGAATTTTAAAGCACTGGGTAGCACTGTGTCTGATATGGGCAATCATGATGCTTACCATCAGGCATCTGATTTGCTCGTCTTGTCACTTACTATCATAAAAAAAAAAATTATAATAAAGGTTACCTTAGAATCAGGGCTAATAGCTAGCGCATAGCAAGCCGGCGCTGCAGAAGTCAGTTCAGCTCTCAACCGAGGAGTGGGCGAGGCGAGGTCCCATATTGACAAGTTGGACGCTTCCCCACCAACTATTAACGTTCGACCGTCCGGGAGGAGTTTCACTGAACGGATGTAGTTGTCTCTTTGCTTAAAATAAATATCAAATCAATAAATGAATTCCAAATAAACAGAGTTTAAAAGTTATTTTAGCCCAGCTCTGGTACACAAAGTGACGGACTTTTTGAGCAAGATGAGTGAAAAATAACTTTCTGCCGTCGGATGTTGCTGAGTAACACTTGGAAACTTTGATCGACAAAAAATAACTGCGGTCAGACTTGGGACACTCCGCAATAAAGGTATGAAGCTACAATAACCGGGGCGTCCGTCTGGACGGGAACATTTCTATGAAATAGACAGAGAGAACAGATAGTGATAAGAGATAGAAAGAGAGGCAGCTTGTTGGTTAATATAACGATATTTAGTTCGGCGCTGTGCGACCTAAATTGCACTTTATTGGGTCGGGGCTAGAGTCGCTATTTATTTAAATGATTTAGAAGTGTCACTTCTGTCCCTTTAGTATTCTGTGTTGCGGTGTGAATGCACGGTTAAGACGCAGTGAGGTATATGATCTGGCATCATTTCAAACATTGAAGAACCAATGACTTCACTGTTATGCAGTTTCACTTTAAGAATAGTCGAAACCAGGTATGGCTCATGACCTGGAGCGTCGTTTTGAGGTTGAGTTGTCTATGTCTAGCGGTTAGAGCATTGTTCCTAATAAAAATATGCATGAAAACACAAAAAGTGTGAGGTTTCCTTAATAGAAAACTTACTAATTACTATTAGCCCAATTTGCCTTCCGAGATTTATTTTATTTCTTTTCTCTTGTCTTTTATTTATTTTATTCTATTAAGATTACTAATTGGGCCAATAGACGTTGTACTTTTCTTTAAAAGCAAAAAGTCCAAAGAACCTTCAGACTTTTCTAGGATTTCCTATGTTCCCTTCAACTTCTGCAATTTCTGCAATAATAATATAATTTAAAAAATAGTAATAATAATAATTTCCGCGAACAATTTGAATAATAATGTACCAAATTATAAACTTAATCGAAATCAATTATAACAATGTTACATTCTGGAATATATATTATCATTACGATCATAATTTTCACAACATCGTAACAGTAAAGCTAATATAGCTAATATAGAGATAATGTCACTAGACTCGACTGCCTCGGTGGCGTAGAGGGCGCATGCTCGACTGCCAATCAAGAGGCCCCGGGTTCGATCCCCAGGTCAGGCAAAGTGTTAAATATTGGGTTTTTCCATTAGGAATTATCTCAATAACTGCCTGGAGCCTGGAACTGTGCCCGGTAGATGGCAATAGGCTCGCCTCCTATTACATGGGACCAATAACATACTGGCGAAATGTGGGTGTATCTATTATGGGACCGAGTCCTGGGTACACCTCTGCCTACCCCTTCGGGAAAAAGGCGTGAATGTATGTTATGTATGTTATGTTATGTCACTAGACTCACCAGACAGTCGAGCTGCGCTCTGGGTTCCATCGCGGCATTGTCTCCAGGGTTGGATATGTCCCACAGCTTGACGCAGCCCTTGCCGCCGGTGTAGGCGTGTCTGACGCCCCCGTGCGAGAGGGCCACCGCACAGACTACCTCGCCGTGCGGGAGGGTGGCCACCTGCCGCGCGCCGCGAGGGACCCCCGGCCCGACCAGGGCGTCGGCCGGGAACGGCACCGGCTGGAGGGGACCGCCGCATGTGTGGTACGAATACGCACTGCAATTATTATAATCAATTATTTATTTAGTCTGCCTCGGTGGCGAAGGGAGCGCAAGCTCGTCTGCCGATCGTGAGGTCGAGGATCGAATCCGGGTCGATCCCAAGGCAAAAAAGGTGTTAAATATTGAATTTTTCCATTACGAATTATTTCAATAACTGCCTGTAGCCAGGATATTGTCATACTGGCGAAATGTGAGCGTACATACTATGAAACTGAGTCCTGGGTACCTTCGGGAAAAAGGCGTGATTGTACGTTTGCGTTTTTTTTTATTATTAATTTAGAGATATTCAAGCCCACCAAATCTAAGAAGTACCGTTCGTTGTTTCATCTTCTCAAGCTTAAGAAGAAATAACTTTGCATGTGCGTTACTCACACAATTTCAATTGCCTTCGCCGTAGAACCAGGCCTCCGTCACTACAAACGCTCTGATTTAATAGCCTACTACTACATAGAACACATAACGTGTGTACACGCGTCAAATGTGTGCGTGAACTATGTAGGGCCGTCGCGTCGTCGTCCGCTAGTGGTACGGATTGTATCGACTAGATGGCGCACGCGTCGCAAAGTAACTTTGCAAGGGTGTTCAAGTTCATCTTCAAATATATTGAAAAAGAAACTTACTTATTATGTAAAACACCATAATATTGATACTAGACTTTTTCCCGCGTTAAATAATTTAAAAAGTATATAAACCATATGTTAATCCAAGCTATCACCTATCTACATACCAAATTTCATTCAATACATAACATAACATACATTCACGCCTTTTTCCCGAAGGGGTAGGCAGAGGTGTACCCAGGACTCAGTCCCATAGTAGATACACCCACATTTCGCCAGTATGTATTGACTATCTTTTCAACATACCTTCTTTTTTACTGTCTGCTTTTACTTTATGTATTTGATTTTTATAATGGTAAAGAAATTTTCTATTTTATGAACATTTATCTTATTTCATTTGCCAATATTTATATATTAATAATAATTAAATATTAATAATTTATTAATTAAAATTAATTTTAAAATTAAATAAATTAATAATATATTAATAATATTAAATAATTAAATAATTATATATTAATAATAATTTCATTTGACAGCCTCGTTGGTGCAGACGGTAGTAACTCTGCTTTCTGTGCCACAGGCCCCGGGTTCGATCCCCGGCCAGGTCAAACATTTGTGTGCATGAACATGTCTGTTTGATCTGTGTCTGGGTGTTATAATCGTATTTAAGTATGTATATCAGTCATCTGGTTACCATAGTACAGGCTTCTAGCCTAGTTTGGGACCACGTGACCGTGTGTGGAAGTTGTCCCATATTATTATTATTATAATTATAATACATTTTCACTTTACGAGACGAACAAATCTACACACATTCTCTTTCAACACAAATAAATGTAACTCACGGTTTCGCGGGCGGTCCGATCCCGTTAGTCCTGTGATGGTTAGAGTCGTACGGCAGCGCGTGTCGGTACGATGAGAACGGATAGCTCCGACACGCCGTGGGGGTCGATGACCTCGCCGGCTTGCTACCTGGGGTCCCTGGCTTCTCCTAGGACATATACAAGACAATAATCATTTTACACATTTTTATCTCATAAGCCATATATCTCATAATCAAAAGTGTCTAGCTATTAATTAGCTTTTGATTGAGTATTAGGATATTTTTTTTTTTGGAATAAATGGAAAGTTCACATTTTATATAAATTTCGTAACAAAACTATTTTAATTAAAAAATCATTTTCAATCTAGTACTGAAAACACGCCGATAGTACCCGAACGAGCCCGTGACCTGACGTCACAATGTGACATAACTATAACATAATGACGTCACAATCATGGCGACCACTCGTGGCGCGTTCGTGATCAAGTGACTCTTAATGAAATTTTATCAATTTTGAATTGCTAATAATTAATTAGAAAATTTATTTTAAAGTAATCTTCGAATCGGATGATACATAATTTTCATTAAACTTTCAGAATATATTTAAAAATACGACACATTCTTTTTTTTTTTTTTCAAATACTCAATTTTCACATATTATGTATTTATATTGCAGCTATAACTAATTAAAGGTATGCATAATTAAAGGTGCTCTTCATACAACCAACATCCTACTATCCTAATAATATGCGAAAGACTGTGAGGATGGATGGATGAATGTTGATTACTCTTTCACGTCAAAACTACTGAACCGATTGAGTGAGCTAAAATTTGGTATGTAGATAGCTTAGACTCTGGAATAACACATAGCATAACATACATTCACGCCTTTTTCCCGAAGGGGTAGGCAGAGGTGTACCCAGGACTCAGTCCTACAGTAGATACACCCACATTTCGCCAGTATGTTATTGGTCCCAAGTAATAGGGGCCGAACCTATTGCCATCTACCGGGCACAGTTCCAGACTCCAGGCAGTCATTGAGATAATCCCTAATGGAAAAATCCAATATTTAACACTTTGCCTGACCTGGGGATCGAACCCGGGACCTCTTGATTGGCAGTCGAGCATGCGCCCACTACGCCACCGAGGCAATCAATAGTTATACCATTTAGAAAAATAGCATGTAATTAGAATTTTATTTGGTTGGAAAAAATGTGACACTATAAATAGGTAGGCAATAGGTACATGGTGGATAGGAACGCTTCATATGCGAGTCCCATACGCATTTGACCAGTTCATTACTTTGAAAGAAAGAAAGAAAAAATGTGTTTATTACCCAAAATTAATTAAAATAAATAACAAACACGTTATTACATCTACAGTAGTAGTACATTTTATATTGAAACAGTGGTGGTGGTAATCGGCTTGTACTCAGCATGTGCTGCGCTCGGCTAACCGTGCACAGCGCTTTTTTCAGCATGTACCGTCTTATTCAGATTTATCCCTATGGCATATGCTCACCATGCAAAATGACTAAATTACTTTAATTTATTGAAGTTTACATAAGTACTTTTCGTTATATTTTATATACCTTCTATATAATAATTCTTCGCTATATAATATACCTTCTAATAATACTCACATCTTTAGAACTCTTAGGCGTAGATCTACTAGAAGACGAGCCGGACCTTGAAGGCGGCCGCGGCCCGTTCTCTGTTCGTTCTCCGTCCGTCCTCACACTAGGAGAGCCTCTATCCTCCTGGAAATAAGGCTCATTATTGCTTCACATGTTCACTGAACATGTCATGGTGAATGTGGGTCTTTAATCGCCATAGAAACATCGGTGACGGTGGTGAAGACCTTATATTATGTTTGGTAGGTTTCTGTTGTAGTCTTAGGCCTCTTTTACAGGGGGCCGACTGGGGAAGTACCTTTGTTATTAATCCGCCAAGCAGTAATGTGCAAACATTACTGTGTTCCGATCGAAAGGGCAATGTTACCAGCGAAATTACTGGGCATGACGAGTTTTAACAACTAACATCTCAGGGTGACAGGCGCAGTGCAGTGCTGCGCAGAATTTTGAGTTTTAAAACACTGGGTGGCACTGTGTCTGATATGGGCAATCATGATGCTTACCATCAGGCACCTGATTTACTCGTCTTGTCACCCACTATCATAAAAAAAAGGTAAGAAGTTTTTTTGCTCCGGCTTCTCGTTTTCAGATTTCCACCCTTCACCACTGAATGTTCAGCATCATCACCATCCATCCATACGCGGGTGAAACCCCGGGGCACAGTTAGTTTTATATAGTAAGTAAATTAAATTACAAAAAAATATAAAAACGTTTTCTGGTATTATTGAATATTTTACCTCATTAGCTACATCCACAACCAAGTCTTGATCACTTTTTTCCGCATCACTGTCCTGAAAATAATATAACAAAAGCTCTTACAATATAACTCCAAATACCAACCTTTTTTCTGTATTTAAATTAATTTTAAATTTTGATTTGTCAAAATTTTCGTACCTATACTCCATTGTAGTTTAAATCTCGTCTTGCCAAAGATTAGATTTGGCATAACAAATATTTTTTAAAGGCATGTATTTAAATGATCGTTTTAATTTTGCAAAAACAGCAAGCAAAAAAAACTAAATGGTCATCTTTTTTAATGATATATCCTCTTTCTCTGCGACATAAAATACGATAAATCAATATTTTAATCTGATTAGAACCACGCAAATTATAAAAACCTATTTCAATAAATAATTAAGGCGGAATCTGATATGGCGCTTTGCCGGCCGCTGCGGCGGCATGCTCGCTTCGCTCGCGCGTTGTCACTAGACAAACCTAAACTTAACCTACATAAGGCTGTTTGCTCTGAAGTATGTTCTATGGCGGAATCTGTTATTATGGCGATCACCCAGAAAGCACCACGTAATTTTAAAGATATTTTGTCATTAAAAATATTTACCAATAATATTTTAGAGAATCAAATAATATTATATAGATCAATCCTTTTTTATATAGATCAATTACCTTTTCCTCCTTACGTCGTTTGACGTCCAAAGCTTCAGGTTCGACGGGAGACCGCGGCCTGTACTTTTGTTCGCGCTCGTGAGGAGATACTGACCTTCTCTATAATACAAAAATAATATTTTATTGAAGCGTTCATAACAGGGATGTCGACAAAATAAAAAATCAATAAATAAATGGTCTAAGCATAAAATCTCCCATAATTTTAATACTAATAGGAATAAAGACAAAATAGCTGTACCTAGCTTTAGATTATCTAAAACAAATAAAAGTCATTCTTAGGAAATAGACGTACGTTTCTATAATAAAATCCCAAAAGACATAACGGGGCTCTCAGAGAGTAAATTCAAAACCCATGTAAAATCTTCTGTATAAAAGATGGCTAATTATAAAGTCAATCAGTAAATAGAGGACAAAGATGCCTGGAAACTTGTGACGTCACAATGTGATAAAGTAACATACATAACTATAACATAATGACGTCACAATCATGGCGACCACTCGTGGCGCGTTCGTGATCAAGTGACTCTTAATGAAATTTTATCAATTTTGAATTGCTAATAATTAATTAGAAAATATATTTTAAAGTGATCTTCGAATCGGATGATACATAATTTTCATTAAACCTTCAGAATATATTTAAAAATACGATTTTTTTTTAAATACTCAATTATTTTACACAAAAATAAGCTTAAAGCTTATCGATTCGATTAGTTCAATGAATTAAATTAGTAGAAATCAGACTGACCTGTTGCAAGTCCCTATTGGACATTCTGTCGTGGTGCTGTGGTTGTCCGGGCAGCATGGGTGCTGGTAGAACTGATCCCGCGCCAGGAAGCAAAGGGGGCTTGATGTCGGGAGGCGGTAGCTCCACCTTACATACATTATAACATAAACATAACAGCCGTGTAGTTCCCGACTATAAAATAGAGCCACCCCTTCCTTGTCCCGTGGGAGCCGTGAGACCCGGCAGAGGGACATATTCGGAGAGTGGGTAGCAGCGCTCCCCGTGTCCAAGTATTCTAACTACTGCGATCACCAAGCCGCACAAGTTTGGTGATTACGACAAAATCCCCCCATATGAATAGTTTATATATATTCTATGGGGAAGGCCTGTGTTCAACATACAATCACGCCCTTTTTCCCGAAGGGGTAGGCAGGGGTGTATCCAGGACTCAGTCCCATAGTAGGCACACCCACATTTCGCCAGTGTGTTATTGGTGCCATGTACGAGGCGAGCCTACAGAAATCGGCTTGCTGTGAACTTTATAACATGATGGCAGAATCGGATCTGGCACTTCGCCGGCCGCTGCCGCGTCACACTCCCTTGGCTCGGGCGTTGTGGTCACAAGACAAACCTTAACCTTTTTATGTATGTTAGTCTGTAAGGTATTTATTAATATGGGCCTCTGGTGCGTATAATTTATTGTTATACGTACTATTGCCTGAAATAAATGAATTATTATATTATATTAACCTAACCTACAGAATTCGGCTTACTCTGAACTTTATACCCTACATACGCCTCCCATATTATATATTTCCATCTAGTCCAGTTGTAAGCGGCTTGAATCCAGCGTATTCCTGCTATATCTATTAGATCGTCTGTCCACTATGCGGGACCTAGGCTGCGTTTTCCTGTCCGCGGTCTCAATTCGAGAACTTTACAGCCCCGTTCGGCCATCAGTTCTACGTTTTCTGTGCCCTGCCCACTGCCACTTCAACTTGCTAATCCGCTGAGCTATTTCGGTAACTTTCGTTCGTCTACGGATGTCCTCATTTCAAAATTCCGAGCACAGCCCTGTCTATAGCTCGGTGTGCCGATAAGGTCTGTATTTTATGCCTGGGATGAACAGGAAGATAATTCTTTAAATATAAGTTACCTTATGAGCGGGCGGAGGTAAATGCGGCGGTGGCGGAGGGCCGGCCCCCGGCGCGAACAGCAACCCTCCGGCGCCGAGCAGCCCCGCCCCGCCCACACCGTGAGACATCCCTGACGCGTGGATCTGTTGCTACAACAAGTGCTTTACTGTAGGATGGTTGGACACTTGAGGGCCTGTTAAAGGTGGGACCACACTATGCGCACATCTGACTAGCTTTTAGAGCCGCTTCACATTAACAGGGGGGTGTCACTCTACAGTTTAGGTATGAACCGCCTACGGCTCTCTTCTGAGAGGGTCGGACAAATGGTTGCCAGTCAGCTTGAGAGCTGGCCGCGTCGCGCGTTTTTAGAAAGAAGGAAAAGTAATTTATAAAATAGTATTTAAAGAATACACTTATGTACTTATAGTAGTTTAATTAATTAATTCACTATGACTCACCGTTATCTACCTATATATTGATTTATTTTAATACGTATTAACCATTTATGATCAGCGAGTGGGTACCCTCGCGCTCGCCATACCGGTTTCGAGTCAGCGATGCTCAGCGGAATTTGAACGCTCGCGTCACACGATAAGGTTCAATTTCGTGTGGCAGCAGAACGAGTAGGTAGTATATTCTTATACCTAAAGGGTGTTTTCTTCGAGAGTGAATTTTCTGTATGTTAGTACTATTATTTATTCTGTGACATTAGATAGTAAGTAGAGCTGCTTGTTACATAATGCGAAGTGGCCCATACCAATGCACACCGATCGCCTGATGGTAAGGAGTTTAAAATATAAATCAAAGCTATTTTAGGCAATTAAACATTGTAATTATTATTTCGTAAGCTTCCCTCCCGTCTTTTCAGTTTTCTCGATTCGCCGGGACCGAGGATCAGTCTATGACGTTCATCACACGATAGATCAGGCGACAGTCAGTGCCATCAATCAGGAGTGATAATGAATGACGGACGACTTATTTTATCATGAATGATGTTAATCTTCACATAACACGATAGGTCAACCCTCAATCATAGCCGTGACTGTGGCAAAACTGACAGCAAAACCTATCATGTATCGAGGTCGTCCCACCATCTCTTTCTGGATTTGACGCGCATTCATTTGCGATTGTATGGGATCCAATCTGCCGTTGTTATCGTCAGCATTTCTCCGACATCCGGTACATGTATGTATCGAGCCCAGGAGATATAATATTATATTAATGCCGAGAACACAATAAGTGATTTGCCTACTAGTTAGAGCCTTAATACAAGGTTCTTCTCATTCGAATCTCAGGCATAGAACCCCATCTTGATGAGTTATTCATATAAAACCCCGCAAATTAATAGTCTGTCAGAGTCGTGCTTGTCCTAGTGTGGTCCTACCTTTATTTTCTGCCCCTAATGATCCCTAATGTCCAAATTAAACCTATATAAAATTTCAAAGAGATCACAAAGCTACGTGTAAATGAACACAGAAATCAATCAAAGTGCCGCCATACAGTGTAAAGTGAAGTTAGATTTAAACACCAAGTAAACATTTAGATGTAAAACTGATTTCAAACTTCTTTAAAGAGCCCTTAACGCAATTTAATTATCCAGTTAATAAAAAAGAGTCACTTTGCATCTTATCAGAGTTCTTGATGCTTGATAGAAAATGAATGAAATTACCAGTAAAGCTACGGATTCACTAAGGGACATACAGAGCGACATGTTGCGGAACATGTTGCTCGACAACTACGTGAATGTCCCGAGAGACAATGCCATGGAACATTGACAGGTGCGCCCGCTCTCAGAGCGGGAGCAAGCAACATGTCTCGCGACACGTAAAATGTTGCGGGACTTGTTGTGGGACGCTTTGCAACGTTGCAGCGACACTTAGATTGAGCGTTGCGCGTCATGTTGGGGGATAATATGTCCCTTAAGCCAAGGATACACTAGGGGACAAATGGAGCAACAAGTTGCGAAACATGTTCCTCAACATCTACGTAGGAACATGCCGCAGTAAATGTCGCGGAACATTGTGTAGGCCACACTAGATTATAAAAATGTCGCCGCATATGCTCGCTCTCGAGGCGGGAGCAAGCAACATGCCCCGCGTCACGTACAATGTTGCGGGACAATATGCAACGTTGCAGCGTCACGTAAATAAAGTGTTGCGCGTCATGTTGCGGGACAAAATGTTCCCTAGTGTATCCGGCCCTTTACTGATTGCGTAGCTTAATTCTTTATATCATTTTGGCTTATCTATAAACTGGACAATTTACCAGATATTTAAATTTAGTTACGGCCCTTATGTCCAGTTACTATAATCTTAAACATATTAAGAGATGAGGCATGACTTTCCGATGTTAAAAGTGCAAATACCCTTAACACCCTTAACACGAGTATTATGCGATTTTCAGAGAGCGTTATGCAAACCCATCTACCTATCTTCCTCAGATTCCAGATGTTTAGAGTCCAGACCGAACGAGACAAATATTTTAAAAGCCATCCCACTTTAAGATTGTTTCGCCGAATAAACGTTTGCCTCGCTCGAAACGAACACCGCTATTAAGTTGTACACATTAAGGCGTGGTCCAAAGCAAATTCGCCCTCTCGCTCACACATACCCACATTTTTGAAGATCTAAAAAATACGTAAAAAAATACGTAATTATATGTTTATTACGTAAAATAAAGACAACTAGGTTTTAGAAAATAACAATACAAACTTTCAGTAAAAAATACAATTTCATCCAAACAAGTTTTCAGTGCCTTTTTATTTTTCTGAGATTTTTTTTCTTTTTTTAGGTTTTTATACATGAAAACTCGTTTGGATTAAATTAGATTTTTTTACTATATCTTTGTATTGTTATTTTCTAGAACCTAGTTGTCTTTATTTTACTTTTTAGTTTTTTAGTTTTAATGACATGTAGTATTATATCTTAAAAAATGTGGGTACGTGTGAGCGAGAGTACGAATTTGCTTTCCACCGCGTCTTAAAAATGTGCCCAAAATGTCGTTAGCTCTTATAGGTACTGGACATTAAAGAATAAAGCCGGATTTACATGACGTTTAGTACATACCTACGAGTATATTTATTAATAACAAAATTTTCAACTAAAAAGTTGCGTGTAAATAGTCAATTAAGTACACCACTTGCGTGAATATTGCTTAATTAGTAAAAAAAAATTGTTATAACTTATACACTTAATGTCATGTAAATCAGCCTTTAATGTATGAAATCAGACAATTCGCAAATAAAATGTTAATCACAACAAATAATGCACCAAGCGTGATACGTCAACGGACTTACGAGCAATTGTTGTAGACCCTGTTGCTGTTGCTGCTGGGAAGATATTACATTTTTAATATCTACTTCTATATGCTAGCAAGGGACGGATAATATTACGAGAATTTTCCTAACTGCATTGCTGAGATGCGCATCTTTCGACAGTTGAGAGAGGATAGCTTTTACGCATTCTTTCCGCCCACTGAATTTACCGACGGATGATAGATAGATGAAAGTAGTCTAATATTATGAATATGGGAAAAAAAAATTCACCCACGAGCGAGACTATAACCTGCACCTTCCGCACCAACTCGCGTGGTGGCACTCTCCTAATTGAGCTATCGTGCGGTATTAGTCATCAGCGAATTTTTTATATCCCACTTTCCGCCTATAGGGGCGAATAGACAGCTTTATTCTATAGAAATATAAAATATCTACTATTAAGTGTATGCTAACAAGCGACAGAAAATGTTCTAGAATTTTCCTAACTGCATGGCTGAGATGCACATCATTCGACAGTTGAGAGAGAACAGCAAACAGACGCATTGTTAAATTTTCAATGATTTTAATATATAGATGGCGTACATAAAAATATCACGTCATGAATTCGCGCTCTGATTGGCCAACTATGTCGTTATATCGCGTCATGACCAATACAGGCCTAGGCCTAGTAGCTTGATGAGGTGGCGGGAACACATTCTCTTCGCGTATTGGGATTACCGATAGACTCAAGTAGTCGTCAAGAGAAGTTGCCCATCTTAGCATAGCTAGATGGAGATCACGAGAAAAATTGCCTCGTAGATCTAGTTCACAAGAAAAGATGCGCATTCTAGCTTTCTAGTTCTGCTTGAAGATTATGTTTTTAAACACATTGGACGCCAATAACTGTATAGTGAGTGTACACGTCGACCACATAGGCATTCAATTAACATTTGACGTATCTTTTCCCTCATATCGCTTAAATAACAGTCAATACTAATGAGGCATTAATTTTATGCATCTTAACAGCATTAGGTATAATAAAGGCAATAATTATAATGTTATTCTTGACTAGCCTTTTTAACTAGTCAAGAATTTACACTATACAATATTGTGATCTTTTTTTCTTAAGTATTATAAGATGTTAATTATTCACAGATGTTTTATTATTAGTCTCAAGGTGAAGACATCATACTTATTTCATAATCTTATTTTATATTAATCATTTATGTGAGTTAAGTGCATGACTGGTCATACAAAAAGTTGTAAAAAGTAAACAGTCTGCGCTCAAAGATAATGATTATTACATATATATCTGTTATAGAAAATATACAACAAAACTTATTATGCAAAATGTTATAAAAGGGCATAGTAATACTTATTATAGTAATTAAGTAACTTAAGTGGTTACTGTAGTAATATAGAAAAATGAATTCAAAATACAACTTTCTATACAAACTGACCGATCAGCTAATGCATTCTATATGAGTAATTACAGAAGTGGTAGGTCTCTTTAGCAGGGGGCCGCCTGGGGAAGTACCACACCTTTGCCAGTTATTCATCCGCCAAGCAGTAATGTGCAAACATTACTGTGCTCCGGTCTGAAGGGCAATGTTACCAGCGAAATTACTGGGCATGACGAGTTTCAACGACTAATATCTCAGTGTTACAGGAGCAGTGCAGTGCCGCGCAGAACTTTGAATTTTAAAACACTGGGTGGCACTGTGTCTGATATGGGCAATTATGATGCTTACCATCAGGCACCTAATTTGCTCGTCTTGTCACTCTATCATAAAAAAAATTATAATAAAAATGTTTGTACAATAAGAATATGGGAAGAAATATTTCACCCACGAGCGGGGTTTGAACCCGCACCTATACGCGTGGTGGGTACACTAACAATTGAGCTACCGTGGAGGTACTAATCATCGGCGTAATTTTTATATCCCACGCACCTAACGCTAATAGATAACGCTAATATGTGTTTGTTTATCTATAGGTGATGCATTTCGCATTCTACCCACCGACAAGTCAAATGTTACGATTAGAATTCATATCGAAATTGGATGCTTAGCCAGCGCTTAGTGAGCAAATAGCTCGCTTACTCTATAAAAATATTTAATAAAATGTATTTTGAAACAATTTTTTTATAAAAAGTTCAGTTTCACGAGTAGATGCACTCCGGTTGAATATTACTACACCTTAATGTAACAATTTGCATAATAAACCATGGAAATTGGTTTACATACAACTTTTGTCATAATCATTCTCTTTCTGCACAAACGATGTCGAAAAGTGCACAAATTGGCACTATGACGTAACTTAACTATTCCTATAATCCAAATTATGAGAAAAGTATAATATCTTACCCCAATAATAGTGTTTAATTCTGGCATAGTGACCTGCTTAGCTCTCTCTACTGCTGAAGCAACTTGTTGCTGGTGCTCTTGTGCCAAATATGGCAACACTTGACCTATTATAGCACTTAGCCTTTTGGCTATTTCCGTCTGAAATATAGAAAAATATGTTCGTTGGATTATTTACCACAATTTAACCTTAAGACGACCGCGCTTTAGGGGGTATGCTTTCGCCAAGGTTATCCTGCATAACAGTCGGCCTCGTCTATTTTCATTTACCATTAGATTCAATGTTTGCGCCTGACATGACATGAACTATGACATGTTTGAAGTGAAACAATTCTATAATAAACTGATCAAATGCGAATAGGATTCGCATATGCAGGTTTCTTAGTTCCTACCCTCCATGTACCTATCTAGCCTAAGAAATACTATACTACTAATATTATAAATACGTAAGTTTGTGAGGATGGATGGATGGATGTTTATTACTCTTTCATGCGAAACTTCTGAACCGATTGGGCTGAAATTAAGTATATGGGTATATAGATAAGTTAGACCCTGGAATTACATAAAAAGTACTTTTTATCCCAATATTATGAAGCTACAAGTAGCTGGGGCGCCCGTCTTGGCGATACAATTTCTATGGGCTAGACAGTGAGAACAGGTAGAGAAATACGCGATAGAAAGAGAGGGAACTTGTAGGTTAATATATCGATAGGTAGCGTCACGGTTTAATAGCGCTGACCTTTAGATTTTTAGATTTAGATTTTTAGATAGATTGGTAACAGGAATGAGGAGCGACGGGAGAGGCGCGCGGTGCCGGCGTTGCATTGGTCGCTCGGTCGTCTTCACCCCGTCTTGCCCCATTCACGCGTTTCAAGTCCCCTGCGTACAGTCGCGCGCATAGTTCGTAGTGGTGTGTGAGCGATGACAGCTCGGATAATGAAGACAGTCTAGATGAGGTTGAAGACTCCGAAAAGCGTGTTATTCTGGGTCTATTATACTCTCTCGGAATAAAGTTATATAAGTTCAATTTAGTTATTTTTCCCATGCCCGAACCGCTTATTGCACCTTTTTTCAAACTTTTATACTACTACCTTGACAAATTAGGTAGTTACTAAAAAACTCGCTTAATAATTATATGCGCGACTGTACACTTGCGCAAAACACCCCTTCACTTTTGCCGTGCGCTATAAATCCGTGACGCGACCTATAGTTAGGCGCTGTGCGACCTGAATTGCGCTTTATTGCATCGGAGATCAAGATTTTGAGGAGTGTCTCTACTGTCTCTTTAGTATTCTGTATCAGTACTTACTTTCATGCAAATATAGCTAATGTGAAGACGCCGTATTAAGAATAGTACATACCTGTTTATGCATTTCTACGTTAAGGCCATAGGACATTTCATAATACTGAAATAGAAATAATATTCATGAGTAAAGAATAAGTATTTAATTGTAGCTCATCAAATCTAAAAAGAACCGTTTGACGTCAAACGGTTAATGACTAATGACCATAAACATATTTTATAGAGCGAGCGTAGGTATAGATTTTTAAAACATTCCTATTTGCTCATTGTGGCCACACTAGAGACTTATGCAACAGGCGATTGAATGCGCAGGTAGCGGGGATTTCAAACAATTCCAGTGCTCTGGAATTATTGAAGCTTTCACAAGCCATCTTTGCAGGGAAACTACGCACACTCTTGCGCGTATACAAACTACATGTGTGCAGGTAGTTATATCGTGACTTTTTTTCCATTCTATTCCAGACATTCCACCGCGCTAGGCTTGCAGTATGGCCATGCATCAAGCATAGCTTGTGTTTGATATAATATAAGTTACTTAACACACACAGCTTCATTATCTTTAACACATATTAAATATTTGAACAATTCTAATCTTGTTTTTATACTTTTATCATTGTTTGTGCATATTCAACAGTTAAATTATACATTAAATATTGACATGCAAATCAAGTTTATGAGTCAAAATAATCATATAATCTTTTTATTTGTTTGAAAATCGTTAAGTTTAATTACCATAACATAATGCCTCTGCATTTCTGTCTTCTCGCTGGCCAGTTTCTCACAATCCAATTTCAATCTGGAAACAATGAGTTAAATTATTTTCATATAAAATGTCTCCAATAATATTAATATAAATCTGGGCAATAATATTAATCGCAGTTTATAGTGTTGGTGCTAATTGTCTAATATAGGATAATTTATGATAAGAGAGTTGTCATTATGTCATCTGACATAACATGGCCTTGTCAGTCTTGGTGACCTAAACTAAGTTTTTTACAGCTTTGGCTACTTTTGGGTTGAGTATGCATTAGTACACAGTCATCATCATTTCAGCCATAGGACGTCCACTGCTGAATATAAGCCTCCCCCTCAGATTTCCATCCAGTCCAGTTGTAAGCAGCCTGCATCTAGCGTGTTCCTGCCGTCTTTATTAGATTGTCTGTCCATCTTGTGGGTGGACATCCTACTCTGCGCTTGCTAGTCCGTGGTCTCCATTGGAACTTTACAGCCCCATCAGCCATCAGTTCTTTGTGCTATGTGCCCTGTCCATTGCCACTTCAACTTGCTAATCTACTGGGCTATGTACACATAATGTCACAGGACATTAGTTCGTCTACGGATCTCCTCATTTTTGATTCCATCTTACATCTACACATACATAGTACACAGTGCACATACTAAATAGACATCATCATCTTCTAAGCCATAGATAGTCCACATCTGGATATAGGCCTCCCTCATAAGGAGGAGGTTTTGTCAATACTCACCATGCATGGCAGGCAGGTTGGCAAGCGCAGTTTGATGGTTTTTATTCAGAGCATGCTGTTGCCTATCCTCATGTCCACCATAGCCGAAATGTCAATGTTTTAGTTAAAAATGTCTATGTGTTAACATTACATAAGCATTCAATTACTATACATATAATACTATATATGTAGTACTTTTCATCCCTAATTTGTATAATATATTGCTGCAATCAAACTGATGATGATGACAAATGAACTGCAGTTTGATTGATCCTAATAGATCCTATCTTATAACCTTATAAACAGCTCTTTATATAGTAAAATCACTCTGAAGACTATGGCTTTTACAAGAACTTAAGAATATGAAAAAATTATATGGTTCACTGAACTGGACAAGTGATTGAACTATATTAACATTTTACCACAGCGCTATTTTAGTATTGTCAAAAATTGGCAACACTTGTGATGTCACCTTACTGTCTCTGTCTGACTAAAAATCAGAGTATAGGAACAATAGCTAGAGAGAAGATTACACTGTTGTAGTAGAAAGAAATTAAACTGTACTTACGTGTGATACTGTGCTTGTAAAAAGTTGAATTCTTCTTTAATACGCTCTAATGTATCCGCTATAGTAAACTTAATTGGACCAGCCGGGGGCTGTGGACCCTGCAGATGAAAAAAAAAATCTTTTAAAATGTGGAAGTTTGTGAGGATGGATGGATGTTTGTTACTCTTTCACACCAAATCTTGTGAAATGATTTGAGTTGAAATTTAGTATGTATATATTTTAGACCCTGGAATAACACATAGGGTACTTTTAAACCACAGCTCATCATAATCGTGAGTTTGATTCCCATGTCAGGTAATGAGTATAATTGGATTTGTATGTTTTTTAAAGCTTATATCAGCCTAAATAGCTTTACAAACCAGCCTATGACTTAGACATGCTGACATATATGGTCGTGTACTATAAACACCTACAAGACCACGGTTTTAAAGGTGCTCCAATAACGGTTTATACCTTTGGCTCGCCAGCTCGTTGATGAACCAAAGGTTTATCTCGCCAATGGATCACCCCCAATGGATAATAATACAGGAGTAAAGTATGAAATGACAATAATTAAGCAATTTATTCTGTATAAGGAAAATATGTTACAAACCCTCACGGCAGCGGCCGGGTGCCGCGTTGCAGAAGGATACATGGTCAAACGTTTCCAAAATTAATAAAAAATTAAATTTTATTAAAGTTCTCTTTTGTTCCGTTAACCACAGTCAACACCATTTCATTTATTCGCATCCACCGCTGCTATAACGCTCCAAACACCGGGGAGCCCGACTTACGCGCAAACGATATGCACAAACTTTCCTTCAAAACTTTGGAATTCACGCTCATTATACCTTCAATAACCACTTTTTATAGGCAATTATGAATAACCATGCAATTAACTCTGTAAGAGTAATGTCAAACAACAATTTCTAGAATCAATCAACAGATTTTTGCGAAAATTGTAACCGTAAATCTACCTCCACGCCGTAATTTTTGTGTGACTGTTTTATTTTGACTCACTCGGAGCAATCGGTCATGTCACTGTCATGTCATTCATCAACATTTCCAATCACTCAAAGTCATAAATGCTTTATGACACATGACACAAAGTGAACGAGACAAAAATTATTTTTGAGTATTGGCAGCATTTTTATCCATATACCACAGATTATCAACATTGCTCTAAAGTTTCCTCTCTGTTCTGTGCTCTTAAGCTGAAGCTAAATAGTAACAAAACGTTGTTAGTTAACCGTGTTAAATTATAACACGCGTTATAATAGCATTTTGTTAGTAATTATCATTTTCTAATGCTTCGTACAAAGCAAGTGTTTTCTTGTTTAAAATCCATTGATTCCGGTTCACGAAATGCAACATAGTCTCTGAATAATAGGAAATTGCGTAATATTTTATGCTACAAAAGGAGATTTCAAATATCCAACCGAGATGTTGACGGCACGAGCGCTAGCAAATAATAAACTCCGAACCCCCCCGCAGGCGAAAGCGGGTAATGCTTCCCTTCGTTCGTTCTGTGGGGTAATGTTTTCTATCCGCAACGGTTAACGCGTTACCGTGTTGTTTTAAAGAACAATATTCTGTTATATAACACCAAAGCTATACCAAATTTTCATGTTATTAACATGATATTGTGTTAGCTAACACAAAAACATGCCGCTACAGACCCGGCTTTCGTTGGAGCCCTAAGTGCTCCGACGTGTAATTTGTCCATTTTTGGCCTTGATGGATATGCTATGAAATGAATAATTGCCCGACACAAAAATATAAATAACACTGACACTTTTTAAAAAATTGACTGTCAGTTTGACATTCAGCAGCTAGAAGCAGCCATCAGATATTCCAGCGTTGCCAGAATGTTACTTTTGTAACATTTTATGTTACTTTTGGCCCTCTCATGTTACCTCCATGTTATCACGACTCAAAATGTTACTTTTACCTTACATTGAGGTTTTTATAAAATTATTAAGATAATTCTAGCAAACAAAATACAATCGTGAAACAAAATGCACTCAAGGAAGTTTTCTCGTTTTGCCGCCGCGCCGCCATCATAGCGCACTTGACTTCAGACCCATGCTTCGGGCCATCGTTTAATATCTTACTCTGATGAACATAATATAATGGCAATAGCAAACGGAACATGCACTACAGCCCAGCAAATTTAAGAAGTACCTACCATTGGACAGTTATTATTTTACCTTGTTTGAGAGATTTGTATTAATTTTTGTAATAATTTCTTGGTTTCACGGTGAAGGTCATTAAAATTTGGTGAGTTACACAAATGCAAAGTTATTTTTATATTATGTAAAAACGAAACTTCAAACGATACTTAGAAATTCTGGGCTGTAGTTGTATACCTACATATATAATTTTTTCGTCCCACCAAATCTTGCAATTTCGCCTGTTTTTCTTTGGTAGATTATAATAGATCATTATGTTATATCTGTGATAAATACCTACGCTTCCCTTTTCAATTTGATTACAAAAATAAGATGAGATTTACTGAATCTTGCATATACGCGATGATGCCATCACTTGACGGGATACGTGTGCAGGGGATGTCAGCTTAGTTCCCGGCCAATGCCAACACGGCGAAGGAAATGTTAAAAAGAAACGGAGCTCTACAAACGACATAGAAAGCACTATTTACTGACCCTACTAAGGAAAATATTATAACATTTTAGTAGAATTCAAAGTTATGGGAATTATTTAATTAATTCGGAAGATAGAAATAAACACTTTTAAAATAAGTAATGAAATTTATTAATAATTTTATTACATAATATATTGTTCAAATTAGTTAAATCTAGACCTCAGATTCTTATGATTACTTGAATCAGCGTTAGAAGAATTTCTTTTTTGCCATCTGGCAACCGGATAATAGAAATGGCTGTTTATTGTTTACGATTTTCACTTTTTCATTGATTTGCACTTTGCACATCTTAAGTGGAAATAAGTTTTGTAAAGTTTCTCATATTTGTTATATTGTGATATAGAAAGTTTTGTTTTTGTGCTAACGAGATCATAGACTCTATTATTGCGACTGTGCGAAAAAGACGCCTAGGTTAGGCAAAGTGTTAAATATCGGATTTTTCCGTGAGGGATTATCTCAATAACAACCTGGAGTCTAGAACTGTGCCCGGTAAATGGCAATAGTCTCGCCTTCTATTACATAGGACCAATAACATACTGGCGAAATGTGGGAGTATACTTAGTATGAGACTGAGTTCTGGGTACACCTCGGCCAACCCCTTCTAGAAAAATGTTGTGTAATATAAGATTCACCTTATTTTCATCTGAATAAAGACTACTTCTAATACCTGCCTTTATTTTTTACCCTTTGCGTATGGCATGAATAGATATAGAAGTAAATATAGAAATATAATATTGGTAGGTACCATAGCTAATGTTAGAAATATTAAATCTCCCGCGCTACTGAATAGTTCCAGTGCGAAGCGTTGGTAGCGCTAGCGTCGCTTCATGTACGCAAATCTGAAGTACGTAGTGGGACTTCTTCTTGTATATGTGTTCTGTGTACGTGTGCGTTGTTGGTCAATTAATAGAATCATCATCTGATCTACATATACTTGAAAAAACAATTTTATAGTAAATGATCATTTAAAATTACTTTAAAGTAATGGTCAAAAAGTGAAATATTACAAGAAGTGGGTTTTTTTTCAAAGGACTATATTATTACAGTATTTAGTGCTGTTTTCCACATATTATATTAATTAAGACAATTTACATTTCACGTGAAAATGTTACTTTTCGAGCGGTCTCATGTTACTTTTGACTATTGACTACTGGCAACACTGTACTTGAGCACAAAGGTGGCAGATAGCCACAGAATATTATTATTATTACAGATCACCGTCGCGGTGCAGCTGTTGAATATTGGATTGTAAGATTTCGCTGGCAGTGTCGAAGTGTTTTGAAAAAACTGGTTGCTTTGTTTTAACGTGATTCAGTGCATTTCAATGATTATTCTCAGAAGAAAGTGCTGTTCCTGAAGTGATATTTTTTAGTGTTATTTTGCGTAGCAAGGAGAACCATCATGGATTTCAAAACAGTCGTTTTCAACGCTGCTAGGGATGGGAATCTTACAAGACTGAAAGTAAGTATCTATTACCTATTAAAAAGGGATTATTTTGAAAAATAGGTATTACATGTATATAACGCAATAAATAACGGATCTCTTGAAGTGTGGTCATTAGTAACCACCCATCGTTGGTTTTCTGTTCATACATAACTGTTGAATAAAGATGGGTACAGTTACACGTTCCATGCGTTTTTATCTCGCTATCTGTAATATTATTATTTCTAATTAAGTTGTAAGGAAAATAATTACGTCTTACGACAAACACTAACATTATCTTATCACTTGTAGATATATTAGTAGGTAAGTAGGTAGGCATAAGATATCTGTGGGGAAAAAAGACACAATAATATTCCTTATTATTGTGAGTCAAATTTAATGTATGGTCTTCTGGTCCCAAACTGGTATAGAAGACTGATAGACATAATATACCTATAATAATAATGATGGTTACCGTCCATTCACAATAGTCCTTGCACCTAGTGGGGCCTTTCTTTGAACTCATCCTCTGTAGATGGTTTCAGAGATGGACCCTGATAGGTGCTATCCATAAGATAGATCCTTTAGATTAAAAAAGGGTCCTCTGCACATTGGATTAAAATAAAAGGTTTCCGTGCATGCCTATCATAGCCACATAATTATAATAATAATTATAATAAACCTACAATACTAATATATATACTATATATACATAATATTACATTGATATTTTTATGGCTGATTTAATAGTAAATTTCGAAAGGAAATGGGCTTGTAACCCAAGAAAACCGGGCCCAGAAAACCTTACATTATCGCATATTGTCGGGTAGAGAATGACATTCGCAATAATAATCCCAAACATAGTAGCCCTCTTATTATCACTGATTAATTTATAATTTGATTTGAATAAAGTGATGATTTTTTAATATGCGATTTTTAAATTTTTAAATTTAAATCTGATATGGGCAATCATGATGCTTACCATCAGGCACCTGATTTGCTTGTCTTTCACTCACTATCATAAAAAAACTACTTTTGCACTTTAAAAATGTAATGTAGGTAAATTGTGCATGGTGTCTCGTCTATTTAGTTGTAAACAAGGCAAAGACTTACCATAACCAGAGACATTGATGGTGGTTAGGTTTTGTCAGAGTTGGTGCTACTCAGTCATAATAGATTATATTTGACACCATTGACAAAGCATTTCCTGCAACTCTAAAACAAGGAAACAATTTCACTTCCTACGTAGGAAATGAAAGGAGGCTTTCCTATTAGGGCTAGTGTCTTTATGTATCTGAATGTATTATGTTAATCAGTATCAGACATTTGACTACTGTTTTTATGTAATAAGTTCTGTTCTGTTCTCAGTAGCATTTTGTTTAGATACCTGTTAGAAATGTAACTTTTTTAAATTGTTCTGTGATTTGAGATTTATAATATTAGTAGGAAAGTAGGATTGCAAGTATTAATTCACAATTTGCTAGACATTGAGCTGTTCTAAAATAAAAATACTGTTTTTCATCTCGAATTATTAGTTTTCAATCACAAATTAGTAATGTAATTTGTGTACATAGTACTTACTTAATCATTTTATTATAAGACTAGACTAAGTGGAGAGATTAATGGTTAAATTATGAAATTACCAATTATTATGATTATAAGGAAAGTAGAAACTGCTTCATCATCTTGCCCTTGATGATAAAATTACCCATAAAAGATGATCCAATATTATATTTTTGTTTAAAATTAATAAATATTTGCATTGATTATGGAAGCAGGTAGGTAAGTTTACCTTTTTACACCTATTTTCTTTGCCATTACATTAAAAATAAATGTATTTTACCTAATATAAGTTCCCTTCCTTTTAGGCTTTTTTGTGATTGAGTAAAAATTTTATCAATACCACAGAATACTATACGGGGCAGAAGAGACACTTTCAAAATCATTTCAATAAATACAGACTAGCTCCAATGCAATAAAGTGCAATTCAGGTTGCAGTGCCTAGTTACATATCGATATATTGACCTACAAGCTCCCTTCTCTTAGTTCATGTATCTCCGTTCTCTCTGTTAGCCCATAGAAATTGTACTGTCATACCTATAATGCGGAGTGTCCCAGGCCTGCCAATACTGTAAGGTTGATTAACGAAAGATGGCACATAAAATGCGTTTACTATAGTGTTTGAGAATAAGTGCATTAAGTCGCATTGTATACTCATACTCTTCTTCTTAGAGAAAAGTATATGACTCGAATGTAGTCAATGAAGAAGATGGTTATTGTTTTATTTTGTAACTTTTAATTCGTATTGCATTAATGTGTATAGGTAGATGATAATAGGCCACCCCTTTCTCATCCCCTGGGAGCCGTGAGACCCGTCAGAGGGACATATTCGGACAGTAAGCAGCAGCACTCTCCATTCCCAAGTATTCCAACTACACCGATCAGCATGCCGTCTGCCAAGCGTGGTGATTACGGCCAAATCCCTCATGTAAATAGTTTATGGCGTTCTGTGGGAGTGGCCTATGTTCAGTAGTGGACGTCGGTTCAGCAGTGGCGAATGTGTGTAATGTGTGGTACACAAATACGCGGTCGCTGGACGGGACGAGTGTCAGATACAAGGAAAATCAGCTGACCCGCAGGCACCTCATTTGCTTGTCTTGTTACTCACTATCATAAAAAAAAGTCTGTGATGGGACTAACCAGCCTTTATTCTGCGAGATAGTGTGCCTGATTACTGCAATAATTCGAGCATTAATTACATTGAAGGGAAAGTAGGATGGAGAGCGTTGACCTCTTTGTTACTCTGTACTCTGTTGCCTACAGGCACAGTGTGGGCGTCACTCTAAACCAAAGGCGTGACATGTCTGCCACTTAATGTCTGTGACTAGTTAGACTTTAACATCTTTTAACGTGTTAAAAATAGTTGTAGTGCTTACCTAATATTTATGAGGGTGTATCTGCCCGTCGAACTGACCAAAATGGATCAGCTGATCGGCAAATTTGTACGGAGTGTTTTTTTTTTTTTGCGAATTTCGCAATTGTTTCTTTTGCATGTTGTTTAGATTATGTTACAGGTCGCGACACGGTTAAATAGCGCTCGACGAAAGTGAAGGGAGGCTTTGCGCAAGTGTATTGGTCTAAAAAGTCCTAACGGATCAAAAAAATGATTTCTACGCCACGTCAGAACATCAGGTTATGGTCAGGTTATGATCTATATAGTCAGAAGACGATAGATAATATAATTGATTGAATTTGGCGTTACTTTTCGGAACTCCATTACAAACTCCTAGAACAAGAATATTTAGTTTTTATTTCCGATTTTTAGTGTCAAAAACAACATGCACAGTGCACCGCTCTCCCGCCCGCAAAATTGCATGCGGAAAAATCGGAACTAAAAACTAAATATTCTTGTTCTAGGAGTTTACGATAGATAATGTCTTAGAAGTTTTCCCATATTAATTACTAGATGTTCTTCGCGGTTTCACTCGCGTAGACATCGTTCCCGTAGTAATATCGGGAAAAACACAAACTTTCGCATTAGTAGGATATAATAAGAAGGAGGTAATAAGGATATAGGAGATAATAAGAAAAAAAAATGTGTTTCCTGCCTCGTTAGTGTAGTTTTCGCAAGCGCTCCTGCCGAGCAGATGGTCTTGGGTTCGATGACCAGGTCAGCCAAAAAGTGTTACTGGACCAATCTGGATCCAATCAAAATATCTGGAGACTGGATTTGGGTCCGGTTGATAGTAACTTCAGAAGATCTTGTAACAAAACTGGCTTAAATGTGGTACACCTCTGCCTAAACCTTCTGGAAAAATGTGTGATTTTATGTTATGGTATCTAATCACTATATATTATAAAATTCTAAATGACTCACTGACTGACATGCAACGCAGAGCCCAAACCACTGATCCTAGAGACTTGAAACTTGGAACGTATAGGTTGTTTTCGTTATCTTGACGTGCGCTAAGAAAGGATTTTAAAAAATTAAATTCTACGGGGTCCAAAAAAGGGCGTAAAAGTTTTGGTATTAAACTCCCATATTTCATAATTGCGAGCGGGCTAAGCCGCTGTTCTTAAACTAGTCTACCCTTTATATATAAACTTTTTATGAAGCATTACAAGCGATATTTTACGTGAAAAATGATTAGGTATTATATCATATTTGGAATGAAACTTAATCTCAGGTCTCGTTGACTATATTGTCGAAGCTCTATCATTTAAACTAACATAGATATCTACGAAATATGATTGAGCAAAGGAAAATAATTGTTCCAAAAGTGAATGGACCTACCTAGATATAGATTTAGAAAAGATTTTAAATAGAAAAGTCATTAAACAACTTTTCTATTCTAGGTTGATTAAGTGCTTGGAATGGGGTGGGCTGCGTTTTTACACCGAATTTATAGCTCGCACATTAAACGACACAAATATAAAATGTACAGAAAGCCGGCAGTGTTCGGTTATAGTAGTACCAGTACCATAATTCTATTACCACTGATAATAGTTTCCAACGCTTTTTTGTTTATATTCCTAACGAGTATCAAATTTTAAAAAGAATGCCAAGGAAAAAGGTGCTGTCGGTATAAAACACTTACATTTATTGTCGTGGTGTAGGAACTTCGCCACGTCACAGCAGCGTGCGGTCTTAGAAACACGAAAAGTTTAACAAATTCAATAGAGAAAATTATTCCATGTAGCGTGCGGTCGCGATTACGCCTGCAGTGATTTTTCCATAAAACTGTAAAGTTCACCGTTTGCGTGAAACAAAGCCTCACCAAAGAATACTAACTATTACTACCTACGTAAAGATTCGGCACTCACGTCCCGTCTGGAGGCTAATTGCAAGGGCCGTTAGCCCCCAGCCCGCGACCAGGCAGTCAACGAGGCATTAAGGTCAGGGAAAAAGCGTTATCCACTATGAATATTCTAAGTGATAGCCTGGAATGTGTAACTGTGCCCGGTAGATGAAAATAGGCTCGCCCCCATTAGGGACATGGAACCTAAATATATAATGGGCGAAATGTGGGTGTACCTACTACGGGACCTGATCCTGGGTACACCTCTGCCTACCCCTTCGGGAAAAAGGCGTGAAGTTATGTTAATGTACTGTTACTATTTGGTATAGATCTACTCTTCTATACTATGTTGTGCTATCAAGATGTATCTTTCCGTTTTTCTTCAGTTTTATATCGTCGCTTTGTCAGCTGCATTCCTGACCTATAAAACACCAGTGAAATCATGATTAATCGACTACGATAAAGCATTCGTTTGAGTGAATCACTAAGAAAGGATTTATATTTATTTAAAGACCAGAGAGGAGTTGGAAGCTTTGTTTATTTACACTCGTGGTTCAAAGGAGGGTGTTTTTATTATAGCATATCTAATAGCTAAGTTGAAGTGGCAATGGGCAGGGCACATAGCACGAAGAACTGATGGCCGATGGGGCTGTTAAGTTCTCGAATGGAGACCACGGACCGGCAAGCGCAGCGTAGAACGTCCACGCACAAGGTGGACAGACGATCTGATAACGACGGCGGGAACACGTTGTATGCAGGGCCACTTACAACCGGACTGGATGGAAATCTATGAGGGAATCCTATGTTCAGTAGTGGACGTCCTATGACTGAGATAATGATGATGATGATCTAATAGCTGTTTCGGCGGTTTCCTCGCTGTCAAGAAAAGATAAGAAATGTATCCCAGGTTTTAAGCCAAATTTGATACAAAATGGTCTCGTACTACGCCACCAGCGCAAGCTCGACTGCCGATCATGGTCCCGGGTTTGATCCCCTGGTCAGGCAAAGTGTTAAATATTGGAGTTTTCCCATTAGGAATTATCCCAATAACTGCTTGGAGTCTGGAACTGTGCCCGTAAGATAGCAATAGGCTCGCCCCCTATTACATGGGAGCAATAACATACTGGCGAATTGTGGGTGTATCTACAATGGGACTGAGTCCTGCGTACATATCTCTGCCTACTCCTTCGGGAAAAAGGCGTGATTGTATGTTATGGGGTTAAGTACGGCATGAAGAGGTTCCAAAGATACCCGAAAATCCAAAATTCGCTCGCATACTTATAATTTACTTTTAGGATTCAATTACAACTCATTTCACTCCTCTCACTTGTCCGGTTATGGATGATTTAAACCTTTCCTTAAGATAAAATATCAACAGGATCAAGAAAAGTACGCCAAAGCCGATCCCTGCTGACTGCTGACTTGACCATTCGCACTCGCCCTATAAATCTCCTTCGTCAATCTCCTTTCATCAATCCTCTTCACGTCTTAAACTATAAATCTTCACTAACAAGCTCATATGCAGAGAGAGAACTTTGATGTTCCCCGTCGTAAAAGCCACCTAAAATCGTATTACCAGTTGGATACAGCATAATGGCGCAATCTTAAACGGCACGTTGCCCCCTTTACTGATTTAAATTAAGCTTACCACTTGCCTCGTGCTTATTCGTTTACTCATACCGGCAGATGAGCCAATACAACTTGCAACAAAACGGTGCGATAAAATTAACCGCAGTTGCGGTGAGCTGGTACGAAGCCAGAACCAAACTGTCTAGAGGATTAATCCAATCGATGATACGTAGATTAAAACGCTGCTAGTCGATCAAGGTACACACTGTAGCAGTATCGATCGCATAGTTACTCTAAATAGACGATCGAAATTGAAGACAACTACGATTTTTCCTTAATTTTACTACAACTAACGGCAAATTTGCATCTTAATTTTTTTCAATTGAGGTTGTAGATTTAATCTAATGACTTTGTCATAATTTAATAAAATAGTTATAATTATGATTAGTAGGGCGCATGCTCGACTGCCAATCAAGAGGTCCCGGGTTGGATCCCCAGGTCAGGCAAAGTTTTAAATATTGGATTTTTCCATTAGGAATTAACTCAATAACTGCCTGGAGTCTGGAACTGTGCCCGGTAGATGGCAATAGACTCACCCCCTATTACATGGGACCAATAACATATTGTCGAAATGTGGGTGTATCTACTATGGAACTGAGTCCTGGGTACACCTCTGCCTACCCCTTCGGGAAAAAAGGCGTGAATGTATGTTGGTAATTTTTTTATGATTTCAGTCACCTGGATTTTTCATAAAATGTCAAATATTTCGAAAATGCTCAAATTTTGCAGAACATAAATATGGTTAAATTGATAGGTAGCTAATAAGCTTCTTTATGAACCATTAAGAGGATTGTAGGGAATAACCAATCACCCTGTGTATATGTCGGAGTTTATAGTTCGCCAATACGAAGGTCGACAACATTGACAACTGCTCCTACATTTTGCATCTCGAAATCTTACGGGGCAGACATTCTCAGAATATCGTTAATATTTCTACAAATGACTCACGTCTAAGCATCAAAATAATTAGAATCCTAATCACAAAGTTCCAAAGACAATGTCTTTGTGTATTTCCAAGAAGCTAACTTCGCTTTCACGCTAAAATTAAACCGCAACTCGTCGTGGTTTTCTTCGTCTTCCTCTATTTCGTTTTGCCCCGATGCGCGGAGTTCCTTTGTGGCCAATGAGTCAGTCCATCTGTCCTTACAAGCCTACGGGTGAATGTAACAAGGAAGATCACGTTTTGTCTCGATTCGATATGTTTTCCTACAAATGGCCTTTGTTAGAGCATAAACGGTTTTTTTTTATATTTTGTCTCCACTTGGACGGTAGCCAAATTATGCGTTAGGGACTGAGTGCGTGATTTTTTCGGAAATTTATTTGTATTGTCTCAGTAAGTAGGTACATTATTTTGAAGACTTCCTATATCTTTTGTAGTTGCTCTAAAATCTTTTATTCACCTTTATTAACCATATCATTTATTGTATTTTTAACACTTCTTCCATCCGATGAATGAGGTCACCGCACAGTCATTGACCTGTCTTCCGGAACATTAAACCTTTTAGCATTCAAGATTTTCCTTTAGTGCTACTATTGTTCTATTGGTAATTTTATAGTTTTATAGAGGCTATTTATAAGTAATAAATTGAGCTTTATTGTTGTTTGATTCAATGGACAACTTTTATTTTCGAATATTCACATTTTGTGGCTTTATATTACGACTTTTCCAAGAGTCTGGTTTTTATAGTCTTGCTCCAAGATTATATATTTTTCTTCCTTGATTTGGCTCGGTCTTTATCATAATAATCGTGTATTCAGTATGCACTCATGCCCAATGATCGCTTATCTACGGTTTACGAATTAGGTATTCGTAGTAGGTAGGTACCTATCACGCATCCAATTTTGTCTTAGCGTTTCCAAATCAGTTCGTTTTGTTTGGACATCATTGCAATCACGAACAGACACGCATTGCAAACAACAGCTAGTTCAAACTTAAAGCGCACAGAAGGCTGGCACTATTCAGATAAAAATAACCTAGTAGTACTCGCTATCATTATTTCAACCGAAGTCCACCGCTGGACTTATGCGAAAACCTCCTGATATTGCGAATACTCGCCACGCTTGGCAGACAGGTTGTCGAGTTTTTTTTACGGTTTTTACGCAGAAGGGGCTGCTACCGTCTGGATCTCACAGCCCTTAGCCGACTCTTACGGCAACTACGAGGAGAAAGGATGAAAGTAGTACTTGCTATTATTATATAAAACAATAAATTACTTATTAAAGCGTGTCCTTGCTTTCTATCAGTTCGTCCTGTGGTTTTTCTTGATTCCCTGTAAAGTTGCTATTTAATGGTCTTCAAAAGAGGAGGAGGAGGAGGAGGAGGAGGAGGTGTGGGTGTATCTACTATGGGACTGAGTCCTGGGTACACCTCTGCCTACCCCTTCGGGAAAAAGGCGTGAATGTATGTTATGTGTAAAAGAGGAGGACTGACTTCTCAATACGACTGTATTTATTTTATGCGTTAGTTTTTGTATTATAGTAACGCGATAATGGGGAGGAAAACTAACTTTTTATCACGATAGATGGCGTATGATCGACCGTACCTTGCCTTGACATTACAACTGTCAAATCATATAGAATTTTTAAAAAGTTATTGTTGTTTTGAGTTTTATAGATCTAAATGCCGCAGTGTTCTGCTATTAATTGTAATAATAAGGGCGTACATTTGTTCCCTAAGGATCCCAAACGCAAAAAACAATGGGAGTCTGCTTTACGGATTCAAAACTTCAAATCAAGTGCTTCTGCACGATTGTCAGTGCATTTCAAAGAAGATTATTTGATAAAAGTGCTTATAATTTGATAGAGAAATAAATTAATTGACTATAAAATTGTTGATAAATATTCTATTTAAAGATTTAATGATGTAATGTAATAAGAGTGATGAATGATTGTAGATTTTAGAAAATTTGTGATGAATTTGGTGAGTTGATGTTACAATTGCTGATTTTTATAATTGAGTTATTTAGATAATATATACAGGTAAATCAGTACAGCTATTACGCCACTTTCTTAGTCATTCTTGGCGCTCATAACATCCTTATCTATTATTTATTTCAGGTAATGAACCACTTGCAAGGTTTCTCAAAAAGACAGCTGTACCATCGATATTCTCTTTTACTAAGGTTAAACCTGAAACTCCGGCTGCTCTAGAACGACAACATCGTTTTGAGAAAAGAAGTCAGAGGAAATTTTAGATAAAAATAAAAATAACCTTGAATATTTGATATCGTCACCTTTCTATCAAATCGGCCTTTTTCCTAGCAACTGATGCATTCCTTCCTCGAAGCGTTCGTTCTTAAGTTGAGTCACAGTCATATGTGAATACATAATTTATATTATCATAGAATATCGCAGAAAATCGCAAACGCTCTACTAACACCCAAATGTAAACAAAGTACAGTCGATTAGAGCGCCATCTGCAAACAGCTTTGCGTGTGGCTCCCCATTATGAATTGATCTTTATGATTTTTGGATGCTCATACTTAAGAGGTAGTCTCTTAAAAAATTTATCGAAATTTTAGACGGTTTTTCAAAAAAATATCTCCAGGGTCTGCGCTGCCTTGAGCGTGATCCCGGCGCGTGATAGCTACCAATGCTCTTGTATTTTGTGCAAAAAAAAAAAAAGTGGTGCGTGACTACTGACTACGCGTCGTGTTCACGCTCTATGCAGCGCAGGCCCTTATTGTTCATTGTATGGAGTTTACCTTCTGCCTACCTATCTATTTTGTGGAGCTAGTATTTAAACGGTCTTGCGTTGCAATTACCACACTCTTTTATGTACAGTTTAATGCGAATTTGTGTTTAATGTAACGCTTTGGCAATATTTAACTAAAGATTACGGAAGTTTTAAGTGCGCTTTACGAATTGGTCGATTGAACTCTATTCGCGAGTAACTGTTACTCGTGTCGCGTTTATTTGTAATAGTAATTTACAACATTTTTGGGTTCCGTACCGCAAAGGGTGCCAACGGTACGGAATACTTTTAAGCCTCTATTGTCTGTCATTAAGCCATAGAGCTGCTTCTGATGAATAAAATCCCCAGTGTGTGATCAACTTTTATTAACAGGAAAGAGGACCTCTTAGCAGTTTGACGCAATCTAGCAAATTTACTAAATCGATGTTTTGTAATTTCCTCCGAATTCAGTAAACCTATTTGATATATTCATATCCTGATATTTTAAAGATGAAGTAAAGTATGTCCCTATCATTTTATTTTTGTTTCATAAACTCTACATTTCTTTGTAGTTAACGTCCAATCACGCGACTAAAACTGCGATTTTTGGAAGTTCACTATGGAAAATCCAAGGGGTTATAAGAAAAATAAAAATGACAGGGACATAGGTTACTTCACTATATAAATATCAGGATATAAATTTATAGAATGGGTTTATAATATTCGGAGGAAACAGGGGTATACAAAACATAGATTTGGTAAATTGAAGTGTTGACACAATGTCGTGTTGTTGTGTTGTGTTGACGCGGACTTCTAGGAATTTTAATTTCTAGATAGCCGCGTACGCTCCTAATAATTAATCATTTAACTTTGAATTACATTGTTCCATTACCATTAATATATTTTTAAACGATATGCTTAAAATACATAATTACCTATATATAGACATACCATGTCGCGTTCATCCCTACGGAGTAGGCAGAGGTTTAACTGGTGTAACCCAGGACACAGTCCCATAGTATGTACGCTCACATTTCGACAGTAATTGGTCCCATGTTATAGGAGGCGAGGCTATTGCCATCTATCACGCACAGTTCCAGGCTGTCATTGAGATAATTCTTAAAGGAACAATCCAGTAACACTTTATTAATAAAGTTTATTATTAATGTTACTAGCGAAATTACTGGGCATGACGAGTTTCAACAACTAACATCTCTGAGTGACAGGCGCAGTGCAGTGCCGCATAGAATTTTGAATTTTAAAACACTGGTTGGCACTGCGTCCGATATAGGCAATCATGATGCTTACCATCAGTCACCTGGTTAGCTCGTCTTGTCACTCACTAACATAACAAAAAAGTAATAAAATTTTCAGTAACCTGACCTAGGAACCGCGCCACCAAGGCTGTCTCATTAATGTGTTTAAACTGATACGGAACCCTACGTGACAGAGTCTGATTCGCACTTAATCCTTTTATTTACGCACCATTAGTTAGACTGATTAGTTCTTAACCTTCATAATATTATGTTTGTTTTTTTGACACAGTATTATGTAAATGTATACTATATATATGTAGGATGTGTAGATAATGTAAATGTCTAACAAATACCTAAAAGCGGTGGTTTTCCAGGCAGTTATAATATGATAAGCTAAATAAATAAACCACAATGATAACCTCAGTAACTAATGTAGGCACCTATTGCTTTTATAATAATAGTAATAATTACATACCTACATAATATCTATACTAATATTATAAAGAGAGAAACTTTGTTTTTTTGTTTGTAACAAATAGGCTCCGAAACTACTGGACCGATTAAAAAAATTCTTTCACATTATATGAGATTTTGAAAAATATTAGGAATCCGTAAGAAAACTGCAATATTGTGAACCAAGGTGTCACATAATTACCAAATATATTAATTAGTTTGCGTGCGCTGTGAAATCTGTTGATGGTAGAATAAAATGATATACTAGGGGTTTGTAGTACTTACCAATATCTACAAAATAGTCCATGGACATTATATCCGTCTGTTTTGGTTTAGTCACAGTAATCGAAGAAGTTATTATTTTTATGCGGTATGAAAACTATTGGTGGTAGAAATAATGTACTAGGGGTTTGTAGTACTAATATATCTTCAAAATAGCATAAATACCATAAGGGTAATATCTATAAAAATACAATTTATCACGAATTTACTTCTGTTAAAACGTTCATTATACACCTACCCGTGCGAAGCCGGGGCGGGCCGCTGGTAATATATATGTAATGTTTAAAAAAAAAAACGTCACAAAAATTATTATACAAATGCCTTGGAGTTACCAACTTTAGAATAGTGCTCCACCCTCCCTACCCGTGGTTGCCGTAAGAGCCGGCTAAGGGTTTATCAGATCCAGAGGACGGGCAGCAGCGTTTTCTGCGTAAAACCATCGAACTGCGCTCGACAACCCGTCTGCCATGCGTGTCGAGAATTGGCAAAACCACCCAAAAGAGGCCTATTTTTAGCAGTGAACTTCAATGGCTGACTTCACCAGCACCATGCTGGTGATGGACCAAAGTCACTGAGCAGACGTCTGTTGAACAGGAATTTGGACCAATTCCCACAACTGCCCTAGGAACTTGTTGCTTGTTTTGTCTCTTAAGTATTACTTAATCGCAATCTAGTCTTTGAATTGAACAGGCATGCTTTTTCGTTAATACTGATTGCCCTAAGTCATTTAAAAGTCTTTCCGTTCCATTGTCGTGTTGATGAGCTCCGCAAGGCGAAGTTGGTCACGATCTTGCAGATGACGTCACATGGAAGGCGAAGCCTAGCTCCCACTTTGTGCACCCAAGCATTTGTCCTACCTATCGTAAACTTCATGACGTCTTCCTCATTGCTGCAAAAAAGACCAAACATTTTAACGATCATAGAAATCGGTCATTGATCACCAATTCGATTTTAAACCTTATATCCATGAAGTAAGATCCGTTATTATTTGCTTATAGTGCTTTAATATAAGGCCAGATTTGTAAGGGTGACCTTTAAATGCTACTTGTCCAGTTGAATGAATCCTTAGCCTTTGTGAATGTAGTGATGAAAAGTAGTAAAATATTGCGCATTCTTAGTTCTTAACTGATGAATCCTACACTGTGTCTACGAATGTGGTAAGAAATTGAAACTAAATTTTCCTCCAAACTGAACTGATGTCTGACGCCTCAACTATAGACATTAACGCCCAGCGACATTTATCATGGTTGTGGACAGTGTAAGCTTTAGAGCTATCCTTTTTTTTCCCTTCCTTTTGTCACCTAGTGTGATGGGGTCGGCCCAGCACATCTCCTTCTATTATCCATCATCTACGCACTCACTCTTTTTTCACGCAGTTCTTTCGAATCAATTTGAGGCGCCTTCTCCCCACGATTCCGTGCACATTTATATCCATAGATATTTTAGCCCCATAACTTTTGACTAAATGTTAATTGTGAGAAAATACCCAAGCTTGCATGTGCACCTTAGTAGATAATAAATTATGCCAGAGATTGGGGCAGATAATTCTGTACTTTCTCGGTGTTTATCAAATTGTATTTTGGCTCGTGTGATGATTAGTCCTTTTGGAATTGGCGCAAATTTAATATAATCATAATATACCAATATTAGACTGTATATGTACCTATATAACGCTTTCATCTTAAATTGGGCGACTTCAATCTTACCGTTGGAAGTTTTGAAGTAGGTATGTACATTTTCAGGATAGTCTCCCATTTGCTACGATCTTTCATACTGTTTCAATACATCAATTTTTTCATTACAAATACGTCTAGGACGACCTCTACGAGTACCTTGACTCGACTTGACCATTCACTCTCCTCGCGTTAGTAATATTTTTTGTTAATCTCCTTTCGTCCATTCTCTTCACGTGACCGAACCACCTGAATGATCAGGTTCCTGATCCTTTCTCTATCTTTGTCACTCTATCTTCTAACACGCCATAGAGTTCTCTTATCGCCCTATTCCTCATATTGTGCCTCAAGTTTACTCCGGTCATATTTCTTAGGTTCACAGTTCACATCCTCTACAGCATGAATATTACTTTC
Source organism: Hemistola chrysoprasaria (assembly GCA_947063395.1). NCBI lineage: Eukaryota > Metazoa > Arthropoda > Insecta > Lepidoptera > Geometridae > Hemistola > Hemistola chrysoprasaria. Next base: position 11,491,764 of record OX346725.1, read on the forward strand.
GAACTTCTTCTGCAAGACCCAAAATTCACTACTATACATAAGTGTGGGTGTGGGAACCAGCACTCTTCTATGGACAGCCAGTCCATATTTCATATTATATTGCCTAGGTTTCATATTACTCGTATTGAACATGGCTTCGGATTTCCTTAATCACTTCATCTCCCTATTTTTATTATTATCAAATCAAATAATTTAATTTATGTTAAATTAAGAACAGGGCAGGTACTCACAACCGCCGAGCATGAATGAAGAATGCAAGCGAAAGTAGAAGAAGCGAAATTCGTATGTCTTGATCGTAGCAAGTGGAGAGGAATTGAGCAACAGGAACAAGGCGTGATGACTGTATATATTATTAGTCACTGGGACAACTGAAATAGTCTTATTATCTAATTATACTTTAACGAGACTTATTGCTTTTTATTTAGCAGTGTCTAGAAAATACGTGTGTATATTATTAAAAATAGAAAATCGCGCCACTTATTTAATTGCCTTGTTTACTGGGTCGCTCGCTTTAGCAGGATTTGTACTGGTTTAGTGGTCTAGCCACTAGTCATATTGTATCGTAACTTTTTTATCAAATTGGTTAATTGGTACCTAATTTTTTTTAATGTTCAGATAAGTACCTATATTTACGTGGATTTTTTTAAATCTCGGATTGTATTTTGCCAATTATACCTACTTACTTTAGTTTTGTTTGCGTCAGTAAGCTCCCTGAGGTAGTCTTATTTCCACCAAGTCATTAGGTAAAATACAACGAGATAGTGTAAGCAATTAGACGTCATTACTGAAATCTTAATGAAATCCCTTATTTCTTTTATCATCATCATCTCAGCCGTAGGACGTCCACTGATTAGCATAGGCCCATAGTTTTCCCATCTAGTCCAGTAGTAAGCGGCTTGCATCCAGCGTGTTCCTACTACCTTCCTTATTTCTCTAAATAAAATAAAATAAATCTAATAATAAAATAACATATTATTATTAACATATTATATATTGATAGAGGACAACTTCCACACAAGATCATCTGGTCTCAAACTAGGCAGAGCCTGTACTTACCAGAAGACTGATATACTTACATACTTATATGTCATCATCATCATCATCATCATCATCATCATCATCATCATCATCATCATCATCATCATCATCATCATCATCTCAGCCATAGGACGTCCACTGCTGAACATAGGCCTCCCCCTTAGATTTCCATCCAGTCCGATTGTAAGCGGCCTGCATCCAGCGTGCTCCTGCCGTACTTATCAGATCGTCCGTCCACCTTGTGGGAGGACGTCCTACGCTGCGCTTACCAGCCCGTGGTCTCCTTTCGAGAACTTTACGGCCTCATCGGCCATCAGTTCTACGTGCTGTGTGCCCTGCCCATTGCCGCTTCAACTTGCTAATCCGCTGGGCTTTGTCGTTAACTTTCGTTCGTCTACGGATTTTTGCATTTCTGACTCTGACTTATATGTACGCTTATTAAACAGACAACATGCTCTTGCTCTTACGCTCAAATGTTTGACCTGTCTTGGGAACACGCTCAAATGTTTGACCTGTCTTGGGAACTCGGGACCTGCAAAATAGATGTAATACACACATGTTAGGTATGAGTACTATATTTTACTGAAATTTGAAGTTTAATTTGTGCTTTCTATTTGTTGCAGGTAAGTTCGAGCTAAGACATAGGAATTTCATTGCTACACTAGGTTTTAAGTTTTAGTATAGTCATTTTGTATACCTATATCACTTGTCAATCGTGCTTAATCAGGTTTAGGTTTAAAGATTTTTATTATCATCAAAGACATAAAATGAGTCATATAACAGCAAAGGCAGCAATATCCCATTTTTTCATTTTGGCAACTTTTAATGCGGTAGTATTCCGTCAACTTTACTTGACCGAATATTAAAATCGTTTCAAAACTATCATCATCCTATACAATATAGAGGTTCTAAATTGAGATTTCCAGCAACATACCTTCGTAGTTGCGGCATAGACAGCAACATCCTAAATGTATTACTTTATTTTGGTAAATCTAGGCTTTCTTAAGGAATTCTGTTTTACAATATCTGATTCTATCATCATTAATTAATCTTCTTGTAACATAATGTAACTTAAAATTGGTACATGCAACGTAACAAAAAAAAACGTCTAGGTATTGCCTTTTCAATAAAAGTGGATGTTTCTGCTTTTGCTTCTTTAAGACTCAAATGTCACTTATGTGATAACAATATTTCAACAAGTTAAACATTTAAACACGTCGATAAAATTACAATATGTAGGTAGTTGAATAACGAATTGATAAATCATTTAAAATAGAAAAAAAATATAAATTCACAAGCTTAAACATATTAAAGTTATTAAGTATTGTGTTATTATTATAGACATATTAAAGTAAAGGAAACAGATTGTGAAGCATGTACCTGGCTCTAAAGAAAAAATGAAGCTAACCCAAAAACCAAAACTACCTAATGATTTTGTCTCACACAAACAAGCTAAACTTATGTAAATATTCAGCTAATTGTTTCTTAAAAGTACGAAATGAGTCAACATATTTATATGTGATAATCTTTTGCTATTTAATGCTTTAAACATGACTAATGACATCTGCATATTTTTCTCTTCGCTGTGGTATCTTGGTTGCTCTACTAAACCATTTTCCTTAAAATTATTTTGACAGCTTATTGTAGTGGAAAGCTACTTCTCTTTTATTACCAACATGCGGTTTTTTAATGATAGTGACAAGACGAGCAAATCAGGTGCCTGATGGTAAGCATCGTAATTGCCCATATCAGACACAGTGCCACCCAGTGTTTTAAAATTCAAAATTCTGCGCGGCACTGCACTGCGCCTGTCACCCTGAGATATTAGTTATTACATAGTACTGCTTGCACATTACTGCTTGGCGCATGAATAACTGGCAAAGATGTGGTACTCCCCTAGGCGGCCCCCTGCAAAAGAGGTCTAGCACTACAAATGAAAACGGTTATGCAGGTTACAGGTCACTATGTCGAATGAACAGTGGAAGTGTTAGAGAGTTGGCGCTTAAAATAGATTCATTATCATCCGCCAAACACTCACCGTTTAGTTCTGACGTGAGATGATCACTTTAGTCGCTTTAGGATAATTTACTACTGCTATCGTCATAAAAACAAAATCACAAAGTGTGGGAATGCCAAGTCTTTGGAGTAGGCGGAAAGGTGAGCTTCGATGTTTGTATTGTGAATACATAATATAAAACGGAAATAAATTCTTAACGCGATTGGTACTTTTTCTGACGTACAAACTTACCTGAAAGTATTTACGTACTTAGTGCTTATAGACGGGTGACCTTCGTCATCTTGTCGAATCCGTATGTGTCATCCTGAAAGCCTGAGGTTGCCTCATGCAAGCGTGGTGCAAGCACCCTGCTGGCACCACTGTTCTGACTTATTTGAAGTCAGCTTCTTACCACTATCGTCCATGATGGCAACCGCAACCAACGCGACATGCCGCCGCGATCTTATTTTGAATCTTGCGCTTCCTGGGTCTGACTTTACTACCTTATAATATATTGGATTAAGAGATATAAATAACCTCAAACTAGTATCGTAAGTTCCGAATACACCGCAAACGGTACGCTCAAGGTCTGGAGGTCACCGTGCCGTGTAAGCCACGGAAGCGGCCACACGTGCCATGCCCAAAAATGGGAAGAGATATTGTCCAGCAACCTTTGAATCGATCGATTTTCGAGCGATGGCTTTGCCAAATACAGATGCTTAATAATCCAGGAAGTATTGTATAATTAGTGGCTGATTAGTCGTAAATTATCAGGGCGTTCGGAGTTTTGGCTTTTTTGTCACATCATATGAAAACTAGTTGATTCCGCACATTTGCTTCCACTCTTCAAGACATAAATCGTTTTAATTTAAAAACAAATCAGTAACAAATAAAGCGAAACATGTAACCTACACGCTGCCTATACAATCAACGACCGATTAACACATTTCCTCATACCCGTGCTCGTACTAACAGCAATAACTTAGTGGCGTATATGGATGAATTCGTAATTAGATTTTCCTTTAATGGTGTCTTGTTCTTATCCAGTTTAATGCCGTGTGAACTCCAGCGACATTATATGCCTTTCCCTCACTCGTATTGATTAAATCGAGTGGGAGCGAGAGGTCAGGTGTTAAACGATACCACGGAAGACCAGGTTATTCTTTGGACCTTGGCTGCTTCTATGATTAATGTCTCGTGTAGTAATTGGATGTTGATTAATCTTAGAGGACGCATTTAGCCTATTCATAATGCCTATCATAGCCTACCATACATAATGTTACCGTTGTAAACACAACGGTAAGTCTAATTAATCAATCAAATCAGTCGCCTTGATCTATCATAGGTTGATCAGGAAAATGTGTCACTATTCACTATCAGTCTATTCTCGAAATTGAAAGGTTTAACGCCACAAATAACATGTTTAATTCTAGACAAGATAATGAAATGTTATGCCTGCTTGGTCGCGTTTTTATAGTTCAAATCGTTCAATCTATGTTGCATTTTTTAAATCATACCTACTTCATTAATTTTAAATCGCAAATAACACTGAACACTGGAACCTAAAATAAAACGTTTACGTCTAGGTACTCTAAATCAAAATTGGTCTCAGTGTCTATAACTTCCGTCAATCTCAGAGAAAGCTGAGTGTATCCAAACGATTTATTAGGTGCGGTGGCTCTCGTTTATAGCATTTAACTAAAACAAAAGTAGTTAGAAATGCCCGTGAAATTGAAAATGATTCAAGGTTTCTAATACGTAGAAAGCTGTTAGACTAGTAGCTTACTAACATGCTTGAGAATATGCAAAGTTTAGACAAGAAATGCTTCTGTTTCATCGCCGAAGACGAAACATTTTGTAAGTCACATATTGTTGGTGATATCACTCATATTTATGTAAATCAAACCGCACATCTTTATGGTTAAATTGATTTAACTTCTTTTAAATAAAGTAGAAAAACAAACAGCAAATTCTTGTCCCAAAATTTTATTTCTGTATCAGTATAAAATTTTGAATCAGGGCTCACTTAAATTATGGTTATATTTGGCCTTCAAGATTCAAGTCGAACTTATATTAAAACAAAGTCAAGTTTGACATCATCAGAACAACTCGATTCAAGTAGTTCTTGAGAATGTTTCAAAGACCTTGGACTATTAAACTGGAATCAATAGATGCTCGCCTGGATTATTCCATTTAACCTTACAAGAAGAGAATAAGAGCAATAAAAGCGACGTTTTTAATAACGAGTGCATAAGTCTATTTATGTCTTCTTGTTACCATATTACATAGCATAAACCATATTACTGTCTTGTTTGTGGCCAGGAGACTGATGATGTGTGTTGAGTAACATAATGCCATGAAATGCCATTATGACAATATTTTTCTGGTATGTAACTGGATGCGTTGCTGGTTGCTGGCTGGTTTTTTGCCTTCAGGCAAGCTAATTAGATTACACGCCGGAGGTTCAATGTAAATCAGGAAGTAAACAAAGTCACGATTCTTTGACCGTTTAATTAAACATGAACTTCTCGATTGAAGTCGTTGACCCGAATGGCTCAGAAGTAATCTTCTTTAATTATTTTTCAGTGACCGTCGATTCTACCGTTCTCAGTCCTCTGAGAATATATGTGTCTTCGCAACTCAACCGAATGTAGATTTGAATTTGATTAGTTTTGTTAATTGGATTTATAGTTTATGGATTATTTAGTGACTACCACATGGGCGTCAAGAAAATCTGTGGACGCTATTTATTAGCCATTATGAATGTCAACAGCATGTCGCGTCTCCACAAGTCCTTTGTAAGCTTGAAATCGTTTTAACTTCTCGATTAACCGCATGGACTTGCATAATAGGTAGATGATCCAACAAAACCATCTACACATTGGTAATTGGCTTTTTGTTAGCATTGGGTCATGAATGTGTGCAGCCTTGTAAGCTTTTCTTATATGTAAAGTTCGTGACTCGTCGGAGTGTTAATCATCACGTTATACGAGTTTTAGGTAGGGGCTGATACTGATATCTCTCACTTCGCGATAAAGCCATATTCTACTAGTACAGAGATGTCTTTCGTTCGCAACTAATTATGTTAGCCATTGCATCGCTAATTGCCAGCAATCAATATTTCAAATCTAATGACATGACGATGGAATCGTGCGAGCAATGCTCGTCCACGTGAGACATACACGTGCCAAAAGTTCCCCAGCAAATCGTTTCAACCAATTACCTACAAGAATACGTATCGCACTGCAAATTAGTTACATAAATCACTATAACCGCAGGCTCGTGTAATATCAAGGAATCAAAATGCATAATTGAAATTCATTACGCCTATAAAATGCGTTTAGACTGTGTTTTCTGTTGAATCTTGTGATATCAATAAAGAATTTTTGTAGATTTACTTATCTGTTCCTGCAAAGATCTGCTGTCCTGTCCGCTGTACAGAGTCTATATACTTTGCAATTTTGTAAAAACCTTTCAAAATCTTTCGTATTTCATAACATTTTAAAGTAATTTTTGGGTTTCAGTCAAAAGTAAGTAACTTTAACTCTTGACCCTTGTGACTTTTGGACTCTTGACCCTTTATTGTTTTTAATGTTAATAAGTTTGGAATGATTATAATATCCGGTCATTATTAATTTAATTATCACCTTGATTTACTTATAATTACTAAATATTTGGATTATTGTTTAAGCAAAAAAACAGGACCTGTAATAAAATCCGTGTGCAAAGCATATCGGAATGTGGTCTTACAAAATATGTGGTAGGGTAAGTTTACATTATTATGCACAGTTATTATTTTTTATTTAATTAATCAGAATATGTATTACCTAACATGATGTAATCATTCAAAAACAAAAAATATACCTATAATTTATAATACCAGTTTATTAAGTAAAACAGGTTTCTATTTTTCGAAACTTCTCTCATTCTCTTTTCATTGACAAATAAACTTAGCTTTATACAATGACGTTGAATCGCTTTCTTCTACAGATCCACAATCCCTGAACAAGCTTCACAAAAAAGTGTCCATCACTGACAATTACTTACTTAATTACTGACATCTACTGAATTTCTATTATTTGAATTTAAACTCTATTTACCTGATTGTTTTAAAGCCTAATTTGGATTGAACGATTTTTCACCCTACGAAGTTCAATGTTAAATTTGACACTAAGCGACGCGGGCGAACATAGGAGCATTGGAGTAGACTTATATGCACTAAAATATTTAGTAATTTAAATAATAATAATAATAATATGGGACAACTTCCACACACGGTCACGTGGTCCCAAACTAGGCTAGAAGTCTGTACTATGGTAACCAGATGACTGATATACATACTTAAATACGATTATAACACCCAGACACAGATCAAACAGACATGTTCATGCACACAAATGTTTGACCTGGCCGGGGATCGAACCCGGGGCCTGCGGCACAGAAAGCAGAGTTACTACCGTCTGCACCAACGAGGCTGTCAAATATTTAATTTTTTTTAATAAATTAATCACACTTATACTTTTTAACTTTTATAAAGATATATTACAAGAATTAAAATTTAAAAGGGTCAAAAAGTTTTAAAATTAAAATGTATTTATGTTTGTAAAGATAATTAATTTACATGATATAATCTCAGTTTAATAGTGTGTACAGGTTCGTGGGCCTGATTCTAGCACGTAGAAAGGGTCTTTGACGATATTATTCTAAATTGATACGTGATATGATTACTTTTATACTCTTAATAAATAGTCGAGTCACAAAAATATTAAAATGTTATCATATATGTAAAATTAACGAGGACCATGCAATGTAAACCAATTAGAAACAAAAAGTATAATATTATAATGCAGTGCGTTATTGAGATAAAATAAACAAATATTTAATTCAATGTTTAAAATGTTTTCAATCCACTAGGTAATTAATGCCAAACCTTAATTTATGTAAAAAAAATATATTTATGTTCGGATAATATTATCCAAAAATATTTAAAATGTAATCGACTCCATAGTTTTTCATTCGAACAAAGCGCTGATGTCCACTTTATTGTGTTAAAAAAATTAAAATAAAATAGAAACACGCAATGATGATACATAAATTCCTAAAATTATTGTAAATACATGCCTAAATTATGAAAGGCTATCGCTTTCACCCACGTATCTGTTGTTATTCGGTTAGCTTTTTACCTAACAATGGCATCACGCGGTCGGCCTACGGTTGCCATGCAACTAACTACATAGTACCAGACTATATTGCGGCGGTACCAGACTCGCGGCTTGGAACAGATTTTTGCACGACTGGTTCTCTTTGGTATCCTTACTCTGAGGCTTTATAACAATTATTACTCAAACCAAACCTTTTTTTTTTTTTTTTTTTTTAACGTGTGGATTTGCAGTTACGCATACTCGCCCGTCAGGGGTAGGCGGGCGAGTTATGTCGGGCTCGGCGAGAAGCGCCCATACCGACTAAAACCACACGGTGAGCAGTCCCTCGCCATATGAGGCGGGATAGGGTCGCGCTAGCATTCACTATCCCGCCTCGGCTCAAACCAAACCTGCCATTAAGAACAGAAGCGTGACAAATGAAATAAGTCCGCTGGTCATATAAGATAAGGTGCGTTGAGAGATTTTGCACGCTTACCTGTAGCGTGATAGACTTGAGCATTTCCGCGAGAAGAATATCGAGCATTCGTTTTTAGAGTTCTGTACCTCAAAAGGAAAAAGGAACCCTTATAGGATAATTTTGTTGTCCGTCTATCTGTCTGTCTGTCCGTCTGGCAAAACACTTTTTAACGGAAAAACATGTGGAGGTATCAAGCTGAAATTTATATCAACTACTCAGATCTGCGGTCCCTTGGGGAGGTAAAAAAGCATACTTCTAAGTTCACGCAATCAAAAGTTATGGCCATTTTACTGCAGATTTCAATACTTTACGCAAGGAACTCGATGGCGCTGTATTTTCTGTAGGCAGGTTGTATTGTTTTTCGCCATTGAAAGTGTTTTGTTCAGGTATCGTATGGAACTCTTCACTATGCATTAATGCATACATTCGTATGTCTTAACAATTTATTCAATTTCATCTAATTGAACAAACGTTTCGGCGAGCGGAGCATCGAGCATTCGCAAAAACGTTTCCTTACATGGAAATACGCTTGCCTATGTTGTAACATTCGCGCGAATGGTGTATTATTAGGAATTCAAGTCTATAACCACCTTTAAAGTAAACATACAGTCACGCCTTGTTCCTGATGGAGGTAGGCAGAGACTATTTCCTTTAATGTAACGTACGTTTAATTCTCGCTCATTGACAACTGAGAAGATGCAGACTCGTAAGTGGCCAGAGGAAGTGCATAACGTAATTTGCGTCTACAATACGTTTAAGCTACGAGTCGTATGCGATGTCTCGCTACTCGTTACATAGGCAATAGGCTAATAACGTCCCTTCAACTTTGGACAAACATGAGTTTACTCTCTAATCTCAAGGAAGTCATTGGCTGACGTGACGTTTAAAATGTAATAGGTAGTCGTGATTCGTATCAATCATTTATTTGTTTGAAATTTCCGCAGTACTTACGTGCATTAGTGCAATTCTTTTTTGCACAAGCTTATAAAAGCTTTGTCAAATCGAAACCAATTTACCTACTCTAAAAGTAAAGTATTTTAGTAGTTACCCTAAGATTAAAATAAAAATTGGTATTGATGCGAACATCTATGCACTAGCAGATAGGATGTTTGTAGTTTGGACAGCTTTTCATTATTTCGGATAATTAGTCTGATTAACAAAATATTCGAGCGGGACTTGAGCCCACACCTTCCGCACCTACCGCCTATAGGAGCGTATAAAAATTTCACCGATGACTAATACGTCCACTATGCTCAACTGGGAGAGTGCCGTCACGCGGATTGGTGCGGGTTCAAGTCCTGCTCGTGGGTAAAATTTTTCTTTCCATATTCATATTGTATTTCAAGCTACTAAGACCGCTTTAGCCTTTAAAATATCGGTTTCATTTGTTCTCTGCTTATCAATGATCCTAGTTGATGCTATATAGCGGTGCTATTAACTTAGATTAGATAATATTATGTGAGGTAAAGGTTACCTACGTTGTAGGAGTATCTGACGCAGATTGCGTTTCAGCGTTTCACAGATATTATTCGCAATTCACAGTCCTTACCAATGTTTTATTCAATTAAATTTTAAGTAGCCGTGTTCTCGACTACCCGCTGTGATTAATACCGTTGTTCAGCTCGGCGTTGATGGGTCATGACGCGAATCCAGGCCAGATAACGTAACTATAGTTGTATATAAAAACGTGGTGAAAATCGGGTCAGTTGCCGTCGAGTGTTGAGATATTATCCGAACTGACGGCTTGATATTAGATGATGGCTGAAAACAGTAAACACTCAAAGCGTTGGTAGAGTTTGAAAGAAGCGTGAACAGAGAAGGTAAAGAATGAGTAATATTATCACATAACATACATTCACGCCTTTTTCCCGAAGGGGTAGGCAGAGGTGTACCCAGGACTCAGTCCCATATTAGATACACCCACATTTCGCCAGTATGTTATTGGTACCATGTAATAGGGGGCGAGCCTATTGCCATCTACCGGGCACAGTTCCAGACTCCAGGCAGTTATTGAGATAATTTCCTAATGGAAAAATTCAATATTTTTAACACTGCCTGACCTGGGGGTCGAACCCTCTCCGTCGGGACCTCTTGATTGGCAGTCGAGCATGCGCCCACTACGCCACCGAGGCAGTCAATATTATCACATTTAGTACATAAACTCAAACTCAAAACAGCTTTATTCAAATAGGTCATAATCTGACACTTTTGTACCTTGTGTCCGTAGGTGTACTTACAAGATAATAATTATAATATCGTCTATCTCGTGGCATTTTATACGTTCTATGACATCTATACTACTGATAAATAGTCTCGAAGTTTGTTAAAGACTAGTTGTCCAGGGTAATTTAATATTGTCATTTATTCTTGTCGAATAAATTATGAAAAGACTGTGATGGTAAATGGATATCTGTTACCGAGAGTTAACTTAGAAACTTGTTTAGTATTACATAATGTACTTAATAAACATAACTGCAATCTCGTATCTCTTCATCAAAGGTATTTAATGTCATTCTCTAGGTTAACTGAGATCTTTACCTAGTATCGGATATTGGCTAATTGCGATGACTTGTTATTTATAGTGTTTATCACTTAACTACTTACCTACTTTATCGGTTTTACGCAGCAATAAGTTTTGTTGTGTTAGTTGTTGACTGTTGACTCGTTGTTTGAATGTTAAAAGTGAATTTTTCCTTTCCTTAAATTGTTTATAATAATCGGTTGTTGGACATTATCAACGGATCGGGCTAGTATTTTGGAACAGGTTTTTGGAACTAGTATTTCTGTGGAACAGGTGGAATTAGAAACCTTCTTATTTTACCTAGTATGGACCACCACTATACTCGTTAGAAACAGGTTATGTTTCATGAATTTTCGCTGACGGATTTAAAATATTGCATACAATTAGATACGCTATTGAATTTAGTATAATGCAAATAAGTTCTCATCTCCATTACGCCGTTAAACAATATACATTACAAAATAAACCACATAATGTTCCATTATCATAGTCTTTTTAAAATTACTGAGAAAACGAGTGATCTGATAGTAAAGATACCAAATGAGGGCCAATGTCGACTCACACGGGTACAATACCTACAAAAGTTGCCATTGCTTCGTATTTTCTTATCAACATTATAATATAATAATAAAATCAACATTAGTATAATTTGACAATTTACTTTATAATATATTATAATTTATATTAAGTATTGCTAAACTTTTAAAATACATACATACCTATAGCTATAGGTAGGTACATAGACTACATACAGTCACGCTTTGTTCTCCTTGGGATATACAGAGACTATTTATCTCCATCCTGACATACTACTACTTTTATCAAACATAGTTCAAACGTGCCTTATTAATTGCAAACGGTATTGTATCGTCGTTTAACACTTTCTCTGGTGAATAACTCGAAGTGAAATCAATTTACAATGGGTGGCTCTACCTGCGTGGGTGGATAGGATACACCCATCAATTTATAGCGACCTCTGACTGCTGTGGCCTATGGAATTTTTTTCTACCGGAAATAATAATTTGAATTAATACTGTATCGGATTTCCCCAATTACACTGCTTTAATTCATACGGGCTATTTAAACACGTATTGAGGGAGTTAAGTTGCTAAATTTCCAATAAGGCATACACCCATATTTAATAATTGCGAGCGGGCAAAGCCGCTGAGCTTTCACTAGTATCTTATAGAAAATGACTGCTCGGTGTGTAAAATGGTCATATGTTTTACTATTTGCTGCGCTAGAACCACTAGATAACTTCGTCAATAGATTTGATGTAACTAACGATTAGCACATGGAACACTATATAATGTATTCTTTTTCGTTATGTCCTTGGCAGAATGATCGTGGTCGTCTTTCATCATTTCGAGTCTATGGTAAAGGCTAAAATCGCTCGCCTCACGATTACGACATTATAATATAATATTATTATATTGCTATCACGCTATTACCTACTACTTGTGTACTTTATCAATTTTAACCATTCATAATTCACAAAGGGCAGATACTACGTGTTCGATCCAATCTATTAGTATAGTCGATCTACATTAGAATATGGTACCTAATTGGTATCTTCTACCTTATACACCTACTCTTGATTGTACATACACACAGTCAGGCCTTGTTCCCGGGGGTAGGCAATAGGCAAAGACTATTTACCTCCACTTGCTACGATCCTGACATACAGCTTTCGCTTCGTCCACTTTCATACATGCTCGGCGGTTGTAGGTCGTAGATATTGTTGACTAGGCCTTTCCTTAGAACAATATCAATTTGTTCATGAAAAGTACTTTACCATTCACATTTGCTAGCCTTACTTATAAATCTCTTTTGTTAATCTCCTTTCATCCATCCTCTCCACATGATTATGAGGATTCATAAATATAGTGTTCCGTAGGTAACTGTAATTTTGAAAGCAAATTATTTCCGTGTTCATGAATCACTATACCTACAGATCGAATTAAACCGGTCAACAACATAGTTGTTTCATCAACTCTAATTTTTCGGTCATGCAAATTGAGTGCGCTGTCTAAATTCTGTATAGCCATGAAGCTAATTTTAAACTGTATTTACGAGCAATGTCGTATGTGGGCGACGAGATGCAGAATAAAGTTTTAGTTTATATATCCATCTTTCTCTGTGTTTAATAACTTTGGATGTTCGCTGAACGCGTTGTTATTATTTTCGCCTAGTTACACGTTTTATTCTTCTTGATAACAGTTCCAGTTAAATATTTGTTTACTTTTAAATACCTACCTAACTACATTCCATATTAATATAAAGACACACCTACTTGACATTCAAGGAAAAATGCACAAATATTCGATGCAAAATGTCGAACAAAGGAGACTTTATAAACTATTTAACATTTAAACGTTGCGAAGCCATAACCAAAACTGAATCTAATTGTGCAAACAGCCAATTCTGATATCTTTATTTTGAAACACTTTCGCAAAGTGTTTTAGTAAGTGGTTTCTCAACTTAACTAGCGCTTGAGTTTGCTTAGTCTGCAATATAAAATACAACTTTACGACTCTTTCACACTAAAACACTTCTATTGTACTAAATAATCACTTATGGATGAGAACCGATGGACCAAGACTATCACAGAAGAGGATTAGGACAACGATCTGGAGCCAGACCATCACACCGATCGTTGGACGTGGTTGGCAAATTTAACGGAATGCGCTAGATAAGATCGCACGAGTGTGAGTAATATGCCAAGCAATGGGTAGATAAAGAGACAATTAATATTTTGCTAACGCAGGGATATTATTATTGCTATGAATCTACGACCGTAGGCATGAATGGATTACTAGGAATCCTTTTCACTAATCAATCCAAATTAACATTAGTCACTAGTAGTAGTAGTTTAGTTTTGTTTACAAAATATGGATTCCACAAATACTACTTCTAATTTTTATACTATAGTATATCCTAATCCTAATCCTCCTAATCCTAATCCTATCCTATCCTATATATTACTATTATAAAGGCGAAGGTTTGTAAGTATGGATGTATGTATGGATGTTTGTTACTCTTTCACGCCAAAACTACTGAACCGATTGGGCTGAAATTTGGTACGTAAGTAGCTTAGACCCTGGAATAACACATAGGGTACTTTTTATCCCGATATTCCCACGGGAACGAAGACTACGCGGGTGAAACCGCGGGTCACAGCTAGTACTATTATAAAGGCGAAAGTTTGTAAGTATGGATGTATGTATTGATGTTTGTTACTCTTTCACGCCAAAACTACTGAACCGATTGGGCTGAAATTTGGTACGTAAGTAGCTTAGACCCTGGAATAACACATAGGGTACTTTTTATCCCGATATTCCCACGGGAACGAAGACTACGCGGGTGAAACCGCGGGTCACAGCTAGTATTATTATACTATTGTATATATTATTATACTATAGTAATATATATTATACTACAATAGTGAATTTTGAACTGTGAACATATCTGTTATAGAAGTAGAATTCACCGGCCAATAACATACTAATGTTGCCAAGTCATCGGGCTGACATTTTTCAAAAACTCACGACACGTTATCGTTAAAACGCGCACAAAAACTCCTTTGTTTTCCGATAACATGTCGACAATAGCGCAATTACTGCTGAGTCATACAGGTTTACACTATGTTCTAGTTTTCCTACAACTTGGCAAAGATTCTTGAAGCCGTAAAACATGCTGATACTGGAGTTCCTTGTTCCGCCTTGCGGTGCTTCCCGTAAAGTAATCCGAGCCCGTAGATACATATTTTCCGGGTTAACAGTAAATAATCCCGTGTAGTAGGTATGTATCCTCTAATATAAATCGAATGATTAAGATTATACAAGGCGGTATTAACACAGCATTCGGGCGTTTCATTTCTCTCTACGTCGAACCCTGTACCCGTTAAGCCCGAACTATCTTAGCTGAACTTCATTATATAACAACTGGAAATAATAATATATAAAACAGATATTGTGGTTATTTTAAGCAATTTGAGTCTTTGCAAGTTGGGTAAAATCAATTTTTCCTCGATTTTCCTGAGATATCATCATCGGAACATGACTTAGTGAAAATAAAACCATCTCAAGAAATACCTCTACATTCAATAGAAAGTTGTGCCCGGTAGATGGCAAAAGGCTCGCCCCCTATTACATGGTACCAATAAAATACTGGCAAATGTAGGTGGGACTGAGTCCCGGGTACACCTCTGCCTACCCCTTCGGGAAAAAGGCTCGGTTGATTGATTGTATGCAACCGATAAACAAATAAATAGAAACAAATGCATACGCTTCCTTATCGAAGTCGTTCATGAACTGGCCTAAAAAACCTTACTATATTATTACGTAATTCAACGTAACCACGTTGATTATATTGAATCACAAGTAAGTATCAATTACCCAACAGTTTTGTGACAACCTGCCTAGCGAAAGTGGATTTATATAACCAACACAACTCTGTTCCTTGCCAGGAACTGATAATAGACTAGATCAGTAAGTGTATGTTTGAAATTAATAGGAGAAAGTATCCGTGGCGCAGCAAGAATATGACCGGATTTTAATGCAGATCCTTAGTTCGAATTACATCATATTATTTTGACTTTTCCCCTAGAGACCGTGTTAAGAAGAGCGTTAAACTGGGCATCGGTAGTCTCCTATAGGTATAGGTTAAATATGTAGGGTCTGTCCTTACAGGTCGTGTTGGATTTTTTGTTTGAAATGTAATCTAGGAGATGAAAAGTACGCCTAGGTCGACCGCTACCGACTTGACCATTCACACTAGCCTTATAAATTTCTTTTGTTAATCTCCTTTCATCCGTCCTCTCCACATGTCCGAACCACCTCAGCATTCCATTCTCTATCTTTGTCACTACATCTTCTACCACGCCACGGCGTTCCCTTATTATTATTATTATTATTATTCCCAATGAAGATTAACGCGATATAATTATCACGTCATTCAGAATTCGGAACCTACTTGACCAACAACAAGAAATGAATGATTTGCCCTACTAGTGCAGCACCAATTAAGGTGGTTGCGCCTTGCGCTGACATCATTTCCCATACAAACTTTGAGGAACCAATGACAATGATAGAAGAGATATAATTTCTTCATTAGTTGTTATTTAAAATTGTATTTTATTTTAAATAACAACTGATTATAGTGGTTTTCCAGTTAAACTGAATAAATGCCAAAAGATACGATTTAAAATGCCAAATATGTGTTTTATCAGAATTTTGAGAAAGAGGAAAGACTAAAGTTTTAAAACGTATATTTTTAGTATAACAAGCTTAACGCCACTTTATAATTTGTTGTTACTTAAAATAAAACATTTATGAAGAAATTATATTTCTTCTATCAACGTCATTGTTTCCTCAAAGTTTGTATGGAAAATGATATCGGCCGAACCACCTTAAGTACGAGTATAATAATATACGTGTCGATTGTCGATATAATATAAATCGGTTAATTTACGATTATCGTATACTGTGGCCTTGTGAATATTGATCTAGCCATTATGACATGCAGAAATATAATTGTGGATGATAATTTCTGTAAACTGCTTAACACTTATCGCTTTGCGTATTTAATAATTTCTTTAGAAATCGAACCTAAACTCAAAAAGTCTTTTTATTCAATTAGTTCACAATGGGACACTTTTGCACGCCAATGAAGATAAACAGTAATGAGACTTTAGTACCTTCTTTACTAGATTTTATAAAGGTTTACCCAGGTTGAATTTACCCTCTGAGAGCCCCGTTATCTCTTTTGGGAATTAATTTAATAAATTAGTCAGGTGTGTCAGATTCGCACATGATGTGTGATGGTTCCGATACCACTGGAATATAATACTTTACATCTAATTTCTTCAAATACTAAAGATAAGATAATATTTGGTAAATATATATGTAAAGTAATTATCTATTGAATATATGTTATGTTATGTTGTACTCATAATTTCGTACAATTTTTCAATGGAAACAACTCTGAAATCCCGAATAAAATTTGCTATTCCTCACACAAGTCTCCTTTACCAGTCGACCTTTGACCTTTGTCGACCCTTTAACCTTTGTCGACCCTTTAATAGGATGTTTACTGATTGCCAGTAATATATTTTTATCGAGAAATAACTGCGGTTGGTTTGATTTACTGAGACTATTGTCAGAACCGAAAGTGACAGGAACGAAGACAGGGATAACAGAAAAATACGCTTAGTCGGCAAAGGGGCCGCGATTTCCTAGATGGCTGACTGTTCATAGACGTTAAGTAAGTTTTATTGTCATCCTCTTGGTATTTGTGGTAAAGAACGCAAAGTGTAAACGTATTATTAGATTTGGTAATTGAAAAGAACCGGTTTTCTATTCATGTTAATGCCACTTGTTAATCGATGACGTTATTCTTGATCGTAAAAGTAATTAATTATGAGTTTGAGGGCGTGATTATCACGAATACTACTCGGAAGGTCGCTATTAACAATCATAATATTATATAGTATAGGTGTATAAAGGCTCCTGTCCTCTTTCTACGAGTCTTTGGCCACAAATGAACAGACTTGTGACGTATATGAATATTAATAATAAAATAAAATAACACTGTTTAACCGGTAATATATCAAAGTAGTAACCGAAAAAACTTAAAATTAAATGTAAAACGACATTATCAGAGATATTATTAGAAAATGTTCCGCTATTCCAACATACTTCACTTCAAACAAAAAGTATTTATTCGTTAGATAATTTTTAATTGAGTGCTATTATGATCAGCGTTTTTTCATCAAACTCCACAGGTGCTATTGAGAAATAAAAACTGTCAATGTGGCTCCTAATATCGTAAAAGCGGACTTTACTGAAGTTACTTCTTATTTTTTTTTTTTTTCTCTTTTGGCTGGCTACAAAAATATTAAATGAAAAATAGTATTTTGAAAAGACAGTTTTTTTTAGTATAATTGTCTTTTTACCAGCATGCTGCTCATTTGTGGGGTGGATATTGAGCTTTATGCACCAAATATGCAGACGATATTATATATAAATACTTTACAGTTTACAAGTGTAAATTAAGAAATTAAAAAGACACGCCCCTTCACTTCTTCCTGCTCCATCATCCCTGGTCATCTCACCATCATCATCATCCACTGCTGAACATAGGCCTCCCCCATTGGAGATTTACATCTAGTCCGGTTGCAAGCGGCCTGCATCCACCAGCAGTCCTACGTTACGCTTGCCGGTCCATGGTCTCCATTCGAGAACTTTACAGGCCTGGTCATCTATCTGTAACATATTCATTGAGACGATTCCAATGAGCCCAAACACGATAATATTTGACTACTGTACTACTGACCCATCTGAACGTGATGCTGCAGCATCAGGTCAAGGTTACCATGTCGTTGCAATATTGATGAAGTGATAGGATATTAAGCTAATCGATCAGACCACTGGAAGTGGCTTTCAAACAAAAAAAACGCATTAAAATAGGAGTTACGATGGCACAGATACAAATATGAGTTCTCAGTTTCCTACATCTGGCCTACCTCTTTTCTGCCGTTCTTTAAATATAAAGACCAGGTATGAAGAATACTTCACCCTAGCAATTTCACCATCTATAGCCAAGGTCTGCTTTCCGGCTATTTCTCCTCCACTTCGCTCGATCTTCTCTCTCTTCTGCCATTTTTCTCTGATTAAAAATACTTATGCTAAATCAGACATCGTTTGGCGCCACACTCGCCGTTTACTCTGAGCTCTGGTCGCTTTTGCTGCATACGCAATCTGATTAGCTGATGTAACTGCAATTAATTGCACAATTATATTGAAATGTTCTACGTCGATCGTTAAATGTTTATTTATAGCTGAGACTGGAGACTGTTCAGCGAGTTTGTTATACAGAATTCTCTTTTAAAGAGCTTTGCCCACTATATATAGGAACGTTATTGGGGTCGTGTGCGGCAATTAAATATTCTTTTTATATTAGGCCTTGCCCACTGGATCGTTTCTTGACTGTCTCGTGTCGTGCAAAGCGCGTTAGCTCTCCATCATCTTCCTGCCCTTAACCTACACTAGGTGGGGCCGGCACAGCACGTCTCCATCCGCCATTCCAGCCTATCATCCGTCATCTCCGCCCTAACTCTTCTTTCACGCATAATATCGGCATACATACAGTTCACCCATGGCTTTTTTGGACTCCCACTTTCCAAATAACCAATCACTTTCTTGCCGCATCCTTTTTGTTTGTTTTTGCTTTTGGGTGACGGCGCGTTAGTTCTCCGGCCACATTTTATTATGAGAACGGTGTTGATATAAAATAGTGGACAAGGTACACTACACTCCGCTTGTATCGGTCGCCTGGTCGGATACGCTCATTTAACGTACCAGGTTAATGCGCAAATAGTCGCTTGTGTCGATTTGTTTTGTCTCTATCTATATTTATTGGCTTGTTTATCATATACATTACAATCCACAACGTAATAGTTACAAGAAAACAATGATTGTTTACTAGGTGTGCCCCGCGGTTTCACTCGCGTAGTCTACGCTCTCGTGGGAATATCGGATAAAAAGTACTTATTATGTTATTCCAGGGTCTAAACAAACGATCTATATATCGAATTTCAGCCAAATCGGTTCGGTAGTTTTGGCGTGAAAGAGTAACAAACATCCATCCATCCTCACAAACTTTCGCATTTATAACATTAGTAGGATTGAGTTTTCTTTGACCTGCGAAATGTACCAAAATTCAAGTTCTTTCTGGCGCTACGGTCTAAGTATCAGCTTGGTGGTTTTAATAACTACACAACGTTAGTTCAAATTTTAACCACTTACAATGTAATCGCAGATAAACTATGTAGTTTTTAATTCATTTATCCATAAATCTTTAAAAATCTTCGTCATCGAAAAATCCTGTAGACGGAGAGAAAATTCTTAAGAATGTTTGAATGTTATACGTTCTCAGGTGTTTTAACTAGGAAAAGTACTGAATCAGTCTGTAGTTATGTGAAAGTAATTAACTATGTTTTATAAATAAAATGGTTCATCTTTATTAATAGCATTGAAATATGTCTCCAAAGCGAAAATAATTAATGTAATGCGGATGTTATGTCCATTAGAGTTATCTGCATTAATAATATTATTTCTAATGATACCTCCCTGTTATTCGTCATTCCCGAATTAATTTGGGACGAATTCGCCTGATTCAGTCTCGTAACATTTATCATCCAGCTACGGAAAAGCTGGACTGATGATTTTAGATCTCTATTTTACGAGTATTTGAAACGTCTCTTTTCTATTCTGTGGTATACTATAGCTCCACAGAAAAGAGTTGAAACAGAACTAATTAAAAGTGTAAGTGATGATTCAATTGTTTGAATTTTACTTAGCCAGTGGCGGCCTCATTATTTTCTACTCTTTATCCACTTTTGCCCCTACCTTAGTGGCGTCTCAATCTACTGTTCATTCGATTCAATATTTTGCTAGTAATATACTGCATACATTTTAGTATAATTAATATTTAAGCTTTATTTTACCTTCAGTGACTTGCGACTCCGTCAACATTATGGCAATGGGACAATTTTAACTAGCAAATCGTGTTTCTAGTATCGACTACTCCTATAAATAGGTTGAACTATGAAATAATTATTCATTTCAGCACAGAAGTACACGCATAATACTTGGACATGCTTGCAGGACGCAAACTATCGAGAAGGCGGCATGGCTCGCCTTCTAGCGACGGTAGGCACTAGCAGATCTTCGTACAACAAATAACTATCAAATTTAACATCGCGTCGAGGCGCTAATATTTGTCTAATCATGATCATTAAGCACTTTTAAAGTAACACTACCAGATTTTTTGCTTAAGTGACGGTATTTTTTATCAATCCACTCGATTTTAAGGTCAGCATCCCGCAAACGTGATCGGCTCACGTGAATCGGAATTGTTAAATTGAATGATCATTTGTTTGGGACCTCGGGACAATTGATATGTCACATGTGCGTCTGTACTGACACGACTGTAAGGAATTGATTTTCTAGAACATTTTGTCGAACAAATTCTAAGCAGAATTTTGCTCTGGATTGTAAGATTACTCTATGTGGAAAGCTTCTGATTGTTTTTAACTCGCTTCTATGTACGAGTACCTTAACTATATCTAGTATTCTATGATTTGGGGCTCAACATTCCTTGTTACATTCATTGCAGTTACATCTTTCGCTGCGACATTCTTACTGTGTACCTACTGAACTAATCCTAATATTTTTTTCGAGAAATATGTTTTCAAAAGCAAATGTGTACCACATTAAAAATTTTACAGCAAAGAAAACAAGAAACTTTCATTAATCAGTAGAAAATACTCGTTCTTGCAATTGCTGATCTTTTGGGTTTTACATGTCTCTAAGAGACTATGGATTTTCAAAGATACCTAATTCGCATAGGTTTATATTATAGTTTCTCGCGGTCATTCACTCAGAAGCTCCATGGAAAGATACAATAGAGCTCCACAACAATAGCAAATTCTCGTCCTCACCGTATCTGATTACCACTCAACATGATTCAACTGCCTCTACCGTCCGGTGACAATACTCTGCAGACCTACTTTCAGCTTGTTTCGTTGTTGGGCCGCGGTCGGGTTTCGCACGGGAAAGTGTACCGCGGACTCGACAACCGGGCCACTAATACTGACATAGTAGACATTTGGCTAGGAGGATTGGGTGGGTGAAAGCCAGAAGTACATCTGGGGCGATCTTATCGCTAATAAACGATTTCTTCCAGACAACCGATGCTACAAAGCTAGCTTGTCTACAAAACCTACCTACAGTCTATATTGTATAACCTTAATCACAATTTTGTCAATTTTATGAACCACAACTCAAGAAAATAAATAAATAAAGTATTTTTTGTATTTTCAATACAATTTCCGATTTCTTATAAATAAATCTGTTTACAGCAACAATAACATCGCCGATAAACAAACTTGTTATGTTTAACAATGTTCAAGAATTTACAAGTTTACCCGCAACTCTGAAATCCATGAATATCTCAACATAAAAATGGTAGAAGAAGCAAAACTATAATACAACAAAATATAAGAACAGATTGGTACTAAATCCTAACCTTTTAGCGGGCAAGCATCTGTGACCAAGCAAATTTAAACGTCTTATAAGAGTCAACGTGCTCTTTAACCAGGATGAGCAGAGCAGTAGGCAGTGCCCATGATTTAACATAACAAAACATTCAACTTACAATCACGCCTTATTCCCGAAGGGGTAGGCAGAGGTGTACCCAGGACAGTCCCATAGTAGATACACCCACATTTCGCCAGTATGGTATTGGTCCCATGTAATAGGGGGCGAGCCTTTAATCCCGATGTTATTGGTCCCATGTAATAGGGAGCCTATTCCCATCTACCGGGCACAGTTCCAAGCTCCAGGCTGCCCTTGAGATAATTTCTAATGTAAAATACAATAACACTTTACCGGACCGGGGAATCGAACCCGGTTTTTCATGACTTGTTCATCAAAAATTATTAGTCAACACAAAAAATCTGATAAAAGTATCAAGACTGATGGCAAATCAAAGGAGAAATAAATTGTTAAAACATACGTATTAATGTATGCATAGTGCAGGGTTCAGAACCACTACAAAACAAAACCAAACCAGAACAAAACGATTCTAATCTCAAAAAACAATCCGCCTACAGAAGATACAGCGCCAGCTATTAGTTCCTTGCGCAAAGTATGGCAATATGCCAGTAAAATGGATATAACTATTGATTGCGCTAACTTAGAAGTATGATTTGACAGACAGACAGACGGACAACAAAGTGATCCTATAAGGGTTCTTCTTTTCCTTTTGAGGTAAGGAACCCTAAAAAAAGGAATATACATCTTTGTTCGTAGTTATTCACAGTTTAACAAAGTTCACATTGTCACATATTTTATTAATAAAGGACTGCTTTCATAAGGAAGTGTCAACGATGCTGTCATTTACGAGAAAGAATTTTATAATAATCATGAAAAGGATCTTAAATGGCGCCCATTCGCCGTCGAGCCGGTTCGTTATTTATAAACTATTGTTAAAGTTAACGGCGCCTTTAAATATTATTATAGATAATGCAGCCTTATTGGGATGACTATAATTACCTCTTTTAAACTTGTACAATAAATTTTTATAGCAATGTTCAATACATGTTTCTCATTCTTCGCACCACCGCACCGCATAATATCTGGTATACTATATTCGTATTTATGTACGAAATATTAAAGTTAAATGTCTAGTGGTTTCTATAGAACTTTACTCTTATCATCAGCCGGAAGACGTCCACTGCTGAACATAGGCCTCCCCCATAGCCCGTCATAAACTATTCATATGGGGAGATTTTGCCGTAATCACCACGCTTGGCAGGCGGCTTGATGATCGCAGTAGTTGGAATACTTGGAAACGGAAAGCGCTGCTGCCCACTCTCCGAATATGTCTCTCTGCCGGGTCTCACGGCTTCCACGGGATGAGAAAGGGTTGGCTCTATATATAGCTGGGAACCACACGGCCTCTTTATACTACTTAGAGTAAACTCTAGAGGAACCTAATTTCAAGAACCTGTACAACGGATTAGCAAGTTGAAGTGGCAATGGGCAGGGCACATAGCACGAAGAACCGATGCCAATGGCCGATGGGGCTGCAAAGTTCTCGAATGGACACCACAGACTGGCAAGCGCAGCGTTGGAAGTCCACCCACAAGGTGGACAGTCGATCTGATAGTGAATAGTTACGGCGGAACACGCTGAATGCAGGCCACTTACTACTATATGTTCAACAGTGGACGTCCTATGACTGAGATGACCTGAACATTCCTTCGTGGTTTGTCAAATATTGTAATTAGATCAAATGTAGGCACCATTGTAGTTTCTTGTACTACAAATCAGAATTTAGCATAAATTCACCAACATTCGTTTGTTCTTGCTCTATTTCTCCAACATGTCCTACATAATTCTTACTCGTAGCACTACACCGTTATATATCTGTATTATTATGGTGGTCCCTCTAAAATATTTCAATTTGATTGAGAAGGTTACAGAAGAGGAAGGAAACAGAAACTCAGAATCTATCAATTTCTATCTCTAATCTCAAATGGCTTGAACTTAATATAATGTTTAAAGCCTGTTTTTCTCCTTATTAAAAGTTGAAACAGCAAGTCTTCTATCTACACTTGTTGTAAGTATACTTGCAACATTTAAATTAACTTTTTTTGTAATTAAGACAAAGCAATCATTGTTTATATCATTTTCTGTGGTATCCAACGTCTGATTTGTAATATCAATTTTTTCGATCAAAATCATTTTGAAATTATAATCTAGGTCGTGTTCGAGATTTGCTTTAAGTAGGAGGGATTTCATATCTTGTAATAAGTACCTACTGGTCAATTAGTACCACTTGATTTGGTACATAGAAAGCTGTTCTATATAAACTCTTAATTGTAATTGCGTTATCAACTCAACACTTTGCCCACGATCGTAATGAATGTGGCCCGAAACCGAGCTACCGTGCGAGCATACTGAGCCGTTTAAAAAACAACTTTGCACAAGAAACAAGCGCCACTTGTTTACCACTAAAAAAAATCTTATGAAAAGCGCCCAATTCCCAATAATTGTAGTACGATGTCGTCGAAATTGCGTCCAAATTATTCATGAAGATCACGAGTTAATCCTCTGAAGGTCGCGCAGGCGCACACTAATTCTGGGAGATGTTTTCCACCTTACCTACCTGTAGCGCCCGTGACGCAGTTGGTCCCAGCTGTCGTCATGGACGTTATTCGTGTCGGCCTTTACTCATATAACGTAGTAACGTATTTTTCAAAATGGCCGTAGTTCCAAATTTGTCCACCTAAACACGAAGTAATCTAAGTAAAACTAAGTTAAGCTAAGTAAAACCTAAAAACTTTGATATCTATTTAAATTCGAAGACTTTCCAAAGAGCCAATTAAAATGTTATCCGAATAAAGCAAAAGCCACTTCAAACACGAAAGATGTAGGTATGATCATTTATTTCTAATTTGTGTTGACAGTCTAGTCTCTGCCGTGCCCTTTTGTTAAGCTCTATGTTGCCCTTAACGACTCTTAATCAACATCAGCTGCTCTTATCTGCCTCCTAGACGTCAGACGTCTATAAACATTTCCATAAAATACACTTTTCCCTAGATTTGTGGTTATGCCAGCCTGTTTTCTACTTACTTATTCTGGCCCGCTTTCCAAGGACTAATTTTCAGAGCTACTTTCTGCTTGTCAGGGAAAGTTTCGAATGTTTGAGATAAAATGTGAAAATCTACTTTAGCTTAACTACTAAAACGTGTGCCTTTTCATGTAGCTATTTGGATGATAAAGGTTTTCCGAATTAAAATGTTATTTTAAATTACCTACTGTTAGTTTATGTTATACTAAGAAGCGCCTGATAGAAGTATTAGCGCAAGTACCACGACTAAGATTTCGTTAATATATAAACCTTCTAATCAGTTAGTCAGAATTAGACTAATCCTACTAATTATATTATAAATCTAAAATCTTAGTACAATGTAAAAAAGTTATGTTTGTAACACGTGGTAAACAAGTATGATCTGAGTAAACCACGCTAGTGAGTTATTATTCTACTCCAACGCCATCGAGATGGCACAAAAAAAAACAG
Source organism: Hemistola chrysoprasaria (assembly GCA_947063395.1). Classification (NCBI taxonomy): domain Eukaryota; kingdom Metazoa; phylum Arthropoda; class Insecta; order Lepidoptera; family Geometridae; genus Hemistola; species Hemistola chrysoprasaria. The sequence goes on from OX346725.1 coordinate 11,517,590, forward strand.
CGCTATCGCGGTTTTTTTGTGTATATGTTCCGTGTCCACGCTAAAACTACTGAACCGATTGAGCAGAAATTTGGTATGTACATAGCTTAAGACCCTGGAATAACACACGGGAACGAAGACTGCGCGGGTAAAACCGCAGGGCATAGCTAGTAATACCTGTAAACGAAACTTGTAAACGTTGTAAAGAAACTTGAACTTTGTCTTGCCGTATTCCGCCAGGGGGTTACCGGCTTTAGAATAGTATCCCGCCCGCTAGCCGTGGTTGCCGTAAGAGCCGGCTTAGGTTCCAGCAGAGATCAGATCCAGAGGATGGGCAGTAGCGTCCTCTGCGTTAATTCATCGAACTATGCTCGCCAACCCTCCTACCAAGCGTGGCGAGTCAATACTCGCCAATGCAAAAGCCCCCTTATGTAGGAGGCCCGTGTCTAGCAATGAACTTACAACGACTGAGATGATGATGATTCCCACAGAGGAGATGAAATCCTGATCTGTGATGATTCCAGTGGAAACATGAATTTCGCCAAATACTACAGAACATAATATAGATAAAATTTACAACTATCGCGAGAGAAACAACTAGCAAACAGCAAACTATAACAGTAAATAGACTTACATAAGTAGGCTTGTCATTATCATGATGATTCACGATAACCTACTGCACTGAACTTGTTTTTACTGTGCCCAATAGAGACGTGAATTTGAAGAAGTATGTAGGTAAATCTATGGCACACACGTTATTGTCTAGCTTTTTATCATGAGCGTGGTCCACATCTATATTGTCTGTGACATCAATTGAATGTAAATTGACTTAAGCAGTGTAATTGGTGAAACCCGTTATGTTAAAGTTTAAATTCAAATTATTATTAAGTATCTTTTTAGAGTTTCGTACCTCAACGGGAAGCCTTAAAGGATCCCTTTGTTGTCCGTCTGTCTGTCTATCTATCCGTCTGTCTGACGAAAACGCGTGGATGTATCAACTTGATATCAAAAACTCATATCTGCTGCCCTTGTGGCTGTATAAATCATACTTCTAAGTTAACGCAATCATAAGATATGGCCATTTACTGCACATTTCCATGCTTTGCGCAAGGAACTAATAGATGGCGCTGTATGTTCTTGGTATCTATATCTATAAGGTATGGAACCCTACTTTTGAATTTGAATTTGCCTGCTTATGAACCACCACAAAACATATAATCTATTGATTAAAGTTTCACAAAGTGTTGTAACTCACGGTTCCTTCGCAATTCACACAACAAGAAATGTAGAATTCAATTCCAATTTCGTTAACATTATGCCGGCTTCACCAGCTTAGAAATTAGTGTCATTCACCGCTCTATCATTTCAAGGTTGTTGAGTTTGCTTTCATTGAATACAAAGCTAACAGAATATTATTATAATAATGTATGTCATATTATGTAAGTGTATATATAGCTGGTTGGAATATTTCTATATTACTTTTTCCAGTTTTGATTTTATTATTTTCTGTATTGAGGTATCACTGTAGAGTTATATTTCTTTTATTATCTACCTATACTTCTATTCTGTATAACTTTATTTTAAATTCTTAATACTATTTGATGGTGATGTGTTTTCGTAAATTTGAAATCATTGTATTCAAAACATCGATTTATTTAGTAAATTTTTAATAAAGAATAGAATTCTGCCGAGGTCGGTTTTTCCGGAACGCTATAATCTGGACACAACGCTATAGTCTTAAGGCCAAAGTGAACAGACACCTTCTAGGCAAACGTGTACCATCTTAGGCCTCATATTTGCCTTCCATCAAGCAAGATTGAGGTCAAACGTAAGCCTATTTTACGTTAAAAAAAATAGGATTCTGTCAAGTTCTTGTTGCTAGAATAAGCTCTTAAATGCTTTCTTCCTCATTCAATTTCAGACATGTCTACTTGCATGTTTACACAACTATGCTCTGCCTCATTAGTTAATAGCCCGGTCCTTGTTTTTTCTATCTCGTGATGTTTTGTGAACAAGTATAATGATGAAACATCATTACGTGTCTCTGACTTGGTATTATCGAATGATGTGTCTATATCTAACGCACCAGTGTGGTAATATTTCACGAGACCGTCGGCTTTTGAACGTGATTTTTGGACAGAATACACTGGACGATAATATGCAATTTTACAAATTCTTAAACGTTTTTCACAAATACCATTTAGGTAACTTGCCGTCCGAAGAAGCGTGGAGAAATACAGGTCGGTCGAAAGCATGATGTCAGGCATTGACTTCTGTAATTGCAGGAATCAGCTGGCTCAGAATGGCTCGGAATGAAATGAAGTAAAAAATATCGGATTAAATATAGGACTGCCTCTGTGGCGTAGAGGGCGCATGCTCGACTGCCAATCAAGAGGTCCCGAGTTCGATAATTGGCAACAAGCAAAATCTATTTTGGACTGGGACATCTGCAGGTCCCTTATTACTAACCCAAACCCTCACGAAATTTCTGGGGATCGAACCCGGGACCTCTTGATTGGAGTGTTAAATATTGGATTTTTCCATTGGGAATTATCTCAATAACTGCCTGGAGTCTGGAACTGTGCCCGGTAGATGGCAATAGGCTCGCCCCCTATTACATGGGACCAGTAACATACTGGCGAAATGTGGGTGTATCTACTATGGGACTGAGTCCTGGGTACACCTCTGCCTACCCCTTCGGGAAAAAGGCGTGAATGTATGTTATGTTAAAAAATATCTGTACGGTATTTGTGTCAACGTAGCGTTGGATGCCCTGCGACCAGTGGAGTGACGAATTGCGAAGAATGGCCGGTAGGAACTAGATGCGTAAAGCTGAAAACCGCGCCCAGTGGCGCAAATAAGGCGAGGCCTATCAAGATAATATTAATTGATTTCTCCATGATAGAATGAAATAATTAGGATCATAATAATGTTATAGCACGCATTTCCCAATAAAGGATTGATAACGATAAACAGTCAAAATAATTTATATGCTTTATAGTGTCGGCAAAACTTCACGCATGCCGCGATTTGGTTTTGAAAGATTTTAATTTTAATGCCAAATATAGCATTTTGAACCAGGACGGTTATGTTTACTTGTGTTTATTGCGACTGCAACCTTTTGCATTTGTCGGTTGCTTTCTTACATAAGAATAGTTTCACTTACATGTGAGCCAGACTGTAATGACAGCTTAATGTGTTGATGTTATTGTAAGAAACGAACCATTTAGTGGCTCTACTTGTATAATCCTACTATTATTATATATGGCAAAGTTTGTCGCAGTGTGTGCCAAAACTTCTAAACCGATTAGGTTGAAATTTGCTACCTATGTAGAAAGACCTAGGAATGAGACATTACACGGTCACGGTTCTATCGCCGTGCTAGCCGCTATCGCCTGAGAGCATACTCAATCCGCACATAATCGATAATGGACGTCGCACACTATTTTCCAGTTATATTATGCTGCATACGTGCAAAGTGTGGAATGATCTCCCTGCTGTGGTGTTTCAGTTAAACTACAACACAGGGCTCTCTAAAAGAAGAGTGAGTAGAGTGTTGAAGGGTCGGCAACATGCTGGCAATACTCCTGGTGTTGCAGGTATCCATAGGCGGCGATAACAGCTCGCCAACAGGCGGCCCGGCCCGTCTGCTTGTTTGCCACCTATGGCATTAATAAACTTTTCTGAAGGAAACCACGGGGCACAATTAGTAATTTCCTATTTTAAAATTTGTTACCAAAATTTGGTCCAATTGTGGTCCAATGCGTACCCATCCTCGGTAGTTCATATTCCTAATTCAATCCATAAATATTATAATTATATAGCTCTAACTCTACACTATTTTTTTAGTCAAAAGGCCTAAAGACAATGTATCAAGTCATATCTATTTCGTATTACCTTGGAAAGGACGTAAAGACGAATAGTTGCCTTGATATAGGCCATGTTACCGTTGGCTCGGTCCGATTTGGTAACTAATCCATTATCCGTACAATATTTGCCCGTCTATCAAGATCGCAACGTAATCCGTGTTACGAATGAGTAAATTATATAACATGCTATAATACGAGCTCCGGCCAAGGGCAAAACATTCACCAAAAATATTTCGATGCGGCCAAAATTGGAACTAAGGTTTCGCCATATTTAGCAGGCAGATGTCGAAACGATCTTGCGCATATCACCTAGCGCCGTTGCCTACTTTCATTATGATGGTAGTCGCGTAATTACAAAATACGTAACCAAGGGGTCGTACTGCATATTGAGAACTATGAAATTTTAGTACGCTTTCACACGATATGCCTTTTGCGGTTGTGACCATGGGTTGTTGGGGGTCAGAAGTCAGAGGCGAGGGAGCTGATAGAGGAGAGGCTAGGTCGCAGATTGCGGGAGATGACGGGTGACATCCGCTGCTCCGGCTCGTACCTGGTGCAAAGGCTATCAATTGTCATACAGCGCGGCAATGTTACCAGCGTCATGAGTCATTTGCACCACACCATAGCCTTTGCACCGGGTACAATTCGGGTTTGTTTGACCTTGTTTAACAGTATTATTTAATTAATAAATGTTTTTTTTTAGATATTACAAAAGTGTAGTAATATGGAGGAGGTGCGTTCAGATGCATTTTTAGAAGAGAAGTTCGACTTTTCATACAAAAAATGGATCAATAGATCGGTTGACTTCTTAACCGTAAGAGCGTAAGGTTGCCGTAAGAGCCGGCTAAGAGTTATCAGATCCAGAGGACGGGCAGCAACGTCCTCTGCGTATAAACTATTGAACTGTGCACGTTAATCCGCGCCTGCAAAGCGTGGCGAGTATTGGCAAAACCGCCTCTTATGATATCAATTTGATTCTGGATTGTGTAGTAAAGTAACAGATGGTAAAACTTATTTTAACGTTGGTTTTTCGTACCCAACATTTGAATAATTAAATATTTATAATATTATGTTGCTACTAAACAAACGCTATAGGTATATAATTTTATGATATTTGCCTCATTATGTAGATTTTAATCGAATTAATGGATCCGGAATAGGCGGAAGAATGATCTCGGAAATAAACGCTCATGGCATTGTATTCGCAGATCTTTTGCGTGTTAAGATATTTATTATAGGAACGAATTTTATGTATTTTTTATCTATTACGGTATCATGTTTGATTTATGAGTTTAATTCTAACTCTGCCCTGCGGTTTCATGTGCGTAGGCATCGTCCCCGTGCGAATCTTGAAACGTAAAGTACCATATTTCCTTTTTAAAGGTCCCAACTATCTCTTAATCAAAATTTATTAAAATTGGTTACCATAGTTTAGGCGTGAAACCATTGCAGACAGACAAATTTACTTACACATTTATTTATAAGTATATTTATTAGTATGAGTTGGCAACGACTTGTGGTTTCACTCCTTTGAAAAGTACCCACCGGAAATACCCAGGGTATTTTTCTGTATGATCTAAACAACGTATTACATATTGACCTAATATGTTTTAGTAGTTTTGGAATAATGAGGCGACAAACACACATTAATACAAACTATTATGGTGAAGAGGAGAAGCCTGACCTAGGCATCTAGGCCACGGTTTATGACTAAGTATGCATTTAGTTTTACCTATTTACAAGACCCATTTCTAAATTACCTCGTACGGCTTTATTAATTAAGTACATAATTTAATTTTGTATAAACTATGGCTTCTCTTGCTAAATAAACATCGAAATTCTATGAACCTGCCCTTGGCTCGAAGGCCGTGTTTCAATGTCGGCAAATAAGTAAATATGAGAGTTATTTACTGTGTACTTACCGCGTTACGATTCTCCGAAAAAACTTTATACTTTATTACATTTAGGATTAACATAGCCAACGAATGTTTCGATCGTACACAATGATCTTAATGTGGTGGTGGTTAAAGATGGAACTAACGCTGTGGCGGAACAAGCCATAATAAGTAAGTAGTGTTCGTAGATCAGTGGTAGTATAATAATAGGCTTAAAATTTCACGTGGACTTCATATTTTAGATGGCTCCTTATACTGAAGGCTCTGGTTGTCTTCTATAAAATGTTTAGGGGACAGTCGTTAGATCATGTTGGAAATCGGGATATCTTGGCGACCTGGCGACCTGAAACTCTGACGTATAAGCTAGGAGTCGACCTCATATTAATTTGACTTGGACTTTGGGAAACGCTTTCTGTTAGAATTTACATTTTAAATTGCAATTATTAGGTTGTTAAAATGCCTAACACAAATGCAAACATAATATTTATACCAGGGCACATAGATGTTAACATCTAGATTTTAGATCTCGATGAAATGTACTACAATCATAAGGATCGCAGGAAGTTTGACTTAACCCAAAAGTTTCGGCGCTCGACCCCAATACCATTCAATAACATCAATACACATCCATCGGAACAGCAATTGCTACACGCAGTTGCAGCATTGGAAAGGCAAGAGTTTACGTAACAGCTTGTGTAAGCCTCCAGTGAAAGAGTGGTCAGGCCAATGCAGTGTTGCACCGACCCTGCTCACGGACGCTCGTTCGTTCGGTGATTCTTACGCGCGTGTTATTGTGAAACGGCCATTCTATTGATACTGTCTCATTGTGATGATTATCATTTAGTACCTTCTCGCTATTAGATCAGGTATTTATCAGTTTTGTTGTGATGACGCAGTTCGTTTTAGTCTTTACCTTCGTGCGAATGTGAACGAAATTTTACTGATTCGTAATTCGTAGACAGTAGACACGATTGTTGGGTTAGGTTATGATATTTGTTGACTTCGGTCCGTTTCAATTATTATCCTAACTTACCTCGTGTTTAATATATCTAATCAAGTACTTCAGTACAATTTGTAATTTCGTATTAGCAAATTTTTAAATCTCGTTGTATTCAAGAGACTATCCACCCCCTGCTCGTTAGATGCTTCTCTTCCTCCCTTCAGCCACGCTTTACTTTCTGGTTATTCGTCATTAATTAATAGGTTATTGTGAATCGGCCGGTTTGGTGGACCTAAAAAAATTTTTATGCAAAAATTTATTTAAAATCACGTGGGCTTATTCTCTAACCTATTTCTTGTAGTTTTTTTAGTTTCATTGAAAATATCTGTTATTTTGCCATAAGGGCTCACTGTAAATAAGATAAAAAATATTATATAGCTAATGACTTTTATGGCTTACTCTCTCATAAAATTAGAAATGTTGTCACCAGTTCTCCTATTTATTTAGCCGTTCATTTATTCTGTTTTAAGTTTACTAAGTTTACCAACACTACAATTGTCTTGCGAGGCAAAAATAGGAACCGTTTCTATTCCCTAATGAGTTGACAGATCCTATTGTAGTCTCTCTATTCTTTGTTGACGGTATTTCCTAATCTTTAGACATCAGCGTTTTATATAATCATCGTGTTGTAAAACAATAAAGACACTGAATTAAAACTTCATCAATTTTACTTCCTCAATGGTGAATGTGAAAGCTCAATTCATGATTTTACGCCTGAACGAAATCGATTGAAAATTGATGCCATTTTAGACGTTTTTGCACGTTTTAAGATTTACAGAGTAACATAGAACGTTTGCTACCGTTTTGATTATAAAAAAATAGCGAAAAAAATAGCGTTAAATCTTAAGCAAGAACCAAAAATTTTGTTACTGTGATAAGACTTTAATGGTCAAGATATTAAGATGATATTTCATCCTAAAATCCTTGTAAATAATCATGTTCTGTTTTATCACCTCATTTCCGTGATGATATATTAATTTAACGACCGTGAACTTTATTCATATAAAGTTAAGATAGAATTTGCTTTTTTCAGCTCAAGATTTATGTTTGCTTAAAATCCGTAATCCATTTGAGCTACTTTAGTGTTTTTATGAAGATATTATAATAATATGGCTTCGTGGAGATAATTGAAAATTAGCATTATGTTTGTAATTTATGGATGTTTCTTTATTAATTAACATTATAAGTATGTTTGTTATCTGGCTCATTATATAAACTTAAACATCTAATTATCTTATGTTGTAAAAAATCTAAAGTTATTCTAAATACCTATCGTCATCAAAATGCCTAGGAATATCTTGTGTCAAAAAAGGCGCCATAACAAATCGCTAAGAGGAGAGCATTGATTTGTTCGATTCCAAGAATTCTTTAATTATTCTGTGCTTACTCTACCAATAATAAGAATATAATGTTTATTAAGCTACGCAGGTTTCTTTATCCTTAATTACTGTCAGAAAGCTATAACTCATTCTTAGCAGCAAACTTTACAATTATCAATAAAAATTTTAATGTTTGTACATAGTCAATTCAAGAAATATACATGTGTCAATATTAGGTTTCCTTCTAGAATCTAGAATCTAACGGAGTTATTCTTTGAATTGTTAACGGATTTTATCGCGTTTATTTACATATACTATACATTAATATACATTACGTACTAGCTGTGCCCCGCGGTTTCATCCGCGTAGTCATTTTTCCCGTGGGAATATCCGGATAAGAAGTATTTACCCTATGTGTCATTCTAGAGTCTAAACGATATAAATACCGTATTTCAGCCCAAACGGTACAGTAGTTTTGGTGGAAAAGAGTAACGAACATCCATCCATCCATGCAAACATTCGCCTTCATAATATTAGTGTGATAAGATTTATACGTCACGTTTCAAAGGTTTTGCAGTGTTCGTGGTCATCGCTTACTAGATGAAAGCTTCAACACATCTGGTGTTGAAGTTTTCTGCGGAGCTTGAGATTTGATTAAATTCAAATAGGCCCCCTGACTGCTGAAACTTGCCAACCATCTTCTCGATTGGAATTTGGAAGTTATTCGTGGGAAACCTTAACGCTGATTACCTTTTGGCTTAATTGACCTATAAACCAATTTAGAAACTTGCGAATTATTCTGAATGGATGCGTCGAAATCATTAAAAATATTAAAACAAAATTATGCTAATCTTCCTTCCATTTGTATGTCAATATTCAATAAACAAGAATTGTTGAGCCATCCGAATAGTAAATTTTATTATTTTGCTTTACTGGCAAACCTTCATTCTTCTGATGTATCAGCGAGTACTACGTCTGAAAGGACCAAATTTAGAGAATTGCGGGCCATTCGACCGTAAACGAAAATCGTTACGTTCCAAAGGACCGGTGATAAAATTTAGTAAACAAATTCAATGTCATAAAATATTAATCATAAGTTTTTTTTTATGTTAGTGAGTGACAAGGCGTGCAAATCAGATGCCTGATGGTAAGTATCATGATCGCCCATATCAGACACAGTGCCACCCAGTGTTTTAAAATTCAAAATTCTGTGCGGCACTGCACTGCGCCTGTTACCCGATATGAGTTGTTGAATCTCATCATGCCCAGCAACTTCGCTGGTAACATTGCCCTTCATACCGGAACACAGTATTGTTTGCACATTACTGCTTGGCGGATGAATAACTGGCAAAGGTGTGGCACTTCCCCAGGCGGCCCCCTGCAAAAGAGGCCTACCACTACATAAGTACAGTTAGGCAATTAATACATATTAATTTTTTATTATAAATGATTATAAGGTTTTATTATGTTAGTTATCATTACAATATAAGCTTGTGTTCTAATTTGAATGAATCATTGTTAATGATCTAATCCAATCAAATTTGATTTAACTTAATCAGGGCCCTATAAACAATACAATAATTAATTGTAGTAGCATTCTTTATAATCAGCTTTCTATAGCATAATTTGTACATATACAAAATATATCTTGATCCTTATTTAACTTTGTGTATTCCTATATAATCTTTTATCTCGAACCTTCTTCATATTGCTCTACATTATGGATTATGTCATCAGTCTGCTTGCTATATTCTCTGCAATCGTAATGTTTGACCTTGCTACAATTTTCTCGTATTACTTCGCCTGAATATTTTATGACCCACTCATTACAGGTTTTTGTTAGATAATGAAGTTCCTCGAGTCGAGATACTATAAAATACTTTGCTATTTATTTATTTAATGGTATTAATATTTATTTAAATATTTATTTGCATAATAAAAAACATAATCTTAGCTTGGCTCTTGATCAAATTTAATCAAATAGCACAACCTAAGCTCAGTATAAAAACTACTTAGAAAAACGCATTGATTCTGAAAGTATTCTCTGCAAACAGAAACAGAACTTATTATGAAGTTACTAGTTACCTTTATTCCGAAAGTAGGTTTTAACCCATTTCACGCTTACGGTTTCTTTTGAATCGCAAATCGCAGTTATAACATAACATAACATACGTTCACGCCTTTTTTCCCGAAGGGATAGGCAGAGGTGTACCCAGGACTCAGTCCCATAGTAGATACACCCACATTTCGCCAGTATGTTATTGGTCCCATGTAATAGGGGGCGAGCCTATTGCCATCTACCGGGCACAGTTCCAGACTCCAGGCAGTTATTGAGATAATTCCTAATGGAAAAATCCAATATTTAACACTTTGCCTGACCCGGGGATCGAACCCGGGACCTCTTGATTGGCAGTCGAGCATGCGCCCACTACGCCACCGAGGCAGTCAAATCGCAGTTATTCTTAAGAGTATTATTATTTTGGACATATTTCCGTTCTTCAATTTGGTTTATCGGTTTGTTTCAATTTCTTTTTATAACTTGGTAGCTGAACGGTATTTCCTTTTAATTAGTTCTCTGGTTTGAAGATGTTTCTCAAATTTATTGAGAACGTTGTTATATTCTTATGTTGATTACCAGTATTCTAAATCCTACTAGTTGAACTAGTGTTTAACCACTACTGCATATACATTAGTTTAAGAATAAGTCGTATATAAGATCATCTAATGAACAGACTTGAATATAAATAATGTTCAAACAAACCTTAGTCGGTTATGTGCGGTTTCTATAGATATATCATTTGTCATTTAGGTATATATTTGCGTTCACGTTATAAAATCTTCCATTCCGTTTTATATCCTCGTTTTACTCGTATCCTTAATGGATAATGTTAGAAATTTCCAGAAAACATTTTAGAATTACCAGGCAGTTGTTAGAAGATGTAGGATTATCAATAAAGGGTTAGAAGTTAAAGGTGTTTAATATACCAGTAAAAAAAACTGCTTAGCGGAATGATCTACAGATTATCTAGTCCGCTGAAGCGATATAAGGAACGTTGGTGATTTGTATGATCATTACAATAAGACAGATCGTCCAGGCAAATATTCAGTGAAAAAATCCACTACTTGGACGAACCCAAAGTGCAATCTAAGTGTAAAGTGCAGTTTCGTGTGATATAATGTTCTGAAACAAGATGTCAGTTGGTGTTTGGGATTTGATGCCGGTACGGTGCCGTTGGATCGAAACATTGAGGCATTGCGGCAAAACGCTGCTGCGCCGGCAACGACGACTTCTCAGAGGGTTGAAAAAGGTAACTAGATAGATAACTATTTAATGATTCTGCTAGTTACAGAAAAATAATTAAAACTAAACAGAAAAATAATTTCAACGAATCTGAGTTAAAACTAGGCTGAGATGATGAAAATGTGTACAAATATATAATTTCAAAGAGGCATTTAATATAATTATTGACTCACGAGGTGTTTTTAACTTACATTAATATTATACTTTCACATTATTTGAACTTGAATTTTTTGTATTTGTGATTGTTGATTTATTCATTATAATATGTAAATAGGGTACAGTTACTGGTTTTAGGGTCATTCGGAGACACCCACTCTGCTTTTAAATTTAATTATGTCATTGCTAATAATTGCACTTTGTTTTGATTTTGGGTGATTATTACTCAATAATACACTAGCAGCATATATGCTGATGCTTGCATATCACTGCGCTTGTGTATTAAAAAGTTTATTAGTTTCTAAATGTTTATCTAGTCTGTTTTTAAAACTTCACTGAAGTAGCACTAATAACAGTCTCTGGCAATTTGTTCCACAGTTTTGGTACGGATTGGCAAGAAGTGTTTTCTTGGGTTACTCCTCCTACATTATCTTACATTGGTAGGAGTTTTGTTTTTAATACCAAGAAAATGCTCGTCTGATTCTGTTCTCCGTCTCCCGAGTGTAGGATTCTGGACGAAAGCGGAAAAGTACTCCCTAAAGCTCAAGAATTTTATATTGTTAAGATCTTATGAAACCTTGGATAATGTTGAAACAATACCAAGAAGCTTACACGTCACACTGATTACTCATATAACTTTAGCCAACGTTCGGGTCACCCAATAACAATAAGAAATTGTGCAATCCAATAATGAACTTTATCCTTGCACTTTCTTTGTTTCCATTATTGGTTTTTGTATTTAATTGGGTTTATCGGCTTGAATCTGGTTCAGTATCGTTGCATTCTTCCAGAGAAGCGTCTGCTTTTCAATTTTCAAATATATTTTTGTCTCTTGCCGCTTCGGACGGACTTTCTTTGTGCCGTAAGTTTTTCTTATCGTTTATCTTCTATTTGGCTTACTGTATGTAGGATCAATTTTATATTATATCTTATTTATTTTCAAATACGATTTTTATCAGTTGTATCTGAAATTAATAACAAAATCATGGTAATCTAGACCGAACTGTTTATTTTATTTCCATTGTATTCTATTATTATTTCGGATAGTCTCTTCAAAAAGTCGACGCAGTTTAGTTAAAATTGTACGTAACGGATCTTATTCCATAAAACAAATGTTTTTTTCTTTGTATCTACTACGTCGTTCTACAGCGACTCTTTGTACCAGTCTAGTCTCCAAACAGAATCTAGTTACATAATTGTGTTTGCATTTACAAGCTGTCGGTCTTGAGTGATGGCAACTCTGAGGTCAACGACTGAGTGTGACTCATCTCAGGTCTATGCCAAACAATCAAGCGCCAAACATTTTCGTAACGCTTACAACATAAAGCTTGGTCGAACTTAAGCGTAACTTGTGCAATATTGATTGCTGGGTCATTGTTGGTAAAATCGACAAATGTCATCGTGATTCGTCTGTATATTTTTCGTCTTTTCATAATCACCGTAGGAATTACCAGAATTTTCCATATTTTAGTCTACCGTTCGCTATTTAGATAGCGAAACAAACACATCCTGGAAATCCCACCTATCTGCGTTGACAAGATGTGACAAACATGTTGTGTTTCAAGTCTCATGAGATGCAGTTTGCAATTAGAAATAAATTTTCAGGAAGACAAACAATATTTTGAAAGTATTTAGGTTACTACTAATACTACTTGTATTTACCAATTTAGAATTTGTACGAAATGTCTAGTTCTCCAGTGCCTAAAACCGCGTTCTCGAGTTCTATCTATTCAGTTTTGCAACTGTGGCTGCGGTGGTGATTACGCCACGCCACTGGCTGGCACACAGGTCGCTTGCCAAACTATACACACTTGTTATTATAATGTATTTATGTTGCCAATATTGATAACGGGTTTCCCCGTGACCGCATGACCGATTTCTCCTTAGGTCTTCGGTTTCAGGTAAAAATCTCTTATACCTACTTACCTTGATTCAACTGTATGACGCATGTAGCTGAATGTACCCTAGATTTTTGACAACAACAGTTTTATGGACATTTTGCCTATCCGTTAGAAATTTTGGACAGGTACTAAAATAGTATAATCATTTAATATCGTAATTTCGGCCCCAACAGCTGACTTTTGGGACGAAATGACGAATGAGCCTTATGATGAAAAAACGTTAGTATCTCAAATATTATGCTGTTCTGGAATTCGCATTTGTATCTGGTTGACAGCAATAGATTCTTCTATCCCATGTAAAAGGGGATCACATGGGCCTTAAAACAACAGGCAAAGTGTGGGTGGTTTCTAGTTTCTACTACGAGAATGGGTACCTCTCGCGTCTGCCTAACCTTTTTAATTGTATATAACAGCCTCGTTGGCTCATATGGTAGTAACTCTGCTTTCTGTGCCGCAGGTCCCGGGTTCGATCCCCAGCCAGATCAAACATTTGTGTGCATGAACATGTCTGTTTGATCGGTGTCTTGGTGTTATAAGCTTATATAACTATGTATATCATCATCTGGTTACCATAGTACAGGCTTTTAACCTAGTTTGGGACTAGATGACAGTGTGTGGAAGTTACTCGTATCCCATACCTATTATTATTATATTATGTTTTGAGTATACTCATTGTGTTGCGTTTTTTTTATCATTTCCCTATCTATACTTCTATACTAATATTATAAAGAGAGAAACTTTGTTAGGAAGGGTGCCGAAGGGGGCTCCTTCGGCACTAAGCCTATTACTATTACTAAGCCTCCGCTGTCCGTCCGTCCGTCCGTCCGTCCGTCCGTCCGTCCGTCTGTCACAGGGCTCTATCTCATAAACCGTAATAGCTAGGTACTTGTAATTTTCACAAAACATGTATTCCTAATGCCGCTACAAATAATAAAATTAAAAAAAAAGTTTATAATTAAAGGTGCTCTCCATACAAGCAACGTGTTTTTGCTCAAAATTTATTTCTCGATTTCGTTCGTGTATCGTGAAAACGGCATCAGCTAGGTATTTGATTTTTTCACGGAACGTTAATGATTATGATTGCTATAATATGAAATAATTATGACTAAATAAAATTAATAAATAACTGGAGCGTTCATACAAATCACGATTTTTTTTCAACGTTTCACGCTGTAACACCATAATGGCAATAGTTATCAACTTGAAATTCTTACACAATATGGTTAACTATAATAGCTATAACAACAAATACTAAAAATTAAATAAATTCAAAAATTCAAGGACTTTCCCATACATGACACTTTTCCGACTTATTATAATCAAATAAGACTAATTCTGACTAGAGTTTTCAAAGAAGATTTCAAACAATATTTGGCAATACACATATCACATATCATGTTTTACCTTATATTATACGAGTAAGATACCGTATCCTGTGTAATATTTTTAATCTAGATATCTATTGCATACCATCAGGTTATCTGAATAAAAACTCCTTAATGTGATGAGACTGCCGGTTACTTACAGTCTTCCTTATTATTTCAAGTTATAACAAAAATCATTGCCACCTACGTTCCCTTAACTATAACAACCCTTAAAGTACCATATCTCTAAATATTTTCAATACGTAAAAATCATAGATAAACAAAGTACCTATTGAACAGCAGCAGTGAGGTTAACCTATTTAGGAACTGTTAAATAAATAGATAAAGAATACATAACATAATATTACATCTAAGCCACATATTTTATATTGTTATTTTTTTAAAACGATCAGTTACTTCTTAAAAACAAAAAAAAGTAAGTATAATAAAATCATGGATTTAGTAAAATACTACAACATCTGTCTTCAACATCTTTGTTTTTTTTCGAAGCTGGTCATTAAGATTGAGTCTGGGACAAATAGTTCATCGTCAAGTGGCACTTCAATGGACAGAAAAAAATGGACAAACAATGTGTGAAGATTGGTTTCAAGAGGAACAATAGAGTCCGAATAGTACAAGGAACGTGTTTTTCAATAAAAGTGGTAGACCCGCAGATTTTTTATGATACTTGCTTTAGAAATTGACGTTTGAAAAGAATTTATTAAGTGACTTACTTGACCGACAATTGTTTTTTTATTAATTGGCTGTGTAAGGTATATTTATTTAAGGTGGAGAAGTGATTTCTATAGCTATATCAGTACATACGGTGGAGAGTGTGGAGCCCTTCATATGCGCGTCCCAACACGCATTTGACAAGTTTATTTTTTTGTTTGTAACGAATAGGCTCCGAAACTACTGGACCGATTTTAAAAAAAAATTCACTTATGGATAGCTTAATTCAGTGTGAGTGACATAGGCTATATGAGATTTTGAAAAAAAATAGGGATCCGTAAGAAAACTGCAATATTGTGAACCAAGGTGTCACACTATATAATTACCACATTCATAAATTTGCGTGCGCTGTGAAATCCATTGATGGTAGAATAATATAATGTACTAGGGGTTTGTAGTACTTATCAATATCTACAAAATAGTCCACGGAAATTTTATCCATCTATTTTGGTTTAGTCACAATAATCGAAACAGACATTATAGGCATGCGCTGTGAAAAGTATCGGTGGTAGAATAAAGTAATGTA
The DNA here is from genome assembly GCA_947063395.1 of Hemistola chrysoprasaria. NCBI lineage: Eukaryota > Metazoa > Arthropoda > Insecta > Lepidoptera > Geometridae > Hemistola > Hemistola chrysoprasaria. The sequence goes on from OX346725.1 coordinate 11,533,632, forward strand.
CTAGGGGTTTGTAGTAATTATCAATGCCCACAAAACAGTAAACATAGATTATATCCATCTTTTTTGGTTTAGTCAAAATAATTGAAGCAGTGATTATTTTTCATGCGGTGTGAAAACTATTGGTGGTAGAGTAAAGTAATGTACTAGGGATTTGTAGTAATTATCAATACCTACAAAACAGTATAGGTTATGCGTGTGTGTTTGTGAATGAGTGAGTGAGGGGGTGAGTGCGTGTATGTGGGGGTGTGTGTGTGAGGGGGTGTGTTTGTGGGTGTGGGTGTTTTCTCCTCATTTTTGTACTCGCAGAATCTCTTCCGTGGTTCTATATGTTAGGGCTAATAAAAAAATTCGGATTTTTTGCTTGTAGGAAAAGTGATTGAGATTAATCAGATTTAATTCTTTATCCAGTTTTCTATATATAAGGTTACCCATGTAAGTATATGATTTATGACCTACTCGTGTTTTAGTTATTGGTGCTCGCCAAGTATTCGATCGTCTACCTCTAGTGTCTGATGGCCCTAGGACGGTCTTTAGTGCTGTTTTGTGGAATCTTAAAGCAGTTTTTAGTATATATAATTGCCTTACTCTTAGGTATTTAGTTTCTGAGTACAGGGAATCAGTGGGATATCTGTAGGGTTTTCCGAATGATACTTTAAGGACAGCCCGCTGTGCACGTTCGAGTTTTAAAAGATGACTAGTAGCGGCTGTACCCCATGATATTATGCAATAGTTTAGTAGGGATTGACAGAGAGAGGTGTATATCATATTGATTATATTTTTGTTCGCTATTGACTTTAATCTTTTGAAGATATATAGGAGTTTCCTAAGTCGGCTGTTTAGAACCTCTATTTGTTTAGTCCACGTTAGCAATTCGTCTATATGAATAGCAAGGTACTTTATTTCCCTGACAATTTCCAGTTGCATACATGAACATCCCAAAAAATCACCATTACATATGTGGAGTTTTATGTTAGGTGGAATATGAGGGGCACTTCGGTTTGACACTCGAAATGCCATAATTTTGGTTTTATCCGCATTGAGCGTGAGAAGATTATTCTGTAACCACTTTAAGACCTTGCTCAATTCACTATTTGTTTTGGTGTTCACTTCGTTCCAGTCTTTTCCACTGAAAATTATGGCAGTATCATCGGCAAATGCAAACATCTTTGCCTGATCTAATTTCATGTTGCACAAGTCGTTCAGGTAGATCAGAAAAAGCGTTGGGCCGAGCACACTGCCTTGTGGTACACCGAAGGATACCTCGAGATAGTCACTATTTACCCCGTTCACTTTTACGCGCTGCTTTCGATCTTTTAGGTAGGATTTGAACCATTCCAGTGTTGTTCCACGAACTCCTACACATTCAAGCTTCCTAATGAGTATCTTTCTGGAAACGGTATCAAATGCCTTGGCCAGATCAATAAAAACACCTATGCAACGCTCTCCTATATCCATTTTGCTAGCTACATGGTCCACTAGAGTCACAACAGCATCTTCTGTGGATTTTGTACTCCTGAATCCGAATTGGTTCTCTGATAGGATATTTTCTCTCTCCAGAAAGGCCATCAGGCTTTTATTAACAACCTTCTCTAGGATTTTTGAAATTGAGCTTAATAGAGAAATAGGTCTGTAGTTCGAGATTTCCTCATTATCTCCAGACTTATATATGGGACAAATATTTGCTTGTTTCAGTTTTATTGGAACAATACCAGACTCAATGCTAAGATTGCAGATATGCGCAATTGGAGAAGCAAGAATATGCATTCCAATTTTGAGCAAATGGTTCCATACATGTGTAATTTCATGTATGGAATTAGAAAGCCCAATAAGCCAACGATCTATGACGAGTCGGGGTCATTGGATTCCTTGAGAATCCAAAGGTAAACAAAGAAACTAAAGTTTCCTTTCGCTTTGTTCTAGGCGTACCTGCACAGTTGGCGCTCAGGAGACGAGCTGAACATGTTGGTGGGTGCGAAGGTGGGCGGCGCCACGCCGCTGGTGATTGCCTGCAGGAATGGACACTACGACGTCGCCGAGTACCTCATCGAGAGGTGCAAGGCCGATATCGAGCAGCCTGGCTCAGGTGACTTCCCTTTTCTTATTGAAGACTATATAAATTTTAAGCTGCAATGCCTCTTATGCTGATCTAAAGGACTAACTAATTTAGTAATTACAAGTCATTACAAAAGTTTCTCTTGTCCAGTCGGTCTGTGGATAACCGAAGTGACAGTTTTTTGGTTGAAGGAGAGTGCATAGTGGAGAGTGCTAAAGAACTTGGGTAGAAACAGGCATTAAGAATGTTCTTGTCTTTTCGGTTTGTGGGCACAACGGTTGGGCAACCGTGATGTCAAACTCTGGCGTAGTGGTCGCAAGCTCTACTGCCGATCGTGGGGTCCCGGGTTTGATCCTCAGGTCAGGCAGTGTTATCAGATTTTCTATTAGGACATTTCTAAATGACAGCCTATGTGTTATGTGCGCGAAAATGATAGAGGTTTTTAAAAACTGAATTTATATATATATCTGGAAATACACTTATTAAATTTTAAGAATAACTACGAACTTTAAATGACCTATGCTGTTGGCCTCAGATGGCCTCTACAGCTTTACCGGGCAGTGGTGAGCGCAGGAGGCGCTCGAAATGACTTGCATGGAGCAGAGTAGGTCTATTTATATCCTCGTTGTCAGGGTCTACGTTACTGACGACATGTTTAGTTTCCCGAAATTTGGGATTACAAAGGGTTACTATGTTTTACAATATCCCTGATCTATCCTTACTTACATGTGATCTTTAGACCTTTCAAACATATAAATAAAACATACATTCACGCCTTTTTCCCGAAGGGGCTTGGCAGAGGTGTACCCAGGACTCAGTCCCATAGTAAGATACACCCTCATTTCGCCAGTATGTTATTGGTCCCATGTAATAGGGGGCGAGCCTATTGCCATCTACCGGGCACAGTTCCAGACTCCAGGCAGTTATTGAGATAATTCCTAATGGAAAAATCCAATATCACTGCCTGACCTGGGGATCGAACCCGGGACCTCTTGATTGGCAGTCGAGCATGCGCCCTCTACGCCACCGAGGTAGTTCAAACATATAATAAATAATTTATTGTCTTTGCCTAATTACATTGATCTTCGACCTCAGTGATATGATTACTACTCATATAATAATATGGTTTGTTTTCTATTACTTGGAATTAATTGGTCGGTAGACAAAGGTCTCTTTGATAATGAATCTGAATTATTACTGAAATATATTAATGTTAGGCTTTAACACCTGGAGTCTGAATCTGTACCCGGTCGACGGCAATAGGCTCGCCCTCTTTTACATGGAATCTAAAAACTGGCGAAGTATAGGTATACCCATACTATGGGACTAGGTCTCATACTGCCTATCCATTTGGGAAAGAGGCATGATGTGATGCCAATGTTTGAATTCCCGAAGGATCTGATATGACCACTGTGACATATGTAGCCGATGACGAACAACGAGCAAACTCAAACTCAAAACTCAAACTCAAACAGATTTATTCAAATAGGTCATAATCTGACACTTTTGTACGTCAATGAAGATACAGTACTGAGTCTACCGTGCGTTCGGAAAGATACCTCTACAAGAAGAACGCACAAGAAACTTGTAGGGCTTAATTTTTTCAACAGATAGTTTCACAATATTTGGTTTGCTTACATTCATTTTCTTTGAAGGTGCCGCGAGGCGACTATGCAGAAGTTTCCAGGCATCTTTGTCCTCTATGTACTGGTTGACTTTATAGTATGCCTTCTTTAGTAAAGTAGATTTTATATAGGTTTTGCTACTGCTTTATTAGCGAATGGCGTGATAATGGCTTATATTGTGCTGTCATTGCCAACCGCTCCTTTGACCTTAATAATATTCTTACCACAAGAAGGAGTAGTGGTAAATGAAATGAAATGAATTTTTTTTTGTTTGCCTGAAGTATGGTAGTTAGTTGAGTTGTACATATTGCTGTAAGTTTCACTTACTTCGCCCGTAGACTCACAGACATGCAAAATTTCAAAATATTGTTATGCGAAAAAATGTCCAGTCTTCTCTTACACTAATAAATTATGCAATTAGTTCATCAATGTCAATTTATAAAAGAATAATACAATATTAGTAGTCGCATTCAATCAATTAAAATACATACACACAAAAAGTAGGTCTCTTTTGCAGGGGGCCGCCTGGGGAAGTATCTTTGCCAGTTATTCATCCACCAAGCAGTAATGTGCAAACATCACTGTGTTCCGGTCTGAAGGGCAATGTTACCAGCGAAATTACAGGGCATGACGAGTTTCAATAACTAATATCTCAGGGTGACAGGCGCAGTGCAGTGCTGCGCAGAATTTAGAATTTTAAAACACTGAGTGGCATTGTGTTTGATATGGGCAATCATGATGCTTACCATCAGGCACCTGATTTGCTCGTCTTGTCACTCACTATCATAAAAAAAGTTGAAAATTGCTGATTTGTATGTAGATACTTAAACGAGGCGCGAGTCATTTCCATTAGGAACTGGGATAATGGCAAATGGATTCTGAGAAATTCTTTAATGGACGGAGATTCGTTATTCGAGGAGTTTCCACGTTGGTGTGCCCTTTTACATCTGAAGCTTTATCTTCAAAGCGTTGTCAACCATAAATATACAACAAGTGTCTCTTACATCCACCTTTACGAAAAAATTAAGTACTTAAGCTTGACGTAGAAAGTGATTTAATTAGATTCATACCGAGCGAATACACTCAACAATCAGGTTCATGGCTCAGTCTCAGCGGCCCTTTTACTTGACAAACTTAACAAATCTATGAAAGTAAATACTTTCGTATGTTTTACTTCCTTGTGAGGTTTTACGGACAATATTTTCTTGGCAGTGAAAGGAACGATAATCACTCTAACCGTTTGAGCTAATTGAAATAAGTACATGGTCTCATAATAAAGAGATTGCAGATAGACAAAAATTAGGGAACCATTACGGAACCTGCTTCTTTTTCTTCTTGTGGTGACATCTTCTATTTTTGGAGTAATTTTGCAGTAAAATATACAATGTGTTAGTTTACCAGTGTCGGAGACTTTAATGGCGTATAATACAGTAAATTTCATCGACAAAACACACTTTTTTTTTTTTTTATTGATCGTCAGAACGAAACGGCAGCCATTTTGATTTTATGTTATCAAAAATCTATCTCTTTTACTATTTTAACCATAACTTTCTTTGTAGATATCCTAAAAACTTAAATAAAGTCTCGTTTGCTAGCCAATAGTATAAGGAATAAACGCCTAGCAAACATGTAAACATTTTCTTATTGTTAAAGCACGAAAAAAAATACTAAATGTAAAAAAGTAAGTTTTTTTATACTCTTTTTTTTAAATTATTATAATTTTCTTAAAATCTAGACTGTCAAACCATTTTTTTTTATGATTTTAAAAGATAGTGTAGGATGTAAGCTCCCAAAAAGCTACACTTTCTATGCACTAACTGCAATAGTTTATAAATTAGGACAATTTGAATAGGACCCTACAAAATGCACAATGAAAATACTCAACCAAATTTTGAGAAATTCCAAGGACGGGACTTAGACAATAGCATTCTTTGCAACCGCTGATAACAATACGAAATGCCCTTAGGTGTGAGTGAGACAAAATATTAATTGTACTGAGGTTAGAGGTGCAAACAAAAGTGGAAAGTAAATAAAATAAGAGATTAAGTATAACAATTTAAATTTAGGGTAAAATGTAGGGTCCTATTCAAATTGTCCTAATTTATAAACTATTGCAGTTAGAGCATAGAGCTTTTTGGAGCTTACATCCTACACTATCTTTTAAAATCATAAAAAAAATGGTTTGACAGTCTAGATTTTAAGAAAATTATAATAATTTAATAAAAAGAGTATAAAAAAACTTACTTTTTTACATTTAGTATTTTTTTCGTGCTTTAACAATAAGAAAATGTTTACATGTTTGCTAGGCGTTTATTCCTTACACTATTGGCTAGCAAACGAGACTTTATTTAAGTTTTTAGATATCTACAAAGAAAGTTATGGTTAAAATAGTAAAAGAGATAGATTTTTGATAACATAAAATCAAAATGGCTGCCGTTTCGTTCTGACGAAGTCTCCGACACTGGTAAACTAACACATTGTATAATGCAGAGTGAATCTAGAACTCCTTGGATTAATTATGTAGTAGAAATGAACAAAATTGATGTAGATTGCCTAAAGGTCGACAAAACAGCCGTCGAGCATTTACGAAGAATGTGATGAAATTGGGAGAATCGAAAGTCTTATACCAGGATCGTAGAAAGTGGAGAGAAATAGTCTCTGCCTACCCCAACGGAAACAAAGTGAGCTGTATGTATCAAACCTACACACCTTATTGAAAAAATACATAGTCAAACCAGCGGACAACGAAGTGACCTTAGTGGACTTAGGGTTACTTTCTTTTTTGTACGAAATTCTAAAAATGGAAGTGTAGGCATAGGCGTTAGTACTATTGTTTATTCTGTGGCAGAGGTATAACAATACCCAGAGTACACCCACATTGCGTCTGTTTTGAAGTCCCATGTAATAGGGGTCGATCCTGTTACCATCTACCGGGCACAGTCCCAGACTACTAGCTGTCATTGATAAAATTCTTATAGGAAAAATCCAATATCGCTATAGGGGGGGTTTTAAGTGTAATATTGACTTGTTTCAGTAAACTTCGACGGTGAGACGATAGAGGGTGCTCCTCCCCTATGGTGCGCCGCGGCAGCCGGCCACTTGCCCCTGGTGAAGCTTTTAGTACGCGCGGGCGCGAATGTCAACTCCACCACGAGAACGCACAGCACGCCGCTGCGGGCCGCATGCTTCGATGGACATTACGATATTGTCAAGTTCCTAGTCGAGAATGGTGCCGGTAAGCTGTTTCACTGCTACTGAAATATGAATGTGGTTTAAGTTTTTCCCGGGGGAAAAAATGTGTTTAGTTTCCCAGGAACCAACCTCCCTACAGCCTGAATCATTTATTTTTTGTAATGTTTACGGTGTGTTTTACAGAGTGTCTTATCCGTCAATTGTAAAGTCTTGTAAAAGAAGAATGACCAAACTCGCGAAGAACTGATTTCTTTATCGATCAGTTGATCAATTTTGTATAAGATTTTTTCTTGAATCTTTCAATTCTTTCTATTGGCAGTTGTTCAGTTTAACTGCAGTTTAACCACCTTACGCACTACTTCAGAAACTAATCGAAATAAAACTATGTCCGTCAATATCGTCTCCTATATGGTGATTCACGGATGACGGAGAGAAATAGGATGACGGAAATCGTATCTAGTGCGTTAACTACCATACACATACTTCTACAACTACTTCGGACCGTTTTTCACGGATTCATTTCGGACGTAGTGCGTAACCGCTCTAAGTGTCTACACCTGATATAATTTATTCTAATCTATACCTCCTTTCCTTTTCTATCTTCATCTTCTTCTATATATAAAAATCCTTGACTCACACAGTCTTGTTTCTTGGTTGGTTTGCTATTGGTGAGAACCAACGCCCAATCCTATCCCTGTATCTCACACAAATTAACAACTTTGTAATATTTTCATTCCAGACATAGAAATAGCCAATCGTCACGGCCACACCTGCCTCATGATAGCGTGCTATAAAGGCCACATAAGAATCGCCAAATATCTTCTATCGTTAAACGCCGATGTAAACAGGAAGAGTGTTAAAGGCAATACGGCGTTACACGATTGCGCAGAAAGTGGATCTCTTCATATACTCAAAATGCTGTTAGGACATGGAGCTACTATGGACGTAGATTCTTATGGTAAGATTATTTTATTATTTGCAGTTTATTATCTGTTGAGCTACACTACAACATGGGGTTCTTCAAAATCTTCATATCCTCAAATAGTTCAATCTTCTTCAAATCGATCGGACTTCAAACATGTAATAGTTCATGACATGTCAAGTGCAAACTTTGAATCTAACGATAAACGAAACGGGGGTAGAGCCGGCTGTTATGCAGTATCTCTATAACAGCCTGGAGTCTGGAACTGTGCTCGTTAAATGGCAATAAGCTCGCCCCCCGTTACATGTGTGTTATGTTAGATAGTGACCAGGGTCTGATGCTGGAGCAAGAGGTGTGTAAATTTCTTAATAGACACATAGACCGCATAGCGGCACGGGGATAACTCGTTTTCCCCGTTTTTTCTCTCATTCGCGCCTGTACAATCCACATCGGCTGTCTCGTTCTATCCGGGACTTTGTTTAACCTTCTACCGGGAATGTTTTTAATTATTAATTTACTTTCAGGAATGACACCCCTCTTAGCGGCTTCAGTGACGGGTCACACACACATAGTAGAGCATTTAATAAACGTAGAATACGGACTAGTGACTAGACAACAAAGGATAGACGCCCTGGAACTATTGGGAGCTACTTATGTTGACAAACGGAGAGATATGGTTGGAGCGCTCGCGCTTTGGAAACGTGCTATGGATGACAGGTAAATAAATATAAATAAGAGTAATCCTACTTTTTGAATTTCCACTTTCTTTGTTAGACTTAAATGGTGAAATGTGGGTGTACCCAACCTAATAGAGGATTGACTGGGTAACTATTCTTCAGCCAAACTATTCGAGGAAAAATCCATAATGTGTTGTTATGTTATTTTGTAGGGTTCCGTATCTTAAAAGGAAAAAAGGAACCCTTATAGGATCACTTTGTTGTCTGTCTGACTGTCTGTCAAGACCATTTTTCTCTGAAACGTTGAGGCATCAAATTGAAACTCATATTATCAACATCTCTTGTCTACGGTCCCTTATGAAAAATCAAGCTCCTACGTCAAAATCAAAAGATACGGCTATTTTACCGCATATATCCATTCTTTGCGCAACGGGCTAAAACTCTTCTGGGGTACTTCCCGTTGGTCTGTTGGTTTAGCATCATGAAATTTGTCAAGAAGCAAGATCTTAAAAGTATCAAAAAGCGTTTTGATCACCTGATCATACCATCCATCATACCATCATATCCATACTTACATACCTATATGTAAGTATGAACCCTACACTAAGCATACCTACCAAGGTATGCCTTAATAATTTATTTGTTTGGAATTATAATGATATATTATGTTTCCAGATTTCCAACAGACGGCAGCGAACCCATACCGAAGCCAAAGGACGTGCCCCGCACTGAGGCGTACGACTTCGCCGAGGAACCGAGCGATGCTCAACAATTAGACGATATACTGGCCGACCCGGACGCTATGAGGATGCAAGCGCTTGTTATCAGAGAGAGGATACTTGGTAATATTCTCGGGCTAATTAAAAAAATAATGCAACATATTATTCGAAACTGTCATGGTTGAAAACGATAAGTGGACTTTTTAGGTGATAATTAGAATGATTCGAAGTGTGAAACCACCGTCCTTCCAGCATCTTAATATAATTGCTGTCACCACATGGTTGCCTGGAAGAGATCGCTCTGAGCGAGAAGGCCGTCAATTGTTACACGTTTTCTAGTTTTAATTTTTGATTTTGTTGTTTTCTGTACTATTTGTCATACCAATAAAGAGTTTTCTATTCTATTCTATTAGTATGATTCGAAGTTTTTTGAGTTTTCGCTTTCGCTATCATGGCACTTGCGACTGCTTCGAAATATCGGGAAAATCAACAAACGTGTTAAAAAAAGGTGTAGTAATACTTAAGGTACATCTACCCGTAAAACAGAAAAGAAAGAATTGCTAAATTCGAAATAAATATTAACTTCGCAAACTAAACAGATCATGATTTAAATTTTTATGGAAAGTTGTATTTTTTTGTTACCGTCCCGTGTGTCAGTAGTAATGTGGTGTATACACTCAGGTCCCGCGCACCCGGACACGTCCTACTACGTCCGGTACCGAGGCGCGGTGTACGCGGACGCGGGCCGGTTCTCCCGCTGCCGACAACTGTGGCACCATGCGTTGGACATGCAGCGCGCAGTGTTGCCGCCCTTGTCTCCGCTCACGCAGTCCTCGCTCTACAGTTTCGCCGAGCTGTTTTCTTATATGCTCGCTGAGAGGGCGAGACCGCCGCTTAGAGGTTAGTTTGTATTCATATATCTATTGTGTGTATCTTTGTTTGCCTACTTTAGGACTGTCTAGATATGCCTTTGCCTGATCCTTGGGGGAACGAGGCTTAGTGATATGTTAAGGTGTCTCGTGTTTTTGTGCAGCGTTCACTTGTTATTTGGGTGTATTAGTGCTAAATAAAACACAAATATTTTCATAAAATATATATTAGAATTGTTTGGTGATATTAAAGAAACGCTTACTCAGCTTATTTTAAAGACGTAATTGTTAAATTTTTCTCCTATAGAACGACATATTGTAATTGGTGTAAGATTAAAGATTATTTCATAAGGTTTTTAGATATATAGTAGTTTCCCAGTCAAAAACTGAAGGAAATCCAAGTTTTTCTGATATTAATGACAGCGCGACCGCTGCGCGCGAATTTTACCAGAGGATTTGTTTGTTGGCGTGGTGTGTTGGAGCTTATTTTGTTTTTTTTTTTATTATAGTGAGTGACAAGACGAGCTAATCAGGTGCCTGATGGTAAGCATCATGATTGCCCATATCAGACACAGTGCCACCCAGTGTTTTAAAATTCAAAATTCTGCGCGGCACTGCACTGCGCCTGTCACCCTGAGATATGAGTTCTTGAATCTCATCATGCCCAGTAATTTCGCTGGTAACATTGCCCTTTATATCGGAACACAGTAATGTTTGCACTTTACTGCTTGGTGGATGAATAACTGGCAAAGGTGTGGTACTTCCCCAGGTGATGTAAACTGTCACCGGCAACATTAATTTTGTACTTGAAGTAGCGCTAATAATTTCCATTGTTTGTGTTCTGAAAGTACACTGCCGACCACAAATTCATAATATTACTCTTTTCCTCTCGATCGTCTGGAAGAAATCGTTAATACCGCCACTTTGACTAGAGCCGAGCTCTCTCGGCTTAGGTTACTTAGGTAAGATTAGTAACAAAGTGTACTTTAATTATAATAACAAAAACATACAATCACGCCTTTTTCCCGAAGGGGTAGGCAGAGGTGTACCCAGAACTCAGCCGAATTGTAGGTACACCCACGTTTCGCCAGTATGTTATTAGTCCCATGTAATAGGGGGTGAGCTTCTTGCCAGCTACCCACCACAGTTCCAGACTCCAGGCGGTTATTGAGATAATTCCAAATGGAAATTATTCCAAGGGAAAAACCCAATAACACTGCCTGACCGATCCCCAGATCGAACCCAGGACCTCATAATCGGCAGTCGAGCTGGCGCTCCCTACGCCACCGAGACAGTCATTAATAATCTTAGATAATTGTTATTAATTTTTAGGTTTTTTTAAAGGTAAGGTATGAAATTTTGGATTTAGGGTTCTAATCAAAAATTTCTCCATTTCCAGGCCGTATCGTCCCTCCAGTGACATTCGAAGACATAGAACCAGTATTCCGTAAAGCCCTCTCAGAACTGCATCGAGGCTCATCCCTTTTAGAGTCCAAACTGAGCATAGACAGAGAACAAACCTTGACTACTTTACAACGGGTCTTAGTTATATGTTTACATTTGGCCGCGTTATTAGCGAGGCTGTTGGAAGAGCCGAGTTGTGAGGAGAATGTCTCGAGGGATATCCATAAAGCTGTGTACTCGCTGCTCAAACTCGATATTAAGGTAATTAGTCGTATAGTAGTTGTAATGTTTACATTTGGCCGCGTTATTAGCGAGGCTGCATAACCACCGCGCGGCACCTTCCGAACAAACGAATGCAACCACACCAAATATTGTAAACCTGCCAGTAGACAAAATAATTAATCTTTCTAAACGTGTCTTAGCGTGAACTTATTATTATACTTATTCCTTCATTGTCTTGCAAAAGTTTCTTCTTAGATTATCATACTAAAGGTGATTGCTCATGGTCACAAGGCCCGAATCGGATAGGTGTGCGAGGTTTCATAGGATTACATATAAATAATTAGTTTCGTTTGACGCGTTCTGCTCGGATAGGTGTGCGTTCAGCTTAGAGACTCGTTTAAAGCCATCACAACCTGACACCTGAGATCATAACCTGAGATACAAGATTGTCCTTAGTTCAAGGAACGAGGGCTCTTCCCGAGCGGGACGCGTTTTTGGGGTGCGATACTGCACATACAATTGTACTTTTTTACCTATTTTTAGTATACCTATTGTAAATCTAGTTCTGTTAATAAACGTTTTATTTATTTATCACAATCACAAGATGCGGGCGTTTTCGCATCACACTCAAAACGATATCGATATCGATATTTTGGTGATTGTCAAATTGCCTCATTATATCTGGAGGGGGGCGTTGGTGTTTGCCACACAGTCTCACGACTATTGCAGGCACCATCGTTTCTTTCGCCTATGTGTACATTCGCAATTATCTCCAAAATAAATGATTTTGATTTGATTTGATTGTCCAGGTCCGGCTCGGTCGTTCAGCGCTCCACGTGGCATGTTCGGCCGAGGGCGGGCGGCGAGGGTCCCGCGCGTGGCTCGCGGCGCCCGGGGACGCTTCCCCGTGCTGTGCTCGCCTCGTGGCGCTCATGCTGCGGCTGGGAGCCGAGCCCGACGCCAGGGACGCGGCCGGCAACACGCCGCTACATCTCGTGTGCAAGGTATGCCCGCCTCATGTTACTGCTCTACTGCACGTGACGTCACCGCTCATGCTGCGGCTGGGAGCCGAGCCCGACGCCAGGGACGCGGCCGGCAACACGCCGCTACATCTCGTGTGCAAGGTATGCCCGCCTCATGTTACTGCTCTACTGCACGTGACGTCACCGCTCATGCTGCGGCTGGGAGCCGAGCCCGACGCCAGGGACGCGGCCGGCAACACGCCGCTACATCTCGTGTGCAAGGTATGCCCGCCTCATGTTACTGCTCTACTGCACGTGACGTCACCGCTCATGCTGCGGCTGGGAGCCGAGCCCGACGCCAGGGACGCGGCCGGCAACACGCCGCTACATCTCGTGTGCAAGGTATGCCCGCCTCATGTTACTGCTCTACTGCACGTGACGTCACCGCTCATGCTGCGGCTGGGAGCCGAGCCCGACGCCAGGGACGCGGCCGGCAACACGCCGCTACATCTCGTGTGCAAGGTATGCCCGCCTCATGTTACTGCTCTACTGCACGTGACGTCACCGCTCATGCTGCGGCTGGGAGCCGAGCCCGACGCCAGGGACGCGGCCGGCAACACGCCGCTACATCTCGTGTGCAAGGTATGCCCGCCTCATGTTACTGCTCTACTGCACGTGACGTCACCGCTCATGCTGCGGCTGGGAGCCGAGCCCGACGCCAGGGACGCGGCCGGCAACACGCCGCTACATCTCGTGTGCAAGGTATGCCCGCCTCATGTTACTGCTCTACTGCACGTGACGTCACCGCTCATGCTGCGGCTGGGAGCCGAGCCCGACGCCAGGGACGCGGCCGGCAACACGCCGCTACATCTCGTGTGCAAGGTATGCCCGCCTCATGTTACTGCTCTACTGCACGTGACGTCACCGCTCATGCTGCGGCTGGGAGCCGAGCCCGACGCCAGGGACGCGGCCGGCAACACGCCGCTACATCTCGTGTGCAAGGTATGCCCGCCTCATGTTACTGCTCTACTGCACGTGACGTCACCGCTCATGCTGCGGCTGGGAGCCGAGCCCGACGCCAGGGACGCGGCCGGCAACACGCCGCTACATCTCGTGTGCAAGGTATGCCCGCCTCATGTTACTGCTCTACTGCACGTGACGTCACCGCTCATGCTGCGGCTGGGAGCCGAGCCCGACGCCCGGTTCACATTATTCCAGTCGAGCATTCCAGTCCAACGCTGGCATGCCACTGGAATAATGTGAACCGGCACTGGAATATACCCATTCCAGTGATCAATCCAGTCCAGTGAACTGGAATGATGGTCTATTTTTCATTCCAGTCAGCAAATTTTCGTACTAATTTCTTTCAGTTGTATTGAATTACTGGAATAATGTGGACCATAGATTCAGTTCAGCACTGGACTGGATTAACTCGTTGGATTACTGGATTGGAACAATGTAAACCGGGCATGCCATGAGTTCGAATATTAGCTGGCTGGAATGAAAAATAGACCGTTATTCCAGTCAACTGGACTGATCACTGGAATGGGTACACTGAAATGTGAACCGGGCATATAACTATAATCAAAACGCTCCAATTATTAAATTAACCTAACTTTTCTCCAATCTCCAGCTAAACCCGTGCCCAGGCGAAGTGGTCCGCGAACTTTTAACTCACGGCGCCCACATCGACACAGTGAACTATGACGGTGAAACGCCGGAACATATTCTAAGGCAAAGTCAACAGAACCTCTCGTCTATAGTGAACCCGTTACGTCACACGACGTTGAAATGTTTAGCCGCTCGCACGGTGAAGAATTACCGCCTTCCCTACCGCCATGTGTTGCCGAGGTGCTTGCATTCTACTGTGATCACGCATTGAGCACTTACTTGGTGCCGTACATTGAGCACTTTCATGCTGCCGTACTGGAGTTTTCGTTTTCTTGTGGGACTTTGTCGTATTGGTTCAGCAATGTTTGTGGGACTTTCGCCCTGCCGTACCGATCTTCCGGCGTAAATGTGTTAATGTCTATCGATTACGATTTAAGCGCGTTCGACTTCCGTACAAATAGAAAATACACACAGACATATTATGAAGAAAGAAAGTAGTTTTTTCACTCAATTGATTGCGGTTGACTCTGGATGTGGCCTTTATTTCCGGCAAAACATATTTGTTTTATGAAAATTGTAATTTTTTTAGGTTATGTTAATTTTTTTTATAAATATCTTAAAAAAACCGCAAGGTTTTCCTCAGTCAGATTAAACAATTGAGTGAAAAATTATGCTCTTTTTCTCCATATTTGAGAAATTTCATTGTGGATGGAAAAAGCAACCATCTTAAGTGTAAGGGGTCTATTACACGACAGGTTAAGGTAACTAGAGCCATCAATCATTATCAGACGACCAATATATTTCTTAAGTGACGTCAAGCATCACGGCCGTTTTTCTCTGCATTAGGAACGAACTATGATACTGACTAAGATTTCAATGAACGCGGTAAAATATGAAACTAAATATTTCGCCCTTTTGACTCACCGCTTAAATACCACTTAAATAAGAACACTAGCGACATCACATTATTATTTCAATCGTAGTGTTCTGAAAACTTTCTAACATCTAGTTTTGTAACATACTGAAGATCGGTTCGTCGAAGATGATATTTGATAATACTTAGGACTTGAACTTTCTCTGCCATACCGTCGCGGTGCATTAAGAACGAACTTTCTCGCTGCCGTATCACCTGGAAAATTATAGTATCAACATTAAATATTGTAATTATAATAATTCCCATAGAGTTCTGTGGATTTGGCTAAATAATGGTGTCGAAGTGTAAATTTTAAAATAAATTTTAGGATAATTATAAATAAATATGTGAAAAAGCTTCTGTGAAACTGTCCATATTATAGAATTTAATTACTATTGTGTTATATATTTCTGCTATAAATGCTAGTTATAGTAAAGAAATTCAATGGAATTTTAATTGTAACAGTCAACAAATTGTGATCAATAATATCATATTGTCAGTAACCCAGTTCTTGACTTTTATATGTTATACCGACGAATTTGGCACACATAGAAAAATGTAACTAGCGAAATGTAATGACTAAACCAAAACTCTGTGCAAGTAGGCGGGGCTTTAAGATAGTACATGGCCTTCTAGGAAATTGACACAATCCTATGAAAAATTTACCAAATCGATGTTTTGTATTCCCCTGTTTTCTCCGAATACAGTAAACCTATTTGATATATTTATATCCCGATATTTTAACGTTGAAGTTAAGTAAGTCCCTATCATTTTATTTTTGTTTATAGACTCTACATTTTTTTATAGTGAACGTCCAATCACGCGAGTAGAACTGGTATTTTTAGAAGTTCACTATGAAAAAAAAAAAAAGGGTTTGTAAGAAAAATTAAAATGACAGGGACATAGGTTACTTCACTATAAAAATATCAAGATATAAATTTATATAATGGGTAAATTATATTCAGAGGAAACACGGGAATACAAAACATCGATTTGGTAAAATTTTCATAGGATTTTGTCGAATTCCTAGAAGGCCATGTACGCTCCAAAAAATTGTCACTAGCGCCACAGAGCTTTTTGACTGTGCCATCCGGCAGAATACTGCAATTTTTTCATTATGTTTTGCAAAAATCAATGTATTATTACAATTATTTTCGAGGCTGTATATTTTGTTAACATTCATTTTAATTGATATTGAATTTATATATTGCTCATGAAAATGAGTAAATATAGAATCATATTGAAGTGTAAATAGTATTGTATCATTATGGAAAAAAAAAAACAGGAATTGATGATTTTTCCGACGCATTGTAAAAATTTTAGAAATATTTTTGTAAAATCTAAAATATTGTCACTAAAATAGATTACGTTTTTGGACTAAAAAGCGTAGAGCTGTGTTAGAATAATCGGAATATATGTATAATATGATATTATTAATATTGATTTACAGTTATTCAAAATAATGACAGATGTATATTTAATATTTTGATTAATAATTGAAGTTTACAAATATCGAAACTAAACTTTCTTATAATTTTAGTTCTTTTTTTCTGTGTCACAATTTTTAACTCATACGTAAAACGCTTAGTATTTTGAGAATGAAGAGTTTACAGAACTTATGGAATTCCAGTGAGATTTTATGCAAAGACGTTTCCATCCATTATAGAAGACTATTTTGAGGCAATTTGGCCTAAGCGCACTATGAATAACGTCATTTTTAGGTGTTAGCTCAGCACTTTATTTTGGCAAGAGGTAATTTGCTTGACTATTTAAAGACGTTGTCATTACAAAGACGCGCCAGCGTCACCCAAGCAAAAATACTTTTAAACAACTAACAGACAAACAAAGCAAAGTGAAACTGTTTAAAAACAACCACTTAACTGAACCAGGTCAGACAAAGTCTTTAACTAGTATTGGATTTGTCCATTAGGTATTATCTCTATAACCGCTTGGAGTTTGAAAAATGTGCTCGGTAGATGGCAATAGGCTCGCCCCTTTTACATGGCAATAACATACTGGCGAAATGTGGGTGTGCCTACTATGGGGCTGAGTCCTGGGTACACTTCTACCTACCCCTTCGGGAAAAAGGCGTGATTGTATGTTAAATCAGTAATTTCGAAGACGTGCCAGTGCCACCCAAACAAGAAACAGGTCAAGCTCCGTTGAAAACATGATAATAAGTACTTAACCGAATTAACTTACCAGTCTTTACATAAAATCTCATTGAACATTTCCATACTCGCCGTGGATGCAATGACCACTTCATGTGCCGCGATATATCGATATAATTAAGTTCTAGGCCACCAAGTGATATTCGCTTTTATAAGTATTTGTAGCTAATTTACTCACGGTACGGGCTAGAGTCGATACTGCGAAGTTTCCGCCATCTCTAGTCCTCATTTAGATGTAATGATTTAAACTTAGTTGATTTTATATTGATTATATCTTTTATTTGGTATTTTTAAAGCTGTTTGCTTGTTATACGGTATCTTATAGGACCGTTTATTGAACGTTTCCGACACTATTACGCCGTTATCAACACCGTTCGAATAGAAATTGTTGATGGAGAGCTGACGCACCGCACAGGGAACGCGACGCGTATTTTCATTCTGCACAAGGCCAGAACGCAATCATAGGAATCTGCTCGCGTAAAGATTGGAAATTGGAAATCACTTTTCAATCAACCCCCCTTATTACGAACAGCAGAAGTGTGGAAAGCATTTAATTGCTTAATGTCTGCTGTCAAATGGCATACAAAAAATGAAGTTTGACACCAAAATTTACTGCTGTTGTTACGCGATTGCATGTTCGTAATACCACCCAAGGTCTTTCAATCGATACAAGATTAGTACGCAAATACTCTTGTATACTTTGTATTGGCTTAAGTAACTAGCTTATTCCATAATATACAGTACATACAAACTATTCTTTTATAGGTCGAAATAAGCTTGCCGCGTGCAAACCATTATTTATATAGCTAATCCATTCAAACTCATAAATATTAATTCAATTAGGACGTAATCTCTCACTTTTGCACATCATTTTTTTAAAGTTAATGTA
Organism: Hemistola chrysoprasaria; assembly: GCA_947063395.1. NCBI lineage: Eukaryota > Metazoa > Arthropoda > Insecta > Lepidoptera > Geometridae > Hemistola > Hemistola chrysoprasaria. Next base: position 11,551,861 of record OX346725.1, read on the forward strand.
TTTAATTATACATGTATTATTATTTGTAATCACAGATTTAAAAATAGCAGGACCTACAATAAGCGAGCAAATTCCTACGGTGGCGTTCTGGCCTTGTATAATGTCGCCGTGAAATTGTAAGAACCGTTAGTATATAATTATTACGAACTATAAACTAAGTTAATTATAAACTAACGATTCTTACACTTTCACGGCGACATATACATTGTAATCAAAGATTTACAAATTGCATAACAATGTATACGCGAGCAGATTCCTATGGTAACGTTCTGGCCTTGTTCAGAATGGAGATTGGAAATACGTATCGCCCCGCGCTCGGCATGCGACAGTTGTGTACAAGGGCTAATACATTTTTATACTTACAATTTTTTTTTTACCGCCTACAACGTATCGATATAGTGGGAAAATCACTTAAGGTGTATATATTGAGACGCAGAAGAACAGATTTTAATAAAGTAGGTACATATTAAAGTTTTATAATAATCCTGAGTCTCAAATACGCTAATGCATTAATATGTAATGACGTAATTTTGGAAAATATAAACAAATTAGTTAGTAGTTAAGTATATTATAAAAACGTGAAATTGGTATTGTATAAATAATTGTAATATAGATGGGTAAAAATTGTTAGAACTGATTTATAATTAATTTGATTATATACGGCCATTGATAGCCAATATGGCGTTTGTGTATTTGTCATAGTATATTTTGAATTAGTAATATTGCGTGATGATTACATGCTAGTTATTTTTGAAATTAATAAAATACTTGAAAAATATATTTGTGTTTTGAAATTGTAATTTGAACTCATGATTTTGTTACGGTTTGGACGTTGCGTTTTATCTTGACGAGTCTGAACATAGGCTCTGCGAACTAGCACATGAAAACTCAACATTACATACATTACATTTACAATAAACATTTTTTCGTATACCTACTTGTTTATCCGGGAATAACAGTTTTCTTCACCAGTTTACATGCGCTGAAATTCGCAGAGCCTATGTTCGGACTCGCTAAGATAAAACTCACGTACTGGGTGATGCGGCCTAAAAGTATGGGCAGACGATCGAACTTTGTGCGGCCATATCATTGTGCTACCTTATCTGTGACCGGGGTGGTATTACGAACATGCAATCGCTATAACAACAGCAGTAAATTTTGCCGTCACACGTCATTTTTTGTATGCCGTTTGACAGCAGACATTTAGCAATTTAAACGCTTTCCACACTTCTGTTGCGTCCGTAATAAGGGGGCCGAACTTGGTTCGCCACCATACCATGTTCGATCGTCTGCCGCACCGTCCGGCGAACATTATGTATATTATACCTTGGTACGGTGGTACGGTCGCTTGCAAATCAGAGGTTCGATTATGTGGCGTGAACACCGTACACTCGGGACTATCTGTTCAGTGGTATTGACACAAACCGGATGCGTTAATATGTATCCATATCTCATATTTTATATAAACAATAGAATGTTATGTATACACTTCTCAGAATTTTGATAAGTTAGTGACTAAGCACATATAGGTATTTTAATCTTTGTTTGGGGTTAAAAAACAGTAGTTTGCTTTGACAGATGCCTTTATTACGCAAAAATAGTAAATAGGTATCATATATAATAGGTATTAATAGTATTTTACAAAACATTGTCATATTTTATTATTATACTTAGGTCCCCTTTCACTCATGTGGTACCCACATAATTATTTGCATCCTAAGTCTAAGCCAACACATTGAGAAGAACAATTGTATTTAAAACTTACAAATATTGGCTATACATTATTATGTTTATCTTAACATTAATAAACAAAAAACTAGCGCAATGCTATAAAATTGATCAACTACGTCCAAACGTAGACTCATCAAACATCCAAAAACAATATCATTTGGTAATACTCCTAAAAAAACGTTGGATATCCTTCGGCCCTTCAGTATAAACAAACTTCTGGAATGCGTGCGGGTCATCAGCTGGGTTACCCGGGAACATCGCCCATAGGTAATTAGACGCAATTAGCTTGTCACTGATATACTCAACAACCGGCCTTCCGTCTAAATATTGCATTCTTGCAACTTTCATCACCAGCGGTTCGGGCATTTTCTTCAGTTGAAACTTCCTCAGTGCACAGATCAGAGGAAAGTAATGGAACTGCTTGACGAAATGTTCAGTTCCAGACACAGCTGATAGGAATAAAGCGCTTTGGCTGAAGTCTTGGTTGTTCCATACTAAGCCTAATGCTTTAGACTCTGTGCAGTTGACTTCGGTGAATTCGTTCCTGTGTTCGAACACGTAAGCGGCGACGAGGCCCGCTAGGCGTGTGAATGTGAAGTCGTATGCTGTCACGTTATCGTTGAGCCCTCGTTTTTTGACCATCAGTGGCTCACTGTAAAAACACACGATATAATGAAATTATTGCTTTAGTGACTTATTAGCATGGCCGTAAGCATGAGGGGTTGGGGTAGGGGGTTCAAACCCCTCGTTCAAGAGGGCACGGAACACCATTCCGGATTGGAGGATGATTCTCCGCTCGTCTCGAGACTAGAGAATACCTGCGCTTGTTGCGCGAGGTGGTGGGCGGGGGCGGTTCTTTCGCGTCCTCCCACACGTTTGTTACAGCGTTCGGGAGGGCGGGAAACATTCATAATATACCTAATTTCATCCCAATCGGTTCAGTAGTTTTGGCGTGAAAGAGTAACAAACATCCATCCATCCTCACAAACTTTCACATTTGTATTATTAGTAGGATTCCTCTTATTACCTATCTCTCAGCCTATTAATCATTAAAGAATTACCCAATCAATAAAGCACCTTAAATAGACACAATGTTGGCCATTGGCTTTTGGACATCTGTCCAGTGTTTCAACAAATAGGCGTCTTTTGTATTTATATAGACTAAGCAGTTTATTCCTTTAAAATATAATATTTCACGATATGCATGAATTTTATATTGTAAACAGGAATCTGATGACTCGGCAATGGTGTTTAATGTTTATTAATATGCTGTTGTTACTGGCCCGCATGGGACACATCAGGGAAACGCTTTTTCTCTAATGGTTAATAAGAAATCACTGATTTAAAGAAAAGGGGAGCTAGGGTACATTCTCCCAGCACTTAATCAACAACTGGCACATGCAATTTGCTCAGTGTATGTTCTCGGAGTTTACAATGGACTTCCAAAAAGTAACGCCAAATTCAATCAATTATAATTACATTGCATAATATTTGAAAATACTCACTTCTCCTTTATAAACATTCCGTCCACCTGGATAGACTCCCCTGGCGCCAGCTCCTTCAGCTTCCAGCGCAGTTCGTATCCTCGCCACAGGATCTTGTCTATATTATCCTTCTCCTTAAGAAACTCTGCATCTTTGTATTTCTCATAGAAATTATGTCCGTTGAAGATTTCCGGTTCCTTGAATTCGAACTTTTTGACTGATGGTATTTCGTGATCTATGGAGTGAAGGAAAGGGAAAGTAAATAAGTAGGTAGCCTTAGCTTAAAATTAAACGCCTTGGAACATCAGATATTAGCCAGTAAAAGTGTCATCCAAGTCGGCCCACATTTCAGAGATTAGTGGGAACAAACACAGACAAAAAATGTAGTAAATTGTTTATGTTATAAAAGTACATATTGTGTAAACTTTCATATGGATTAAATAAAAACCTGTATTTTAATAAAAGTTATTTATTTGTATGTATAGATTTTATATACCTACTCATAGATATAATATAGTTCTGGGACTGTGTTGTGTATTTATGGGACGAACTTTTGATTCTACCAATGAATAAATAACAGATAACATAACATACATTCACGCCTTTTTTCCCGAAGGGGTAGGCAGAGGTGTACCCAGGACTCAGTCCCATAGTAGATACACCCACATTTCGCCAGTATGTTATTGGTCCCATGTAATAGGGGGCGAGCCTATTGCCATCTACCGGGCACAGTTCCAGACTACAGGCAGTTATTGAGATATTTCCTAATGGAAAAATCCAATATTTAACACTGCCTGACCTGGGGATCGAACCCGGGACCTCTTGATTGGCAGTCGAGCATGCGCCCTCTACGCCATCGAGGCAGTCGAAGAAGTCGAGAGAGAACAGATAACAGTACGTACATATCCTTATAAATTATAGCTTGATATGTGACAGCTCATCAAAAATCTGATTTTTGGTCATGTTTTCTTAAATTAGGTACATGGTAACAGGTAATTTATAATTAAATGATTAATCAAATACGTTATATAACTAAATTTACGGAAATATGGCTAAAAATTGATTTTTCTTCAGATGTCAAGTATCAAACTATGTTTTTATGGTACTTTATCATGACTACTTTAAAATGAGGAACATTTTTTATCTCACAGATCACAAGAATGAATTATAACTGTACATTGTTCGATCACCAAGCCGCCTGCTAAGCGTGCTGATTACGGCAAAATCCCCCTTATCCATCAACATCAGCATCAGCAGCAGGAAGACGTCTCCTGCTGAACACAGGCCTCCCCATAGAACGTAAACTGTCTTCCTGCTGCTGATGTTGATGGTTGTTAAATTCAATGATCCATATTTATTAGGTATTGGTACTTACATTCTTTCATCATTATTAATTGGTTATTCAGTAGCTGTCTTCAGTTTAAAAAACCCACACTCACTCTTTCAAATCGCTTTTTGTAATCAATTATTAAACTATGAACTTAGGTACTATAACTTGACCACATCAATAATAAAACAACAACTTTTTAGAGACCAATCACAGTGAAACCACAATGAAGTGTGAATCAAATTATTAAAAAAACAAAGTAAAAGTTATTTTTCTAGCTCCAGTCACAGATCACTATAATTAGTACTACGTACTCCAGTACAATAGGGTAAAAGTGGTGGGGGTTGGGGGCATAAAGGTGTGTTCATAATATGGCGTAGTAAAGCGAGATTACATTATCAGTCGCGACATACGGACGCGGCTATAAGGTAATCTGAACAATGAATTAACACTAAGCCTTTACATTACAAAGAAACGTCCGTGAACGCAACCTTGAATGACCATATGCCTTCGGACGTCTGAAACCGATCTGGCTGGCTGGATTTTCACTTTAGCCGAGAGAATGTCCGAGAGAAGTGAATACACTGTTCAGTCGCGTCTAGCTGTCGCGACACACGGACGCGGCTGATAATATAATTCTACCATTAAAATTAGCAGCGTCGCGGCTGTTTCGGGCTGAGCGACAGGTTACACTCGTTACACATAATATTATCTACGATTATAAATTAATTAATTTATACAACCTAGATTCTTCATAATATTATGTACTATCTATGCTAAATTCTAAATTAATGTTCATAGTAGGTTTATAGTAGCGAAGTTAAGGCCACCAGTGTAATAGGGAAAACGTGTACGAGATGATCTGTTGACATGAGATGAACCTTCCACATTACTGCAAATCTATTAACGTCATCTAGAATCTAGATGCTTACATTGGTACAGAGTACAGTCATAGAAGAAAGACGGGTACAGTACACATGCGTTTTATCTTGGCGAGTCTGAATGTAGTTCAACATAGGCTCTGCGAACTTTAACGCACGTAAACTCGTGAAGAAAACTGTTATTCCCAGATAAACAAATATACGAACCAATGTTTATTGTAAATGTAATATTCAGTTCTGAAAAGCATCATCACTCACCTTTTGGTGAAGGATGTATTATAAAATGTTATGAATGCAAAGAGTACTGAAGCTTGATCCTGATGAAGACTAAAATAAAGATTTTTTAGATTTTTAAGATGATTAAGTAATACTGTGAGTTAAGTATATTTTATTTAATCCTATCAAAAATTGGGACATTCCTTGTGGATGATCCTGGAAACGGGTACAAAACAGGTAACAATACTGACACTAACACGGGGGTGTACAAGATGATTCATTTGGAGGGTTTTAAAAATTGTGATGCATAGTTAAAAACAATTAGAAAATTAACATTTTAATAATGATAATTGGTAAATCTACCTATAAAATTACTGCAAATAAACGTTTTTATTATTGCCTAGTAGTTTTATTATAGGACTAGGAAGTCATATTATTAAAGTTTCTACCTAATACCTACTTAGATATGCATTCGTACGTGTGAATGTGTGGGTAGGTAAGGTACTAGGTACGGAGGTACGGGATGTTATTTCGTCACAAAGTTATCTCGTACCACTTTTGGCCATTTTTCCGTACATTCAAAGTTATCTTGCCACAAGCACAAAAAATGTGTGTTGCCACAGGTAGGTAACGGCTCCTACAGGGACTTCCCATCCCGACATAACCCGGCCTTGCCCCTCGCATTTATCTCCATCCCCTGCGGGTATCTGTATGCAGATTTCCCTGGGTGAAAAAAAAAGTAAGTAACGGCTATTGTTATTTTGCCACACGTCTCAAAGTACTATCAGCAAATTAAGTTTTACTTAATAATTTTATTCGACTAATTAAAGGTACATTGCTTTGACAAAAGATTTTTAACCTCAACTCATAATGCTTCGCTCCTTCCGAAATGCATTTTTTTCATTTAAATGTATATATGCGTGGATATAAAGAAACGCTTGCTAGCGCTCGCGTCTATCTGAACATAGCCTTATTAAAATAACGTCACACGTTATGTTGACGTTTCGACTCTTGGTTATTCCCCGAACCATAGATCAAACGAGTGTGTTTTTTATTGATGACTTTAGACGATTAAGCATCTGCCAAAGTCAACATCTTCAATAAGTAGCTCGCTCCGGCTTCGCACGGGTAGCAGAAGTAGGTAGGGTCAGGGAGGCAACAGTGGCTCGGTATTTTTTCAGAGAAGGAAAAAATGATAAAAACGTCATAGCTTTAGCCTGGAATTTATACACATTGTTGTTATTACATTATATTTTAACTTAGCATTTACGAATCTTCGTTATGTACTGCATAAAGAAAATTAGGACCCTAAAACCAAAAGAAGGGACTGTGCACTACTGGGTGTACACACTGACTCACTACCGTGGTATGCAGTGACACTAATAGTACACAGTACAGGCGTAGTAATAACTAAAATAAACGACGATTTTTATAATATTTTTTATGAAAAATTTAAAAGAGACAATCACAAGTTGTTTCTTTAACAAATAAGTACGATTTTAGGCAAAGTAATAAGATCTAAGACATCTGTGTCTGAATTAACAATTTTAGTCTATTTCTCTCATATCAAGCTACAATAACTACTATTGAGATCAAAATTTTTCGAAATCTTATAGCTGACTCATGAGTCACTGTGTACTTTTCAAAAATGAGCCCCAGTGTGCACCACTTCACCATTTTCAAAATATTTCGTCACAGCAACCGAAACCGAAATCAAATATGAGAAATCACGAGACCAAGACAATTGACACAAGACATACTATACAACAAAAGTATTGGTTATCACCAATTGTAACAAGCAAATTTATGAAAACAATTTAAACTCACCTCTCAAAGTATTTTTGTGAGAGCAAAAACAAAAAAATTGTGATAACACCACCAGGCCGCGCTCGTTCCCCGATCCGCCTGGTTAGAATGTGTAGGGTACCAAGCGTTAGAAATAAGTGATAGAGACAATTGTATATTCCCTTTTGTTTTGTCAGAATCATAACTGAGCCACTGTAGTCGACTGAGTCACCATTGCCTCCTTGACCCTATAGTGAACGTTTTAACAGGAGTAAATTCGTGATACATTATTTATATTTATATAGATATAACCCTTATGGTTTACGCAGCGCACTCAAATTAATGACTATTTCTGTTACAGTGACCAAACCTTAACAGATGTAAGTATCAATTTTCCGCGGCCGATTTTGTAGATGTTTAAGTACTACAAATCCCTAGTACATTTATAGTACTCTGTGTACATTACCTATCTCTACCACCAATAGTTTTCGTACAGCATAAAAAATAACGACTTCTTCGATTATTGTGACGAAACCAAAATAGACGGATATAATGTCCGTGAACTATTTTGTAGATATTGATAATAATAATCACTACAAACATCTAGTAAATGCATTATTATATTCTACCACCAATCATTTTCACACAGCATGAAAAATAATCACTGCTTCGATTATTGTGACTAATCCTAAATAGATGGATACCTATATATAATATCCGCAGACTATTTTGTAGATATCGATAAGTAGTACCTACAAACCCCTAGTACATTACCTTATATTCTAACACCAATAGTTTTCCCAGCGTATGCATATTATAATAACTGTTTCGATTATTGTGATTAAACAAAAATAGATGAATATAATGTCCGTGGACTATTTTGTAGATATTGATAAGTACTACCTACAAACCCTTAGTAATTAGTACATTATTTTATTCTACCATCAATAGCTTTCACAGCGCATGCTTATAATGACTGTTGCGATTATTGTGACTAAACCACAACTAAACCTAAATAGATGGATATAATATCTGCAGACTATTTTGCAGATATCAATAAGTACTACAAACTGATATCTGATACATATTTATGTCGCAAGTTAGTTCCACACTTGGCCACATTTATAATCATTCTAAACATAGAGTAGGTAATTTTTAGACACGGCCCCTATCCATCGTTTAGTTGGAGTCGACAAAACATGGGTGGATAAAAACATAAGGCTCATAAAAATGTATGAGATGGCAAGCAATGTGCAGCTAACGAGAGGGTCAGACGGACAGTCTAGTTATTCCGCGCCGTCGGTAATTGTGACAAATGATTCAAGCCAAACAACCAGCCGTAAATTCTGCCTGCGACTGACTGGCCGAGCATTTTTGGAAATTTTATTTTTGCTGTGGTCTACTCACATATGATAGCGCTTTTACACGATATCAATCAGTGAAGAATTTTTATGAAGAATTTTATAGAAAGAAATTTGACCCAATCCTATGAAAAATATACCAATTCGATGTTTTGTGTTCCCCTGTTTCCTCAGAATATTGTTAGCCCATTCTAATTTCTCTTCTTATATTTGTATAGTTAAGTGAACTAAGTCCCTGTAATTTGAGTTTCTCTCATAAACTGGCAGTTTTTCCATAGTGAAGACGTTCACTACAAATAAATTAAGAGTTTATGAACACAAATGAAATGACAGGGACATAGTTTACTTCATATTTAAAATATCAGGAGGAGAATATATCAAACACCTACATTTATATTCGGAGAAGAAACGGGACTATACAAAACATCGATTTGGTAAATTTTCTATAGGATTGTGTCAAACTGCTAAGAGATCCCCTTTCCTGTTTATTGTCCGAATTAACTGTGGTCTAGTCTCTCATTGTCTCTCATGGCGGAGGTATAGGTACCTACACGATAATATAATATGTATTTCGGTTCATAATATTATAATGTAATGTTCAATACGCAATGATCAGTTCAGTTCAATAATAATAACAGTTTTCTCCGCGAGTTTACATGCGCCAAAGTTTGCAGAATCTATGTTGAGGCTCGCCAAGTTATACCGGCCATCTATACCGGCCATATCGTAAGGTTTTGTCATAATAGGCCACAGAACTAAAGTCTTTTTCCGTGATCTGTGCGATAGGCTATTATGGCGTCAATTTTTACCGTATAGGTGTGTATATATATAAGTTGAATTTTTGCCCTATTGTCTTTCTCCTAAATATTCGTAAACTATAAAAAATTAATGTAAATTAATTTACGATTATAGCTAGTCACAGAAAATTCAGGCTTTTAGCTTTATCCACAACGAAGTTACAGGGGGTCGAAAATGCTGCGAGTTGCTTCGAGAAAAGCATCCTACGGAATGTGGTTCCTTTATTTTTGTAGATACTCGACTGTGCACCTAGATTATGCACCCATGTGGACAGCTACCCTTTTTTGAAAGAACGTTTTTAGTAAGTATACAACCTTCATAGTATATATAGATATATCGGGTAATAACGCCAAACTATTGTAACGTAATACAAAAGTAATCTGAAACGCCGTCTTCGGGTTAAACTCCCACATTGTAAGACACGCGCTCGTCCCAATAGAATGATAGAAATATACATTTAAACAAACTGACTTTTATTGTACAAAGCTCCTGGAAAATAAGCTTTATTTATACCGCTATAGAGTTGACAATAACAGATTACGTATGTCCCGAGAGAACAGTTATTGCACAAACGTGGAAATCCGGGATTGTTAAAATTTGCGGGGAAAATGCCGCGTGTGCACATTCGACTTATTGTGCTGTTTTAGGATTTAATGATTTTTTTGTCGGAAGGCGGATACTGTGTTGACTTCGTAACATCAGGAAATGGACCGGAATATTAAGAATGAGTACCTAACAATTGTTTGGAGGCTTGCCCTGCACTAGGAGAAATAAAAAAGAGAGGATGAATGCCGAACTTCTATAATGGGGAGGCACTTACGAAAATAGGAGACAATTTTTGTCGAGTAAATAATACATTAATGGAGAGATAATAATGGATTAGCAAGTTGAAGTGGCAATGGGCATCAGGGCACATAGCACGTAGAACTGATGGTCGATGGGGCTGTAAAGTTCTCGAATGGAGACCGCAGAAGATCTGATAAGGACGGTAGGAACACGCTGGATACAAGCCGCTTACAGCCGGAGTGGTTCAAAATCTACGGGGGAAGGCCTATGTTCAGCAGTGGACGTCCTATGGCTGAGATGATGATGATGAAATACCTAATACAAATATTTAATGATATTGTAGCTACCTCGGAAACGACTAATGACTTGATAATTTTAATATTAGTTCATAACGTACCTACTTATCAGCCATTAAAAAAGAGGCAATTAAGATATCTACTATTATCACCATAATAAAATACGTATAGGTAGGTATTAGGTATGTATTATGTATGTGATTATTAAAAATTAAAACGTAGGTAAAACTGATAGTAGAAACTATTTGGATTGTACATACTTAATTTACTAAGCATCTTCATCATCAGTCGTATTCCTGACGTCTTTAGGTATTAGATCGTTTTCTTCACCATGGCGTGGGTCGCGTTGTGGATGGACGATATAGGAAAGAGCACTCTTGAAAAACTCATATCGAAGTCGGTTCATATGATGACACAGACAGACACACTGACACGTGAACGTCCAACGGAAGACAAGCGCTGGCTGTTCACAGTCAGCACCATGCTGAGTTGGGGCCGTGTTGGGAAACACTGTTTCTTTCTTCATGTGTCATATATGTCATATACTTAATATATAATCAATTTAACTAATAACTTAACAGAAATTATAAATAAAAAATATCATTTAGGTCGCCTCCTGCAGGTAAGGTGCCCAAAAAACTAGCTACTGTTTAAAATGTAGCATGTGGAGTCTAGGAATTGTGTGTCTCATTAAATGTATTTTCTTTCTTTATTTCTTTCTTTGAATCTTATAACGCCTTTCGTTTTTCGGTTGGGGGTTAAAACTTGTAAGTACCTACTAACATTTTAAATGTTCCCAATTAATACAAAAATGGTCAGAGTTACCTAACCCTACATTGTCTGGTTCCTATTAATAACATCGGTTCATTCAATTTAAGCTCTCCTGTAATCCCATAATCCACCGGCATGTCGGATGAATAGAACAATTATATTAAAAGCAAACGTGTACTTTTAGAATGAATCCGCAACGTTGTGTAATTGCATTGTCAGCGAAATGTAATAATCATATATTTTATGTTTGGGTACGTTGTTGAGAAACATCCGTTGTCATTGGTGATAGGTATTTATTTAGAAATATCTTCATCATCTCCGCCGTTGGTTAGCTACTACTGAACATAGGCCTCCCCTATTGAGGGGTTTTGCCAATACTCGACACGTTTGGCAGGCGGGTTGTCGAGTGCAGTTCGAATGGTTTGTTGCAGAGGACGCTGCTGCCCGTCCTCTGGATCTGTTAACCCTTAGCCGGCTCTTACGGCAACCACGGGTAGAGAGGGTGGAGTACTATTCTAAAGCGGGTAACTCCGCGGCTTAGAAATATCTTATTTTTAACAAATGGGGGGGACCCCACTTGCGTAGACACGTTAGTTCCTTCCCGTCAGAAGACGGGTTGCTAGAAAGCAACGATGGTGCAGGCTGGTGTAACTTTGTTTGTTGCTAATTTAATTTAATTAGGAATTTTACATAATCCTATATGAAATACTTCCCAATCGATGTTGGGTATGCCCCTATTTTCTGTTGTACATGGACCACAACACACTGCTACGTTAAAAAACAACTATTTATGCCTATAGAAATTTAAATATTTGCACGACAGATAATATTATGTCAAATAAGGAATGAACAGTGTATTAATATTTATAAGATCTTATTCGCACCTGTATTTACGCAAATAAACTTTTCATGCATTCATACAAAGTGGCTGCAATTCATAAGACATAAAAAAACATACATTCACGCCTTTTTTCCCGAAGGGGTAGGCAGAAGTGTACCCAGGACTCAGTCCCATAGTAGATACGCACCCACATTTCGCCAGTATGTTATATGACATAATATAATATTATGTGGGACTGACAGTTCGACTCCGGCTTTTGTATATAATTTAGATTTTGTATTTTCATTCAGTCAACTGTCTGCTATGGCCGCGGTGTGGTTTATTTTTATTATAGTTTTGTGGTTGCGTTTTGGTCAGTAGGTATCACACAAGTGATGGTCGCAAATGATTGCAATATGTATCTTAGAGTTATTAACTCTAATAAGAGCCTGTTCTCACGGACCACGACCACACAACAACGCAACGAAAAGGGCGGGCCCTAATTTGTATGAAAATGAACAGTTAAATTCGCACGAAATTATTTATAAAATTATAGTGTGTGGGCGCTGATGTGTGGATGGCTGATAAATAAGAGCTCCAACGCCCACTTTAAGAAGATATATTTGAATATTAACAATTTGTGTAATATTATTGGTTGGTGCGACTGGTTATCGCCGTTCGAGTGTCGCGGAGCGCCGGCAATCCACCGCTCCCCACTTCACCGCCCTTCCCGCTGGGTCGCAGCGTAGACATAGTGAACATACAATACATACAATCTCGCCTTTTCCCGATGGGGTAGGCAGAAGTGTACCCAGGACACCCACATTTCGCCAGTGTGTTATTAGTCCCATGTTATAGGGGGCGAGCCTATTGCCTTTTACGGGGCATAGTTCCAGACTGTCAAAGAAATAATTCCTAAGGGAAAAACCCCATAACACTTTGCCTGACATAGGGATCGAACCCGTGACCTCATGATCGGCAGTCGAGCTTACGCCCACTTCGCCACCGAGGCAGACAGACCCATAGTGAAAATTGCTCCAATGTCAAATTGTGACTCGTTTAGTGTAACTCGTTGGGAACCCACCCAAATTACCTATGAGTAGGTTTACCACTAAATACACACCACAGTAAAATCCGGTATTACGATGATAGAAATCTTAGGGAAGTCGTGAAAATTCTTAACGACATCATAATCTTGTTTACGATATTGTCTATTCATTACATGTGTGCCAATATTTATTTGGATTATTGTATGTATGTATTTGGTAAGTATCTATGCCTTAAATTTTCTATTATTCAAGCAGTTCTGTGGCTTAAGTACAGCAAGTAGGTATTGTGATTGGATTGTGAATTGTGTATCTCTTGTAATCGGTTTACACTAACTAAAACTATTTGACGGCTCACTGAGTTTGTCTGCAGGAAGCAAGCTGGCTTGCTGGCGTATAGGATATAATGGAAACTATGTATTTTATACACATATTCGTGGGTAGGTGACCAATATAAGCCATTTTCAATTGTGAAATTGAGTTTTTGGATAGCCTAGAGTTGAAGTCCATGCGGACAATCGAGAAGTTTGTTAAATCATTTGTGTGCATGAACATGTCTGTTTGATCTGTGTCTGAGTGTTATAAAACATAACATACATTCACGCCTTTTCCCGAAGGGGTAGGCAGAGGTGTACCCAGGACTCACTCCCATAGTAGATACACCCACATTTCGCCAGTATGTTATTGGTCCCATGTAATAGGTGGCGAGCCTATTGCCATCTACCGGGCACAGTTCCAGACTCCAGGCAGCTGGGTGTTATAATCTTATATAAGTATGTATATCAGTCATCTGGTTACCATAGTACAGGCTTCGAGCCTAGTTTGGGACTAGATGACTGTGTGTGGAATTTGTCCCATATTATTATTATATATAAGGTCCACGTAAAGCGGTGTTAACAGCAAACACGGGGTTATTTTTAAAAATCTTTTATTACAAATTAAGAATATGTAATTAACTTGTGCCATCAACATTTAGGAGCAAAACTCTGCAAAGGTGCAAATTTTGACATTTAAACTATTAACCCAGTGTTTATCAAGTCTACATGTATTTAATTTATTATTAAATAGATAAAAAAATAACCTGATTTGTAAGCTATTTTCTAAGGTTCCCTATTCATTCGCATACTATTTAATAGCCGTAGTATTTATTAGCCATAATTTTACAACTCATAAAATTTTAAGCCATAATATATGTAATAGCTAATGATCACCAGTCATAACGTCAATACTCCTATTATAACTTGTTATAGTTTTAATTGTCCTAACATTTGAAACCTATAATATTCTATGTCCTAACCATTGATAACCATATTATTTTATGCCATAATTCTAACATGTCCTAACTATTGTTATCACTAAAATTATGTGTCATAATCATACTCGTATATTGCTCGAATGTTAACTTTGTCATAATAAAAATTAAACCTAACCTAACCTAACCTAAACAATAGAATTTTGAATGTTCTTAACTTATAACGTAGTAAACATCTTTTCTATGCAGCAAACTGTTGATATATTACATTGCTATAAAAAATATTATAGTAAGGCGCTATTATTGATTATGAATAAAAATGAAGGTAGTTTCATTATTATAAAAATAACACAAAGTCAAATTTTAGTGTTAATATTTGGAACAAAGTGCTTAAACGACTTTTTAAATTATAATTACAATGGAAAACAAGTACAAAATATTTACAACAAAAAAAGGAGCCAACAAATTAAATATCAGTGGATTTACATATAAAAGAAATCGAGTAAATAAAAAATATTATTATTGGGTATGTGAGTTATGGCGAGATCCTACGCATAAATGCAATACAAGAGTGTTACTATGTTACGGTATATAATCATATTATACCTCACTTGCAAAAATACGTACAATACTGATTATATACAATAACAATTATGAACAATGAAAATTAGGACATACACCATTATTAACTATAAAATTATACATAACAACCATTATGAAAACTAACAATAGGAATAAAAAATAATATACACAAGAATATTATAGCAATTAAATTTTAGGACAATTTATCAGTATTACTACAAAAAAATATGTATTTCCAATATTATGACTAGAGGAGGTTATGACAATAAATGATGTATGCGGAAAAATTTTATGACAAAAGACATTATGCGAATCAATAGGACACCATTTTCTAACTATTTTGTATAAAATGAAAAACTTCAATAAATAATTTATTAAAGTATCCACCTGATCTGTTAATATGATTCTTTCTTTAGTTAGTAGATGGCTATCGTAATTTTCAAAAGTCATAAGAGTTGGTTTAATTGAATTCAGCGAAACGTCGAGAGTTCCCGGTCGAGGAAAGCAGAGGATGGGCGGTGAGGGGGCACATCCCGTTTTAACTTTCCGGCCCGATGGCACTCACCACTACCATGGTAATAGACAAAACAACAAATAAGGAATGAAAATAAAGTACCTAAGACGTAAAGTTCATAATTAAAGGTACTCTCCATACAACCAACGTGTTTTATAAATTGTCACACCTGTGTCAGTTATTCTTCCGCTAAGCATTAATATGCAAATATTACTGTATTCTGGGGGGCTATTGGCGTTCTCGGTGACTATCACTTAAGTGACTATTATCTTGATTTGACATTAACTACAAATGTCAAAGTCCGGTTACTAACCAAAGACATTGAGATAAACTTACTAAGTAGACTGTGCACTGTGTCGGTCCCGAGTGAGAACCACTCGCAGTGTCTATCCTTGTCTTTTTCTCTCCTCCAAATTTGACAGTGCACAGTCTTGTTAGAAAGGTAAAACGTCTTTGTAACGAACTCAAACCACAGAACATAAAGACTTAGGCCTGATAGCGACTGGTGATTATGAAGAACGCCAATGGCCCTGCTGGTCTGAAGGGCAATGTTACCAGCGAAATTACTGGGCTGGACGAGTTTTAACAACTAATATCTCAGGGTGATGCCCCGCGGTTTCACGTAGTCTTCGTTCCCGTGGGAATATCGGGATAAAAAGTACTTTTTATGTTATTCCAGGGTCTAAACTATCTATACACCGAATTTCAGCCCAATCGGTTCAGTAGTTTTGGCGTGAAAGAGTAATAAACATCCTTCCATCCATCAATCTAACCAAAACCGCGCTAGATGGCGCTGGAGGTGAGTTAGAACTAGCAAGAGTTTTGTTCACACCTGTTAAAAACATAATTTTTTTACATTGTAGGTACTTACTGAAGTTTGAGATTTATAATTTACAATATTAGTAGGATTAGTAAGACTAGCTGTGCCCCGTGGTTTCACCCGCGTAGTCTACACTATCTACTATCTATCTATCTACTATCTATATACAGACTAAATTTCAGCTCAATCGCTTCAGTAGTTTTAGTGTGGAAACGGAACAAACATAAGACAAAAATAGTGCTGGCGCAGTTTTATTTATGATATGATGTTACATAATATGTAAGGTACGTATTTGGTTTCGTATTTACGTTTTCCTTAAAAACTTTGTAATTAAATAATAATGCAAGATCGTGGTAGGGGTCAGTATTCAATTAACTTGAGCCTCGTTGTAGTAGATACCTTCGCACTTTTAGTTATGTCTGACGCTACCATTGTTATATATTATGTAACTTCCGTGTTTTCATGAACATTCTGTTTACATATTTACCTTACTGCTTTTTGTTTCAGATTTAATTAATTTCATTAAGGGAAAGATTGTTTTTGTGTAGTGTTTTATGATCTGGGGGCTAGATAGTACAGGTTCCTATCTAAATCTTGTTTCAGATGATAATTTAAACGTTTGACTGTAGGTCATAAAGTGCTCACTAACAATAAGCACACTGCTTGATAAAACCTGAAGGCTGTCGTCTAGAGGTCGCAGACGCCCTAATGTTTTTTTTTTTTTTTTTTTTTTTTATGATAGTGAGTGACAAGCCGAGCTCATCAGATGCCTGATGGTAAGCATCATGATTGCCCATATCAGACACAGTGCCACCCAGTATTTTAAAATTCAAAATTCTGCGCGGCACTGCACTGCGCCTATCACCCTGAGATATGAGTTGTTGAATCTCATCATGCCCAGTAATTTCGCTGGTAACATTGCCCTTCATACCGGAACACAGTAATGTTTGGACATTACTGCTTGGCGGATGAATAACTGGCAAAGGTGTGGTACTTCCCCAGGCGGCCTCCTGCAAAAGAGGCCTACCACTACACAATGTGCGCGAGCCTAGGTACTTTCCAGACGCAGTTCATTGCAAAACGGCCATTTTGCCGTAAACTTTGTACCACGTGCACAGAATTAACAGGAAAGAGGACCTCTTAGCAGTTTGATACAATTCTATGGAAAATTTACTAAATCGATGTTTTGTATTCCCCTATATCCTCCGTGGACTGCCTCGGTGGCATAGAGGGCGCATGCTCGACTGCCAATCAAGAGGTCCCGGGTTCGATCCCCAAGTCAGGCAGTGTTAAATATTGGATTTTTCCATCAGGAATTATCTCAATAACTGCCTGGAGTCTGGAACTGTGCCACGGGGAGGGAGGGTGGAGCACTATTCTAAAGTCGGTAACTCCACGGCCCAATATATAATTTAAACTGTATTAATTTGAATAATTCTTACCCTTCATGATCGTAACCTGCAACTGCAATAAATACTAATAAGTAATAAGCACACTTTGCGAGGATTACCTGTTCCTGCACGTCCGTAGACCTCAACCAACTTAATTAAAATAGCTTCTATTCTTTTGCAGATAACGTGTAAATTTCCTTGAAGGTGAAACCACTATCCTACTAATTTTTTTGTATTGAAGATTTGTGTGTATCAACCCTCAGATCTCGAACCGCCAATTAATAGGGATTTGTGCGCCTGTGTGCTGTGCAGTCTCGGTTTAACGAACGATTTCTGAATAGCCGCTCATGTCACGGGTTATTGTGGAACTTTTATACTAATTGCCCACTCGTACGCTACTGTAGGTACTGGATACAATGGTTTTAATAGTCCTCAAAAGAATATTTTTCTTTTGGAAGACTATGGGGACAGAGTCCTGGGTACACCTCTGCCTACCCCTCCGGGAAAAGGCGTGATTGTATGTTATGTTGGATTTACCGGCCCTAATGCGTTCGGGTTTTCATAGCAAAATTGCATGCAAAGAGGAAAAAGAGGATTTGCGGGCGGGAGGGCGGTGCACTTTGCATGTTGTTTTGACACTAAAAAATCAGATCTAATAACTAAAGATTCTTGTTCCAGAAGTCTACAATGGAGTTCCGAAAAGTAACGTCAAATTCAATCAATTAATAATATTTCTGTTACTCAGTTACACGATCGCGAATGTCCTTCACACAGAAATACAATATCAATTTAACGGCCAATCCAAACACCCGTTGCGACAATAAATATAAGAATGAGTTAACGATAGCACGAGGGTCATCGCGCACCACACCGACTATCGACAATGACAACAAACGGCCGAGTGCGGCGTGACAACACTTCATTATGTCAGTATTGAACAACATGACGACTAGGGAAAAGCCGCGGGCTGCGTCAATGAAAATAGTTATCGATATCGAATAATATCTTTCAAAACTAGATGTTAAAGAGCTTATTTTTCAGATATACAAAATTATTTTTTACTTTTATATGTGGAAGGATAGACTTAACTTTAGGCGGAAGACGTGCACTGCTGAACATAGGCCTCCCCCACAGAACGCCATAAACTACCTATTCATATGGAGGATTTTGCTGTAATCACCACGCTTGGAAGGCGGCTTGGTGATCGCAGTAGTTAGAATACTTGGCAACGGAAAGCGCTGCTGCCCGCGCTATCCGAATATGTCGCTCTGCCGGGTCTCACAGCTCCCACGGAGTGAGAAATGGGTGACCCTATGATGTTGCCAGAAATGACACAGCTATAGATATTACATAATATGATATTATTTACATAATTAAAGAATAATAACCTACATTTAAATTTTGTCGTTTAGATTCTTTAATTTTTTTAGTAAGAACAAACGAAAATATTTTATTATGTTTTCTTGTCATATACTTAAGCGTTGCTAATAACCTTATAAGCTTTTTAAAACTTTATTTATTGAAACAAGGTAAGTAGGTATCCACATTTGTATTTTTTTTTCATGTCAATTTAATCAAAAATGTATCTCATATAATAAATAAAATGTTGCAGTTTAAATACTTATCGATGATTGCTTGTAAAACGTTTATCCCTAATCAATTGACGTCACGGCAGGGGCGCTCAACCCTTCAACGCGGCTTAATTCCATAATTGAGGGTTAAATCTCTTCGGCAGTGAGCCGTATGTTCATTATAACACTAGTGCCTTATAATGCTTGTTTTTATCTTAATGGTTATCAGTTTTATTGAGAAAAATAAATCGCTGATGTTGAGATAAGTTTGTAAAGGTTAACTATGGCAGGAAAGGATTTTAATGAGCAATTGAACTATAGATGTATTGCGAATGTTCTGTCATTTTTAACGCAATTTTTGAGAACCAAATATGTAAAAGTCATTCATAAGAAATTGTGAACGTTATTATGATAAAATCCCAAAAGAGATAAAGGGACTCTGAGAGGGTACCTAAATTCAAAACCTAGATACATAAAATTTACTTTTCTAAAGAAGCCTTATTTTAAAGTTAATCAGTACATATTAGGTGCCTGGAAACTTCTAATAAAACGATTAACTATATAACATAGACTTTACTTTCATACCGATAATTTAATAAAATCATAAGTAATGGCACAATTCCATCCACTTTTTTGTTATTTATTGAAAAATATGTATGCACTAATCTAGGTATAGGTAATAGTTACGCACACCAAACGCAAACTTTACCAGAGCAACGAAATATTGTGCAATGTAATAACAAATATTATGGTAGTTAAGTATTTAGAATAGAGACAAAACCGGGGCGCGCGCTAGTTCGAAAAATACATACGTATTTCTATACTACAGCATTGGTAACCTAGGTAAGTAATATTTCAAGTAGAAACATTTTCATATGAACTCTTGACCCAGTTAAAAAAACATCTTAATCAAAAACAAAACCAGAGTTCCGTAAATAACATAAGACCATTAAAAACGGCACGAAACGTTGTTTTAATCGAACGATCCGGGCGCGAACAAATTAATACCATAATACTTGTAATTTCAATCACAAAATTAATTCAGTTCTGCCGCCTTAAATAAGTGCCGGGGTTGTCCAATCGATATAGGAGAGGTTTGAAGCGGGCGGGCGATAGAGGTAAATAAGGTTTTGGTGGCAACCCTATTGGGCCAAGCTGTATAAGAGGGCGGGGCTTAAATATAGGCGTGGCTCATTGGTTGACGATCTCTGGAATAGACTGGTTCAGTGTACGCGAACCCGCGGTCGCGGCTAGTAAGTCGCTTATTTGAATTCGACTTGAGAAATATTATGTTTTGATTGTGTGAAGTGGAGATTTTGAAGGTAGGTGCTATCACTATTTAATAAGATAAATAATTTTGACCTCAGTCTCTTTATTTTTTTGCATTATTTTTTGAAAGATTGACTGGATGCTATTTTGTACAATTTTCTATAAAATACAAGTAATAATTATTTATTAACACTGCTCTTCTTTAATTTTTTATTGAATCTTTTTAAGCCTAATATTATTTTAATATGTTAGAGAAGTCATTATATAAAATGCTTATGATATATTAAGTATAGTCCTTATATTTTTTACTACTATTGCATTAACCTATACATTGTCTAGTATCCCGTAGCTACCGATCTACAATATTAATACCTGATGACATAAAGTTACTAAAAGACTATATTTAATAAAAAATTATATAAGTAACTGGCTAATATACAACTACTTTTATACCTAGCATTAACAGTAAAGAGGACCTCTTAGCAGTTCACAATCCTATGGAAAATTCCCTGAATTCCCCTGTTTCCTCCGAATACAGTAAACCTACTTGATATATTTATATCCTGATATTTTAAAGTTGAGTCCCTATCATTTAATTTTTGTTTATAAACTCTATATTATTTAATAGTAAACGTCCAATCACGCGAGTAGAACTGGGATTTTTGGAAGTTCACTATGAAAAAACCAAGGGTTTATAAGAAAAATAAAAATGACAGGGACATAAGTAGGTTACTTCACTATAAAAGTACTTATCAGGATACAAATTTAGAATGGGTTTATTATATTCGGAGGAAACAAGGGAATACAAAACATCTTTTTGTTAAATTTTTAATAGGATTTCCTAGAAGGCTTATTAAAAATTAATTAAAAATAATATTTGCACGTCTGCTTGCAAGGTAAATGCAGTGACATAGTTTTAAGATGCCTAACAACTTTTATTTTGTAATATGCATTCTGGTAACTTTTGATCGGATTAATTGACGTAAGTACGAGTAGCGGCTACGAATTTTGCTACGCGGTACAAATAATTCCGTTTTCCAAGTTATCTATTATAATATTATAGCAATAATGACTATTTGGATTTAACATTGTGTTGGATGTCAATGAGATTGACGAAGGTGATTTATAAGGCGAGTGTGAATGGTCCAGTCGATAGGGGTCGACCTAGGCGTACTTACCTTTCATGAACAAGATCTTATCTTAAGGATATAATGTTATCTTAAGGAAAGGCCAGGTCAAAAGTAGGTACCAACAACCGACGAGCATGCATGAAGAATGAGATGAAAGTGGAAGAAGCGAGAGTTGTATATCAGGATCGTAGCAAGTGAAAAGAAATAGTCTCTGCCTACCCCAACGGGAACAAGGCGTGTCTGTATGTATGTATGTAATAACTACACCAGATGTTAGTTTACGAGTTAAACTGTAGGGTCAGGTGGGATAATTTCACATTTCGCCAGTTATTGGTCCCATGTAGGAAGCGAGCCTATTGCCATCTATCGGGCACACTTTCATGCAGTTGTTGAGATAATTCCTGATGGAAATCTAATATTTAACACTTTGCCTGACCTGGGGATCGAACCCGGGACCTGATCGGCAGTCGAGCTTGCGCCCACTTCGCAAGGCACTCGAGGTGAATTCATCAATAATGCATTAACATTTCAGCGTTACAATACGATTAACATTGTGACGCTCACGGTGGCTGCACCAGATGATTGCTTCGAGCCGAGACTCAGTAATCGTAAGATTTCATTTGGGCCCCTCTTTAAATAATAGGTACTCTTGCTGCTTTAAAGGCCAGAATTTAATGAAAAATTTAAAAAGTGCTGTTTCATTCAAATAGATTATAATTTAAATTATGTTTGGTACCTCGCCAAGAAAATTTACAAATCTCTATATTAACATAACATAACATAACATAACATAACATAACATAACATAACATAACATAACATAACATAACATACCATAACATACATTCACGCCTTTTTCCCGAAGGGGTAGGCAAAAGTGTACCCAGGACTCGGTCCCATAGTAGATACACCCACATTTCGCCAGTACGTTATTGGTCCCATGTAATAGAGGGCGAGCCTATTGGCTTCTACCGGTCACAGTTCCAGACTCCAGGCAGCTATTGAGATAATTCCTAATGGAAAAATCCAATTTTTAACACTTTGCATCGCCCATTACGCCACCGAGGTAGTCTCTATATTAACTATTATTATGTAAATAAGTAATAGTTGGACCACTTTTTAAGACAAAAATACTACTTTTTCGCAAAGTTATATCACTATGCGATTTTCTTTAAGTATTACAAAATTAAACCAATTTAATTTTAATTATATTGTGTATCTATATATTATATAATCTGTATAATATTATTATAGTGTTATGTATGTATTTATATAATTTAAGTATATTATGTATTGGTATATGTCTACGTATATCTTATAGTATTACTACTAGGTATATATATTATTAAGTATGTATTTTATTTATTTAAGTATAATGTGTTTGATACCACCGTCCCTTCATATATGTATTTCCTTTCCCTGCATGGTTGCCTGGAAGAGATCGCTCTGAGCGATAAGGCCGCCAGTTGTTACTTCTTTCTAGTTTTAAGGTTTTCTTCTTTGTTATTTTATGTTATATTGTGGTAGCAATAAAGAGTTTTCATTCATTCATTCATTCATTCATTATTGGCATATATAGTATGGTATCCTACTAATATTGTAAATCTCAAATTTCAGTACAATGTAAAAAACTTACGTTTCTAACAAGTGAACAAAACGCTTGCGAGTTCTAACTCACCTCCAGCGCCATCTAGCACGGTTTTAGTTAGTTTGATAGATAGATGGATGTTTGTTACTTTCACGCCAAAACTACAGAACAGATTGGGCTGAAATTTGGTATGTAGGTAGCTTAGACCCTGGAATAACACATAGGGTATCTATCTCCGATATAGTCCTTTTGTCCCTATATTCCCACGGGAACGAAGTCTACGCGGGTGAAACCGCGGGGCACAGTTAGTTTTCTATAAATAGGTTTTTTTCGCAATTTATGTACCTTTATACTTCATAGGACATTATTAAGCACACGAATATATTATATGTAAAGGAGCGGAGAACTAGGGATGCGAAGTAACAACACCGAGTGCCGTGCAAAGACTAATTTATTTCATATTCAAACCTACATGGGACCAATAACATACTGGCGAAATGTGGGTGTATCTACTATGGGACTGAGTCCTGGGTACACCTCTGCCTACCCCTTCGGGAAAAAGGCGTGAATATATGTTATGTTCTGTTATGTTCAAACCTACCTACATCATTATTAATAGGTTCATCTACCCACAATATATTCGTATGTGTGCTTCCGTAGCGCATACAAACCATCTCCTAGTATTGGTTTCACAGGAATTGCAATTTTACTAAGATTTTGTGGTATTAAAATAGAATAGAAAACTCTTTATTAGTATCACAATTAGTACAGAAAACAATAAAATCAAATATTAAAACTAGAAAATGTGTAACAATTGGCGGCCTTATCGCTCAGAGCGATTCTTCCAGGCAACCATGCGGTGACAGGACTTATACTAAGTTGCTGGAAGGACGGTGGTTTCACACTTCAAATAAATTAATTTATAATCTATACCAAAAATATAATAAGTAAGTATATACTCTTCACAAAATAATTCCGGGTCTTAAATACCCACGGTGTTGCGTAGTCGTTGTTTAAACAGGCAGGGGGTAGGGGACAGGGGACAGGGGGGTCCATAGAGACACCATAATTGAAAGACAAACAGGGGCCGGGCGATTCGCAGCGAATTCATTACATCCACATTATCTTAGGTCGAGTGCTGCCGGTTGAGATTTTCACTTATTAATTTAAATTGAAT
Organism: Hemistola chrysoprasaria; assembly: GCA_947063395.1. Taxonomy (NCBI): domain Eukaryota; kingdom Metazoa; phylum Arthropoda; class Insecta; order Lepidoptera; family Geometridae; genus Hemistola; species Hemistola chrysoprasaria. Next base: position 11,576,457 of record OX346725.1, read on the forward strand.
AATTTAAAGGATTGTGTCGTTTTGAAGAAAAAGGAAGTGTAAGTTTTACATTTTATTCTTCGGCTGGCTGTAATTGCAATTGCTAAATTATTGGATACATAAGTTAAACTATAAAATAGTCTTTGAATAAAAATCATATAGGTAAGTCTTTAGAGATAAAGTAGGCTAATATTTTATATTTTAAAGACTAAGTGGTCTAATTCGCTTGAAATACAATATGAATGTGAAAAACAAAAATTGCACCCACGGGCGGGATTTGAACCACGTACCCTCTTCTATTCTATGTATAAGTATTATAATATTTATGTAATAATAGGAGATAAATAAAATATTACGCTATGGTATACTAATTTGGGTATGTAGGTGGACGGGCATATTAATTTTGTAAAATAGGCTAATTTTACTTCATAAACACAATTTTTTATTGGTTATATTATAATAATGGTGTGTTTATTTTTCTAAAACCAACATTTGAAATGTATACTTAGCGTAAAACGTTTGAATTCATTTTCGGAAATAAAATACGGAAAGATTGATTTTCCGATTACCAGCACCAGAAAAACACATAATATATATTTTCTTTTATTTATTCGGCTCACAAATTGGATGTAGCTTTAGAACTTATGAGATTCTTACTAACATTCTGTGTACTATTAAAAAACGCATCACACACAGAGAACACAGCATGCGTCTTAAAAACATATCTAATTTTTTTTTGCTTTTATGTTTAAATTAAATTAAATTAAATTAAATTAATTAATGTAATTAAATTCTCCCATCGCTCTCAACCTAAATAACGTCTTTCCTTGACATCGGCCATTCTCCGCTTGTTTGTTGTGATGACTGCGATTATTTTGCTCAATTTTAACTCAAGTACCTAATTAACGTGTTAAATACATAGCTAGCATGTTACTTATGGAAATATTCATGCAATTTTTAAATTATAATTTACTAGATTAGTCCCGCGGTTTCCCCCACGTAGTATTCGTTCCCGTGGGAATATCGGGAAATGAAGTACCCTATGTGTTATTCCAGGGTCTAAGCTATCTACATACCAAATTACAGCTCAAACAGTTCAGAGGTTATTGATTCCACATACAAACTTCCATCCCCCTTTTTACCTCCTTATATAATGATTTCTGGGATAAAAACTATCCTACCCATATGTCCTTTCCCGGGACTCAAACTATCTCTATACCAAATTTCATCTAAATCGGTTCAGCGGTTTAAGCGTGAAGAGGTAATAGACAGACAGACACACTTTTTAAAATGGTATTCCGAGAAACTACGAATAAAACAAACACATAATGTGTAGCCATTACATGGAATATGCCGGCGGCATAGCTCCGTAGCAGTTGCTACGAGTCTACGAGCTACGAGACTACGTGCTACGATTTCTAGATACTTTTTCAGAACTATTTATTCTGCGTTACTAAAAACATAAAATAAATGCAGCCTCGGTGGCGTAGTGGGCGCAAGCTGATTGCTGACCAGGAGGTCCCGGGTTCAATACCCAGGTCAGGCAAAGTGTTAAATATTGGATTTTTTCTTAAGGAATTATCACAATAACTGCCTGGAGTCTAGAACTGTGCCCGGTAGATGGCAATAGGCTCGCCCCCTATTACATTGAACCAATGACATACTGGCGAAATGCACACCCAGTGCCTACTATAGTACTGAGTTTTGGGTACACCGCTGCCAACCGCTCCAGGAAAAAGGCGGGATAGTATACCTATATTATGATATTATAATGTAAAATATATAAATGGCATGAATCTTATTCCAATTTTCGAAAACAATGAAACTTTCCAAACAAATAAAGAAAATCGAACAAAACCAATCAAAAGATCGGAAAAATCTCATGTGAGAAATTAATAAAGTTCTCGAGTGTCTTGATTATTTCAAAACATGATTTTTCACAAACAATAAGGAAATGAATCAAAATATGTATTTTTTCTATTTTACTTGGAATCTTGCCTGTCACCTGTTTCAATTTAACGCAGAAAAAAACACGAAATGAGACATTTGTCCCCCTTAATAATGTAGGGGAGAGTTAATAAAAAGTCCTTCCACCAAGTAATTCCCATCAAATCAAGTCAACAGATGTCATTTCATGATTCAATTACTTTTTATAAACATATTCGGAACAATTTGCATTTTGATGTGGGTTGTATAAAGTTGTCGTGTTTAAACTTTCTCGCGATGAAAATGTCTTGGATTGGAATTTTATTTCGCTTCGTTTTATGAGATGGTGATTGAATTATGCAGTTGCTGGAGCTTGTTGCTATGACTTAGGTAATAAGGAATTAAATTCCTTATTACCTTACTTAGGTAATAAGGGATTACAATCGAATTATGCAGTTGCTGGATACATTCCGTATTACCCTATTCCTTATTACCATTAATTAAGTCATAGCAACAAGCTCCAGAAACTGCATAATTTGATCATGAAATAAACGATTATGAATAATATAATTAAGTATGTACATCATGACATAAATCATGAAATCATGAAATAAATAATGAAATCATGAAATAAATAATGAAATCATGAAATAAAGTATGTACATATCATAATCATATCATCCCTGAGAGGTTTTTTTATAGAAATAAACATACTGACCCTACCATCCTTATACATTATACATAGTGAGAACGTCATGTATATGTAATTTATGTAAAAAATTATATAAATTCAAGTTAAATAGTAACCTCCATTATTGCTTTTTTTCAGTTTAGCTTTAGATCTAAGTCTTATCTAATCTAAAACAAATAAAAAGTCATTCTTAGGAAATAGTGTAGGTTTCTATAATAAAATCCCAAAAGAGATAACTGGGCTCTCAGGTTAAATTCAAAACCTATATAAAATCTTCTTTTACAACAGAAGGCTTATTATAAAATTAAAATCAATCAGTACGTAGTACATAGAGGACAAAGACGCCTGGAAACTTCTGCATAGCCACCACGCGGCATCGTCCAAACAAACGAATGTGACCAAACCAAATATTGTAAATCATCAGGCACCTGCATGATTGCCTGGAAGAGATCGCTCTGAGCGATAAGGCCGCCAGTTGTTACTTCTTTCTAGTTTTAAGGTTTTCTTCTTTGTTATTTTCTGTTATATTGTGGTAGCAATAAAGAGTTTTCATTCATTCATTCATTCATTCATTCATTCTTTCAGTTGAAAAAATTATGCCCTACAAGTTTCTCGTGCGTTCTTCTTGTAAAGTTATCTTTCCGAACGCACGGTAGACTCATTTCTGTTAAATAATCTTCATTGTCATGTTTTGCATGACAATGAAGATTAGTAGAAGTATTAGATTGTGACCTAGTTGAAAAAATCTTTTTGAGTTTGATAGATGATTCAAGCAGCGTTAACGCAGTCTACGGCAGCGCTAGTGGTTGAAGAGTCATGTGACCTCTCCAGGTACGCTGCTTTTTCCCTCGGCGTACCTAATAATAGCACATGCATGCCCTGAACTAAACCTACACCATCCTTTCGATTAAACCGGTAGAACTGGTCAATATGTCTCATACAAAACTGGTCATCTGTTTATAAAATATTTTACAATAAAAATTAGTCAAATAAAGTTTTTTCAAGATAACGTTCAACTTTTTTCGACAGAGATTTTTTTGTAATGTAACATGACCAGTACTACTCTACCTACGCATACTCTCATTGTATAAGTATAGTTATATTTACTCTGTTAAAGATCCACCCTAAGCACCTCAATTAACCCCAAAACGTTCAAGTCCTCGTACAAATTCGAACAAATTAATTTTGTCAAATCAACAATGCACGGGTTAGTTAGGAATTCAATTGTGCTAAAAATCCGGGCGAGGCGAGGACCCATACCTTCTGTCAACAGAGCATGGAGGCATTGTGTGTTGGAATATACGAAAGCTTAATCCTATATGCCGTCTGTATTATGAAGAATTTTATTTAGCTTTTCTGCTTTTCGACAAAATGATGACATATCATTGTTTCCTATTTATGTCAGGGATTGAGCTCGAAGAAATAAGTAGAGATCTTTCATTCTAAATGTGCCTGTCCCTTTTATACTTTTACGTTATAAGCGTGTAAGAAAGACAATGTAGGGGCATATTTAGTGTGAAAGATCAGAGAGAAATATTCAAATTACTAGCTTTGTCCCTCAATTTCACCTGCTGAATATAACACGCCTTTTTCCGAAGGGGTAGACAGTGGTGTATCCGGGGCGTAGTCCCATAGTAGGTCAAATTCAAAGTCGAATCTGTTTATTCTATTTGGTCTCAATATTACACTTTTGCAAGTTAATGAAAGGACATTCATACTTTGCCAGTTTCTTTGTTGCCAGTAATGTTTTTAGAGGGCGAGCCTATTGCCATCTATCGGGCACAGTTCTAGACTCCATGTTGTCATTGAGAAAGTTCCTAATGAAAAAATCTAAAAACACATTTAGCCTGACCCCGAGGTCAAAGGTAACCTTTAAATAAATATCATACAAAAAACTCAATACAAGATCATAAATCAAAATGCCATTTCCATCTAAAACCTAAATCACTTTGAGCTTATTAAATATTAATCATCGAATTATCTCGTCTTCGCTCAGTCTCCAATTAAGCGAACAAAGTAACAAAGTAAATAACGAGCTCGGGAATTAATTTTGTACCAGCAATCTGAAACGCAGTTTGTTTAAAGGAACACTATTGTTCTCTGTAGTATTGGCGTAGAATAAATAATGGTTTAAAGCTTTTGACTTGTAGGTAGATTATAACATTTACTGTCTTTAATACCAATTTTATTATAATTTAGGTATAATTTTAACAAACACGTTTTTGTGGGCTGGGCAAAGGTCACCACAGAATGGGCACCTGAAGACTATCTGAGGACAGCCCAATAAGAGTACGTACCTGTAAAGGCACAGATACGCGACGTTTGAAAGAACTAGGCCATTTCCCAGCAGTGGGATAGTAGATTTTTGTTTCTCATGGTATGGTAAAATGAACAAAGTACCTATGAAAACTTCCCCCGACTTCCCCGAATTGAAGGATTTCAAAAAGTTTCAAAAATCCCATTTTAAAAATCCAAAATAAGTTTTAAGGATCTATTGTTTTTGTATCCTCACAGATGAACTAATTTATTCTTCTTCAAATTTATATTTACTAATTAGTAGATATCATTATAAGTTCGAAGTATTTATTTAATTGTTAAATATATCATCATAATGTAGTTGTAAACACATTGCTATTATAATGAACGTTCAGATAAAAACGATTATTATTGCAATACTACTGACAAAACTTTGAATTGCAACAATTTATGAACATTTACCACAATTATTATTGTCAATAAATCCTTTACTAAATCCGATTTAACCAATATTTTGTAACAAGCACAAACGCTTGGCCCTTGTATCCAAACCGGACGTCATATTATTTACTTAGTCTCTGACTGGTCGGACTTTTAAGTGTTATAGAATATCGTGGTCCTATTTCGCACTTATTTCTAGTGCTGTCCTTATCTTCGTACTTGTGAATGTGTGAATAAGAGCGCGTTGTTTTCCGTCAAAAATTATCATTATTATGAAACTTATCCGTGGAATTACCGGCTTTAGAATTGTACTCCACCCTCTACCCGTGGTTGCCGTAAGAGCCGGCTAAGGGTTAACAGATCTAGAGGACGGGCAGCAGCGTTCTCTGCAAAAAAATCGAACTGCGCTCGAAAATCCCCTTTATGAGAGAGGATGTTCAGTAGTGGATTACCAACGGCTGAGATGATGATGATGATGATGGAACTTAGATACTAGCTGTCCTTCATAGGTACACCAATTTAGACATCGTTCCCTTTGGGATCCCATATTATAATTTCGAAAATTGGGTGTCGAAATTTGGTATGTAGGTAGCTTAAACCCTGAAAAAATATAAGGCTCAGAGGATACTAAGGACCACAGCCAGTCTCAGGATAATAAGACAGATTTAGTATCACATAATATTAATAACATTATTATATTAGTATAGATTTACCAAAATAAAGTTACCTAGGTACTTACCAAAACAATAGGTATTCATGCTTTCGTTCCAGTCATCAGGAAGAAATTAGCTTTGAGCGATAAAGCCGCCAGTTTTCTTTTCCCTGCATATTTGTTTAGTTTAAAGTGTATTATTTATTGTTTTTATCTATCTCATGTCAGGTCTAATTCAGTGGGTGATCGTCGATCCAAGCGAACAAATGTTGTACCGTAACAAAACAGACAACTGCTATCTATAAAGATTAAATAGAATTTCGTACACAAACGTATAGTTACTCTCAAAGGAGCACTTGCTTAGGAACACTCGTGAGCACAACGGATTTAATAGGGTGACCAATAAATAATGTTTTTCTTTTGGAGACTTTATTGCTGAATGAATGAATCGTTGAAGTATTTCTTGCTCGAAACGAGTTGAGTGTCAACTCGACCGCATATAGCTCGGCCTTTAATCATCATCACCATGGCGGCCTCTTCGTACTCCAGTCTTAGATATAGGCCTCTTCCCTACTCTTCCACTCCTTAGTACAGTGAACAGAAAGTAATTATTATAAAACGGGAGAACTAAATAAATAAATATGCTTAGAATAAATTATTGAAATTTGACTTTATCTCGCCATTTTGAAAAAGCGATGTGACAAGTTGAGTTACGCATTTTATAATTATTATTTAAATTGTAGATGTCGGTAATCGGTAAGCGTAACCAAATTATTCCTATTTTTCTAATATTTTCCTTTTCCTTATTTTTTTTCAATAACTTTTATGTAACCAAATCGATGCTTGCTACAAATGCTACAAATAGATAGATAGGTTAAAGGCCAATTACACTACAGTGAATTAGAGTCCTTAAGGTTAAATAAGTGTGGTGTAAAATAACAGTTTCCAATGCCGTTACTTAGGGCCTTGATTCAGTGTAGTATAATAACCCTACAATTTTAATGTGCGTTCTTCTTGTAGAGGTATATTTCCGAACGTACGGTAGACTCATTACTATTTAATATCTTCATTGACGTGCAAAAGTGTCAGATTGTGACCTAATTGTATAAATATTTTATTGACACACAACATAATAGAAACCTTAAAACTAAAAACGTATCAATACATATTTAGTGTAACAATTAGCGTTCCTATAAGTAAGAGAGATTTCCGTGCAGGGAGAGGAGAAAAGAGTATATCTGTGTTTCGGTCTGAAGGGCAATGTTACCAGCGTAATTACTGGGCATGACAAGTTTCAACAAAAGTAATATCTCAGGGTGACAGGCGCACTGCAGTGCCGAGGAAAATTTTAAAACACTGGGTGGCACTGCGTCTGGTATGGGCAATCATGATGATTACCATCAGGCACCTGATGACACAGGACTTGCTCGTCTTGTCACTCACTATCATAAAAAATATCATATTTTGTAACCAATAAAATAATGGCTTAAGAAGACCCAGTAAATAAGTAATGGTAACCCTACAGCCCCTCCACTTGACACAAGCCCCTTTCACCGGGGATTACCCGGGTAAATGCACAACATGTCAATACGATCGGCTGCGGTATTTCTTTGTTACACAGTTTACCGATATTTGGGACAACCGGTCAATGGTTACCAGTATGGCTTTAGTTAACGTGGGTTGCCGTTAAATACAAAGGTTGTACTGAAAATGTAACATAATTAAGAACGTTACTTTAAACTCGTTGGAGCTCGCGACTTTCTGCGAATTAGTTTTTTAGTGTTCCGCACCTCAAAAGGAAAAAAGGAACTCTATAGGATCACTTTGTTGTCCGTCTATCTGTCTGTCTGTCCGTCTATGTGTCTGTCTGTCTGTCAAGACACTGATGAATTGGATTTACAGGCTCTATGCGTTCGGGCCATCATAGTATTGTTCTTAAATACGGGCGTTTGCCTCCGAAGTCCCAAGTGTGTCAAGGGATAAAATGGCGATCATTCCTGGTGTCCAAGTACATGTCATTGTAGCCGAACGTCGTTCATAAAGAACAAAAGAAATATTTTTACTATTGAAAATTAACATTTTCTGCGTAAAATTTACCAAACTGCGATCGACAACCCGCCTGCCAAGCGTGGCCAGTATTGGCAAACCCCCCTTTATGGGGAAGGCCTATGTTCAGCAGTGGACGTGTTAAGGCTGAGAAGAAGAAGAAGAAGAAGAGTATTTTCTTCTCATGGAACGTATTTCCATAATTATATGTTTCCAAAGTCCTTGATGAATGATTACTGTAAAATGTAACGTAACGTAACTGTAACTGTAAATGGACGTAAGTCATTTTTTACATTTTTATACAAAAAATGACGTTAGTAATCATTACGTAAGTTTTACTGCAGTTGCTACGCGAATACGAGTTCGTAATAACCGCACGGGGGTTTAAGGAGGCAATTTCATTTTATATTAGTGTAAACACAGCAGCTTCGCCTGCTATGGGACCCCTACTAACGATATATTTTTTAAATTTCCTAAAATGCTCAAACGGAAATACTAGTTTCACTTCCAATATTAGTTTTAAAGTTATTATGAAAGATTTATACCAAAACCTTGACGCCCTTTTTGCCCCCCTTAGAACGTGAATTTTCATAAATTCTTTCTTAGCACACGTCCATAAAACGAAAAGAACCTACATTCCAAGTTTCAAGTCTCTAGGCTCAGTGGTGTGGGCTCTGCGTTGCATTTTATAATATATGGTGATAAATAAATTCACATATTAGGTAGCTATAGTACCCCCCCCTATTATATCATATCATCTCTGAAGGTTTGGGCTCAGCGTTGGTTGTCAATCATTTAGAATTTTTTAATATGAAATAGTGATTAAAACTAGCGTAATTCCCGCGACTTCGTCCCGTGGGAATTTCGGGATTTCATTCTTTATTCCTTGTACATCACATTGTCTATATTGCTAACTATACAATACAATACTCTTTAATGAGACCACAATTTATATAAAATACAGGTTTATCTTAAGACATAGCGTACTTCATTATAATTGGTCGACAATGGGTGGCCTTATCGTTTAAACGATCTCTTCCAGCCAACCAGACTTTGGATGGATAGGGGAATGGATAGGTTGAGTATGGGGCGGGAATGGCTACAAATCATAATATCTCTTAAACTAAGATCTTATGTTTACTAGACTATAAAATATAATAGAAATTACATAATATTAAATATAAAATACATACATAAATAAATACTATACATAACACAATGTGACTACAGCAATTACCTATGCATACATACATACATAATATATATAAATAATACACGACATATATACACGGTTCCACGATCCCTGCACGGTTGTCTGGAAGAGATCTCTCTTAGCGATAAGACCGCCAATTGTTACATTATTTGTTATAATTGTATTTTAAATTTAAGGTTTCTTGTTTGTAGTGTGATAATAAAGAGTTAATATATCTATCTATACATTCTGAGAAAGGATAACTAACTACTACTAACTTAAGACTACTTACACTAAGATTGCAACAAATGGTAGCCCTTTATCATGCATTCAAAGCATTCAAGAGCCCTAGCACGTGTAATGGCAACAGGGAGAGCATTCCAAAGATGGATGGATAACTATGTGCGAAATTTCAGCTTTCTAGGTCAAAGGGTCCAAATGTCCTTTCTAGGTTCGGGCTGAACGTTGTTGGGCGAGTGTGTCAGTCAGTCACTTTAATAGAGATTACAGATAATTTTAGTAGCTGCTACACCTGTTTCAAATAAAAACACAATTGAAGAGTGAAAACAATCAAAATAATGCCGAGGACCGTATCGGATGGCCCTGCAACATTAGTTCCGATACAAGCACATGTGCGCCCTCTAGGGGACGTGCCGTATCATGGACATCAACACCATATGGCCCCCACTAACTATCTATAATTACAAGTGAATAGTACTATTGTCCGCGATTTTTTTTAATTATGGACATCTGAGCCGTGAAATTTGGAGTATGGTTTTTATTATGCAAAAATTTTGCTTGGATTATTATATCGATTACGCGTTGTGAGAATGTAGTATGTTTGTTTTTTCATAAAATTGCAATTGAAAACTTCTTACGTTTGGATGTAAATAATTTAACATTTTTCTTAGATTTATTGTATTTTTTATATGTTCCGACTTTATGTGAGGTGTTCAATAAATTTATCTATATCAGTCTATGTTATTAAAAGTTTAAAAAAATCAAAGACCTTTAAAATATTTTTAAATGAATTTAAAAATATTTTAAACAGATGCGTTATTGGTCATGGTAAATATAATTCAATATCAACTGACAACAAATACAGTTTGCATAAAATAACATATTTTTTGCCCAAAAAGTTCGCAAAATAAATCTAAGTAACCCGCACCAAAAACACAACATATGCAGTCATTACCATAATGCAATGTCGTTTAACTTAATCAATTATTTCGGCGGGCGCGTCCCTACGTAGAATAGGGGTGCCACAAATTGACTAATCACACCATATAATGATCCTTCCGTTTCGTTATCACTGAGCCAAGTGCCAACCCTATGTTGATTTTTGACATTAGGGATGGTTTTAAGTGGCCGTTCATCATTTTAAAGTGATGACATGTTTTGTTACACTTATTTATATCTTGTGACTTAAAAAAGATAATAATATATTCAGATAATAGATAAAATGCAAATCAAGATTTACGTAGATTTTACTGTACATCAAACGTGCTTATTGCATACACATAATACCTACTCTAATATTATTTTGATAATATGAATTTGTAAAAACTACATAGAAAATTTTATTCTTAAAGCAATATTCCGAAAAATCTGTATTTTTACATGAGACGTTCTTGTACCGAATGAAAGATACTAATGAAGATAAGTTCTTTTTAAATATGTTTCTGTTTATATGAATAAAAATCTTTTGAAAATGAATGAATGAACATTACTGTGTTCCGGTCTGAAGGGCAATGTTACCAGCGAAATTACTGGGCATGACGAGTTTCAACAACTAACATCTCAGGGTGATAGACGCAGTGCAGTGCCGCGTAGAATTTTGAATTTTAAATCACTGGGTGCCACTGTGTCTGATATGGGCAATCATGATGCTTACCATCAGGCACCTGATTTGCTCGTCTTGTCACTCAATATCATACAAAAAAAAGAATAAAAATAATGCTCAAATAGATGCATCCAGGAAACCACATTCAGTTCGTCTGAATGAATAAATTCAAGATCAGACAAAAAAGAACTTTAGGTACTTGCAAGCGGCCGGAATGCCATACATTATCGCGCCCTCACTACAATAAAGCCAATTGATATTCGATACAGTGTATTCACACGCCGATATTTGTATACGAAACGATATTTTGTACCCATTTGTACCAATGCAATCTCCCAATTCATGCTTCACCTCACCATGGCAATTTATTGAGCGTTTTTGGTAAAATGCATTATTTTAATGTTACGCCCTTTGTTCGCTAATGTGCATAATGATGACGTCATAAATAATGTCGCAAGTATTTATGGTTAATTAAAATGGTTTGGTTGTGTGGTTGTTTTATTTATTATTGTATAGTTTCATATATTATTTTCTATTAATAATTCTCTTATAATTGTTAACATTAACACAACATAAAAGAAATTATAAACATTTACCATTTAACTTTTTTTTTTTTATGATAGTGAGTGACAAGACGAGCAAATCAGGTGCCTGATGGTAAGCATCATGATAGCCCATAACAGACACAGTGCCACCCAGTGTTTTGAAATTCAAAATTCTGCGCGGCACTGCACTGCGCCTGTCACCCTGAGATATGAGTTGTTGAATCTCATCATGCCCAGTAATTTCGCTGGTAACATTGCTCTTCAGACCGGAACACAGTAATGTTTTCACATTACTGCTTGGCGGATGAATTACTGGCAAAGCCGCCTGGGGAAGTACCACAACTTCCCCAGGCGGCCCCCTGCAAAAGAGGCCTACCACTACAAAAACTAATGAAGTTCCAATAATAAAAAAATATATATACCTAGTATATTTCCCACGACGCGGCCGACGCGCCGTCGGTGAAAATTGCCGTCGGATCATAATAGTAGTAGGTCGGTAATTTTCAGGCGGAAATTTTAGAAAGGTTCATTCATTAACCACCCACAAGGTGGACAGACGGTCTGATAAAGACGGCAGGAACACGCTGGATGCAGGCCGCAGGTTACCGGCTCTATAGTAGGGCTACCACTTTCTCATCTGGTGGGAACCGTGAGACCCGGCAGAGGGACATGTTCGGACAGTGGGCAGCAGCGCTCTCCGGCGTCAATTATCCCAACTACTGCGATGGTACCAGCCGCCAGCCAAGCGTAGTAATTTCGCCAAAATGCCCCCATATGAATAGTTTATGGTGTTCTATGGGGAGGCCTATGTTCAGCAGTAGACGTCTACCAGCTGATGATGATGAATAATTCTAACTCGTGTGAAAATTGACAGGACGATGGAAGCAACAAACTTGGCGATGTCGCCGCGCGAAACATTGAAGCCTAGAACTGAAAATAAAAGCTTACAGCTGAGCAGTAAACCTAACCAGGTAAAATTTAAATTTACTTATACAAACTGTGGAATGATCTCCCTGCTGCGGTCTTCCCGTTGAGCTACAACATGGGGCTCTTCAAACGGCTGGTTTTGCAGGTATCCATAGGCGACGGTAACCGCTCACCATCAGGCGGCCCATCTGCTTGTTACTACGGCATAAATACATATTTGAACAAATAAAATCTAAATAGCTGACTTCTGTAAATACGTTACTTTCTTAAAACCTCTGCACATAGCGTTTTATATTATCGTCAACGACGCGCCTTTCAGGAACGAGCATTAGGAGACGTTGATTTACAAAAATTGGTGTACTGGATTATGTTCGATTGTAATGTTCGATTCAACGATAAATAAATAGTTAAGGCAGCCACAAGGGACCGCATATCTGATAAGTTGATATCAATTTCAACTTGATACCTCCACGCGTTCCAGTGAAAAAGTGTGTTGACAGACGGACAACAGTGTTCCTATAAGGGTTCCTTTTCTCATTTTGATGTACAGAACCCTAAAATCGCAATATGCAGTGGCTCTTAGGTTTTTTCAATGACCTTGAATGATCCAAGTGTTTGGTTTTCTTCAATTTTATTCCATGCTGTACTGCTATTGTATTTAGTACAGGGTAGAGCAACAGTGCTTAACGTTACCTCGCACTCTAACTATATACTGTCCCACATAAAATGTTATTCTAAAGGCATGTTCTGGAAAATCTTTGTTTTTGAGATGACACCTTCTTGTAGCGAATGAACTAATCGAGATAAGGTTTTTTTTATTATTGTAACCGTTTAGCAACTATGTTTACTTCTTGAACCCCACAGGTTGGCACAGTCCTCCTCTACGGCGTGCCCATAGTCTCCCTAGTGATAGAAGGCGTAGAACGTCTCTGCCTGGCGCAGATATCCAACACCCTCCTCAAGCAGTTCTCTTACAATGAGATCCACAACCGACGCGTGGCGCTGGGCATCACATGCGTGCAATGTACGCCTGTACAGCTGGAGATACTTAGGAGAGCTGGAGCCATGCCGGTGTCTTCTAGACGATGCGGTAGGTTTGAAAAAACTTGATTACAAGTAATAGAAAACAATCCTCTTCATTTTTCTGCTTCATCATTAGATCCTGGCCACCGTATTCATTAAGACGATCCCATGATATTTTAGACTTTTGGCCCATGTAATCCTGATGCTGCAGCATCAGGTCAGCGCCATCGTATCTTTGAATTATTATTGAAGTAACCAGATACCAAATTTTGGATCTTTAGGAGTGTTTAGGTCGTATATAGTAACCTAAGTGTTCCTAACTGAATATAGGAGTGTAAATAATACGTCGAGTCAGAAGGTTGAAATGCGAATGATTTATTATAACAAAATACGCAATATATATACAAATTGATAGACCCGCGCATGCGCGCTATAATCGCTGATCACGTGATGTTTCGCGCATGCGCAGTGCGCGTGTGTGTACGTGGCGTCCATGTAGCGTACATGGATATATGTACCTACTTTACCTACCTCCGCATTACCTCACTATGTCCACATTACCGGGACGCAGCTACTCATACCGCTACCGATTACCAAGCACCATCACCTCTTCACCATTACCATAACAAGTTACCAGGATGTACCGGGGAAAGCAATAAATAAGAAGCACACACATTTATTTACATCGTTTGCACATCTCGTCATTCATCAAGAAACACGTGAAGCAAGCCGCCTTGAAAAAGGCGTATTACATTTGAACGCACTTGTTGAATTCGTAAGAAACAGCAGACACAAACCATGATTTCACACGCCGCACATCTTCGTCTTCAATCTTCATTATTCAAGCACTGCACGACGACGCCGCCGACACACGCACACGCCGCGGCCGCGATGAGCGAAATGAAAGCCGCGAGTGTGTGCAAGATATTTATATCAGCGCCGACGCCACGTACACACACGCGCACTGCGCATGCGCGAAACATCACGTGATCAGCGATTATAGCGCGCATGCGCGGGTCTATCAATTTGTAAATAATACGTCGAGTCAGAAGGTTGAAATGCGAATGATTTATTATAACAAAATACGCAATATATATACAAATTGATAGACCCGCGCATGCGCGCTATAATCGCTGATCACGTGATGTTTCGCGCATGCGCAGTGCGCGTGTGTGTACGTGGCGTCGGCGCTGATATAAATATCTTGCACACACTCGCGGCTTTCATTTCGCTCATCGCGGCCGCGGCGTGTGCGTGTGTCGGCGGCGTCGTCGTGCAGTGCTTGAATAATGAAGATTGAAGACGAAGATGTGCGGCGTGTGAAATCATGGTTTGTGTCTGCTGTTTCTTACGAATTCAACAAGTGCGTTCAAATGTAATACGCCTTTTTCAAGGCGGCTTGCTTCACGTGTTTCTTGATGAATGACGAGATGTGCAAACGATGTAAATAAATGTGTGTGCTTCTTATTTATTGCTTTCCCCGGTACATCCTGGTAACTTGTTATGGTAATGGTGAAGAGGTGATGGTGCTTGGTAATCGGTAGCGGTATGAGTAGCTGCGTCCCGGTAATGTGGACATAGTGAGGTAATGCGGAGGTAGGTAAAGTAGGTACATATATCCATGTACGCTACATGACTCCCCCTCAAGCGAAGCGTACCGGTAGCTTGATGGCGCGACCCGTTCGTGTTGTTAGCGCAGGCTTAAGTGCAGGTTCGATTCTTGTATTGTTGATTGGAGTGACTGCACTAGTACTTGCGGGCGCGTCGGGGTTGACTGTGTAAGCAGGCTTCAAGCGATCGATTGATATAGTGGGCGATCTGTTGTTAGTAACTTGCAGTGTGAAAGTTTTATCGGTGCGCTTGATGACTTTGAAGGGACCTTCATATGCTGGTTGTAGTGGCTTTTTCACAGCGTCTGTGCGTATGAAGACGTATTCGCACGTAAGTAGGTCCTTGTGCACGAATATTGGTCGCTTGTTGCTATGCGACGTATTCGGCTGTTCGGGCTTGACGGCGGCGATTGCGCTTCTAAGTCGGCTCACATAATCGCCGTCTACGTCGGTCGTTGACCTTTCTGTGAAGAAGTCACTGGGTAGGCGGATGTTATAGCCGTAAGTGAGTTCGGCGGCGCTCACGCCTGTGTCGCTGCGGGCGGCGGCGCGTAGACCCATGAGCACGGTAGGTAGTTCGTCGATCCAGGTCGAGCCTCCGCAGAGTCGAGTCTTGAGCGCGGTTTTAAGAGTGCGGTGCCAGCGTTCGACCATACCGTTCGCTTGGGGGTGGTAAGGCGTGGTACGGTTGCGCTTAATCCCCATAGCGTTAAGCAGCTTTTCGAACAGCTGGCTCTCGAACTGGCGTCCTTGGTCGCTCGTTAGGTGTGTAGGGCAACCAAAACGAGTGATCCAGTGCTCGTACACGATTTTGGCGACTGTTTCTGCTGATATGTCTTCGGTGGGCACTGCTTCGGGCCATCTAGTCACACGGTCGATGATTGTAACTAGGTACCGGTGACCTTGCGGCGATGTAGGTAGAGGTCCGACGATGTCGACATGTATGTGTTGGAAACGGTCCGTTGGCGGGAACTTTGAAGTTTCGCTCCATGTATGTCGAGTTGTTTTACATTGTTGGCAGTTGATACATTGTTTCGCCCAAGTGGCGACATCTGTGTTTATTGAAGGCCAGAAGAATTTTTGAGTCATCTGTTTTCGTGTAGTGCGAATGCCGGGATGACTTATATTGTGCACGGCGTCGAATGCGATGCGTCGAAATTCCTCTGGTAGGTACGGTCTGATAGAAGTAGTAGAAGTCTCGCAGTAAATGGGAAGCGGTGATCCGGGTAAAGTAATTGGTTTTAGCGCCAAATTACTTTGTTGCAGGAGATGTGTTATCGTGCTGTCTCGCTCTTGCGCGTCGGCGATCTTCTTATAATCGAGTGTCGAAGGGCAGGTGATACTTTCGATGCGACTGAGTGCGTCGGCAACTACGTTATCTTTGCCGCTGACGTGTCGTATGTCGGTGGTAAATTCGCTTATGAAGATAAGTTGTCGTGCACGGCGTGGAGTCTCGGACGGTGACGGCGGCTTCTGTAGTAGGTATGTAAGCGGCTTGTGGTCGGTGAATATTATTAGATTTCTTCCCTCGAATGTCTTTCTGAAGTGTTTTACTGACATGTAGATGGACAGTAGCTCTCTGTCGAATGTACTGTACTGTCTTTGTGCGTCGCTGAATTTCTTTGAAAAATAGCCAAGTGGTTGCCATTTCCCGTCGACGTGTTGTTGAAGTACAGATCCGGCGGACTTGTCTGAGGCGTCGGTGAAGATAGCGATAGGTGCGGTGTGGGATGGGTGTGCGAGCAAAGTTGCGTTTACGATTGCATTTTTGCACGCATCGAATGCACGTGTCGCTTCGTCGGTCCAGTCTATTATAGTCTTGTCTCGCTTCTTCACGCAGTGTAGGTAGGCGTTAAGCGGTGCTTGTATTGTAGCGGCCTCGGGAATGTGATCTCGGTAGAAATTAATCATTCCGAGAAAGCGCCTTAATTCTTCTATTGTGCGGGGCTTGGAATAGTCAGTTATTGCAGTGACTTTTTCGGTAGGCGGTTTTATGCCATCCTTAGACACTGTGTAGCCTAGGAACTTGACTTCAGGCTGTCCAAGTACGCATTTGGCGGGATTGATGGTGATGCCGTTTTCTTCCAGTCGTCGGAGTACGGTGCGAAGATGTTCTTGGTGAATAGTTTCGTTCGGAGATGCTATCATGACGTCATCGACGAATGGGAAAACGAAATCGAGTCCGCGTAGTACTTCATGTATGAAGCGTTGGAATGTCTGGCCGGCGTTCTTAAGTCCGGGTACCATTCGCGGGAATTCGTATAGTCCCATCGGAGTGATGATTGCTGTCTTCTCTATGTCTTCTTCTCTCGTTCGAAGTTGTGAGTAGGCTCGGTTGAGATCTATGACGCTGAATATAGTCTTGTCGGTGAGTTGGAATGTGAAGTCCTTGACTCGCGGTATAGGATAGCGATCAGGTTTTGTGCAGGCGTTAAGTCGTCTATAGTCCCCGCACACGCGTAGACTGCCGTCCTTTTTCGGTACGATGTGGAGTGGAGATGCCCAGGGACTTTTGCTTGGTCGGCATATGCCCTGCTCGATCATGTTCTCGAATTCCTTTTTAACGGCGTCGTAACGGTGAGGTGCGATAGGACGTGCGCGGCAATGTACAGGTTGGCCGCTGGTTTCTATGTAATGTTCGACGTTCGGTTCTATTGACGGAGTTGATGTTGATGAAAGACGAGTGATCCCGGGAAATTCAGCTAGTATGGCGTGATATTTCTGGTTGTCATCTATAGTCTTGATTGTAGGTGTGTTGCTGATGTGTACGGATGAGATCGACGTAAGGCTTGTTTTACCATCGATTAATCTTCGGTTAGGTAAATCGACGATTAAATGGTGATGTCTGAGAAAATCGGCCCCAATGATCGGCTTGCCGACTTCAGCGACGATGAAAGTCCACTTGAATGGTCGACGAAGGTTGAGGTCCAATGTGATCGTTTTCTCGCCATAGGTAGGTATGACGGTATTGTTAGCGGCGTAGAGTTGAAAATCGAGTGGCTTCGGTGTTGCGCCCTTTTTCCGCGGTAGTACGGAGATGTTGGCGCCAGTGTCGATAAGAAATCGATATTGTGAGTTTTTATCGACGACGAATAAGCGGTATGAGTTTTCTTCTACGCTGGGTTCCGCCTCTGCCAACGTATGTGCTAGTTTTCCGACTTTTCTTGTTTGTAGGAACATGGTGTAGTGCAGCGGCGCGCTTGTTCGCCAAAGCGTCGGTGGTAGTAACAGTGTGATGATGATGGGGTACTACTTCTGGATCTGTTGGAATTGTTGTCGCGACTCGGAGATCTTTCACGGCGGTGGAGGTTGTGGAATTTCATTTGTTGTTCTTGTTCCGTTTTGATGGCGGCGATTTCTGCAGAGAGCTTGCGTATTTCTTCGAGCAGGAGCTGTGTGACGGTTGCGTGAGCTTGCTGTGGCGCTGGTGCCGGGACGAGTGATGCGGTTTCTGTGTTCATGCTGATGCTGGAGAATGGAGAAGAGTCTTCGCAGGTCTGATGTTCTGTCGTGGGTCACCACTTTAGGAGTGTTTAGGTCGTATATAGTAACCTAAGTGTTCCTAACTGAATATAGGAGTGTAAATAATACGTCGAGTCAGAAGGTTGAAATGCGAATGATTTATTATAACAAAATACGCAATATATATACAAATTGATAGACCCGCGCATGCGCGCTATAATCGCTGATCACGTGATGTTTCGCGCATGCGCAGTGCGCGTGTGTGTACGTGGCGTCGGCGCTGATATAAATATCTTGCACACACTCGCGGCTTTCATTTCGCTCATCGCGGCCGCGGCGTGTGCGTGTGTCGGCGGCGTCGTCGTGCAGTGCTTGAATAATGAAGATTGAAGACGAAGATGTGCGGCGTGTGAAATCATGGTTTGTGTCTGCTGTTTCTTACGAATTCAACAAGTGCGTTCAAATGTAATACGCCTTTTTCAAGGCGGCTTGCTTCACGTGTTTCTTGATGAATGACGAGATGTGCAAACGATGTAAATAAATGTGTGTGCTTCTTATTTATTGCTTTCCCCGGTACATCCTGGTAACTTGTTATGGTAATGGTGAAGAGGTGATGGTGCTTGGTAATCGGTAGCGGTATGAGTAGCTGCGTCCCGGTAATGTGGACATAGTGAGGTAATGCGGAGGTAGGTAAAGTAGGTACATATATCCATGTACGCTACAGATCTATCAGACCAACAGAAGTTGTTCATATCCCTTCATCCGCTAGAGGCCTAATAATAGTTCGATTCTTATCACTTTCTTATTTGTATGAACAAATGGTATTCATGATTACGAAGTAGGGCTTAAATTGTTTGTGTCATGACATCGCAGTCTCCACCTGTTGAT
The DNA here is from genome assembly GCA_947063395.1 of Hemistola chrysoprasaria. Taxonomy (NCBI): domain Eukaryota; kingdom Metazoa; phylum Arthropoda; class Insecta; order Lepidoptera; family Geometridae; genus Hemistola; species Hemistola chrysoprasaria. The sequence goes on from OX346725.1 coordinate 11,595,938, forward strand.
GGTCAATCTGATACATCTTAGCAGGAGGCCATCCATAGCAGATTTAAAAAAAACTGTTCTACGATAATCCACTTATCATCAGCTAGAAAGACGTCTGGAACTAAGCCTGTCTCTAAGAACTCCTTGAAGTTCCTTGCTCCTCGAACACCTTGAACGCATTTTGCATATAATGTCAACCTGCTCTTGACCAAGTATTGGTCTACTCATCCCATTGAGTATTACTCTACGCTGCTTCTTGACTCTGACGAACCGATCGATGGTTTCACCCGGAGATCCGGCTAAACCATCGATCGGATCGTCTTCCCTTCTCTCGCTTCTTGTTTCCTAAATTCACCAGAACTATTTATTAGGTATGATCACAAGAAGAGAAGCAGAGAGGCTGTGTAAGTCGTTCCTGGGTGACAATGCTCCTCCAAGACTCCCAGACGACTTCGCATTTGCTGTTCACCATGAGTGTGCGTGGGGTTGCCGTGGAGCCTTCTTACCAGCTAGGTAAAAATATTGTTCTTATAATGTTGGAGTTGAAATACGACATGGTAAATCTTTTAGTTTTTTTGGAAATCTAATAACGAGTGGTATTACATCTGGACGAGGTTTGGGAAAACACGTAAAGCCATACTAGTTGTCGTTAGACAATAATCGTTAAGTCCTCATCAGAGGCCTGCATGCAAACAGAAATCTGACATCACGGTCGACCAACTTGAAAACAAGGAGACTATGGAGATACACGAAACTATTGAAAATTATTGTTTTGGTTGTATAACCATATCATTTTAAACACAGGTATAACTCCTCCCGAGCGAAATGCATCAAATGCGCCTACTGTGGGTTGTTCTTCTCTCCAAACAAATTCATCTTCCACTCGCATCGAGTTGGTCCCGGAGACAAGTACGTGCAGCCTGACGCAGCCAACTTCAACTCTTGGAGGCGACACATGAAGCTCAGCGGGAGTCCTCCTGATGAGGTGGTCCATGCGTGGGAGGATGTCAAAGCTATGTTTAATGGAGGAACTAGGAAAAGAATGCTGTCTGCTGCTAGGTAAGAAGACAATGGGTGTGAATACTATAGCTCAATGGTTATCTTAAAAGGGTTGAAAGTTCTAGTTTAAAAGCTATTGCCTAATTCATTCAATTGAGATTTTTCTGTTGTGGTTTTACATCAAATGATGAAAATCAGAAACGATAAGTATATCGACTACCGATCTTTGAATATTATCATGTATCTACAGCATCAACAGGACGCTATAATAATATTATGGCTTGCTTTGTACAAGCGGTGGTTTTCTCGCTAATAAACGATTTCTGATAGACAACCGATGGATAGAGAGGATTCATTATTACAACAGAAGACGTTTTAATATGTGCATCAAAACAGATAGCTAATGGCTAATAAACATAAAATCATGCCTTGATTCCTGTCTAGGCAGAGGTGTGACTTTACAATAGCACACCTAAGTTTCTTCAGTTGTTAATATTCTTGCCAAAGCACCTTCCAAACCTCTGCACCAAGTTCAGGTTTAATTTGTGCCACAGAAGGGTACCATTTCGCAGACCCGAGCCGGAACCTGAAGCCAAGCGTCCTGCACCGAGCCCTCCGAGCGCTCACGCTCCTGTACCAAGACTAGCTGACTATGTGTGGGGAGCAAGGCTTCCTCTGCCATATGCTATACCTTGGCTGAAACCTACGCTTTGGTCTCCTGGTGAGGAATACCACTGACTTTTGACATAGTTTTATTTATGTTTCACCTGCACAGTATAGAGAAAGTAAAATTTTTTACTGAGACGTAATGTAAGAAGGTGTATCTGTAAAGATATAAGTTGTATTATACGAACACAAGAAGAGGATGAAACCAAGTGTGGTGGGCCGTGGCCTGGATAAGAACGTGACTGCAAAGTGATGCCAAACAGATAGGCCCAAAATTTTGCAAAAGCATGCAAGTGTTAAAAACTTCCATAAAAGTATATTTCATATTCTGTGTTGCTGGTAATCAATTAACATTTATGGTCTGGAAGGGTAGGTAAATACGTACGATTCTGACCAATATTCTGTGGAGTGAAGTGGGTGTGGAGTGAGTTGGCCAACGCTAACAGAAAACAAAAGCTCGTCCACAGTTCCTGATTTTATCGTGATTTCTGAGTTGGTTCCATAGTAGAAATTAATTCCAAATATTACCTACAATGATCCTATATAATACGATGTCATTTGATAACTAGAAACCCGTTAAGGAAACCGGTATCCAGTAAAAATACTTTTAAAATACAATGTAGTGTTTTTTTCAGGAGCCCTAACAGCTCTGAGCAGCGTGGGGTCCATCGAAGAGCCGCGAGCGTTCCGGCCTGTGCGACGCATGGAGTCACCACAACTGTCACCTGGAGTCTCACCCACTAGATCACCTAATAGGTACCTACTTTCAATTCAATTCTTATTTTGTGGCTTGTGAAAGTGTTTTTAACACCACAACTTTGCCAATATCACGTTGGGAGATTGGACATCAAACGATGGAAATTAACCAATAAATGCTTTTGAATTTTGAACACAATCAAGGTACCTACTTACAACGGCACGAACTTATTAACTGTTCACGACATGACATGCCTTTTTCCTAAAGAGGTAGGCAGAGGTGTACCTGCGACCCAGCCCCATAGTAGGTACCTAGTACCTACACCCACACTTCGATATGGGTCCTATGTCTATCGATACTTCGTTAGTGTCGTAACTACCTAATACCACAGTTCTAGACTACATGACTTGAGAAAAATTCTAATGGAAAAATCCAATAAAACTTTGTGAACGACGAACGACCTGGGGATCAAACCTGGGACCTTAGTATCGGAGTAGAGCTTGCGAGCCACAGACTTTTTTTTTTACTTAGCGTAGCTTAGTGTTTAACTTTAGGTGGACAGAATTGGAACTAGTCCAGCCACCATTTTGAGAACGTCATTACCAAATTCTCTAGCGATGCTGTAAAGTGTTAACAATATTCGCCACGGTTGGCAAGAGGGTGAGCGAGCGCAGTTCAATTTTGCTGCTGTCCATCTGGATCTGATAACGCTTTAGCCAGCTCTTACGGTCACCACGGTCGTTTCATATAGAATTCCTATTTCAGTAGGTCTCCCATAGCGTCATCTTCTCCATGTCGCAGCCACTCCCCGCAGCGTTCTCCTCTCCGTTCCCCGGTTCGATCCCCGCACCGTTCGCCTCCTTGTTCGCCGAAGAGCGACCGCGACAGCGACGAGAGTGTTGACATTGAAACCACGGAGGAAGACCAGAATAGAAATGTGGTAAGTTGATCGATTTCTAAAGCAATCTTTATTTTAAGATTTTATGGAAGGAAAACAAGGAAACGGCGATTATTAATGTGGATTGTGGATACTGGTGTAAAGTATAGAGAGTTGGATGGTCTACTTGAAAGAGATTTTTCATAGCATTTCCTATGCGAGAAAAAATTATGAGTGATGATAATATTCCGACGGATGAAAATGCTACATAGAAAAACGTTATGTGCCGAGGAATATTTTAGGTTTTCTTCAAAATCTATAATAGAAAACAGCCTAAAGTGTTTCTACCTCATTTTGAGTGCCTCATTTTAAGAAATGCTCTTTAGAAAAGACTACTTGGAATATGTAAGATACCTACTAACATGTTTTCATTAGATAGTTAAAAAATGACGATGTGGTTGGTGATACCTGATATACATATTAACCTTCCTTAAAAGTATTCTTCATTATTTATTTCTTTAAATTTATTTCTGAGTGTCAAAATTACCGTGTAAAAATTACCGTTATTCGTTCGCTCTTTATGAAACAGACTATTTTACTTAACTTAAATTTTAAACATCCAGCATTTTTATACTAAAGCATTTCGTCAAACAAAATCAATGGACCCCACAATAAATAAAATAAATAACAAATAGAAAACCATTTATAGCTTAGGTAAACGTATTTCAAAGATGCAATTTAATATCGGAGTATTGAATCGCATTATCCACTTCCCAAGTCGGAGCTTTCGAAGCAAACGGAGAGAGTTCGATCCAATTTAAAAAGAAAGAAACATTTAAAAAGTTGTAAGAGGAAAATTTTCCCAATCACCTTGCTTGCGAGCGATGTAATCGAAGTGATTAGTTTTTTTTCTCGAAGTTACTTTTACTCGGAAAAGGTTTTTGAGCTCTGGTTTAATGAGTTCTCATAGGTTTTATTGAGTTGAACTGAATAGAATAGAACTGCAGGTTCTAGTTGTTTTCTTTAAGATATTATGTAGGAAGCCACTGTTCGTTCATGTTGGAGGCTTTGTGAGAATCTTTGCTTATTAACAATTTTAAGTTCGAAAAGTATTGCTGCCATTAGCGTTTTTCATTCGCCAAAAATATCATGAGAAACGATAAAATTAAAAATATCAGGTTTCTAGGTCCAATGGTTAAGGCTGGGCATTGACGAGTGAGTGTATATCAGTCAGCCAGTCAGAACTAAGATTTTTTTATAATATACTAACTGTGCCCCGCAGTTTCACCCGCGAAGTCATCGGTCCCGTGAGAGTATCATAAAAAGTATACATATAAAGCATAAAAATACCATATGTGTTATTTCAGGGTATGAACTATCTACATAGCGAATTTCACCCCAATCGTTTAGTAGTTTTGGTGTGAAAGAGTAACAAACATCCATCCATCCATCCTCACAAACTTTCACATTTATAATATTAGTAGGATTATTAGTAGAATAGTAGGACTAAATATCTATCTACAAATAATATCAATCAGTGAAGACATTGATTTTTTTATAATATTAAGTCTTCGATCTACATTTAAATAAAGGCATCTACAGATTAACATATAATAATTAATAATAATAATAACATTATAATAATTTGAATTTATACTCTAACAGAACGGGGTACCCCAATTACACTGCTCGAGTCAATTCATATGGGTTATGTGGACAACCCATATTGTCAGAGTTTCAGGTCACCAAGATTCCTACAAGGCCTCCGACATGACCTAACGACTGCCCCCTACATATCTTATAGGAAACTATAGGGAGCTACAGTTTAACGTGCCATCCGAAACACGGTAGCGTCCAGGCGAAAAGAACATATGGTGAAATTCCATCCAGGGACGTCGGATTTAAAGCCGGGCATATTCCCGCTGTACCACGGACGCTACAACATAAGTACAGATAAGTCAACTCAATTATTATGTTTCCCATTGGAGTCTTAAAAAATTGAACCACGCTGCCACAAAACTTGAGTAATTAATGCATTGATTAATTTTATTCTGTTTAAAACATTAGCTATTTAAGTTCAGACGGTGTCCGCGCTAAGCCCCAAGGGAGTAACATCCGCCATTTTATCAAAATGGCCGCCGCCGTTGGAACCTTTCGCACATCGTAAACCGTGTAATTACCGCCGCACCGAATCTAAATGAACTTCATTTCGGTTTTAAATAAGAGAAAATGTTTAATTTAGTACCGATCGGGTCGTCGAGGACCAATTAATTGAGGATTCACGTTTTAGTCCAGTTTTTCCGGTTTGCGTGGGTGTTTTCGGATTTACCGTTGAGTTAGGGCGCCGGGGCTTGTGTTTGAGTAATTAGAAGCTTTTTGGTATACACCACACCGCCAGTTTTTGCTTTTAAATTACAGAAAAGTGTGCTTTTCGGAAAATAACATAACATACAATCACGCCTTCTTCCCGAAGGTGTAGGCAGATCTGTACCCAGAACTCAGTCCCATAGTAGGTACACCCATATTTCGCCAGTATGTTATTGGTCCCATGTAAAAAGGGGCAAGCCTATTGCCATCTACCGGGCAGGGAAAATACAATATTTAATACTTCCTGACCTGGGTATCGAACCCAGGACATCATGATCGGCAATCGAGCTTAACAGTCGAAATAGACAGAAACAAATAGATGGCCAATTCTTCGGAGACATATACCCAGCAGTGGCACAGGCTGAACATGATGACGACAATGAGGCTTTTGTTCACGAAGTCAGAAGCGTAGTGGTTCGCAAGCGCTACTGCCGATCATGAGGTCCCGGGTTCGATCCCTTGGTCAGACAAAAAGTTTTTATTTTTCCTTTAGGAATTTTCTTAAGCAACACCTAGAATTTCGAACTGTGGTAACTGCCTAATTTGCTTACGCCTTTGGGAAACAGGCGTGTTATGATGTTATGTTTAAATTACGAGTGTTAGAATGCTTTATTGAGAAAAATGTACCTATTGAGACAATTTATGTAGTGGGCCTACCACTACATAAATTGTCTTTTTCAGGGGGCTGCCTAGGGAAGTACCACACCTTTGCCAGTTATTCATCCGCCAAGCAGGAAAGTGCAAACATTACTGTTTCCGGTATGAAGGGCAATGTTGCCAGCGAAATTACTGATGGCATGATGAGATTCAACAACTCATATCTCAGGGTGTCAGGCGCAGTGCAGTGCCTGTCACTGTGTCTGATATGGGCAATCATGATGCTTACCATCAGGCACCTAATTTGCTCGTCTTATCAATCATTATCATAAAAAAAACTAATGTGAGTTTTTATTAGCAAGTAAGTACTCGTAATAAGTATAAGTCTTATTATTAAGTACCTATGTGTACTTATGCCAAACGTAGCGCGATAAATGCAAATATTTCCATTTAATTTCCTCGTCGTTAAAAACCTCTTCAAACTGCTTACGTTATTTACTAGATGTGAAAAGGCTGTAAATAAACAGGCGTCGAGCCGTGTTTGAAAGCAATAGACCGAGAGCTAGCGGCCTTTAACAGTAAATAGGTATCTTCTGTATTATTGAATTGATTTATCATAATGAGAATGCTTTAATTACTGTGTAAAAAGATGTTGAAGTAATTTTTTAAATTTTTTTTATGATAGTGATAGTAAATCAGGTCCCTGATGGTAAACATCATGATTGCCCATAACAGACACAGTGTTTTAAAATTCAATATTCTGCGCGGCACTGCACACAGCCCCTGTCACCCTAAGATATTAGTTGTTGAAACTCTTCATGTCCAGTAATTTGCTGGTAACATTTCCCTTCAGACCTGAACACAGTAATGTTCGTACATTACTGCTTGGCGGATGAATACTTAACTGGCAAAGGTGTGGTACTACCCCAGGCGGCCCCCTGCAAAAGAGGCCTACCACTACAATTAATGAATTATTTATTTGGAAGATATATCAAAGGTACGCATAAAGCCATTAGCTTACTTTACTGGTACATTATAGGAGATAGACGATTCGAATGAGCCCATACACGATATATTTGACTACAGGACTGGATTTGCACCTGATGCGGCAGCATCAGGTCAAAATTACTATGTCACTTTCTATAAGAAACTTCCATACCTCTCAGATCTCACTATCGAGAGTGAAATCAATGAGGACGCAGAACTTCAAGCCCTAGGTGCTCCGGCTTCCGATAATAAATAAGATTTTCCTGGCATCCGAATTATGGCCTGAAGGAATTGCGTGCCGGCACTTCAGGGAGGCGAGACCAAAAATAATCCCTACTTAAGTGTATTATAGGCAACTGGTACTCATAATTTATAAAAAGTACTATTTCCTGAAATAAACGAATTATTATCGAAATATTTGGCAAGCTCTCTCAAATCATGTACTAGCTCCTACGCATTAGTAATTAAGATGCGAGAAGAGAGCCCTCCGTAATCCCTACAAAGCGTCGTCGCTACGTTACAAGTAATTATTCTATTAGTATGTGGACTTGTCAATTTGTGGATTTAATTAATGATGATTTGAACTGTTTCTGGAAGCTGCAATAAGACGCTATACTTACTCGTAGTTGCAATTTCAATGTCAAATTTGTTTCTGGAACTATTGTACTGTTTCAGTGGGCTATTATAGCCCACTGTATATATTATGCTATTATATAATAATATAACCGCCGTGGAGTTACCGGCTCTAGAATAGTGCTCCACCCTATCTACCCGTGGTTGCCGTCAGAGCCGGCTAAGGGTTAATGGATCCAGAGGATGGGCAGTAGTGTCCTCTGCAAAAATCCAATGAACTGCGCTCGACAACCCGCCTGCCGAGCGTGTCGAGTATTGGCAAAACCCCCCCTTTATGGGGGAGGCCTATGTTCAGTAGTGGATTACCAACGGCTGAGATGATGATGATGATAACGTCCGTGGTCAAGTGATAGTGAGACCGGCTTCAAATTCGAATCTAGGCGATCTAAAACTCCAGAGGTTGAAAGCTCTAATCAAACCAAACTATAATGGTTTTAATAGAGCAGTGTAATCGAGGAAACCAGTTCTGCTGGAGAACTTGCAATATTTATTTATTTAATAAGAAATTTAATGACACAATATTCATAAAAATGAAACCAGACTCAAACTCATAAATATTCAATTTGGTCATCACTTTTGCTCGTCAATATGTAATGTAATGAGTATACCGTGCGTTCGGAGAGGTACATCTACAAGAAGAAATCACAAGAAACTCGTAAGGTTTAATTTTTTCAACTGATAGTTTTACAATATTTGGTTAGGTTCATTCGTTTGCTTTGAAGGTGCCGCGTGGTGGCTATGCAGAAGTTTTCAGGCATCTTTGTCCTCTATGTACTGACTGACTTTATAATAAGCCTTCTTACCAGCCAGTAATTAATATACACCACCACGGTGCGGTGCCAAAAAGGTGGATACATTATCTGCAAAAATAATTCCTTTTCAATTCTACTTTAGTCGAGTAACAGTAGGTACTACCGCTACGTTAGTAATAGAGCCTAAGGCATAAACCGTGAAAATCTCCATTACAATAATACACAAACAATTAATATCGCAGACATAGTATCAAATCAAAACCGAGATTAAATTGTAATCGCTAATCGGATCGGAGCCGGGTGCAGCGACTAGTCAATCCGCTTACCGTCGACGCCGGCGGGGCTTTCACTAATGTACCTTATATTGAATTGTTTGGTATTGTCTGTTTGATTGTGTTGTGGCCGACGGTGGCTTTGTTTTATGGTATTCGTGTGTTTGAGTGATGTAACTAGACGATATACTATGGGCATTTGACGATATTTATTAAGGCACGGTCCTAAGCAAATTCGCCCTCTCGCTCACACGTACCCACATCTTTGAAGATATAAAAATACTATACATGTAATTACGTAAAATATCGCTATCAAAATAATAGATTGTACTCGTAATTGGTGGATTTGAAACACATCCTTATTATATATTATAATACTTAGCTTAGCAAAGTTCTCAAAGAAAAGCAGTCTTAGCACCATTGATTTAAATAAAATTGGAGATTATAGGGTACGTTCTTTCAGCACTTACTCAACAACTGGCATGTGCAATTTTAAACAACAAACATAGAAAGACGTACCTAAGACCGAAGTGCGAACGAGACAACAATTAACTTTACTGACGCACGTGGACCTAATGTACGTTTCTATAATAATAATAATAATAATAATAATATGGGACAACTTCCACACACGGTCATCTGGTCTCAAACTAGGCTAGAAGCCTGTACTATGGTAACCAGAGGACTGATATACATACTTATATAAGCTTATAACACCCAGACACAGATCAAACAAACATGTTCATGCACACAAATGTTTGACCTGGCCGGGGATCGAACCCGGGCCCCGCGGCACAGAAAGCAGAGCTACTACCGTCTGAGCTAACGAGGCTGTCAACAGCTCACGTAATACAATCAGTTGAAAAAATTAAGCCCTACAAGTTTCTTGTGCGTTCTTCTTGTAAAGGTATCTTTACGAACGCACGGTAGACTCATTACTGTTTATTTTCATTGATGTACAAAAGTGTCAGATTGTGATCTATTTGAATTAATCTTTTCGACTTTGACTTTGACTTTGAATGGGACCTAATTTGAGCTTTCCAGTTTCGTATCTCATCTCCCCTTTTCTTTAAATCAATGCTTAGCACGCAATAACAGTAACTTAATAGTCCATCTTAAAAGCTGTCTTCAAATTAATTCTTTCAACTCCGTAAGCACACAACAATAATAAAATCAATTAGACAAAACTATGAATAAGTCAAGTGTACGTCAACACAATTAATAACAAAACGGCAGTATTGTCGGTCCGTCTGCTTGTCACGGTTATAATTAACTTACCCCTCCCTCTCTCCCTCCCAGGGGGAGCGGCCCTGCTCGCTACTCCTCCGGGACCATGTATTGTGATTCCTATTCAGTTACTTAAACATTTGTACGTTAAATTGTTTTCCGTTTCAATCAAATGTCAGTTTAGTCGAGATGTTATTTATTTATTTATAATTAAGCACAACGCGAGGACTTACTTAATACCATCACAAAATTTCATGGGCTCATAAAATAAGGCGGTGCTCAACGCATCGCATTTTATAGCATTTTAACAGTTGTAATTACGTCTCTTTAAAATTGTTTCCATTACTTTTTTCCAAAATAAATAAAAAAACGATTTCTTTATGAACTGACGTAAATTTAGGTATAACATTTTCGTTATAATAATAATGTTGTAAGGAGAAATTCACAACTATTTCGTAGCATTTTTAATAATTTTTCCGCTTTTTAAATGAGTTTTTTCTTCTAGATATTCCATACATAATATATCAAAATTTTGAGGCCGCTATGAACTAGATCACTATATAAGATATATTATCATATATTTTTTTAATTTCATTTAGGTAGTTTAAACTATAGTTCAAACTAAGAGCTCAAAAAAGTGATGTACATTTTACGAAAAACTAGCTTCGGAATTTTGACTTTTTACAAATAGTTAAGGCAAAATTAAGATAAGCGAAACCGCTATGGTCAAAACTAATACTTATTCTCCATATTTCAATCGATTAAAAATATCGTAGTCTTTTATTTTCATTGATAAAGAAAGCTAAGCTGACCGTTCCGACCGTGAGTGACCGTTTAATTAAAAAAATATATTTGAAATGTGATAGGGATCTTAATGCGTAGTAGATCTTAATGAGTAGCGTTTTCTGCCAGTTATCCTAAAAACTAATAAAAATGTAAAAGAAATTGGACGGAGTGCAAAAAACATTGACACAAAATACTTAATTGATGTGCGTAATGAATGGATTTGTTCCTTCTAGAGTACATATTATCATAACATACCATCACGTTTTATCCCAAAAGTAATCCCTAAGTATAACCTATACTTAGGCAGAAGTTTGTGAATCGCAAAGATCCTAAAAATGTTATAAAGCTCGAGAATTTTTTTCTTATACATACATACCGTGCAGTCACGCTTTGTTTTCGTATAGGTAGAGACTTTTCCTCTCCACTTGCTATGATCATGACACACGGCTTTCGCTATTTCCAGAAAAATCTTTCTTAATTTTCAATTTTGTGGATTGTGCAATTATTTTTGGTTTAAAGCAATGCTTGGGTTTTTCAGATTATTTTAAGACATATTTATAGGTAAGTACTAACATACGTATATCCACAGAATATTAAAGAGACAGAAGGGACACTCCTTATGCGTAAACCATGGAAATATGCAGTAAACTGGCTATAACTTTTGCGTTAACATAAAAGTATGATTTTCTACAGCCACAAGGGACCGCAGACCTGAGTATTAGGTATCAATTTCAACTTGATACCCTCGCGTTCTTATAAAAAATTGTCTTGACAGACAGACAGATATACAGACAGACAGACGGATAACAAAGTGATCTTATAAGGGTTTCTTTTTCCTATTGAGGTACGAAACCCTAAAAATATCATTTATGCATATTTGAAAATCTTATTATTAGGCCTATAAATCAAAATTATATAATTTAAGGTCAATTTGGTCCTAAAACCAACACCAGTAACTCCTTTTACCGTACCTATTACCGTATTAACGTAACGATTACCATAAATATGTATATATATTTTATTATGTAGGTATTTTTGTTCTTATTATTTTTTTTTCATTATATATCATCATATTACAATTCTATTGTTCTTTATATCATATATAACAATTTTATGGACGTGTAATTAGTGTTAGGTAAGTCCGTGAAGTCACCGGAATAGGTACCAACGGAAGATCAGCGCAGGTTGTCCTTCAACCTGCTTATGCTGAGTTGGTACCGTTTCATGGCACACGCAATGTTAGCATTTTTAGGTTAATATTTTTGTATGTGTGTTGTGAATAAATAAAATTTTCTTTCTTTCTTTCTTTTCTTTTACGTTCCGTCCTAAACAGCCAGCCTTCAAACCCCCATAACGCGAGTCGACGAGTACGACCCAAGCGTAGAAACAATAAAAAACACGTCCCCGAGTAATCAGTTTACGTGACTAAAACAACGTTTCCACCAGCTAACAACACCGTGATTTATATCGAGTATCATACTAACATCAAGTGAGCAATTGAATCGTCTCCCGCTATCCCTGTAAAGTATCTATTACGTACGTGATCGAGGTAACAAGCGTTTATACTTGCCACCTTGTATTTTTTGACGGTTTCTTCTGAGATACAAAAGTAAAGAAGAATTTTCGTGACCACGGGTAATACAACTTGGGTGGAACGTAAATAATGAAGATAAAATATACTAAATGTATTTATTGGTATAGTCCAATATGGCCTCTTGGTAGGCCTCTTTTGCAGGGGGCCGCCTGGGGAAGTACCACAAACTTTACTGCAAACATTACTGTGTTCCAGTATGAAGGGCAATGTTACCATTACTGGTCATGATGAGATTTAACAACTCATATATTATGACAGGCGCAGTGCAGTCCCGCGCAGAATTTAGAATATTAAAACACTGGGTAGCACTGTGTCTGATATGGGCAATCATGATGCTGACCATCAGGCACTTGATTTGCTCGTCTTGTCACTCACTATCATAAAAAAAACAAATCTAAGAAGTACCGACACAGAATACTAAAGTACTAAAGGGGCAGAAGAGACACTCCTCAAAATAAATAGCGACTCTAGCTCCAACGCAATAACGTGTAATTCAGGTCGAACAGCAACTAACTGATTATCTTTATATTAACATACGAGCTACCTCTCTTTCTATCGCGTTGCATTCTATCTGTTGTCTCTGTTTAGACCATAGAAATTTCACTGCTGAATAGGGGAGGCCTATGTTAAGCAGTGGACTTCTTCCAGCTGATGATGATGATGATGATGATTAAGAATTGTACATCATAAGAAACAATTCATAATTCGAACGGAACGGAATGAAGACTACGCGTGAAACCGCGGGGCACAGCTAGTCCTGGTAATTAATATTATAAATGCTGAAGTTTCTATGAATGGATGGATGTTTGTTACTCTTTCACGCCAAAACTACTGAAACGATTGGGTTGAAATTCTGTATGTAGATAGATTAGACCCCGGAATAACACATAATATGGTACTTTTTATCCCAATATTCGTATGAGATCCCGAGTTCGATCCCCAGCTCAGAAAGAGTGATTAATATTGGATTTTTCCATAAAGAATTATCTCAATAACCGCCTGGAGTCTGGAACTATGCCTGGTAGATGGCAATAGGCTCGCCCCCTATTACATGGAACCAATAATCTACTGGCGAAATATGGGTGTATCTACTATAGGACTGAGTCCTGGGTACACTTCTGTCAATCCTTTCGGAAAAAAAAAAACATACATTCACGCCTTTTTCCCGAAGGGGTAGGCAGAGGTGTACCCAGGACTCAGTCCCATAGTAGATACACCCACATTTCGCCAGTATGTTTTTGGTCCAATGTAATAGGGGGCGAGCCTATTTCCCTTCCAGAAAAATTGTGTGTTATGTTTATTTATTTATTTATAATTCAGCACAACGCTAAGACTAACTTAATGTTAGTGTAGCATTTTCTACCAGTTATCCCAAAACTAGAGAAAATGTTACAGAAATTGTTACAGTTATAGTTTATTCCAATGAGAACGATAACTACGCGGATAAAACTGAGGCGTAGTACCTATCTTATAAACTTGGTAAACTCTAGCCCAAAGCTAAACACAGTAACATGAGTCCAATCTATTAACGCCAGTAAGTATGATAAAAGCGTATAAATATGATGTTTTAATTTAATAGATTGTGAGCGGATTACATTGTAGTTGGAGCCGTGTTTGTTTGTCCGCGTTCAATAGGGTAGGGATGGTTACTTTAATCGGTATTAGGTTGGTAGGTAATTTCATTTATTGTGTTCTTCTGTTACTCTTTGAATCTATACTAATCTAATGCCGTAAAACCCTACAAGTTTGCCCACTTTTTTCAATAAAATTAAGAAATCTTATGTTTTTCTACTGACGCATTGGTATTTTTTGCTATACTTAGGGCCGGTTTTTTGATCGTTACTTACGGTTAAGTTAACCATTTGTCGGACTAACTATAGTTAAATTTCTAACCAATGGTTAAATCGTGTGGAAAAAAATAGTTAACGAGGGATGAAAAATCGAATTTTGTCGAATCTTAACTATTTGTCAAAAAATTTAACCATTGCTCGACTTAACCAGTGATCAAAAAACCCAGCCGTAGTCTGCAACCTTTTTTTTTAAGATGTAGGCTCCTGTCCCCCAATATAATCAGGGATCGTTTCTTCATTCATCCTTTCACTCACACTCCTTCATCCATCATCTTGCGTAGTCTGCAACATTAGGATGATGTGCATGGATTAGAATAGTGTTTACATTATTAGGACGATTTTTATTACATGATTTCGATGATTTTGATGGCGGGCGAAGTTATCTCGACTTTTAGCCAACATTACCAATGTCGTTTGTTAAGGAAAATATAACTTTAAGAGCAATGTTATATGAACTAGTATAAACTTTAGGGTAATTAAAGCCGTTTTCTTTCAAATTCCTACTAATGCAGACAAAACTTTCCTTAGTGGGCAATGTTACCCGGGCATTGGTATCCATTACTCTATAATAATATTAATAATGCGAAAGTAAATCTGTCAGTCGGTTATCTCATAACGCTTAAGGTTAAATAAACGTCACCTACACAAAATGAAGAAATAGGGAATATTTTTCCAATAGGTTGTGATTGGCGCTGGATCTGGCCTTTATTTGCGCAAAAACATATTTTGTTAAAGAAAACCGTATGGTTTTTTGCTATTTAACATTAACATAACCTAAAAACTACTTTTTTTCATATATAAAAACTGTACTCGACTGACTGACTGCCTCGGTGGCTTAGAGGGCGTATGCTCGACTGCCAATCAAGAGGTCCCGGGTTCGATCCCCAGGTCAGGCAGTGTTAAATATTGGATTTTTCCATTAGGAATGATCTCAATAACTGCCTGGAGTCTGGAACTGTGCCCGGTAGATGGCAATAGGCTCGCCCCCTATTACATGGGACCAATAACATACTGGCGAAATGTGGGTGTATCTACTATGGGACTGAGTCCTGGGTACACCTCTGCCTACCCCTTCGGGAAACAGGCGTGAATGTATGTTTAAAAAACTGTAGAGTCTAGTATTTTAAACAGAGTAGGCGTGCATTTGACACAAAGCTGCCTGACCTATTTAAAAGTAGGCCTCGTTCTCGACATTCGCCAGATGCTGCCCGGATTTAGTTTACTACTTCAATAGGCATAAATGTTACACAATGTAATACGCTTGAAACTAACTTGTATGCCAGGTGTTACCAAAAGTTGTAATGATACTTAAAAGGGTTAATCTACACGTCCAAATCTTGGAACAACTACTTGGTTAAAAAAACTCTTTTACATCCGGACAACGAATTCATTTCTACTTCTCATTTCCCATACAAATTCGCTAATCTAGGTACCTTCGTAAATTCGTTGTTTTGTTAGTCATTTTCTTTGGCTGGCTCGGTGGCGTAGTAGTTTGCAAGCGCTACTGCCGATCATGAGGTCCCGAGTTTGATCCCCAGGTCAGGTAAAATAGTTTTGCGTTTTTCCATTAGCTATTGTCTCAGAGTCTGGAACTGTGTGCCCAGTAGATGGCGATAGGCTCGCACATGAGACTTAAAAAACATAACTGACAAATTGTGGGTTTACCGACTTTGGGACTGAGTCCTGCATACACCTCAGCTGCCTACCCTTTCGGGAAAGAGGAGGGATGTTATGTTATTGTACTTGACTATACCCGTATTAGTTAGTTAACAACCTCCTAAACACTTATAACTATAACTTTTTCAACCGCCACAGAATAGGTACTTAAGATACAGAAGAGACACTCCTCAAAATCATTTAAATAAATAGCGACTTTAGCTCCGACGCAGTAAAATGCAATTAAGGTCGCACAGCGCTGAACTAATCATCATATTAACCAAGGTGCCTCTCTCTATCGCACATCTCTCTATTGTTCTCTCTGTCTAGCCCATAGAAATTATACCGGCAAGACGGGCGCCCCGGCTACTTGTAGCTTCATACCTATAATGCGGAATGTCCCAGGCCTTCAACTTTTTTTACCCATTCATACTTGCTAGTTTAGTAAATTTTATTCATACTGTAGATAAATGTATGGATATTTTTGAACTGTAATCATACAATCGCCCCAAAACCATCAAACTAAATTAAAAAGCACTTAAAACTGTGTTATCATTTATCAAACAATAAACATAATTGTATGCCTTAAGCACACAGGAAAACATGGAATACATTTTTCTTTTTATTAAAACAATGCGTCATTAACCTATAAATTATTGATTTGCTAGTTCGATGGTGCGGGTCTACATTATATCTGAAATCGATTTTTTATTATAAAATCCTTAAATAAAGGAGGTAATAAAATCGTAATAGAATTTCTGAAGCCCGCAACAAATCTTTAATTTTTATCAAAATTTTGGCCATAATACAAGGGACACGGAAAGTTTCTAGAATATGCGAGTAAGAAATGTAGCCGATAAAAAATGTATTTAAATTTCAAATTTGGAACTCTTTGGGAACGCTGTAATGTGTATTAAATTCATATGTCATTTATTTGTTTTTAGAAATTGGCAGCAATTGATTTCTTATTCTGTGGCTTGTGAAATGGCAGCAATTCAAAAAGTGTCTGTCGAGCGTCAAAATGCATCTGACTAGACTAATCATTCATTTTTGACGTATAACGTTTATCTGATAAAATTTTATTTGAAAATTAAACCATTGATATAACCCAACGTTTGAAAGCTATAATTTAGAAGAGGTAGAACATTATTTATTGTGATGAACGCGTGTTAACTTTGGTTATAAATGCCGACGTGACATTTAACATTTTTTTATTTACCTCATTTGGGAGATGGCATTTCGGCGGCCATTTTTATTGGTGGCAGAGTGTGCGGAACATTAATTTTGTTGTGTTATTATTGCGTGCATGCCCCTTTGTATTGTCCCTGTTAACGCTGCATTGTAGCGTTGTAGGGATTATTTCATTTCTGTGATTTATTGAATTAAACATTAATGTTTAGGGTTTGTTTCAGTTCATAGTACCTATCTGTGAATATCTTTATTCTTTGATGGAAATTATATCAGTGGATACATTTACTAGGTGATTGTCAAAACATTTAACCATAAGTCTGCCATAGATTTTCATCTACTCCGGTTGGAAGCGGCTTGCATTCGGCGTGTTCTTGCTGTCTTTATTCCTAATCTATCTATAACCTGCCCCGGTAGCACAGTGACCAGGGAAAACGAAGTCCCAGGGGGTTAGAACGAGACAGTAGATATGAATTGTTTGGGCGCGAAAGAGAGAATAAACGGGGAAAACTAGATAACCCAGTGCCATGCTAGGGCTTTATACCTGTCCACAAAATATAACATAATGTTTTTTATTGTTTCATACGAAGATACGAAGGTAAACGGGCTTGAAATCCAAGGAAGCTGGGCGCAGAAAACCTTCCACTGTCTATTCTATATTGCCGGGTAGAGAATGTTATTCGCAATAATAATATTCCCAAACATAAGTAGGTAGTAACTGTAGCCCTCTTATTCTCGCCGATTAATTTATAATTTGATAAGAATAATGTGAGGTTAAATACTAAGATTTTTTTATTGATTTTAGTAGAACATGCTTTATTTATTTATATTTCGTGGCGATGCTAAAAAATATGATTTATGCACATTTGAAAATATTAATATTAAGCCTATCATATAAAACCAAATTTATTATGATTATGGAAGGTCAACGTGGTCCTGAAACAAGGAGGAAAAAAGGAGTTGTTGCCTTTCCCTATGGAAAATAGTTAAAAGTTCACCATTTATCAGCAAACAAAAGCTTATAGAAAGCCGTAACTTGTAATTGTGACGTTTAATTCGCTGGGACACGCGATAGGAATTGTGTTAATCTGTAATCTCTCGTATAGCGCCGTACAGTCATCGACATAAAGTGTTTAATTATTAATAGCTTAGGAATTACAGTGGCGTTACGTAAATGTGGAAGTGATGAATTGTTAATTATGAATGCGATTGTTCACGTAGCGCACGACAGATTTTTATTTTATACTTACTTACCTTATATTTTTCATTTCATTTATTCATCAAACAATTTAAACTTGTGCTTGAAATATAGGCACATGCACAAAATTAATTATACAAATCAAACTTATATAATCTACAATTAAAATGAAAC
This sequence comes from Hemistola chrysoprasaria, assembly GCA_947063395.1. NCBI lineage: Eukaryota > Metazoa > Arthropoda > Insecta > Lepidoptera > Geometridae > Hemistola > Hemistola chrysoprasaria. The sequence goes on from OX346725.1 coordinate 11,614,437, forward strand.
CTTAATACGTAATATAACCAATTAAGAAAGACAGTCAAATAATTGAAATCACACACTGAAAAATTAAAAATCATTGTAAATATTATTTTAATAAATCTAATGTTAATACCAATGTTAATTTATAAAATTATAATAGCTGTGCCAAGCGTTTTTACTGCCTGAAAAGTAGCGTAACAAAAGATTACACATTTTTACCGCAAGGGTAAGAGAGGTGTACCCAGGAGCCAGTCCCGTAGTAGGCACACGCATACTTTGGTTTTCCAGATTTTTTTTTAAGTCCCATGCAATGGGGATAAACGGGATAAATATCTAAATAAGCTATTTATCCCATTTATCCATTTATATAAGCTCACAGGGCACAAACTGTAACTCAGGTTTGTTACTGAAAAAATTCTTCATGGAAATAACAATTAATATATCTCAGGGCAGTGCCGCGCAGAAATTTAAATTTTAAAGCACTGGGTGGCGCTGTGTCTCATATGGGCAATCATGATGCTTATACCATTGACCATTAGTGTCATAAAAAATAATCTAATAGATCTTTTATCATGACTCGAATATGGTACGGCAGTACCACTGTACCGTGGGTACTTAGTCTGAAAGGACCAAATTGAATGGACCTCAGTCCACTCAGCCGTAAAAAAAATACGGTGTTCATGCCACACGATCGAACCGCATCGATGGGCAAGAGACCGTATCAAAGTGATAACAATTAATGTTGCCAGAAAGAATACGAAAATTTTTGTGAATAGATTTTTTTATTATTAATAGATTATTACTTTTACTAAAGTTTGAGCACCACAATAAAATCACAAGTAATTGCGGTGCAGGTAGTTATTAGTTAAGTGCCGAGGGCATTATTTAAGCGTCCCGTGTCGCATCAGATAGTGTTATAAAACTTGTCACGAACCGTGACGTTAGTCGGAATGGCCCATAAAATTATATCTATTTGGATTAATATAGGCCATTGAATACTTATCTGTTGTGTTTTTTATTGTTTTTTGTATAGATTTATTATTATGATAAAATGTGTACAATATAAAAAAAATTACCGCTTACAAAACATAACATACAATCACGCCTTTTTCCCGAAGGAGTAGGTAGAGGTGTGCACAGGACTCAGTCTCATAGTAGTAACAACTAGGACGATCGTTCAAGAGGTACACCCACATTTCGCAAGTACGTTATTGTTCCATGTTATAGGGGGCGAGCCTAGTGCCATCTACTGGGGACATACTCCAGGTGGTTATTGAGATAATTCCTAATAGACAAATCCATTATTTAACTTTTTGCTGACCTGAGGGTCGAACCCAGTTAACGTTATATTCAAAAGGCGGTTTTTTTTATGATAGTGAGGGAGTCAAAAAAATCACATTTCAACTCTCGCATCACTTGCCAAGAGACTTGTGTATCTTCGAAAACACTCAACACGTAATATTCCACTATTTCTACACGTTAAACACTCGAAAATGCACCGATAATTGATAAAGATACGGGAGCCAAACTGTACTCTTCGGCTTCCAGCCAAAAGTCCGGCTACTTTCCTTACTAGCCTATTCTAAAAATTTACAGTGTGACCTTCGTACTTTAAATGATTGTCACATAACGGTGTTCTCATTTCCAGCCATGTCCTTGGCCGTGTCGCACCGCACCGACTCCCCGACCGGAGGAGTGCTGGAGCGCGCTAGTTCCGAAGGTCGAGCGAGATGAAGAACGGGAGCCGTGGCGCCTGCCTGATTTACGTCCACAAATTACTTATATGCACGACCGTGGTAAGAACAGATAATAATCCTTAATTCAATGTGGTTTTAAGCTATAGAATGGACACTGTCAACCACCCACCAATCGGGTCTTCCTCACCCCGCGAGCGAGATTGAGCTCTCGAAGAGCCCCCGTTAGCTCGGAACGCACACCTCACGCACACTCTTGCGCGTGTCCTAACTCCAAGGGTGCAGTGTATGTGTAGTAGATAGTTATATCTCGACTTTTGTATGGGAATTGAGTCGACTGTCCGGGGTGTGCTATTGGTTTACTGTACCGGTACGTTATAAGGTGGCGAGCGGCAAAAAACCGCATATAAATTAAATTATAAAACATTCCGATAACGGAATGAAGGTAGGTTAAGATATTTCGATAGCTACTTTATTTTAGCAGCGCATAGACGCTAGCGCCCTGGCTATAAAGTTTATAGAAAGATCGTTGACCACGAACCGAATCCGTCGGTAGGTATGTCAAACGGGGCTAAAAAGGAAATGTAGCGTACCTACCATTGATAGTATTAATTGAATCTTGACACATAATCCTTGTTTTGCAACATTAGCTTAAGCTTATTGTATTCCACCTAATTATTGTACGTCCGCAATAGGGCAAACTGTTGAAACAATCGTAATACCTACTTTAATGTATCCTACCATCTTTGTACACAGTTATAGCAATAAAAATTATTCTTATTCTTATTCTATACCTATTACATAAAATGTAAGAAATACCGTTTAATTTAGCATATCTTAATTTCATTTTTCGAATCAGCGCCCACCCACATAGATGTCATTGTGGTGTGGTTGTGTTTGCGGTGTGGTTGTGGCCCATGTGAAACAATCATTAGATCCATGGAGACTAATAATAACTAATCTTACTTATAATATTATTCTAAAGCATGATGACATGATAGTATACACGCAGTACAAAAAAAAATTAAATTCAAAAACACTTGTTTTCATCAGTATTTGCTCAAGTGTCTTGTTTACTTGTCCAAAAAACGGCTGGTTCATAGGGTAGACTGGGTACGATTGTGACAATGTAGGTTTGACCGCCAATTATTTTGTTAATTTACTAGTTAGTTGAGACAAAAATTACTCAAATCGTAGTTTGTACATAATTTGTCTACTCAAAAATACTGCAATTTTGTCTCAAAATACGCTGTAAAGTTATAGCATCAAATTTGAAAAAAGAAATATAGGGAAAATGTTGCAACTGACCACACCCCAAGGACGGTTGTGACAAAGGCTTTTGAATACAATAAAACACCATAACTAACCTAAATTATCTAAGTAAAAAGTACCTAATCATTTGTTATTAACTACCTACTAATATTCAATTCACAACAAAAAAATATTTGTTATAGTATATCAATAAAAGGAAATATTGAAAGAATCTGAAGAAAAAACTTACTTTTGGCTGGTGGAAAGCAATGTGGCCGCCTGCTTTTGTTTACGTCGCGCACCGGCTAACGCAATCCTGGTCAACATGTGAAGACATGCATCGCGCTTCTTTTTCCCCTTACACTCTTCCGTCTATTCCGTATAGTTTCGCGATTATAACGACTGTCACTACCGTACCCTGGCACAACCGTACCATGTCTACCTTATTGGGAGCGTATCGGAACAACAAATTTTTCAATGTGGGTGCGTCCCGGCAGGGGGCGTACCGGAATGGGACCTTAACGGCCGGACCCTGACGTATGTATATTTATTCGACCTATTTAAGCCAACTTTACTTGTATGTTTACAGATCGAGACAGTTGTGTGGCATGCGTTGCGCCGTTGCCTCTGATTCCTCCGCCAGCTCCTGCACCGCATTAGCTTCACACTACACGTTCTCATTATGATATTCTAGTCAAATAATAACTGCTTACCTAGTCCTGTATCTAGTCTGTGCCAGTATTACTGGCCTAGTACACATAAATGTACGCATTTTAATTTATTTTATGATTAATAAAATTAGTAATCAGTCTTGTAAAATAATACATAATATTTAATATAATATATTTCTAAATCTAGCTCCAAAGGGGCTAAGGTGGCAACACTGCAGTAATAGAAGTTCGTTCATTTTGATTTCTTTATTTTTCTATTCTTTGGTATGGTTTCTGTAGGTAACCTGTCAATAGTTATTTTAATTGCCAATAGATGGCGCAGAATAATGTATAATCATCTTTTTTTAAAGCTTAATGTTGCCATAACATTATTAATTACATCAAATTAGGGAAATAAATATTAGGAGTAATATTTGTGTATCATTCGTCGCAATAATTTAATTTACGTTGTTACATTATAATAATATTATACTAACATAACTTTACAGTAATTTAAATTTTAATGTGAGTAATAAAATATTTAAATTCCAATTAATGTTTAATGCATAAGGACATTGTAAAAATTGTAATTATTACTGTAAAAAATAATTATTATAAACAGCAGTTGTATACTTAAATTAATTAGAGTTTAGCGATCTAGTCAAGTGATAACTACTAATAAAAATATTAACATTTCAGTAACTGTAGTCTAGGACTTTTAAAAGTTAAACGAAGTCAAACTTAAAACACAGTTATTATTGTAAATAATTAGAATGAGCTGCAATTTTTATAGTATAAAACAATTCACACGACTATTAATATGACAAAATATTAATTATTAGACTTAAAATATTAGGTTCTATTACCTTTGTGATATTTTAAGCTCGAATTGAATATAAATAATAATATTTATTTATGTAACATTAAACATTATGTATACCTAACAGTAATCATCTTATCGGTTTTTGTATAAATGCCGTAATTGTTTACATGAATTATTTCTATCTTTTATTTGTCCCGTGTGATTTATCTTAGCTTATATTATTATTAAAAATCTATTGTTCTTATAAAAATCTGGTATACATCTTTACTATTAATGAGGTAGGTAATTCGTTATAAAGTTTAGTATTAAAGTATATTTAATGCTAGTTTTTAAATTAAGTGCACAGTGATTAAAAATGTAGTTATATATGAATAAAGTGTTTTATTTAAATCAATTTTTTACCTTTATGTTAAAGATCATCAAAACAACACCAACTAAACAGAAGCCGTCAATTATACAAAATCAAAAAGACATACTTTTATTACAGTCTTATAATAAGAATTATTGGGTATAATAATATTATTATAATTTTCTTGGAACATATTACTAAATATTATGTACTACTATTTGACACCTACTTAACTGTTTTCCGAAATAGGTATAACCGTCGCCTTAAACTGACCCAAAATGATTTTGTGGATTATTATTATTATTATTTTTGTTTTTAATCCTATTATTATATTTTGACATAAAATATTTAATAATTATTATAAATTTTCAAACGCCAATAGGCATAAGCATGTTGACACTAATTTATAACTTAACAAAACATTTGAATAATGTACTTACACATGTTTATTGAAATAAAAACTTTGAATCTTTGAATCTATTCTGAATCTGACACGGCAGTGAGTTAGGAACTGTGTAGGTAACACAACCCCTATTAATTTATTTATTAGATTAGATAGATCGAATTTAAATAGGATTAAGTAACTTTTATATCTTTATTCTAGTTAATGTTTAAAATGGTGATTAATTTATGTTCTAATTTCATGAAAAAAATTTTTTTAAATAATGAAAATATTATACGTTTTTCTCCTAACCTGATCTACCGGGTCAGGTTCAGAATATACCTAATTATATATCAGTCTTTACTCATGTTTGCAGATTGAGACAGTTTGTGGCATGGTTTACACCGTTGCCTCCCCCAACTACTGCATCACATTAGCTACACTTTCGTATGATAATGTTCTATTCAAGAAATATTATTTTTATAGTAATAATGGGGCCTACAACTGGCAAAGTGGCCCTATTATCGAAGTCAACAATAACAAAGCAGTTTTGAATGAAATTTGTGTCAAATTCACAGTTTTTAATAAATTTATAGATTTTGTTGTGTGCTAAATTGTATAGAAACTGGAGGCCACTAGTATCCTCAAGATCAGAAACATAAAAAAAGGGGCTAAAAGTGATAAGGACAGTAGTAAATCCGCAGGTTTACATATTAAAATGTATATATCAGTTTGATTCTGTCGTTAAAAACTATTTTCTGTTGTTTTACGTAATCTGCACCACATCATCAAGCACATACTTAAAATGTTAAAAATGTTAGTTACCTTTTATAATCAATTGAATAAATCACAAAAGAAAACAGACTGCCTAGATAAGCAATCAATACACTATTGAGCACGTTTTAAGACCATGAAATTGAAAAAAAAAAGAATTTAGGAAATAAAACTGAACTTTTAATTAGGTCTGCATCCTTTCTACGTAAAGAGACCCTTTTTTCATACCTCTACCTGTGAGTACCTTTTATTCATAATTAATCTTCTGTTATCTAACTTATTTTTCAAATGGAATACATACATTCTTAACAGGAAAAAGGTCTAACAACAATGCAAATATGAATAAAATTAGAAATTTTTAAATGTTGAACGTGAACAGCCAAAAATTGGTGGCGTCATCTGAAATCAGCTTTCACTTGCCAGCCACACCAAATAAACGTCCGTGCAAATTATTAAAAAGCAGCCCGTCAGCATGGCAAGAGGATATCTCATTTTCCTTGTTTTTTGTCTATATTGCGCCAGGGACATTGCGTATCTGCTATCACGATCTAACCCCCTGGAACTTCGTATTGGGGCAGGTCTTATTCATTTTCATTATTAAGGTGGATACCTAATTCATCATAAATTATTGAGGTAGGTATTATATTTATATCTGCATCTAGCACAACGACACGCTCACGCTTAGAACCGGATACCATTAGGTATACATAATATTAGAAATCTTCTTCTTGAATCTGTGTATATTGGTAAAATCCGAAATAAATCCGTTGTGTAGTTTTTAAAATATGAAGAATGTTATGAAATTCAAATCTTTATCCATAGACATGTTTTACCATGGGTAAATATTTTCACTTGAAGCAACATTTTTAGTTGTCATTGTCACTCTATTATTAGTGTCAAAAGTCAAAATCAAACGACAACTCTGTTTATTGTCAAACTCAGTCAAACTGTCAACAGATAACTCGACGTTTTTGACGTTTGTCAATCCTTTTCCTGATAAATTGTTCTCCTGAGAGGTTGGTTTCGTGTTTTAAAAAATCGTTTAAAATCTCCTAAAGTACTGAGTTATGTATTAAATCTTACTATGGCATTTTTGTCGATAGTGTTTCCTAGTTATCCGTGTATATATTTCTGTGAATGTGTAATTTACCGCGACGTGGGAAGATAAAATAACTTATGTTGTTGTGTGGTGATTGAAACAAGCCGCTCTGTTTCAGAAACAAAAATGGGTCGTTACTCTCGGGAGCCGGATAACCCAGCGAAATCATGCAAAGCTCGTGGCTCAAACCTCCGTGTTCATTTCAAGGTGGGTTTATGGATTACACTACTGTAATTTAACAACAAACTAACCTCAAATTTCACGGGTGTCCGCCGTGAATTAAACCTACTCACCCTTGACTGGCTAATCTGTTAGTCCTGTAGTCAATGTATATATAAGCGACATTAAGTACAGCTCTAAAATTTAATAAGCATTAATTCCAATTCTTAAATGTTCAGAAATGTACCTACCTACATAACATATCAAGTTGCTTACAAGCCAATTTAAGTTTAAGTCAAACCAATATAGCAGTTTAGTACCTATGCGTCACAACTCCAGGTCTCTGAAAATAGCATTTAGGCACAAACAAATAATGTGCCTATAGATGCTTCTAAACAAGACAGGTATATATCAAACCTAAGTGATTAAATACACCTCTGCCTACCCCTTCGGGGAAAAAGGCGTGAATGTATATTATGTTATGTTATAATTAATATTATAATTGACAGCCTCGATGGCTCAGATGGTAGTAACTCTGCTTTCTGTGCCGCAGGCCTTGGGTTCAATCCCCGGTCAGATCAAACATTTGTGTGCATGAACATGTCTGTTTGATCTGTGTCTGGGTGTTATAAGCGTATATAAGTATGTATATCAGTCATCTGGTTACCATAGTACAGGCTTCTTTCTACCCTAGTTTGGGACCAGATGACCATGTGTGGAAGTTGTCCCATATTATTATATTATTTTTATTAATATAAATAGCTAATAAATTCTGTATAAAATAATATAATATATAAAAATAAAAAACCTTAAATTTAATATAAAAATGTTTATTAAATTTAAGGTTCTTGTTTGTGTAGTAACAATAAAGAATTTATCTATTATCATACTATGATAACCCTTTCCAGAACACATACGAGACAGCAATGGCCATCAGGAAGTTACCTCTTCGCCGCGCCGTCCGCTATCTTAAAAACGTAACAGAACATAAAGAGTGCATTCCTTTCCGTCGTTTCAATGGTGGAGTGGGCAGGTGTGCTCAGGCCAAGCAGTTTGGCACCACACAGGGACGTTGGCCGAAGAAATCAGCAGAGTTCCTGCTCCAACTTCTGAGGAATGCTGAATCTAATGCTGATTACAAAGGACTTGATGTTGACAGGCTAGTCATCGATCATATTCAGGTATGTTGACTGTCTCAACTAATCTTCTATGTTATTCAAATTTGAATGTAACACTTGAAAATGGCAAATATTATACCATTATTATTATACATTAATACCCCAGACTTATGCGATGGGTGGGTCCGAGCGATTGCAGTGTAAGTAAAAGTAACCTGAACCGAAGTTATTTTGATGGGCTTCAGATATTCTAACAATGTTGCCTGACAATATCAACCACTACTTCTATTAAGCTATCCATTTGATCAGGACCTGACACTGATTCTCCTTGGCCCTTGGTTTTCAGTCGTGAAAAAAAATGGACACAGTTGTTTCCAGACGCCATTCAAAGTTTTTTGTGAAACCTCATTCCAAGATTGTAAAATAATTCTTACAGCATCTAAAACATTGAATTGCTTCAAAAGTCTTTGACAGAATGCTCATTGTTTTGTCTCATAGCTTCATGTAGATGTGCAAATGAGCTTTAAATGTTTTAATGACTACCTGGTCCATTGGTTGAAGCAAGCTGGTAGTGTTTGGTGGCAAAATTACAACTTCCAATCAAAGAAATCAAAATGTAAAACTGCGTATCTCCGAAGTAGTAATACTAGCGTAAGTCGGGGTATTACTGTACTACGATAATAATAAAATATTTATGATGAAGTCGTGTCAATCAAATCTTCACATGCTGGTCTGATTTGGACGTTGTGATGTAGACTTCTAAAATTTAATTTGTTCTGTGTGTTCCTGGGATAAATGTGTGTTTACCTTTAGCCATCGTAGGTAGAACATTGTCATTGTTCTCTATGGCCAAAAGCAAAACAAATGCTATGTTGCCACAATGGAGACCTCTCTCTTCCATTGAGGCACTTTCATAGCTAAAAGAATTGTGAAATATATGAAGTTGAATTCTTTTGTGAATTTCTTTCTTTTGAAAATCGTTTAGGATGACGGGTAGATGCACCCTCTTAAGTACTCCTACACCTTTTTGTAACATATTGAAAAGTAAAAGTTTCAAAGCGTGTCTTTTGTCATAAAATATGTGTTTAATCCTGAAAGTTAATGAATTACTATATTGTGTTTGCCTTCAGCTTGTCAGTGTGAAATATCTTGTTCATACTGTTTTCGGAAGGCATATAGTAACTAGTTATAAGAATTTAACAAGGATTTTTTTACTTAAAACATTCTTTGTTTTTGTAACTTACATTGTCTTAATTTTATTTAAACTATGTGGTAAAAGTTTGTGTAATGAAGTAAGTTGCTTGGTTAATTTGTGATTATACCTAGTAAAATATAGCTTGAAATGTGACATCTGAAGAAAAATCAATTTTTTGGCCATATTTCATTAAATTAAGTCATTTGAATTACAAATTACATGATACCAATTATGTTTGTTGTATTAGTAGGCCTCTTTTGCAGGGGGAAGTACCACACTTTGCCAGTTATTCATCCGCCAAGCAGTAATGTGCACACTATGCATTACTGTGTTCCGGTCTGAAGCAATGCTACCAGCGAATTTACTGGGCAGGATGAGTTTCAACACTGGGGCACTGCATCTGACATGGGCAATTATGATGCTTACCATCAGGCACCTGATTTGCTCGTCTTGTTACTTCACTATCATAAAAAAAATTACCTAATGTAAAGAAAATATGACCAAATTATGTAGAGGACTAAGTCTCATAATAGTAGGTACACTCACATTTCGCCAATATTTTATTGGGTCCCATATAATAGGAGGAGAGAAGCCAGAAGCCGCCCAGAAGCTCAGAAGCTTCCTGGGAACCTCGTAGGCTTTGTGGAGTAACCTCACTCACTATTCCAAAGATGTTCAAATTATAAGGGTACTGCCTCCCATTCCAGGACTATATGGGCAGCTGTTTTTTCAGTCACGAAACCGCCTCAGCATAGACGAATGTCTGTGGCGTTCATTGTGAATAAGTGTTTGTTTTAGGGCTTGTTATAAGACCCTATAATTATTTTAAGGTTCTATATCTGTTTAGACTCAGCAGGCACTTTGTAAACTTAAACACAACAAATTAAGTAAACTCAACAAATTAAGCCCTACAAGTTCCTTGTGCGTTCTTCTTGTAGAGGTATCATTCCAAACGCACGGTAGACTCCATACTGTTTAATTTCATGGATGTGCAAAAATTATGACCTATTTGAATAAATCCTTTTGAGTTTGAGTTTGAACACTATAATTTTAATTCCAGGTAAACCGCGCCCCCTGCCTGCGCAGGCGCACATACCGCGCGCACGGTCGTATTAACCCTTACATGTCATCTCCGTGCCACATCGAGGTGTGCCTCAGTGAAAGGGAAGACGCGGTCGCAAGGGCCGCGCCGACCGATGACGCGCCGGCCAAGAAGAAACTCTCCAAAAAGAAGCTCGCGCGTCAAAAGGAGAAGATGATGAGGGAGTAGGATAAGGGTTAATAAATGACTACCAGCAGTTTGGGTTTGATTTTAAATGTTAAGCGGTCGCTCGATAAGTTAAACATTAAAATAACGTCAAAATATTTTAAACAAGTTATAAATGTGAAAAAACCTTACAGTTTTCTTCAATGAAATTATATTTTGCCGCAAATAATGGCCAGATTAAGAGACAACAATTGAGTGGGAAATTTTATTCTGTAAAGAGTATGGCCCCTTAAGCACTTTGGCAGAGGCCTCAACACTGCGTTGCGACGTCGCATCTGTAATCATGAAGCTTAAAGTTAGTATAAAGTTACTTCTTTATGAAAAGCAGAACTTTGTGATGCGACGCCGCAAAGCAGTGTTGTGGCCTCGCCTTTTGCCCACTATAATGGCACGTTATAGGAACTATAGGACCGTGAGCAGCAAAAATTCATTGCATAGAAATGTATGAGACCTTGCCCACCAGACCGTTTCGTTACAGTACGTTAAGAAGCTCAAAAAGGGCGAGTGGCCTCGTCGCGTTCCTGCCGGCCGTTTGAGCTTTTCGAGCGATACTGGTCTTAATTATGTACCTAGATAAAGTTTTAAATTATTTTCAAAACTGCCTCCTCGCGTAGCTGCTGCAGTAGAAGTGTGGTAAGCGTTTAATTGCTTAATGTCTGACTTAATGTTTAATGTCTGAAAAATTACGTTTGACAGCAAATTTTACTGCTGTTACGCGATTGCAAGTTCGTAGTAGCACCCACGGTCTGAATCGCCCCTAACTTCCGACAGCTTTTCCATTAGGCATTCCTCCGTAACAGCCTGGAATCTACATTCCTACCATAGAAAAGGATACCCTCTATAACCGATAACAGAAGGTTATGCAGAGGCATTGAGGAGGCTCTTCGAAGAAACAAGTATAGAGGATAAACCAATAGTTAACGCATTATCACAACATTTTACTCTATTAAACAATATCAAAAACCCTCAGTTTTAAGAACTTGTCAGTTCTCTTTCCTCATTCAACAGTTTTTTCTGTTCCAAATTTTGTATTTGTGAACAGACTTCACTGTAGCAGTTTTGAAGATAATAATTGGCTTCGGCCAATTTCTCTGCATGATTTCTGGCCTCCAATCTTTTGTAACGTGCGATGTTTATCTTTTTTCTTAATAATTCATTTTCTTGATACACTTTCCTCATTCTGCAAGTCAAATATCAATGATATTTTATATAGAGAGAAGTCATAATATGAAAACTTTACTAGGTAGGCATAGACTGTATTGATGGATGTTTTTTACGCTTTCACGATAAAACTACCCAACCGATTGGGCTGAAATTCTGTAAGTATGCAGATAGTTTTTATCCTTATCAGGAAAAATACTTTTCTCCTACACTCAATTAAGTGCTTAAAGGGTGGGTAATATTATTATGCTAAGCGCTTAAGTTAGGCCCTGAGGTCGGCCCCCCGATGGGTTCCCGCCTTCTCGCGGCGGTGGGGGTCAGTAGCCGTGGTACGGATCCCACGGTGAAGCCAAGAGGAGCCCGAGGTGGTCGGCCGCTTCACTTTCCTCCAGGCAGGTGTGAGCGGCCGAGTAGGTTGCGGCATGTTCAAAATAATCATTTGTATCGATACAGCGTATCGATACGTATCGCAATCAATTGTATCGATCCAGCGATATATCGCAGGGTTTTGTATCGATACTTTCGATACGTAACGATATTTATAAACTTTATAAACAGGGTAAAATAAATGAAAAAAAATACTCTAAGCAGTGAAAAGTAATATATTGTTCTGAAACCAAACCAACTGAAAAATGAAATTTTTACAATTGCCACTGAGACGAAGTTAGGCTTCGGAGAAACAAAAGTCTAGACAGACGTTGCGGGTTCAGGCGATTACGTCTGTCTGATAGTGTGTTTCCTGCCAAAGAAAACAAGCGCTCAGATGGCACTGAAGTCGCTACAACAGACAAATATCTCAATGCCAAAGCACTGAGATTAGGCCAAATATTCAGTCTTGTATTCCAATACAATATTGGATTTTCATTTCGGTTCATCAGCGGTTCTCTGAGGTACAGTTTTAACATATCATCCATGCCTACTGTAGGTAAATTTTTTGATGATTCCGAAACCAACTGTTTATGGAACTTCCATATTGTATTGTTTTGCTGTGTAGATGAATCGTTTGTTTCTTGATAGTCACTAGACGAAGTAGAAGGCGTGGAAACAGTTGACTTTAAATAATCTGATATGTCATTTAAAGCTTTAGCACAAGCCTGAGCGTCGGTGAAATAAATTTTTTTGAACCTGGGATCCAAAATCGTAGAAATGGCCAAAATATGCACTTTTTCGGAATTTTTAAATCGTTTATTTATTTCATTTAAAATTTTAGCCTTAAATTCTGAACCAATATCTGAAATATCAGACTGATTTTCCGAGTTGGCTAATTCAATTGCCTTGGTCATACAATATATCATTGGAATTACGAGGCTACTTGTTACATAATTCTGTCCCGATATTTCTTTAGTGACATGTTCAATTGGAGTGAGAATGTTTATCACTTCTTTAATAGTTGCCATCTCTGTGCCACTCAGCATAGCAGGTGCTCTAGTATTTTGCAGTAAAATATTTCCAATAAAATCACTCAGCTCAATAAATCGCTCAAGCATGTATAACTTTGAATTCCAACGCGTAATAATATCCTGTATTAGTTTTTTAGGTTCAATATTGTTATTTTTCTGAAGTTTTACAAGTTCATCATGTGCCACAACGCTTTGTTTAAAATAAGTCACAATATGTTTCACTTTGTTGAGAATAGTTTCAAGACCCCTCGTGTCATCTAAAGATTTTTGCACCACCAAATTCAGGGTATGCGCAAAACATGGCAAATGATTATTTTTGCCAAGGAAATCATGAATCGCCTTAACTATATTTGACCCGTTATCTGTGACGGCTGCCAATATTTTTTCTTTTGTAATATGCCATTTCAAACAAATATTTTCAATGACATTACATAAATAGTCAGAGGTGTGTCGTTCATCTAATTCAGTAACACCTATGACAGTTGATTTTAAGTTTCCGTCTTCTAAATAGTGGCAAGTTAAACCCAAATACCCTATTGTGTTCATAGTGTCAGTCCAAACGTCAGTTGTTATGCAGAAACTGTTTATTTTCGTTAATTGGCATTTTATTATATCAGACAGTGTATCATATTTTTCGTCTATCAATCTTGTGATAGTGCTCCGGCATGGAATCTGGTAGGATGGACACACCACTTTCATTAAATATTCAAACCCTCTTTTTTCAGTGGTGCTTAGAGCCAAATCATCAACAACAATAAAGTATAAAATGGCATTGGTTAATTTACCTTCCTTTGATCCGCCCTTGCGAAATGCGTTGATATTCAAAATAATATCATCAATTTTTGGCTGGCGTATTACGTCTTGTTTTTTTGGGGTTGAAAACACAGTAGCTTTAAATTGAAAAGATTCATCCATTTGTGAATTATTTAGAGAATCGGCGTGGCTCGTCGATGGGCCAGGGCTGATAGACGGTTCTGCCTAAAAATAAATAAGTAGAATTAATAATGTGAGTGAATATCGTCCGCATCGGCACTTAACATCAGGTGAGATTGCGGTCAAAAATAGGCATATTTATAATCAAAATATTTAACGAACAAAAAACTACTTACTTGCTCTCGTGCCAAAGATAAAGAGGACCTCGATGTTGAGCATTGATCGCTATCTAATATTTCCTTGTGGTGTCGCTGCAAATGAGTTCTCAGATTCGTAGTATTATTTTTAGTTTTCACTATCACCTGACACAGTTTACATTTACCACCACCACCGTCTATTGTTTTAATAAAAAATGACCACACATTTGACTTTTTTGGCGGCGGCATAATTGTAAATTATATTTGAAAAAACTTTGTTATCGACGACGACGTGTTACGAACAAAGACGAGAGGTCAATAATCAATAAAGCAAACAAGAATATTATTTTATTTTACTATGCTAGTACCTACCCACAAATTTTATAAACAATTTTTCGGGTAGAAGGAGCCAAAGCGTGCCGCGCGTCGCCAGCTCAGTTGATCGGTGCAAAGTTTGTTTACATTAATCTCTTCTTACCAAAACATAGAGGCAGTTTAATATTACAGGTTCTTATAATAATTTGAAGTAGACATACCTATTATACGGATTCGATATTTTAAACTGGAGATACGATATATCGATGCGTATCGTATGGTCGTGTATCGATGCAAAATATCGATATATCGCATTGCTTTGTATCGATACAACATAATATCGATTCGTATCGCGCATCTTTAGGTTGCGGTGCGTCCCACAGGACGCAACGCAACTGAGGCGGGCCGCGATGCGTAACGTAGCGCATCGCGGCTGAATGGTTGGGCCGCGGCGGGAGAGAAGTGCCGGTATTGCGGTGCGCCGCTCTTCCTGCCTTCCGCGGCCCAAACGGGGTCGCCACCGGTAGATGGCGAAGGCGGTGGGGTCGCAGGGGAAGAGGAGTGTCGGTATTACGATGCGCCGCTCTCCCTATCCTCTGCGACCGAATCGGGGCGGAAAGCCAACGGCTTGCCGCGGTGTGGGTTGCGCCTCCGCGTGTCCCTATGAAGGCAGCATAGGGCACAGTGGATGGCGCAGGCGGGGCTCACTTGAGCCCTGCGGTGGTGGTGGGCGGGAATGGGTCTTCCGTGTCCTCTCGCATGTAATCTATTGCGTTCGAGAGGACACGGAACACCCTTCCAAGCCCTTAGAGTGAGGAGGGCTCTCTGCTTTCCCCTGTGCAGATCTACCCCTGTACCGGGGCAACCAGAGAGCCTCCTGCGCTATTTGCGCGTGGTGGTGGGCGGCAATGGGCCTTCCGTGTCCTCTCGCACGTTCGGTAGGCGTTCGAGAGGGCACGGAACGCCCTTCCAAGCTCTTAGAGATGTGGAGGATGATTCTCCGCTCGTCTCCATGCAGAACTCCTGTGCGGTGGCGACCGGAGAATCAGAATCCTGGGGCCCGGGCAACGCATGCGGGGGTATCCGTTGCCCACCTAAAGGGCCTGCGAGGAGGTGCGCGCGTGTTTCCGCGCGCCCCTTGGGAGTTACCTTCACCCCACCGTGGCGGGGTCCTCCATGGAGGACCAAACGCCGTCGGGGCCGCGGATGAGTGCTTCGGCGTACCCGTAGCCCCGACACATGGCGTCGCGAAGGAACACCCCGGGGTTTTTTAGTGGGTATACCCGCCGGCACAACAACGTACCGACGTACGGTGTTGTGCCGGCGGGGAGTCCCACATAACCACCCTGCGCTCCCCCGGGTGTGGGTGGTATGCGTCACGCATTTTTCCCCGGGCACCAAAAAAAAAAAAAAAAAAAAAAAAAAAAAAAAAAAAAAAAAAAAAAAAAAAAGGCCCTGAGGTCGGGCGTGAAGTACTAACAACCAACGAGCATACTCCTTATGTAAGAAGTATGGGATGAAATGCCAATCATAGTTCTTGAATAGTTAATTTCTAGTAGATAGGATAATTCATAATATAATGCACCTCTGTATTTATGAACCGTGATGGTTTTGTTATAAATGGAGTTTAACAACTTCAGCTAGACATAAAATGCTTCTATTATCTGATGTAACTTTTTTTTGGAAGAAGTTATAATATCAGGATCGTAATAAGTGGTAAGAAATAAATAGTCTCTGCCTACTCCAACGGGAACAAAGCGTGACTATGTATTATGTAAGCGCGTAGGACAAATTACCTCAAGTTAGTCTCGCCGATATCCAACACTAAAACTTCTCTCATATAAAAATCGTTGATCAGTTGTTGCTTATACTTCTTTATGAACTTCGTAGCTGGGAATAGTCCTCCTTTAGTTGACACGCCTTTATTTTTGCTTCATGTAATTTCTCCTTCAGGGCAGTGTTTTTTTCTTTGAGCTCGATGGCTCTGGACATTTCCTGGTGCTGCTTATCAATAGCCTCTCGTAAGAGAGCATGTAGTCTTCGATTCTCTTTAGAAAAGTCGTTGAACTTGTCTGAGATTGTCTTTCGTGTTAGAGATGTTTTTTGGCTTTTCATAATTAAATTAAAGCGTTTGTTCAAGACTTGTAATTTTATTCGGTGCCAAACTGTCATTGATAACGGATGCCAAATGCCAAATAAAAATAGTTCGCTCCATCGATGTGACGCTAGTTTCTATGCCGAAGTGTAAAGTCGTACGCGGTATAACGTTAGTTCCTCCTTAATCCGCAAAACTAAGTGGTGGCGCGGACTCGTTTTTTGGGTTTTAGAGACATGTAGTTATTATGCAATATCCAATGAGGTCCAAAAGGTGTCCTAGGTTGAAAAATAAAGGACTAATGCAAAAACATGATAAGTGTCACCCCTGTGGTCTAGCCCCGGGGTTTAAGAAGTACCAATAGCCGTTTGACGTTTCATCTTTTCAAGTTTTGAGAGAGAAGAAATAACTTTGCATGGGTGTAATACACAATTTCAATGAACTCCCCGATAAACCTTAGATCCCTAGATCCGAGGCTGATGAACCAGCTGAGAAAATAGCGTCTACTGTACCCTATAATCGGTCAAATCGAATCACTAGATAAATCCTAGGACGATTGAATGAAAAATGCAAAAGGATCGGATAGTGGAGTCCATCCAACGCAAATATTCTCGTTCTTACACGTTAAATATCTGATGTCTAACCAGACATTGGACCAGATACCTACTTACTTCGACGATAAGCAATGCTTAACCGGTCGTCAAAAATCTAGTAAGTTAGACCAATTTTACGCGATGTCTAAATCCAATAGATGGTAGGTATATGCGTTAAATATTCTATACCGTGAAATCACGTTGACATTATCGTGCAGCGCGTATATAATTGGTCTGAGCAGAGAATTGTCGGGCGGGTAAGCATTAGTTATTGTTAAGTTGGTTCAACTCAGCCAGAGTGAAGCTTTATAGTTATCTTGGTACTGGCAACTGGTATTACCTTGCTAGTGATCATCAGTGATCATTGAGTCGTCGATGAGCACGCATGTCTCTCGCGGTCGTATCAGTGTTGTGTGCGTGCGTTCTGCTAGCGAGCTTACACGCAGCGCCTGCTTTGCCTAAACGACTGCAGATTGAAGGTAAGTTCTAAAGCTCCTATATAGAGTGATTTTGTTGATTGGGTTATCTAACTAATGCCGAAATTTGTGAATAGGAAACGAATAGAAAATTTATTTTGAATCAAAGTCAAAGTCAAAGTCAAAGTCAAAAAGATTTATTCAAATAGGTCACAATCTGACACTTTTGTACGTCAATGAAAATAAACAGTAACGAATCTACCGTGCGTTCGGAAAGATACCTTTACAAGAAGAACGCACAAGAAACTTGTAGGGCTTAATTTTTTCAACTGATTGTTTTACAATATTTAGTTTGGTTACACTCGTTTGTTTAGAAGGTGCCGCGTGGTGGCTATGCGGAAGTTCCCAAGCATCTTTGTCCTCTATGTACTGATTTACATTATAATAAGCATTCTTTAGTAAAGTAGATTTTATATAGGTTTTGAATTTACCCTCTGAGAGCCCCGTTATCTCTTTTGGGATTTTATTATAGAAACGTACACTATTTCCTAAGAATGATTTTTTATTTGTTTTAGATAATCTAAAGCTAGGTATAGCTATTTTGTCTTTATTCCTAGTATTAAAATTATGGAGGTCACTATTTAATTTGAATTTATGCAAATTTTTACGCACATACATGATGTTCTCATAGATGTATAAGGATGGTAGGGTCAGTATGTTTATTTCTTTAAATAATTCCCTAAGGGATTCGCGTGGACGCATCTCATAGATGGCACGAATCGCACGTTTTTGTAGTATAAAGATGGTTTCTATATCTGCAGCTGACCCCCACAACAAAATCCCATATGACATTAAGCTGTGGAAATATGCAAAGTAGACTAATCTCGCCGTGGCTATGTCCGTTAGTTGCCTAATTTTGTAAACCGCGTAAGCTGCAGAGCTTAGTTTCCCTGAGAGCTCGGTGATATGAGTGCTCCATTGCAGTTTAGAGTCTATATGTATGCCAAGGAACAAAGTTGCATTGTCGATATTGAGTCTTTCACCGTCAAGAACTATGTTCGGTTCTATACTTCTGACGTTAGGCAAAGAAAATTTCAAACATTTAGTCTTTTTCGCATTCAATAACAGATTGTTTGCTGTGAACCATCTGGATATACTTGCTAAAGTATTATTAACATGTGTGAGTGAGGTATCCTTCCTATCAACTTTAAAAATCAATGACGTATCATCGGCAAATAGAACTATATCTGCCAGACCTTGGACCATATAAGGCAAATCGTTAATATATGCCAGAAACAGGAAAGGACCCAAAATTGATCCCTGTGGGACCCCCATTTTGACAGTTTATTATTTTATATTAATTTATATTGTTAAAGAAATAATCTCGTTCGCTAGGAATAAAATAAGTTACGTTATCATGAAAATAAAAATCACACCTGTATATATTTTGTACCTACCGCCATCTGATAGCGAATGTTGATAATAATTATTATCTACCTGTTCCTATTCAAAAATAATAACTATTAGTACAAAACAACAAACCAATGGAAATGACAATAATAATTCAAGTACTTATGTACCTACCTATAATAATATATAATATAATATATGGGACAACTTCCACACACAAACTCCTCCGATACTTATGAATTACGTGTACTCTCGTACCTATATTCAGTAGGTCTGAGAATAGGTCGTAAACTATTTTTATATTCCTAAGTGATGTGGCCCACCCCAAATATATTTTTTTAGTTTTTGCACAAAAGTTAAAATTTTTATTATTTTGCATTAAAATACATATATATATAACCCTCAATTTTCACCCTTCTAATTTACATAATATAGTACCAGGCGCACATTTAATGTGAGGAGGTATTCCCCATAATCATAGAGCAAGAAACTGTATACTTATTATATTATAGTACCAAGCTCACATAAACATGAGGTGATATCCCCACATGGTGAAGGAGCTGTATATAGTACCTACCTACCAAGCTCACATAAACATGAGGAGATATCTCCCACATGGTGATAGAGCAAGCTCGGCTCGATGCTCGAAGACCTCAATCGAGTTTTTCAACGGGTTGGTCTTAAAAGGAAAATGGAGAAGACGAAGGTGATGTCTAATGCCCATGTTCTGCCGACCCCTGTAGCGGTTGGGAACTTGATTCTATAGAAGTTGTTGACTCATACGTCTACCTAGGACAAGCAGTCCAACTGATAGGTCCAACTTCGAGAAAGAGGTTAATCGTCGAATCCAACTAGGCTGGGCAGCGTTCAGAAACCTACGCTACGTCTTCTCGTATTTCTTATGGTATATTGCACTCGCAAACGGATATAACTATCTAGAAGCCAGCACAGTAATACTAAATAAACGCATTTCGATTAATGTTGATAGAAGCGGGTCACTAGACCTAGCTAGCGACCTATCTACATCGATACCTATCACACTAATCTAGATTCTAGATATTAGGGGACATTATAAATAAGTAGGTACTATTTGAATCTAAGGCTTGTTTCAGACTAACGATTACCACAATACAACTAATGAGTACTTATGAAATAAATGAATACCTACTTAATACGGACCCGTTTATAAGATTTTTTTTTATGATAGTGAGTGACAAGACGAGCAAATCAGGTGCCTGATGGTAAGCATCATTGTGGCCCATACTCGTATCAGACACAGTAGTGGCACCCAGTGTTTAAAAATTCAAAATTCTGCTCGGCAGTGCACTGCGCCTGTCACCCTGAGATATAAGTTGTTGAAACTTTTCATGCCCAGTAATTTCGCCGGTAACATTGCTCTTCAGACCGGAACACAGTAATGTTTGCACAATGACTGCTTGGCGGATGAACAACTGGCATACCTAGGCTCTAAAACTTATCGCGGAGTAAATTATGAATATTTCTGGTTGACAGTGTACTCATTGTTGTTAGTTACGTTATTGTTACTATAGCAGGAGCACTCAGTCGAGTACCACCACAGAATACAGGCCTAAAGGTAGGTACAGCATTTTATCTTGGCGAGTCTGAACATATAGGCTCTGCGAACTTTGGCGCATGAAAACTCGTGAAGAAAACTGTTATGATTATGATTGAACTAAAGTGAACATTACATTTACAATAAACATTTGTTCGTATATTTGTTTATCTGGGAATAACAGTTTTATTCACGAGTTTACGTGCGCTAAAGTTCGCAGAGCCTATGTTCAGACTCGCCAAGATAAAACGCCACTAATGACTTGATGTGTGAACGCAACATCGGCTCCTTTGATCGCAGCCGGCTACTGCTGACCCACATCGCGTCCTCAGCATCGGCAGGATGCGAGTGACGACACCCCAACGTTCTCATTCCGCGAGAAAACGGTTACAAGTGGGGTTTTGCTTCTTTTTGGATAAACGATCAGTTCAGGCCGATGAACTTTTATAAAAAAGTTTGTTTAGTTAGACTGACCGGTTGGCTCAGCCGGTATTGCCCCTGCCTTCTGAGCAGGTTCCAGGTTCGATCCCCGGCCAGGTCAAACATATCTATTTGATCTGTGTCTGGGTGTTATAAAGAAAGAAATTTTTTTTATTCATAACACACAAAAATATTAGCCTAAAAATAAGCGTATTTATGTAGGTATGTAGTATGTGTATCAGTCCTCTGGTTACCATAGTACAGGCTTCTAGTCTAGTTTGGGACTAGATGACCGTGTGTGGAATTTGTCCATATTATTTAGAGCGGTATTTGAACCCATGATTTTTCTGCCTATATTATTTATATTGTAACCCTTCTAAAGGTTCATCGGCCTGAATCTCGTCAACTAGTTAAGTCTGTTAACTTAAGTAGTTGAGATAAATTCAAAATTATTATAGATCGTTTCGAGTGAATTGACTTAAATGCGTACAGTCACGGCTTGTTTCCGTTGGGGTAGGCAGGGACTATTATAATTTCTCTCCACTTGATGTCTTCCTAAAACGGTTCTTTTGCTTCTTGGACATCGTTAATTCCACGCCGAGTAGTTTAGGTATGCTTGATGTCACAGGTCATAATGTATTTAAGGAGCCAGTTAGCGAGTGTCGAAATGTATTGTATTGATGTCGCATTGCTTACATAAAATAATCTAGTAAAATGTCTTATTGTTAAAACGATCTAATATCGGAATGCAGTGATGCCAGAAATTACAAACGCAATATTGTTAAAATCAAAATCTTCTAATTTTGTAATGCAGTGGTGCCAGACATTCTTGCTTGAATGATGAAAATTAGGTAAAAAAGTACTTTTTAGCGTTCCGGACGACAAAAGAAAAAAATACATCTATGGCTGTCCGTCTGTCAAGACCTTTTCTTGGGAACGCGTGAAGGTAATACGTTTAAACCGATACTAAGGATACTTTTTTTTACCTGTGCTTTTACCAAGGAGGAAAGTCAATGACGTTGAATTGCTTACACCCAAAGCTCGTTGGAGTGAGCCTATCATTGCCATCTACTATCTACCCGGCACAGTTCCAGACTCCAAGCTGTCATATCTAAGTCATTTCTAATTAGTCGTACAGTTATTATTATACGTACAGTTAGCGACAAAAGTATAATTTAGCACTACAACGAAAACTGACTAAAGTATAAAAACCTATTTGATGAGTTATTTGACTGCCTAGGTGGCGTAGAGGGCGCATGCCCGACTGCCAATCAAGAGGTCCCGGGTTCGATCCCAAGGTCAGGCAAAGTGTTAAATATTGGGTTTTTCCATTAGGAATTATCTCAATAACTGCCTGGAGTCTGGAACTGTGCCCGATAGATGGCAATAGGCTCGCCCCCTATTACATGGGACCAATAACATACTGGCGAAATGTGGGTGTATCTACTATGGGACTGAGTCCTGGGTACACCTCTGCCTACCCCTTCGGCAAAAAGGCGTGAATGTATGTTATGTTTGATGAGTTATTGTACCGTTCCGCATTCCTAGTACAATTGATTTAGACTTCCGCAATGGAGCTATTTAGTTGACTCGGTCTAGGTATTAGGTATGAGGTGTGCCAAAAATAAGCGTAGGTCGTAGATGTCACTGGGCCACAGTTATTGCAAACTTTATTGTTTTCTGTTGCCTGATTACATTTGCAATGTAGGTCAGATACATTTTTGAATCAAGGCCTGTTACGTATCTCATTGAGCGTGATTCGTACTCAATTTGAGAAGAGGGGCGTCCTTTTTTGGTCATTGGTATTGGTACCTATTAAAAAATATGTAATATTTTTACTCTTCTTGCTTGCGTCAAAGTCCGTCATTGTTGAGTACCAGAGCGGGGCTAAAATAACTTTTCATGCCCTGGAGGATAAATTAAATTTCATTTTAAATTTTTATCTGTTACCAACGAGATTATATTTATAGTTATCGGCACGCTATTAGCCAATAATGTTTTGATGAAATTAATAATTTTATTTTCTACCAATTGTAGTGAAAAGAGAGCGCATTCGCGCTGCAAAATTGAACTGTAGGATTCAAGGCAAGAGCTCGCGTTGCTGATGTCGAACTGGTCACTCTTATTACGGCGTGTATCTATGGTTGTTCACGTGTTTGACCACAGTACAGTACAGAGTTAGACCGGTTACGCACTCCGATTCCGATTCGAATCCGTAATTCTGAAGACTGAACGAATTCAGACATTGCTTTTCGCATTTCCTCCGAATCGGAGGTAGTGCAATACAGATCGAACCCTAGTTCACTTTAGATCGGACTTGGTCCGGAATCCGGACGCAATGCGCAAGTGTTCATACAAATAAAACTATGGTTACTTCGGTCCGTCAATATCGGCTCTGAAATGGAGAATTCACGGATGACAGAGAGAAATCAGATGACAGAAATCGTAACTAGTGCGATAACTACCACACAAATTGTTCTACGACTACTTCGAACCGTATATCACGGATTCGGATCATATTCGTTTCGGACATAGTGTGTAACCGCTCTTACCGTAATCAGTTAGTGTCCTCTTACAGGGTAATTGTATTAAATATTTACTACGGAGAGCAATCTGAAAAACAAAAGACTACAGGTGCAAAATCTTTGTGACTATCCTGACCTTGACCAAGAATTCCCATGACACTGCCCCACGGTGCAAACAGTCGGAGATCTGCAATAATCATTAGCATATCAACACAGAAACCCATAAATCTATTGCGTACTAGTGTGTATGCCATTATGCATATTGTCTTAAGTGAAAAATGGTGTTTCTGATTACCCACACGCCGCACCAGGAAGCTATTTGTTTGGAATAGGGTATCTAGTGACGTAGGGCATGTATTTATAGACAACTAGCTGACTCCGCGGTTTCACCCGCGTAGTCTCCGTTCCCGTGGGAATATCGGGTTATAAAGTACCCTATGTGTTACTTCAGGGTCTACCCTTTCTGTAGTGGTAGGCCTCTTTTGCAGGGGGCCGCCTGGGGAAGTACCACACCTTTGCCAGTTATTCATCCGCCAAGCAGTAATGTGCAAACATTACTGTGTTCCGGTGTGAAGGGCAATGTTACCAGTGAAATTACTGGGCATGACGAGATTCAACAACTCATATCTCAGGGTGACAGGCCGCAGTCTTGGGCGCAGTGCAGTGCCGCGCAGAATTTTGAATTTTAAAACACTGGGTGGCACTGTGTCTGATATGGGCAATCATGATGCTTACCATCAGGCACCTGATTTGCTCGTCTTGTCCACTCACTATCATAAAAAAAAAAAATCTACATGCCAAATTTCAGCGCAATCGGTTCAGTAGTTTTGGCGTGAAAGAGTAACAAACATCCATCCATCCTCACAAACTTTCGTATTTATAATATTAGTAGGAACTAGGATGAGCTGTGTTTCGCGGTTTTAGCCGATGAAAAGTACCTCATGTGCTATTTATTTCAGGTTGAAAATAATAAATAACTACTATTTTAGTAAAATCGCTTATGTAGTTTTGGCGTGAAGATTTAATGAATATACACATGCAGACAAACACACCCACCTAATCTCAATATAATTGCCTAAAAAGGGATTAAATGGAGGTGGAATGGCCTACGTAACAAACTACTAACAAAATAATAAGAAATAAGAAATATTTTTTGTGCCCGTGCTAGGTATGTATAATTGAATTGGGTTAGAACCTGACAGCAGATATGCAATGTTCGACGAACAATCTAAAAACGAGGAAAATTAGTTATGTCCATGCTAGGCGGGCAGCATGGCACGGGGATATCATTTTCATCTTGAATGAATTGAAATGAAAGGAACATACCCTTTCATTTTATTTTCTTTTATAAACTATACATTTTTTTTGTAGTAAACATCTAATCACGTGAACAAATCTGTGATTTTTAGAAGTTCACGGTGAAAATATCGAGAAAATACGAGAAACTAAAATGACCGGGCATAGTTTACTTCACTATAAAAGTATCAGGATATAAAATATGTTAACGGGTTAATTATATTCATAGGCTTTCTCGTACCTAGGATACGCTCTTAAAGTATCTCCTAGCGTTTCTGTTTCCCTGGTCTGTTATCAATTTATCAATCATTCAACTCCTGTCTTCCTAGTACGACTGGAGTTCTGCCTTCCTAGTAATCAGTGAATCTAGGAAGGGTTTTATACATCGAATGTTCTTCCGTGTTTTGTAGGTATTGCGTTCAAACACTGACTACAATCTTTATGTAGGTAGTCCTATCCTTCCAATGTGACCACAAATTGAATTGAGTATTTGAATTTTTTTTTGCAAAAATGGAAAGATATCATTATTTGAGGTTCGTAAGAAAACTATTTTAGTGTTTTTTATTCGCTATAATTAAAAAGTTATATCAAATTAACCAATCATTTTTAATCCAGTACCGAAAACACGCCGATAGTACCCGAACGAGCTCGTGACCTGTAGTGACGTCACAATGTGATAAAGTACCATACATGACTATAACATTACGACGTCACAAACATGGCGACCAATCGTGGCGCGTTCCTAATCAAGTGACTCATAATCACACAGCTAGTAAAAAAAATTTTTGTTACAGATACTAAAATGGTCCAAGAAAAGACAATAATCGTGAGGAGACTGCCGAATGCATATTTCTATCCCTTCAGCTTATGGCCACTTCCTAAATTTGCAAAAGGTGAGAAAGTACCTGTTAACATCGCTAGCAATCTAGCTAGGCTGCGTGGCATTGACAGTCCCGGGAATTTCGATTACGATTCTCGAGGAGTCCCGGAAATTCCCGGGACTTTCATTGCCTATAATAATCAATGCATATAATGTATTTATTTATAAAATAATAAAGTATTATTATGAATATTTTTTCTTCATTTTTTCTTTTAAGATAACGGTGACCCACACGAATCATTTCACCACAGAAGCATACAAGATAACAAAAGGCGATGGACCGAAAGATGACTTCAAAGGACAAATTATTCTTATAAATTATATTTTCGCAAAAGATATTTTTAATACAAGATTTATGTATTGACAGTATTTTTATTAAAAAACGTTTATTTTTCATGAGTTTTTCATTTTACATTTTGTCTATAACAGCGCCATCTATTATAAACGAATAGTACTATTACGATGTCTATGAAATACCTGCTATAATATGCTCGTAGCCTCGTAGACATGTCTACGCATCTCGTATCAAATGCTACGAAGGGCGTAGTATGTCTGGCGTGCAAATGGCGTAGTATGTTTTTATTGATTACGCCTGCGCAAATTAGTGTATTTTTGGAAACCAACCTAAAAGTACTCATTCACATGTTACTTTAAAACTAATACGCAAAATAAAGTGACAATGAAGCTTGGCGTAATATTATTGTTTATAACATGCGTTAAAAACAGTTTCGGTAAGTACCTAACTATTCAACTATTATTTTACTGTATTTTTAAGTGAAAAAGTTCATATTATAATGTATCAATCAATTTCATATTATTTATATTATTAATTCTTATTCTATTCTTCAGTGTATTATAGATTCAAAATTCATATAAACGTATGATAGAACCTAATAATAATAATAATTATTTATATATACAAAAAGTTTGTATATGGTGTAACATAAACACCTACACACATAGTAGTGTGTATGTTAGGTACCTCTTTTTGCCAATACTACTAATCGATTGGGCTGAAATATTCCCAATAATTTTATTTCTTGTGCTACGCAGTCACTTGCTCAGCATTTATATTCTATTTTCATATCTTTAAAATTGAATTCTATTCATTTATTAATCATATTTAATTTAAACATTTCAGGCGTTAAACTCCTTGAAGCGAACCCTGACGTCAAGCGCCTATACGACGACCTCCTAAGCAACTACAATCGCCTGATACGGCCGGTGACCAATGTCAGCGATATACTGACTGTTAGGCTCGGCTTGAAGCTGTCACAACTGATGGAGGTTAACTTGAAGAACCAGGTCATGACTACTAACCTTTGGGTGGAGCAGGTACCTACTTATATTGTTGTATTATTGATTAATATGCTCCGTGGATCGCCTTAGCAACTACAATAGCCTGACATGTATAGTGACCAATGTCATCGACATCCTAACAGTCAGGCTCGGTTTGAAGAAACTGCAACTGATGGAGTTTAACTAGAAGAACTGGGTCATGACAATATGATTTCAAACTGTCGTGGTTGTAAACTTTAGATCACTTATTAGAGGATATTTGTAGTGTTTATAATAAAAAACGCAGGCCTTTCTGGAGGGATTTTCTTTAATTCTTTAACAAGTTCTACACTTTTTACCACGTTACATTTAAGAGAAAAAAATTACAAAGAGGTTTTTGACATTTACAATATTTGAGCTCTGGGAACACCTCTGCTTACCTCTTTGGGAAAAAGGTTATTTATAGGTTTAAAGGTTATATATATTCATACTAAGTCTGTATTAACTGTTTCCAGAAATGGTTTGACTACAAATTGCAATGGAATCCCGAGGACTATGGTGGAGTAGAGATGCTATACGTACCTTCCGAGCACATCTGGCTGCCTGACATCGTTCTCTATAATAACTGGGATGGCAATTATGAAGTGAGTACATACGGCAACCCTAAAACCGCTACCACTTATATAAAATATTATGTTTGCTTTAAATAGATTCTTAATTAAAGAATCTCGTTAAGTGTTACAGTCCCTGCTTTGTGTGGCGAACTCAAGTCAAGCTTGAGTCAAGTCATTTGCACCTTGTCTGGTGCCGATGTTTCACTATAAGGTTTGCTGCTCACGTAGCTGTAAAATCTGTGTTTATCTCTGCTATCTTTTATTTTAATGATAGGTGAAAACAAAGGTGCGTATATTCTACATATAAGTAGGAACAGCATAATTTTGCTTCGTTTTAGGGGTGTTTTAATGAGTAAAACGTATCTACATACAATGGATTAGTCGCTTTATGTTATGATGTTTGCCATAGATACATATTTTTTGTGCGCCTCTAGCGAGCCGCTCGCGAACATGAAATTCTCGAACTGTCGCAGCAACACGGCGTTCCACACAGCGGCGTACCTGGACGCACCCTTTGACGTCCAGTTACTTATAAGCCTTATTCTTATAACACACTGTACTTTAATAAAGATAATACCTGATGAATTTGCTGTGCTTTCGGAGATATTTATCTTACAAACAAACGAATGTAATAAAACCAAATATTGTGAAACTATCAGTTCAATAAATTAAGCCCTCCAAGTTTCTTGTGTGTTCTTCTTGGGTATTTTTCCGAACACACGATAGACTCATTACTGTTTATCTTCATATTAAAGTGTCAGATTGTGATCAAATTTGATAAAATAATTTGACTTAAACTTTTGACTTCGTGTGTGGTATGAACACGGTTAAAATAGAACATAACTTTACGCCTTCCCCTAAGTGAGGTAGAGGTATATTATACCCAGCATAGTCGGTACACCGACACTACGCCAGTTATTAAGTAGGTATGTATCATATAAAAGGGGACAACCAAGCATATTTCCGCCCGCGTATTACAAACTTACAATCGCGAAGCAACAGCTGTAAAATTACGTAATGATTGCTGTGAAACGTAAGTTTTTCGGGTGGGAAGGATGTTAGTACTAAGAAAATCCCTAATGGAAAAATAAATAACATATTAATATATAATGCCTTTTTCCCAAAGGGTTAGGCAGAGGTGTACCCAGAATGAGTCCTGAGGAGCGAAATGTGGGTGTAGGCCCCATAGTAGGCACACCCATATATCACCAATATGTTATTAGTTCCATGTAATAGGGGGCGAGCCTATTGCCTTCTACCGAGCTCAGTTTCAGAGTCCAGACTGTCATAGAGATAATTCCAATAACGCTTTTTGCCTAACTTGGGAATCAAACGGCAGTAGAGCTTGCGACCACTAACTACACTGTCCAGACAGTGGAGGCTGGTTAAAGGAGGCTCTAGGTATTTTATAAGTTCAACCAAACCGACACATTTGTGTTCAGCCTTAAATGTCGATTTGGTGCGCGGTTTAACCAAAAAATCTCTTATTGCAGGTGACATTAATGACCAAAGCGACTCTAAAATACACGGGCGAGGTGAATTGGAAACCGCCAGCGATATACAAGTCATCTTGTGAGATCAACGTCGAGTACTTTCCTTTTGATGAGCAGACTTGCTTCATGAAGTTCGGATCTTGGACTTATAACGGCGCTCAGGTAACTTTTGAAACTGATTATATATATTTTTAGTTCCCGTGATACAAGGCCGCCATCTTTTGTCGAGTAGAATACTTTTTATAGATTTTAATAGACGTCAGTAAGTACCTGGTTGAAATCACAGTGCACAGTTGCTTAGGCCGCCTCCTCTCCGTATTTGCTCTGTGGCTATAACATAAATATAATAATAATAATAATAAGAGCGAAGAGCCTCGACCAACATCTCGAGAGGCTCTTGCTAGGCGGTTGGGTCAAGGGTCAGATTCAGAAGGTAGTACTTCTTGACACGGCACGCATCGTCCGACAATTCCTCACCCTGCGGCCCTAACCACCGGTAGCTTGGGCCCCCCGCCCCGCTGCCGGCGGCAGTTCTAATATTAAGTTTTTTACAATGTTTTTATATTATTGTATATATATAATTTTTTTTAACAATATTGTAAAAAACTTAGTTCTAAGATATAAAATTAATAAAGAGAATAATAATAATATGCGATAGCTTCCACACACGGTCATCTAGTCCCAAACTAGGCTAGAAGCCTGCACTATCGTAACCAGATGACTGATATATATACTTATATACGCGTATAACGCCCAGACACAGATCAAGCAGATAGTTTGACCTAGCCAGGGATCGAACTCGGGGCCTACGGCACAGAAAGCAGAGTTACTACCATCTGTGCCAACCAGGCTGTTAACATAGAATAGAACAGAAATAATTTATTCAATACCACAGCTTAGTACAAGGAACTGAGTTATATCTAAGGTAACAGTTATTATGGACATTATTATGCGTTCCATGCTTACATATGGGGCGCGCTGTTTTTCAGTTACGCCCCTTTCCGTCTAACAATACAAAACAAAATAAAATAAAAATTGAAGCACCATACTATGGTGACCATAGTAAGCCAGTTTGCTAATACAAACACGACGGCACGCACAAAATCACACTCATGAACCGGGAAAAAAGTAAAGTCGCTCGTGGGTGAATTTTTCTCATGTTCATTTTGTAAAATACCTATATAATTTACTTAAATTATTTAAATAATGAAAAGATAATAATAAATAAAACATTACTCAAAAACCTTATTTAGTATATGTTTTTGTCAGGTGGATTTAAAACACATGGACCAAAACCCCGGGAGCAGTCTAGTCCACGTCGGGATAGATCTCAGTGAATTCTACTTGTCAGTCGAATGGGACATTTTGGAAGTACCAGCTACTAGAAACGAAGAGTACTATCCGTGCTGCCCGGAACCTTTCTCAGGTAATCAAATGATATATGCATCCTAATTGATAAACTTACGCAATATTTCGTTCGAATTTAGTAGGTGAACCTATTTTTTTTTGATGATAGTGAGTAACAAGACGAGCAAATCAGGTGCCTGATGGTAAGCATCATGATTGCCCATATCAGACGCAGTGCCACCCAGTGTTTTAATATTCAAAATTCTGCGTGGCACTGCACTGCGCCTATCACCCCGAGATATGAGTTGTTGAAACTCGTCATGCCCAGTCATTTCGCTGGTAACATTGCCCTTCAGACCTTTTACTTTACTCACGTGATTAGACGTTCACTACAAAAAAATAAGAGTACAATAGAAAATAAGTTGATAGAGACATAGTTAACTTTATCTTCAAAACATTAGGTTAAAAATATATCAAATAGTAGTTTGCAGTGCAAAAGAGGCCTATCTCTTTTGCAGGGGGCCGCCTAGGAAAGTAACCACCTTTGCTAGTTATTCATCCGCCAAGCAGTAATGTGCAAACATTACTGTGTTACGGTCTGAAGGGCAATGTTACCAACTAATATCTTAGGGTGACAGGCGCCGTGCCATCAGGCACCTGAATTGCTCGTCTTGTTACTCACTATCATAAAAAATATATATTATAAATTTCACGAAAACTTTAAAAACATTACACGCGTTTAAGAATGCTTCTTCAAGTGGTCGCAAGTGCGATTACTGAGAGAGCTTCCAAATTCCTAAATTCCTTGGTCGGATTAAGTATTGGAATTTTCAATTAAGAATATTCTCCATAGCACCAAAGCTCCTTCTGTTATGCCCGGTTGAAGGAAAAAGGGGCCATAAAACATAACTGGCAACCGGTGGGTGTACCTGCTATGGGAACGAGTACCTCTGCTTTACTTTTCAGGGAACCAAGGTATGATGATATGTTATTTTTGTTGCAGATATAACATTCAAACTAACAATGCGCAGGAAGACGTTGTTCTACACAGTAAACCTGATAATTCCATGCGTTGGTCTCACATTCCTTACTGTGTTGGTGTTCTATTTGCCATCGGATTCTGGTGAAAAGGTAGGTTTGTATATTAATGTGTGTATATTGTACATATTATTGTGTGAATGCGTGTGTGGATTTCGTATCAATTTTTTATCACGGCTTAAAAGCAAAATTTTTCCAGTAAGACCGACGTCAATGTTATTGATTGGGTAATGTTTTAGCAGACGACATTTAAGTTACACTAAGACTGATTGGGAATTTTCCCAATATTCCGTGTGAGCGTTGGGAATCCGACAAATCGACACCCTTCAAGTAAGGCTAGTCTTAAAAGTAAAGTCAATAGATAAATAGTTCGTGATAGGTCTTATAGAACTATCATGAACGTCAATAAAAAATAGAAAATCTACAAGTCGATCACAAAAATGAAACCATACTTTATATTATTAATATATTATGTGTGATTAATTAAAAACCCTTATTTTATATTTTATCTATTTAATTGCATTGTTTGTGGTTCACAACTATATAATAATAATATATACGCGTTGAAAAAAGACATCCCGCCATATCTCTCGTTACCATGGTAACCAGCCAACAAGATTGGATTAGTCATATTAAATACCAATAATCTAAGTTGATACAATAGTACACCTTATTTAATTAATATAATCTACTTTATAGCTAACAATAATATTATGTACTAGGTTTGATAATTTATAAAAACTTTATTAGTGTACTTTACGTAGTATTTACCGAGATAACATCACGAGGAGCGGCGTCGTTAGTACTACTAGTAATGTTAGTACATTTATCGCCTTTACAGCGGAGTCAGAGTCTATTTCCTGATGCTGCGTCGTGTAGACGCGAAACACTTGTCGATATATGAATGGTGTTACTAACAAAAATAATACCTAATAGCATTTCGTCTTTGCATGCAATTTTGCAGGCGGGAGGGCGGAGCACTGTGCATGTTGTTTTTGACACTAAAAACTAAATATTCTTGTTAAATAAGTCTACTTTAAGTGACCAAATTGCTTACACAAGAAACTTGTGAGAGCTTTTGTTAGGCTCAGTTTTTCTCGTCTTTTTAATATGAAATTTAATTGTACAGTTTAGTTTACAAGTGTTTTTTACTAATGATAGAAAGTTGATACGAAAAGCTTTTGATGTAAGTGAGGCATGCCCATTATCGCCTATAGCCAACTTATCCCGATCCCTTCAGCCATCCTAGTCTTTTTTGTTGTTAGACATCGTGTTTTAGCTCTGTCAAAATATATTGGTCTTATTGTCTTTCCACAAAGTAAAATCTTGAAATAGTTTTAGAAACGTTTTGTGTTTTTCCCAATGATTACGCACCGTTGGGAAAATATTTATTAATGAGCAAGAATAAAACAATATGATGTTTGTAGAAGGAAATATAGCATATATTCGAATATTTACCCATCGGCTATGTCTCGTAGGGAAAAAATGAGGGCTGAGTGTAGACATACTCTAAAGTGTGATAGCATAATCCTGCAACCTGCGATATTGAACATTATTTTGCATCAGTTTGCTACGAATAAAAAAAAAGATTGTTACTTTGCATCTCTGCTGTTTCTTTAAAGTATGCATGTTTTTTGGGGAATATTTTCACGCTTTCATAAAATGTTTAATATCCATATGTTTGTAATTTGACCGTTACCTCCAATATCCCACCATTTTCTGTTTAAATATCATCCCATATTTTATATGCGTGTCTTAAATAATACATATTAATCTAAGTGAAAATAAACTTGCTTAAACAATGTGGAAAGACAATGATTCAAAATTAAGAATTAATTGGATTTTAAGTGCACTACGAGTAACAAAATTTAACCTACAATAACAGAGATGAAATAAAAGCTAACCATCATAGCAATAATAAAAAAAAACTGCTTCATAAACAGCTAATAAATGCCACACATAAAAATGAAACTAGTGCACCCAAAATCCATGTCATCAACTAACTGTGTAACTCAAAAGAGACTTCTCTTCCCTAGATATCGCTCTGCATCTCCATCCTCGTGTCCCTCACTGTGTTCTTCCTTGGTCTGGCCGAGATCATCCCGCCAACCTCCCTGGCGATACCTTTGCTTGGGAAATATCTACTCTTCACCATGATACTGGTCTCACTCAGCGTTTTGGTTACTGTTTGCATAGTTAACGTGCATTTCAGGTAATATATTATCATTTATTTTTCTCTCCTAGATATCGTTAAGCATCTCAATACTGGTGTCATTGACAGTATTTTTCCTGCTGTTGGCTGAGATCATACCACCAACCTCGCTGGCGATACCGTTGTTAGGGAAATACTTGCTGTTTACAATGATATTGGTGTCGCTTAGTGTTTGGATGACGGTGTGTGTTCTGAACATTCATTTTAGGTAAGTATGTTTCAGCTGATTTAGCACAAGCCGACTTCCTGCACTGACTTCGCTTGATCTCTCGCGCTGGCAGTTCTTTCTTAGCTATATTTCGACATAGACACAGCTTTATTTTTTTTTAGCTTGTACTACAGATAGCACAGAAAGGTTCAACATATTAGTAAATAAGGTAAATAATTAATGTGCTTTTAAGAGTCTCGTCACCGAGTTCATTAATAAGCTTGAATAAAACTATCTAAAAACACTGCTGTATTTCTTCTACCTTTATTATTTGCTTGAAAATCCTGGCGGAATAATTTATAAATTAATAACATAGTTGCTGCCCTAGGATCAATGATGGGATAGCAAGTTTTGGTTTATTTTTTACCCTGTAGAATATATATTATATAATAATATAGCAATATAGCAATATAAAATAGCAATATATCGTTTAGACAATGCACTTATTTAAATAAAATATAGTAATAAAAATATTCTAAAAAGGTACTCGGTATTGACAATAACTAATGGTTCTAAGTATTAACAGCTAAACATAATAATGATAGTATACTACTGCAACCCACGGTTTTACTCGCATACCTATTGTTTCCATGGGAATATCGGTTATAAAAAGTATTCTATGTATTATTCCAGGGTTTAAGCTATATACATACCAA
The DNA here is from genome assembly GCA_947063395.1 of Hemistola chrysoprasaria. Taxonomy (NCBI): domain Eukaryota; kingdom Metazoa; phylum Arthropoda; class Insecta; order Lepidoptera; family Geometridae; genus Hemistola; species Hemistola chrysoprasaria. The sequence goes on from OX346725.1 coordinate 11,649,174, forward strand.
ATTTTAACCCATTTGACTGAATGAATGAAGCTCGACTGCCGATCATGAGGTCCCGGGTTCGATCCCCAAGTCATGTTCAATATTGGATTTTTTCATTAGGAATTATTTCAATCAGTGCCTGGAGTCTGGCACTGTGCCCGATAGATGAAAATAGGCTCACCCCCTATTATATGGGTCATGGGACCAATAATATACTGGCGAAATGTAGGTGTACCTACTATGGGACTAAGACCTGGGTACACCTCTGCCTAGCCCTTCGGGAAAAAGGCGTGATTATTTTATGTTTATTTCAGCCCAATTGGTAAAGCAGTTTTGGCGTGAAGACGTATTAAACACATAAACTGACAAACTTTCGCATTTTGGCCTTTTCTGTTTTCTTTTTAGCTCTTATTATTTACAAATTATAAGTAGATAGGTATGTCGGTAATATAGATACAGGTACATATATTAGGAACTAATTAGATAATATCAAATTCACTTCAATAATAATACGTCATAATTATCCATATACAGATAGATTATTGCCTTAATTGATGAAATGACACCACACACTGAACACAATCAATCCGATCTACATATAACGTGATCCCTTGATTCTAATTATAATGAGTAGATATCAAATTTCGTGAATCAATACCCAAATCCTATTCGGAACCAATTAGATATAACTGAAACTGTTTGGTATGACGTGTAAATACCCATTTATCGCGGCTGTACATCTGACTTGGGAAGTTCCCGATTGATACGCCACTGTTGGGTATTTACCCATTTGGGTCTACAAACAAGGCATGAGATTGAATGTTGACGAAGCGTGCTGTATGAGCGTTTATCATAGTGACTTTGCATTAGTTGTCTTTACGATAATTATTATATTAGGTATTATTTATCTGGACCTATTTGTTGTTTAGCCCGACTGTTCCCTACAAGCGCATTCTCAACCGATTCGCGTGAAATTTTCTGGGAAGATTTGATATTTGTATAGATTTTTTTCATTAATTCATCACTGAAGGGTTTGCTTTCAAGTTAGCCAAGTTGGTTAGGTTCAACTAGCCATAAAGTAACTACGCTAAATTAAGGCGCGACGTATAAATCTGGCACGCTTTGTATCGGTGTCACGCCGATAGCAACACAATAGTGCGTGAAATACGACATACTACGTCGTACACTTGACTAGATATATTATCTACGTATTTTGGTACCTAAATACTTGGTTATTGACTGCATATAAAACATTGATGAAGTTTATAATACATAGGAATCATAGTACGAGGAACTTTTCATACAAAAAAATTATAAATTGTGCTTGTTAAATAAAAAAAATGATCAAATCAATCACATAGGTAGAACCTAAATAACGGTTATACAGGTGTTAGGAAAGGTAATACTGAAGGCGATGAATCCACGCCATTCTGAACAATATGCAAAAAAAAATTGACACATTCGAAAAAAATATTTTGACCTCACATACAAATTCACCGATTAGCTTATCCACTTTGTAAGGGAAATGACGTCAAATTGGTATTGGTATTGGTTTTTAACCTCGTTGAATTGTGTTAGTGGTTCAGTTTGTTGGGTTCACCTCCACAGGGTACAGGACTTCTTAGCAGTTTGACACAATCCTATGTCGATCGATCGGTCGGTCGAAATCGATGTTTTGTATTCCCCTGTTTCCTCGGAATACAGTAAACTTAATTGATATATTTATATCCAGATATTTTAAAGTTGAAGTAAAGTATTTTTTTGTGTTTATAAACTCTACATTTTTTTTTGTAGAGAACGTCCAATCACGCGAGTAAATTTGCGATTTTTGGAAGCTCACTATGAAAAAGCTAAGGTTTTAAAAGAAAAATTATAATGTCAGGGACATAGGTTACTTCACTATAAAAATATCAAGATATAATTTATAGAATAGACTAAGAATAGATTAATTATATTCCGAGGAAACATGGGAATACAAAACATTGATTTGGTATAATTTTCATAGGATTGTGTCAAATTCCTAGAAGGTCCTGGACGCTCTTTACTCCAAAATACTTCAGTAAAATGACAGAATGAGGATCAAAGAATTGGAATACATGAAACATTCATGATAATATTGTGAATAGGTAGAAATTATATATAGATATTATACCTACAGAAATGACAAACGGTACATAAAGTTTTATGAATAGTTAGGAAAGTTTTCCGTTAAAGTTTCACCATAAAAAGCCATAAATCTGGGGTTTATTGTAACGTCACGCCGATAGCGAGACAATGGTGTGTGAAATACAACCGTCGCACTCTCGGCTAGCGCACAATCTTTATTGAATGCTTTATGATAAACGGGAAAATTGGAATGCTCGACGTTTTATGTATGGTTAAAATTTTGTGAGATGAATAAGGTTGTGTCGTCTATTAATTATAATTAAACTATGTAAAACATTTACTTATAATTTAATGATGTGTAATTTTGATTATTTTTATTTTTTTATATTTTTTCTGACATTTTTTTGATTATTATTTTTTTTTTTATTGTTTGACTTTTCTTGTAATTATTTGATTAATTTTTAAATTGATGTGTATGTATTCATTTTTAATTATGTAGATTTATGTTTAATTATTGATTAATTAGTGTAATTGGCCCTGTAGCCGTCTGATTAATTTAAATAAAAATAAATAAATAAATGGTGCTTTTTACTCAAAAAAACAAATTTGATCTCAATAACTTTGATACACGATATCGTTTATGGCTGCAATGTGTCGATGTTAAAGTACAGCTGATATTGTACTATCGAGTTACTGCTCTTTCATTGAAAAAATCGATTGTCTATTATGTTTAAACTGTTTTTTTTTATTTTAACTATTGTTTTGACTAAAATAGCAAGAAAATTAAATTTATACGGGAGATTGAGTTTGTTATAATATATATCAGGGGACCAGAATCTTCAAAGATTTTGTTAGAAATTATTAGAAGCTTCATTAGATTTTCTGTCATGATTTTACAGACGACCAGGAGAACATGGATTGGGAGAAGTTGCTTAAGAATGTAAAACCTAACAGGTCAGTTAACAAAAGCCGGCACGTACACAATGTAATACGAGAGCTTACAAAATCCAAAACTATAAACCACTTCATTAACATCTTATTCACGATGTGTATAAGATGCGACATTATTAAATGTGTTCTTCGCTAGCTTTCGTTAATAGACCTGTAAATATAAAGTTTAGTTTACGAAGTACCAGGCGATCATAAATAGGCAGGAGCTAACAACAAGCATTCACAGGTCACCGTCTACGCACAATATGCCGCCGTGGCTGCGGAAGGTGTTCTTGCAGCTTATGCCGAAGATCCTCATGATGAGACGCACCAAGTATTCCCTCCCGGAGTATGACGACACCTTCGTGTCTAATGGATACACCAATGAACTGGAAATGAGGTAAAATACTACTTATTTCTGTGCTGTCTAATTCTGCCCATCATGAAGGGTTCGATACCAAGCAAAGTGTTCATTAGGAATTTTCTTAATGACTGCCTGAAACTGCGCCCGATAGGAAATAGGATTACATGGAAATAAAAAAAACATAAGTGGCGAAGTGTGCGTGTACTTATTATGGGATCTGGTCCTGGGTACGCCTCTTCGCTTGCACCAAAGTAGTCTTACACATAACCTTACCATATTATGTGTAATGATTTATTACAAACACATCCCTTCCCTTGCCTTTTATTATCTTACTTACCCTTATACTACTAGGGTAAGTAGTATTTAATAGATTGTTACTCAAGGAGCTAAAAATACCATTGTATACGAGGTTTTACTCCCGAGCTTAAGCGTATATATGAAACCGAGTTATAATGAGTTTTAGTGCCGTGCGTTAAATTCTACTGTATTACTAAGATTGTGAAAATAAAATTATTAATTTAATCAAAACATTTCCCTGTACGTGCGTCAAAAAAAAAAAATCTAATATTGGTAAAAACAAACAAAAATTCAAAAGATATTTACTATAACTCCTTTTATATATTATTATAAAAAAGAAAAAAAAGTATGAAATTGTATGAATTGGTTATTACCAATATCATACCTAAAATAACACCAAATGTATCATTTCCTAATGACCAAAACTATAAACCAATAACGAATTCGCGAACGGAATTATTGTCGCTATTCATTACAGCAACAAAGCGTCACAAATTATAATCTTTGAAACGATTTCTATTGAGCGTGCTACGAATATTTATTGGAATCGGTTTACATTGGCTCGTTGGATGCCGCCGAAAATGGTGGAACACGTAGGCTTGGGTTAGTGTTACCATGAGTTTTGGTATTGAAGGATATTTTTCTGAAAAAAGGATTTTTTTTTGGGATGTTCAGTTCTCAATTGGAGACCTAAAGTCATAGAGGAGTCATAAAGACGGTAGGAATACGCTGAATACAAGCCGCTTACAAGCGTAACAGATGAAAATCATGGAGGAATTACAGATCATCAGATGCTCAGATCTTGATGATGATGATGATGAAAAAAGTTTTTCACGAAATAAAGTGCGAGCAAGCGAAACCGTCTGGCCGTGTGGTTCCGGCTATATATAATAGGGTCACCCCTTTCTCATCCCGTGGGAGCCATCAGACCTGGCACAGGCATTTTTTTATTCAGATAGTGGGCAGCAGCGCTCTCCGGCACCAAGTATTTCAACTACTGCCATCACCAACCCGCCTGCCAAGCGTGATGATTACGGCAAATATGAATAGTTTATGGGGTTCTATGAGGGAGGCCTATGTTCAGCAGTGGACGTCTTCCGGCTGGTGATGATGATGATGATGCGAAACTTTATAGCAATATACGTCAACACTTTGAGTAGCGGCTGTTTACCAACAACATTATGAACGAACAATTTTTTAACCGGACTATTACCGAGCTATAGACAAATAAAACTTTTCTCAGATTTAGTAGATGCAACCGAGATAATTTATGACTGTATTATTTATTTAGTAATTACATTTTCTTTACGGCTTGTAAATAATGGTGCGAAGAAAGGTGCGAATCACAGTACGCCCTAACACACAAATGTTAACCATATTTATTATATCCTAGTTAACCTCTTTTCGCTTAAGGTTTATCCCGTAAACAATACCCTCATGGTCACCTCAAGCGAGAAATCCCGATAATACCGTGGAAGCCATCAATTTGCCGCTGCATCATATCGAACATGCCGATGACTGCGGCTAGCCGATATTGCTGAGAGACAATTATTGTGTTGACTCGTGAATAAATTGAGTTTCTTTATTATGAAACAATTGGTACAGATTAACGAAAGGTAGCGCTTACAACATATTCATCGTAGTGTCTGAAGGTGCTGATAGACTTTAGCATTTCTTAGTAATATACCATTCGCGCGAATGGTACATTCAGGGAAATGCTCAGTGCCCAAGAGTATTTTCGTTCGTATATAATATGTATCGTTCTTGTGAATGCGGTGAGTCAGCATTGAGCTGGCTCACCGAAATGTTCACGGTAAGTGAGCAAAACAGCGTGCGTTGTGCTCGATTTTCATAACATAACATACATTCACGCCTTTTCCCGAAGGGGTAGGCAGAGGTGTACCCAGGACTCAGTCCCATAGTAGATACACCCAAATTTCGCCAGTATGTTATTGGTCCCATGTAATAGGGGGCGAGCCTATTGCCATCTACCGGGCACAGTTCCAGACTCCAGGCAGTTATTGAGATAATTCCTAATGGAAAAATCCAATATTTATTATGCTCATTATGCAATGATATTTATTATGCAATTTTTTTTATGCTCGATTTTCAGCTCGATATAATTTAAAATCGACGAATGCTCGATGTTCTGCTCGAGGAAATGCTCATGTCTATTACCACCTGTATACACGCTTAGTCTATCATCGTCATCTACATTGTCTATCAATGAAGGACATGACTATTGTTTTTTTTGAACATTAAAATTTTATTGGTGTGAATAATGTGAACGCGCTTGCTTTTGTTAACTGATCTATACGTTATGGCATCAGTAGAGGTTCATGTGGTGGTCTATTGTCGCTATCTTAGTTGGGGAGCAAAATAGAGAATTTTATTAGATACTCGAGTTAATCGAGTCAGATTATCATAATAATTGGGGGATTAACTTTGTACCCCGTTGAGTACTTTTACTAAATTATCTAGCCGTACATTTGAGTCGCCCGATCAGAATATAAAAAAAAACTATAGTTGGATTTATTCAAGTTCGTTAGATTAAGTATGAGATAAAAAATTCGCCGTCTATGAGATAGGGCCACCCTTTTTTCATTCCGTGGGAGCCGTGAGACCCGGCAGAGGGACATATTCGGAGAGTGGGCAGCAGCGCTCTCCATTTCCAAGTATTCCAACTACAGCAATCACCAAGCCGCCTGCCAAGCGTGGTGATTAAGGCAAAATCCCACCATATGAACAGTTTATGGCGGCCTATGTTCATCAGTGGACGTCTTCCGGCTGATAATAAATAAGTAAACAAAAGGGTAAAGAATGCAGGTAAAACTGCGAGACACAGATAGTAAATTATGCTTGCAATATTTATTTTGCATCTCTCCAAAAAGCAACAATATTTTACTAATAAAAAGTAGCATTACATCAAAAATCCATAGCCGTTGTTTTCGAAATATTGACTGAAGTTGAACCGTTAACAATTTGCTTGCGGCATGATAAACATTCCTCGTGCAGGGCCATACTGCGAGCCTAGCGCGGGAGCGGCGGCGGGCGCGATATTTCTATCGACATATAAAATGTATGAAACAACCTGTTCTTACCTGTTATACACGCATCAGTATACCGCATGCACAGCATGCATGTTGTTGACAAAATTGAGCTACGTGAGCCACGTATGTACCAACATGTATCGCGTGCATTACCAACGTGTACCACATAGGCACACAGCGTGCATGGCGTAGTTAGCGTTGATGTATGTAAGCGCTATATAAAATCAAGCCACGCGTGTACCAATGACATCAATTCATGCGTAGCGTGTCCGTGGGTTGCAGTGAACCCAATTTCATACATTTTCTTGCGAAGTGAAGCTTAACGCACGTGCGTAGTTTCTCCGGGCGCCGCGGTAGGTGAGTGCCATGACTTGACAATTGTACATAGTAGTGAGTTAATATGCGTGTATAGCGTGTCCTGCAGTAGAAATAGTAATAAGAGTAGATTGTAGTGGTAGGCTGCTTTTGCAGGGGGCCGCCTGGGGAAGTACCACACCTTTGCCAGTTATTCATCCGCCAAGTATTAATGTGCAAACATTACTAGACTACATAGACCCAAGTTATAAAACAAATGAACCCACGTAGCTACAATGCGCAGCGGTCGGTTTGAGCCATACTGGCGATGTCATACAATCTATATGACGGCTTAGGCCGCCGCGCTAGGCTTGCAGTGTGGCCATGCACCTCGACTCTCGAATATTTAACAGGCTACATTACTAAGCCCAATTTTCCTACAATGCTGAAGGCGGAATATTTTTGATGTTGTTGCTTTGGATATCTTAATTTGTTACCGTGTTTTCAAGGGTCTTTAATCTAAAAGTGTTTTAATATGCGATTTTGTTTTATTCATGTCTGTTTATTTTTAAAAGAGTTTTGTGAAATATGTCCTTAAGAACTTAATGAATGCGAGTATGACATTCACATTATGACTTGACGCAATGACTTTTGTACTCAACTATAGGTACTTGACTACTTTACATATTATATCAACATAACATACAATCACGCCTTTTCCCAAAGAGGTAGGAAGAGATGTTACCCAGGACTCAGTCACATAGGTACACCCACATCACACCCCGGACACTCGACTCACTTCCATACAAAAGTTACGATATAACTACCTACTACACAGACACTGCACACATGGAGTTTTGTACACGCGCAAGAGTGTGCGTGAGGTGATTTCCCAGCGAAGCGGGGTTCGACGAGAGCTCACTTTTTTGTGTGTATGTTTGTTCCGTTTTCACGCTAAAACTACTAAATCGATTGGGCTGAAATTCGGTGTCTAGGTAGTTTAGACCCTGGAATAACATAAAAAGTACTTTTTATCCCGATATTCCCTCGGGAACGAAGACTACGCGGGTGAAACCGCGGGGCACAGCTAGTATTTTATATTTATATCGACTAAGCGGTCTATTCGCTTGAATTATTCATTCCATAATACCATTTCATATTATAGTCAATATTTTCTCAGCAGTCGGGATAGTCTGACCGACGCCTTTGGCAACCCGAAAAGCGATGACAACGGCGACTACCGCAAGTCCTCCCCTGGACCTGAAGACGACATGCTCGGAGCCAGCGCACACCAGAGGAATTCTGGTACGTATAGAAATATTATTTTAATTTTTATTATAATACATTTTTAGATTTAATTTAATACATTTTTGACTTTTTATTAATTCCAATCATTGTACAACTTAAAACTGACATAAACTGATCTCTTATTGCTACTAAGTCGATATACCTATGTCACTGTAAGATTGTAGGAACCGTAAGTTTATAATTATTCTAGGGAGATTTAAACTGTCGATAGAATGTAAACGGATACTAAAATGTACAATTTAACGCTTTCCACAAAATAAAAGATATTGTGATTTTGCTTGTGACAAAACGCAAGGTTCATTTAAAAACAAACCTTTTCATTTGATATGCTAAAGTTAGTTTTACACTCGGGAAAGTAATATACGTAGTTTTGATATATTGTCCGGGTTCGATCCCCAGGTCAGGCAAAGTGTTAAATATTGGATTTTTCCATTAGGAATTATCTCAATAACTGCCTGGACTCTGGAACTGTGCCTGGTAGATGGCAATAGGCTCGCCCCCTATTACATGGGACCAATAACATACTGGCGAAATGTGGGTGTATCTACTATGGGACTGAGTCCTGGGTACACCTCTGCCTACCCTTTCGGGAAAAAGGCGTGAATGTATGTTACTCGTATGTTGTTGTTGATATGTTGTTCATTTAACCCTACCATAGGAAACCAACAAGGGTTGTTGTCATAAAATTATAACATTAATAACTTACGAAAATTTCATTTTTCAAAACGGTTACGAAATAATTGTATTTTTAATTTTTTTTGTTGTACCCAGTCCATACGGCTCCGCAACAAGTCGCTCCGTTTGGCCCTTAGTGAATCCGTGGCTTTAATAGGTACAGGATAACTGCTGTAACGGGATGAGACGTCATAGGACCCCTTTAAAATTCAGTTGCAAGATTTGAGCTGAACATTCATACCAATATTGCAAACTAAACATAAGAAAAGCTCGTAAAACAACTCAAGTATTTCTCCATAGTGACAGAGTCGGTGAACTTCATTCCACGCACGATGTCGCCGGAGGTGGCAGCAGCGCTGCAGAGCGTCAGGTTCATAGCACAACACATCAAGGATGCTGACAAGGACAATGAGGTCAGTTTCCCTTTATATTATAAACTATTGTAAGCCCAGCAGCTTTAACCGCTCGCAATTGTGAAAAATGGGAGTTGAATACCAAAACTTTGACACCCTTTTCGGACTCTTTAGAATGTGAATTTTCAAAAATCCTTTCTTAGCACACGAACAGACAACGAAAAGAATCTACATTCCAAGTTTCAAGTCTCTTGGATCAGTGGTTTGGGCTCTGCGTTGCATGTTAGTCAGTGAGTTATTTAGGATTTTATAATATATAGTGAAGTGACTAGTTCACAAGCGCTACAAACTACAACACACTCTACAACAACAACAAACGTTTCGCAAGTGTGCGAAGCTATCATCCGAAATGAAGATGATATACGTACATCTATCACTTCTGTCACAGCTTCTGTGAAGAAACTCCTGGTCTAGGATGATTACTTACCAAGATAAAGCCTTTTTAGTTTGACAGCTGTCATCCAACTATGACATCGTTATGATTGGTGCCACATCTTAGTCCTATTTTGGTGTAGTTTTTGTGGTAAACGCCACCTACTCGTATTTAGTGCCAACCGCCGCCCCGATGTTGAGCTCGAGGGCGGTCACTGGTAAATAAAGACAATAATAATTATTATAATAAACCTTTTAAAAAAGGTTTTTACCACCTTTGGCAGGTTGAGTGTGAGTGCACGACAACACAACCATCGTCCCGTCCCGCTAGCCGCGCGCAGTATGCGATAGCGTTAATGGCCATTCAAAATCTGTGATAAATTTGTATGTGTTTCGTAATACCAAAAATCATGAATGAAATCTTAAAGTATTCCCAATTTATTAAATATGTTCTGTGACTTGACAAAAAAATCTATGTTCCTATTAGATTTCATTGTATATGATATTGTTTTTAATACAAAACAAACATGAAGAAAACAAAATTTTACCTGTAAAAATGTTCAAAATGCAATTCACTTACATTTCGTTTCAAATGAGTAGTTTGGAGTGAAATATAATTTGAAACCTAGATATATAGTACCTCGTTCCGAATAACATCATTCTATGTTGGGAATATGCCCTGATTACAAATGGTTTAGTTGTTACGGTTGGTATTTGGTATGGGGAATTCGTCGGTTGCTGCCCAGTTAAGGTGCAATTTCCCCTAAATCATCTTTTATATAATATACTGTGTCAGGCCAGTGGCTGTGATCGTCAAAGTCCAAACATTGATTGACACCTACGTGACAAACAATCGGGAAAGCTGTAAAATCTCAGCATATAATTACATCTACGCTTGGATATAAAATCGACAGACTAGTAGAAACCATGATTCTTTATGACCATTTTATAGTTTACGGATTTATTTCAAACTCGTGACGTGTTTGATGTGTTCACTTGAATAAAAGATTTGCTGAGTCTTCCTGGATACCTATAAACTTATTTTATTTATTTATTTAATTTAGGAAAAGAACTTAAGGTGGTTGTGCCGACATCATTTCCGATACAAACATTTGAGGAACCAATGACGATGATAGAAGAGAAGGTATAATTTCTTAATTAATGTTTAATTTTAAGTAACAAGTCAATTAATTTTTAACACAACAATTAATGTTTAATTTTAAGTAACAAATAAAGTCGCGTTTATCCAGTTACAAAAAATACGTCTTAAATTTGCAACCTTTTGGTATTTAATCTTTTCATAGGAATTGGTTGAAAATTTGCAGTCCATTGTTAAAGTTAACTCCAAAAAGTAAACACAATAGCTAACATTCAAAATATTCATAACGGAAACTGAAACTCGTAGCTGCTCTTAATTATCATCGGAAAATAATAAAGGAAAGGAAAAAACTTGTGTATTCAGTCCTCTTAAATATTCATGAGTCCGTGGCCGGTGGTCGAATAATGTTTGGGTAACATTTTAAAGTAATTGAGTGACTCAAGTTTTTGAGGTTGTTGAGGTGTTTGTGACTTGCAATTACTTCATTTCTTTTACTGGTATCTGTGTTCTTGAACTCAGCTGGATACGGCCTGGAAGTACTGAAAAAAAAAGAGGAAAACGACACGAGAACGAGAGGAAAGAGACGAGGAACGAAGGATAAACCAAACACCACTTTCACGCTGAATTTGAAAACTGCCATAATATAATAATAGCAGATGATTGTACAAGATCCATAATACTAAAGACCCATGCATACGAGGTAGTAAATAAATCCCAAGTTATGGTTTTTAGCGCTGTGAGTTACACTCTATTTTTCACTACGATTGCAAGAAAATAAAATTATTAATTTTATCAAAACATTTTGGCTAATATCTTATACATGCGACACAAAAAAATATAACACAAAAATTAAAAAGAAATTTTATTTATACCCAAAAACTATTTTAGCTCGCTTCTGGTACGCAACAATGACGGACTTTTTGAGCAAGAGCAGTGAAATTCATTATTTCAGTATAGTTATTGGTATAGTTATTACTGTAAGAAATGGACCAATATGACTGCTTGGTCGATGGCACCCTTGTCAAAATCTTAAATCCGATCGTATAATCGTTCATCTAGCCCAATGATTATGCATTGCAATTCAACGAGGCATTGCCGCCAGCATTTTGGATACGCTGCCAGCTGATAGTGGTTTGAAGGACCTGTATTTTCTATAAGCTGACACATTGACCTACAGATTATTAAAGAGTTCTTTCTATATTAATGTTAATAAAGTAAATAGTGAGTTGAGCAATAATTTTCTTTAAAAGCCCCGTAAAAAATATGTCGTGTCGTGTATTTCATTACCAACACACAGGTTATTCAAATCAAAAGTGATATAGAAAAAGGAAAGTACGTACAAAATTCCTGTATAAATCATTCAAGCCGTTTCTTCATAAACTATTGTTTATTCCATTATAAACACACATACTCATGTAAAAGTGTTCGCGAATGCGATTTCTCAGTAGATGTTACCTGCATTCTCGTCTTGAATTGGATTTACCTTCTGTTCATTGCATTCTCGCGTGTTCAGTAAACATGAGGGTGAAATACAAGCTCAGCTGGAATTTATTGCAAATCCAGAGATCGCTAACTGCACTTTAACTCGACCTCTTGGGATTCTTTTGTGTTGCAGATTCCTTTTTGTGATGTTGAACATTTTAGACTCATTTTAAATCTCTTTAATTTATTATTACGTATGTAAATGCCTGTTCATGCGGATTTTAGTCCAATCAGATTAACAGTTTTGGCGTGGAGAGGTATAAAAGTCTAAATTCCTTAATTTTTTCTGCGGGACGCCACGTGTTGAGGTTGCAGGCACGCCGAAGGCTCAGCCGTAGTTACACCATGACATGCAAAAGAGGCTTAAGCAAACCATATCTATAAAATCCAGCCGTGGATTGGTTTATTAAGCTATCTATTAGAATTGCAAACGACTCGGCACTACACGTATTGACTAGTCATTCCTGTGAGTTCAGTCGCTATGTTCGAGAGGATAGCGTAGGTTCTGGGCATGCATTTACTACCTAAATTATGTCCAGGCAATGCAGCGTCGGTATAGAGTTGTGGTGCGTGTAAAAATCATTTGGATGTTGTGTGAACCAGCCATTACGTAGATAATAAATTGTCAGCTTGTAAGTTTCTAAAAGACGGCAATCACGTATTGATCGTAAATAGTGTGAAATTACCCGAGTAATTCCGGTCAGGTTTCGGCTGTTACCTACAATGTAGTGATATTGAAGGCTTCAGTGAGTGTTTTACTGCAGCAAATACAGTACAGTACCTAGGACATTGGACAGTAATTTGCTACAACGTTCGTTCAACAATTTTGTGTTTCTACATACTTTGTCAGTGTGTTTACGGCTTGATAGCTAAGGTTAGCAACTCTGCCTGCGAAGTAAGGAGTCCTGAGATGAGCTCAAATGTTTGTTCTTTCGACACGTCATTTTATTCGTCAATACAAAGTAATATGTTTTTTGTGAAGTAAGATAAACACATCAAGCACATGACTTATTGTAAGTACTTATTGACTGAATGGTGGTAGATGTTATGAATGTCGGTCTTCAATACAACACGGGATAGAACAGTTTTGTATGTGGTAAGTGTAATGTTTAGTTTAGTGTTATGAACATATTTTTTTAATGACAAATTTTTCTTGTTAAATTATACGTTTCTGGGTATTTACTTGTGATCTTGGTTCTTGGCAAATTTAATGATACTTGGCCAACAAGAAGTACTCAAGAGTTTTTCAGTCAGCTCCGCATAGTTTGGAAATGTGAGTTACGAAATTTCGTAACTCCATCGACCTAAATAACCAAAATAAAATAGTATGAGCTAAAATTAAAGCAAATTTATAGAAACAATTTATAATACTTAGTTATAAGGAATAGCGCTCTTGACAGATTCCATCGGCATGCCTCTCAATATCTTAAAGGGCTTAAAACTTCTTGTTCTCAATATTACTGTATTAACGAAGATTTAGGATGTCGTGTAAAATGTGCAAAATATTCCATCGCTCCATCTAAGACCTGTTGAATATTTAAATTGGATTTAACGAGATTTCAAAGACATTTTCCGAATTACGCCTCGGAAAGGATTTCTGCAATTTTTGGATATTACGTATTTGGAGAACTGGACTTGGATTTTATTTTTAACCAGCATAACTTTAATATGGGTACCTATGTTTCTGAAGTGCGCCTCATGGGTTCGAAGTTCAAATTGCAGAATATAGTGTTTCCGAAAGTTTGCAGCAGCAAAAAAAAATTTTTAAAAATGTAACAATAATTCTGGAAAAGGTAAAATATCAAAAACTTCTCCTAAAACTGCTTCGGTGGCGCAAGCTCGACTGCCGATCATGAGGTCCCGCGTTCGATCCTCAGGTCAAACAAAGTGTTAAATATTGGGATTTTCCATTCGTAATTATCTTAATAACTGCATGGAACTGTGCCCGGTAGATGTCAATTGCTCGCCCCCTATTACATGGGACCAATAACATACTGGGAAAATGTGGGTGTATATACTGTTACGTTATTTTTCTAAATCGGATCGGATACTATCGGATCTGTTAGCCAGCAAAGCATAGTTTAAATGATCGTTTGAGAGGAATAATCACTATGTTTTCATTATTATTATAACTTTGTTGGTTCAGCGCTGTGCTAGCGGCTACCCCGGTGGCGGATTCAAAGGGTGGCCGTTAGAATATATTCCAGGGTGATGAACGCTATTATTATAAATATATAGTGTATTATTATTACGAAATTATATTATTACGAATATTTAGTGCAAGCGGCCACCCAGGTGGCAATCGAAGGTTGGCCCGTTGGGATATATTCAAAAAGCTTTCGTTGACACGATTTTTCCGACCTCTTTGACATTTTTAATCATATTATTTCAGCCAATTTACACACTGCACTGCGCCTGTCACCCTGAGATATGAGTTGTTGAAACTCTTCATGCCCAGTAATTTCGCTGGTAACATTATCTAAACTGTTCGTATGCAGTTTGCATCCAGCGTATTCTTACGATCTTAAGCCGGGTCCGCAGCGGCATGTTTTTGTGTTACCTAACACAATAACATGAAAAGTGGGCGTGGCTTTGGTGTTATATAACAAAATATTGTTATATAACACGCTAACACGTTATCCGTCGCGGATGGAAAACATCACCCGATTTCGCCTGCGGGGGGGGTCCGTAGTAATATAATCTCCTCTTGTAGCATACAATATTTAGCAATTTTCTATTATTTAGAGACTGTAGCATATTTTGAGTTGGAATCAATGGATTTTAAACAAGAAAACACTTGCCCTTGTACGGAGCTTATTTTAGAAAATGATAATTGCTAACAAAAACATTTTCGGTGTCAAGTCGCTGTGGACGAGTTGTTATATAACACGGTTAGATAACAACGTTTTGTTACTAACATTTAGCTGTAGACCCGGCTTTACGTTACTTTAACATTGATATAGAGAAAAGGGAAGATAGGGCACGTTCTCACAGTGCTTACTCAACAACTGGCACGTCCTATTTGCTGAGTGTGCAGTTTGCACAGTGCAACAATGATAGAAAGACGTACTTAAGACTGAAGTGCGATCGAAACAACAATATTATTCGCTAATAAGGCGTTACTTTAATGACGTACATGGACCTAATGGAACCTAATTTAGCTTGCCATTTTCGAGAAGCCAGTACTTCACCTTTTCTTTATATTAATGCATTTTTTTATTTTATGATAGTGAGTGACTAGAAGAGCTAATCAGGTGCCTGATGGTAAGCATCATGATTGCCCATATCAGACACAGTGCCACCCAGTGTTTTAAAATTCAAAATTTTGCGCGGCACTGCACTGCGCCTGTCACCCTGAGATATGAGTAGTTGAATCTCATCATGCCCAGTAATTTCGCTGGTAACATTGCCCTTCATACCGGAACACAGCATGATAATAACAAAATAGTGTTATTTGTCTATCTTTTAGTGTAGATTTTCTAACCTACGTTATGAAAATCAGTAAATAGTGATTAAATTAATAATAACCTAAATTTTTGATAAAAAACAGCACACTTTTTTCCACTTGCCCCAAGCTCGCCCGAAGTAATGTAATCTTAATTACCGACATTAAGAACTCAAGTTATCATCAGAATTTATTATAAGAACACGAATATTAACTTGGAGGGGAATATGAAATTAGCTACACGGTAAAGAATCTACTTGATTTTAATTTAACACGGTAGGAATTAATTTTTGTATCTCTCTTTTTAGTATACTGGTTTTAAATTAGCAGGATGCAAAGGAGTTCCGTGGAACATCTCAAAGAGAAGTTCTTTATTTTTGATGCTTTATGAAAGGAAATATTTAAGTAGTTCTTCATTTGAACTTCCGTCGAGTTCTCCAACCAGTATGTCCTTCGAAAGTACCACAGACCTATCGTTATATACTTTTGGTCACTTTTCTAACTACAGTTTGGTATATTAATGCATGGCACATGCATGGTTAGGTCGGTTTACTGAACGTTTCATCATTCATCATCATTTCAGTCGTTGGTAATCCACATCTGAAAATAGGCCTCCCGCATAAAGGAGGGTTTTTTTATATATGATAGTGGTTTTATAGGATTTTATAATTCAATTCGTATTGTTCGGGGCGTTCGGCTCTAATATATGTGCGTTTACCTTAAGGATCAGACGAAATCGTACTCATTTCGCATCATAACGTTTCCTGCCTCTCGTTTTCCCAAAACAATATGTTTCACATAACAAAGGATCATTAATACGTAATGGGTGGGTCAGCGTGCCCTGAGATAGCACCTCAGGGAGAGCCCAGGTGTTACCTCCACCATAAAACTGAAATAACTGCTCCAGTAGTTTACCAAGATTATGTGAGGTTGGATATTTATTTTTGTGCATCTTACATGTTGTTTATGAGTTTCAGTGATCGTTTCATAATGTAGATAGTGTTATTTACACGCTTTTTGGTTTTTATTTTGTTTTTAAGGTTTCGCCTGTCTTCGGGGCGTAGTGGTTCGCAAGCGCTGCTGCCAATCATAAGGTCCAGGGTTCGATCCCCAGGTCAGGCAAAAATGTTATTGGATATTTTCAATTGATTTTTTTTCAATGACAGTCTGAAACTGGGTCCGGTAGATGGCAATAGGTTCGACCCCCTATAACATGGGAAATAAAAAATGGCAAAGTGTTGGCGAATCTACTATGGGTTGTGGTTTCTATCCCATTAGGAAAAGGCGTGATTATTTGTTATATTATTTAATTTCACGAACAAAAGTTATCGTTATAGCCCAGTGGATTAGCAAGTTGAAGTGGCAATGGGCAGGGCACATCGCACGTAGAATTGACGGCCGATGGGGCTGTAAGTTATCGAATAGAAACCACGGCAAGCGTAGCGTATGACGTCGGCCCACAAGGTGGACCAGACGATTTGATAAGGACGGCAAGAACACGCTGGATGCAGGCCGCTTACAACCGGAAATCTATGGGGGAGGCCTATGTTCAGCATTGGACGTCTAATTGCTGAGGTGATGAAGATGATAGTGCCAGTGTTGATACTCGCAATACCTTTGTGTGGGTCAAATGAAAATGAAGCAGCTCCGAGTATGAACCATTTTATTGATAGTTATAGTTTACCATTCATGTCACCAGAGGGACTGTGAACGAATGATTGCATATCTAAGCGTACCTTTAAATTCACTGCATGAACATCCGCGGCTTTACAACACTCGAGTTGAAGACGTGAAAGTAGACATAAAGACAGTAGCATATCTTTGTACAATCGACTGACTTTCTCTTAATGAATACAACGTGTTACAAAAAGGTATAGTAATATTTAAGTTGCTTTTAAAAGTCAACATAAACAACTTGCAAAAGATAGAATATCGAAATTAGCAAAAAAAAAAAATCAAATTCCCATACAAATTTACCGATCAGCCAAATTTACAAATTTATCAGATACGCTATGGATCACCATTTCGTAACGAAAGTACAATTTTTTTTGCGAATTTCCCAATTTTTTCTTTTTAAAGTGGTTCAGTTCGAAAGGTAGACACCCCCTTGAATATACGCCTTTTTGTAAAACATATGCACGTGTATCACAGTTCAGCCGTAAGACATCTACTGTTGAACATAGGTCTCCCTGATAGGTTTTCATTTAGTCCCGTTGTAAATGGCTTACATTCAGCGTATTCCTGCTGTCTTTATTAGATAGTCTGTCCACCTTGTTGGTTGATGTCCTACGCTGTGTTTGCGCCGCTCTCCATTCGAGAACGTTACAGCCCTATCGGACATACATGCCCTTTTTAATTAACTTATTCATTAATTAACTTGCATGCTGTTTGCACCTATATATATAATGACACTTAGCATGATCTACAAATTATGAATGTTTTAAACTTAGGCCACAGTGTACATTGTGTTGGTGTACTAATAAAAAATAATTAAAAAAAAAAAAAAAAATGCTATGTGACGAGTATCTATAATATCTCCAAAAGATCCATGATGTCTCCGGGTCCTGCTACTTTTGCACTAATTGATTATCTACTTATGATCTTTAAAACTGGGTAAAATACGTAACTGTAAGTCAGGTACACTGTACCTGCCAGCAAAGGTATTTCCTCTGGGACTCTGAATCGATGCCAATTTAAATTGTGCTGATTTCTTCGATCGTAACGAGTAATGAGATGGTCGTAATTAGATTTAGTCTCGATTTCAAGGGACGTATTAAGGTAATCCCTGAGTAGGGAGTGCTTTCTGCATATATATGTATTTCAGGATTTATCTCGTTGAAGTGACTTATGCGATTGTCGTTTGTTTTGATGTATTATATTGTTTGTATTGATGTATTATACTTGCTTGAAGAAAGTAGATGTCTTCTGTGTTTGAATATATAGTACAACCATTTATATTTAAATGAAAGGGGAGATAGGATATGTTCTCCCAGCGCTTACTCAACAACTGGCATGTGCAATTTGCTAAGTGTGCAGTGTTCTCAGTGCAATATAATGAACAAAAAGATAGAAAGACGTATCTAAGACCGAATTAAGACCAAACGAACGATAAATTAAGAGAATTGAATCTAAGACCGAATCTGTGTTTGGGTGTTATAAACTTATATAAGTATGTATATCAGTCATCTGGTTACCATATTACAGGCTTCTAGCCTAGTTTGGCACTAGATGACCGTGTGTGGAAGTTGTCCCACATTATAATTATTATTATAATTGCGACCAAGACAACAATATTAGTCGCTAGAACAACCCCACTTTACTGACGTACGTGGACCTAATGGGACATAATATTTGAGGTTTCCATTTTCGTGAAGCCAGTACCTCATCTCCCTATTTTCTTTAAATCAATGCTTACAACGGATCAAATCTATTCCACGCGCAACCGCTGACATAATGCTTATTGCATTTGTTTGTGTGATTATATAAATGTGTGCTGTACTCGTAATCTGTTTAAATCGGAGTGGTTTATTGCCAAAAATTGATACTGAATACTTCCAATATTCATTTTTCAAAACAAAATCGACAAAAAAATAACAGAAAATAATAAATGCTGGATTCTTTCAGTATTCTTTTTGTGCTATTAATTCAAAGGTACACATAACAACATAACATAACATACATTCACGCCTTTTTCCCAAAGGGTTAGGCAGATTCAGGGGGGACTCAGTCCCATAGTAGATACACCCACAATTCGCCAGTATGTTATTGGTCGCATGTAATAGGGGGCGAGCCTATTGCCATCTACCGGGCACAGTTCCAGACTCCAGGCAGTTATTGAGATAATTCATAATGGAAAAATCCAATATTTAACACTTTGCCTGACCTGGGGATCGAACCCGGGACCAGTGATTGGCAGTCGAGCATGCGCCCACTACGCCACCGAGGCAGTCCCATTGGAAAGGTACACATTGGATTTAACTTGGGTCCAAAGAAAGCTGCAATCAGAAATGGCCAATATTGAACCCAACTGTTGCACCACAAATTGCCTTCAAGCCAATACCAACATTGTGTCCAAGGACTCTGATCTTCACATTGTTGTATTATTGTCTGTAATACTAGTATTCACATAAAAGCTGGCTAATGTGAAGCCGACCCATTTTAGGTACGAAGCGAGATTGAAAATAAGAACATTGCTTTCAAACCACAGCTTTGATGTCAAAATGCATGAGAAATGTCCCACACTTATGATTATGGTAATCCTGGGGCTCCACTACGTTCTAGCACATTAATTATCTCCATGCATTTTTCAGTTCCATTGTCTAATAGAAATTTAATTTCAAGCTCCAAAAAAATTCTGTGAAAAGTAAAGTTGAACGTTTTATAAAATCATTCATTCATTCACTAAATTAACGTAATATATTTTTATAACATTCAGTAAAATTCCACAAAATCGCGGTGACAGCTCGAGCAGGTATTCATTTCTAAGCGTTTTTAATACCGTATAGCTCTTAAAACGAGATAGGGGACAGAACATTAATCTCTGTGCACTATAAAATCTGTACTCGGTACGTGACAGGCTTGATGACATTGATAGTACGGTATCGTATAAGGTTATAACAGTACCTAAGTTTCCTCGAATATTTATGATTACTGATGATACGAAAATTGTGAGCATTTCTATACGCTGTTCTACATGCACAGAGAAAACAGCCATTGTTTTTCGTACAGGCTAGAGGGAAAGAGCTTGATGCGCCTCTCACTCTTTCTTATGCCATTATACTTAGGTTCAATGGTCGTTTTTCTCTCTACATCTGGGACGGATTATATAATAAAATCCCAAAATAGATAACGGGGCTCTTAGAGGGTAAAATCAGAACCTATATAAAATCTACTTTACTAAAGAGGGCTTATTATAAAGTCAATGAGTACATAGAGGACAAAGATGCTTGGAAATTTCCGTATAGCCACCACGCGGTACCTTCCAAACAAGCCAATGTAACCAGACCAAATATTTTAAAACTATCAGTTAATGACCTTCTGACCAGGAGGGGAATATTCAAGCCCTACAAGTTTCTTGTGCGTTCTTCTTGTAGAGGTATCTTTTCGAACTTACGGTAGATTCATTACTGTTTATCTGCACGCACATTAATACGTGCAAAAGTGTCAGATTGAGACTTTATTGAATAAAATATTTTGTTAAGTTTTATTTTGTTGTTTTGTAAGTTCTCGAACCTCTATTATTATGTATCAACAAGTCTAAGCAAAAAAATAAAAAACTTAAGCAGTCTATTTATCTACAATGTACACATTATTTATTATTATTTAAATATGTATAATGTACTCAGTCAGATTTCAGTAAATATGATAATTTGCTTTGAGAGATCTAAATGTAGGCTTGCAGTTAGAGATAAGATACTGCCTCTAAGTGTATAATGCAGATATTCCGATTCCAGCATGAACAAAACCGTGCGACCTAATTTTCTAGAATAACTGTGACCCGAAAGTGCTAAAAAATTAAGCCGAATCTCTCGTTCTCATGCCGTCGAATACGTTTAATTGACACTTGAAAGTGTTCGATGAAATGCTAAAAGGAAAATGCATCGGATAACTTGCGACTGAGAATAAATTCTCTGGCAAATAAAGAAGAAGTTCATAGTTTGATGAAATTTTTATTTTATTTTGTTTATTTAATTTTTATATTAATTATTAATTTATTTTTACATGCTCGTCGGTTGTAGGTACTTTTCACTTGGCCTTTCCTTAGAACAACGTCAACTTGTTCATGAAAAGTACGCCTAGGTCGACCGCTACCGACTTGACCATTCACACTAGCCTTATAAATCTCTTTTGTTAATCTCCTTTCATGCATCCTCTCCACATGTCCGAACCACCTCAGCATTCCTTTCTCTATCTTTGTCACTACATCTTCTACCACGCCACAGCGTTCCCTTATCGAACTATTCCTCATTTTGTCCATCAAGGTCACTCCAATCATGATGATGATACAATACCTATTGATATTCGAGTAGCAATATTTTAAAAGCTTTTATTTAACTTGCAATGTATGTAAGTATGTTTGTTCGGGTGAAATCTTTGAACTCAATTTTGAAGTAGATATCTTCAACCGATTGAGCTGAAATTTTGTATACACGTTTAATTTGGATGACAATGCACGATATGTTGTGTGACATCATTCTAAATCCAATATGGCGGACCATCCAAGATGGCGGAATAGTTATTTTTAATGCATTTCTACAATATGTATATGAAATGAAAGGGCTTGTTGAGAGTAGCTCGAAAAATAATTTGGCGTCATTCTAAATCCAATATGGCGGACCATCCACGATGGTGGAGTAGTTAAAAGCTTTTTTTAAAAATGTTTTTTTGTTTTTAATTTATTTCATGTAAAAATGCTTGAAGAATTGTTTCCCCGTCGCACACTTGCAAAATTCTTATGTACAGAATAAACTCCATTCCCAACTGCAAACTTTCCTAAAGCCCACAGTCTGTCCTATAAATTGTTATTCCGAACACGTTTCTACGTCTCCGAGATAACCTCACTTCATTTTTGAAGCGAAAGATATAAATAGCACCCTAAGGCCGTATAAATTTTAAAACCATCCTTCGGATTACGATGATATCCATTTTTCTTCAGTGGCTTATTAAGCGCTATATTTTCGAGATCAGATTAACTAGTGATCTTCGTGGCTTTGTATTTGCTTATCCAGACTTTAGCGAAAGATTTTAAGGAGATTAATAAAAGAGATTTATAAAGCGAGTGTGAATGGTCAAGTCGGTAGGGGTCGACCTAGGCGTACTTTTCATGAACAAATTGACTTCGTTCGAAAAGAGAAATCAGTACTAACTCAGAAGCAATTCAACATCATTGAGTACTAATCATAATTCCATACAAAATCCATAGACAATAATAAGTTTTGTACCAGAATCTACTTATAAATACATAACACTAGATATACAGCACTCTTCCCTCTCCTTCTAGTCTCCCTATTTAGTTTTCGGTTTGCACAGACTTGATCTACAAAAATTTTTGAATAAGGTCCCGCCGCGCTTGTAAAATCAGTCTAGTTTGCGCGTGTCAAGAATATCAATAAGTTATAGTATAGTTCGACACAAAAGAGTAGAAACGGAACTAATTTAAAGTGTATGTGTTGATGAAATTGTTTTGGCTCTTGTAAAAGACAGTGGCGCCCCCATTATTTTCTACTTTTTTGTGTCGAACTATAATACTATGTCTGAGTAATTATTATTTTCTAATTTATCATGTCTTAGAAGCCGCAGTTTACAGCCGAGTGAACTGTATAACTACTTGCTATTCTGGACTTGCCCGCAGCGTTGAGATAAAGGCCTACCATTAATTTAAAACCCAGATGGCAAACAAAGTGAATAGAACATTTTTACGCTTTCGTTCATCGGAATATTAATGACGAAAATCGAGCGAAATAATAGCCCGATCTCAGTCGAAGTGGGTCAATCACGGGATAGATCAAACAGCTATCTGCGATGTCGGTCTAATTTTCCATCGAATTTTTGGAGAATTGAACGCTAATAGAATTTGTGCCTTAATCCCGGCCTAGTAGAGTTTAATTTGGTAATTACTGTTTGGTAATTTGGTTTAGCTTAAGGTATTGTTTCTGAATATTAGTAGGTAGAACGTCTTTTAATAAAAGAAGCATATAATTTATCAATAATAGAATAGAATAGAATAGAAAACATTGATTCATTACCACAACTAAGTACAATAATAGATAATATGCTTAATTTCTATGGTTGCAATTGTTATGTACTAAATAGATAGGACTATAGGTTAGGGATTATACTTAAGTTCGATGTACTAGGTGGTAACGAAAAGGACAGCTCAGCATATTATATAATAATACAGCATATTATATAATAATAATAATAATAATTATCGCATCGTCCGACGATTCCTCACCCTGCGGCCCTAACCACCGGTAACTTGGGCCCCCCGCCCCGCTGCCGGCGGCAGTTCTAGTTTTAAGTTTTTTACAATGTTTTTATATTATTGTATACCTATATATAATTTTTTTTTAAGAATATTGTAAAAAACTTAGGTCTAAGATATAAAATTAATAAAGAGAATAATAATAATATGGGACACCTTCCACACATGGTCATCTAGTCCCAAACTAGGCTATAAGCCTGTACTATACCTAGTAACCAGGTGACTGATATACATACATATATAAGCTTATAACACCCAGACACAGATCAAACAGACATGTTCATGCACACAAATGTTTGACCTGGCCGGGGATCGAACCCGGGGCCTGCGGACAGAAAGCAGAGTTACTACCATCTGAGCCAACGAGGCTCGTCAATGCTTGCTATGCTATGTGTTCCATGCTTGCATAAAGCGCGCTGTTTTTCAGTTATGCCCCTTTCCGTAGCAGGTAGTTACAAGGGTGACAGGCGCAGTGCAGTGCCGCGCAGAATTTAGAATTTTAAAATACTGGGTGACACTGTGTCTGATATGGGCAATCATGATGCGTACTATCAGGCACCTGATTTGCTCGTGTTTCCACTCATTTTAATGAAAAAAAAGATTATTATTATTCTGGGAGCAAAGAAATAAACTATTACCCCTTGTATATAACTGCGACCGACTCTGAAAATTGAACAGTACTCCACAAATCCAAGCCGCCACTCATGTAAATCGACTTAAATTTCCTTTAAACTCGAATCCTGCAGAAATCCTATTCGCCGATACTCTCCGGATTTTTACCCGTGTACCATACACTGCATGTTTACCTACGTTGTCGCCCGAACTATCGGGGAGTGTGTAATACCATCGGTGTATCTAAAAATACATAAACATAGAAGACAGGCTTCATACAACGATTGACAAACGTGCGCACACATAGACGAGCAACTTGACTTGAATTCTCAAGAAAAGCCAATAGTGGCTTTCCAGCGGAAAGTTTTTCATATATATTTTTCTTGTGTTGTTCATGACAACACTAGAGAAACCGTGTTTAACCCTATTCTCATTATTTATCTTATATAATATATTTTACCCTGTTCTCATTATTTAACCTAGCAGCTAGTGGTATAGCTATTGAGCCTACCTAGGCTAGAAAATAAGAGCAGAATAAGAAATCGCGATAAAAATGAGCTGATATTTGATTATCAATAACCCTCGTTTATAAAAAATTGATTCTATGACATTCATAAAGATTCTTCGCACATGTGAAATAGCCATGGACTTTTCAGCGTATTTTAGAGGTAAGTATTTTGTTGATAATTTTTAAAAAACAAGTTTTTTTATAAATATAATAAAAATAACACAAGAAACTCGTTACACAATTATTATAAATGTATAATGGGTTTCTCTCATGCCAAATTCAGCAAGAAAAACCTTGGACACCCTACACAAACGGTTGACGATTTGGCCAGCAACACGTGGCAAATCGTCAACCGTTAAGCGTTGAACGGATATGGCTGATGTAAGATGGCTAGAACGATGTGTCCGGGCTAATCACGATTATTTTTTATGGTAGTGAGTGACAAGACGAACAATTTAGGTGCCTGATGGTGTGATTGCCCATATTAGACACAGTGCCACACAGTGTTTTAAAATTAAAAATTTTGCGAGGCACTGCACTGTGCTTGTCACCCTGAGATATTAGTTGTTGAAACTCATCATGCACAGTAATTTCGCTGGTACAATGTGACAAATCCAACGATCAGCCCACGCCATATAAATTTATAACCGAAACTCAGAGTCGACCTTCTGTTCTTCTTTATTTCCGAGTATATGTTGCACACGAAATATCGGGAGCTAGTATGCGGAGTGAATTTGAAATTTTTGTAAGTGCACTGAGTTTATTTTATGTTGGTCGTGGATGGATAGTCTGTGGTATCAACTTACGTTGTGCTCGTACTTTATACTAGTATACTGCATTATAGTAGTTTTATGACTACGCTAAGTGCTACCTAACTCAAAAAGAACACAATAAGAACTTATCCTGTCTTTGTCCTCTTAACAAGAAAGAGGAAGAGGAGAAAATTTACTAACTTGATGTTTTGTATTACCCTCTTTCCTCCGAATACAGTAAGCCAATATTTATATCTTAATATTTAAATGATGAAGTATAGTATGTCCTTGTCATTTTATTTTTGTTTCTAAACTACATTTTCATTTTCATTCATTCATTTTATTATTTAATAATCATAATAAACATTGTTCCCGTGGGAATATAAAAGTACGTGAGCTATTCCAGGGTCTAAGCTGCCAATACACTAAATTTGAGCCCAACCGGTTTAGTAGTTTTAACGTGTAAGAGTAACAAACATCCATCCATCCTCAAAGACTTGCGCATGTATAATATTAGAAGGATTATAGAGGAGTATTAAGATCAATCATGGAGTTAGTCTTTCAATTTTTTTTTATTTTTTATATTCTTATGCCATAGGTGGCAAACAAGCAGACGGGCCGCCTGATGTTAAGCGGTTACCGCCGCCTATGGATACCTGCAACACCAAGGGTATTGCCAGTATGTTGCCGACCCTTCAAGACTTTATTCACTCTCCTTTTGAAGAGCCCCATGTTGTAGCTCAACGGAAAGACTGCAGCAGGGAGATCATTCCACAGTTTGCACGTATGCGGAAGAAAATAACGAGAAAATCGCAGTGTGCGAAGTCCACGTATCGATTATGTGCGGATGAGCTCTCAAGCGATGGCGGCTAGTACGGTGATAGAACGCCGTTCTTAAATTATAATCTTTTTGTTATGAAAGAAAGTGACAAGACGAGCAAATCAGGTGCATTGTAAGCATCATGATTGCCCATATCAGACACAGTGCCACCCAGTGTTTTAAAATTCAAAATTCTGAGATATTAGTTGTTGAAACTCTTCATGTCCAGTAATTTCGCTGATATAGATCATATATACCTAAACCTGGTCTCATGGCTTGATTACAACCCGGTACCAAAAAGCCTGTTCTGGGAAAATGAGATTTTCGCCGAAAGCGTTCGGTATATGCTGTCGCAAAACACACAATGTAGCTATACGATTTGCAAGTACGCCGCGGCGGCCGAGTCACTACGGATATCTGGTTTCAATTTACACTCCAATACAGGCAATACTATGGGAACTCACTTTGGATAGATAGATAGATAATACTTTGTTGTACACCACACACAACTGTGTCCATTACAGGACACAGAAACTAAATTTAAATGTACAAGCGGCGGTCTTATCGCTAATAAGCAATTTCTTCCAGACAACCGATGGATGGAGAGGATTTATTTACAGCAGAAAGACGGTGGCGCATCTTAACAGTTTATACTACCAATGATGTTCATAATATATAATTAAAATAAATAAATTACTCATAATACACATATATATAAAAACAAAACTTGAATCTGCCTTGTTTAAATTTCGGGCCTTGAAACTCTTTTCAGAGAGACGAAATTTATTTATTTATTTATCATCATCATCATTATCAGCCGGAAGAAGCACAGTGCGATGTTCCCGTTTTTTTTTGCCGTACACGTGCTAACTGTGGATTGATCTTCCTGTTGCGGTCTTCCCGTTGAGCTACAATATGAGGCTCTTCAAAAGGAGAGAGAATAGTGTTGAAGGGTCGGCAATACTCCTTGTGTTGCAGGAATCCATAGGTAACGTAAGGCTCATAGGTAACCGTTCACCATCAGGCGGCACGTCTGCTTGTTTGCCTAAAAAGTAATAAGAAATTTGTGCGTAATTACGGGCATTACTGCCTCGTTGACTGCCTCGCAGGCGACCTAAAATGGCAAGGGGAGGTGAGTGCCGCTTCTTTACGTAGAAATAGTTAGTATTCTTTGGCTCAGCAGTGGCGATTGTGATCACTAGACCAATGGGACAGTATGGCATAACCTAGCTACCTACAAGTAAAATTATATCAAAACAGTTTGCAAATTTAATTTTTAATAACTATGTAGTGAGAAATAAAATGTAGTGAAAAATAAAAAATTTAGTTGGATCTCACTGCACTGGTGCGCAGTGAGATCAAACTAAATATAGATAAAATAGCTTTAGTACCAACTAAAGCTATGGGAAATGTGGGGAAACCTTTCCTAAGAACAGCTTTGGTTACAAAATTTTCAAATAAATAAATAAAATAATATTGAACAAAAAGTTTTTATTATATACAAGAGCCAAAGTTATCCGTGAAAAAAAAGCTCTGGATAGCCTTGCGTGTGTGCGTGACGACTACACATATTTAAATTTAATTTCAAAAGCAATACGACGGATTGGCAGATTTTACATTTATGGTTTTTTTTTACTGTGGAGAAAATTATGTGAAAATTGGTTAGTATCAGATGATATAAATAATAATGATATGATATGAAATGTCACTAATTTAATTTGTATTGCTTTTAACCTCGTTTTGTAATATAACATCTATAACATCTATGCATCGTCTTTCTTTAAGAAATAAGATCCTGGTTTGTGAATTACTACACTTGTTTTATGGATTAGACAATATCAAAAATTAATATATACATTTTTTTAGGATTTAATATAACATACAATCACGCCTTTATCCTGAAGGGGTAGGCAGAAGTGTACCCAGAACTCGGTCCATTATAGACACACCCACATTTTCCAGTATGTTAATGGTCCCATGTAATAGGGGGCGAGCCTATTTCCATCTATCTATAGGTACAGTTCCAGACTCCATGCTCTCATAGAGATAATTATAATGAAAAAATCCAATAACCACTTTGCCTGACCTGGGGATCGAAACCGGGACCTTATGATCGGCATTTATAGGAATTATTATATGTTTTAATTTTAATCAAAATGAGTACGGCTAAGCAGCACTAATTTATATGTACAATAATAATTATTACATTTTTTATTTTAAAAAAATTGGTTGTCTGTAAAGTCGGTTTACTGACGATAGTTGAACGTGACAACTTCTTAAGAAAATACTGATGGAATGGTAGCATTTTTCAAAAGAAAATTTTAATTTCATTTGTTTCACTTTTCACTGCACTTGATACTCGATCAAAACATGTAAATATACTATAATAGTATAGCAGCTGTCCACGCAGACGCATCGCTCACTCAAGTAGGAGAGAGACGGATGTCGAACGCTGCCGAACGCAAAGGTCGATTGTGCTTCTTTGTCGCTCGTTCCGCGCTCTCGCTTGCACTTCAAGCCTTACAGCGAGCGCCACAGAGCGAGGTAACGCCGCATGAGTCATGCTTTTCGTGCGTGCAGCCGGCTCTATCGAATTATAAGACGTTGTCACGTCAACAATGTCACAACTTTTTAATTATAGGTACATAAGAATAAATTAACCAGTCATAAATATTTCAGAACATACATGTCAAATTAATCAAATAATCCGCCCCTAACTGTTCCCTGAAAAAAAGTGCCCATCACACTCGCAGCATTACCGCGCTGAATGGCAATGGCCAACCTTTGCACCAGGAACGAACCGGAGCGGGAGTCACCTGGATTTTAATCAAATCTTAACTATGTATGTGTATGCTAATAAATATACCAAGTAGCTCACTCACACAACAAGCTCTTATCACATTCACCACCACGTTGACACATTGTCTCAGCTTTTAAGTGCTAATCTCGAGGAGGAAATTGTTTCTTTAACGCTTCCGCCATTACTCAACTTGAGTGTTGTCTCCAAAGGAAATAATGAAAAAGTTGGTAAGAGTCGGCGGAACGCGGTGCGGGTTCTGTACATTAATTTAAGTTCCCGTGTACCACCTTAATGGCAATTTTGTTCTAAGACAAAATGCCTTTTAGCTTCATTGTTTTGCAGGTGTTGTTTAAGTAATCATGGGACTGTAATAGGTAATCATGTTTTTTGTATTGAACATGTAACATGAAACTGGAAAATTTATAATAACCTCCCATGATTTTTTAATTTACACCTTTCTTCCTTAGTACACTAATGCTCTAGGAATCCTAACGAATGTAATAGAATAGCCATATTTTATTTTAATCGACTTGGTTTGACAATCTGTCTAACTCGAAGTCGTGGTTTGCGATACATGAAAAACGCGAGCAACCATTTACTATGACGTTCTAAACAGGCCATGTTCAAGATGTCACAGAACAGATGGATTTATATGGAACTCACACAATAATTAATAGAAGTGGACCGTAGCTGAGCGGTTTGTATTGACAAGCCCTTCAGCTAAAGTCCAGTAAAGTACTGTGCTTTTATTAAAAAAAAAAACAGAATTTTTAATAAAATAAATTTAGTAAGTCCACTTCACGAAGTGGACACTGCGGTGAAGTATAGAAAAAATAAAAAAAACATTCGGCATTCGTCAGATATGTTTTAGATTTTGTCAAGTCCCGAAGAACTCGTAGAACAAAGACGGATCCCTAAAAACGCGAGTGGCAAACTTTCTCTAGTCCTTGAAGGGGTTCAATTAAACTAGGCTCCTTGAGGAACAAGTAAACAAGGCCCGTCGTTAAATTGGCTACTTAACATAATTGGATGATATTCTTTTGAAGAACTTTCCTATTGCGAGACGATTTCGGAACGGACCTAAATTGCGTTTTTGCCTTTATTGTTTTTCCTCTGGAGCTTTTATTCCGAGGTACTTTATACTTATTGCATTTATTTGATCAAAAGGAAAATATTTATTATTTTCTAGCTGTGCTCCGCGGTTTCACCCGCCTAGCCATCGTTCCCTCCCGGAACATTGGGATAAAAGTACCCTATGTGTTATACCAGGGTCTAAACTATCTACATACCACATTTCAGCCCAATCGGTTCAGTAGTTTTGGCGTGAAAGACATCCAAGTAACAAACATCCAGTAATCCATCCTCATTAGTAGGGTAGGATTCAAAATAATTCTTAAAGTTCGAAGTAAGTTATATAATATCTAACATACATTCACGCCTTTTTCCCGAAGGGGTAGGCAGAGGTGTACCCAGGACTCAGTCCCATAGTAGATACACCCACATTTCGCCAGTATGTTATTGGTCCCATGTAATAGGGGGCGAGCCTATTGCCAGCTAACGGGCACAGTTCCAAACTCCAGGCAGTTATTGAGATAATTCCTAATGGAAAAATCCAATATTTAACACTTTGCCTGACCTGGGGATGGAACCCGGGACCTCTTGATTGGCAGTCGAGCATGCGCCCTCTACGCCACCGAGGCAGGTATATATATCTAGATAATGTTTATTATATTATATGTGTATTTGAGCCGTTTGGGTTCGAGACTGGAACCGTGGGGACCGGGAGCTCATCGTATTTCAAAAAATAAACATGAGCGCTTGTTCGAGGCGACGCGTGAATAAAATGCACGCGTCATTGTAGCATCTTGGGTACGCTGCCATTTGACAGTGGTTGAGAGCACTTTGATTTTCTATGCTGTCATGACGACTCTATGGATGTTCAAAGTGTTCTATAGCATAATGTATTTAGTTAGAGTATATATAGTAAGTAGGTAACTATATTAGATTGCATATTTAAGTATTCATAAAATACTGCGTAGATACAGGATAAGAATAGTACGTAATAAAATAAATACGCCAAAAGCTGACAATTTCAAAAAATACATATCAAGTAGAGCAGAGAATAAAAATAGAAAACTTTCATTAGCTCAAGAAATAAATTGAAATCGATGCGGGCTAGTTCTCAATCAAACCATATTCAGGTACCAATATTCAATCTTGGATTCAGAGACGGGTGTGAGGTAGATACTCTTTTTGTACCTGACGACATTTGAATATTAATTTAGCCACATTCATAAAGGTAATGGCGATGTTTCAACGTTCCTTTCTTTGATATTTTTAGTTTCAATAATTGTGGGTGTGAATTTTTGTTGAACAATAATGGGGCGTCAAGTAAATATAATAACACTTTTGAACCGATATTGATAAAAACGTTGATAAAAAAATTTAAATCTCTTATTGGCTGTAATATTACGAAAAAATGTTATTTAATTTTCAGAGCTGTGGATTTTGTATCAATAAATAAAATAAAAATCGCCAAAGTAGTGACCGAAAAGTTCTGAAAATATAATATAAAACGGCAACACTATTCGAAATATTCCGAGTATTATTCATGTCATGACTTAATGGAGCTTGAAGAGTGTAATTTCATGTACTATGGAAATAGAACCAGCTTAACAATTTATTTATCTTAAGGATGACTACAGAAATATTACCATGACAAATCGTTCGTAGGAAAACCCGATTTTTTTACTTTTTGCAAACATTCTGTTCGTTAATTGTCTAGATTGGACGTCCACCTTCTTTATCAAGAATTTTGCCAAGTTGTTTAATCTAGACTAATATCGTGATGTTTATTATTTTATTCTGGATTATTGTTTTTACACTATCATCATCAGTCCATGGTCGTCCACCGCTAGAAATAGGCCTCACCTATGGCACGCCACCCAACTCGATCCTGTGTTCTTCTCCAACCCCTCCCAGTGACCTTGCGTATATCGTCGCTACATCTAGCCCAGGAACGTCTCACACTACGCTTGCCAAGACACGGTCTTCGCTCTAATACCCTACCGGTTGTCGGTTCTGCGGCAAATATGACCAGCCCATTGCCACTTCAGCTTGCAAATCCTCTCGGAAATGCCAGTGACTCTAGTTCTTTGTCAGATCACCTCATTTTTGATACGATACCTCAGAGAAGAAACTCCGAGCATAGATTATAACATTATTATAATGTCAAATATGGAAAAAAAACTAAACAATACAGCTGCCTACTTACTATCTACCCTAACTAAATACACTATGCCATAGAACACTTCGAATACCCACAAACCGACATAATGTCAGCCTATAGAAAATCCAAGTCCTCTATACCACTGTCAGATGGCAGCGTACCCAAGATACTGGTGGCACTGGTGGCCAAATAAACACCAGCATTTTTATCACGCGTCACCTCGACCAAGCGCTCAGATAGATTTTTGAAAATGCGGTGAGCTCCCGGCCCCCACGGTCCCAGAGTCTCGACTCCAAACGCTTCAAATATGTAACCGCTACCGTGGCCCTGCCGGGCCTCATGGCT
Organism: Hemistola chrysoprasaria; assembly: GCA_947063395.1. NCBI lineage: Eukaryota > Metazoa > Arthropoda > Insecta > Lepidoptera > Geometridae > Hemistola > Hemistola chrysoprasaria. The sequence continues at coordinate 11,682,038 of OX346725.1, forward strand.
CTCATGGGATGAGAAAGGGATGGCCCTATAGCCGGGAACCACATGGCCAATATAATATGTAACGGCGCTTATATGTAACATTTATTATTTTTCTCGAATATTGATTTATAAATACAAGTCGTGTATACTGACTATAAATACAAGTCGTGTATACTGACGGTAGACTACACATTTTTCATCATAATATGTACGAAATACAGAGGTACGTAAACAATCCCGAAATCTAACATAGGGAACCTCCAACCAAAGCCCCACGGGCATTGTGCACTCAAAGCAATTTCATGACATCGCCGGTTCATTTGGCTGTTACTTTGAGCTTTGGCAAGCTTCACGTCAGAATGAATATTAATTCTAGATCAATAAATGTAAATAGACTCCACAGAGAGTTTTTACAGTTTTTACTAAATTAAACAAACGTTACTACCAAATCAAATTTGACTGGCCGGTTGGCTTAGCCGGTAGTATATTATATAGTATACATTATAGTCTTCTGAGCCGCAGGTCCGCCCGGGTTCGATCCCCGGCTAGGTCAAACATTTGTGCGCATGAGCATGTCTGTTTGATCTGTGTCTGGGCGTATAAGCGTATAAAAGTATGTATATCAGTCTTCTGGTTACCATAACTAGGCTCTGCCTAGTTTGGGACCAAATGACCGTGTGTGGAAGTTGCCTCATATTATAAAAAAATAGTCAAAAACTTCATTTGAATTACCTGGGATATTTGATATATGGACAGAAGTAGCGTGCACGGATCGGACGCTTGAGTTTGTCGCACTCCCGACTCGAAGTGTCCGTCGTTCGCCCGCGATCTATTTGCGTTGACCTTTATCAAACCATACATTACATGAGTCTTTAAGGGTCGGCTACATACTGGCAATACCCCTGGTGTTCCGGCAGTAATCGCTACCATCAGGCACACCGTCTACTTGTGCGGCCACCTATAGAATAGAAAAAAATGGAAGCTCCGATATTTGGCCTATAGGTGGACAACACAACTCATAGTAGTTTAGCTCAAGCAATGTATTATACCCACGAGCGCGACTCGAACCCATGACCACCGCCGTTCCGTTGCGTTGCTCTTACCACCTGAGCTCAAATAGTGTAATTAAGGACCCAGTTCTACTGTATTATACATTAAAATTTTTCTATTCATCAGGTGGTAGAAGACTGGAAGTTCATGTCCATGGTGCTGGATCGGTTCTTCCTCTGGCTGTTCACCATAGCCTGCTTTGTTGGCACGTTTGGCATCATCTTCCAGTCCCCTTCGCTCTACGATACCAGGGTTCCGGTAGACCAGGAGATCTCTTCTATACCAATGAGGAAGAACAACTTCTTCTACCCGAAGGATGTTGAGACTATTGGTATTGTTAATTAAGTTATCTTAAAGTTTCAAATGCAGGGAGAAAAACAGTCATTGATCCTATTATGTTCGTGCCAAAACTGAACGATTGCAATTCCAGTGCTTTTTACGTTTCGCTTTCAGTTGTACAGTTTGTAAAGTCGAGTCAAGCTCAATCGCTCTACTCTGTACGCCTGCATTTGGGATATACTTTAGAACGAGTAAATCTCATGTCGCGTTCACAGGTCAGACCAGCCGAGGGTCTGAACTATTTATTAATGTTACAAATGAAATTAATGTTAAAACAGCAAAATAAATTCTGACGATCAATTATTTCAATACTACCTAGACATTTTTGTTGCATTGAAATTGGCGCACAAAAATCGAATCTTAATTTTGTAATAATTATAATTACTATACATTTTATGTATGTTAATTCATAGTATGTTACTATTTTATTTATTATTATTTTTTATTTGACACCTACTATAAATTGTATAAAAGAGTTTCTTATCATCGCCTTGACTGGCGTTTCATAAGGCGCACTTACGGGACCGTAGAAAATAAAATGGATTTTCCTCAATTTGCGTTTGAATCGCGTCTACGCGCAGCATCTGCGTGTCCCATGCGATGATAAAAACGCAATGTGCAGATACTCTTAGAAATAATATTATTATTGTATATGCTCAATATTTAGCCAAATAATTATATTGTTAAATTTTGTGTCAAATCTTTGAAATGGCTGTGAAGTTTCAAGTTTTAAACGAATTTTATAAGTAAGTTATAAGTTAACTAGATGTAAATTAATGCACAATAAACTGTTCATTAGGAATTGTAGTTTATTTTAAAACGACATCAAAATATACTGTAATACACAATCAATGACAGATCCAGAGGACGGGCAGCAGCGTCCTCTGCAAAAAACCATCGAATTGCGCTGGCCATCCCGCCTGCCAAGCGTGTCGAGTATTGGCAAAACCCCCCTTTATGGGAGAGGCCTATGTTCAGTAGTGGATTACCAACGGCTGAGATGATGATGATGATGACACAATCAATGAACCTGTCAACTTTTGTTCTTTTTCCAAGTTAAAGTCACCACAGATTGAACAGGTGCGAAAAGGTGAATGCCTATCTATCCGAACCAAACGCGCCGAACGAAATTAATTTAAAAAAATGTCCGCGTCGAATCATCCGAAACGGAGAGGTGTGATATGTTTCAGAGGTTTTCGTATACAGAATTCTAAAATTAGTTTCGTTCGGCGCGTTCGGCATGGATAGATGTGACTCCACTTTAAAACGGACTAAACTCAGGTTGGAAGTAAGGTGGGCCTAATAATGTACGAAAATGGGAAAAGATCAATCAACTAAAACGCTCTTTTCTCATAAGCCGTATCCAAGTGTCAATGTTTAATCTCAACGAGTCTGGTGATCAAATCGAACAAGCTAAAAGGGCAGTCGTCCAGGTATCGGTCGCAATTGCCTCTCTGTCCTTCCAGCTCTGCCTCGTAGTATTCATCGTCGAGCCCCTCTTCCCGTGATGAAGATGGACTGAAATTATAAGACAATCATAATAATTCGTAAACTCGTGTCCGTAGCGTCTGCGGCTTACTGAGTCTGTGAGTGTCAGACCTTTGGGCGACCTTAATATGTCCCTACAGTTTTTCTCTAGGTCAGAATTTCGTTTATTTCTAAAATTTTATATAAATAAATTCGCCGTGGAGATGATATAAATAGAATATCCTCACGTGAAAATAATGTGCATGATATTTCCCAGTAGACCGTTGTGATGCAGTGGCGTTTCAGCAGCTTCACAGATATTCCTCAGTAAGCACTCTCTGCCGTTCATACCATTCCTGAAAATATGATAAGAACATGTTTGGATATCCTTAATGGCGTAGTCCGATGCTGTAAGCGTGGGATGCGCACCGTTTTGTGTCTCATTGTCGAGACGACACTTGGGTACTTTTCTATTGATAATTTTTTCGCTCACGATACAATGTGAATGAATGTGTATATTTTGTATGTATTTCTCTTGACGGTCGAAAGATGCGCATCCTAGTCTTGCAAAGGTCCTTTGACCTTGGTTTAGTCGTTTGCCTAAGAAACAACCTTCTATGATATTGTTTAGTGTAAATCTAGTTGTCTACCTAATTATTATTCCTTGCCTAATGAAAATTATAAAAACTAAGCCCTTTTTATGTCCAAGGAGCTGGGCGTTGAGTAAGTGGGTGAATCAGTCAGGAATTTGATTTTTATTATAGTACTCGTAGAGATAATTAAACAAAACTCACTCTCTGAACCTGGTTTCCAATACAGTATAGGCTAGTTCTCTAGTGATACTTCGACTTTGACGGGAGGTGACGATCTGGAATGAAAGAGAATATTGTTTTATCATTCATCACTCTGGAGTAATAGTTAAGGAGTTACATCAATCAATTCATACAATCACACATTTTTCCCGAAGGGGTAGGCAGGAGGAGGTGTACCCAGGGCTCAGGCCGATAGTAGGTACACCCAAATTTCGCCAGTATGTTATTGGTCCCATGTAATAGGGGGCGAGTCTATTGCCATCTACCGGGCACAGTTCCAGCCTCCAGGCGGCTATTGAGATCATTCCTAATGAGAAACTCCAATACTTAAGAACTTTGCCTGACCTGGGGATCGAGCCCGGGAACTCATGATCGGGAGACGAGCTTGCGCCCACTACGCCACCGAGGCATTCTTAAAGAATAAGCCACCCTTATAAAATGAACTACTTACAATAAAAGAATTGCAAAATTCATCGACTTACGAAATGGATCAACTAATCGGTAAATATGTAAATGAATTTTGCGAATCTATAGAAATAAAATATTTGCGTTTTTCAAAAATTATTTCAATAAAAATAATAATTATTAGTAAGTTGTTCAGACTGCATCGGATCCAATGGAAGAACCCTATAACACTTTGTCTGACCTCGGGATCGAACCCGGGACCTCATGATCAGCAGGAGAGCTTGCGGCCAATAATACACCACCGAGACAGTCATTGGGTACATTCAGGAAAAAATGGCATAATAACAATGCATTTTTATAATATTTTGCACAAAATCACTATACCTATATAATCATAAAATCCGAAATGACTCACTGACTGACAAGCAACGCAGAGCCCAAACCACTGAACCTAGAGACTTAAAACTTTGGATGTAGGTTCTGATAATAAAATGCATAAGAATGTATAGTTTACGATGCTCAAAGATTGAAAGAAGATGTAAAACTTACAGGTAAGTTAGGGAACAGCACTTCGTCAATCTCAGTGATGTTATTGAGTGTGCTGTAGTTAGCCTCGAAGTTGTACGACACGAACACGTTCTTGTCTGGGATGTCTATGGGCACTGCTATTGCTACGAACGTCTGCAATGGACAACAACTTATTACTAGAAAATGAAGTTATTAGACAAGCTTAAAACTAGGAGACGAGGTCATCATCTCAGCCGTTATAAGTTGGAAGAGCTCCCGCATATGGGGGTTGGTTTCGCCAATAATCACCACGCTTGGCACCTGCCAAGCGTGGGGACTCGCCAGCCCAGGTGGGCTGGCGAGCGCAGGAGTACGCTGCTGCCCGTTCTCTATATCTGTATATCATATAAAATTCTAAATTCTGCGCGGCACTGCACTGCGCCTGTAACGCTGTGTTATCAGTTGTTGAAACTCGTCATGCAGTAATTTCGCTGGTAACATTGCCCTTCAGCCCGGAACACGGTATTGTTTGCACATTACTGCTTGGCGGATGAATAACTGGCAAAGGTGTGGTACTTCCCCAGGCGGCCCCCTGCTAAAGAGGCCTCCCACTACAAATTAGAAGAAAAGGTTGCAGACAAGAAATACCAGTAACTTTTGGCTCTAAAAATATATCGGACACTATTCAAAATTCACTTACCCCGTAAAGACTTGTCGGTGGAAATATAAGAGATCTTTTCTGTTCGGATCTACAAGAAGCCAACGTAGAAATAAGGGGCCTGAAACAAGGAAATAAGTGAGTACTTAGGCACTTTCCAAACAAACTCAGAGTAAGGATACCAAAGAGAACCAGTCGTGCAAAAATCTGTTCCAAGCCGCGAGTCTGGTACCGCCGCAAGATAGTCTGGTACTATGTGGTTACTTGCATGGCAACCGTAGACCGACCGCGTGATGCCAGTGTTAGGGAAAAAGCTAACCGAATAACAACAGATACGTGCGTGAAAGCGATAGCTTTTCATAATTTAGGCATGTATTTACAATAATTTTAGGAATTTATGTATCATCATTGCGTGTTTCTATTTTATTTTAATTGTTTTAACACAATAAAATGGACAACAGCGCTTTGTTCGAATGAAAAACTATGAAGTCGATTACATTTTAAATATTTTTGGATAATATTATCCGAACATAAATATATTTTCTTTACATAAATGTTTTACTTTATTACTACTTTATTTTTTTACATAAATGGTTTGGCATTAATTACCTAGTGGATTGAAAACATTTTAAACATTGAATTAAATATTTGTTTATTTTATCTCAATAACGCACTGTGCATTATAAAATTATACTTTTTGTTTCTAATTGGTTTACATTGCATAGTCCTCGTTAATTTTACATTTATGATAACATTTTAATATTTTTGTGACTTTCGACTATTTATTAAGAGTATAAAAGTAATCATATCACATAACAATTTAGAATAATATCGTCAAAGACCCTTTCTTCGTGCTAGAATCAGGCCCACGAACCTGTACTCACTATTAAACCGAGATTCTATCATGTAACTTAATTATCTTTACAAAGATAAATACAATTTGATTTTAAAACTTTTTTACCCTTTTAAATTTTAATTCTTGTAATTTAAATTTATAAAAGTTAAAAAGTATAAGTGTGATTAATTTATTAAAAAAAATTAAATATTTAAATCACTAAATATTTTAGTGCATATAAGTCTACTCCAATGCTCCTATGTTCGCCCGCGTCGCTAAGTGTCAAATTTAACATTTAACTTCATAGGGTGAAAAATCGTACAATCCAAATTAGGCTTTAAAACTATCAGGTAAATAGAGTTTAAATTCAAATAATTGAAATTCAGTAGATGTCAGTAAATGTCAAAGTGCGTAATTGTCAGTGATGGACACTTTTTTGTGAAGCTTGTTCAGGGATTGTGGATCTGTAGAAGAAAGCGATTCAACGTCATTGCAAACAAATGATTGTAACTTAGTCAGGTAAACCAAATATTGTAAAACTAAGTATCAAAATTAAATGATAAAATTAAAGGCATTCGACTTCCATACAAAATGAAAATATACAAATATGAATACATTAATACTATTTTCAGTCAATGAGGTTTTCTCTGGATTTTGCCTTCACTTCCAGCGAAATTACTGGGCATGCTGAGTATCAACAACTAATTAATATCTCGGTGTGACAGGCGCAGTGCAGTACCACGCAGAATTTTGAATATTAAAACTCTGGGTGGCACTGTGTCGATAAGGGCAATCATGATGCTTACTTACCATCAGACACCTGATTTGCTTGTCTTGTTACTCACTATCATAAAAAAAATCTTGCGGTAAGACATATTTGGTTATAGAAACTTAACGGTGTTTTCGTATTTATGAAAATTGTAATAAAATCGTTTTAGGTGTTGTTAAAGTTTTTTATAAACATTAAAATGTTTTGCCGCAAATAAAGGCCAGATAGATCCAAAGCCATCCACAAACAATTGAGTGACAATTTACTATTTACAATAGTGCATTATGTTACAATAGTCCTACCATCTTATTCGTTCAGTAAACAGTGTCGCTAGTGGTGAAATTGGCAGTGAATTGAAGTTTGTAAAATAGTAGTTCAAATTTTGCACACCCAACTAAGTTGGTAACACTGATACTCCCTTACTGATTTTCATAGTTTACTTACAAAATAAAAAATACAGTAATCCTCTTCATTTTTGACAAACAAACAAAACACTGTCACTATTATACGAGTAAACAACGACTGACTTTTTTAAATGCGCACGAGTTGTTCTGTGCCCTAAATGTTTCGCATTTTGAAGTGAATTAGATACTATACGCTAAACAAAGGTGCGACGAAAGCGGATGTGGTTGAAAACTTTCCACTTATATTTTGAATATGAAACTTTGAATATATACATTGGTGCGTGTTTATTTATGTATCAACTCTGCACGCTAAAACAACTGAACTGAAGGATATTTTTTTTTTGGTTCTTTAAATTGAAAATAATTCTGACGACTAGCAGTCTATGCTATCTACTACCAACTTATACAATTTCAGCCCAATCATATGTCAAAACAACTGGTTATGGCGTTAACAGGGTGAAAATCATACATCAAACTTGGCATTAATAACAAACACTGTCTCGCGATTTCACCCGCTGAATAGTAGCGTGTTATGCTAAGAGTCAATGCTATCTATCTACCTTAAAATTAATCTCAATCGGTTCAATGATTTTTGGAGAGGCTAAAAATATACACACGAACTTTAGCATAGTATGAGAGGGATTCTCGTCGCAGCATAGACAATCGTATCAACTATGAGAATCCCGTTACGTGTGAATTGCTCTCGCTGGTGAAATGGTCCTCCTGAAGTGATAATTGTCCTAGAACTGAACGAATGTGTCCATGTGAGCTGTTACCACACAGATTATAGGAAATTTATGAGTCGCTAGTTACGACCCGCGGTTTTATACGCTGATATGAAGCTAAACCAATTTACCTTGTTGAATATAGCTTGATCAATGATAGCTGAACAAAAATCTAATTTTTGGCCATGTTTCCGTAAATTAAGGCAAAATGGGGTCGTGGTTGCGTGACTGATGGCTAGTATTTTTGCTACAAAATCATACCCTTTTGTATAAAATAAATCCGTAATCGTCTAAAATATTTATTATGAAACACGTGAACGAAATATCATTGAAATATGTTAAATAACTAGCAAATAAAACTGCTTTTCCGTAGAAGTATGTCTCTAAAAATTAAGATTAAGAGGAAACTTCGCGATTTTTTTGTATCGAGTCAAAATTAGTCAATCGCGTTTCGACTCATATAACTTACTGAATAGAATCCTAAACTTTTTATTAAAAAATAATAATTATTTGATTTTTTTTTTCCTTAAAATTGATTTCCTGTACAGTAAATTCGTGGGTTAAGTTAATATCTCAGGATGACAGGCGCAGTGCAGTGCCGCGAAGAATTTTGAATTTTAAAACACTGGGTGGCACTGTGTCTGATATGGGTGATCATGATGCTTACAACGAGGCACCTGATTTGCTCGTCTTGTCACTCACTATCATAAAAAAAAAAACATTACCGACGAGAATGTTGAAGAATGTGATGAAAGTGGAAGAAGCAAAAGGCGTATGTCAGGATGGTAGCAAGTGGAGATAGTCTCTACCTACCCCAACGACAACAAGGTGAATGTATTATGGTAGTAAGTGTTTTCATTAATTAATTCTGTTGATAAGTATATTAACCAATATTTGCTTGGCTGATGCGTTCATGCACTGCACCATCCACTTAAGGGGTGTTATTATAGGAAAACTCTTATTTTTGAAAATGCGGCCATTTTCAAATTGTAGTGTGCGTAAAACAATTCTAGTGTACGTAAAAATAACAAGTATACAATGATATATAATATAGGGATAGTAATTTTATTTTAGCGACAATCTCAATCAATTTTAATCATAACTTCATTTTCCCTAATATTCTAATTTACTTTCTCTCGTCGTCTTCGCCAAATCGTCGAATTATTGAGACAAGCAAACGAAATCAGATTATAAGTAGATCTCAAATCTATTTATTATTCATAATTCAACGTTCAAAAGCTAATATAAAAATCACGACGATCAAATTCGCATGACTTCATTTTAAATCGAAATTTGTCGATAATTCTACAGATTTCGTGATAACTCAGTATAAAATATGTCAGTGACTTTGGATGAAAATATGTGGATTTTTAATAAATATAAAAAGTGAGGTATCTAGGTTCTATTTTGTTCTCTGTTTCTCCTTATATGGCTTCTGTGTTATTAAATAGGGTAAGTTATTTTTAGGGTACCTCAGAAGGAAAAAAGGAACATTTATAGGTTTATTTATAGGATCACTTTGTTATCCGTCTGTCTGTCTGTCTGTGTCTGTCTGTCTGTCAAGACACTTTTTAACGCGAACGCGTCAAGTATCAAGTTGAAATTGATACCAAATACTTAGTTAGATCTGGGGGATTGTAAAAAATCGTTCTTTCTAAGTTAACGCGAAATCAAAAGTTATGGCCATTTTACTGCATATTTCCATACTTTGCGCAAGGAACTAATAGCGCTGTTTCTAGGTATGGAACCCCACACTATGCATACATACGTATGCCCACAGATCACTATATTGGTACTACGCGTATGCTCTAACAATTCATTTTTAGTAGCTTCGTTTAATATTAGTTACCATGTCATGCTGTGTAATTTTTATTTCCTATAAAATTTTGTGTATGATTTTAAATTTTGAAAATTTAATTATCTGTCAATATTTAATAATTAGGTACTTTAAAATAATGAAATTAATGAGTAAATAGGTCTGGTGATCTCGCGGGATCAAATTGGGCTGGCTTCAGAAGTTGAGTTACGAACCATTGGCAACATAAAAAATTTACAGAACTTTATTAGCGTGCGCTGCGTAAACAAATGGAGTACATATATTATACCTATAAATGTATAACAAAATAATTCCGCTTAAAGCATTTATATAAAGAAAAGGGGTGGTGAGGTGCTGGCTTTTCGAAAATGGCAAGCTCAAATTAGGTCCCATTAGGTCCACGTGCGTCAGTAAAGTGGGGTCGTACTAGCGAATAATATTGTTGTCTCGGTCGCACTTCGGTCTTAGGTAGGTACGTCTTTCACGTTTACGTCTTTTACGTTCTTGTGTGCAAACTTCAAACTGAGCAAATTGCACGTGCCAGTGGTTGAGTAAACGCTGGGAGAACGTACCCTATCTCCCCTTTTCTTTAAATCAATGGCTCTATATATTTAACTAACCTCTGTTTCTACTTCTGTGCGAAGCCAGGACGGGTTGGTAGTAAACATTAAAACACCAAAACAAATAAAATGCGAGACGTCTTAATCTTATTGCTACCCTTAAATAAAACCGCCAAAAATAAAAATTCTGTGAAGTAAACGACTAAAACTCCAACTATAAGAAAGCAAGAATCATGATTTATTTCAATGAAAATTTCCATTTTCTACATGTGAGTCGGAACGCAATGCGGTATTCTCGCAACTGACATTGTAATAGCGTTGAGAATGGTTAAACACATTTCAGGGTTATAAATGGTACATTTTGATAGAGACAGTGGAAAACAAAAGCTACGGTGTTTATATATAGCGTGTCCATGAAATGTTCAGAAAACTGTGTTAAAGCGTTTCTTCAATGTCGCATCTAGGGATCTTCTTTGCTTCTCTTTTGGCCTGTATTCGCAACTTTCGCACTCTGTCCTAAGAGTCTGGCATATACAATTTTTATCATCGTAGTCAACGTGCAGAAGCTTAACATTTACGCGATTCAAACACAATATAGTAGGTACCTGGCCCTGTGCTTCGCTGGACACTGTATCACGTAAGACTGTAACGTCAGCATCCCTTTTAACTCCCGCTTTGTCAGGAGTAATCCAACAAAGAAGGTGAAGCTGCCCTCGTTGACCTTCATTATACTATATAATGTAGCGTCTGTAGCCTAGCTTTGTATCCAGAGCCCCTGGGTTAAAATACATCTGAACGCTAGCGTTTTTTGGATCGTAAAGGCGTTATTTCCGATTGTCGTCATAGATGACAGTTGTTATTGGATAAGTAGGTCTTCGGTAAACTGAAAACACGAACACTACAGGTGATAACAGACTGACTCGCCATATAACTTGTGAGGTATACAAGTAAGACAAGGAGAAGTGAAGACAAGTGAGTGAGTGGCTCAGTCAGTTAGTCTGGTCTTTGATTGTTTAAAAATGGATATTTCAATGAAGTTAGCATACTTAGATATAAACAGGTCACCGTGTGCGCTCCGACAAGATACCGCTGTCATATTTTGTCAAATGCGGCAACTTAAATTACTCCAAATCGGCGTAATATCGGCTCTCCGACACACCATTTCCACGTACTCCTTGCAAACTGTTTTTACGCACACTAACAATGTTTTTACGCACACTAAAATTTGGACTGCCTCGGTGGCGTAGAGGGCGCATGCTCGACTGCCAAGCAAGAGGTCCCGGGTTCGATCCCCAGGTCAGGCAGTGTTAAATATTGGATTTTTCCATTAGGAATTATCTCAATAACTGCCTGGAGTTTGGAACTGTGCCCGGTAGATGGCAATAGGCTCGCCTCCTATTACATGGGACCAATAACATACTGGCGAAATGTGGGTGGTATCTACTGTGGGACTGAGTCCTGGTTACACCTCTGCCTACCCCTTCGGGAAAAAGACGTGAATGTATGTTATGTTATGTTAAAATTTGAAAATGGCTGTATTTTCAAAGCTGTTGTTTTTAGGTTGGGCTCCAACTACCTAAAAGTCTTCGCTGGCGCCCTGACTTGTCTTCATCGAAAGAAATTAGGTTTATTTTAATGTAAAATCGAGGACTTTTAACAATATTCTAATAAAACGCCATAAAAATAAGAGTTTTCCTATAAAAACACGCCTAGTAAAGTGGATGGTGCAATGCACGAACGCATCAGCCAAGCAAATATTGGTTCATACTAAATTGCCGGAATGAAGAGCAATAACCAGATAACGCCAGTCTTTTACGAGAGGAGTGATTTTACCGAGCTTCCGTGGAGAATTATAGTAAAACTATAGAGCTTATGAAATGGAGTGGAAATGTGGAAGGGTTATAAAAATGTATGAGACTGCCTCGGTGGCGTAGTGGGCGCATGCTCGACTGCCAATCAAGAGGTCCCGGGTTCGATCCCCAGGTCAGGCAAAGTGTTTAATATTGGATTTTTCCATTAGGAATTATCTCAATAACTGCCTGGAGTCTGGAACTGTGCCCGGTAGATGGCAATAGGCTCGCCCCCTATTACATGGGACCAATAACATACTGGCGAAATGTGGGTGTATCTACTATGGGACTGAGTCCTGGGTACACCTCTGCCTATACCCCTTCGGGAAAAAAGGCGTGAATGTATGTATGTATATATGTATGTGTATAAAAATGTATGATATTTGATTTCAGAGAACTAACACGTTCCCTGCCTCTCATATTAAGAGCAAAACTCTAGAGCTATGTGAAATCATAGAGGTCATTGCACTGGTCGTCTATATTACTTTTTATTCAAAATTTTCGCTAGAATTCATTTTTGTTAGACCATTGTGTTGGTGGTATTACAAATAAAATGGCTCTCAGAGAGTCAATTCAAAATCTGTACAGAATCAACTTTATTAAGGAAGGCTTAATATACAGTTAACCAATACATAGAGGACAAAGATGCCTGGTAACTTCTTCATAGCCACCACGCGGCACCTTTCAGGCAAACAAATGTAACCAAGGCAAATATTGTAAAACACGCAGATGAAAAAATTAAATCCTACAAGTTTCTTGTGAGTTTTTCTTGTTGAGGTATATTTCCGAATGCACGGTACTTTTATTAATAGTTAAAGGTATAGATATTATAAATTCACGTTTAAAAATGTCTTTTTAAGACTTATTTAAATTTATTTTCTTTGAGTTTAAAGCGATTTCAAAAGCAAAATAAATATATATTTTTTAAAGTATTTACTTAAGAGGCCGGCGACCGACGAATTCCCAATACAAACTTAATACCTAAATCATAAACAAACAGAGCATACCTATTTCCAATATACAATGATTTTTTCGAACAAGACGCTAGTTACTATATTCCTAATTATAATTTAGTCCAAAATACTTAAATTTGAAAATACCTATATCTGATAATAAATTTATAATTTGGATTTTTATTATATATACTCAAAATTCTTATATTTTGGATTAAATTATAATTAGGAACCTAGATAACAAGTATCCCATTCTGAATAACATCACTGTATGTTGGAAACATGCTCTGTTTTTAAACAATTCGGTCGCCGGCCTCTTACAATCATTGACTTATTAGTAGTTTTTCTTTCAAGATCTTTCCTGGGGCAAGTACCTGTATTAAATACATTACGTCCATACGATGTACAATACTGTCCCTATTTAAGGGACTTTTACGGCCTTGTATTTATTCCTAGAGATTCTTTCTCTTTAGTGAAGGTTAAGGTACATATTATTATTGTTTACAATAGATGACTAATATACATAGACACATTGTCTAAAGGGCTAGAAGGGCAGCGTTTGAAGTAAGTCCCACACATATCTTCTAAACCATAGACCTCTGCTTCGTAATAATAATCCGTCAGGTCTTCTTCTGGCAGGGAAGCTGAAGGTCTGTAAGAGAGAAGAGAATGAAAAATATGTGGTTGCGGTAAGAGCCACCTAAGAGTTATCAGATCCAGAGAACAGATATGCTTAAAACTATTGAACTGCGCTCGTCAACCTGCCTGCCAAGTGTAAAGTATTGGCACCCCCTCCCTTCTTATGGGGAGGCCTATGTCCAGAACTGGACTTCAAACTGCTGGAGGTGATAATGAAAAATTTGTACAATTGAAAAATAAATTATTCAGCCGAATTGAGCAGGACTTGTGCATGCGAACTCAAGCATTACTCATCGAGTCTTACCCATGACTTCTCTTATCAAATTCTGGTAGCCTGGTACGAGCTTAGCCGCTTAGCCACGAGAAAAATCATAATAATGTTTAAGTATAAAGGTCCTTACGTTAAAATTAATTGTATCAAGTCACCGATAACACCATTGTGTGAGTAGTGCGTCGTTGCTGTCTCACAGATGGCTCTGAGGAGGCAACCACGGCCTGAGTATCCGTGTCTGTGAAATATAGCATATAAATTTTTTAAACAATAAATTGTTTCAACTTAAAAGCAGAAATGCGGGAATAAGGAGTGATAGAGAACGATATAAAAAATTTAAATGAAGTACGATAGAAATTCAATTAGATAGAAATACGAATCTACAGCTAAATTGGTGGTAAAACTAATTTTACTAGTTTAAATTGAAATTATTTTATTTGCAGCAGACATGGTAAATATTAGATAATACATTCATAAGTAGGTACTGCATATTTGACCAGCTCTCTGGCATACAAAAATTTAAATAAGTCCATTGATTAATTGAATTAATTACCAATATATCATAGCAATTATACTGCTCTTACTGGAAAAATCCTTTATTGTTGCGTACCAGAGCGGGGATGAAATAACTTTTCAAGTTCTAGAGGATTAGTAAATTTATTTTTAATTATTTACTGTTAGGATAATAGCCAAAATGATAAATATAATTATTTCATTTTCATCTAAACAATTAATAATACAAATAAGACACACGGCGCTGAAACCCATTATACCTCATATACAATGAGTCTCATTTGCCTATTGTGTAAAAATCTACTTCTAATTATTTTATTGTTATAAACATTTTATTTTCTAAGTTTATTCTGCTAAGTACAAATTTTAAAATACAAGCTTATCTACTAAATAATAATAAATAAAATAAAATAGTTTTTATTCAGGCAACATAAACCCATGTACAAACATATAAAATCAAAATCAAATTAAGAAAATTTAGAAAAATTAAAAATGAAATCATATTAAAATTGAATAAAATAATAATATCAATTAAACAAATAAAAATCAATTAATGTCAAAAATAATAATAATAATAATACTAAACTATACTTTTTAATATTAATTATGCATGAAAATGCGTATTTTTTTTTACATTCATCTGTAGAAGTTGCCTCTTCGGCATAGGCCTTCCCTAATCTTCTCCATTCTTCGCTGCCCCTTGCGTTATTCATCCAATTTGGACCCAATCTCTCTGTAAAATATCACTCCATTTCTTTTTTGGCCGTCCTTTTTTCCTCTTCCCTTCTCCAAGACGGCCAATCGCCGTGGAGTCTGAATAATACCCCGCATTCCTTCTGTTATTACAGAAAAAGTTTTTTATGATAGTGAGTGACAAGACGAGCAAAACAGGTCCCTGATGGTAAGCATGATGCCCATATCAGACACAGTGCCACCCAGTGTTTTAAAGTTCAAAATTCTGCACTGCGGCAGTGCACTGCGCCTGTCGCCCTGAGATATGAGTTATTGAATCTCGTCATGCCCAGTAATTTTGCTGGTAACATTGCCCTTCAGACCGGATCACAGTAATGTTTGCACATTATTGCTTGGCGGATGTATAACTAGCAAAGGTGTGGTACTTCCTCAGGCGGCCCCCTGCATAAGAAGCCTACCACTAAAAGTAGTGTTATTACAATAAATGAACATTACAATGAATGATGATGTGGCTGAGATGATGATGATGATTACAATAAATTCCCTCTATTAATAACAATTTAGCTTGTAATCAGTTAGCTTATTTTTAAAGGGATTTCTTTTAAAAAACTTTCACAGTAGCCAATTATGAAATTGCGAGAAAAACCTTCAAGAAAAAGTTCAAGTTACCCTAAACGCCTAAACAGTAAGTAAGTACAACAATGTTCGTATAAATAGACAATGTTCATTACTAAGTAGTTTGTAAGTCTCATTAACCGTTATCGACGTAAAGCATATTAATTGTCAATAGTATCAAATTGAACATCCTCAATTATAAGCATGATTGAATCCCCAATCAAAGTGTTCAGTCCCAGAGGACGGATCACACCTTACAGAATTACTGACTCGCGTAATACATGTGACGAGTTTAATGCGGTAATAGTTTACAGTACCTTATGTTTACAAAATTAACAACTACATTAGAATTGAGGCTGCAAACCA